>JAVQMF010000049.1:490000-1740000 GCA_032878935.1 Erythrophleum fordii | reverse complement strand
ATATGGTTCCAATGTCATCGTGAATCATAAGGTGGATTTTGTAACTAAGCATAGAAGGAGATATAAGATGAAAGATTGAACAGTATAGTTAAGGTGAAAAATATGAGAAAATAAATTGAGAGTAGAAGTTTGAAAGTAGAAGTGATTAGTTGACATACTTAGGGACAATGGTAGATGGGTTCCTTTTGCATTTTGCACAATAGGGCAAGCCATCTTGAAGTTTCACTTTGCTGTGGCACTTATTGCATCCATCATACATCTAACCAAAATTGGTCTCAATCTTTTTAAGTGTTGCTAAGATTACATAGATGAAAGGCTAGGACAGGGTAAAGTTATATATAAATTATATGTTATGTAGTTATATTTAAAGAAGGGAAAATGAGTTTGCAAGCTTAAAACATGAACCTCTGGGCGGTGAAGAAGTTGCCAAATGGATAGTCGATGAGAGATTGTTTGTAAATTTTCATCACGAGATTGCGAGGATTAAGTTGAGAGTTAACTGGAGAGTTGAGTGATTACTGGGGGTGATGATGATTGGCTTAAATATGAAGATAGAAGGACATATATATTAGGAGGTGTGTTTATTAATATGTCAAGTGAGTATATAAATGATTGCTTAGATGTTACCTTTCTTGGATGAATTTGACTTCTTGGATATCTGGGTAAAATAGTGCTTTTGTAGTGTCCCAAAAGGTTAAAAGTTGAATATCAGCTAGAAAAATAGTATATATGTTAGAAATTGAAGTAGGAAGAAGGCATATAATAAGGAGTTTAGGTTAAAGTGGTTGTTGTAAAGTAGGTATTAAAGTAAAAAAGAACTGATACTATTGTTGAATTTGAGTCTTGCAAGTTGGAAGACTACGACAATAATGGGGTCTATTCTTTCTTGACTGAGTAGCAAGTGAGGTAGATTATCCAAAGAGTATGCACTCGATTGAGTTATTTCTAGTATGTGAATAAGATTGGTTATTCAATATAGTATTTGAATAGATGTGAAAAAAAGAAAGAAAAACTCATAAAGAGCTTACATGGTGGCAAATATTTTGCATAAAGAATTACCACTTCCCCATAAAGAAGCTTTCATAATTGCTACAACAAATTCTTGGTCATCATCAAGAAGTCCCAAGTCCTAACAGGCAGATCGAAAAGTTGTGTGAATTATATTCCTAACTTTTTTAATATCATCAAAACATGTAGGACCTCAGACTTTATTAAGGAGGATCATAAGGTAATATAGTTCATCAGTGCTTGTTGGTATGTAATGTAATCTCCCAATGGAAAAACCTCGCTTTCTTTGGGTCCACCTTCATGTTTGAGTGTTAAAGACAAAGTGTAATAGAAATTCAATATAAGTAAGTTCTTTTGCCTCTGGATATTCTTGGTTTGCTTGCATCCGTGCTAGGAATATAGACTCTTGAACCCTTGGTTTTTCTAGAACATCCTGTATGGAATCTATATCTTGGAAGATGATAGGCTGTTGGTCTGGAAAATGGAAGCTTAATCTTTCAATAGGAGGAAAGCAATGATGTATGTCAAACAAAAAGATTCTCTATGATGCCTCACATGCAGAAATATAACAACAGTTGTAGTAATGTTTGATTTCATCATTCTGAGTGTGTGTTGCACTGTCATTTCCATTTTCATATAGAGTTGCTATAACTCTATCAGTCCCTTTGTTAATGTACTTGAACAAATACTTAATTGATCTTGATTGATTGCATCTTTTAACATTCAAGTGTGCTTAGAAGCTTTTCAGTAAATTGGGGTCATAGGGGACCATAAAACGATTATCTAAATTGATGCCATTTTTTTCAATGGTTCTGCCATCATCTCTTCGTCTATAGATTGGGTAGCTATCATCATAAAAAACAATAGAGTTGGCAAATTTTTTAAGGAAGTATTTTATGCATTTTTTTATCTCTCATACATGGTGACTTTGGATTTACCACTCCACAAGGCCCATGCAATATATAAGACTTCACCAACTCATACAATAGAGGATATTTATTCTTGTCAGGAACTTCAACACTAATAATCTTATCAACATCCTCTGCTGTGGGGTATTTATCTTGACTTGCAAGGAACAATAAAATATGAGCATGTGGAAGTCCTCTTTTCTGGAACTCAATAGTATAGATATCTATTAGAAGAAATATTGGAAAACTATAGGTCAACATTGGTTGTAAAGAATAAATAAGATTCATTATAGTTACAAATGATAAAGAAAGGTAGACATTGATAAACAATAACCTACTTTAATAGTGCCAAAAATTTTTTTTTTCCTTGATCATTGTCATAAGTCGTTGTAGCTTGAGTTTGAATATTCTACACAAAATGTTTGAATGATCCTTAAGATGAAGGCAATTTTTTCAGGCAAACCATTTAATCTCAGACCAAATAGGGTTGCAAGTAAAGGTCAAGAATAAACTAAGGAAACTTTGTAATACCCCAAAATTAATTAAGGTGTTAATCATGGATTTGGATTAATTAAGAATAATTAAGGTGGAATAATTGGGTAAGTTATGTGAATGAAAATTTTAGAGAGATAAATTATTAATATGAGTTTAAGACTTAATTGGGTCAAAAACTCTATCTAGGCCCAAATTAAATTAAATAGGCCATGGCTAAAGACTATTGGATGCCCAAGGATTTTTGGTGCAAACTCAACTTTTTATTGTGAGACTTGGCCCAAAAAAGAGCACCTAGTGATAGCCTAATATGATTTAGTGAGATAGAGGTTCAAGACCCAACTTATATAAGCTCTCATAATTGGCCCAACAACCCTCAAGTAGACCCAAATCAAATGAACTCTTAAGACTTGGCCTAATCCAATGAAAATTCTGTAGCCCAACTAATCAAATCTAGCCCAACAAGCATAAAATCTGAACC
Source organism: Erythrophleum fordii (assembly GCA_032878935.1). NCBI lineage: Eukaryota > Viridiplantae > Streptophyta > Magnoliopsida > Fabales > Fabaceae > Erythrophleum > Erythrophleum fordii. Next base: position 1,737,111 of record JAVQMF010000049.1, on the reverse strand, counting down.
CAATTGGAATTGGACCTTTAGGTCAGCCCATAACCTATTTAGGACCCAACTTAAACCTAAATTAAACCCTAAACAAATGCAACCCCCTCCTACCATTTTACTGAAACACAAAACACAAACATAAGAGGCATTTTAGCACCTTGAGAGGAAGGCTAGGGTTCTAAGCAAGAAATCCACCATTTCTCACTCCTAGGCTCAAAATCAGCTAAGGTAATAGTTACATAACTTAATCTCCTTCTCTTTTTCATCATTTTGACCTAATTAGTTTTTCATTTGGAGCATTTTCACCATACCCAAAATCTGAATGTGGTTTTTTGGGATTTTCTTGGTGAAATTTCCTAGGTTGAGGCTAGAGGTGTTGTTAGTAAGTATAAACTCTCTATTTTGATGCTTTCTCTGCTAGTTTGGGACCCCTATAGCTAATATAGGTATTATTTTTATGCAAATTTACTTAAAATTTGAAGTGTTATTTTGAGATTTCTGGGGTAAGCTCAACCAAATCTGAATTTGGTTTTTATGGTAATTGGGTAAGTATTTCAGAGTAGTCCTATATAGCTTAACTCCTTGAGTAATGGGTTTGCTGATATAAATTATCAGTAAGGATAGTAATGGCTTGGTTTTGTATCTATAAGCTGAAGTAGCATTCAATTGGCTCTTAGAGGATTAACTACAAGTGAGGTAACTGGAGACTATGTTAATTCCATACATATATCTGCTTTAATTTCATATTTGCTGTACATGAATATTTTGAAATACTAAATAAATTAGTTGGCTATCTATTGTATTGTGTTTAGACCTTGTGAGTCTATGGTAGAGCTGTGGTGCGGCTGCCACTCGTGTATGTGATTCCATCAGGTACTGGGTTATGATCAGACCACAGATGCACTGAGCCTTGGTTGTATTCATTAAAGAGTGGGTGCCGTGGACAGGCCTCTCCCAGTATTTTTGGCCTTTAACATATAGAAATGTGATTGTTAGTATATGATAGTAATCATTAATAGCCTAATTGTTTCATTTGCTGACATGATTAGTACATATTCAGATGCTTATATATTACCATGCATATATGTTAATTAAATTGGAATATATGAATAGAATTTGCCTTTAGTTATTGAGACTTGCATCTCACCTCATCTCACCTCATCTTATAGGATCATACTTTCAGGTGAAGGCTCTTTAGGTAAAGGTAAGGGGAAGCAAGTGGATGAAAATCTATGAGCTTCAACCATGTGTGGAGAAGGCTACACTTAGACTGATTTAAATAAAGTATATGCTAAATTTTGTATTCTTTTTGTATAGTATTATCATGTAATCATGTTGCCAAGTGTAGGTGTTTGTCCTTTAATTACTTGAAATGTATCTATTGAAGAGTTAAGCCTCATTTTAGCTTGGTATTGGATGTATGAAATTATAATATCTATTATGAACTCTATTGAACCTATGATATGGTTTACTACTTGGGAAGTATAATTATGTGATATATTAGATGTAGATTTGGACTACTAATGCATGAAATTTGTAATGGAATATATATTGAATGATAGTTATTGGTGGCTTATAAAATTCTTGTTGTCATCAATTCATGAATTTGCTAATATATGGTAGTTAGATGAGTAGGAATAAACACTTAAGTCTTAGATTGGTAACAATAGATAAGCTAGGTAAATTAGATATAGAAAAGCCATTAGAGCCCCACAATTTAAGGTAGAGTGACCCTAGGGTGTCTGTAAAGGGAGAATTGGAATATATGAGACAAGATTTAGAAGTGGTAGGATCAGAAGGTGTTTCACTGCGGCTAAAATAGTCTTAGTTATGGCCAATAGAGACGAAGTTGCCCAGGGAGAGGTCCAAAGAGCAATTCATTGTAGCAAGAAGTGGAATTAACCACAGCGAAATGTGAGAGGCCAAAATTGGAAGTCATCTAAAGGGTAATTCACTGTGGCAAAGTGGGTAATTAGCCGCAGCAAACTATGTAAAAATGTCCCAAGTGTTCTAGAAAGGAATTAACCGTGACGAAAATGGTATTTGGCCAGGGCCAATAGTGAGAGGCGAGTGAGGTAGGCTCCATGTAACACCCCGAGATTAATTAAGGTGTTAATCATAGATTTAGATTAATTAAGGATAATTAATATGGGATGATTAGGCAAGTTAAATGAATGGGAATTTTTAAAGAGATAAATTATTAGCATGGGTTTGAGAATCATTTAAGATAGAGATTTACATCTAGGCCTAAATTAATGAATCATGATAAGAGGCTAATGGAGGCCCAATGAATTAGGCGCAGACCCAACCCTTGAACCCTTCAAATTAGGCCTAAAACCCATTAAACTTCAGCAACCCAATGTATAAAAAAACTGGCCCAATGAAATTCTGCAGCCTAACAATTGAAAACTGGCCCAATAAGCAAAATCTAAAACCCAATTGAATTTGGACTTGGAGCAACCCATAACCCAGCCCCTTAACCCAACATAAACCCACCTAAAACCCTAAAAGCTGACCAGCCACTTCCCCATTCAGCAAAACACAAAAATACAAGAGAAATTCAGAGGTGAGTGATAAACACATATTTTTATCTATTTTATTCTCCTAAACTTGGACATTTTAATGATTAAATAAGGCTTAATGAATTTACTTAGATGGAATTTTGTTTAGTAACCATTTTCTACACTTTACGAATTAATTGGCAAAATAATTGATTTTAAATGCATAAATCATTTTAAATGAATTTTGTGGATAATTCTATTGAATATTCTTCATTCTTTTGTGCAGAATTTCTGATGTGCAAGTAGCTTGAATGAGCATTTGATTAAAGGAAAAGAGGAAGCTTTCACTTCCTTCTCCCCTAGCTCATGCACAAGTTGTACATTCACTCTCACGTTGCATCAGCATCAAAAGAGGAAGAAGCTCAAGGCTTGCATGAGCTGGATGCAGAACCATTTACTCATACAGCATGCTAAAGCAACGTGGTTGAAACAAACAAGAAGTTGCCACGGGTTCTGCACTCACACAAGAAGCTGCAGCACTTGCAAAAGCCATGAAGAAGCCTTTTGAGCTGGAGATTGAAGAAGTGCAGTAGCTAAACAGAGAAGAGAGGGAACTGGTTCTGGTTCTGGACGTGCAGAGGCAGCTGGACGTAAACTGGAGAAGAGAGGGAGCTGGCTTTTGGTTCTTCGGGTAGAGGCTGAACGAGAGAAACGCTAAACCTGATGTGGAGACGGGGAGCACGAGCTGGACGTGAAAACAGAGAAAGGAAGTCTGGTGTAGCAGCAACGTGGGAAAGGAAGCAACGTGATTCAATCAAGAAGGCAGCCACGGGTTCTGATGCTTTTAAAAAAAGAAGAAGCTATGCACATGCAGAATTGAAAAGAGGGCAGAATTAACGTGGAAAAGCTGCTGGAACTGCAGAAGGAAGCTACGAGCAAAATGAAGCAAACGAACAGAAAAATGGAGTTGGAGGCTTGGGATGAAGGAGCTTGCCACGAGCTGGTTCGAATAAAAACGCTAGAGCTTAAGATTCTCCGTAATGTGCTGGAATGGGGCTGCAGTAGAAACAAGCAAACAGCAAGATGGGTTTCGAGCAGAAATGGAAAAACAGAGCGTGAAGGATCTGCAGCAGAAACACGTGAATATTTAAAGCGAGCAGAACAGCAGCAAAGTGAAGAACAGCAACGTGAGATTTGCATGGAATATTATAATAATGTAAATATAAAATGGGACCCACACCTTATTTCACATGCAAAGTTACGGTAATTGGCACAAAGGGAGAGACGTGAACAAGGAGGGAAGGAGAAAATAAAAACTTAAAAAGGACGCTGGAGATAAAAAAAAAAAGAGAGACGTGAATAAAGAAGAGAGACGTAAACAAGGAAAGAGACGTAAACAAGGAGGGAAGAAGAATATAAAAACTTAAGAGGGGACGCTGAGAGCAGGAAGAGGAGAACGTAAAAAATAAAGGCTGGAGACATCGAGAGGAGGAGAATTTCCAGCGCTGAAGAAGAAGAATTTTTTCTTTCTTTCTTGATGGATGCTTCTTTGATTGATTCTCCTTCATTTAATCCTTCCATGGCAGCTTGAATTCTTTGTGGTGGCTAGCTGAAGATTGAATTCTTCTAGATGAAGATTTGAGCTCTACATCTCCTATTGAAATTGGATAAAACTCTCTTGCCCAATCTTTTGATTTTAGCATTAATTCCTTTATCAATTTGTCTAGGTTTAGCTTTTTGGTTTAGAAATTCAATTGCTAGAATTACTGGATTGAATTAATTCTTGGATTGAACTTGATTTGAATTTTGGAATTATTTATGATCATCATCTGTTTGTGAAAATTCCAGAATTAGTACTGTGCAATTAAACTCTAATTTCCTCTTGAATTTGGGCTAATTGATGCAATGGTTATTGGGTTAGTTAGCTAGAACTTTTGTGCAATTAATTGCTTGAGGAATTAATTAATCTAATTGGTGAATTAGCATCTTGAGTGAATTGTGCAGTAGCTTTCATAAATTAATCAAATTTAGTGTAGTGTGTTCTTATTCTTAATCCAATTAATTAGTTGTTTAAGGTTTCTTGTGGTTGCAAAAATTCTTTGAACAATTGATGAATTGAATCTTGGATGGTTATTCAAGAACCCTATGAGGAATGCACTAAAGAGCAAGAACTTAATCCTAAATTGGTAAGCTAAATAGAGCAAGGATAATTGAACTCTAGGGAATCCAATTGAAAGCTAGTTACCTCATTTACTTGATAAATCACTTGAACTTAGTTTTAGATTTCTAATTCTTGTCAGTTAATTTTAGTTCAATTAAATTCTAGCATATCAAACCCCCAAATTAGATTCTAATAGTAATACTTAGAATATTCTTCCATAAACAATTTAAGGCACAAACTCCTTGGGAAGATGACCTAGGTTGCACCATTATCTACAAATTTACTTTGCTACCTAGTTTTATTTGAGATTGCTCGACACGATCATCAGTGAGGAGGAGAGGCTAGGGCTCTTGGCTTAATTCAATCTTTTCTCACATTTGGAGCAAGATTTAGCCAAGGTAATAGTTATACAACTTAATCCCCTCATCTTTCTCTTTAATTTGGTTTGATTAATTTTTCATTTGGAGAGTTTTCATCATACCCAAAATCTGAAATGTGGGTGTTTGGGGATTTTCTTGGAGAAATTCGTAGGTTGAGGTTGGGGCTGGTATTAGGTGAGCTTAAACCCCCCATTTTGATGCTTTCCTTGTTAATTTGAGACCTCCATAGCTGATTTACAAATGGATATTAATTTTGTACGAATTTGCTTAGGATTTTTGGGTGGAATATTGAGATTTCTGGTAGAGGACACTTTAATCCGAATTTAGGATTTGTGGTGGCTGGGTAAGTATTTTTTAGGTAGTTAGTAGCATTTAAATTCATTGGGTACTTGTTGTAACTGTTAATGATGAATTAGAGTAGTAATTATTTGATGCTATGATTATAGGGAGATTCTATACCATTGGAGGCTGTGGCAATTTGTCTACAAGTGAGGTAATCGGGGTTTACATTAATTCCATGCATGTATCTATTTTAATTTCATATTTGTTGTATATGAATGATTTGAAATTGGCTGAATGAATTGGTTGGCTATCTATTGTATTATGATTGGACCTTGTGAGTCCATGGTGGAGCTATGGTGCGGCTGCCACCCGTGCATGTGCCGCAATCGGGCACCGAGTTATGATCAAATCCCAAATGCACTGAGCTCAGGTTGTGCTCAATGGGGAGTAGGTGCCGTGGACGGGCCTCTCCCGGTGTTAATGGCCTTTAACATGTAATAATATGATTGCTAGTATGGGATAATGATCATGATAGCCTAATTGCTTCATTCATTGATATGATTGATATGATTCACATGTTGATGTTTGTTTCATGCATTTATGGTAATTAAACTGGATTATATGATGGAATTGCCTTGGTTACAGAGATTCATATCTCACCCCGTTTTATGGGATTACAATTTCAGGTGAAGGTTTTTCAGGTAAGGATAAGGGTAAGCAAGTGGATGAACATCCATGAGTTGAGGCCCGGTGTGGAAAAGCTACACTTGGTCTGAGTAGAATAGGGTAGATGCTAATTTTTGTTAAGTCTTGTATAACATCATCATGTATCTATATTGCCAAGTGTAGGAGTCTGTATTTTGATAATGTAATGTGTATTTATGAAGGATTAGGCCTTACTTTAAATTAGAGATTGATGTATGGATTTATGTTATCTGAATGAGCCTTGTGGAATTCATGTTATTGTTGTATTACAAATTGCTGATCAATGGACTTGCTGACATAGGGTAATTAGAGAAAAGAAAATGATCCTTGAATCTTGATTTAGAGAGGATAAATTAACTGGTTAAATTAGACTAATGAAGGACATTTGAGCCCCACAATGAAGTTAGAGGAGCTCTAGGGTGTTAATGGAAAGAGAGTGGAGAGTAAGAGGCAAGAAATTCGGAGTTATAGGATCAGGAGGAATTTAGCCGCGGCTAAAATTGAGTTGGCCGCGGCCAATAGAGGCGGAGTTACCCAGGGAGAGTTCCAGAGAGGAATTCACCGCGGTGAAATGTTAATTGGCCGCAGCAAAATTTGAGAGGTCAAACTGAGAGTCATCCAGAGGGGAATTGGCCGCGGTGAATTATGGAATTGGCCGCGGCGAACTTTTAGGAAAATGTCCCCGACATTCCAAAGAGGAATTGGCCGTGGTGGAAGGAGTAATTGGCTGCGGCCAATATCGAGAGGCGAGCGAGGAAGCTCCAAGAGGCTTATTTGTCACGGCGCCATGTAGGTTGGCCGCGGCGAAGGTCCAACTCACCGCGGCGATGAAGAAAGGGGTAAACCATAAAGTAATTGGCCGCGGCTAACATGCTGAAACACTTATATTAACTATAAAACCTTGGTTTTCCATATGTTAACCATAAGAGATGATCTAGAGTCATTAGGATGAGTTATAATTGATGAGTAATGGAATCCAAGGCTTATAAATGGATGTTTAATTCCCTTATGAACATAAGTGTATGAAATCGTATGATTGATGACTCTAATCACATTAAGGTTTAAATTTTTCTATATTTTCATGACCTATGATGATTAATCACGTGTTTAACCTTAATTATGATGATAAGAAATTAAGGTCGTCACACTCCAAGAGGTCCTCTCACCACGGCGAAGCTCTAACTCTCTGCGACTATCACTGTGGCGAAATCTGTGAAGTTATAAGTGGTGAACTCGAGAGTATTTGGCTGTAACGCAAAAGTATCTAGCCGTGACGAATGTCCTAAAACTCTTATATTAATTTAGAAATCTTAGTTTTTCCTATGGCAATATCAAGGGATGACTTAGAAGTACTTGTAAAGGGTTCTTGAGAGTTGAAAATGAATGAGAATAGATTTAAAGGATTTTAATTAGAGATTTGTTTTGATTATGTACATGAGTGCTTGTAAATGCTTGGTTAATAATTCTAATAACATTAAGGTTCAAATTTCTTCACTTTTTCCTAAATTAATTAATTTAAATGGTGCTAGACCTTGATTTATTACTATTAATTGCATGCTTAAACTTAATTACCATGATTAGAAGTTAAGATCGTCACAAGTTTGCCCACCTACAAATAGCCATGGCATCTTTGTAGTTTTGTATTATGTATTGAGGACCTCCTGTAAAGCTTAATGGCAAGATAACACGTTTTCCTATGGAACATGCTTCAGTGTTGCCTTAAAGTATAACATCCTCCAATCCATTATAATGATCAATTCTTAGTCGTTTTTGACAATTTCTGATAAAAGATACCCTTTGAGATTCTATCATTGTAAAACTGTCTATGATAAATTGTTGTAACAAACGATTAGCATGTAATAAGATAGACAGTTCGTGATGTCTTGTCATAAGCCGAAATGCAAGGAATTCCCGAATTGTCACTTTTTTTTTTCCTTGTTGTGTGCAATGATGAGTTATGATGTGATATATCCTCTCTATAACCATCCTCCCTATATGGAAAAGGAAGAGGATATTGCAAGGGTAAACATGAGGGATGAAGTTCACTTATATGTTGTAGGATCTCAGAATGAGTTTCAATAATGATATCTCATTCCACAACATTCAAATCAAAGTCACCAACAACCAAAGCTGCAACTTTAGATGAGGTTGGCAAATTGTACATTCGACCATCTTATTGTCTTTTGTGAAGCAGGAAAAGTTTGACATCTCTTGATTGACGTAACGTTGAAGCAGCGATGCGATAACTTTGGACAAATGGGTTAACCTCTTTCAACATTGAGGTCAAATTCTAAACAATCTGTGGATATGGTTGTGACCTATCATTATCAGAGCTGATAGCACAAAATGTAATATTGTCAACAATGGAAGAAGTAGGAATAGAAAAAAGACTACTAACATCCTATTGATATTAAACTATACCTGACAACAAAAATTCTATTGTTAATTTCATTATCAGTGTCATAAATATAAAACTGAGAAAACCTTGGTCTAGAACCTTCAATTGGAATGGGACTACTAATGCGATGATAGTTTTGACCACATAGAACAAAAGTATGAGGACCACAACTTGAGTGAATTGAATTGTCAATTTGTCCTCCCATGGAAGTAAATGAAAACATAGTGTTGTAGGCTCTAATATTGCATAAGAAATGCTAAGACTCTTGCAAGTGCATATTGAAAAAGAGGTTTTCTAAATATTAAGGAAGAGGTTGAAGAAAAGGCAATTGAACTTTCCCTTGGGAGCAACACAATAAAAAAGTTGTTGTTGAAAGTTTGGAGCTCCTCTTGATTCTTTCATTATACCATGTAATGCCATAATTTCTTAGCTCATTCCATGCTATCTTTATACCTCATATCAATCAATTCTTATAAGGGACAAGAAAATGGCATTAAAATATTGCTTATTTTTGCGTTATGTCACGTATAAAAATTTTGTTCGGTGTCATGTGAACCATGTGAGTTCATACAACACATTCCCATATTTAATTACATGGATACAACTTATTTGGATCATAAAATGTGGCTCAAAACTAAAGAAAACCGAAATGAAGCATAAAACATGGAGGTTTATCTTCGGACAGATTTTGCTTCTTTTCTATCCAAAATTTGAAAAATTATAACTAATTCTAAAAAAATAAAAAACATATATTCTTAGTCATTTTGAAAAGCTATAGATGTATACTTCATGTTAAAAATATGCCCAAACCATAACATCCATCACAGAGGACATTTGATATCCAAAAATGTCTGGAGGTCAAACTGCATTCTGGAACTATCGCAGAATTCTGTAGCAAACTTTGAAAATGTCCAATTAATTCCAAAATTCAATCCATGAAAATGATACAAATATAGAAAGCTGTAGATTTTAGCTAGAGGAAAAAAATATTTCCAAACCAACTTAGGTAGCCCAGACCTCGAAATTCAATAGAAAAGTAACTCAAATCGGGCAAAACTCCTAATACTGGACATAATGTTCAAAAATTCATATCTCTCTCTCTATACCTCCAATTGAGGTGCTTCTAGTTGGCATAAGTCATTGGGAATGTCTAGTTTCTTTGTATAAAATTTCATGACAATTGAACATCATTTGCCCTATAAGTAACAGAATTTAATTTTGGACCAATGCTACAGTACCAAGGACCAAAATCAGAAAAGTTCCCAACTTCAATAATTTACCAAATATTTCACAGACCTCTAAAAATTACCAAATTTAGCTTCCCAAAAAGCTCTTAATAATATCTAAATTCATCCTAAATTTCAGACCAAGAAGAGTTCATTTGGACAAAAAGTGGTATAGCCTCCTAAAATGATAAATTTTTACTCTATATGGGTTACCAATTTATCCAAATGGCTTTCTTAATTGTTTGGCACCTCTTGAAAAAGTTTCAAAGAAAAAATATGACTTGTAGAGACTATCTAAGTGGTCCTAAACCCCATGCATCTTATGTTGGTTTCTCAACATCTATTTATGCACTAAACGCACATGCCATTCAAGAGTCCAATTACATAATTTCATTGATTTAATACTACATACATTATACATATAGTCTATACATCATGTTACATATACTCAAGGTTTTACATAACCAAAATTAATATGTACAATGTTTCTTGACATTCCATTATAATTTAAACTACAAATTAAACAAAGTGTAGCCATTTAGCGTTCTTGGCTTGCATTTCCTTGGCCTTAGGCACCACCTAGACATTTTAAGCATGAGAGGGAAAGGGAAGTGAGATTCCAAGAATCTCAATAGCTCACACACCCATTTATACCACATTCAAGGCATATATACATCAAATATATGAATATGTAAGTATAAAGTGTGCAATAAATCTCATTTCATGTCACATCAACATATCAAGACCACTTTCATGCTCGAGGGACTTTTGGCTTAGCCTCACCCCATTTCTAGGACTTTTGGATTTGCCTCACTCTTGGCCTAGGGACTTTTGACTTAGCCTCACCCATTCAAGGGACTTTTGGCCTTGTCTTCTCCACGCCACTTTTAGCATCTCCTCACTTTCATCAAGGGACTTTTGACATCACTTCACCCTTATGAGTTCTTTCCACAATCATAGTCATTTAAAAAGACACATTGATATCAATGCAACCTCAAGACATCAAGTGGCATGTTCTCAAATTACAAGAGCATATACAAGCACACAACATATACATATACACACAAGAATGCAAGAGAATGAGGTGGAAAGCTACCTTTTAATTTATGCAAGCTTACTTTGCTAATTCCTTTCCCTCCTTGGTCTCACAAGAGCACTTAGGTGGAGTAGGGTTCTCTTGACCTAGACATCACAAACATCACACAATTACACACTTGAAGCAAGCCAAGACAATAGGTTCACTCTTAAACACATACTTGGTTCCATAATGGGCATATTGGTTCCATAAATGATCCATTAAAGCAACTCATATCATCCAAGTTCTAGGCTCTATTCTCTTATTATTTCTAGACTTCTTGGACTCATTTAAGGTCCTTGGAGCCATCACATATTCAATTGCACTATTGGAAGACTAAGTTGCTTCATAAGGTACCATTATGGACATCATTGTCCCATTTCCCAACTTATGGCTCTTAAATTTTTTCCAATGGTTCCTCCCATCTTCTAACATCATATAGAGTCCCAAACCAAGACTATAACAAATTAAAATACTTCCTAGCCCTATGAATCCTCCTTGGCCGAGACAAGCACATAATTGGGTTTCTTAGAGTTTCAAAATTTTACTTGATGGGAGAGCCACTTGGGAAGGTTTCTAGGAGTCTTAGGAGCTTAAGGAAACATTCAAATAGCTAAAGAATTACTCAAACAAAATCAGATTTTACAAAAACTCCAAGAACACCACACTTTTCTAACTTGATTTCCTTTGGTTTTTCTTAGAATTTCTTGTCATATTCTTAATCTTTGTACTCTTTTCCCTAGGTTTCTCCCTTGGTTCTGCCCAAAATTCATGTCCTTCTATCCCCGCTAGGCTGGCCGAAACTACCACAAAGAGGAGCAACCAAGATGAAGCATCAAGAATGGAAAAATACCTTAGTTGCAAGCTTGTTTTCAAAGCTTTTCTTCCTTGGTTCTCTTCTCCTTGGCAAATTCAAATTTTCCCCTTTAGGTCTAGACCAAAAATAGAACCAAATCATTCAAAAAATCCTTAGAAAGAAAGGGGGAAGAGAGGATAATAAGAATGAAGGAAGATGGAGCAAGAAAATCCATAAAATTACCTAGTTTCTCCTTGGTTTTCTTCTTCTTTTTCTCCTCCTTCTTGTGCACCTAATAGAGCATAATAACTTCTTTATTTTGGGTAGAAAATTTCGTACTCAATAAAAGGGAGAAGATGGAAGAAAAGTGTGGAAGTGTTTAGGACATTCTAGAAGCTTTTATTTCTAATTTTGCCTTTCCATAATGGCAATTTCGTTTCAGCTTCGCTTTATCTCTTCTTTGAGAACTATCTTTTACATCATAAAATTTAGGTTTCCAATTTAATAAAATATCTTTGGAATCACTTAATTTGAAGCTAAAACCTTACCGAATGAACCAGTCAAAATTTGGGTCAACTGACATTGAAAAACATACACTAGAGGGGTTTTACCAGTCCCGGGGCTTCCCATAGTTTTTGGGGCCTCTGAGAACCTTGGCTAACTCAAAAATTTCATTCAAAAACCCTCCTATGTGGTTTTCCAAAAGTTACACTTATTTACGAAAATGCCATTATGTTTCGTCAGTTTCTGTCGCAAATTATTTCTCCATCCTAACTCTATTTTTTTTCTGTTTGAGTCTAGAATTATCATTTTTAGGAGTCTAGGACTCAACCTAAATTTTTTAGGACATTATCTAGATCATTTCAAAGGGCTTGCTTTTATATGGCTCATTTCGTCGTTTTACGAAAATTACTTTTGTTACAAACCACATATTAGAACCATAGTGAGAATAAATGCAATCAAGATCTCCCTCATCGAAATAATCTAAAAAGGAAAGAACACAAAATAATGATATATTGGGATGTATATAAAGGGAAAATGTTTGAAAGAAGAAAATGATAAACTTGCTTTGACAAAGTTGTACCATTGTGCACAGCCTGTGTAGAAATAATCTCTGCTAAATTACCTTCTTGATAGTCTAGAATATATTATTAATGTATATACAATTTGGGAAAGAATGAAAGAAATTATGATGGGACAAATGGGATAAATAAAAAAATAGAAAAAGTTATGATGTAAATTTCTGTACCATATTGGACGACATCATAAGTAACCTGGTTTGGTCCAATCAAGGTGGGTTATGCAAGTGGGTTGTCAATTTCGGTTCCTAGCATAAAAAGAGAAGAAGGATGATTTATTTTCAAACATAAAAAATAGAAAAAAAAAAAGAAAAAAAATCAAAGAAGAGAATGGAACACCCATGCTATTTGTAACATAAAATTTGCTTTTAAGATTGACAACAACATTGTGAACATCCCTGGAAGTTTGTCGATGTGTTTGATTAATCTTAGGTACATTGCCTTCTAAACAGCCTAGCAAATAACAATAAGCATGTAAGTGGAAGCATGGTAGTTACTCTTTCATCCAATATTGTAAGAGTTTAAGGAACAAACAGTAGTACATGAATCGTATGATGAGATAGTTTAGTGAATATTAGTGTAAATAAGGTGAGGGAAAATGGGATTAGAATATATTTTTTTATGCCATTTAGGACAACATCATGAGTAAGTTGGTTTTGTGGACCGAAACTGTATTGCGGATGTAGGTTGTCATATTGAGATCCTAAGACAAAATGACACAAAAGATGATTTAACATGAGACATAAAAGATAATGTAATAGTTAGGAAAAGAGAAAGTAATACCGGTGGCCTGTGCATCATCGAATTGTCTTTTCATATTAATAGCAATGTTGGTAATATTCTTCAAAGTTTGTCAATGTGTGTCATTAAAGTTGGAAAAAGGTACATTGACATTCATTTCAGTAGTACACAAGTTATTTGATAGATAATCTGGAGAATTTCCTACATTTGTAGACCTATTTAGTTGGAAACAAAGGAAAGGGATAAAGTTCAACAAAGAGTGAAAAACAAAGGAGAAAACAAGAATGACACAACACTTAGAGATTAAAATGTGAACAAAAATTAGAATATGAAGGAACATTAAACTGAAAAGGGAAAAAATGACAATAGGAATGAACATACTGAGACATGATGTGATGAAGTGCTTATCTATGATACCTTTGATTATTGACATAGGCAGAATTGAGGTTTGAGTTAGAGGACATTGTATTCTGACATATCTCAATCAATGGAGTTCGTGTAAGACACATATGTCGATCCATCGGATAACTATGACATTTTTTAGCATAATCCTTATAGAAGTCATTATTTTCTGCCATTTGCTGGATGACATATATTCTTTGACACCTTTGAACTTCTTTTAAATGGAGTATTTGTTAAACATAGGTTTTGCTTAATTGTATAGCCATTTAAATCTTTACCACAACCATCATTGATGTTACTATTCACTATCATCTACTCAATCAAACTTGCTCATTCAGACTTGGGACCTTTCTTTCTAGCTGAAATATGTGCCATGACTTAGACATCAATATAAAATAAAATGACATGTGAGGTTATACGTTGATTTATTTAAATCCCATAAGTTAATATAAAGATGTAGATTCAATAGCATCAAATCCTATAATGTCATTTCTATCCTTTAAATGGGAAATCAGTCTATATAATGTAAGAATAATAGACAAATCTTGGTCGAAGGGGTATACTTACTTTTCTGAGGAAGCGAAGGTGGCACAATTTTGGGTATCTCACTTCTAATTCCTTCACAACATCGCCCGGCAATTCTCAATTACTCCCTGTTTTCATGAACCCTAGCCATGACTTTGAAGGCTGTGGAAGCAATTGACCATAAATGATTGCGGTTGCAATGTAAAAGTTCATGGCTAGAGAAAAGATGCAGCAAAGGAATAAAAAAATAATTAAGAGCACATAGTTTTTTTAGCCATCCCACCAAAAAAGAGGAGATGGAAAATAAGTAAAAGGAAATTAAGTTTTACATGGACTCCTCTGAAAAGAGAGATAGCAAAATCCATAGGCAATCAAAGGAAAAGGACAAAGAATAGTATTGAACAGTAGCTAAGGAGCAGTTACATTCCATGGGATTTATATAAAGTATATTGATTGATTGAGCTATTTATGAATTATTGGAATTCAACTCCTTATAAAAAAACATTCATCAAAATAATCAGGGCAGTTATTTTTCAACCTGCCAACCCGCCTAATATATTGCACTGCCCTTTCTCCCATTGCTGAACATGGCTGCAAATTTTGCTTCAGAATCAGCAATTGCTCTACTCTGATTTGCCACCTTTCTTCTGTAAACCTCTTGGTACTATCGTTCAAGCTCAAGCAACATTTTATCTCTTTTAGTCTCAGCCTCCCTAACTTCATCCCATATTACTTGATTTTGGAAAATTAGTGAAAGTATTTAATGAGATATCTCCACTTGACCATATAGAGATATATATATATATATATATGCGCAACATAGTTTACCAAATAAATTATTTAAACAGGGGGAGGAAGAAGTAGGATAAGTGTAACAAAATCAATGTATACCTGCAGTTCATACAGAAGTGATACACTTGTTGTTTCAACTTGCAGAAACGGATCATTTTGTGGTTTAGACATTTTAGAGTTCTTATCTGCCAAGGAATATTCAATTTATTGATTCAAAAGATCAAAGGAAATGAAACTTGAAAGACAGAAAGTATCATTCTAGTTTGATTCAAACATGACGTGTCACAGATATTGAAGCCACAAAATTCTAGCAATAGAAGACTGACAAATTGAACAGGCCATCCAAGAGAAATCCAGTGCCACTATAGAATTACTTGTGAATTGAAGGGCACAAGTTAAAAGTCCATAAGAAGCATTAATGCAGAATTTATTATAGATCCACTTAAAAGGACCCTTGATATAAGATATTGCCACCAAAAATAGTTCAAAAGGATTATGATTGAGATCAAATGCTAAGTCTTTAGTTCCTTCCTGTTGATCAAACTGCTAAATATTTGATAAATGATAACAGAAACCCACCAAAAAACACACTATTTTCAAATCAAATCACACCTCTCTACATCAGTTTATTTTCTATTTATAGGCCACTAAGTATTAATCTCCTAACAGAATCCTTTCTTACAAATTAATAGAATTCTTAACAACTTCTAACTAATAAACTAATCCCTAAAGTATCAATACTCCTCTCATGGAAATGATCCTTGTCCTCAAGGATCTGAGTTCAAATTTTAAAAAATGCATCAGTACAATTCAAAATGTGATTTGTAATATTCTTCAAATGTTTCCAAGCTTGCAAAACTCTTAAGTTCATTTTCACATATCAACAATAGCCTTTTTGGTGTGGGCTTGACTCCAATTGCTTGTATAACATGAAACAAAGGATCTACTGGAGCCCATATAATTCCAAGCCCATTTTCATGTCGCATAAGGCCCAACGGTTGAATGCCCTAATTATCAAGGCCCATTTCATGCTGTAAGAAGCCCAAAATGCTTTTGGGTTGAAGTAGATCATTACCATGAATACTTGAGCCATTTGTGGAGACCCACCCATTAACATGGACAAAGCTATCTTAGCCATGTATGGAAGACCCTTCCCTCAGGATGCAGATCACTCATCCTTCTTTTCTGGTGGTTTGATCGAAGGTGTTGAATAAGAGTGGACAGCAATAAAAATGAGCTCTATAATGGTACACATCAGCGAAAACACAGTCCTTTGTAAATCTACCCATTTTCCCCTTTTGTGATTGTCAACATGGTGAAACTCGTCGAGTAATCTGAGAGCCATAAAGAGATGGAGAAGGTCTTCATGGATCAGAAGGGGGAAAGCCGAGGAAATAAGCATCATGCCTCCATGATCTGTAATTACAATTCCAAGATCAAGGTTGAAGTTTCTAAAATCAACTATGGAATCCTCGAGCTCTTGAATATCAAGTGTATCCTATCCTGCATCTTCACTATTCCACTTATATGAGTCAATGACCAACAGTTTCCTAACTAGATGCTCAGGCAGAGCTTTGCTTATCTTAACTATGAACATCCCATCGAAACAGAGGCTAAAATTTGTGAAAATCAAAGGAAAAGAAGATAGCATTGGAGGTCCAATGTAGAAGCTCAGCTAAACTACATCTGCAATCGAGAGACAATAAAGGTTTAAGCCTATTGAAGTGATGCATAAATTCAAGGACAAGCTTGTCATCATTGCTACCGTCAGTTTCATTGTAGCTATCTTGCACAACATGGACCTCTTTCCAGGGAACACCGAGAAGAACTCACTGAAATCTATCGTCGTTGTGTGCCAATTAATCAATGTCAATTTTCCAAGAACCTAAATAGAGAAGATCAACATTAGAGGGAAACCTATCTTTAGGCTATAGTACAAAAGAAAATAATTCTTGTGGTTCTGGTTTGAGTTTACTCTTGCATCCGTAATGTAAATTAGCATCTTCTTGCGTAGTCATTATGAGGAGAAGAATTCTCTCCTTGTTTGGATACATAGCAACTTTAATATTTGAAATGGAAGTCAGTGCTCTAATTCTCCTTCCCTTTATTGCAAATATGTTCTGGTTTTAATTTAGAATAGGGGGCCATGTGACCTTGGGAACCATCGTGATACAATATCAATAGGCATGTCTATTGGAGCACTACAAGTTCGAAAAGCCTTCATCTATCAAGAATCCCAAATCATTCAAAAGAGCATAATTCAAGTCCAAATGGCTCATGAAGGGATGGCTTATGCTCAAAAGGCCCAAATTATGCATTATGTCCAAAAATTTCAAAGAACTCAAGAAAATATCTATGTTGGACGTTGGCCCAAGTTTAGAGCCCAAGATCCATATTTGATCAATTCAAAACATGCTGAATTAGATTTTGGACATGAGATTTCTTTAAAGATGCAAAAGTGGAAGTCCAAGTGGAAGCCCAATGCTCTAAGAAGGGCCATGGAGCAACTAAAGTCAATATCCAATGTGTTGAAGGCCCAATGTAGTTATACACACACAAGAGATGCCAAGGCCCAATTGGAGTCCAATTGCAAGAGATTAAGAATCATGTGACAACCATGTGATTTTTAATGAAGCATGAGCATCTCATGTGACAACTTAAGAAGCTGATTAGTTTTAATTAGGATTCCTTTTTGAAATTTCGTTTTTTTATTATTTTAGTATTTTTTTAAATTTGGTCAAAGAGCTTATCTTGGAGATCAAGTTAAGATTAGTATCCTAATCTAATTAGGATATATATTAGGTATTATTTAAAATAATTTTAATTAGGTGTTAGAGTTTTACTTTAATTAGGACTCTAGAAAATTTTGCCTATAAAAGGCTTCCTATTGTACTCTATTTTACACATGAATGAATGAATGAATGAAATTGAGTATTATTCAATTATTTGTGAGGCTTTTGCTTCTTTGTGTTCTCTGAGAGTTCACGTGACTTATCAAAGGATTGGTCTTCCTTTGTGGCGTCTTGAGGCTAGGGTTCTAAGAGACAAGTTCTCTTAGGGTCTTTCCTTTGACCAACATTCTTGTTTTCTAGCCGGTCTCGGGCAAAGTGTCATCTTGTTGAAGGTTCCTAGGACAAGGTTCCTAGAGGGTCTCTCATCACATCGTACCACTAAAACTCTAGAAAACCTGAGACTAAGAGGAAGAAAATAACTCCGATGGTCTGGGCTTGAACCTACTCTTAAGTGAATTGTAACTTTGGTGGCTATAAAGTTCCACATTAGTATTTTCAATTACCTCCATGGTGTTCATCGTGCTCTTGTTCTTGGTTTCTACGACTTCATAGATAATGTTGGTCTAGTTCGTTATCATTTCCATCTGGTCTTCAACCATCTCATCCATTCCACCATGATCCAATTTGAAACTCCATTTCTTAGTCTTCTTGTTTTGAAAAGATTTCATGGGTAACTGATTGGTGATGATGATTTTGCATTCTTGCAAAACAAAGGAGACTAAGGAGAAATGAATTTCGGCAGCGTCTTTGTCATCAAATGCCCCGGTGAGATTGCTATCATTAGCCTTCGTGACTTCAAGAATAGCAAGCTCTATCTAATCTAGCTTCACGTCAGCCTCTGCTACTTCACCATTGTTGACTCCTTCGAAGTTTGTACCTTCACCGATCTCTGAGTTTGATAACAATGGATCTTGGATTAGTTCATCCTCACTGAGCTCATCATCACCCATGGGTTTTGTGTCCTTTCTAATTAGCAAAACCTAGGTTTGGTCAAGATGTTCCTGTTCAATATCCCCCTTGAGTAGTGAATTTATGTCAATGTTATCTTCTTTGACCTCTTTATAATCAACTTCTTCATCAATCTTTGGGATTGGAAATGGTGACTATGGAACTTTGCTGGAGTTACCTCTATCAATATTCTTTATTTTTTTTTCTTGCATCTTCTAGATGTAGATTTCTTGGAGATAGGCTAAGTACATTATGTTAGCTAAGTTGGATGAGTTGAATAATCGAATAGCAGTTTAAATGTCACTACGAAGCCCTCCCACAAAACATCTAATGGCAATCTCCTCTAGTAAATCCACCTTTGCCAGTAGTTCTTCAAACTTCTCTTGGTAATCTGTAACAAATGTCTTTTGCTTAAGATTCCTAATCTCCATTACTATTGCTATCTTCTTGAGATGCTCTTCTATTCATGTCAGAGAACTTTGTATTTGCACTGATTGTTCTTGTAAATGGGATCGGGTCTCTGGTGCCACTATGGAACTAGAGAAAGGCTATGATACCAATTAATACATGGTAATAGAAACCCACCAAAAAATACACACTATATTCAAATCAAATCACACCTCTCTACATCAGTTTATCTTCTATTTATAGGCCGCTAAGTACTAATCTTAGCAAAATCCTTTTTAACAAACTAACAGAATTCTTAACAACTTCTAACTAATCAACTAATCCCATGTATCAATATTGAATTGCCAAATATGTGGCGTCTGCTTTTCTTTTTATTAAAATAATACTTTCAAAACCTAAGAAAAGCACCCCATCTGTATCACAAGGAGGAGCCCAAGGGTTGAAGGAAGCAGCTTAAAGATATACTGATAATACTACCTTACTACAAGAACCTGACTAAATTAAGAGTGAGAATAGCCCATCATAATAATGCGGAAAGGAAAGAGAATTTTCAAAGACCTTTGGATTATAGAAACTTGGTTGAACATGGCTAATAAAGAGTGAGCTTTTAGTTTCTCGGTCCTTAATTAGGAATTTTGCTATCCTTTATTTGTCTGTCTCCTTGGCAAGCGAAACAAGAATACAATAAAAGATCTAAGTACTGACCTGAACGACAGATCGGTAACTATTTTATGTTTGGATTTTCTTTCCTCGCTACTGAAAGATGAACTTTCCCTAGAAAATAAGAATGGGTTTTCCTGAAAAAATTTATGACTCTGGAGAGTGCTTTGAAGTTTTGAATTGAGTTCAAATGAAAAGTTAGAAAGAGAGAATATGTAGCCGTTTGAGGAAATGTGGGACCTGTTGACGAGCAGTAGGGATGAATTTGATTTGGATACAGATTCTGTGGGGATACAATTCTAAGAACATACAATATTTGAATTTCAAATTCTAGAAAAAGAGGAGCACGAAAAAGGCTGTAGGGGAGTAGGACTACCTGCTAGCAAACTTTGTTAGCTTTACACCAACCAGTAAGATTTTGCAACGTAGCAGCAAAGTAAAATCAAAAGTCAAATCACACGACAGAGGTTTCTTGAAAGCCTGATTGATACATAGGATTGAATGAAAAAAATTAAAAAATTATAAATAAAAAATAATTTTTATATTTTTATTTTAATTATTTTATAAAAATATATATTATTACTTTTGATCTCATATATAAAAATTTTTTTGGGGTTTAATTTAGATTAAAATATAACAAACAAATAACTAATATTTGGTATATTAATTATAATATTCCAATTATACCTTTCATTAAATGATTTTTTCGAATTATGAACAGAAATTGTCATTAATTTTAAGGAGAAAATAAACACATTAAATAAAAGTATTTTTAAAGATAATTTTTATTTGAGATAAAATTAAAAAAATTAATTATTTTTAACCAATTTTTTTAATTCTCGTGAGTTAGTTATTTGTTTTTTATACATAAGACCGGAGATAGAATTAAATAACAATTATAAAAACATAGTAAATATTATATATAATTTTAAAAAATTAAAAAAAAATTCCTCCCTTATAAATGACCAAACATGCCCATATGGAGGATGAATGAGGTCACTTTCTTATTTAAATTATGCTAACTTTTTTTAGTAAATTATAATTTATATTTAAAAAAATAAAATAAGTGCACTTTCAAATTTTTAACTTTATTTTATATTTTAGTTTTGTTCTTTATTTTTGTTTTATTCTAATTTTATCTTTTGATTTACTTAAAGTTTACTTTTATCTATCAATTTTATTTTGTTTTACCATAGTCTTTTAAATTTTTATCTTATATTTGTCTTTCGTCTTCTAATTTTATTGTATTATAGTTTAGTTTTTAACTTAAAAGAACATTCAAATTTTTCCTTCCCTATAACATTACCAAATTGTTTAATAAAAATGTTATTAGATTTAAGTTACCAGTGAGTCATCTAAGACTTTTCTACTAAGTAATTTTAATTTAACAATATTTAAAAGAAAGAAATATTTGAATAATTTTTTAAATTTGATAACTAGTTCCATCATACCAAACTCTTCCACTATATTCAAGTTGTTATGGGGCAATGATGCCAATCTAAAAAATCAAATTGGATCACATGGATTTTCCCTTAGCATATACGCCTTTTTGTTGGATGCTGTTAGCAAGAGGCTCTATACTAGTTTTTGTCTAGAGCAAGTTCCATCGATAGCTGATGGGTTAGGGGTGAGGACCCTTGTGCACAACTCTTAAAGACAATCCTTTTTCCAAGGCTATGGATCCATTTTGTGGACTTTTCTTGCCTACATTGTTTAATCAATCAAAGATTGTTCATCTTGGAGACTTGATGCAGTGAAATAAGATTAAAATTTAAAGATAAAATTTAAAGTAAAGTTAAAAAGTCAAATTAAAACCAATTAAATTTAAAAGGATAAGTCTTGAGAGTGGCTAGAAGAGAAGAAAAGGACGGGGTAAAAATTGAACCTAGGCACATCCAGTTCCCCTAAAATTTAACTTTAAGGATGGTACTATTTGAGTTAAGGCTCTTGGGCATATTAACATTTTACATAATACATGTTTAAAAAAAATTAGTTAATTATCTTCATTATTATATTGAAAATAAAATTGCAACCTTGTATAAGACTTCATACTAACTTCATTACCTCTATTATCATATTAAAAATTAAATTAGAGTAAAAAGTAAATTTTGCAAAAAATAAATTATAAGAAAAATTTTTGCAATATATCGAAATATCAAAAGAGCTAGTGTAATTTTCAAAAGAAAAAGAGTATAAAATGTAATTCAACTAAATTGTATGAGAGTGGTTAATTTAATTCACTCTCAAAATAAATTTCTAATATAATTTTCACTTTATTATTTACAAATCATTTAAACTATGTAACAATCAGGAAAAAGAAAAGAAAAGGGAAAAGAAAGAAAGTGAAAGCTGGAAATTTTTGGAATCCAGAATTTCTGCCAAGTCCTCTCGCAATAACGAGAAATGGTCTCGCTACAGCGAGAGTGCTTGTTCGCAATAGCGAAGGCGATTCTAGCTATAGCGAGTGCTGGTAGCAGTCCATACAAAAATTAGGGAGCAGCTCGCCGTAGCGTGCGCCATAGCGAGAGTGAGGTCTGGAACTGACGCGAGTTCGCCATAGCGAATGGTATATCTCGCCATAGTGAAGGGAACTGACACGAGCTCGCCGTAGCGAAGGTTACACCTCGCCATAGCGAAGCCAGATTACACGAGCTCGCTATAGTGAAGGTTAGTTTTCACCGTAGCGAGAGTCAGTCCGGAAGAGAGTAAATAGCGAGATTTAGACTTCATTAAACGCCCAAACTCATTTCTTCTCTCATATCTGCCCTAGACTTCGACCCAAGGAGAGAAAAGAGGCGTGGAGAGTGAGAGAGATCAAGAGAAGGAGGAAGAGCAAGGGAAAGGTAAGGAAACTTCCCCCATTTCTCTTTAGATTTCTGATCCCCTCCCTTTGCCCTCTTTTCCTACGATTTTGTTTGTAAAAATGGATGGTTTTTGGGCATGGGTCAGAAGAGGGAAAGTGGAAAACACCTTTGAATCTTTGTGTTTTCTTTGAAAATGTTATTTTCCACTACCATGGGAGCTTGAGAGAGAGAAAGGGTTGATGGCATTCTAGAGAGAGAGAGAGGACTCTAGGTTCTGGTGTGTAGGAGAGTTTGATCTGATGATTACATTCTAAGAGAGTAATTGCATGCTTTTGTGTGTCTAGGCTCAAGAGAAACACCTCCATCAAGGTGTGATTGTGAACCTAAGGAGGGAGAGGAGAAATTGAAAGGAAAAGCTAGTGTTGGCTTTGGCTCATAAGGTAGCTCTCTTTTCCCACTCTTTCTTGTTGCATTCCTGGATATGATAGTCATTGTATGATTATGTATATGCTTGTTATGTGAAATATGCCATATGCTATTGCTTTGATGCATTGATGCCAATATGCTTATGTGATGAAATGTGAGAATTGCTCGGGTACGGAAGTGCCGAAAGTCCCATAAGATGGGTGAGGTGAAGCCGAAAGTCCCTTGAGATAGGTGAGACAAGGCCAAAAGTCTCAAACGAGTGAGGCCAAGTCAAAAGTCCTTAAACTCGGGTGAGGCCATCCAAAAGTCCCTAAACTCGGGTGAGGCTAGACCAAAAGTCCCTAGAGCCCATTTTTGGCATTGTTGTGATTTCCATAGCATGTACAACGTGTGTTGGATGTTTGAGAATGGCTAAATGCTTATTCACATGCTCTGACTTGTTATATGCCTTGATTGCTTACTTGATTGAGTGCATGAGCTACTGAGATTCCCTGAATCTCACCCCTTCCCCTCCCAACTTAATATGCTAGGTGGAGCTCAAGGAGAACCGAGCACACACCAAGGAGCCTAGGAGCATGCATAGATAGATATTACTTTCTTTTGTATATTTTGATGTAATTTCGATGTAAAGTGGTGCCAAATGAATATGCGCCCACTATTTTTGAGATGTAAAGGTTGTGACATGTGTATAAATGTGAAAGGATGATGTATGAATTATGTTAATAGCCAAATCAATGGAAATGAGGGTTTTGCCCCTTTTGATGAATGAATGCAATAGTGTATTTTTTGCTGTAGCATAGTGAGATTGGAATGTATGTTGATTTGGACCACATGGACTTGTTATATATCCTAGTTTTATACTTTTAAACTTGTCCATGAGTGGCTAGAGTGTGTGAGAGGCCATTTGGACCCGTTTTGGACCTTTGGGGTGTCAAAACCGGTAGTTTTGAGAGCTCCGTCAAAGTATGACCAGATGAGCTCCTCTTGCCATGAAATTTGGTGTGCCTCTAGAGTGTGTAGAAAGCTTCTTGAGAAGCTAAAGTGGGTAATATTCTGAGGTCTAGAGAATATTTGGTGAATTGTTGAATTTGGGAAAATTCAATGAATTGGTCATGTACTGTTCATATAAACCAGAAATGAAATCTGTGGCATTCATAGACCAAATGGATTCCAAATGTGGTGAAATTTTATACACATAAACTAGACAACTACAGTGACTTATAGGAACTAGAATCACCCAAATCGGAGGTCTGTAAAGAGAGATTTAACCGACTGAATTTCTGTATCAGCATCAGGGAGCCTACCTGACCCCCGTTACTGTTCCATCGGTTTTCGAGGTGTAAGAGCTACTGAACTGATCTAGACTTATTTTTTTCCTCTAGTAGACATCCGTAGCTTTCCAAATTGGTATAGTGTGCCCAGATTGGATTTTTGTGGATTTAATTATGAATTTCAGAAGTTCATGACAGTAAACTGGACCAGAAACAGTGACAGCCGGACCTCCTTCCCATTTTTGATGTCAAACATGATCCAAATGCTGAGATTTCGATTGGGAATTATTTTTAGTGTAAAGACAACACTTATAGATTTCTAGAGAGCTAAAGTTTATCAGATTCCCATTTTTATATAATTAGTTATGAGTTTCCAAAGTTAGGGCCAAAATAAGACTTTTGGGCACAAGTGAGAAAAGTGCATTTTCTGATTTTTGGCTCCATACCTGTGGCTTATGGTTTGTTTTATGCTATGTATGAGTTGTATAAGTGGAGTTTGAGTTGAGACTATAAATGATGGGTTCACAGGACCCACGGGGTAGAAGCTGAGTGTATGAAACCCCGTTTCCTAGCATAAAAATGTCACGGACTAGTGTTGATTCTTTGGAAATCATATGGAACCAAGCCCAGTGAGAGGCTAGGTAGCGGTAGTAGATTAAGGTGTCACATTTTACCTTTTAATCTTTATAATACAATGATTCCAAATTTAATTTATTATCATAGAATAATTGTTCAAAAACTAAGTTACAAAATTAAATGAGACAAAAGCACAATATATATTTCTGTCATCCATAGGATAAATTTTGAATAAATCAATTATTAAAACTAAAATACATTGAAGATATAACTTTTTAATGTTATTACTACAACATCAAAAAATTAAAACCTTATCACTCAATCGTGATTTCTATTTCTTCATATGATTAATCTTTTCATTTTTTTAAGGAATATACGTGGGGCCATAAGCCCAACCTCAATATATATATAATTTTTTACTACTATTTATTACTATTCACTCACCATTGTTCAATGTCTAAAATCTATTATCTATATATTAACATATAAAGGTTGAATTTTTTTTTATTGTTTAATTCCTATTCATAAGCCGCCTCTATACTTTTACAATTCATAAGTCAATCTTACTCTCCAAAATTTGCTATTTGGCCAATTGAGCCAAATCATAACTCTATTAGGCTTCATGCCTTTTTTTTTTTCATTTTCATTCTTCATTTTATCTCTCTAGTAAAATAATCATGGGTCTTATTGTATCTTTTTTTTTCCTCTCCTTCTTTCCCTAAAATCATATGCGTCTTCTTGTGTTCTGAAATCTCTCAAATGGTATAGTCTTTCTTTCAATTTTCAAACTCTCTTTTGTGTTTCAAATTTTAAATTTTTGAATCATATTCTCTCTCTCTCTCTCTCTCTCTCTCTCTCTCTCTCTTTCAAACACACTTTCTCGCATGTGAATTGTCTCCAATCGATGGCACAAACATCATGC
Organism: Erythrophleum fordii; assembly: GCA_032878935.1. Lineage (NCBI taxonomy): Eukaryota > Viridiplantae > Streptophyta > Magnoliopsida > Fabales > Fabaceae > Erythrophleum > Erythrophleum fordii. The sequence continues at coordinate 1,711,259 of JAVQMF010000049.1, read as the reverse complement.
TCCAGTCGAACAAATCAGGACCACTCATACCAGCAATGGCCGCAGATGGAGTCACGTAGCCTCTAAACCCCTCCACAACATAGTGTTTTAGTGAGACAACAATCAAAATGCAAAACCTTTATCTCTCTATCACATGCTACGTTTCACGAGCCTATTGGTGTGTTTTGAAGAACCCTTCCTCAAGTTCAGCACCCTCCTCCATCGATCTTCATCTGAGTTCTTTTCTTACTCATGTCATTTTTGGTTGCTAGTGCTTTTTCATTTCATTTTCTCTCTACAACTCACATATTGAGGTAAGCTTGTTCTCTCTACCTTTTCGGCATAATTTTTCTAGAAAAAAAGAAAGAGACAAACTAATTAGAAACCCACCCTCTACTGAAAAGCTCCTATCATTTTATTAAAGCTTTCTTTGCCATCTCCTAAACTAAGAATCTTAATTAGGTCCCCAACATGTTTTCCTTTCCTTGTTTCATTTGTTTCTTGTCCTGTGGAATTCCCTTTTACTTCAATTTGCAACTTTAGAATTTTTTTCCCCATCTATTAATGCAAAGGTTTGTAAGGTAAGAGCAGAAAATGGGGCGTATTAGTACTCTCTTTTATCTTCATTCTTCTTTTCTTTTATCTCTTTCTATTTAACAAATTTTTAACTTTTATATTACTAAAATCGATCATGGACATAGTCAAAGGGGGGATATAAGTAAAGAGGCTATATAAGAGGAGATGTTATGTTGGCTAGCCTCAGCAACAAAAAGGAAAGCTACTTTTGATATAAAGTTTTCTCTTTGGGTTAAATACATAGACTTTAGTTCAATAATCATCTATAGCCATCATCATCATCAATTATTCTAACTCTTAACAGACTCTGGCCAAGCATGTTCAAGGTTATGCATTTTGACAAATGGATTTGCATTTTGATTGTTGTCTCATTAAAATGCTGTGTTGTGGAGGGGCTTAGAGGCTATGTGGCTCCATCTGTAACGGTTGCTGGTGTGAGCAGTCCTAATTTGTTCAACTGGAGTGTGATGTTCTCGCCATCGACTAAAGACAATTTGCATGCCACTTTCCCACCATTCAGGTTTTCTTCTTACATTTTTGTTCTTCCTTCTAATATCTTGATAAAATGAGAAAGTACATTTTAAACCAATTGTCCATCTCTGATCTTTCCTACCATTCAAACATTTCTTCATCCATTTTCATTTTGGCTCATAATATCTTCAGAAAATGAAAGAGTGCACTTCGATCCTATATGCTTTCATATCTATATCGGCAAATCTATGTTGTTTTTTTTTTTGAAATCAAATTCACAAACCATTTCTCCTTAAGAGCAAAACCCTTCCATCTATGTTATAATGATTCATGATTTTTTTTGGGTCTATTTACTTCTACCAATTCTCCTCGATTGCATTTGTCATGATTTTACAACCTCTCTCGCCCCCCATTTCCAATTTTGGTATGGTAGATTTGGTATTAGCTAACAAAACCATCATTCTATTATCCTATATCCTATTATTATTTTATTTTATTCACCCTACAACTCCATTGATCCTCCATATCTCACCATCGAACTTGAAGGGAAGATCAATTACTTTTATTTCATCCATCTTTTCACTCGATTACTTCTATTACTTTTTTGTTAGTTATCTATTCAATTTAAAATATTTATGAACTTTTTTTTCCAACCATTGAAATTTTTTTGCTATGAATTAATATTAATTCAAGCACCATTGTATCATCTTTTAGGTCCCTGATTTTGGGTTCTTTCATTATGAACTTAGTGCTATATAGTTTCTGAATTATAATGAAATTCCTCTTGCTCCTCAGAATCCACTTTGGCCTTTTTGTTGTTATTAATCTATTTTTCATGTTCATTTTGCATCTTCTCATCAAACATAATGTTTATCTAACTTTAAATCCTTCTATTAATTGCATGCAAGTTCTTTCAAAGGGAAGACAAAAGAAGCATCACTTTCTACAAATAGGCTAAATCAATTATTGGTAGCCTGCAAATATTTTCCACATAACAATTCAAGTTGTATTGTTTGGGATTCTTTTTTTTAAGTCCTTAATAATTTGTTGTATTTTTTAGTTGGTTTAAATGGACATCTATAGCCTAGCAAAGAAATTATCAATACTTAGCTTATATATATTTTTTGTTACACTCACTCATTGGATGCCATTTTATTCTTCAATTTTGATGTTAATTATATGATGGTTGTCACGCCCCATTTTTCCAAGAGAAGGGGGCTGACTTGGAACCCTATACGTAGTCCTTAGCTATAGGTTTATTTACTTTCCTATACGATAAATAAATCTTTAGGTGGCCCTACACCGGATATAGGTACATTAGAAGTGCTCCAGCCTTGTTGGATATACAAAATGTACCTTCCTTTAGGCACTAGCTTTTTATAGAAATTTCGGCAGAGTGTCCCCTGTAAATAGGACATCCCAAAATTTCTACAAACAGCCAGGGATCAAATAAACAACAACAGAGAGCTCCGCTCTCTTCAATCCAGTCAACAACATCAATAAACCCAAATATAAGGAAGGGGAAACCAACCTACATCCATTTGTCCTACTCACAAAATACTTTTACAAATAAATTCCAATTCATTACAATTGATACCAAACCAAAAGAAAAGCTAGTCGAGCCTCTAGTTCCAAAAGAGAGGCTCACCGCCACACGCCTCAGCCCTAAGATGAGGGAGGCGGCTCAGGTCCAGAGGCGCTATCTGAAAAATTTAGAATTTGAAAGGGTGAGATAAACTCAGTGAGCAGATAATAGATTCAAAACTTATTCAAGAATCATAACCAATAAATTAAAGTATATATATATATATTACTAAACCCTCACACTTCACAATTTAGCAGATCCCATAAACCGTCATATGGGAGGAGACCCATTTAAACCTGAGTCTCTTGGTGTGATCTCTTGATGAAGATTTACTATTAGATCAGGTAAAATAGCGGCTCCACCGTGTTGGCAGCTCCTTTCCCCGTTTCACCCGGGTGGCTACGCCTAACAGGCAGCCCCTATTTTCTACCTTTCTTATTCATAGGTTATGATTCATCCATTTCGGGGGCGGCTACACCTCGTTGGCAGCCCTTACCTGCTTCACTCGGGTGGCTCCGCCTAACGGGTAGCTCCTTCTCCACCCAGATTCTTCCACAACCTATGACTTAGTCAAATGAAGGACATTAACATAGACTCATAGGCGAGGCGCACACACACACACACACAAACCTAAAATTTTAAGTCCAAATACCTATATATATATATATATTTATATACATACATATACGCCATTCACCCATTACTTTATTGTATATATAAATATATGTATATTTGTATATTAACAACTCATTAGGACTAATACTAAAAACAGTGAAAAGAAGATAAACATGCAAATACACATAAGGGTAAGACAACAATAAATAACTAAATAGCCAAGAAAACAATTCCACGCATGCTCTTACTTATATATATATATATATATAATGATACATACAACCTTAGCCATGTTTCATCTCATTCAGGGCAATTTCAAGTAGTGAATAGCATTAACAAAATTTGTGGTGACAGCAGCAGCTTTGAAAGCTATTATTTACTCACAGACACTGGGCACGTTACTGGTTCCTTCTTGAAATGCCAATTCCCTTCACCGCCAGTGCTCACAGGATTTCCTGATAACATAGACCCACCAAATCATCATGTAGGTTCATAATGATTTCCCTTGCATTCAATTCACTCCATATGGGCTATCAACAACTTTCTTTAACTTAAATCCTTCCATATAAATCCTACTTCATTATAATAAATTCTAATTCATCATTTGGGTTCTTAGATCGTTTTCAGGAAGTAAGAATTGGAGATTTACACAAGATTTACATAACTAGGAAGCCTAATTAAAGATTCCCCCATTTTAGCCCTTCATTACGGTCAAGCTAAAGCCTGAATATATACCAACCCTATTAACAACTCATTGAGCTTGGGAGAAGCCGAAAAATAAATAGTAAGAGAGGAAATTTAACAATTTCAGCATAAAAGAGGAATGGAAGCATAAATAATCCAAAACCAATGCTCACCAAGACCCTCAAACTGCTACGGCTCCTTCGCAAACCAGCAGACTCGAGGCAGCAACGGAAGGAAGCTAAAGACGTCTACACCACGCTGGAGGAGGCTTCGTGGAAGAATCGATGGAAGCAGCAGCTTTAACGAAACAAAACTCGGCCAGCTCGAAGGGGATGAAGGCCGGCAGACGGGGGAAATAATCAGGCAGCTCCAACGACGGAACAGCAGGGGAACTTACAGGACAGCTTCCATCGACACCGGGGAGGTGAGGAATTTAATGAAGAAAGGGAGCTGGAGGAAGCAACTCGCCGGCTGAATGAGGAAGAGAAACCGGAAACAGCGACGAGAGAGAGAGCTTGGGAAGCTCTGCGCAGCGCCGGAAATGACTTCGCAGTGAGGAGAAAACGCAGCAGCTTCACCGGTGAAGAACTCGCGATTCCGGCAGGGGAAGAGGGTATGCGATGGAGATGAAGAAAATTGCTACAGGGGGGGAAAAGCAGGGGTGAGGCTATCCGACGGAAAGGAGAAAAAAAAAACTGAAGTCAGAAAAAAGGATTAAACGAAAAAAAAAGGGAAGGAAGAAAGAAAGAAAAAGAAAAAAACTAAAAGGAGGAGAAAATAGAATTAATATTAAAATAAAATAAATACCCCCTTCATATATGTATTTTTTTTTTTTTGGCTTTTACAGTTTTCCCCCCTTAAGGAAATTCGGTCCCCAAATTTCATAAAGAAAGATGGAGTCCTAACCTCATGACCCAAACAAGTGAGGATATTTGGTACGCATTTCTCCTTCTACCTCCCATGTAGTTTCCTCCTGTAAGTGGTTACTCCATAACACCTTAACCATTGTCACTTCTCTCGAACGAAGCTTCCTTACCTGCCTATCTACAATTGAGATAGGTTCTTCCTTATATGTCAACCCTTTATCCAGCATGATATCCTGAGATTTGATTACATGTGAAGGGTCAGACAAGTACTTCCTCAACATAGACACATGGAACACTGGATGTACTCCTGTTAATTCCAGTGGTAACTCTAGACGATACGCCACCTGACCAACCCGATCTAGTATTTCATAGGGTCCCACATATCTCGGACTCAACTTCCCCTTCCTACCAAACCTCATTACTCCTTTCATTGGAGATACCTTCAAGAACACCAAATCACCTACGGAAAACTCTAAGTCTCGCCGCCTGTGGTCCACATAGGACTTCTGCCGACTCTGGGCCGTCAACAATCTCTCTTTTATCACCCGCACTTTGTCTAGTGCATTTTATACCAGATCAGGGCCTAATAGTTTGGCTTCACCAACTTCAAACCATCCTATTGGAGACCTACATCGCCTTCCATATAGTGCTTCGAATGGCGCCATTTGAATGCTAGCTTGATAACTGTTATTATATGCAAATTCTGCCAAAGGCAGATGAGTTTCCCAACTACCACCAAAGTCCAAGATACATGCTCTCAACATATCCTCCAGAATCTGTATCGTTCTCTCAGACTGCCCATCAGTTTGAGGGTGAAAGGCAGTACTGAGGTCTACTCTCGTACCCAAAGCCTCTTGGAAAGCCTTCCAGAAACGAGAGATAAACTGAGGACCTCTATCAGAAATTATGGATACAGGTACTCCATGCAATCTCACTATTTCGCTTAGGTAGAGTTGCGCATACTTAGCCACGCCATAAGTAGTTTTAACAGGGAGGAAATGCGCTGCTTTAGTTAATCTATCCACAATTACCCAAACAGAGTCATACCCTCTCAGGGTACGGGGTAAACCGGTTACGAAATCCATCGTAATTCTCTCCCACTTCCACTCAGGTATTTCCAGTCGCTGATGTAACCCTGCTGGTCTTTGATGTTCAGCCTTCACCTGTTGGCACACTAGGCAACGAGAAACAAAGTCGGCTACATCACCCTTCATACCATCCCACCAATAGGATTGCTTCAAGTCCTGGTACATTTTTGTTGATCCCGGATGAATGGTATATGCTGAATGATGAGCCTCCTCTAAAATTTCTCTCTTTATATCCCCCACGCTAGGCACACACAACCGGTCTCCAACTCTAAGTACTCCTTCTGAATCAACAATGAATCCACTATCTTTCCCACTCCTTATTCCTTCAATCCTTTCGCTCAACTTGGGATCAAGCTTCTGAGCTGCCTTTACCCTTTCTATGAGGGTTGAACAAGCTTGCATGTGAGCCAAGAATGCTCCGGATTGAGAAATTTCAAACTTCATTCCTCCATTCTCCAACTTATGGACTTCTTCCACTAGCGGCCTTCTCTCTTCTGCAATATGAGCCAAACTGCCCATTGACTTCCTACTTAAGGCATCCGCTACTACATTGGCCTTTCCAGGATGATAGAGAATACTACAATCATAGTCCTTAAGCAATTCCATCCACCTGCATTGTCTAAGGTTGAGATCTTTTTGCTGGAAGATATATTTAAGACTTTTATGATCGGTATAGATCTCGCAAGTCTCGCCATAAAGATAATGCCGCCAAAGTTTAAGAGCAAATACCACGGCTGCCATTTCTAGATCATGAGTAAGGTAATTCTGCTCATGTCTTTTGAGTTGCCTAGAAGCATAGGCTATCACACGTCCATGCTGCATAAGGACACATCCCAACCCTATTCTTGAGGCATCACAATACACTACGTAGCCTCCTATCCCCGATGGTAACGTTAGGACAGGGGCTGAAGTCAAACACTTCTTCAGTTTCTGAAAACTTTCTTCACAATCATCTGACCACTGAAATTTAACTTGCTTTTGTGTCAATCTGGTCAAAGGGGTAGCTATTTTTTAGAAATCCTTTACGAAGCGGCGATAGTACCCAGCCAAGCCCAAAAAGCTATGAATCTCCGTGACTGTAGTAGGTTTAGGCCACTTTTGGACGGCTTCCACCTTGCTTGGATCCACTTGGATACCATCCTTCGAAACAACATGGCCCAAAAATGCCACTTGATCTAACCAAAATTCGCACTTAGAAAATTTTGCATATAAATGCTCCTCTCTTAACCGCTGCAGCACCAAGCGTAGATGTTGTTCATGCTCTTCCTGGCTCTTTGAATACACTAAGATGTCATCAATGAATATTATGACGAATCTATCCAGAAATTGCCTAAATATCCGATTCATCAAATCCATGAATGCTGCCGGTGCATTAGTTAACCCGAAGGACATTACTAAAAACTCATGATGACCATAGCGGGTTCTAAAAGCCGTCTTGGGGATATCTTCCTTCCTTATCTTTAATTGATGGTACCCGGAACGCAAATCTATCTTGGAAAAACACTGCGCCCCTTGTAACTGATCAAAAAGATCATCAATACGAGGTAATGGGTACTTATTGCGTATTGTTACTTTATTGAGTTGTCTGTAATCAATACACAATCGAAAGGACCCATCCTTTTTCTTCACAAAGAGTACTGGAGCTCCCCAAGGAGAGACACTTGGGCGGATAAAACCCTTATCCAATAAGTCTTGCAGCTGCACCTTTAACTCCTTCAATTCCAACGGTGCCATACGATAAGGGGGCATAGAAATTGGTTGGGTGCCCGCAGCAACCTCAATATGGAATTCGATCTCTCTATCCGGTGGCAATCCCGGTAACTCTTCTGGGAACACATCCTCAAACTCCCTAACTATAGGAACTTGTTGCAGATCTACCATCTGTGCCTCAACATTCTTAATGACAGCCAAATATCCTTGGCACCCTCTTCTTAGCAACTTCTGTGCTTTCAGCAAGAAGATAAGATTAACCGGCACTTCATTACGATCACCCTGTATCAAAAAGGGCGACTCACTTGGGATATGAAATCTTACCACCTTTGAATAACAGTCTAACGTAGCGTGGTAAGAAGCTAACCAATCCATACCCAGAATTACATCAAAATCACTCATATCTAGTATCGCCAAGTCTGCTAAAGTTTCCTTACCCTCAGTAAGAACTTCACAAGACCGGCATACATAATCCACAGACAATGATTCACCAATTGGAGTCACAACCATAAAGGGATCATCTAATTTAGTTAAACCCTTACCAACTCGCTTAGCAAAATGAGGAGATACATATGAATGAGTGGAACCAGGGTCAAATAATATACGAGCATCACAAGAGCATACTCGGAGAGTACCTGTCACTACTGCATTGGAGGCCTGCGCATCCTGTCTCGTCAAGGTAAATACCCGAGCCTGTCCTCTCCCCGCAGAGGCTGATCCCCTGCTTCCTGCACCTCTCCCAACACCACTCCTGGTTGGTTGGGTGGGAATCGATTGGATCGGTGTAACTGCAATAGGGGTCGTCTGATGAGATGACGAAACCGAGCCATGACTGGACCCATGTTGCTGGAGCGGGCAATTCTTCTTCAAATGTCCTATTTGCCCACAAAGATAACATGCACCTGTTGCCCTATAACATGGTCCAGAGTGGAGTTTCCCACAAGTAAGGCAACGGTTGCTATTACGCTCCATTTGGACTGGACCATACTGGGCCTGACGTCCAACAGCACTCTGATCTGTCCGCTGACTAACTGCAATACCAGCAGACTGTACAGGTTTCCTTGAAACTAGAGATAATGTCTAGCTGTGATCTTGGAGTCTTGACCCACCCGTCAAGTACCCACACCCTGGTGCTTACCCTCAAACCTCTTCCTCTTCTTTGAAAAGAGGGCATTATCTTCCATTCCTTGCAACTCAATCTTCCTTGCACAATCAACTACTGCCGCATAGGAGGAAAAGTGTTCAACCTGAGCTGCTACTGCATTAAACAACGGGCGTAACAATCCGTCCACAAATCTCTCAATCCGATCTCTCTCTGTAGAGACTAAATGAGGTGCATATCGTGAGAGCTGTGTATAACGGATGTCATATTCAGATACACTCATGCCAGGAACCTGCCTCAACACCTCAAACTCTCGGCGTCTTGCATCTCTGGTGCTCTTGGGTAGAAATCTGGCCATAAAAGCTTCCTTAAATTCCTCCCAAGTCATTGGAGGTAATCTTGCAGGTCTTCCTTGAAACACAGTCTCATACCAGGTATAAGCCACATCCTGCATCTGATAGGTGGCTAGTTCTATCCTTTCCTCACCCGAGCATTTAAGAGCTCGGCACGCCTTCTCAACACCATCCATGAAGAGCTGGGGGTCTTCTCGGCTATCAGACCCATAAAATGTTGGCGGTTTCAATTTCAAGAATCTTGATATCAAATCATCAGCATTCCTCCGTTCATTCTGTACTGGCTGCGTCACTGGAACAGGCTGAGATTGTGCTTGAGATTGTGGAGTTACAACACTTACTAGTTGCTCAATTCTAGCTCCCTGTGCTTGCACTAAATTTGCTAGTGCCTCCACAGTCCCCTGTAACCTAGCCACCAAGGCATCCAATGATCCCAATTGCGATTGAGGAGGCATAATTCCTTCTCCTGTTACATTCTCTACCGGGGGCGGGGCGGCCCTGCCTTGCCCACTACGCCCTCCACGTCTACCGCGACCCCTACCGGCTCCTCTACCACGACCCCTAGGTGCTGGGGCCATCGGTGGGACAGGAGCCTCAACAGAAGGCTCATCTGCATTCTCTTCTGCAACTGCCCCTACAGTTGCGCTAGATCCAGCCGGCATCATTGTTCTATAAAACCAAAGCACAGGTTTAGAACAAAACAAAGGAAACCGAATCATTTATAAACATGCAAATTCAAAAAACCCATGCCTCCCTAAGTCTTACACCCTAAGAGGGAACCCTTACACCCCATAAGGTCTCTAATGATATCTTAGTTATAATTATGCCCGGGTTCACAAAGATAACTAAGACGTCATTAGGGAACACTTATTTCACAGGACACAGGAACTTAAGCTCTGATACCAACTTTGTCACGCCCCATTTTTCCAAGAGAAGGGGGCTGACTTGGAACCCTATACGTAGTCCTTAGCTATAGGTTTATCTACTTTCCTATACGATAAATAAATCTTTAGGTGGCCCTACACCGGATATAGGTACATTAGAAGTGCTCCAGCCTTGTTGGATATACAAAATGTACCTTCCTTTAGGCACTAACTTTTTATAGAAATTTTGGCAGAGTGTCCCCTGTAAATAGGACATCCCAAAATTTCTACAAACAGCCAGGGATCAAATAAACAACAACAGAGAGCTCCGCTCTCTTCAATCCAGTCAACAACATCAATAAACAAAAATATAGGGAAGGGGAAACCAACCTACATCCATTTGTCCTACTCACAAAATACTTTTACAAATAAATTCCAATTCATTACAATTGATACCAAACCAAAAGAAAAGCTAGTCGAGCCTCTAGTTCCAAAAGAGAGGCTCACCGCCACACGCCTCAGCCCTAAGATGAGGGAGGCGGCTCAGGTCCAGAGGCGCTATCTGAAAAATTTAGAATTTGAAAGGGTGAGATAAACTCAGTGAGCAGATAATAGATTCAAAACTTATTCAAGAATCATAACTAATAAATTAAAGTATATATATATATATATTACTAAACCCTCACACTTCACAATTTAGCAGATCCCATGAACCGTCATATGGGAGGAGACCCATTTAAACCTGAGTCTCTTGGTGTGATCTCCTGATGAAAATTTACTATTAGATCAGGTAAAATAGCGGCTCCACCGTGTTGGCAGCTCCTTTCCCCGTTTCACCCGGGTGGCTACGCCTAACAGGCAGCCCCTATTTTCTACCTTTCTTATTCATAGGTTATGATTCATCCATTTCGGGGGCGGCTACACCTCGTTGGCAGCCCTTACCCGCTTCACTCGGGTGGCTCCGCCTAACGGGTAGCTCCTTCTCCACCCAGATTCTTCCACAACCTATGACTTAGTCAAATGAAGGACATTAACATAGACTCATAGGCGAGGCGCACACACACACACACATAAACCTAAAATTTTAAGTCCAAATACCTATATATATATATTTATATACATACATATACGTCATTCACCCATTACTTTATTGTATATATAAATATATGTATATTTGTATATTAACAACTCATTAGGACTAATACTGAAAACAGTGAAAAGAAGATAAACATGCAAATACACATAAGGGTAAGACAACAATAAATAACTAAATAGCCAAGAAAACAATTCCACGCATGCTCTTACTTATATATATATATATATATATATATATATATATAATGATACATACAACCTTAGCCATGTTTCATCTCATTCAGGGCAATTTCAAGTAGTGAATAGCATTAACAAAATTTATGGCGACAGCAGCAGCTTTGAAAGCTATTATTTACTCACAGACACTGGGCACGTTACTGGTTCCTTCTTGAAATGCCAATTCCCTTCACCGCCAGTGCTCACAGGATTTCCTGATAACATAGACCCACCAAATCATCATGTAGGTTCATAATGATTTCCCTTGCATTCAATTAACTCCATATGGGCTATCAACAACTTTCTTTAACTTAAATCCTTCTATATAAATCCTACTTCATTATAATAAATTCTAATTCATCATTTGGGTTCTTAGATCGTTTTCAGGAAGTAAGAATTGGAGATTTACACAAGATTTACATAACTAGGAAGCCTAATTAAAGATTCCCCCATTTTAGCCCTTCATTATGGTCAAGCTAAAGCCTGAATATATACCAACCCTATTAACAACTCATTGAGCTTGGGAGAAGCCGAAAAATAAATAGTAAGGGAGGAAATTTAACAATTTCAGCATAAAAGAGGAATGGAAGCATAAATAATCCAAAACCAATGCTCACCAAGACCCTCAAACTGCTACGGCTCCTTCGCAAACCAGCAGACTCGAGGCAGCAACGGAAGGAAGCTAAAGACGTCTACACCACGCTGGAGGAGGCTTCGTGGAAGAATCGATGGAAGCAGCAGCTTTAACGAAACAAAACTCGGCCAGCTCGAAGGGGATGAAGGCTGGCAGACGGGGGAAATAATCAGGCAGCTCCAACGACGGAACAGCAGGGGAACTTACAGGACAGCTTCCATCGACACCGGGGAGGTGAGGAATTTAACGAAGAAAGGGAGCTGGAGGAAGCAACTCACCGGCTGAATGAGGAAGAGAAACCGGAAACAGCGACGAGAGAGAGAGCTTGGGAAGCTCTGCGCAGCGCCGGAAATGACTTCGCAGTGAGGAGAAAACGCAGCAGCTTCACCGGCGAAGAACTCGCGATTCCGGCAGGGGAAGAGGGTATGCGATGGAGATGAAGAAAATTGCTGCAGGGGGGGAAAAGCAGGGGTGAGGCTATCCGACGGAAAGGAGAAAAAAAAACTGAAGTCAGAAAAAAGGATTAAACAAAAACAAAAGGGAAGGAAGAAAGAAAGAAAAAGAAAAAAACTAAAAGGAGGAGAAAATAGAATTAATATTAAAATAAAATAAATACCCCCTTCATATATGTATTTTTTTTTTTTTGGCTTTTACAATGGTATAATAAATAATGTGATAGTTTAAAATTCTCTCATTAGCTACCATTTTTTAGAGAAGGTAAGTTGATGTTTGGTTGTAAAAATAGAAGATAAGTTTTTAATGTCTATTGATAAGTTTGTTCATCAATATTTATTTTAATAATGTTCTACTTTTAAAGGTTATATGGTAGTTATTTTAATAACATTCTACTTTTAAAGATTATATAGTAATTTGTTACATTTGCTCATTGGATGCCATTTCAGTCTTCATATCCAATGATAATGATATGATAGTATAGTAAATAATGTCATAGTTTCTGTTTGCAAAGTGAGAAATTTTTGCTATACTTAAAAACTTCTATTTTTATTTGCTTTAAGTAAATAATATGATAGTTTTGGCTCCTATTCAAATAGATTAATATGATTTTTTTTTATTTTGACTATTATTTTTTCTAAGAAAAAATGGCCATTATAGATAGCTTGCAACTATCTTCTCTTAAACTAATTGTTGATAGTTTGACCATAATGGAGTGTCATAATGCTATTTGGTTCCTTCGACAAAAGAATTTGGCTATACTCTTGGTTGAAGCAAACTCAATTTGCAAGGTGTAATAGATAAAAAAACTATTTTAAAGAAAGAGTAGTGATTATCTTGTTGTTGGAGGTTAAGGTGGACATGTTGTCATATTTGAAAGAGATGATAGAAAGAATGTGAGTATGATCTTTCTTTTTCAATCTCAAATTACTGTATCTTATTTGCATTGTTTAGATTGCAATTGAATTTGACAATTTTTTCCATATTGTTGATTTCTTAGCTTTTAAATTAGCAATATTCTTAAAAACTTTTAGAGTAGCTAAATTTCACTCTTGCACAACATCCCAAATTTTAATACAAGTCAAAATTTCAAAGTCATGAGCCTGAAGTATGTTCATCTTTTATATTTAATGTTATGATATTTTTAGGGTTATTATAGTACCATAGATTTTTCTTTCATCTCTGCAGATGCATTTCTTGGGTCTATGCACGCCTTATTGATTTCCATGATATTCCTATTAATCTTTTGTGTAATTTGATGACTTGAAGAATGTGGAATTTAAATAAAGGATTAACAAAGTGACATGTATCCCTTAATAGAGTTTTTGTCGTGCTAATAAGTGGTTGGTCATTCCCTTCTTTTATATTTTATGTAATTTCCTTTAATACATTTTTAGTAGTGCTAATGAGTGATTGGTCATCCACCTTTATATTTTAAATTTTATGTCATTTCTTTTAAATTTTATCTAGCATCACTTTGTTAATATATATATATATATATTTCTTTAAATATATATTTAATATTTATTTCATTATATAAGTAATAAATATAAAAAAATAAAACTAAAGATAACTCAAGTTTTTGCATCTGTCCTCAAGCTTTCTATCTCTTCTCAACTTCTGTCTCTACTTTCTTTGACTCTTCCTTCTTTCAACTCAATTTTTGTTTCTATTATCTTTAACTCTTCTATACCTTAGCTTAACTTTTGTCTTTACTTTCATTAACTTTTCATTCATCTTAACTAAACTTTAGTATTATATAAATCTTATCTGAAATTAATTTATTAATATATATATATACACAAATATTTTATTAAGGAGAGCCCACCTCTTTAGTTTGATTAAAGAAAGATAATTTATTGAAAAAATTAATATTATTCTCTAATGTCTAAGGAATGCATAAAGTATATAACACTTTTTTTATTATAAAAATATACATAAAATTTTTTTGAAGCAAAAAAAAATATTTAAAGATAATATTATTTTTTATTAAAAATATAATAAATTAAATATGCATTTCTTATACTCTTATTTTAATATTATTTATTCTGTATTAAAAATGATAAATTTATTTTATTCAAAATTTGAAAAATAATTATTATATAATTCTCAAATGCAAATTTAATATTTATTTTATTATATAAACAATAAATAAAAGAAAAAGAAAACTAAAGATAACTCAAGTTTTTGCATCTCTCTTTAAATTTTTTGTCTCTTCTCAACTTTTGTCTCTTTTCTCTTTAACTTTTCTTTCGTCTTAAATGAATTTCAGTATTCTCTAAATCTTATATAGAATTACTTTATTAATATATATACATATATATTTTATTAAATTGAGAGTATCTTTTTAATTTGATAAAAAATAATTCATCAAAAAAATTAAAATTATTTTCTAATGTCTAAAATATATTTAAATTATATAACACTTCTCTTTATTATAAAAATATCCGCATTTTTTTGAAGTTAAAAAATAAAATACAATACAATAAAATGTATTTAAAGATAATATTTTTTAATTAAAAATATGATTCCTTAAACATGTATTTCTTAAACTTTTATTTTAATGTTACTTATTTTGTATTAAAAAAGATAAATTCATTTTATTTAAATTTTAAAAAAATTCTTAAAGTAACAAAATAAAATAAAATATAATTTATTTAAATATAACATTATTTTTTATTAAAAATGTAATTCATTAAACATGTATCTCTTAAACTTTTATTTCAATGCTACTTATGCTGTATTAAAAATGATAAATTTATTTCATTCAAAATTTTAAAAAAGTAATTATCATATATTGGTCAAATATATATTTAAAATTTATTTTATTATATAAGTAATAAATTTATAGAAAATAAAACTAAAAATAATTCAAATTTTTGTGTCTCTCCTAAAGTTTTTGATCTCTTCTCAACTTGTGTTACTCTTTTTAACTTTTCTTTCATTTTAATTGAATTTTAATATTCTCTAAATTTTATTTGGAATCATTTTGTTAATATATATATATATATATATTCTATTAAATTAAACATACCTCTTTAGTTTGATGAAAGAAGGGTGACACATTGCAAAAATTAAAATTATTTTCTAATGTTTAAATTATGTAACACTTTCTTTTATTATAAAAATAAAAAAAAAATTTTTAAATAAAAAAATAATCAAAATATATTTAAATATAATATTGATTTTTTAATTAAAAATATGATTAATTAAACATGTATTTTTTAAACTTTTATTTTAATGTTATTTATTTAATATTAAAAATGATAAATTTAGTTTATTCAAATTTTAACCAATCAATTATTATATATTAGTTAAATACATATTTAATATTTATTTTATTATATAAGTAATAAATATAAAAAAAATTAAAAATAACTAAAGTTTTTACATTTCACATCAAGTTTTTTATTTCTCCTCAACTTCTATCTCTACTCTTTTTAACTTTCTATCATCTTAATTTAACATATGTTTTTACTCTCTTTAAGTCTTTTGTGCTTCAATTGAACTTTTGCCTTTATTTTTTTTGGTTAAAATAGTATCTTAATCCCTTAACTTTATTTATCATTTCAAAATAGTCCCTTAAGTTTGAAATGTTTCAAAATGGTCCTTTAAAATCTTCATATTGTTTCATAAAAAAATTTTTAAGTAAAATTAGCTAAAATAATTAATGCCATTAATTTTAGTGCTGATGTGGTCATCTTCTAAATTTTTCCCTATATATTTAAATGGTAAATTAACATTCAATCAATATTTAACCAAGAAATTAAAAAAAAAAAGAGATTAAATTTAAAATGCAATTGCTCCATCAAGCCATTTTCGCAACACTAAAACTTCATTTGCGATGGCAGTGGATTGTGCGCACTTGCTTGATTAAAACACCTTATGTAAGACGAAAACTACATCAGCAGCGGCTATGGTTTTTGTGCTCAAAACACCCCTTGTGTGAGACCAAAACTACATCAGCAGTGGTAGTGGCTTGTGTCACACCATAATTTTCTAGTTCAATCTATGTTACTTCTATGTCTCATGTCATGAATTGTGCGAGAAGGTAGGAAAAATGACATTAAAATAATACATTATTTATTGTTGCGTCGCGTATAAAAATTTCATTTAGTGTCACATGGACCATATGGGCTCATGTATCACATTCTCATATTTAATTACATAGATACAACTCATTTTCATTACTAAAAGTGGCCTACAACTCATGGAAACCAAAGGGAAGCATAAAACACCTATATGTATTTTCGGCCAGAATTTTCTCACTTCTGTCACAAATTTTGAAAAATCATAATTAATTCTAAAAAAAATAAAAATCATATATTCTTGGCTATTTTGGAAATCTATACATGTCTACTTTATGATAAAAATATTTACAGACCATTAAACACAACACAGAAGAAGTTTGACATTCGAAACGGTCCAAAGGTCTGGCTGTCCATTGGTGCTGTCATAGGTTTCTGTAGTAAATTTCAAAAATATCCAATTAATTCTTAAAAAATCCAATCCATGAAAATGATACCAATCTAGAAAGCTGTAGATGTTAGCTAGAGGAAAAAAATAACTCCAGACCAGTTCAGGCACACTTAGACCTCAAAAACTAATCAAACAGTACCTGAGGTTAGTTTGAGCACCTAGTACTGGATAGAATCTTTAAAATTTTATATCTCCCTCTCTAGACATTTAAGTGGGGTGCTTCTAGTGGAAAAAAGTCACTAGTAATGTCTAGTTTTTTCATATGAAATTTTGTGGCAATTGGACATCATTTGAGCCCTATGTGATAGAAATCATTTTTGAACCAATGCTACAATACCAGTAACCAAAATAAGAAAATTTCTCAACTTCAACAATTCACCAATATATTCCACAGACCTTCAAAAATTACCTACTTTAACTTCCCAAAAATCTCTCAATGAGCTCTAGATGCATGCCAAATTTCAAACCAACAAGAGCTCATTTGGACAAAAAGTGATATAGCCTCATAAAATGGTCATTTTTGTTCCCTATCAAGAGTTACTTTAATCCAAATAGCCTCCTCTTGAGTTTGACACCTCTTGGGTAATTTTAAAAGCATAATTATAACTTGTAGGAACTGCCCAAGTGGTCCTAAACCCTATACATCTTAATTTGGTCACTCCACATCCAATAATACATATGTAACCAGAACCACATAAGAGGTAATTTCCATGATTTGCATTGATTTAATATCACACATGGGCTACATAATATTTATACATCATATTACCATTACTCAAGGTCTTATATTACCAAAATAATATATACAAGACCACTTTGATATTTTAATACAAAGAAAACTACTAAATCTAAATCTTCCAAGTGTAGCTAGTTAGAGTTCTTGGCTTGCCTTTCTTGCATCTTGAGAGCTACCTAGACATTTCACGACGGAAGGGGAGTGAGATTCCAAGAATCCCAATATCTCACACACACCCATTCACATGCATTCAAGGCATACATACATCAATGACATAATTATGAAACATAAGGTATGCAAGGCTACAATTTCATGCCACATCTACACATCAAGATCATTCTCATGCTTTAGGGACTTTTGGTTTTGCCTCACCCTATTTCTATGACTTTTGGAATTGCCTCACTCTTAGTTTAGGGACTTTTGACTTGGCCTCATTCTTCTAAGAGACTTTTGGCCTTGTTTCACCTATGCCATAAGACTTTTGGCATCTCCTCACATTTCATTAAGGGACTTTTGGCATCACCTCACCCTTAGGAGCCAATCTCATATTCAAAGGCAAAGAGCACACATTGGTACCAATGCAATTCCATTAGATCAAGTGGCATATTACCAAATCATAAGAACACATACAAGCATACAATGACATACATATGCACACAAGAAAGTATGAAGAGTAAGGTGGAGAGTTATCTTTCAATTTATGCAAGTTTACTTTGCTAATTCCTTCCCCTCCTTAATTTCACAAGAGAACTTACGTGATTGGTTCTTCTCTTGGCCTAGGCATTACAAGGAACACACAATCACATAATTGAAGCAAGCCAAGACATTAAACTAAAGCTTAAACATACACTTGGTTTCATACTTGGCATTATGGTTCCATAATTAACCTAATGAAGCAACTCTTGGAATTCAATTCCTAGGTTCCATTCTCTTATTATTTATAAACTTCTTAGACTCATTTGAGGTCCTTGGAGTCATCACACATTCAATTGCACAATTGGAAAACTAAGTTGCTTCACAAGGCATCATTATGGACACCATTATCCCATCTTCCAATCCATGATTCCTAAATTTTCCCCAATGGTTCCTCCCATCTTCTAACACTGTATGGAGTTTCAAACCAAGGCTAGAATAAATTAAAACACTCTTTAGCCCCATGAACTATGCTTGGCCGAAACAAGCACTATGTTTAGGGTTTATGGAGCTTTTGAATTTTCTTTGATGGGAGATCCACTTGGGAAGGTTTCTAGAGGTCTTAGGAGCTTAAGGGAACATTTAAATAGTCAAGAAGACTCTCACAAAAAATCAGATTTTACAAAACCCTAAGGAAGCCTACACTTTTCTATCTTGATTTCCATTGGTTTTTACTTAAATTTCTTGCCATATTCTTAATCCTTGCACTCTTTTTTCTAAGTTCCTCCCTTAGTTCTGCCTAAAATTCATCTCCTCCTACCCCCCTTCTGTTGGCCGAAAATAGCATAAGGAGAGCAACAAGGATGAACCATCAAGAATGGAAAATTACCTTGGTTCTAAGCTTGTTTCCAAAGCCTTTCTTCCTTGGTTCTCTTCTCCTTGGCAAATTCAAAATTTTTCCCTTGGTTCTGAACCTAAAAAAAAACCAAAAAGCTCAACTAAACCATAGTAAAAGAGGAAGAAGAGAGGAGAACAAGATTGGAAGAGGAAGAAGCATAAAATTCCATGAAATTACCTAGCTTTTCCTTGGTTTTCTCCCTCTTTTTCTTCCCCTTTTGGTTCTCCTAAGAGAGCAGATCAATTTTTGTATTTTGGGTAGAAGATTTCACGCTTAAGAAAATGGGAGAAGAAAGGAGAAGTGTGTGGGAGTTTCTAGAAGCATATTTTTTCAAAAATTCTAATTTCGTCCTTCTATAGTGGCAATTTTGTATCGGCTTTGTTTTAGCTCCTTTTTTAGAACCATCATTTCCATTATAAAATTTAGATTCCCAATTTAATAAAATACCTTTGTAATCACTCAATTTGGAGCTAAAACCTTACCGAACGACTTTGTCAAAGTTCAAACTCACCGATGTTGGAAAATGTACATCAGAAGGGCTTTACCAATCCTGGGGCTTCCTATAGTTTTTGGGGCCTCTGAGAACCTTGGAAAACTAAAAAATTTTATTTAAAAATCTCTCCTATGTGTTTTTCCAAAAATTACATTTATTTATGAAAATGCCATTACATTTCGTCAGTTTCTGTCACAAATTGTTTCTCCATCCTAGCTCCATTTTTCTTTTTGTCTGAGCTTAAAATTATCATTTTTAGGAGTCTAGGATTCTATTCAAATTTTTTAGGACATTATCTAGCCCATTTCAAAGGACTTGCTTTTATACGACTCATTTTGTCGTTTTACAAAAATTACGTTCGTTACAGCTTGTGTGCTTGAAACACCCGTGGTGCTACACCAAAATGGCATATGTGGTGGCAATGGCTTGTGTGCTCAAAACATCCCTTGTGCGAGACCAAAACTGCATCAGCAGCAGCAGTGACTTGTGTGCTCGAAACACCCTTTGTGTGAGACCAAAACGGTATCTATGGTGTCATACCATATTATTTTTAGTATCACCTTACTCATTCAAGGTGGATTACATGTCATACCATGTACTTTCCATTATCATACATTCTCATTTTATGGGGAATTGCACAAATTCTTAGGAAATGAGCAAGAAAAATCCATTATTTAATACACTTTTTCACATTACGTCGAGGTTTAAAATTTTAATTTGCCTTACATGGGTCTCGTGGATTTTCCAATATCATTCTATAGTCATTTACCAATCATACAATTCAAAAGTAATCCAAAATGACACATAATCCATGGATTTCATGGAGAAAACCCCAAATTTTTCACTCATATCTTCAGACAGCATATGGTAGATTTTATGGGTAATTTTGAAAATTTATAACTAAATGTAAAAAAATCAAAATCTGTCATACCATAGCTTCTTAGAAAGCTCTGAGTGTTAAATTTATAATAAAAATAATTTCCAACCACAAAAATCTCATCTAGACCACGCTTGATATTAGAAAATGTAGGAAGATTAATTTGTCTAGAAATCTGATACAACTTACTGATATAAACTTTGGAAATTCATATTTAATTCCATAAAAATTCAATTCATACAATCTATACCAATTTGGAAAACTAGAGATGTTAACTAGAGCAAAAAAGTAGTTCTAGACTAATCCAAGAGTATTCAGACCTGAAAAATCAATCAAACAATAACACAGGTTTGGAGGTGCACCTAGAATAGAACAACAATTTCAAAACTTCATATCTCCCTTTCTAGACATCCAATTAAGGTGCTTCTAATTGGCATAGGTCATTGGGAAGGTCTAGTTTCTTTCTATAAAATTTCATAGTAATTGGACTTCATTTGCCTTATGAGTGATAGAGTTTCATTTCAGGCTATATGAACAATAACTCTGACCAAAACCAGAAAATTTCCCAACTTTAAAATTCACCAAAACTTCCATGGACCTCTAAATATTCTGTACTTTAACTTTCTAAAAAGCTCTTAACAAGCTCTAAATGCATGCCAAATTTCAAATCAAGGAGAGCTCATTTGGACAAAAAGTGACAGCTTATTAATATGGTCATTTTTACTTCTCATAATGCAACTCTTTGGTCCAAATGGCTCCTTTTAGTGTTTGATGTCTCTTGGGCAAGTTTTAAAGCATAAATGTGACTTGTGTGAATTGCCCAAGTAGTCCCAAACCCCATGCATCTCAAATTAGCTATCTTACACTCAATAATGCATGCACCCAAGTAGGCATCCAAGTGTTCAAAATTCATATTCTCATTGTCTAGGTACCATACAATGTTCATACACCATTTACACATAATAATACATTTGCTCATTGGTCTATAACTCAAAAATAATGTGTACATGAGTATTTTGATATTCCTACACACTTTAAGATTACATAAACTATATCATTATTAAAACCATGCTATTCATACTTCATTGCTTCCATTCCTTAGCTCTTGAGTTCCACCTAAGCCATATGAGATAGGAGAAGGAAAAGGGTGAGATTTATGGAATCTCAATATCTTTTTTCCCTTTTAATCACATATAAAGAATTCAAATCCATGTCTAACAATGCATGCATAAACATCATGGAGTAGGTAATCATTCAAAAAGTATTCTTGGCATTCAGAAAGTCATACAAAACATACATAGGCTTGCCAAGTAAGTGATTTAGCTCCACCCATTCTCTTTGAGGATTTTAGACTTGCCTTACCCTTTTTCGTAAAGGCTTTAAACTAAGCCTTATTCTTAGGAGACTCTAAACTTTGTCTTAACTATTCTTGAGGGTTCTTGGCTCATCTTCACTATGGCTAGTGGGTTCTTGGCTTCACCACATTTAAGCAAACTAAGGCAAATATGCAAAACATCATTTGAATGCATAATATAATATCATGGTACCATGGCATTTAAACACTTGCTAAAACATTTTTCATAACTCAAAACATACATACATACATACATACATACATACATACATACATTCAAAGATAAGACAAACATCCATTCATGCATGAGAGAAAGAAGAGAGAGCTACCTTGTTATCTATGCAAGCTTTACTTTTGCTTACTCCTTCTTTTTTTTGGTTTCACAAGAATAGTTAGGTGGGGTTTGGTTTCCCTGGCCTAAACATCATGAATAACGCTCAATTATATTCTTGAAGCAAGTCAAAGCATTCAATTTACTCTTAAGAACATAGTTGGTTCTATAAGTCACATAATGGTTCCATAAATAGCCTATTGAAGGAACCATCATGATTCAAGTTCTTGGCTCTATTCTCTTCTCATTTCTAGGCCTCTTGACCTCATTTAAGGTCCTTGAACCCATTACATATTCATTTACAAAAGTCTAGACACAAGTTGCTTCATAAAGTCACATTATGGACGCAATGGCCTCATCTCCCAATCCATGGCTCCTAAATTTCTCCTAATTGTTCCTCCTATCTTCTACCATCATATGAAATCCCAAATCAAGACTAGAACAAATTAAAATACTTCCTAACCTATTCAAGTAGCCTAGGCCGAGACATAAGGGGGAAGAAGAGTTCATGGCCTTCTTGATTTTTTTTTATGGGAGACACACTTGGAAGGCTTCCTAGAGGTCTTAGGAGCTCAATTAAACACTCACACATGCAAGAAAATTCAAGAATCAAATCAGTTTTTACATTATGTTCATGAGTTCTACACTTTTTAAACTTAAAATTCATTAGGTTTCCTTGCAATTTCTTTACATAATCCAAGTTCCTATAGCCTAATTTAATGAATTCTCACTAGTTTTAGAACAGAAAATCTCCTCCTCTCATGGTTCTATGTAGGGCCGAAACATAGGAGAAGAAGCTAGGGAAAAGAAGTGACATCTTGTAAGAAAATTATCTTGAATTAAGCTCTTTCCAATAGGTTCTTCCCTTGCTTTATTCTTCTCCTTGAATTTTTAACTGTTCCTCTCTGATTCAAGGCCAAAACAGAACCATTTAAGCATCCAAAACCATAAGAAGATGGAGCAAAGAGAGGAAAACAACTTTAAAGAAGAGAAAGTCATGAAATTCCTTGCATTTACCTATCTTTCTTAGCTTTCTTCTCCCTTTTCTTTTGCTTCTCCTTGTGCATCTCTTTCTTGGCAGCCTCTCCCTCTGTTTAGATGATGCAAAGTTAGTAAGACAAAGCCACAAGATGGGACGCCTAATATAAAGCCAAAAAGGAAGAGAATTATTTTGAAATATTTCATTTATGTCCCTTGTACTTGGCATTTTTCTTTTAACTCATTTTTTAGAATCTTCTTTTATATCATAAAATTTAGATTCTGAATTGTATAAAATGCCTTTGGAATCACTCAATTCGAAACTAAAATCTTCCCGAATGAACCAATCAAAGTTTGAATTCATTGCTATTGGAAAACATATACTAAAGTGGCTTTAACTGTCTCGAAACTTTCCATGATTTTCAGGTGTAACACCATAAATTCTAACTCATTTCATACTATTAAATGGCATAATATCATGAAGAATACAAGTCTCTCATAAAGAGGTAAGGGAAAATAATGAATATTTTTGCGTTGCGTCATATCTAAAAATTCATTTTGGTGTCACGTGGACCGTGTGAGCTCATACTATGCATCCTCATATTTAATTTCATTATTAAAACTCATTTGCATCACAAAAATATGCTTACAACCCATGGAAACCGAATTGGTGCTCAAAATAAACAAGCATATTTTCGGCTAGATTTGCTTCATGTTCTGACCGAACTTTGGAAATCCATAACTAAATCTAAAAAATTCAAAATCATGCAATCTTGGTAATTCTAGAAATCTTGGGATGTCTACTTCACACTAAAAATATGTCCAAATTACAACATTCATTACACAGGACGTTTGACATCCAAAAAGATACAGAGGTCGCTGGCTGCCTAGGCTGCTGTTTAGTTTATTGATACAAACTTCTGAAATTCATAACTAATTTTATAAAAATAAAAATCACAAAAATTTGATCATTCTGGAAATCTAAAAATGTTAACTTGATGCTAAAAATAATTCCAAAATGAAATGGATATGTTTAGCCATAGGGAACCTATGGAATAGTAACTAAACTCCTGGGGCGCCACTACTACTAATAGCCAAATTCAAAAGTGCATAACTCTTTGTTCAGACCTCCAAATGAGGTGATCTCAATGGTTACAGAATGATTATGACCTTTAGTTTATGTATATAAGATTTCACAAGCATTGGATACCATTTGGCCATTGAGTGACACAAAACACAAAACTGCCAGTATGAATAGTACCTATACCAGAATTTATAAAAAAATCCCACCTTTGAAAATTCATCAAATATTCCCTAGATTTCTAAAAATTATGATCTTTAGCTTCCAGAAAACTCTCAATGAGATCTAATTTCATGTCAAATTTCAGAGTAAGACTAACTCATTTGGTCAAAAAGTAATATAGGGCTCCATAATGGTCAATTTTGGCTCTATATAGGGTACCAAAGTTGCCAAATGGATTTCTCTTGGTCTCGAAACCTTTTGGGCAAGTCTAAAAGTATATTTAAGACTTGTGTGAGCTACCCAAATGGTTCTAAATCTCATACATCTCATTTTGGCCATTTAACCCCCACTTATACACATATCCATCAAACTTTCAATTCTCATAATTTGGCATTAGATACTCAAAACATATGCTAGAGGTTATACATCATATCCATACATATAAACATCACATAATGGTGTATTTATACATGTCTCAAGGGTCATGGTACATTTACAATATCATATACTTTGTGAAGCCTTATTATGAATTCAAAAAGAATAAAAGCTAGGCTTAGGCCTGTCAATCTCCTTCTTTCATGGTTGTTGGCTCCCTTCACTATAACTACTTGGTCCACCTAGCATGTTAGAGCATTGGAGAGAAGGGAGTGAGATTCAAAGAATCCCAATAGTTCATCTCCCATTCAATCATACATAATATGTGCAAACAAGCTTTACAAATGCATGCATGGAGACAATAAAAGCCATAGACATTTTAAAAGCAAAGTTAGCATGTGAACAACTTATAAAAATCATTCAAGAGCTCACCAAGTGTTTGGATTGGCCTCACACTTCTCCATATGGGTTTTGGACTTGCCTCACCCATTTCTTGAGCACTTTAGACTCAACCATACTCTTGGGAGCCCACTTTGCTTTTGGGAGACTCTTTGCTTTGTCTTAACCAAGCTCAAGGGTTCTTGGCTCATCCTCACCAAAGGAAAGAGTTCTTAACCTTTCCACACTCAAGTCAACTCATACAAACATCATATGGTCATTGAAAACATAACATGGCATAAAGCATCATGACATATAAAGGTATGCTAGCTTACTTTTCAAAGCTTGAAAATACACATACAAACATTCTAAAATAAGCTAAACACACATCCATGCATGAGAGAAGGTAAAGAGAGCTTGTACAAATCTACACACTTTTCTCCTTGGATTTCCCTCCTTTGCCTCGGCTATACACCCACAAAAGTGTGGGGAGGGTTTCTATTGGCCTAGACATGATTTAAGGAAGTTAATTAGGCTAATGGAATGAATTCTAAAGCTACACAAATTGCCTAGACCTTAACTTGCCTTATAAGTCTCATTATGGTCCATATAGGTACCTAATGAAGCAACATTCCTCAAATAACTTCTAGGCCTCATTCTTTCATCTCAATTATGATTCTTAACTCCTTTTAAGCCTTTTGGAGCCACCACACCATTAAAACAAAGGGCCTAGTATCATGTTGCTTCTTTAGGTCATAATATGGAACCTATGACCCAATTCACTTTTCTTGAGTTCTAAATTTTTCCCAAGGCCTCTACTCATCTTCATTCATCAAATGTGACTCAAGAATGGCCTTAGAAAAATTTAAAACTTTCCCTAACTAGGTGAACTTGCTTAGGCCAAGACTATGGGTGCATTAGCTTTCCATGGCATTCTCTTTTTTTTTTTTTTAAGGAAGAAGCATGTGGGGAGCCTCTTAGGGATCTTAGGAGCATGTTTTAACATTCAATTAAGCCTAAAAATATTCATATAAAATCATATTTGCAAGGGAACATTTAGATCCCTAATGGTTCCATCTTGTTTCCTAATGCTCCTTTCTTGATTCTATTGGTTCATTGTTAATCCTTGTCACCTAAAACCCCTAATCCCTCCATAAATTGGACAGAAAATAACCCCTAAGAATTGGGCTCATGGTGGCCAAATTCGTAAAAGAGGAAGGGGGAGGAAGAAACTACCAAAGAATAGAAGTTTTACCTTGTTTTCTTGTCTTCTCTTGGTTACTTTTCACTTTCCTAGTTGCCTCCCTTCAAATATGAATTTTTTTTCTTTATTCTGCCCCCAAAACAGATTTAAAAACACCATTAAACCTATAAAAATAAGGAGGAGAAGGAGGAGAAGTAACTTGCTAAGGAGAAAGCTAGATTTTTCATGGAATTTCCTACCTTTTCTTGGCTTTTTCCTCCCTCCAAGAGTGCTCCTTCTTTTATGCCTAAGAGAACTGATTCTCCTATCTGTTCTGGGTAGAAGAAAGATAGAGGAAAATGAGGGCAAGAGAGGGCATGAGTTTAAGAAGCATCTTGTTAAAATTGTTTCCAATTTTGCCCTTCGCAATGGCATTTCCATTTTGACTTCGTTTTAGCTCCTTTTTGAGAACCGTCTTTTCCATCATAACAAATAGGTTCCCAATTTAATAAAATGCCTTTGGAATACTCAATTTGGAGCTAAAACCTTACCGAATGAATCGATCAAAGTTCAGGTCAACCGACGTTGGAAAACATCCACTGGAGGGGATTTAACTCTCCCGGGGCTTTCCATAGTTTTCAGAGCCTCTGAGAATCTCGGAGGACTTAAAACTTTCATTTAAAAATCCCTCCTGTGTGTTTCTCAAAAAGTGCCCATATTTACGAAAATGCCACTAGCTTTTCAGCAAATTTTTTGAATCACTCTGACCTTGATTTTTGGGCAACTCAAGGCTCAAATCCTCATTTTCTATTATTTAAAATTTTATCCTAATTTTATTTGACCTTGAATCACTCATCTCAAGGGACTTGCTTTGAAAACTGACTCATTTCAGTATTTTACAAACAATCGGACGTTACACCAGGGCCTTTGAAAACCCTGGAGAACTCAAAATTTTTATTTGAAAAGCCCTCCTATGAGTTTTTCAAAAAATACCCATATTTACAAAAATGCCACTAGCTTTTCAGTAATTTTTTTTAATTACTCCGGCCTCGATTTCTAGGTAACTCATGGCTCAAATCCTCATTTTTCATTATTTAAAATTTTATCCTAATTTTAGTTGGCGTTAAACCTCTCTATCCAAGGGACTTCTTTTTGAATTCTCACATTTTTAGCCCTTTTTCAACAAATCGAGTGTTACATGCGACGATAATGGCTTGTGCGCTCAAAACACCCCTTGTGTAAGACCAAAGCTACATCTGCAGTGGTAATGGCTTGCGACTTCAATGGTGACACCTCAAAACATTCTACTTTCTCTCGCATTAGTGTGATCATATAGCAAAACATTACTATTGTGCTCTCTCCCTCAAAACGTAATACTCTCTCTTGCAGCTTTCTACTTTCTCCCATAACTTTCTGGTGTGCAACAATAGTACTTAATATTGTGTAGTTGTGTAGATGAAATTAAATCTTTGGTCTTGATTTACATGAATTTAGATTATAAATTATGAATTATGTAGGGGTGCAGTAATAGTACTTATTGGTTTTACAATTTTGAAATAATAAAATAGTCTCATATAATAGTTTATATATAGAGATAAAATTAAATTTGAGTTCTTAATTTGGATTCTTTGATTTTGTCTTCTTTGTTTCTTTTTTTTTATTTTTTTCAATAGATACATTGTGCATAGGTTTATGAAATGAATTTGTTGAAACAATTGACATGTGGGGTAGGATTAAAGGATTAAAGTTCTAACTTTTTACTTTTTAAATAATCAAAGTTAATTAAATAATAATATTTTTTATATTTATAAAAATGTATGCTAATTTTTTTTGGGTATATGTTGATTATGTCTTTGCAGATAAAACATGGAATACTTTTGTGTAAAAATTCATCACAAAGGTCACTTCTCAACCTTACCAGACATAAAATATGTTAGTGGATCAATAAAACATGGGAATAAATGCAACATAGACTTATGGAGTTATTGGGAATGCTTAGACCTTGTATTGAAACAAGGATATACAAAAAATGTTAGGTTGTGGTATAAGATTCCTAACGAGTATTTGGAGGATAGGCTTGGGGCCATCAAGGATGACAAGGCTGCCATGTAGTTGGGTAATTTAGGTATCAAGTTTGGGGAATTGGATTTATATGTGGTTCATATGGTGGATGACCCGGAATTGTTAAAAGTTGAGAATGATATAACCAATGAGGATGGGGGCAATTACCTAATTAATAAGGAGAAAATGCTTCATGAAATGTCTACTGAAGAAGATGATGATGGGTATGAAACAAAAGACAGTGCATTAGGTATTACATTCAATGATTTTGAAGAGGAAGAAAATGATGATGGGCTTTCTCAAAGAAAGATGCTTCAAACAATAAAGAGAACTAAGTGGAAGAAATCAATATAGAACATGCAGGTAATTATTTTCCAAGTCAAATTCCAACCTTATTATTATGCAACGACAATATGTTGTACATACTTTAATTTATTCAAATTTATTGCAAAGTTTTAGTCTTTATATTAACATTGATATTTATGTAGCATTAAGTCTAATTGTGATTGCATTTTATTTCAGCTACTGTAGTAACTAAAGAAAGAAATGAGAATGATAGGGATAAGGAAAACATAAACAACAGTAGAAAAAAGAGAGGTCGACCAAAGAAGCAAGATGTAAGGCCTACAGGTGCTATGGTGGCATACAAACCACACTTTGTAAATGAAATGTCAGGTTCAGAAGGAGAAAAACTTAGCATAGGTGAATTTAATAAATGCAAACAAGTGGAGAAGATGAAGAGGAAGATCGTAGGAGGGATATCTAATGAGGAGTATGAGTTGGAGTCCTTAGATGAATATGAGACTGACTTAGATGAGGATGGTGGAAGCTTGAAACCAAGTTATCCTAAGGGGAGGACATATAATGATATGAGTGAGTATAAATGGGAATTAGGCACTGTATATGGTAGCAAGGAAGAGTTTAAAGATGCTATACGAATATATGCTATCCACTCTGGAAGGGATTTGAGGATTGTGAAGAATGACAATAAGAGATGCAAAGTTAAATGTCAACAAGAATGTCCTTCATTATCTTATGCTGCTAAGTTACCAGATGAAGAGACATGGCAATTGAGGAAAATCATTGACAAGCACACATGCAGTCGAAAGTTCAAGGTGAAAATGTTATCTGCAAAGTGGCTAAACAAAAGGTTAGAAAAAAGTGTAAGGAAGAATTCAAAGTTTAGTCTGTCTACTGTGGTAGATAAAGCAAATAGAAAATGGAACTGTGATATAACGCAATCAAAAGCATTTAGGGTGAACAAGGATGCCATTGACTTGGTTGATGGCTTATTTAGTGTGCAGTATACTAGGCTCTATGATTATTGTAATGAGTTGCTGAGGTCCAACCCTAAGTCCACAGTGAAGTTGAAAGTCCGATGACCTCTAGACTATGAGCAATTCATTTCTTCACAAACAACACCTTCAAGATGCATGCTACCTTGATTTGAGAGACTGTATGTTTGCTTAGATGGTTGTAAAAGGAGTTTCATGCAGTGTAGGACAATTATAGGGCTAGATGGGTACTTTCTTAAGGGATATTATGGTGGTCAGCTTCTAACTATAGTAGGAAGAGATCCAAATGATAAGATGTTATTGTTTGCATTTGTAGTTGTTGAATTTGAAAATAAAGATTCATGGAAATGGTTTCTAGAGCTTTTGACAAATGATATTGGGGGGGAGACTAGTCAATGTTACACTTTTATAACTGACCAATAGAAGGTAAACTCTATTATGCATTATTATTATTATTAAAATTTTACCATATTTCAAAATTATTATTCAATTTAAATTTATCAATAATCTTACACCATTATATACACACACACAATATGTGTAATTGTTTTGTTAAACAATTTATTATAAATGTTAATTGTACGATTTGTTAC
Source organism: Erythrophleum fordii (assembly GCA_032878935.1). Lineage (NCBI taxonomy): Eukaryota > Viridiplantae > Streptophyta > Magnoliopsida > Fabales > Fabaceae > Erythrophleum > Erythrophleum fordii. The sequence goes on along the minus strand of JAVQMF010000049.1, from coordinate 1,681,062 downwards.
TAGCGTTGGAAGAACTACTACCTGGAATGGATCAAAGATTCTATATGAGACACCTATACAACAACTTTAGAAAGAGGTTTCCAGGTGTGAAGTTGAAAAAGCTACTTTTTAGGGCTGCAAAGGCTACCTATCCACAAGAATGGGAAAGATGTATGAAAGAGATGCACAAGGTAAACAAAGATGCATTTTTTTTACCTTATTAACATACCCCCAAGGTTTTGGAGTAAGTTAAGATTCAAATTTGAACCCTAATGCGATGCATTATTGAATAACATGTCAGAGGGTTTTAATAGTGTCCTTGTTTCTGCAAGAGAAAAACCTACTGTTACTATGACTGAGGAAGTTAGGTTGTATTTGATGGGTAGATGGACTGATAATAGGAAAAGGGTAGAAGCACTTATAGGATCAGTGCTTCCTAAGATAAGAAAAAGTTAGAAAAGGAAAAAGGAATAGCAGGTAAGTGGTTACCAAGATGGTCAGGTGACCACATTTTTGAAGTCCAATATACTACAGCTTATGGTGAGAAATTTGTGGTTAACTTGAATGAAAAATATTGTAGCTATAGGCGATGGATGTTGACAGGGATCCCATGTGCTCATGCAATCAGTTGCATGAATTATATGCATTACAACACTGAAGATTACATCCCAATTATTTATAGAAAAAAGCAATATGCCTTGTGCTACCAACCCCTCATATACCCAACAAATGGTTCAAACCAATGGCCAAACACAGGTTTTAATGATGTGTTACCCCCTGAATGTAAGAGACCCATAGGTAGGCCAAAGAAGCAAAGAAGGAGGGAACCTAGTGAAAACCAAAGCCAAAACACAAGCATGATTGGTAGAAAAGGGTTTAAGGTGAAGTGTAGCAAATGAAAAAATGTGGGCCATAATGCCAAGCGAGGTAAAGCTTACTTGACAGGAGAAAGGAACACTAGTCAACAAACAAGTGATCATGTGGCAAGCCAACAAGAGCAAGTCAACAAGTGTTAACTACCTCAACTTCAATAGTAAGCTAATATTTAATTATTTGTTATTACTTGTCATTAATTTGATTTTTTTTATTTTTTAATAAAATATTTTAATATTTATTATTGACGTCCATTATTTTTGAGATCAGGAACTTACACTACCAAGACCGAGGAATGGGCCAACAATAACAAAGAGTCACCCGATGCAAGGAGGTCAATAGAATCATGCTATGAAAATTATGGAACCAGTATTTTTTTAACTTTTAAGACTTTTGTAAATATAATCATTTTATGAAGATTGCAGCTCCTTATATTTGTTGTTTATTTTATGTTTTGGAAATGGAAGCAATGGTCTTTTCAATAGAAAAGAAATTCATATTATTCAATATTAATGGATTTTGCAACGCATTGCATATGCATTGTAGCATCATTTGGTCAGGCCTATTCACCTATAATTTCCTTATATTACTATTCAATTATTAAAAAAAATGTGTGAATAAATAAAAGGATTTGTTAAATGGAGAGTAGTACTCAAAATAAGGTAAGTGAAAGATAAGATAATAGTTCTTATCATAGATTGGTGCAATGAATACAAACATTGAAATACAAGTACTTTAAATACAAATAATAGTCTTACAAAACTATACATGAATAATTATTTCTTATTGTTACAACCTTAAATATTAGAATTATTCTTTGCCTTCCAAGCAAGTTGAAAATCATCTGAATATGCCAAAGGTGTGTCTTGGAAATGTTGAATTAAAGTGTTAGATGTGAAATTCACCTAGAAGTGCTAATTAGTTAAAATTTCAAACTAAATAGAAGCTCGATCAAATCAAATAATTTAGGGAGAAAGTAAAAGTGATATAAAGCTCTGTCAAATCAAAGTAAAAGTTCTGTCAACATAGCAATGTGGTTGAGAACAAAGATGCATATGACCACGTCTAGAAAATAATCTTTTAAGCAATATATGTTTCCAGCATCTATCTAATCATTGAAAAATAAAGGGAACAACATAGGATTGAGAATAATTTTGGACAAAGACTTGAGGCACATTTCAAATAGTTAAATTAAGAGAGTGGATTCATATTAGAGCTAAAATTCTAATCATGCATCTTTTGGTATCATAACATAATCTACACTCAAAACTAACCCAATTAAAGATGCCAATCGTTATAATATGGGAAGCTAATCAAAATCACAATTTGAGATGTATAGGGGATCAAACAGAGTCAAACCAATCAATATTACATGCCCAAGTAACACTAGTTACCTATTAGGACAGCGAAGCTAAGAGAGGCAACTTTACACATTCATAGCATAGTTTAAGAATCTCACTGCAAAAGCCACATATATGTCCATTATTGCCCAAACAAGATTAAGAATCTCACTGCAAAATATCACTTAAGGATTTTTACAATGGTTGAAACAAACTATTACCAAAGTCGAGTTTTCACATATACTTATCATTCATAAAGACATTGTACACCAGGAAAATTTATGAACTTAGCCAGCAACAAGAATACAGAGCTAATTTAATTGATGCTGAGCCAATTACCAACGAATGAGTAAAAGAGTGTGGGTTGCGCTAGAAATCAAAACCTGTTTAGCTATGCTTGGCTTCCCCTCCTTTGTGTGAACTCTCACTCTCAATTTCAATTCTTTCACTCTTCTCCATCTCTTACTCCTCAATCTCTTCATTTCTCATTAAGGCCTTCCTCCCTTAAATCATATTCTTATCTTTCATTGGTTAAAAAATTCCAATAACTAGCCATTAATCACATTTAAATATCAAGAAAACTCAAAAAAATGGAAGGAAAAAAAAAAAAGAAATTTTCAATTTTAATCTTGCATTCAAAAAAAGCTTTACTTAATTTCAAAATATCAAGAAGAATAAATTTATAGTAACCTCAATCATGGATAAGGACAAATCGCTATCGTTATCGCTATCCCAAGCCACCCTTGACGATGAAGTAGCGTGCCCTAACAGAGAGCATTCTCCCTTGTGTATTTTGGGGATAGAAAAAAACTCGCCTTTGTTTTTTATTCCCAATCACTGCCACCTAATATTGTAATAAGTCACGTCATCATTCATGAAGTAGCTTGGCAGCACAGAAGTTAATAGAAGTTACTCTAATTAACGGAAAGATTTTGTATAAGACAAAATGAAAATTTAGAAGATTATTTTAAAACATTACAAACTTAAGGGACTATTTTGAAACAATAAATAAAGTTAAGGGATTAAGATACTATTTTAACCTTTTTTTTTTTTTTACTCTTCCTTCATCTCAACTAAATTTTAGTATTTTCTAAATCTTATTTAAAATTCTTTGTAAATATATATATGTATATATTGTTAAGTTGAGCCAACCTCTTTAGTTTGGTTAAAGAAAGAGAACTCAATAAAAAAATTAAAATTATTCTCTAATGTCCAAAAAATGTTTAAACTATATAACATTTCTTTTTATTATAAAAATATACATAAATTTTTTCTTCAAAAAAAATAATAAATGTTTTTGAAAGTAATATTTTTTTTAATTAAAAATGATAAATTTGTTTCATTCAAATTTAAAAAAGTAATTACTATATATTGGTCAAATATATATTTAATATTTATTTTATTATATATGTAATAAATATAAAGAAAATAAAATTAAAGATAATTGAAATTTTTTTGTCTTCAAATTTTGTCTCTACTCTTCTTAATTTTTCCTCATCTCAACTTAACTTCTATTTCTATTCTTCTTAATTCTTCCGCACCTCAATGAAACTTTTATCTTTACACTCCTTAACTTTTCCCTCATTTAATTGAATTTCAATATTCTTTAAATCTAATTTAAAATCACTAAGTTAATATATGTAATACCCTAAAATTAATTAAGGTGTTAATAATATATTTAAACTAATTAAAGATAATTATTATGGAATAATTGGGTAAGTTATATGAATGAAAATTTATAGAGAAATAAGTTATTAATATGGGTTTAAGATTTTAACTAAATTAAAACTTAATTTAGGCCCAAAAATTAATTTGAGTAAGACATGGATAAGGATTTACAGAGGCCCAATGATTTTAGGTGTAAGCCGAACTCCTTACCATGAGACTTAGGCCAAGAGAGTTCACTTAGCAATGGCCCAATCCGACTTAGTGAAATAGAGGCCCAAGACCCAATTTACATAAGCCCTTATAGTTGGCCCAACACACATTATGCAGATCCAAATTAGATTGACTCTTGAAATTTGGCCTAACCCAACTACAACTTTGAAGCCCAACTCATGAGACTTAGCCCAACTAACACCAACCTTTGAACCCACTAGAAATTGGGCCTTTGGGTCAGCATATTCTACTTTTAGCTCTAAATTTTATGTAGCCCATTCATTAAACCATAGCCCAACCATTAGAAATGAGCCCAAGTGGACCCTAGGCTAATGGGTCAGCCCATTTCTCATTAAAAATCTTAAAGGTTCAGTAGCCACACCCATTTGGAAGAGCAAAACATTTGGTTCTGCAGAAGGGGAAAACCTATTTTTATACCTTAAGGAGAGGCTAGAGTTTCCATCACTATTTTGGCTCCATTTCTCCCACTTAGAGCTAGATTTAGCTAAGGTAACCTTCATATAACTTCATCATCTCTTCTTCCTCTTTGATTTGGCCCGATTGGTCTTTTATTTAGAGCATTTTTATCTTCCACCCAAAACTAAAACTTGTTGTTTGGTGCTTCTATGGTAGATTTTCGGAGGTTGAGGCTATGGGTGTTGTTAAGTGAGTATCCTCTTCCCATTTTGATGCATTTTCTGTTAATTTGAGACCCTTATAGTTGACTTATGATATGGGCTTTAGTTTTATGTGAAATTACCCAAAAATTGGAATGAACTATGGTGGTTTCTGATGTGGAAAAGTTGGAACCCAAAATTAAAATCCATTGGTGGTTAGGTGAGTAACCTTTAGGTAGTCATTAGCTATTCAACTCTTTGGGTATCTAATTTATTGCTAGAAATGATGATAATTATGCCTGTTATAGGCTTGATGTACATTTGGATTTTTATGGTTGCTAGAGGAAGAGTAATTTGCTTCATTGATGTAACTAGGGTTAATTTTCCAATTCCATGTATATGTTCATATTAATCTGATATTGTTTGCACATATATGATTTTGAAATGCTAAATAATTGGTTGGCTACTTGAATTGTTATTATGATTGGACCTTGTGAGTCCATGGTGGAGCTGTGGTGCAGCTGCCACCCGTGCATGTACTTCGATCGAGTACCGGGTTGTGATCAAACCCTAGATGCACTAAGCCCTGGTTGTGCTCATTATGGAGTAGGTGTCGTGAATGAACTTCTCCCAGTGTTATTAGCCATTAACATGTTGTGTATGATTGCTGGTATGGGATAGTAGTCATTGGTAGCTCAACTAGTTCATTTGCAAATTGAATTAATGATTCTGGTATTGATGATATGAAATTGCATTGTATTAATTAATCTGTACATATATATGGAATTTGCCTTTTGTTACTGAGATTGTATATCTCACCTCAATTGTGGGCTAACATTTTCAGGGACCGGACCTCTTAGTGGCAAGGAGAAAATTAATGGAAGTTTATTATGTGGTTTGGTAGTAGGTAGGTTTGGAAACCTTGTCAGATTGTATTTGTATAACTAGACTACTAGTTTTATGTAATTGTCGCATTACATCATGAATTTCCAAGCATAGGAATTGTAATCATTTGATACATTAGATGTCAACTTAAACTAGTGATGTATAGAATTTCTAATGGGACTTATGTTTGAATGGAAATATGAGTAGTGTATGAACTCTCTGCTGTCATTGATCTATGAACTCACTGGTTTATGGTGGCTAGAGGGTTAAGGATCCACATTGGAGTTTTGAATAGGTAATGATAGATGTATTAGGTCAATTAGGTCAAAGAAAGACACTAAATCTTCACAAACTAAATTAAAGTGGCCTAAAGTATTGTTAGAGGGGGAAATAGAGAGCATGAGATGAAATCTTGAGAGTTATAGGAACAGAAGGGAATTGTCCGCAGCTAACATTTAATTAGTCTCAGCCAAATGTGACGAACCTGCCAGGGAAGAAAACAGAGAGAAATTGGCTGCGGCGAATAGTGAGGTTAGCCGCGGCTAAGTCTGAGAAGCAAGTTTGGGGGTATTTTAGAGGGTATTTGGGCGCGACGAAATGCATGAAATTCGTGGAGATGTAAGGAGTTGAACTCGAGAGTAATTGGCCACAGTGAAAGGGAATTTAGCCGCAGTGAAGGTACTCAATTTCTCATATTTACCTAAAAACCTTAGTTTCTTTTATGGTAATACTAAGGAATGATTTAGAAATACTTGTAAGAAGTTTTTATGAGTTGGAATTGATGGATGGAAGAATCAAAGGTTCCTTGCTAATGATTAAATTCACTTGCATATTTGAATAATTGTGGGTGTCTAATTAATGACCCTAATAACATTAAGGTTCAAATTTCTTAGCATTTTTTTAATGTAATTAGTTGTAATAACTTTCAACACTAATTTAAATTTTATGGTTATTAATCATATACTTAACCTTAATTATGATGATTAGAAGTTAGGGTTGTTACAATATATATATATATATATATTATATAACATTTTAGTTCAAAAATAAAATCCTTTTCCCAAGTATAAAAATAAAATAAAGGGACTGGGGAGAGAGAATTGAATGGGGGGATTGTGAGGAAGGGAGAATATATATATATATATATATATATAATATTTTATATTGTATATATAATATATTATTTAATTTTTAATATACACTATTAAAACTAACTAATAATAATTAATTAATAAATTATGATTCCATTGATAATATTGTATTTTTAATTGTAATTTAATTTTTTAATTTATTTGTATAAAGAATATTTTTTTAGTCTTATTATATTTTATTTATTTATTTATTATAAGAATTTTATTTTTTTACTATAAAAACTTGAAAGGTTAAATTTATAATTTTTTTACTATAAAAATTTATTTTGCCATCAAATTAGTAAAAAAGAAGTATGTATTTAATAGAGTAGGTAATAACATTTTCTTAATTTTTTTAAAAGAAAGAAACTAGTAGAGTTCATGACATTAATAAATTTAAAGTATAGTTATAATTTTTTTAACCCAGTGAGCCGATACGTTTTTGTTATCTCTATAGTCCATAAATAATATGACTTATGGCAGTATTTTAATTTTTTTAATGACCAATTTTTTTAAAACAAAAAAGAAAAGAAACAAAAAGTATTCAATAATAAAGTAGGAGAGAAACTCGAGATTCCTGTATGGAAGACCCCTTTAGCTATCATCATCAATCATCTATTGGCTTCTTGATATCAATGCTCTTTTCTAAAAAATAATATTTAATAAAAATATTTAGTTATTAAAATTATTTTTTTAATATTTTTAATTTTAAAAAATGTAAGAAATTTTTTTTGTATTTTATTTTTTATTAAAAATACTAAACACAAAGAGAATTTTTTTTAATATTCAGTCAAATTAAAAAAAAAAAAAAGAATGCAAGGTCATATACTTGTTTGCATGACCCTGTTCAATATAGTAAGATTTTTTTTTTGAGAGGTAGGGTAATGTTTGAAGGGTGAAGTTTTGAGAGGTTGGTAACATAATATATAATATTATATTATTATAAACTTAAAGAATGGCTATTCACTCATTTTGGAAAGGCAATAGATAACCTTGATGCAACGGATGACTCTGATAATCTTAATCTATTGCCATCCCATAAGCTAATCAAAAAAGGATAAGGCTTAACCTTGAGCTTATCCTTGCCAATCCATCTTTTGCCCTGTTATTAGAATTATTGTCCTTGTGTCTGTTTACTTTTGCATGTGAGCTGCTTTCTTGTCTGTAAAAGTTATTTTATTGTAAAATTATTAAAGGTGTGTTTGTATTATTGTTTGTTATTGTTGTAAAAGTCTTTTGTCTATAAGCTGTAGCCCCTGGCTATAAGTTGAGCTATTTTCCTTAGTTGTTCTCAAAGAGTTGAAGAGTTATTCTGAGAAGGAGTCCTATAAACAAGTGTGTGCGATAAAATCCTTCAAGTCTTTCATGACTAGTTCTAAATATCTCCATCTTCTGAAATCTTTTATTAATGAATCTCTTACAATTATTTTATCTAATGCAAGTATGCTTTGCACTTAGCTTGTATAAGGATCCTGTGTGCCATAAAGTATTAAAGAAGAAATAATCTGGTAGAAATCATTCCCTTGTCTATGAGTTCTTTAATCAAAAGGCTTACTAGTAAGTTCAAAAGAATCATTGATTCTAAAAGGCCATGACAAGAAGAAAGCATGAAGGAAGAAAGGCTGTTAGTCCAAGCATACTTAGAAAAGGATTCTGTTAAAACTAACTAGAAAATCAGAATTGATTACTTTGTGTTAAAGAGACAAGACATAGAACTTATCCCAAGAAGGTTGAGGGATAAGTGTGAGCAAATTTATGGTATCTATCCAAATTGCTTTCTTATTACTTCTGAAGAGAGAAAAGAAGTGGATCAAATCGCTCCTCCTCTTCCTTTAGAGCATGTTCAAAATCATCCATAACTCATGATATTTTCTGACAGGTATCTCTCTGAGGAAGACCTCCACAAGTTGGATGATCTCTATAATGAGAGATGGAAGAGAATGTTGGCTGATCTAAGGTCTAGGCATTGATTGGTAATAGAGCCTAAGCATTCCCTGGATAATCAAAAGAAGATTTATTATAAAAGAGAGTAAGAAGGTACTTTAGTTACCATGTCATCCACAAAAGACTTCTATAAACCTATTCGTCTTTCTTCATCCATTTCCTTACCTGGATCTATCCCCTCCTCTTATATGTCCCATGCCTCTAATAAAATAGACAATCCTATATAAATAACTCATATCTCAAATGAGTCTCGCCTTCAAGAGTTCATCGCCCCTCTCCTTAATCCTTATGAACCCTATCACCAAAATTGTTCCTTTACTAGATCCATCCACAGACTTCTCTCCTTTAAAACACCCCGTATTAAAGAAATAGTCTAAGGTACTAAACTAGATCAGTATAGGTTACAATCAACCTAAGCTGAATAGTATGTCACTTTAGAGATCCCAACAAGTTTCATCTCCCACTGGATCGGTCAAGGATACACTCACCTCTATCTTAAAGCCATAAGATTAGTTCTCACCCTTCATAAAAGAAAAAAGATTATAGCTATAGCCCATGTTTCCTTCTTGGATACTTCTTACACCTCCTTTCAAAATGCACTGATTGGAGCAGCACTTGTTACTTTGAATGGTGGAAGTGTGATTCTCACTATAGTTCCAAACTTTAATATCAAATTGACAACTCCTACTCTTCCAACCAAATTAAAGGTACAGGTACAGATCATTAGTGTTAAGCAAGTCCATAATGTTATTCCAGCAACTCTCCACTAACAGATCATCTACTGTCTTCAAAACCATTTTGTTGACCCTCAATTCCAGAACACCACTGATGATGTTCTCTATATGGTTTCTGATGGTTTCTGGCACACCAAATAATACTACTATTATCCATATCTTAAAGCAGATTCCTAAGGAAGATCTATTGCAGCTTATGCCTCTTGAATGGATAACTAATTATGAAAAGGAGTTCCATGATGAACAGAAGGCTTTCCACACCTCTACTCCTCTAGTCCTTGAAAAACTCCCAAAGGGCACTGTTAAAATTACCTTCAAGAGATCTAGATTTTATGAAGGCACATCTACTGCCTCTTCTCACCAACTTCTTAATTCCATGATGTGACACCTCAATCTACTACCGCTACCTAGCCTCTCAATAGGCTCGGTTCTATATGATTTCCAAAGGATTACTACTCTTTTGTGGCATTTACATGCTATGAACCGGGGTTTCATATACTCATCTTTCACTCCGTGGGTCCTGTGAACCCATCTCAAGCATCCTCAACTCAAACTCTATATATACGACTCATACATAGCATGAAAAAAACCATAAGCGACGGGTATAGAGCCGAAAATCATAAAAATTACATTTTCTCACTTGGGCCCAAAAGTCATATTTTGGCTCTAAGTTTGGAAAATCATACGAAATTGTAGAAAAATGGAAATGTAGAAAACTTTAGCTTTCTAGAAAGCTCTAAGTGTTATCTTTACATGAAAAATCATTGCCAATTAAAATCTCAGCATTTGGACCAAGTTTGACATCGAAAATGGGAGGAAGGTCCAGCTGTCACTGTTTCTGGTGCAGCTTTCTATCATGACTTTCGAAAATTCATAACTAAATCCACAAAAATCCAATCTGGGCACATTATACCAATTCGGAAAGATACGGATGTCTACTAGAAAAAAAAAATAAGTCTAGATCAGTTCAGTAGCTCCTACACCCCAAAAACCGATGGAACAGTGATGGGGGTCAGATAAGCTCACTGATGCTAATACAGAACTTCAGTCGATTCAATCTCTCTCTACAGACCTCCGATTTGGGTGATTCTAGTTCCTACAAGTCACTTTGGTTTTCTAGTTTATGTGTATAAAATTTCACCATATTTGGAATCCATTTGGTCTAAAAGTGCCACAAACTTCATTTTCTGGTTTAGATGAACAGTACATGACCAATCCATTAAATTCTCCCAAATTCAACAATTCCCCAAATATTCTATAATCCTCCGAATATTACCCACTTTAGCTTCTCAAGAAACTTTCTACAAACTCTAGAGACACGCCAAATTTCATGGCAAACGGAGCTCATCCGGTCATACTTTGACGGAGCTCACAAAAATACCGGTTTTGGCACCCCATAGGTCCAAAACGGGTCTAGATAGCCTCTCTCACATTCTCACTCCACATGGACAAGTTTAAAAGCATAAAACTAGTATATCTAACATGTCCATATGATCCAAATCATCATACATTCTGTTTTCACTATGCTACGGCAAAAAATACACTACTACATCCATACATCAAAGGGGTAAAAACCCACATTTCCATTACTTTGGCTAATAACAGAGTTCATACATCATCCTTTCATATTTCTACACGTGTTACAAACTTTACATCTCAAAAATAGTGGGCACATCTTCATTTGGCATCACTTTACATCATATATACATCACAATATCAAAACATAAACTCATAAATAGCTACGCAAGCTCCTAGGCTCCTTGGTGTGTACTCGATTCTCCTTGAGCTCCACCTAGCATATTAGTTGGGAGGGGAAAGGGGTGAGATTCAGGGAATCTCAGTAGCTCAAGCACTCAATCCAACAAGCAATCAAGGCATATAACAAGTCAAAGCATGTGAATAAGCATTTAGCTATTCTCAATCATCCAACACATAATGTACATGCTATGGAATTCACAAAAATGCCAAAAATGGGCTCCATGGACTTTTGGTCTAGCCTCACCCGAGTTTAGGGACTTTTGGATGGCCTCACCCGAGTTTAAGGACTTTTGACTTGGCCTCACTCGCTTGAGACTTTTGGCCTTGTCTCACCTATCTCAAGGGACTTTCGGCTTCACCTCACCCATCTCAAGGGACTTTCGGCACTATCGCACCCGAGCAATTCTCACAACTCATCACATAAGCATATTGACATTCAATGCATCAAAACAATAGCATATGGCATATTCCACACATTCAGCATATACATATCATACAATGACTATTACAACCAAGAATGCTACAAGAAAGAGTGAAAGAGAGAGCTACCTTCGGAGCCAAAGCCAACACAAGCTTTTCCTTTCAATGTCTCCTCTCCCTCCTTAGATTCACAATCACACCTTGTTGGAGGTGTTCCTCTTGAGCCTAGACACACCAAAAGCATGCAATTACTCTCTTTTACCTTAATTTAGAGCAACCCTCTATCACACACAACCTAGGGTTCTCTCTCTAGAATGCCATTACCCCTTTCTCTCTCTCAAGCTCCCATGGTAGTGGAAAACCTCATTTTCAAAGAGACCTCAAGGATTCAAAAGAGTTTTCCACTTTCCCTCTTCTGACCCATGCCCAAAATCCGTCCATTTTCACAATTAAAACCGCAGAAAGAGAGGGCAAAGGGAGGGGATCAGAGTTCTAAGAAGAAATGGGAGAAGTTACCTTACTTTTCCCTTGATCTTCCTCCTCCTCTTGATTTCTCACACTCTCCACGCCTCTTTTCTCTCTTTGGGTCGAAGCTTAGGGCAGATATGAGAGAAGAAATGAGTTTGGGCATTTAATGAAGTCTAAATCTCGCTTTTTACTCTCTTCCGGACCGACCCTCGCTACGGTGAAAACTAACCTTCGCTACAGCGAGCTCGTGTAATCTGGCTTCGCTATGGCGAGGTGTAGCCTTCGCTACGGCGAGATTGGGTTAGTTCCCTTCGCTATGGCGAAATTTACCATTCGCTATGGCGAAATCGCGTCAGTTCTAGACTTCACTGGTTTCTATACGGACTGCTGCCAGCACTCGCTATAGCTAGAATCGCCTTCGCTGTTGCGAACTAGCTCTCTCGCTGTAGCGAGACCGTTTCTCGCTATTGCGAGAGGACTTGGCAGAAATTCTGGATTCTGAAAATTTCCAGATTTCACTTCCTTTCTTTTCCCTTTTCTTTCCTTTTTCCCGGTTGTTACACATGATGCTTACTCCTGTCATCTCCCAAAAAAAAAAAGCCTTATTCTTATTCACTCATTTCACCTAGATGGGTCTTACTCTTATGCTGCAAAAATTAATAGTCACTTTCTTTGGGACTATGATCCTTTAATGAGTGACCCAGATTGTGGCTGTTATGACCTTGAAAACTAAGAAGGCCTAGAAGATAATAAATGGAGACCTAGAGATTCCTTTACTATTGCTACATGGAAGCAAGATAAGAGGAAAAGGCCAACATGGAAATCCAGCCACTGCTCTAATAAAAAACATGCTCTTACAAGATGATAAATTCCTATTGCCAAATATTAGTTCACAACTTAGTTTGTTGAAAGAAGCAAAAGTATCTTCTAAATTTGATCTTAAAGTAGGCTTCTGGTAACTCAGGATTGATCCAGCAGAGAGGTATAAGACTATATTTTATATGCCTAATGCTCAATGCTAATGGACTGTTATGCCATTCGGTTTGAAGGTAGCACCATCTTATTTCAAAGGCCATGATTAAGATCTTTAAACCCATTCTCCATGGTACTGTCATCTACATTGATGACATCCTACTCTACTCCAAAAATGAAGCAGATTATAAGCATCTCCTTCAACAGTTCTTGGATATTACAAAACAATACAGAATAATACTCTCAGCCAGGAAGAGTCAATTAGGTCAAGCCCAAATAGAATTTCTTAAGATGCATATTTTCAATAGGCACTATCAACTAGGCCTGCATATTGCATAGGAATTATTTACTTTCCCTGATGAAGATCTTACGGTGAAAGATATCTAATAGTTTTTTGGAATAGTGAATTTTATTAGAGACTTTATACCCCATGTGTATAATCATACTAGCCAACTGTCAAAACTTTTAAGGAAAGACCCCCTCCTTAGAAATCATCACAAACAGCTGCAGTTTGACACCTTAAAAAAGTCTCTCAGACTCCTTTACCTTTAAAGATTCTTGACAAGGGTAGACAAATTCTCCAAACTGATGCTAGTGAAGACTATTGGGGAGCTGTACTTCTTAAAGAGATTGATAGACTAAAGTATTATTATGGCTATGCTAGTAGACAATTCAAAGATTCTGAAAAACACTACCATATAATTTATAAAGAGATTCTTGCAGTGAAAAAGGGAATTGAGAAATTCAACTTTCATTTGTGTCCACATGAATTTACAACGCAAATGGACAACTCTTCCTTCCCTAAAATCTTAGAGTCTAAGAAAAAGGTTCTATCAGATAAACAATTATTTCGCTGAAAATACTGGTTTTCCCACTATAAATTCAAAGTAGAATACATTAAAGGTCACAATAACATCCTTGCAGACTTCTGTTCTAGGCCTAAACCTGTGAACTTATTCATTCTTGTGAAGCCAATCCCTCTCATCTACATGGCTCATTCCATACTAGGATGTACTATCTATTATCCTTCTCCTCAACTTAAAAAAGACTTTCCCCCATGTGAGAAACAACCAACCACTCCTGCTGAAGTCTAACAACTTACTAAAAAATCCCTATTTTACTATCTATATAGGTATCTCAAATATGTTTCTTTTAATACCATTCCCTCTTCTTTCAATATGTTACAAACCCCTTTCCTGATACTTCTCAGGCTTCACACCCATGTTACTGATGGCGTCCTTTGGTATCTTTATTGGAGAGCTATTGAGTTCCCACCTTTGCTTGTTTTTCAACAACTCATAGGTGCTAACAACAAGGATTCCAATCTCTGGACCCTTCTTGGATGGTTCTCTCCACTCTTTTAGTGGCATAATGAACTTAACAGGATAATCCTACAACATGACTTATGGCACAACCTTAAAGCAAATCAAAGAGTCTCTAGTATTTTCATCATCCACCTTCCCTATTGGATAAACAGACAAAATATGTTCCTTTCAAGAAATCATGCATATAAATAGAATACATTCCTCAATTGGCCAAAACAGTTCTATAATGCTTTAAACGCTTGAAAATCATTTTTTATTTGAAATTAATAATTATCAGGAAATAGGTTTATTTTTTACAATTCATTAGGTCTTTATCCTAGTGAATTCATCCTTGGTGAATCTAGATTTTATATATCATTTTATATTATATAAAATAAAAATAAAAAATTATTTTTATTATATATAATATATATAATGTTCATTTTGTCTAATTCTTACATTATATATATATGTAAAAAATAATTTTTGTATTTTTACTTTAAAAAATATTATTAAGTAATAATAATAACGATATAATAATATGGCAAAAAGATTACTTTTTCCCTTCATTTTCTATTGTGCAACCAAATGGATTATAATAAAAGTCAAGTTAATTGATAAGATTAAAGATGATGAAGAAAAGAGGATACTTAAAACCCTTTTACTCATTGGAATTATTTTAGTAGGAATAAAAATAAAAGTATGTTTTAATGGAATATAATCTTATAATCCAAAATCATGTTTAATGTATCATAAAAAAGAATTAAATGTCATTTTATTTATTTATTTTTTTGGTTTGTTTGGATAAAAACAATGTAGGAATGTAAAAAAATACTTAACAAATTATTTATTTATTTACTATTCATTATTTGATTTTTTTAAATATTTTTATAAGATTCTTAATAAGGCTAAAAAATATTTTTTTTTATGGAAATAAGTTAAAGAGAATTAAATTATAATTAAATATATAACCTTATTAACAAAATCATAATTTATACATTAATTATTTATTATAAATTATGATTTTATTGGACAATTTTATTTATTATAAATTTTGATTTTGGCCTTCTATTGTTGGCACTAAAGTGTTTAAAATTTATTATTCTCTATTTTAATAATTTTATAGGTTGAAGAGTTTGGAAGGTAAAGACACAGAAAGTGCTTTGTCTGAAATTTGATTTGTTGGACAATTATTGTATGCTTGTCTACCCAAGGGGGAAGATCTTTTTTCATATGTTTATGAAAAAGTTTAATAAGATTGTTTAGCTGAGGTAGAAAATCCACTACATAATTTAAACAACATAAGAGTATTTGAAGTTGATTTTTATTTACAATTTGATCAAGAAATTTATCAATGAACTATATTGTCTTATCAATTGGAGTGATAGTTTTTTGATAAATATTGTGTCCAAGAAACCTGATTTTAGTTTGAAAAAGATAAATTTTTTTTTTTGAAATAGCAAGACCATTTCTTTTATAACATTTATAAAAATATAGATATGTTTAAAGTGTTGGCCAATTGTTTAGGAAAATATTATAACATCATTAATATAAACTATGATGAATTTGGTACAAGGACTAAAAATGTCATTCAAAATATTTTTGAAATTCAGAATGAGCATTTTTAAGTTCAAAAGGCATTACATTCCACTCATATTGGTTAAATGGAATTGCAAAGGTAGTTTTGAATCTATCTTTTCCATTAATTTGGATTTGCTAGAAATCAAATTTCATATCAAATTTTGAAAAGATTTTTTATGAATATAATCTGTTTAATAAATCTTTTTTATTTGGAGTAGGATACTTAATCCATTGGAAGGCTTCATTTAAAGGTCAATAATTGATTATTAACCAGGGTGTCCCTCATTCAATTTCTATATTGTTATTAACATAAGAGGTAAAGCATGACCTAGAACTTCTACTTTTTCCAATTAGATCTTTAGCTAAAAGATTTGATATTCCTTGTTTGCAGAATTCTAATAGTTCTTGGTTCATTTAAATGGGTTTAGGTTTTGTGAGAATATTCTTTTTGTGGAACTCTCTTTCTTGAGAGAGTTTATGTATTTTTCCTTTCCTAAAAAGCATTTGGCAAATCAGAACAAATGGAATTTTGGATTTAGCTAATTGAATCAAAATTTGAAAAAGCTGGGAATTAATAATTTTAAAAGATATTTCTTTTTTTAAAAAAAAGTAATTTGTTTTGTTTTAATTTGGATAGGGTTTGATTCTTTAAAAATCAATTTTTTAGCAAATTGGAAAGTAATGGATTTTCTTAAATATTGTGTAGTTATCCTTATATGGGATATCTCTAAAGGAAACAAATTTTTTATAAAAAGGTATCCCTAAAATAAATTTATTTTTAAAGTCTTTGACCAAAAGGAATGGAGTTTGGACTTGGAATGTTTGGTTTTCTATTACTTCATTTGTAATTTTATATTTGACTTGTAATTTTGAACCACTAGCAGTACTAAGATGCTCAATAGTTTTTTAAGAATATTTAGTTAGAATTAGCCCTTCTTAGATGCAATTAGAATCTACTCCAATATCAAACAAAACAATCTATTCTAAAGTGAACTCATTATTAATTTTGATGTTAACATGGATATAAAATTTTTGAAGTTCTGCTCTTGAAATAAGATTTAAAAATGGTTTAGAATTAGAAATATCTGAATCTTCATCTTTTTCTTTCATTACTAAATTTGGATGTTGGATTTTAGCTAAGGTTGAGTTTAATTATTCATGTTGAAGTTTAATGACTTCAATTTTGAGGTTATTCACCTTATGTTGAAGATCTTGAAGAGTTATTGGGTGGGAAGTTTAAGAAAAGCATTTAAAAGTATTAGTTAAATTGTATTTGCTAGTAAGAATAAGAGGTTGAGATGTTGAAGATTGGTTTTTTTAACAATTTTTTAAATTCATTAAGACAATGTTTCTTTTTGTCTAGATCAAAAAGGGAACTAATAACATTAAACAAAAAATTTTGTTCTTTTGTGATAACATTAAGTTCTCCTTCAAAATCACTACTGGAAACATCATCTTCCTGAATTTGGTTTATGTCTTCAGAACTACTTTCATTTTCTAAAGATGATTCATTTAGAAGGTAGTTGAGTTGTTTTAAGGTTGAATCTTCTAGTTTTAGTTCTTGATTTTCCTTTTTCAATTGACAATATTTGAATATATTACCAGGTTTACCATACTTGTACTAGGTTAGTTTGGATTTTGAAAGATCCATAGGGGGTTTTGTCCTAAAATTCTTTTTCAAATTTCCTTTTGAATATAAACTTGGTTTCCTAAACCTTTTATGATGAGTTTCAGAGTAATATTTGTGTTTTCTAGGTTTATATTTTTTTTTTTTTTGCAAAGGGGAAGGCCAAATTGTTTGCAAAAAGTTCCTAAATCTTTCTTATTTTGAGCCTTTTCTTTGGCTAATTGATGTTGAATCTTGTCATCTTGACAAATTTTTAGAGCAATTTTTTAAACATAAACTATGAGTTGGCCATAACCGAAATGTTTATAAGGAATAATGAATAATTCTATCTATAGTTTGGTTTCTAATTTTTTCACAGGCCTTTTCTCCTAGAGATTTTGGAAGGCTAACTAAGCATTTGTCTTTCCAAAAATGTTGATGGTAGTCATCTCTAATGAAGACTCTAGTTAGGAAGTTTTCTATATACCACCTAAAATCTACAAGAGTTTTACATTTAAGATTGGATAAAAGTTCTGTTAAACGATCTTTCTAAATGGATGGATCACTAATAAAATGTTGAATTATTAAGAAGAATAAGGTGTTGACTATGTCAGGGATGACATCTCCATTGTGAGTTATAGGAGACCATCTGAGTGTAATTTGATAGTTTTAAAGATTTGATCCTTTTCATCAAGTGAGACGTAATTATCCCACCATCATTTAAGTTGTCTTGAGAAACTAGTAATGAGAATATTGGCTATAGCTTCTTCAAAATAATTATGTGAGGTTTGGTAGGCTATGCAGACCATTGTCATATGTCAGAAAGTGTTGAGTATTTGGTACTTAGATTGCCCATCTATGTTCCATTCATAGATATAATTTTGATTTTGTTTTTTTATTGCAAGATTTGGGGCAGTTGCCAATGGATATAATAGTTTTGAAGGCTTATTCCATTGAAAGAAGTTTAGGCAATTTCAGGAGAAAGAGTTAGATTGAAATCAAATTAAGACTTTTCAAGATTAATGTTATTAATGGTTGGAGTTTCTGATGCAAAATCAAAGGGGTAGCTTGATCTTTATGGTGTAGGTTGATAGATAGATGATGGTTTGAGACCTAGCGAAAGCAAATAGCCAACTAATGTTATAGGAACGTTAACCTGCTACTTAGACAATGCACCCAACCATGTACATAATAGACTAACTCACACAACAACGCACTTGGATCGAAGCATAAATTGGGGGCTTTTACAAACTTGAATCACCAACCTAAGAATAAGTTGACAAGACAAAGGTTTTACAACAGCAAAGGAAGGATAATATTCTTTCAATTAGAAAAACACTCAGAATAATTTTATTATATTCAATCTCATTACAAATAGAGGCAGAACACATATATTTATAATGTAAGCAAAATATGCCTTCTTGAGGAAAACTAGAAAACTAACTCCATAATCCTAACTAAAAGACCTAGAAATTAGGAATACAAATAATCAAATATTTTTAGAAATAGAAAAAGAAAGAGGATCTATCTAATTAAATCTAATTTTTGTCCATAAGGCTTCTAGAAGTCAACATATTAAGCCCATAACAACATTATTTAGGTCCAAATGAGTCAATTTATGTATGGCCCTTGATTTAAGTTTCTTAATTTGCAATATTATAACCCAAAATAGTTTTAGTAGCTCCATCTTTAGCCCAAATAATATTAAGGATGCCTTGATTAATTCTTGAATCATATTTATCAAAACTTTGCTTAGTCTAAATCTCTTGAACAAGTTCACTCAATGCTTCCTTAAATCTTTTAGTCTTTACTCTTGTAATAGGTCAAATTGAAAGATGCAAAGGATTATTTAAAAATTTTGAATTAGCATCCACATGAACCTGGTTCATATCATCTTCCTCCTCTTGAAAAGGAGTCATCCTTGACTCTTCAAAATCTATACCAAAATAAGGGAAAAGGTCAGAGATGTTGAAAGTAACACTTACACCATACTTACCTGGTAAATCAAACTTGTAAGCATTATCATTAATTCTCTCTAGTACTTAGAAAGGTCCATCTCTTAAAGGCATAAGTTTGGACTTTCTTTTGTCAGAAAATCTCTCTTTTCTAAGGTGCAATCAAGGTAAGTCCCTTAGTTCAAATACTATCATCTTTCCTCCCTTGTTAGCACGCTCTACATATTGTTAAGTCATCCTCTCTATGTTTTGTTTAGTCTTTTCATGGATTTGTTTAACAAGCTCAGTACACTTCTTCTTATCCATATTAACTCTTTCTTGCAAAGGC
This sequence comes from Erythrophleum fordii, assembly GCA_032878935.1. Lineage (NCBI taxonomy): Eukaryota > Viridiplantae > Streptophyta > Magnoliopsida > Fabales > Fabaceae > Erythrophleum > Erythrophleum fordii. The sequence continues at coordinate 1,661,290 of JAVQMF010000049.1, read as the reverse complement.
AAAAGAGTTAAGTCAATGGGTATAAGAGGATTAAAACCATATACAATCTCAAAGGGCAAATGTTTAGTAGTGGAATGAATGACCCTATTGTAAGTAAATTCGACATGCGGTAAACACTCCTCCCAATTCTTCAAGTTCTTCTTAACAATTGTTTGTAACAAAGAAGAAAGTGTCCTATTCACAACCTCAATTTGTCCATTAGTTTGTGGGTGGTAGATAGCGAGAAATAGAAATTTAGTCCTAAACTTACTTTACAAAGTCTTCTAAAAATAACTTAAGAACTTAGCATCTTGATTTGACACTATAGTCCTCAGCATCCTATGAAGTTGTACAACTTCCTGAAAGAACAAATTAGCAATGTTAGGAGTATCATCAACCTTATGACATGCAATGAAGTGTGCTAGTTTAGAAAATCTATCCACGACAACAAAAATGGAGTCTCTCCCCCTCTTAGATATAAGTAATCCCATAATAAAGTCTATAGAAATATCTTCCCAAGAGATACTAAGAATAGGAAGGGAAGTATAGATTCATGGGAATTTCATTTAGATTTAGCTTTATGACATACAATACATCTATGTACAAACTTTTCAACGTCTTTACGCATCCTAGGCCAATGCCAAAATGTCCTATTAAATCACCTGAACACACTTCCTTCACTAATAACATAGGCACAAAACAATCACGAATGCAAAGTTTATCAATAGGAAATAAGAATCCTTCATTTAAGTAAAATTTGTCCTAACCAAGTCCACTTTTACAATGGCTAAAAGCTTCACCAAAGTCAATGTCATTAGTATATAATTCTTTGATAAACTTAAAACCAAGAACTTTAGAATCTAACATGGAAAGAAGAGCATACCTTTATGAAAGTGCATCTACAACAATATTCTCTTTACCTTTCTTTTGCTTAATGACATATGGGAAAGATTTAATGAATTCAACCCATTTAGCATGTCTTCGATTCAATTTGTTTTGGCTCTTAATATGTTTAAGAGCCTAATGATTAGAATGTATGACAAATTCCTTCCACAAATAATATTGCCAAGTTTCCAACACTCTAACTAAGGCATATAGTTCATTATCATACGTAGGATAGTTAAAAGTATGACCATTTAGCTTTTCACTAAAATATGCAATGGGCTTACCTTTTTATATTAGTACACCTCCTATGCCAATTCTACTTGCATCACATTCTACTTCAAAAATCTTATTAAAGTCTAGAAATGCCAGTAAGGTGCATGGGTGAGCTTCTCCTTGAAAGTTTGGTAATCTTTCTCTTGAGCTTTTTCCTACTTGAAAGGAACATTTTTCTTTGTCAACTTGTTCAATAGGGCTGCTAACATGCTAGAGTCCTTTATAAACCTTTTATAAAAGCTTGCAAGTCCATAGAAACTCCTCACATGTCTAATAGTGGTAAAGGTCAACTAATCTTGAATGACTTTGATATTTTCTTCATCCACCTCGATTCCCTTGGCATTCACCACAAAACCAAGAAAAATAACTATGTCAGTGCAAAAATCACACTTCTTTAAATTGCTAAACAATTTTTGTTTTCTTAGAACTTCTAGAACTTGTCTTAAGTGATCTACATGCTCATGTAAAGTCCTATTATACATAAAAATATCATTAAAGTAAACTACCACAAACTTGTCTATGAAAGCATGCAAGACATGATTCATTAATCTCATAAATGTGCCAGCTGCATTAGTGAGACCAAAAGGCATAACTAACCATTTATAAAGTCCATATTTTGTTTTAAATACAATTTTCTATTCATCTACTTCTTTCAATCTAATTTAACGGTAGACACTTTTTAAATCAATTTTAGAAAAAATAGTTGAGCTATTTAATTCATCAAACATATTATCTAACTTAAGGATATGATGACGATATCTCATCTTTATATCATTAATGGCTCTACAATCAACACACATCTTCCATGTGCCATCTTTCTTAGGCACAAGCAATATTGGTACCGCACACAGGCTTAGGCTTTCCCTCACATATCCCTTATCTAGTAGTTCTTACACTTGTCTTTGAATCTCCTCAGTCTATTCGAGATTAGTGCAGTATGCTGGACAATTAGGTAAAGGTGCTCCAAGTATAAAATTAATTTGATGTTCTATCCCTCTAATTGGTGGCAATTTGGGTGGTATCTCTTTAGGAAAGAAATCTTTATATTTCTACAATAGAGACTTAACAACACTAGGCAAAGTAGAAGTTAAATTGTTAGTGTTTAATGTAGCTTCTTTGTAAATAAATACTATGAGGTTTTGTTGAGAAAACAAAGCATGATTGATTCCACTCTTTCTTGCCACTAATAAACTTTTCTCTCCTTCCTCATTTTCTCTCTTGCTCTTAGATTTCTTTTTCTTTTCTCTCTCTCCTCTTGGCTTACTCTCTTTTGCTCTCTCATTTTTACTATCTTCTTTTTTAGACACATTTATATTCTCACTTTCTTTTTTTTTCCCCTCTTGATTTGATTTTTTAATACTTGCTTTAGTGACATAAGAATGAGGCTTATAGGTTCCCCTCTAAATACAAAAGAATAAAGATTTAGAAAACCATCATGTGTAACATGCTTATCCTACTGCCAAGGTCTACCTAATAAAAAATAGCATGTTTTCACTGGTACAACATCACATAGTACTTCATCTTTATACTTACCAATTAAAAACATTATTTTTACTTGTTTTGTTACCCTCAACTCTCCACATTCATTGAGCTATTAAAGCTTGTATGGCCATTAATGCTTAAAGGTAGATAAATTCAACTTCTCTATTAGCTCAGTGTTTGCCACAATACAGCAACTTCCTCCGTCTATGATTACACCACATATTTTTCTTTGGATTTGGCAATGAGTATGGAACAAGTTCTCTCTTTGCTCACTTTCTTCCACCATTATTTAAGCACTAAGAGCTTTCCTAGTCATAAGGAGTTCTCCTCCTTTCGCATATTCTCCATTTTCATTCTCTATGAATGGCTCTTTTTCTTCTTCTTCTTCTTTAGTTGTTTCTCCTTCAGTCTCCCACTCACCGAGGTTGTTGATATTCATGGTTTGCTTGTTAGGAGATTCACTACAGATGTGTCCTCTCCCTTAGCACTTAAAGAATCTTATGTTTCGATTTCTTGAATAATTAGGTCCACTTTGAACTTTCTTATATGGCAAAACTAGTTTTTCACCTTTCTTAGATTTATTCTCTTTTGAATATGAAGAAGAAGGAATATCATTTTTTAAGTTATTCCTCCATAAGTTGAAAGAACTTGAATTAGAGTTCTTCTTTACAACATTCTTTCTCTTGAGTTGTCTCTCCACCTTGGCAGCTTGATGTACCAAGTCATGAATCTCCATATAGTGGTACATTTCCACAACATCATCTATGTCATGGTTAAATCCATATAAGAAATAAGCCATTGTTGCTTCTAGATCCTCCTCTACATTAGCTCTGATCATGGCTATTTGCATCTCTTTATAGTACTCATCTACACTCTTGGATCCTTAAGTGAGACGTTAAAGCTTATTGTGAAGTTCTCTTCAAAAATAGGATGAAATGAATCGCCTCCTCATAATAGCTTTCATCTCTTCCCATGTTGAGATGGGGCGCTCTCCATATCTAATCTGCTTCTTCTACATCTGGTCCCACCAAACAAAAGTATAATCAGTAAACTCAAGAGTAGTAATTTTGACCTTCTTACCCTCGGAGTAGTTATGGTATGAAAAGATTTGCTCCACATGAATCTCCTACTCCAAATATGTTTCCTGATCACTCTTGCTTTGAAAGGAATGAATTTTGACTTTGACTCCTTTAAGGCCTTCTTTTTCATCTTTAGGCCTTCTCAGTGGTCTTTTTTGTTTGTTGAGTAGCCTTCTTCTTGGCTGAGTATCCTCCCCTTCATAATCTTCATCATGGCTCTCCATGTCTTCCATGTATTCACGGTGTTATGGGCATGTAGTTTGAGCTTGTCTTTGGTTAGTTTGAGTAGTCCTTTGACTAGAAGTTTTACTCTCCACTCAATCTAAGCATTTATGGAGTCCCTCTAACTTCTTATCTAGCATCCCATTAAAATGACTCACTAATGTTTTCATTTGCAAAGGTGCTACCCCGAATGAATTGTAACTGTCATTATCACTTTTATGTGCAACTCCTTTTTCTCTATTATTGCCATGTTAGTGAAAAAGAAATGAAAGAAATAAGAGTATATAGGACCTTACAAACATTCCCTCACGTGTTTCACTCAATTAAGATATAACACTCTCACTCGTGTTTGTTTTCTCCTTCTTTTTGGCTTTTTTTTTTCTATAATGATCTTAGCTACTCTTGCCTTTTACCTTTCAATATCAATCCTGAACTCTTATGTTGCCTAAGACCTCATCAAGTGATCCAATATTGTCAATTCTTGGTTTAACCAAGTATATGTAGGTGGGTGATCTAAAAAGTCATGATTGGCGCATGTAAGTTAGGCTAGTGCACACACGTTAGGATTTGGTTAGGTTGGCATTCCAAAGAGAAGTGAAAAGATTTAATCCCCTAGTAGTGCAAGGTCGAGTTTAAAATCCCCAAGAGCCAGACAGAATGCAATTCTGAATATTTCAACTATGAGAAAACAATGCAAGATCAAAATAGGAAAGTTCAAATAAAGAAAGAGAAAAAAAAACAAGGTAAATCAAAATAAAGAAATGCATAATACAATATCAAAGGAAATATGGTAAAATAGGAAATAAATGGAATAAAAAGTTATCTGATCAGCAATATTTTTTTTTTAGCTTTTTTTATTTTTCTCTTCTAACTTAATTAGATGAAATTACCAAAAACTCACAAAATCACAAAATAGGAAGTAAACTAGACAAGTTATATTTGTGAGAGTTAGAAAATGTTACCAACTAAAACCTAATATATCTTAATGTAGAAAATTCCGATTGAGATGATTCTAAAATGATGTGAAAGTTGAGATTCTGAATTTTAAGATTCTCCTATCAATCATCCAAAAACTCAAACGAAAGGGGTTCGAACATATAAGAAATAAAATAGAATGTCCAAATAAGAAAAAATTTCAAATTACAAAATAAATAGCTCTTATAGTATAAAAACCAAATCTTACACACTAAGGATCAAATCTAAAAACAAGGTAGAAAGGCCTTTTTTTTTGTATTAAAGGGTGGAAAAGAAGAGATGTGGTAAATAAGAAAATCTAGAGGCTAGAAGGACAAGATGGTAGTTAATGATGGGTAACCTACCGTGTAAACCAAAGCTCTAATACCAAATGATGCAAAATCAAAGGAGTGACCCAATCTTCAAGGTGTAGGTTGACAGATAGATGATGGTGCGATACTTGATGGAAGCAAATGGCCAACCAACGTTATAAGAATATTAACTTGCTACTTAGACAATGCACCTAACCACGAGCATAATAGACTAACTCATACAACAACGCACTTAGATCGAAACAGAGGCCTTTTGTAAACTTGAATCACTAACTCAAGGATAGGTTGACAAACCAAAGGTTTCACAAGAATAAAAGAAGGATAATACTCTCTTAATTAGAGAGGCACTTAGAATAATTTTATTATTTTCAATCTCATTACAAATGGAGGTAGAATATATGTATTTATAGTGTAAGTGAAATCTACCTATTGAAGGAAAATTAGGAAACTAACTCCATAATTCTAACTAAAAGACTGGAAATTAGAAATACAAATAATCAAATCTTTTTAAAAATAGAAAAGGAAAGAAGATATGTCTAATTAATTCTAATTTTTGTCAAAATATATAAGACTTATAACAGTCGGCATATTAAGCCCATAATAGCATTATTTAGGCTCAAATGAGTCGATTTATGAATGGCCCTTGGTCTAAGCTCTTTAATTTGAAATATTATAACCCAAAATAGCTTCAATAGCTCCATCTTTAGCCCAAATAATATTGAGAATATCCTAATTAATACTTGAATGAGATTTATCAAAACTTTGCTTGGTCCAAATCTCTTGAATAAGTCCACTTAATGCTTCTTTAAATCTTTTGGCATTCACCCTTGTAATAGGTCCAATTGGAAGATGCAAAGGATTATTTGAAAATTTTGAATTAGCATCTACAAGAACCTAGTTTTGAGTTGGTCCTTAATTTTCTTAAGGAGATTTTGATTCTAAGTTTTTTCAAATTTCTTTTTAATATTAATCAGTTCTTAGAAGGGTTTAAACAAAAATTTTTCCATTATATGTTTTGAAGAGAATGGTAAAGAAGATGATTGGCTTGTTAATTTAGAGGTGAGATATTCACCTAATGTTTAAAGATATTTATTTGTATAATTATTATGTTCCATAAGACTTTAAATATCTTTGGAGTTAATATGTTCTTTTATGTTTTTAAATTTAAAAGGCAAGCCTATAAGAGGGTTTTGTTTATTGTCATTATAGTTTAGTGATTGAACATATCTAGATGGAGGGAGCTCATAATTAATGACTTCCCTTTTTGGTGTGTGCCAAGTTTTATTAGTCATATTGACTGGGTTTAAGAAAGGGTAATCTATTTGTTTGGCAGTAGAGTAAGCTTCCAACTATTTGAAGAATGAAATGTTTGTTTGAAGTTTTTCATGGATTTCATAAAATTGGTTTTGAATTTGTTTTCTTTAATTTCCTCTAAAGTTTTCAAGGAACCATTATCTTTCTTGGGTATTTTCTATTGAATAGAAATCTGCTTGTAAAGTTTATTTATCTATTTGGAATTCCTTTTGAACCATATTCAATTCTAATGGTTCATTCATAGAAGAATAGCTTGGAGATCATATAAACCTTTAGTCTTCATCATCTGTTTGATAGGTGGGTTGAGGTATGTTGGAAGAGGTATCTATATCATGAAGACGTATGACAGAAGGTGCCATTTGTGGTGTTAAGCAGCATGAATGCCTAGGTAGCTTAGACCTTATAGACCTAAAATCTTCATTTGTTTGGATAGATTTATAGCTTGATGCAGAACCAAAAAATTTCCTTCCTCTTTCAAAATATATTTCTATAATTCTAGTTTGGTTTTGTCTAATCATTTTAAATTCAAGGGTTAGCATTAGTGAGAAAAGAGTTACCTTTTTCGTAACCTATTCTTTAGGCAAATCTACTTGTTCCTAGCAAGTAATTTTTAGGACCATTACATTAGCCTTGGAGATATCTATTAAAAATAGGGTAGTTTGACTAGTCTCGTTTGGTATAAGGACATTAGAGCTGAAAGTGTTTATGACTTTATATTGTATCTTATACAATATGGCTACAAGAATTGATCCTAGTTTCATATCAAAACCATGGAGTTTTATATTGAGTTTGAGGATATCCATGACATTTTCATCTACTAAGGATATCGTTCTACTGGGTAAAAGTTAAAATAAATAGGCCCGTATGTAACCCTACTTCAACTATTTGTAAAAAAGAATTAGTGAATTGGTTGTGCCTAGTATCTTTTAGGTAAATTAGATAAGAAATATTAAGTCCTTCTCTAACTAAAGGTTTTATAACTATTTAAACACATCCTATATGTATAAATTTATAATGTTTTTTAAGAAGATAAAATTCTTCCTTTTAAGGATTTACTAGGACAAAATCCTCCACAGTTCTAATTATATAATTAGATTTATGAAAAAAAGTTTCCTTTTGGTTTGTAAACGACATTTTTTGGGACTTGTGGAATTATCCAATCGTCAATGCCTTGGTTGATATCTTTAAATTGGATTTCCTCTTAGAAAATGTTAGTTGATGAGGATGACCCTTTATCATTTAAGAAAGAGGAGCTAGGGTGAGAAGATTGATAAGAAAAGGATAAACTTCTAAACATAATATATATAGTTCTCCCATTATTAATATCATTACCATCAGGTTAATAACAATCTAAAGATAGAAAGTTAATTAAAGTATGTCATTCAAAGTAGAGATTAAGAAATAAAATTATCTGTTCAAAACTTAATTTTAGCCAATGAATAAGTTACTAAAATATCCCATCTTTATGAGTTTCCACTGAAGTTAGACTTACCACCTTATATGTTGGGAATTATTGTCGTAACCTCACATAGGGAAAGATATCTTTGTAACACATATTTCTCATTCTTACATAGAATGAAATGTATTATCAAATCAAGTTTCTAAAGAATGATTATACTATCAATTTCTACTTTGAAAAGACATATATTGATTTATTTTATATTAGTATACCTCTACTTCCCCTTCAAGCTTTGATACCAATGGTTAAGAGAGACCTTGGAAGAGGAAGAAAAGGAAGGAAGGGAGATTGAAGAAAAGAAGTAGAGAAGAAGTCAGTTACAATATGAAATTAAAAATAGAACATGCAAAATATAGAAAATGCAATATATGTAAAATTAAAACAAAAAAAGGCCAAAGTGATGGTAATTAGCACTATACTGGCCAAAGGGAGAAGAGACATGGATGAGGTTTCAAAACACCAAAGAATTAAATAAAATTTTATTGATTGAAAAAGGCTTACAAGAACTCTAAGCAATCCCTCTCTTCTTTTTTCTTATGCCTAACACTATTTGGTTACATCCTTTTAAAGGAGTTTATTTACTATCATAACAGTGAAATCCAAGAAACTGATTACAACTTGTTACAACAGTAAGATTCCAATTTTGTCACAGACTTGATAGTTATAGTAGTTTCACAAATTCCTTATCTGCCACAAAAGAGATTTTTTGTTTGAACATGCTTTGTTTGGATGTGATTTAATCTTCTATAAGGTTGATGCAATAATGATCATCCTCATTAGATTAGGCATAATCTTCACAGTCTAATGAAGATAATTTTGTATTTTTGGATGATTTTACCTTGTCTTTTTTCCTTCAACAATTTGAGGAGTCCTTCAATTTGTTTTGTAAAGTCCATTTTTGTTTTAACCAATGTGAGGTTGGCAATGATTTGAAGTCTTTGATTCAAAAATTGAGTTGTTAAGGGATAAAAAACATTTAAGTGTTTTGGGTTCTTGTTAAACCATTCTAAGACACTTTGAGAATTTCCTTTATTTAGGCTAAATTCGGGCCATCATTTGACAAAAAGGACTCTTTTGAGATTTGCTAAAATGTTTGGATTAGCCTGCTGGTGGTGCCAAGAGAAAATTTTGGCTAGAGATAATTTGCTGAAAAAATGAAGATCTATTGGAAACAAATCTTCACTAATGTTAAATCTTAAAGAAAAATTTTGTAATTATTTAACAATTTGGGGAGGTAGAATTTCTAGACCAGGTCCAAAAAATTCCTAGCATTTTGCAAATCATTGAGGAAAGAAATTATTTATATTTTGTTTAAAGTAAATCAACCATAAATGATGGAAAAACTTATTTTGGTACTAAAAAGTATTGAATCAAGCATCTCTGTAATCCTAGTAATTATAACCAATTGGTTCAAAATTATGAAAAAATTTTAAATTTTATTTAAATCCTAATTCCAATCTTTTAGTAAAAACACTCTTAAAATTTGAATTGTTGAGAGAATAGAAGTGTTCGTATCACTTTTATCCTTATAGTACTTAATAGCAACAGAGTTTGAATCCATTAAAGTGAATTCATAAAATTTTTTAGTTTTATTCAAAGAGTAGATTGAAAATGGAATTTTTTTGGAAAGATCTTTTCGAAGATCATATTAGGATTTTTATCCCAAAATTTTGGTTCTATGTGGACAATATTTATAAATGTATTTTTTTGAAAAATAGGTCATTTTAGTAGGTTTGGGAGTTTGAAGAGGTATTGGTTGGGGAAGATCAATGGAGGATTCTTCCTTTTAGGAATGATTTTCTTGTTGGTTGTGATTTAGGCTTTTAATGAGTCAATAATTTATATTAGAACTAGGCTAAATTTTCATTCATCATCCAGAGATTGGTCACTTGAATCTTTTTTTGTTATATTTGCCCAAGACTTATTTGGAAATTTGATCAAAGCTTAAGATGTAATATCTTAGAGGTTTTCAATGGGAAATGCATAACAAGCCTTTGTTTTCTTTTGAGTTGATTTGGTAGAAATTTCTTTTGATGATTGGGTAGAAAATCCAATTTGTTGGGTGGATAACCTAATTTTGAAGATAAAAGACTCTAATTTTGATTGACTCAAGACTATTTCTTTAATCATCATATGATGATGAGCTTTCTTGGGCATTGCCCTTTTTTTTGTTTGCATTCTTTTTCTTTTTCAACATTCCTATAAAAATTCACGAGTTAGATAATTAAAAAAATAGTTTGTAGAGCCTTTTATGTATTCAATTTCAAAATAAAAAAAAAACACTTGAAATTGCTTGCTATTTAGTAAAAATCTATTTTAATGCAAGATTTTTAACATCCCTTTTTAAAATATCTTTTGCCGATTTACAATCAATCTTGACTCTAATTTTTTTATTTGATAAATCACTTTGAAATTTTGTAATACATAAGACAATTGCTATTTTTTTTTTAAATGATAGCATAATTTTGTTGTGCAGAATTCTAATGTTTTGATGTAAAAGTAATAATAAATTTATAAATTATGATTTTATTGATAATTTATATTATAATTATAATTTAATTATAGATGGGATTGAAAAAAATGAATTTTTGAAGAGTATATAATTATAAAATCAGAATAAGTTATTTGATTTATAAAAAAAATCAAATAACTTATTTTGTTTATAGATATTGTAAGGATTAAATAAAAGAATATTTGGAGAGTATATAATATTTTATAATTATTAATTATATATTAATATTTTATTTGATTTTAAATAATATATTATATATTTTTTATATAATAAAAATAACAGATTATATTTATTTTATATATTATATATATATAATATAGCATATATAATATTAATATATATTATATTACTAAAACCACCCCCAACCCCCTTCTCTCCTTCAAAACTCTCTCAATTCCTATTATATTAAACATAGGCTCGCGTTTATTATTATTATTAATTTTTTAATTTGGCTGAACGTGGAGAAACTCCATCCATAATTAGCATTATTAATTGAAAAAAAAATGGAATGGAGAGAGAAGAATTTAAAGAAATAATTTTGACAATTGAATTTTTTTTTAATTTTTTTTAGAGCATTAATGTCAAAAAACCCTTTATCTAGATGCCGGGGAAACAAGTATCTCTCATTAGTTGTCATTGGTACATCGTTGGCTTTATGTAATTTACCTTAAAAAAGAAAAAAAAAATCAACGGATTACATGATCTCTGTTCCCGCGATACTATTAGAAATTTTTTTTTAAGCATATAAAAAAATAAAATTTCAAATGGAAACGTTTCAGAGTGATTCTTGTTACACACTGTAATTAATGTTAAAAAGCCTTTTCAAGACTGCAATAAATCTTTTAAAGTAACTTCAGAAAAAGTTCAAAAAAAGTTTTTTAAAAAAAAAGAGAGAGATAGACCCTACTTTACGTGAGATTTATAAGACAAAAATGCACCTACCTGTCATTCTCTCTCTCTCTCCCAACTTTCTTAAAGATTACCCTTGGATGATTCGGATTATTACAACGTAGCGGAAACTGAACAAAATATACTCGAAGAAGATGGACTGGTTAAATGGTGGGCCATACATTTTCTAAGCGTGTTTCTGTTTCTATATGTATCAGATAAATCTTATAATGTTTTCTATCAGATAAATCTTATAATGTTTTCTAAGTGATAACGTTTTCTAAGAGTGTTTCTGTTTATATATAAGCCAGTTGACTTCTCATGTGCCGGGAGTCAGATCAACATGGTGTTTCATTTTTCTGCAGAGAAGAGTCAGCAACTATTAAGATGCAGCAAGCTGCCATTATTACAAAGAAAAGCCTTCTTACAGGCATAAGATTGACGCTACACAGAAGAAAGAAAAAGACAACATAGATTATATATATAATTAACAGCACCCCAGTTATACATTACAAAAACATCATTATTTTCTAGTTAAGGTTAAGCCTTCTCCATCGTACTTTCCATTGGTCACAGCAAATAGAAGTAAGGTTCCTTCATCCCTCCTTATATAACCTACTAAGATATAAACACTACCCCAGTTCAAGTTTGGCATCCTTCAGCACTAACTTGACCACAATTTGCTTTGCGTCTCCCTCCTTACTAAGTTTTCTTGCGCTGCTTGCTTGCTCTGCTGCAATCTTTATGCTTTCTTCAGCCTCCATCATACTTGCGTTGATCTCACCAAGACAAGTCTCCATCCTCTTGGTCTCTAGCTTGCAAGAGGTTAATTGGTCTTCTATTTCCTGCAGCGTCGCCTTAAGTCGAGAGGCCTCCTCTTGAAGAGATTGACTACGTTGCTGAGATACTTCAAACAAAGCCTTGGTCTTTACATAATTGTCATGGATGTTAGTAAGTCTCACTTTCTCCTCCTCATAACGTTGAATGCGATCTTCAAGAGAAAGGTCATGAATCATGGAAGGCGTTGATAGATGAAATATTGATAGTGCTTTCTCCTTGAAAGCTTCCGATGACACTGAAATTATCTTGTCTATATCCAGAAGATCAACAGCAGCCTCAAATACGGGAAAATCAACATGATGTGGAGCAGTTGACAATTCTGTTGTTTCATCATGGTCCCTTCTCTCTATTTGCGCTTCCTTTGGCACTGCATCTTCTCCCTCTGGAAGCTCAGACACAGCCATGGCCAAGAAATAATCGGAATCACCTGTTATTCTCATCCTTTCTGAATGACCTAATAGTGAATCACCATCCTCATCCAAGTCAATGATATTAATTTTATCCACTTGGCTACCCTCCGAATAATCTTGATGCGTTCTCTGACTGCTTTGCTGGACAGGAGCAATGTTTGGGGTACCCAACAGTGGATCCTCCCACAACTGGAAATCGCAACCTCCATGGCCCTGTTTGAAAACTTATTCTTTTTAATCAGGTAAAAGCAATACTCATAAAGTTATGATGGATCAAAACTAAATTCTACAGAATAAGGAATTCATTAAATCCTAGAGCAATAGAAATCATACTTATTATATACTCCATCTCCTAAATTCCAAGATTTTTTATCACCAGGAAAAAAAAAATCTTAACAGTTTTCTGTATCATATGATATTCATTCTTGATCATACATAGCTCCACCTCCTTCAAGATATCCAATCCCCTCAGCCTTTTTACCAGTCCTCTCCATCAAGACGAAGATAAACATTGCAAACGAAGTTTGGCAAGTATCAACGTTTGCATGCATAGGTTTTCACTCCTCACATTTTAAAAATATGAACAAAGGTATTCATTTACAACAATCCTTTCATATAAGATACCATTGAATGCACAATATCCTACTCACAAATATTCTACAATTTTGAGCCAAAGGAGGATCAGTAAATGTTAAGATGTTTCTAACAATGTGCATGTGTGGTAAGAAACAGATGGAGTTGTGATACCTCTAGTAGTTTTCTGATATCTACCCCATAGTTTATTTCAAGTCTATTATAAAAGTAATGAACAAACTCACAATTTTTAGATGATATAAAGTTAGAGACTCTGAAATCTTTCTTTATATAATTTTGCACTAAACATTGTATCCCTCCCGAGATAGCCAATAATTCAGAGCACACAACTGGGGATATTACTCAAAAGTCAAAACAATACACAGTTTTGTCATTCCAGATTCAGATTCCTCGACTGCTTAATGGTATAAATGCTATCAATTCAGGATAACTCATAAATACACCAACAAGCAACAACATATGTACACAATTAAAAACACAACTTAAACAAGAGAAAGGGAGGGAAGAATTAGAAACACAACACAACCCATAATTACTAACAAATAGCATACCTTTCTGATAGGGCAAGCAATGAAATAGCGACCCTCATTCGGGCTACTGGTCTCCTTTATCTTTCGACACACTCCGGCGCCACAAGAACACTTTGGGTACGCATACGGACGAGGACGTAAATCGCTCTCATCAACAGGATCGTCACACCATTTAACAAAATCTTGACATTTTTTTCCCTAAAAATAAAAGCCAAATTTCAAACTCAGTAACCCCTTGTTTGGTTTGAGGGGAGGCCCTTGTTTGGCAAATGTTTTTGGATAGGAGGGTCCCTCCCCTCTCCTCCCTTCCTCTCCTCTCCCTCTAATTTGAGAAGATTGGGAGGGAAAATTGAAAAAAAAGACCAAAATGTCCTTACTTAATTATTAATTTTATATTTTATAAAATTTTTATAAGTATGATTGAAGAAAAATTTTAACTTACCAATTAACACAGGTATATTGTCATATTGAAAAAAAAAATAAATATGTCAATTTTTCTAACTCAGATACATTCTAATTTCATAAAATAAAATATATTAAATTATATATTTGTTGAAATAATTATTTAATTAGTTTTATTTATTTACAAATTTTTTTGAATAATTATAATTATAAATAATTTTTTACATTTGTTTAATTTGGTGGTGAAAATATTAAATTTTTAAAAATAAAAAAATAATTAATTATATTATTATTATTTTTAAAATATATAAGGGGTAAAATGATCCGTATATTATTATTTTCCCTCCCCTCCTCTCCTGAACCAAACAATATATCTCCCCTCCCCTCCCCTTCCCTTCATTAAAATCCCTTCCCTTCCCTCCCCTCCCCTCCATTAAAATCCCTCCCCTTCCCTCCCTTCCCCTCCTTTAAACCAAACAAGGCCTAGAGAAACAAAAAAAAGCACTCAAAAAGCAATTTGCAAACAGTAATCATCACCTTCAAACCAAACAAGGCCTAGAGAAACAAAAAAAAGCACTCAAAAAGCAATTTGCAAACAGCAATCGTCACTAACGTAAAGAACGCAATTTTGAGATTTATGACATTACACTTATGATGGGGCAGACGTAGTAGCTCCTACCATAGTTACGATCGTTCTCGGCCGTTCTGATCTCACAAACCCCATGACCGTAACGGCAATAAATCTTCGGGAAATCGGAATTTTCAGGGATGGGGGCGCGGGATTTGGAATTTGGAGAGTTGAGCGGGCAATCACGCATCCAATGACCTTCTCGATGGCATCGAAAGCAGATATTAGCCTGCGTTCCTCGGACAAGGCGGTGACCGTACAGGATTGAAGTCTTAGGCGAATGAGGTTGAAAATGGGGAGTGGACTTGGGAGGAGAGAGGGGCTGAGGTAGCTCCGATTCACACATTTTCCTCTTCCCCTTTCCACTTACAGTTGCAGAGTGAAGGTGCTGGGTAGAGGTGGAAGCATAACACTCTTTTGTGAAATTCATTCTCGGTGAATGGGTCAAACGGGAAGAAGCTCGCAAGTGATAGCCATATATCGTTCACCTTTGAAGAAGCGACCTTTGCGTATGAGCTACGCTTCTTGTCTTCACTTTTCTGATTATTTTTCTTTTCGTACATTTTCGTGCGTTGGCTGCACTTTTACGGGAACGGATCTGCTCATGTTAAGGAGGAAAAATGATTGCTCATTTTGGTCAAATCACCCTGTTCATTTGATCCAATGCTCACCAGCTTGCCACGTTATCGGAAGCGGCCATATGTCCTTGTTGTCCTAAGAAAATGCTGCGTTTCCTAAAAATTTGATATTGCTCTATTTGATTATACACTTCAGCTTCCATTTGGCATGAAGGGGGGGGCTCCATCTCTGCGACTTTCAACTGTGCAAGAAGCTTGAAGATTTCATTGATCGCCTCTGTTTCTATAGCTGTTGGTGCGACAAGAAGGAGGTATTTTTTTTTCCTACACCATGGATCCATTTCTACAAATGTTAAAAGGCTTCAATAAGTGAAAGAGATTGGCATAAATGTAGAGATTGAAATATGATTGATAGGGATATAAAGAAAAAATTTATTATAGATTAAGGGAATGTTACGTGAAAGAGAGGCATTGCTTTGGTTAAGAATATGGATCGTTAAACATGATGTATGGAGAAGCCATACATATTTCAAACCAAAGCAATGCTTTTCTTTCACGTAACATTCCCTTAATCTATAATAATTTTTTTTTATATCTCTATTAATCATATTTCAAACCCTACATTTATGCCAATCTCTTTCACTTATTCTACTTTTCTTATTGAAGCCTTTTAAGAATATGCATGGTGTAGAAAAAAAAAAGGTATAGAGATTAAGAATATGTAAAAGGAATTATCAAAAAATTATTAGATTTCAAGATGCAAGTTCTAGAGTTTCAATTGTACCTTATAAAATTTAACTTTGTATGATGATTCCTAAGCCTAAGTAAGAGTTTAAATGAGCTCCCAAGATCTCTAAGAGGCTCCCCATATGCTTCTTCCCTTGAGAAAACAAAGAAAGCTCCATGGAACCCAATATGCTTCATAGCCTCGGCTTAGATGAGTTCTCCTAATTAAGGAGAGTTTTAAATTTTTCTAAGGTCATTCTTGAGTCATATTTGATGAATGAAAATGAAAAGAGGCTTTGGAAAAAATTTCAAACTCATAAAAAGTGATTTGGTGCCTTAAGTTCCATATTATGACCTACAAAAGCACATTAATGTTAGGCTCTTTGTTTTAATTATGTGATGACTCCAAGAGGCTTAAAAAGAGTCAAGAATCATATTTGAAAGGAAAGAATAGAGCTTAGAATTTATTTAAGGGGTGTTACTTCATTAAGTGCAATTATGGACCATAATAGAACCTATAGAGCAATTTAGCATCTAAGCAAGTTGTATGGCCTTAGAAATTGTTTCATGAACCTAATTGATTCCCATAAATTGTATCTAGGCCAAGAAAAACTATCTCTATCAATTTGTGGGTGTGTGGCCGAAAGAGAAGGCTTGAATTTCAAGGAAAAAGTGTGTGAGTGTACACAAGGTAACTCTTTCCATCTTCTCTCATGCATGGATGTGTGCTTAGCTTGCTTTAAAATATGTGTATGTGTATTTTCAAGTTATGAAAAGTATGCTAGTATGCCTTTATATGCTATGATTCTTGATGCCATGTTATGGTTCTAAATGAGCACATGATGTTTGTTTGAGTTTGCTTGAGTGTGGAGAGGTCAAAAACTCTTCCCTTTGGTGAGGATGAGCCAAGGACCCTTGAATTTGGTTGAGACAAAGTAAAGAGTCTCCCAAAAGCAAAGTGGGCTCCTAAAAGTATGGTTGAGTTCAAAGCTCTTAAAGAATAGGTGAGACAAGTCCAAAATCCATAAGGAGAAGTTTAAGGCCAATCCAAACACTTAGTGAACTCTTGAATGTCTTGTATGATTTGTTCATATGCCAAGTTTGCTTTTAAAATGTCCATGACTTCTAGTTTCTCCATGCATGTATTTGTAAAGCTTGTTTTGCATATATTATGTATGATTGAATGGAAGATGAGCTATTGGGATTCTTTGAATCTCATCCCCTCCTCTCCAATAATCTAACATGCTAGGTGGACTAAGTAGCTATGGTGAAAGGAGCCAACAACAATGAAAGAGGAAGATTGACAAGCTTATACTTAGCTTTATCCATTTTAGAACCATAATTATATTTCATGATGTATATGATGTTGTAAATAGTCCATAACCCTTGATACATGTATAAATATGCTATTATGTGATGTTTATATCTATGGATATGATGTATGAGCTTTAGCATATATTTTGAGTATGAGATGCCAAATTGTGCAATGTGGAAGTATGATGTAAATATGCATAAGTGTGGGTTGAATGGCCAAAATGAGATGCATGAGATTTGGGACCATTTGGGCAGCTCACACAAGTCTTAAATGTGCTTTTAGACTTGCCCAAAAGGTGCCAACACCAAGGGAAAGCCATTTGGCAAGTTTGGTACCCTATATAGAGCCAAAATTAACCATAAGGGAATCCTATGATGCTTTTTGGCCAAATGAGTTAGTATTGGTCTGAAATTTGGCAAGCAATTAGATTTCATTGAGAGCTTTTTTAGAAGTTGAAGATCATAATTTTTGGAGGTCTACAGAATATTTGATAATTTTTCGAAGTTGACAATTTTCATGGTTTCTGGTTTGCTGCACTATTTATTTGGTCCGAAATTATTTTCTATCACACAAGGCTTAAATAATGTCCCATTGTCACGAAATTTTATACAAAGAAACTAGATAATTATAGTGATATGTGCCAACTAAAAGCACTTCATTTGGAGGTCTAGAGAGAGAAATATAAATTTTTAAAATTTTTATTCAGTATCAGTAAATTTGCCCGACTAGAAATACTGTTCTATTGAATTCCAAGATTTGGACTTAATGAACTGATCTAGAGATATTTTTCCTCTCTAGTTAATATTTACAACTTTTTAGATTGGTATCATTTGCATGGATTGGATTTTTTTGAAATTAATTGGACATTTTCAAAGTTTTTTATAGAATTCTGTGATAGTTCCAGAATTCAGTCAAACTTTTGGTCCATTTTAGATATCAAACATCCTCTGTAATGCATGTTATGATCTAAGCATATTTTTAGTGTGAAGTAGACATCCTAAGCTTTCCAAAATGATCACAATTATATGATTTCAATTTTTTTAAATTTAGTTATGATTTTCCAAAGTTTGGTCAAAAAGTGGAACAATTCTGGTCGAGAATGAAACTCCATGTTCTATGCTCCATTTCGTTTTCCCTGAATTGTGGGCATGATTTTGTGATGGAAAGGAGTTGTATTGATGTAATTAAATATGAGAAAGTGTAGTATGTACCCATATGGCTATGGAACTCCAAAAGAAAAATTTATACATAGCATAGTGTAAGAAAATACCTTATTTTAATGTCATCTTCTCTTATTCTTGTGTACTTTATGGCATGAGATTTAGAAGTAGTATGAGACAAAGCTAAAAATTTATAGTGTTATAGTAAACATTTAAGAAGCATTTTCAACATTTAAACAAGTCATACATGGCATACAAAGGCTTGTCAAACAAGTGGATTGACCTCACCTATTTACTTGTAGATTTTGGACTTGCCTCACTCATTCTTTAAGAGGTTCTTAGAATCAACCTTACTTTTAGAAGTCAACATCACTTTTGGGAGACTCTTTACTTTGTCTCAACCAATCTTAAAGACTCTTGGCTCATCCTCACCATGGCTAAGGGTTCTTGGCCTCACCATGCATAAGTAAACCAAAACAAACATCATAAATATCATTTAAAAACATAATGTATTATCATGGTACTATGGAGTAAGAGCTCATGCTAGAACCTTTTTTATGGCTTAAAATACACATATACACATTCAAAGACAAGTAAAGCAAACAATCATGCATGAGAGAAGGTAGAGTGAACTACGTTGGATGCAAACACACACTTTTCTCCTTGAACCAATGCTCCCTTTTTTGGCCTCACACACACAAAGGTATGTGAATAATTTCTCTTGACCTAAACACAATTTATAGAAGCTAATTAGGTTCATGAAATTAATTTTAAAGCCACACAACTTGATTAAACTCTAGCTTGACGTATAAACCCCTTTATGGTTCCAAAAATGCACCTAATGAAGTAACATCCATCAAATAAACTCTAGGATCCATTCTTTCCTTTCAAATATGATTCTTGACTCCTTTTAAGCCTCTTGGAGTCATCATACAATTAAAACAAAGAGCTTAACTACATGTTGTTTCTGTAGGTCATATTATGGAACATAAAAAACTATCTCACTTTCTATGATTTTTAAATTTTTTCCAAGGCTTCCCCTCATATT
Source organism: Erythrophleum fordii (assembly GCA_032878935.1). Lineage (NCBI taxonomy): Eukaryota > Viridiplantae > Streptophyta > Magnoliopsida > Fabales > Fabaceae > Erythrophleum > Erythrophleum fordii. Next base: position 1,641,680 of record JAVQMF010000049.1, on the reverse strand, counting down.
CATTCATCATATATGACTCAAAAATAGGTTTAACAAAATTTAAAACTATCTCTAGTTATGCTAACCCCTCTTGGCCGAACCTATGGAAGGTTTTAGGCTTCATGGAGTTTGCTTTGTTTTCTTGATGGAGGAAGCATATGGGGAGACTTCTAAAGATCTTAGGAGCCCATTTAAACTCTTATTTAAGTCTAGGAATCATTGTATATAATCAGATTTTACAAGGAACACTTAAAACCCTAGAATTTGCATATTGAATTTTCATGGTTCTTTTGTTGTTTTCTTTGCATATTCTTATTCTCCACACTCTTTTTCCTAAATTCACCCTTGGTTTAGTTAAAAACTCGACACTCTAGGGCTGGCCATATGTAGGTCAAAATGCTTACTAGAGAAGGGAGGAAGAAGATCAAATGGAAGGATTGCATGATACCTTGATTTCATTGGTTTTTCTTGCTTGTTCTTCACCTTCCTTGGCTTCCTCACCTGAATTTCGAAATTTCCCCTCTATTCTTCCCTCAAAACAGACCCAAAAACTTCAGCAAAATCATAGGAAAGAAGGAGGAAAAGGTGGAGAAGAGATTGGCTAAGAAAAAGCATGAAAACAACCAAGATTCCATACTTTATGTCTTGAATTTCTCCTTCTCTTTGTCTCCCTCTTGTGCGCCTCTCCCTTAGGGTTTCTTTTCTAATTTAGGGTAGAAAAATATGAGACTAAATGAATTAGAGAGTGGGGTGCCTCATATATATAGGTGGAGGAGAATGGCTTTTTCAAAAATTCTCATTTTGCCCTTCATTTTTGGCATTTTTATTTCTAATTCATTTTGACTCCTTTTTTAGAACTGTCTTTTCCATTATAAAATTTAGATTCCTAATTTAGTAAAATTCCTTTGGAAGCACTCAAATCAAAGTTAAAACCTTCCCAAACGAATCCGTCAAAGTTCAAGTACATCGATGCTGAAAAACGTCAATTGGAAGAGATTTAACTATCTCGGGACTTCCCATGGTTTTCAGGATCTCTGAGAATCCCAAAGAACTCAAAAATTTCATTTAAAAAGCCCTCCTATATGAATTCCAAAATTTGCTCAAAATTATGAAAATACCATTACGTTTTGTAAGTTTTTCATAAGAAATTATTTCTTCATTCTAGCTCCATTTTTCTTTTCATCTGAGCCTAAAATTCTCATTTTTGGGAGTCTAAAATATTACTTAAATTTTTTAGGACTTTAACTAATTTATTTTAGAGGACTTGCTTTAAAAATATGCCTATTTTCGTTGTTTAACGAAAATCGGATATTACATTAGGCATGGCCAACAACAAGAATTTTCAATAAAGCATTATAGAAGCAAATACTCGACCAAAGTCTATAAATTAGAAACAAATGAGTGAACATGGAATAGCAATCAAAGTCTTCTATTAACATTGCCAATTTCGAAAGGAATTTTTCAAACAAACACTAGAGAGAGATACACAGGTCTTATAGCACTTGACAACTTAATAACCAAAAGAATAAGTAGTCCGCTTCCAAGAACTCTCTAGGCACACTGCAACTTTGATCTCTCGTTATTATCGATCAAGCTTAACCTTCCAATGGTATGCCCACCTCTAGAGTGGAAAAGTGTTCGCCTTAAAGGTCAAGCACCTACTTTGTTGCTAGGAGCGGAGAGCTCATTGTGCATTGTTTTTGTTTGACTGGTCTATCTTCTTTCTATAAGCAAGCTCCCTCTGGCCCTTCCAATCCTTGGATGGCTCTTGGTTCTTAACACAGCAAACAAATATGGATTTTGTGATAACAAAAGTCATTGCCAAACACTAGAAGTCATCGCAAAAAATATTTAGTGACGACAATGCAGTCATCGCTAAGTCGCCTCAACTACGGCCATTGCTAAAGAGATTTAATAGTCAAAAAATTGTCATTGCTAAAAATACTTTTTGTGATGATAAAACTTGCCCCTAAATATGTGTAATTTTACCACTAAAACTTCTAAAGCAACAAATTTTGCTGTTAAGGATTCGTCAAGGCTCATATTGTCACAAAAAATACTTTTAGAGGCGAAAAAAGTCATCATTAAATGTATAGTTTTAACGGCAACAATATCTCTTGACACTAAAAACTTTTAGCGACAACTTTTCCTAATAGCTGTGGTCACTAAATGCATACTTTTAACGACAACTCTTTACTTCAAGAGAGTTAGCAGAGACTTTGTTGCCACAAAAATCCTTCTATTTGGCCTTTTAAGAAGCCTTTGTTAGGGATCTTTAGCGACGACATATACCTTGACGCTAAATGTTGTTCTAGTAGCAACATTAGTAGCCAACAGCTGTGGTTACTAAATGCATACTTTTAGCAACGACCCTTTATGTCAAGAGAGTTAGCAACAACTTTTTCGCTGCAAAAATCCTTCTATTTGGCCTTTTAAAAAGCCTTTGTTGGGGATCTTTAGCGACGACATATACCTTGATACTAAATGTTGTTTTAGCAGCGACATTAGTAGCCGTCGAAATTCCTTTTAGTGGGTATTTAGATGAATTAGTGGCGAGTAATGTCGTCACTAAATGTATGTTTTTAGTGGCAAAATATTTTGGTAATACTAAATGCCTATTTTTGCAACTAATCATTTTTTCACTGCTAAAGTTTTTTTTTACCATCAATATTTTGTGTCATCGCTAAATATATTTTTAGCGTCAACTATTATCAACAATATTGGTACATTATTAGTGACGACTTTAGTCACCGCTAAAGATTTTATTTTATTTTTTCAAATTTATAATATTTTTTTAATTGTTTTCTTCAATCTTGTTTGTTAAAATAGATTTTATAATTTTATAAATGGCAAAAAATAAATCTTCTAAATCTCTAATAACATATACCATTTTACAAAATCTAATATTTTAAAATACATAAGCAAAAAGAGAGCAAATTAAACTTTGTTAACAAGTTTGATATATACATTACTGCAATGGTCCATCCAATAAGTATAAATGCAAAAACTTGTCATATGAATAATTTTTTAAGCTCACTTATACATTCCACCATTCAATTTTTAAAATAGCATTACAACGTTACTAAACAAAAGGAAAAGAGTAATAAGTTGGCATGGGCAATTGCTTGAATCTTCATAATTTAAGGGAGGGGCACTAGCATTCAATCTAGACACTTCATTTTGTTTTGTAAATGCTAAGACTTTCTCCATCAAAGCAATCACCTATGTGACAAATTGAAACCACATTCCAATTTCAGTAAAGCATAATGTTTGAAAGACTATATATGCCATAAACAAATTAATGTCAAAAGTTTAAAAAGAAAATGGTGTTATAAATTAAGATGCATTATTTGTGTTAGTTGAATAATCAATTATTAAAACCCCTAATTACTCACTAAATTATTAATCTTCTCTACTTGAACCATTGTTCATCAGAGGTATATTTTTTTACTAAAAAGAAACATAACACTAAGGTTTTTAACATTGAAAAGAAAAAGATAAGTGTAAAAGATACTATTGGAATGTGGCCATGAAGGCATCCATTTGAGCACAAATTTCAACTTGCATCTGTGCTTGCATTTAGGCTCCCTCCTCTTGTAGTTTTTGTTCCATTTATTTGTGCATCTCTTCACACACTTGTTCTATTATAAAAGAAACTTTGGACTCCAACTCATATTCACCGATGCTTCTCTTTCTCGAGGGTTTCTTCCCATATCCCTTGCTATGCACATGCCTCGATTAAATGCATTAGTGATATGGCCACGCTTTTGCTTTTGACCTTTCCCCAGAGTTACATTACCTAGTGCTTGTAATTGACAAAGTGCCTCATTATCGGTTAAAAGAGAAGGTAAAACTCCATGATCAACTTTCCTATCAAATGCCCTTCGATTTTGTCACCATGAATTATTGGTTAGTAGAAAGCAAAGATGGCCCAAGTAGTACAACTTATTTCGTAATGAAATAGAATATGTGTCTTTGTGGCAATAGGGGCATGCAAGCTTTCCTTTTGTAGACCATCTTGATAGGTTCCCATATGTTAGGAAGTCATTAATTGTCCACAATAATGCTGCACACAACTTGAAATTAGACTTTTTATGGGCATCATATGTCTCTACTCTTTGCTCCCATAATTCAAGTAACTCCTCAATCATTGGTTGGAGGTACACATCTGTGTCATCACCTAGACTTCTGGGGCCTGGAATTAGAAGAGTCATCATAAAATATGGGTGCTTCATGCATTGCCGTGATGGTAAATTATATGAAACCAATACAATTGGCCAAATACTATGATTAGTATTCATATTTTCCCAAGGTTGAAACCTATCACTTGTTAGGCCCAACTGAATATTTCTTGGATTATTACAAAATTCTGGATACTGCTAGTTAAATGATTTCCATACAATAGAGTTAGTTGGGTGCCGTAAAAAATCATCGTCAATGCATTCCTTGTAATACCTTATATTTCTAACTCATTTCATACATATTTGCATGCTCATATGATACATTTTATGAAGGAAGTGAGAAAAATTCATTAAAATAATACATTTCTTTGCGTTGTGTCATGTATAAAAATTTCATTCGGTGTCACGTGGACCATATGAGCTTATACCTCACATTCTCATATTTAATTACATGAAGACAACTTATTTGAATCATCAAAAGTGGCCTACATCTCAAGGAACTTGAAGGAAAGTTCAAAATACACATACATATTTTCGGCCAGACTTTTTCACTTTTCTATCATAACTTTGGAAAATCATAACTAATTCTAGAAAAAATTAAAATCATGTGTTTTTGGTCATTCTGGAAAGCTACACATGTCTAATTTAGGCCAAAAATATGTCCAGACCACAATATCCAACATAGAGGACGTTTGACATGCAAAATGGTCTAGAGGTTAGGCTGTCCATTATCATAGAATTCTATAGCAAACTTCAAAAATGTCCAATTAATTTCATAAAAATCCAATCCATGCAAATGATACCAATATGGAAATATGAAAATGTTAGCTAGAGAAAAAAAATAACTCCAGACTAGTTCATGCATGCCCAGACCTCAAAATTCAATCAAACAGTAAATGAGGTCGGGTAGAGTTCTTGATACTAGATAGATTCTTTGAAAATTCATATCTCCCTCTCTAGACATCCAAATGAGGTAACTCTAATTGGCACAAGTTAGTGTGAATGTCTAGTTTTTTTTTTATAAAATTTCGTGGCAATTGGACATCATTTGATCCCTGTGTGATAGATTTCATTTTCGAACCTGAGTGAACAATGACATGACCAAAACTAGAAATTTTTCAATTTCAAAAATTCATCAAATATTCTATAGAACTCCAAAAATTATGTTCTTTAACTTCTCAAAAAGCTCTCAACAGGCTCTAATTGTATGCCAAATCTCAGATCAAGAAGAGCTCATTTGGACAAAAAATAACATAAGGTTCTAAATTGGTTAATTTTGGCTCCATATAGGATACCAAAATATCCAAATAGCTTTCCTTAGAGTTTGGCACCTCTTAGGCAAGTCTAAAAGCATAACTAGGACTTGTGTGAACTACCCAAATAGTCCCAAACTCCATGCATCTCATTTTGGCTATATCATCCATACATATGCATAATTCCATAAACTCATTTAAGAAGCTACATTGTTCATACATACTAAATTTGCATTTTAGTGGTCACATAATATATTCTCCCATTTAAACGTAACATATTATCATATTTATATATGTTCCAAAGGCCATAGACCATTCACAACAATAATTTACATCATTAGATATCCTTCAAACAATAAAAACTATGCATATTGGTGTCAAACTCTTCTCTTCAAGATGGTTGGCTTCCATTACCTTGTTCACTTGGTCCACTTAGCATATTAGACCATTGGAGAGGAGGAAATGAGATTCAAAGAATCCCAATAACTCATCTCCTTTTCAATCACACATAACATATGCAAAGTAAGTCTTGAAAATGCATACATGGATATAATAAATGACACGAATACTCAAGAAGCAAGCTTGGCATGTAAATAAGTCATACAAGGCATCCAAAAGCTTGCCAAGTGGATGGATTGGCCTCACCCTTTTCTTTATGGATTTTGTACTTGCCTCACTATTTCTTTAAGAGATTCTTGGACTTAACCATACTCTTGGGAGTCCATCTTACTTTTAGGAGACTCTTTGCTTTGCCTCAACCAATCTTAAGGATTCTTGGCTCATCCTCACCATGGCTAAAAGTTCTTGGCCTCACCACACTCAAGCAACCCAAGCAAATATCATAATATCATTTAAAAATATAATATGTCATCATGAAATCATGGCATATGAAATCATGTTAGCATACTTTTCATGACTTGAAAATACACATACACATATTTTGAGACAAGCTAAATACATATCCATTTATGAGGGAAGGTGGAGAGAGCTACCTTGTACACAATCACGCACTTTTTCTTTTGAATCCAAGCCTCTTTTGGCCACACACACACAAAAGTGTGGGGGTGGTTTCTCTTGGCCTAAACATAATTTATGGAAGCCAATTAGATTCATAAACTCAATTCCAAGGCTATATAATTTGCTTAGACACTATCTTAACCTATAACCCTCATTATGGTTCCATAATTACACCTAATAAAGCAATACCCCTCAAATAAGTTCTAGGCTCCATTCTTTCCTTTCAAATATGATTCTTGACTCCTTTTAAGCCTCTTGGAGTCATCACACAATTAAAACCAAGAGCCTAACTATATGTTACTTCTTTAGGTCATATTATGGAACATAAGGCACCAACTCATTTTCTATGGGTTCTAAATTTTTTTCAAGGCCTTCCTTTATTTTCATTCATCATATATGACTCAAGAATGGGTTTAGAAAAATTTAAAACTCTCCTTCGCTATGAGAACCTCTCTTGGCTGAACCTATGCTAGGTTTTGGTATCTATAGACTTTGCTTTGTTATCTCAACAGAAGATGCATATGGGAAGCCTCTTAGGGATCTTAAGAGCTCATTTAGACTCTTATTTAAGACTAAAAATCATCATACAAAATCAGATTTTACAAGGTGCAATTGAAACCCTAAAAAATACATCTTGAAATATAATAGATTTTTGTTAATTTTTTTTGCATATTCTTAATCTCCATGCCCTTTTTCCTTAGGTTCATCCTTGGTTCTACCTAAAAATTAGATCTTCCTAGGGTTCTCTAGGTGTGGTGAAATGGAGAAGAAAAGAGAATCAAAGGTAGCAACCATAGGAAAAGAAATTATCTTGTTTTCTTGCTTTTTCTCACTTGAATCTTACTTTCTCCAAGCTCCTCTCTTCAAATCCGAAATTTCCCCTAAGTTTGTCCCTTAAATCAGATTTATAAACTTCATTTTAATCAAAGGAAACAAAGAAGAATGAAGGAGAGGAGGTGTGGATAGAAGAAAGTATGAAAAACTACCAAGAAACCGTACCTTAAAGTTTGAATTTCTTCTCCTCTTCTTCCTCCCTTGGTGCGCCTAAAATCCTAGCTCTCTCCTCTAAAATTTGGCAGAAACACTTGTGTCTAAATGAGTGAGAAGGGGTGACGCCACCTATTTATAGGTGGAGGAAAATGGTTTTTCCAAAAATTTCTATTTTGCCCTTCATTTTTACATTTTCATTTCTCCTTCGTTTTAGCTCCTTTTAGAGAACCGTCTTTTCCAATATGAAATTTACATTCCCAATTTAGAAAAATGCCTTTGGAATCACTCAAATCAAAGCTAAAACCTTTTCGAATGAATCCGTCAAAGTTCAAGTACACCAATATTGGAAAACGTCCACTGGAGGGGATTTAATTGTCCTGAGGCTTCCCATAGTTTTTAGGGCCTCTAAGAACCTTGGAAAACTCAAAAATTTTATTTAAAAAGCCCTTCTGTGTGAATTCCAAAATTTGTTCAAAATTACAAAAATGCCATTATGTTTCGTAAGATTTCTATCAAAATTTGTTTCTTCATTCTTGCTCTATTTCCTCTTTCATCTGAGGCTAGGATTCTCATTTTTAGGAGTATAGAATGTCACTCAAATTTTTTAAGACCTTAACTAATTCATTTCAGGGGACGTGTTTTGAAAACGCGTCTATTTTCGTCGTTTAACGAAAACTGGACATTACATTCCTCATCATGCCACCTCATCTCCTTAGCTGTGTATTGAGACATGTATAACCTTTGTAGCCTAGGCTTTATAAGGAAATTTCATAACACTTTATGAGGAATTTTCTTTCCTTTATGACTATTTGACCTCCATCGAGGCATATTGCACTTAGGACATGATTGAGCATTGGCGTGGTCTCGCCAATATAAGATGCAGTCATTCTCACATGCATCAATCTTAGTGTAATCCATTCCTAACTCTTGAATAACCTTCTTTGCTTCCTAGTAGGAGTTAAGTATTAATGCACCCTATGGAAGAACATCCTTAAATAAGCTTAATACTAAATCCATGGATTTGTTGCTCCAATGGTTAAGGCACTTAAGGTGAAGTAGCCTAACTATAAAAGAGAGCTTTGAAATTTTGTCATAACCTGGATAGAGGTCAGTTTGAGAATTTTACAATAAGTCAAAGAACTGTCTCGCCTGCCCATTAGGTGGCTAATGGTTCTTTGACTCACGATTCCCTTCATTTGGATCTGTGTGACCATATGCATCATGAAGCATCCTAATAATGTCATCTTCTTCATCAATATTATTAGCTACCTCACCACCATTATCTTGATGCAATGAACTATAAGCACCAGGACGAACTTCTCCATGTGAGTCCCACACTTCATAACTTGGGCTAAAACCCTTCCTTAATAGATTTGCCCTTACGTCAGTGTGACTCTTCCATTCTGTATTCCTACACCCCTTGCATGGGCATCGAATCATATCTGTCACCCGTGGCTGATTAAAGGCCCATTGTAGAAACTCATCAACTCCTCGTCTATATACTATATTAACTCTATTATTGATCTTTACCTGACTTTTATCCATCTCTGCTACTTCCTACATTTTAATCAACATCATTATAAGTTAAGCTATGGACAAGTCAAACCTTTTTACATGAAAAGAATTATATACTTATGTTAAGTTAAGTCCAAGTCGTCCCTACTTTTCCAAGTTTTAGATCTGAACCAAAATCAAACTTTGTTCTAGTACAAAACATAATGAGGGATTCATAAAATGACACTTTCCTCTATATTACTTCTAAAAGCATGATATTACATTGACAATAGTATAGGCTTTGATGTAATATGTTTCTCATAAAAGGTTGTACATGATATATTTATAATGTAAACATTCCCACAAGTGTAAAAGTACGGGATTATGATGTAAATATCATTTATGAATGTAAATGTGCAAGAATGTGTAATTTGACTATGTATGTGCCTAGGAAAGTATATGTATAATGGCAAGTGATGAGTGATTTTCATTTGTATAATATTTAGGACCTAATGAAATAGTCATATATGCTATATTTCATGTTTCGAACATGCTCAAATGGTCACAGGACATGAGGAAGCTCTTCTTGAACCATTTGGAACCATATACATCTTATTTTGAGCCATATTTTGCTCTTGAACCAAAATCAGAACAATTGAATGAATTTTTTGATGAAATTTGATAGACATTTAGATCTAAAGAGCATAATTTTTTTAGGTCTATAGAATTTATTATGATTTTCTAAATTTGGCTTAAAATTATAAAATTTTTTTGGCACTATTCATATGGGCAAATCTGTTTTTTTATGTATTTAGGGGCCAAATGGACTGTAATACTCATAAAATTTTATAACCATATAGTTGGCATTATAAGCTTTTTATAACTATTGAGTTTTCATAAAACAGAGCTGTGTAACAAAAGATATACATATTCAAGTTTCTGATGCTGATATATATCTGAGAACAATGACAACTACTGTTCTATTGGATTTTCGTAGCTTAAATGAGTTTGTTTTGGCTTGAAATTTTAATAGTATATAGTTCATGTCTTGAACTTTCCATAGAGTCCTAATTTGTACAAATCAAAGTTGTTTAGCCTGAACTATGAATTTTTGAAGTTTGAGCCATATTATGTCAAAAGAGGCTAAAAGTGGCTATAAGACTCTATCATGTCATTAGAGCCTATTTTAAGTGTTTACAATGGTTAGGAATTGAAACATATCTTAATTTCGGTTTTAGGCCCCTATAGTTCCACTTCACTTGTGGAAAGGTTGTGAGACCAAAGCAAAACATTAAATATGATTGCTTTTTGATGATATTGAAGGGAAACGATGTAGGAATGAATATGTAGAATAAGTTATCCTTTTTTCTAGAGCTGGTAATAAGATGTTGTTAACAAGACAAACCATGTTATTGATAAGGTATAAGCTGTCATTATAGGGTTACAGACCTTGTTGACAAGATAAAACCTTGTTGACAGGATCTCAAATTTAGCAAAAGAAAATTGAAAACCTTGTTGACAAGATAAGACCTTGTTGACACTTGTTGACAGGATCTCAAATTTAGCAAAAGAAAATTGAAAACCTTGTTGACAAGATAAGTCCTTGTCGACAGGATCTCAAATTTAGCAAAGGAAAATTAAAGACCTTGTCAATCGGATAAGACTTTGTCAATAAGATCTTCTACCTTATGATAAGATAATCTATAATTGAGAAGCTTTGAAAAAACTCAAAGTTGGACAACTCCTCTAAAATCTTCTCAATAAGGTCTTAACTATAGAAAGCTAGAATACATCATGTATGATGGTATGATAGACATAGGTATGAAAATAGGACCAAATGTAATTTGAGCACCAAGTTTACAGCACTTAAAAAAGTTAAGCACCATACTTCATCCTTAAAAAAGGAATTAACACCAGACTTTAGCAATATCACAGCAAGCTATCAAGGCAATAGAATTGGACCAAATCTCTAAGGCACATATCAGAACTTATAGGCATATATTAGAACTTAGGCATATATTAGAACTTATAGGCATATATCAAAACTTATAGGCATATATCAGAGCTTAGGTACATATCAGAACTTATAGGCATATGTAAGAGCTTAGCCACATATCAGAACTTTTAGGCACATATTAGAGCTTAGGCACATATCAAAACTTAGCCATATATCAGAACTTATATGCATATATTAGAGCTTAGACATATATAAGAACTTATAGGCACATATCAGAACTTATAGGCATATATCAGAGTTTAAGCACCAAATTTATAGAACTTATAGGCAAATATTAGAATTTAGAAAGAATTGGACCAAATCTGATTTAGGCACCAAATTTACTGTGACGACCCTAATTTCTTATCATCATAATTAAGGTTAAACACGTGATTAATCACCATAGGTCATGAAAATATGGAAAAATTTAAACTTTAATGTGATTAGAGTCATCAATCATACGATTTCATACGCTTATGTTCATAAGGAAATTAAACATCCATTTATAAGCCTTGGATTCCATTACTCATCAATTATAACTCATCCTAATGACTCTAGATCATCTCTTATGGTTAACATATGGAAAACCAAGGTTTTCTAGTTAATAGAAGTGTTTTAACATGTTAGCCGCAGCCAATTCCTTTCTGTTTTACCCCTTTCTTCTTTACTAGCGGCGAGTTGGACCTTCGCCACGGCCAACCTACATGGCGCTGTGGCGAAGAAGCCTCCTCGAGCTTCCTCGCTCGCCTCTCGATATTGGCTGCGGCCAATTCCACCTTCCGCCCGGCCAATTCCTCTTTGGAATGCCGGGGACATTTTCTCAAAAGTTCGCTGCGGCCAATTCCCTAATTCGCCGCGGCGAATTCCCCTCTGGATAACTCCCAGTTTGACCTCTCAAATTTCGCCGCGGCCAATTAACATTTAGTCGCGGCGAATTCCTCTCTGGAACTCTCCCTGGGCAACTCCCCCTCTATTGGCCGCGACCAACTAAATTTTAGCCGCGGCTAAATTCCTCTTGATCCTATAACTCCGAATTTCTTGCCTCTTACTCTCCATTCTCTTTCCATTAACACCCTAGGGCTCCTCTAACTTCATTGTGGGGCTCCAATGTCCTTCATTAGTCTAATTTAACCAGTTAAATCTATCCTCTCTAAATCAAGATTCAAGGATCATTTTCTTTTCTCTAATTACCCTATGTCAGCAAGCCCATTGATCAGCAATTTGTAATACAACAATAACATGAATTCCACAAGGCTCATTCAGATAACATAAATCCATACATCAATCTCTAATTTAAAGTAAGGCCTACTCCTTCATAAATACACATTACATTATCAAAATACAGACTCCTACACTTGGCAATACAGATACATGATGATGCTATACAAGAATTAACAAAAATTAATATCTACCCTATTCTACTCAGATCAAGTGTAGCTCCCCCACACCGGGCCTCAACTCATGGATGTTCATCCACTTGCTTACCCTTATCCTTACCCGAAGAACCTTCACCTGAAATTGTAATCCCATAACACGGGGTGAGATATGAATCTCAGTAACCAAGATAATTCCATCATATAATCCAGTTTAATTAACATATATGCTTGAATCAAAATCAACATCAGAATCATATCAGTCATCTCAGCAAATGAAACAATTAGGCTATCATGATTACTATCCCATACTAGCAATCATATATTTAACATATTAAAGGCCATTAACATGGGGAGAGGCCCGTCCACGGCACCTACTCCCCATTGAGCACAACCAGGGCTCAGTGCATCTGGGGTTGATCATACCCAGTGCTCGATCGAACACATGCACGGGTGGCAGCCGCACCACAGCTCCACCATAGACTCATAAGATCCAATCATAATACAACAGATAGCCAACCAATTCATTCAACATTTCAAATCATTCATATATAGCAAATATGAAATTAAAGTAGATACATGCATGGAATTAATGTAAACCCTGGTTACCTCACTTGTAAACAAATTTTGCAATAGTCACCACAGATACAATATCTCCCTATAACCAGAACATTAGATGATTATTACTCTAATTCATCATTAGCAGTTGCAATAAGTACTTAAGAGATTGAAATGCTAATAACTACCTAAAGAGCACTTACCCAGTCACCACCAATCCTAAATTCGGATTAAAGTGTCCTCTACCAGAAATCTTCAATATTCCATCCAAAAATCCTAAGCAAATTCGTACAAAATTAATACCCATTTTATAATTCAGCTATGGGGGTCTCAAATTAACAAAGAAGGCATCAAAGTGGGGGGTTTAAAGTCACCTAATACTAACCCCAACCTCAACCTACGAATTTCCCCAAAAAAATCCCCAAACACCCACATTTTAGATTTTGGGTATGATGAAAATTCTCCAAATGAAAAACTAATCGGACCAAATTAAAGAGAAAGATGAGGGGATTAAGTTGTATAACTATTACCTTGGCCAAATCTTGCTCTAAGTGTGTGAAAATGCAGAATTTTTACCCCAAACCCTAGCCTCCTTCTCCACCTCCGAATTTCACTTTTGAGTTTCAGCAAATGGGATAAGTGGCTGAAGTATTAGGGTTTTAGATGGGTTTAAGTTGGGTCAAAAATGGGTTATGGGTTGCTCCAAGGTCCAAGTTCAAATGGGCTTCAGACTTTAGCTTATTGGGCCAGTTTTCACTTGTTAGGTTGCAGAATTCTTTTGGGCCAGTTTAATACATTGGGTTGCTGAAGTTTTATGGGTTTTAGGCCTAATTTGAAGGGCTCAAGGACTTGGGTCTGCACAAGGGTAATTGGGCCTCCATTAGCCTCTTATCATGATTCATTAATTTGGGCCTAGATGTAAATCTCTATCCTAAATGATTCTCAAACCCATGCTAATAATTTATCTCTTTAAAAATCCCCATTCATTTAACTTGCCTAATCATCCCATATTAATTGTCCTTAATAAATCTAAATCTATGATTAACACCTTAATTAATCTCGGGGTGTTACATTTACAGCCCTTAAAAAAAAATCATTCTACCCTCAAAAGACTTAGGCACATATCAAAACTTAGACAGATACACCCACAGGTAGAAGAAAGAATTGGACCAAATATGATTTAGGCACCAAATTTATAGCACTTAAAACAAGCATTCCACCCTCAAAAGACTTAGGCGCATATTAGAACTTAAAACCATTTCAGCAATATCACAACAAACTATCAAGACAATAGAATAATTAATGCTAAATGTCATAGCAAAATATCATAATAGCAAGCTTGATAGTTCATTTAAAAAGAAAAATAATACCTTTATGATCTAGCAGCTACAATAAAGATTCAAGGAGCCACGATAAATATTGTTTAAGGAGCTATCACTTGAGAATCTATTTTGTATGAAATAATTTTGAAACATAAGAAATTATTTTTAGATGTTTAGCAATATCTACTATAAATTTACATATCAGAAATAAGAAATTCAACAAATTCACAGAGGCTAGAAGTAGCCATCAAAGGAGGAGAAACTAGCACAAAAAAGAAGAAATTCTAAGAAAAAGAAAGTAAATTCAATTCAAAATTGGCATTATTCACAAAACCTAGTAGGTATTATTCAGTTCTACTAGCCACAGCCACAGCCACAGCCACAGCCACAGCCACAAAATCAATTACATAAAGCAGAAGCAAATAATGGATCAGATAAGGAGCAAATAGCCACAGCCACAGCCACAGCCATAAAATCAATTACATAAAGCAGGAGCAAATAATGGATCAGATAAGGAGCAAACAATGGACCAGATTACCACTTACATAGCTTCCTTCCTCTTCAGTTTCTGTGTTCTCCTCTTCCACAGTGAAATCAACTCCTAGGATACTCTATTTTTTCGTGCCTAAAACATTTTTGTTGGAATAGCTTCACTCATAATGAAATTGACCAGAGGGATGTATTAGAATGAAGATTCAGAAGGATTTGCAGGAGCCTTTTCCAACAGATATGAAGAAGGTTTAAAAATGGGAAAGATGGGGAAAGACTTTAGGTTGGGAGCGAAAATGAGTAATGAGTCTAGGTTTTATTGGTTAAGTGACTTATTTTTGTTGTTTCAGTAAAGCACCATTTCAGTCACTTATTTGTAATGATATAATATGTATATATAATTATATAATATCATTTTAAAAATTAAGTTATTGATAATTAAATAATTAATAATTGATATATAAATTAAAAAAATAGTTTAAGTGATAAAAAATATAAAAAAACATAGGTTAGGTTTAGAAGAAAAATTATGAAAATATAATATTAGAAGGTAAAACTTCAAAATAACATAACTTTGTGTACTGTACTCCATTTGAGGTGACTTTTTTTATTTTGGGTATTTTTTTGAGATCTACACATGGCAAATTATCGAAAGCAATTCGGTCACTTATTTTTCTCAAAAAAAGTATGTTTAGGCCTTCAATTTTGTGATTTTTGTTTTTCACTACCTTTCAAACATTAAAACAAGTCTATAATTACACAATGTTTTTTATAATTTACTTAAGTTTTATTCTATTTAAGTTCCAAATTTAAGTACTTGATCAACAATAAAGAGGATAAAAATTAAGAAATATATAACTTAACTCAAAAATTAATTAAGAATTTAAAATATTTATTCTTTAATATCCTAATGTATCTTTTTTTATGATCTACCCATTATATTTTGGTTCCAACTAAACCATTTAAAGTTCTTAATTCTAAACATAAGTCATGCTCATCTCTCTAGAATTTGTATGTGACTGTCTCAACAAGAAATGCATGCTAAATCATTACACTATGGTTCATTACATTGGGGCTCATCTTCATAAAAAAAAAAATCATTTAAGGTATCTCCAAGTTTAAAGCATCAAGATTGAAGTTCTAAATTCACATCCATGGCTACCCTCTCACCAAAAAATCCAGAGAAATCATTATATTTTTGCTTATAGGAACTATCATAAGTCATGGAACATGAGGAAGAAGAATACATTAATAGATGAACAAGAAGACAGAATAGGAATTTAAAAGACTTACCCAACTAAAATTAATATTACAATGATAAGAGATTAGGGTGGAGTTCAATCTTTTATCCATTTCTTCTTCTCTTTCATTTTTTTTTCTCTCTACCTCTTTGTTGTTTTCTTTGCTTCAGAAGTTGAAAAGGACACATTAATAAAATGAATCTTAGAAATTGAAATTGAAATTTAGATATATGGATTCTTCGATATATGAAATCTTAGACATATTAATTTCATGAATTCTAAAAATTAAAAATTTAACTTCTTAATAAAAATTATAAATAATAATCTATTAAGTTTTTTAAACTTAATAAAAATTCTAGTTTTATTTTTTTAATTAATGATTACAATTAAGGATTACAACTAAAATATTTTTTAGTCTTATATGTTTGCATATATTAATTATTAACTTTAAAATTTTAATTTTCTTTAATAAGTATAATTTATTTTTTCAACTTTGAAATATTCTAATTTCAAATATTTTTATTTAAAAATAAGTTACAAAAATATTTTATACAAAAATTTTTAATGAGTAAGAAATTGTGTCAAAAATTTTAGTGGTGACTATTTTACTCACCGCTAAAAGGTAACTTTTAATGATAAATACAACCAGTTGTCACTAAAAGTTTTGGCGCCAAATTTTTAATTAGCGCCAAAACTTTTAGTGACGACTAAAATGGTCGTCGTTATAAGATATCTTTTAATGATAGCTAAAACCAGTTGCTACTAAAAGTTTTGGCGCACAAATTTTTAATTGACCAAAATTTTGGTGTCAGACCTTTTAGTGGTGACAAAATTGTCGCTAGTAGCCGCTACAAACTTTGGCATTAATATTTTTAATTTGTAAAAAATTTTGGTGTTAGGACTTTTAGTGACGATTAAAATTAGTCGCCGCTAAAAATTATGTTTTAGTGATAACTAAAACTGGTAGCCACTAAAAGTTTTAGCATTAATATTTTTAATTGATAAAAAATTTGACATTAGGGCTTTTAGTGACGATTATATTAGTTGCTGCTAAAAGTTAAGTTTTGTGATGACTAAAATTAGTCATCATTAAAAAGTTAATCATAAATATTTTTTATTTAACAAAGGTAATGAATTAGAACATTTAGTGACAACAAAAACGTCACCATTAAAAGATACCTTTTAAATTTTACAAAAATATTTTTTACTCATAACAAATTTTGCTTCAAGACTTTTAATAACGACTAGAACCATTCGTCACTAAAAAGTCGTTTAGCAACACTTTTAGTGATGAGACTAGTCATCACTAAAAGTTACCTTTAGTGGCATAATCATTTCATCACCACTAAATGACCATTTTAGTGGCGACGTATTAGTAGCAACTAAAAGTCATCATTAAATGTAATTTTTTTTGTGGCGACAATGTCGATGTCGTTGCAAAAAATATTTAACAATGACTTTTTTGTTGCTACTAAATAGTTTTAGTGGCTATTTTTTTATGTCGCTACTAAAAATATTTTTAGAATCAAGAATAGTTTTTTAGTGACAACCTTTAGCAACAACTTAATAAAGTCACTGCTAAAAATTATTTTTCATCGACCATTTTTTTAAGTTGCCACTAAAAATTGTTATTAAAAGTTTATTTTTTTTATAGTGTGAGCATGTTGGGAAAGGAGATTAGGCAACAGTTGAAAGAGAATTTTATATATCGACCTCAGAATTAAAAAAAACAAATCTAGCAAAATCCTTTTACAACTATGAATGTAACTAATGTTATGACTAAATGAATAAATAATAATAATATATTTTAGGAGACATTGATGTTAAATAAAACTTTTAAAAGCCAACTACATTTTGGGTTTGGAAATAATTTAGAGGGGCATAAGATTTACATTAATTTTGTATTGAATTATTAAGCCGTTCATGATAGGTTGATCCAAATCTATAAGTAAGACCCAATTTTATTAAATAATTAATTAGTTATTTTATTTAATAATTAATTTAATTAATTAAAATTAATTGGCCAATTATTCTTTAAAAACTAACCCAAAATATCTATCATGCAAAAAGTGTGTGAGAGAGATATGAGAAAAATTGAATGCAGAGTTTAGGAACTTACTCTTTGAAGAACATATATATAGAGAGATTTCCTTATTTTATCATTATCTTTTCTTCTCTATAAGCTTTGGTGTATTTGCTGTAATTATTGTGATTCAAGTCCAAATTGTGACTATGATCCACCATGTAAGATAATAATTTGAAGAAATTCTTTGCCACAAGTAAGTATTCTAATTGAATCTATTTTAAAATCCTATCACTGATTTCAGAGCCATATTAAAGCTTAGATTATTGTTTATCCATGGTAGATACATGTCAATTATACTATTCCTTATGAGTTTGTTGCAAAATTAACATAAAATATAAAGAGCTGGTTGTAAAAGGTTACATTAATGCCAGTTTTCAATCTGATATAAACAATTTCATATTGCAATCAAGTTATGTGTTTTGTCTAAACAAAGGTGCTATAAGTTGGGAAAGCTCAAAGCAAGAGAAAGCAGCTAATTCTACTATAAAGATTGAGTATATTGCTACCTCTTACGTATCAAAAAAGGTTGTTTAGATCAGAAAGTTCATTAGTGAACTTGGCATTGTTCCTAGCATGTCAAACCTAGTGGACCTTTATTGTGACAACAATGGGACCATTGCACAAATTAAGGAACCTAGATCTCACTAACGATCTAAGCATATGCTTCGATGCTTCCATCTTATTCATAAAATCATTGTAAGAAGAGATGTGAAGATATGCAAAATACCGACAAAGAGTAATATTGCCGACCCACTAACAAAGCGTCTGACATAGCAAAAGCATGGTGGTCACATTAGGTCAATTGGTATTAGATATATGAGTGATTGGCTCTAGTACAATTTGGAGATTGTTAGTGTATACCCTAAAAGCCAATCATAAGACAATTGTACTTACATATATTTTATTATGCTTTGATAAATAAAGGTATTTCAATTATTATATTTAATGTTATACATGTGTAACATAAATAAATATATTAATTGTATCTAGAATAATATATCATTCTTAAATTATCCCTAATCGAGTATTATTATAAATGAAGATAGCAATAATATAATAAGACTAGTATGTATATTGGCTGATGACCATGGTCATGAATATAAGATATCAAGTCTTTACATAGGTACATGTTAAAGAACAAAAATACTGGACAGACCCATTATGAAAGTGCTTCATGGATCACTATGTGTTATAAGTCATTCTCATAATAACCATGATGTATGCTGTCCTTTAACCTAAAATCACTACAATTCCCTACATGAAGAATCATATACTTTGATGCCATCAACCATCACCTTTAATAGGGATGACCAAAAAGGAAATAATCAAGTATATCACAAATCATGCAAAAAGATGTGAAGGATAAAGATGAGATTTTATCCCTCTAATATAAAAAGAGTGATATTTGTAGGCTTCTTGGTTAAGTGAAACTAAAAAATACATGGGCGTGCTTAAATGAATCAATATGTGATATTGATTTATTTGTTTTGATTTAATCTGCTTAGGGATCAAGAAACACATAAATTGAATTATAAAGAAGATGACACATTCTATGTTTTAAGTTCAATCTAGATATCTAAATAAAAGGGATTGAACTACATGGAATTTTGGCCATACTTAGGTGGCAGTGATATATGACTAGATACCACTCATTATCTGTGATACTAAAATAGGATTCTTTTTAGGATCAATACTAACATAATAAAAATTTACAAGGTCGCACATAAAGAGTAGGTCAAAATTAAAGTTAATGTAATATAATTAGAATTTCTAGTCAGACTAGATATCTTAAGGATATAGCCCAATATATAATATAATGATATTATATTATTATATTATAATTTTTTATATTAAAATAATATTAAAGTAATATTGCATTCTTTTGGGTTTTATTATATTACATTCTTTTTGGAATAGTTGTTATTAGATTGAGTCAATAACTAAGGCCCAATTATCTTTCCACTAATTGTTTATTTAGTTAGGGCCCATTAGTTAGGCATTACAAAACTCTAAGCATTTATTTATAAATAAACAATCAAGTTATATGGACGAAACCAAGAGTAAGCTGCCAAATAAGGTGAGAGAGTCTTCTACCATAAATTGAGAGAAGAGAAAGACTTTGCCCACTCATTTTAGGATTAGCATTTTAGCTTACTCATGTGGATACTGTAGAAAAGTAGGTTCATTGATCAGTATTTGTAATTCCTTGCACACATACATAGAAATTGTAGAACTATTTAGGAATACATGCATTTGAAAGAGTTCATGAGTTGATCAAACAAGGACTCAACTGCAAGAAGCAATCTACATAAAAGGTAATATTTCTATCACTAGTTTATGCCCTTTCTATAAGAATCCTTAGGGGGATTAGAAAAATTTTTAAATTTATTCTCTTGTGCTTGTACCTTAAAACCTAACAAAATATGCATGCTTGAAATTCGAACATAATATGGCTATTAATGGCAAAAACACTTAGAGACCATTACAAGCCACAAAAATTTGCACTATAGATAGACTAGAGGTAGAAGAACATGTGGTAAAAAATTTTCAAAAAATTGAGACTCATTAAAGGGAAATTAAATTTGAAAGTCTCTAATTTTACATGGTCAAACAACCAATTTCAGAAGGCTATCATTCTTCACACATTGCACATCATGTTGCAAGCCTTACATGGATAAAAAGCTTATTAATAGGGTTTTTTTATTGGAGTCCACTTATATCAAGCCTTATTAATAAAGGAAAGAAAGGCTCCATATTCTCAAATGGTTAATCTTAGTGTGCTAGCTGCTGCTTCAAACACCAACTTTGCTTGAATTTGAGTTAAAATGAGGGAGACATAAGGCGATGAATTTGGCCTTGTGAAAATGAAATTCTAGAAAACTAAAGAAAAATTTGCAAAAAACAAGGTAAAAGATGAAGTCCTTGACCACTCTTGGGGGTTGTGCATATGGGCTACCTCTGCCTGCTTTAGGCATAAAACTTATACCAACAAAGAGAGGAAGGCAAGAGGGAAAAGATGGTGAAACCACCATAGCCATAAAATGCCTAGAAGGCAGCGTGTAGGTTATATGTGCCACCCCAAGTATGTGTAAAGTCGTCCCTCCTTTATTTTTTTTTTAAATTTTTGAAGCAAAAAAGGAAGAAGTGACACCTAGGGGCATGTGCTATGTCCTTTAGTATTGGTTTTTTACTTTAAAAATTCTTGATTTCAAAAGCTTCATTTTGATATATAATTTACCTATATTTGGTTTATTGTTGGTTATTTTTTTAGTATATTTTAAGCCTTAAAATGGTGATTTTATGTATTGAAAATTTATAAAAAAAAAATTATGAATCACTAATTAAAAAAAATTCTTGATTAGGTCAATGTGAACTTAGAAACTTATATGAACTACAAAATGGATTCTAACAATAGTATCCAACATCATATCTATATAATGAGATGTCATTGGTTTGATGCAAAAGGGCATTTCATCCAAAATCATTGAAGAACTCCTCACTTTAAATCACCTCTAGGATTCTTGACTCACTCCTAGATGACAATTTTTGGACTCTAGTGAAAGCAAAATTGAGAGGAAAATATAAGCCTAATAATTGAGCAAGCTAAAAAAACTTAAATTTGAATTAATATGCTATTGAGATAGAACTCACAAAAGGACACTACCTTGTTGTAAACGTTAGGTAATTAGTTTTGCTATCACAATTCCCAAATGTAATAAGTGCATGAAAGTTTAGGTAAAATGCTCATGAAAAGGAGATTCATTTGAAAGAAGTGATTAAACACATCAAATCAAAATTTGAATTACCGAATATTCTCATCAACAATTACACAGACTGCATCAATTATAAGACAAATGAGATACCTTTTGATAAGATGAGGCACCTTTAGATTTTAATTTATTTAAATTAATGATAATGTGAGAACAATTTATGTTAATGTAATAAAGACTATGTATTTATCGCTAAATTAAATGTGATTTATGATTATGTTTTATTTAATTTCATATTTTCATCATAAATGCTATAAATGAAAATGTTTGATTGAAGGGGAGTAAAAGAGATTTGTAAATAAATTCGATAGAAAAATAAATGCTAACTTTTGATTATGAACCTAAAAATATCATTGTTGGTTTAATTGAGCAAATAAATGATATTGTATATATGTTCATAATTCTATGCTATGTTTACAAGATATTTGAATTAGTGAATGTGGCCACTAAGAATATAATAGCTAAGCTCGATAAGGGTTAGAAACTAAATGGTAACAATTAGAAAATCTAGCACTGTAAAGTTTCTCACATCCTTGAAAAGTAATATGCCAAGAAGCCCATAAATAATGTCATGCTAAAGCCTGAATATGGAAACATAGCTCAACATAGAAGAGATCTTGAGGCTTTCCAAGCCTGGAAAAAGAAGGATAACATAGCTTCCATCACAATATTGAGCTATATAGCTATGACTTAATATGCAAGTTTGAGCTTTACTCAATTGCACAAGTTATGTAGCTAACATTAAAAGATAAATTTAGTGGTATTTCTACAACCAAACTTAGAAGGCTAACTATAAAGTTTGACACTTTTAAGCAACACCCTAATAACTCTATGAAGCAGCATCTAAGAGGTATGTTGGACATGATATGAGAGCTAAAGTAGACCGTTCATGTCCTTACAAATGAATAGCAAGTTCAATCCATTATAAGATCTCTTCTTACTAGTTAAGAGCATATGAAGGTGAACTTGAACCATGACGAGAACATCACTACTTTTAATGATGTTGCTTGCCACTTGAAGCTTGAAGATGAGTGCCTAAAGGTTGCTAGATCCTCCAGTCAAGGTTACGTGACAAAGAATGATGGAACTTCAAGATCCAAGACCAAAAAAGGCAAACACTTTCAAAAGAAGAAATATTCTTACCAGCATTCCAAGAAGACCAAAAAAGACTTTAAGAACAAAAGCAAGTGCGGTAGCAAGAAACTTTACATGACTAAGGTCTAGTGTTATGCGTTTCAAAAAATGGTTTATTCTGCTCTTAATTGCATTGAGCAAAACAAGATAACATTATGCAATAATTTTTCACATTTTATTTATATTTCAAGTACTATTTTGATGATTGGATCTTATTCTTTATGGATCGTAAACTCAAGAGTCACAGACCATGTAGCCAAGGATTGTAGATCCTTTGTGAAATACCATTGGTTACTTAACAAGAGCATATGGCTATATGTAGAAAATAATACTAATGTGGAAGTTAAAGGAATCAAAACATACGAGCTAGTCTTTCATGCTGGGAAAACCTTAATCCTACATAATATCTTATTTGCATTAAAAATCTAGCAATATTTAGTTTTTATCATTTCTCTTCTTAAGTATGATTTTAATGTTAATTTTCATGATGTCTTAGCGAACATTTTTAATGGAAAAATATTTTTTGTTCTTGGTTTTTTAAACTAATGGTTTTATTGTGTTGGATACAATTTGTGATAATGTTTGTAATATGTATAAACATGATTAATTTACAACATCATTTGCTTCCAATTCATATTCAAAAATGAATGTCTAGCATGCTATACTAGACCACATAGGCTAAGAACAAATAAGTAAGCTAGTAAAAGAAGGAATGCTAGGAATAATCTCTGGTTTAGAGATGTCTTTATGTGAGCATTGCCTAATAGGTAAAGCAACTAGGAAAGCATTTGGTAAAAGAAGTAGAGCTAAATTTCCATGTGATTAATCCATTTTGATATATATGGTCTGATGAGTGTGAAGGCAAGACATGGAGCATGGAATTTCATTATGTTCATTGACAACTATTTACAATATGGTCAAATTTATCTGAGCTCTTATAAGTCAAAAGTATTAAAGTGTTTTAGACATTATATGAGTATTGTTGAGAACCAATTAAACAATAAAATTAAAATGTAAAGAACTGATTGAGGATGCAATATTTATGAGTAATTTAAAGAGCTTTGTAAAGAAAAAGGAATAATTAGATATTTAATAATCTTTGGCATTTCCCAACAAAATGGAGTTATTGAAAGAAAGAATAAAATGTTACTTGAAATGGTTAGGTCAATAATAGCTTAAGGAAATTTGCCCAATTACTATTAAGGAGATGCTTTGTTCAGTATTTCCTTTATACTTAATTGAGTCCCCTCTAAGTTTACCATTTCCATGCCCTATGAGCTATAGATAAGTAAAAAAATTGGATTTAAGCATTATAAGACTATTGGGGTTAGTTGCTTGTATCCATGATTTTTTTCATAAGTATGAGAAATTAGGCCTAATAAGAAAGAAATGCATCTTTATCAAATACTCTGAACAATCAAGAGTATGCCTTCATTAGAGGAAATGAAGATGGAAGTGTGATTGAGATTGAGTCTAGAAACATTACAATTTTTAGAAAATGAATTTCCTAGCAAAAGAAAGACTGATAGGAATATATCTCTCTATGAAATATGTGATCAAGAAAATGAGGAACAAGCAATTGTATCTCAATCCAATGATCTAAATGGGAGCTTCACATAATAAGATGAGAATCTTAAATAAAGTGAATATGTTACAAAAACTATCCTACTATGTAGGAGTAATCGAGAAAGTATACCCAAATGTGTTGGAGATTGTGCCATTGGCCAATTATTGTATTACAAATATTGTACTTTATTAAGAAAGAAGAGTTTTCTTTTATTATGTTATTATATTTTTTGCATGTTTTATATAATAATATCATTGGATAAATCATGTTGATTATCCTAAATATCACTAGTCGATCATTAATGTGGGAATGATGATGAAATAAGACTAGTATGATTTTGATTGATGATTATGTGTTAATCATATATATAAATACGAATCAAAATCATAAGCACTTGTTAGGAAATAAGATGCTGGATCAACCCGTTATGAGATAGCTACATGGATTAAGTTATAAGCATATCTTATGTATAACTGTGTCACTGAGCCCTTAGACTTGAGATCACCATAGTTTTCAACATGAAAAAAAAAATACTATTTTTTGGCATAGTCAAAAGTCATCTTTAACCGGGTGATTATAAAAGCTATGATTGGGTATAGTAGAATTCATGTAGAAGAAGATGAGTGGTTAAGATAGGATTTGTCCATTTGATTAATAGAGATATCTCTAGGACCCTTAATGAGTGAGATTGAGAAATGCATGGCCGTACTTAAAAGTGTTTCCATTTGTACTGTCAGTATACACATAGATCGAGAAAGCGACGATCAAATAAGATGAGGATAATGTTTTCATGCCTCATACTTAATCTAGATATCGTGTGACAAAAGGGATGCGATAGGATTATATGACAGGTTGTATCGAATCACCGATCTCTATATGATTTGGGTAGTCACAACGTCATGCTAGAGGACGCTTGTAACTTGTAGGTCAAATAGTGTCATTAGCCTACTACCAACATCAAATGGGCTTACAGGGTCACACATAAAAACGAGTCAACTCGAACATATCCAAATTCATTAAATCTAAAATTGCATCTAGATTCAATGAATGTCACATTCAATCTAGGGTGGAAGAATTTTATAAATAAATATATATATATATATATTTGATATATATATATATATATAATTTATAAAATTCGAAATATATATAGTATATATATATTTATATTTCAAAAAATATATATATTCTTTAATTAATTTCAATCAATTAGTTTTAAATTCAAACCTATGTGATAGATTTAAATTTAAACCAATATGATAATTTAAATTTAATTTGTGAGATAAATTAAATTTGAATTTAGTTTTAGATTTATATTAAATAATTCGTTAAATTTAATCTATTAGATAGACTTAAATTTAAACTAATATATTTAATTAAAATTTAATTTGATTTGATTTGATTTGATTTAAAATAATGTATTTTAAATCAATAAAATATATTTGAAACCTTAAGGAGATATCTTCATAATAAAATAGGAAGAGGTTTGGGTTTCCTAAAACAACAGAACAATAAAAACCCTAGAAAGAGAAAGCATACGGTGTAACACTATATATTTCTAACTTACTTTTTATCATTTTTAAGTCTCACATGATAAATTGCACAAAGAGGAATGGAAAAATGGCATTAAAATAATGTCTTATTTCGCGTTGCGTCGCGTATAAAAATTTCATTCGGTGTCACGAGGACCATATAAGCTTATGCATCACATTCTCATATTTAATTACATACATACAATTCATTTGCAGCACCAGAGTTGGCCCACAACTTGTAGAATTCAAAAGGGAGCATCAAATTCACTCTATTATTTTTTACCAGAATTCTAGTATTTTCTGTCACAACTTCAGAAATTCATAACTAAATTCACAAAAATTGAAACTCAACAAACTTTACCATTACAAAAAGCTATGGATGTCTACCCCATGCTAAAAATAATTTCAGCACATGAATCATTAAGGGGAGAACTTTTGACATCTGAAAAGCCACTCAGGTCGCTGTTGTCTGGGCTACTGGTTTAGATTACTGATATGAAGTTTCAAAATTCATAACTAAATCTAGACAAATTGAAATCATGCATTCTTGGCCATTCTAGAAAGTTACACATGTATACTTTATGAAAAAAATATTTCTAGGCTATGAAACATAACATAGAAAGCTTTTGACACGCAAAAAGGGGCAAAGGTTCGGATAACTACTGGTACTGATGCAAGTGTCTACTATAAACTTTAAAAATATCCAATTAATTCCAAAACAATCTAATCTATTCAAATGATACCAATTTGGAAAGCTATGAATGTTAAATTTATGGTAAAAATATGCTTAGACCAGATAAAGTACGTTTAGCCACTGAAATTCAATGGAATAGTGAC
Organism: Erythrophleum fordii; assembly: GCA_032878935.1. Lineage (NCBI taxonomy): Eukaryota > Viridiplantae > Streptophyta > Magnoliopsida > Fabales > Fabaceae > Erythrophleum > Erythrophleum fordii. The sequence continues at coordinate 1,614,861 of JAVQMF010000049.1, read as the reverse complement.
TTAGGTCGTGCTACACTACTGTTGCTATTCCAGAAATTCAAAAATTCATATCTCTTAGCTCAGACCTCCACATGAGGTGCTTCTAGTTGCTACAAGTCATTGTGAATGCCTAGTTTCTATCTATAAAATATTTTAGTCATTGGACCACGTTTGCCCCTCGGATGACACAATTTTCACAACTGACCAAATGAATAGTACTGGTGCAAATCCGAAATTCTGATGCCAACTTTGAAAAATCATAAAAAATTACACAAACCTCCAAATGACCTGAACTTTGGCTTTCCAAAAAGATCTAGGAAAGATCTAAAAGTATGAAAAATTTCAAGTTAAGAAGAGGTCATTTGGTCAGACTTTCTCATAGCTCAAGATTATGGCAATTTTGGTTCCAATAAAGGGGCAAATTTGGTCCAAATGAGCCATCCATTGTTTCACACATATTTGAGCAACTTCAAAAGCATAAATGTAGCACAAATAAGTCCCCCATAAGGTCTGAATCCTCATACAACTCAAACTCACCATGCCACTTCCATATACATACATGCATAAGTGGGCTCCCAAGTGGTCAAACTACACAATTCTATTCAGTAAACTCTATTCTTGATACATACACTAACTTTACATATTTTTACACTTGTTCAAAGTGTCATGGCTCAAAAATAACATATACATATATTTTTTGACATTCTAATACATCAAAACTAGCAAAATGTGCCAAGAGATGGAGATTTAAGCTCCTTGGCCTCCATCCTTTGGATCTTGGGCTCCACCTAGATCATATGAGATGAGAGAAAGGAGGGGGTGACATTCATTGAATCTTAATAGCTCATACACCTATCCAAGCACATTCTCAAGACATACAACATTTCAAAGGCATAAGCATGCAATCAATCAATTCATGAAGCATTCCACTTTCACATTTTTGTGTCAAACTCATGTCAAGCATAAGAATTAGCTCTAGGGACTTTTGGTTTAGCCTCATCTCATTTCTAGGATTTTTAGATTGCCTCACTCTTGGTTCTTGAGACTTTTGAGTTAGCCTCACCCATCCAAGGGATTTTTAGCCTTCTCTCACCCATGCCATGAGACTTTTGGCATCTCCTTACCCATATTAAGGGACTTTTGGCACTACCTCACCCTTGTGAGCCATTTCTACAATTCAAAGACATTCAAGAAAACATATTGGTACCAAAATAGAATCATAGCATCAAGTGGCATGTCCCAAAAATACAAATATACACACAAGCACACAATGATATATATGCAACAAGAAAATGCCATAAGAAAAAGTGGAGAGCTACCTTGGTGCAAATTCAAGCCTTACTTTGCTTGTTCCTTTTCTTTTTCGGTTCCACAAACACAAGGAGGTGGGGTTAGATTTCTTTGGCCTATTCACAATAAACAACACTTAATTATACTCTTGGAATAAGTTATAACATCCAACTCACTCTTAAGACTACACTTTATTCTATTTGTCACAATATGGTTCCATTAATGACCTAATGAAGCAACTACCACAAGTAAAATTCTTGGTTCCATTCTCTTGCCATATTTAGACCTCTTGACCTCATTTAAGGTCCTTGAAGCCATCACACACTCACTTTCACAAACCTAGGTCCATGTTGCTTCATAAGGTTACATTATGGAAGCCACTGCCTCATCTCCCAACCTAAAGCTTCTAAATTTTTCTCAAGGGTTTCTCCTATCTTCATTCATCATATAAAGTCCCAAATCAAGCTTGGAACTATTTAAAACATTCCCTAGCTATCTCTAAGGGTCTTGACCGATTTATGCTTCCATTAAAGACCTATGGAGTTTAGGATTTTTCCTTAATGGATGGGGCACTTGGGAGGCTCCCTAAGAGTCTTAGAAACTTAAACAAACACTCACATATGATGGAAAAATCTTGAATCAACCCAGATTTTAAACTATATTCAAGCACCCTACACTTTTTCAACATGAGATTCAATGGCTTTTACTTACTTCCAATGATAGATTCTTAATCCTTGCACTCCAAAACCTCTAATCCCCCCTTGATTTGGACAGAAAATAGCCCCTAAGAATTGGGCTCATGGTGGCCGAATCGTGCAAGAGGAAGGGAGAGGAAGAAGCTACCAAACAATGCAAGTTTTACCTTGTTTTCTTGCTCTTTCTTGGTTGCTTTTCACTTTCCTTGGTTGCCTCACTCCAAACACGAATTTTTCCTCTCTATTTTGCCCATAAAATAGCACCAAATATATCAATAAAACCATAGGAGAAAAAGAGGGAAGGAGGAGAACAACTTTGCTTAAGGAAGAACTAAGAAAATCCATGGATTCCATACCTTTTTCTTGGCCTTTTCTCCTTCTTTTACCTCCTCCCTTGTGTGCCTAAAATTTATGGTTCTCCTCTCTGTTCTGAGTAGAAGAAAGTCAATTTAGAGTGGGGGAGGCAGAAGGTGGAGTTAAAAGGGGCATTTAGAAGCTTCTTTGTGCAATTTGTTTCCATTTTTGCCCTTCTATAATGGTATTTCTGGTTTGGCTTCGTTTTAGCTCCTTTTTTAGAACCGTCTTTTCCATCATGACATTTAGATTCTTAATTTAATAAAATTCCTTTGGAATCACTCAAATTGAAACTAAAAACTTCCCAAACAAATTAGTTAAAGTTTGGGTCAACCAACATCGAAAAGAGTACATCAGAGGGGGCTTTATCGGTCCCAGGGCTTCCTATGGTTTTTGGGGCCTCTGAGAACCCTGAGCAACTCAAAATTTCCATTTAAAAAGTCCTCTTAGGTATTTTTCCAAAATTGTACTTATTTACGAAAATACCACTGGCCTTTCGGTAAATTTTTTGAATTACTTCAGCCCCAATTTCTAGGCAACTCAAGGCTCAAATCCTCATTTTCTATTATTTAACATTTTATCCAAATTTTATTTGGCCTTGAATCACTCATCTCAGGGGACTTACTTTTCAAACCGGCCTATTTCTGTGTTTTTACAGTATATCGGGCGTTACATTTTCCACCTCCCTTAAAATAAATGTTGTCCTCAAAATTTAAATACGTACCTCAGGGAAATAACTCTGGATATTTTCATTTCATATCATCCTTTAGTTCCCAGGTTGCCTCTTCAGACGTCGGGCCCTTCCAGACCACTTTCACCAGAGGGATGCTCTTATTTCTCAGTTGTTTCAGTTTGGCATCCACAATCCTCTCTGGCCTCACTACATGGGAAAGATTTTCCTACGATTGAATATACTCATATTCTATAACATGTGAGGGATTTGGTAAGTACTTCTTCAATTGGGAGACGTGAAAGATATTATGGATTTGGGCTAGGTTTGGAGGTAGGGCTATCCAGTAGGCCACGGGTCCAATTTTCTCAAGAATTTCAAATGGACCAATATACCTAGGACTGAGCTTCTTTACCCTCATAGACCGACCTACCCCAGTCATTAGAGACACTTGGATGAATACGTGGTCTCCAATCTCAAACTCTAACGGCCTTTTTCTCCGATCGGCATAACTTTTTTGCCTACTCTGAGCCATAAGGAGTTTCTTTCTGATCAATTCTATTTGCTGGGTAGTCTGGTCCACTAACTCAAGTCCTAGCAAACTCCTCTCCCCTAGTTCAACCCAATGTAACGGAGACCTACACTTTCTCTCATAGAGAGCCTCATAAGGGGCCATTTGAATACTGGAATGATAACTGTTATTGTATGCAAATTTAGCTAATGGTAGATATGCATCCCAGTTACCCCTCATCTCTAACACACATGCCCTCAGCATGTCCTCTAAGGTCTGGATGGTCATCTCAGTCTGACCATCTATTTAGGGGTGGTAAGCAGTACTAAACCATAACCTGGTCCCTAAGGCATGCTGTAATGACCTCCAGAAGTTCGATGTAAACCTGGAGTCTCTATCTAATACGATGCTACTGGGTACTCCATGAAGTCGCAATATCTCATGTATATACAACTGGGCTAATTTATCTAATGAATAAGTAGCCCTCATTGCTAAAAAGTGTGCCGACTTCGTCAATCTATCTACAACTACCCAGATAGCATCGTGTCCAGAGGATGTCCTGGGTAACCCCATAATGAAATCCATAGTTATGCTATTCCATTTCCACTCAGGGATATCTATAGGTTGCAGCAACCCAACGGGTCTTTGATGTTCTACCTTAACCCTCTGGCATACTAAACATCTTGCCACGTAATCCGTGATGTCATTCCTCATTCCTGGCCACCAGAAGATTCTTTTTAGATCCTGGTACATCTTGGTGGCACCTGGGTGGATAGTATATTTGCTCTTGTATACCTCTTCTAGAATTTTCTCTTGCAACTTATTACTACTAGATACACAGATTCTATCTCGATATACTACCACACCATCCTTAGATATCCCGAAATCTGAGGTCCTACCCTGGGAGATCTCACTCCTAATCTGTCTCAAGAGTTCATCCTCTCTCTAGGCATCTAAGATTTGGGCTCTCAACTCATTCTCAATCCGGGTCTCACTAAAAAATAGTCTACCCGATACCAGCTGGCAAGAGAGGTTTAGATTTCTAAATTTTTCTAGGAGCTCCTGCTCCCTGATCATCATATGGGTAGCATGGATGGATTTTGTACTCAGGGCATCGGCCACCACATTGACCTTCCCTGTATGGTATTTCAATACATAATCATAATATTTTAGGAACTCCATCCATCTCCTCTGTCTCATATTGAGTTCCTTCTAATCAAACAGATATTTCAGACTCTTGTGGTCACTATAGATCTCTATAGTCACACCATACAAATAGTGCCTCCAAATCTTAAGAGCAAACACCACTGCGGCTAACTCTAGGTCATGTGTGGGATAATTCTCCTCGTGAAGCCTCAACTGCCTAGAGGTATATCCCACTACCCTAATCTGCTGCATCAATACACATCTTAAACCTCTCCTCGAGGCATCACTATATACCACAAATGGTAAACTGGGGTCAAGAATGACTAGCACAGGGGCAGTAGTCAATTGGAGTTTCAACTCTTGGAAACTCCTCTCACATCTCTCATCCCACACGAAAAGGGTATCCTTCCAAGTCAGCCTCGTAAGTGGCAAGGCCATCTGAAAAAAGTCCTGAATAAATCGTCGATAATATCTTGCCAAACTAAGGAAACTCTTAACCTCGATGATCGTCCTAGGCCTATCCCACTGTAACACCACCTCGACTTTATGAGGATCTACTGCGATCCCGTCTCGTGAGATCACATGACCTAAGAATTTCACCTCAATTAGCCAAAACTCACATTTACTCAGTTTGGTATATAATCTCTTATCTTTCAAAGTCTCTAGGGCTAATCTAAGATGCCTCTCATGCTCCTCAAAAGATCTAAAGTACATTAGGATATCATCAATAAAGACCACAATAAATTTATCTAGATACGATCTGAAGACCATGTTTATATAGTCCATGAATATCGCGGGCGTATTCGTCAGCCCGAAAGGCATTACAAGGAACTTATAATGCCCATATTTAGTTCTGAAGGCCGTCTTTGGGACGTCTTCAGCTTTCACCCTCAGCTGGTGATATCCAGATCTAAGATCTATCTTGGAAAAGATAGATGCCTCAACCAACTGATCTAACAGATCGTCTATCCTAAGGGAAGGATACTTATTCTTAATGGTAACCTCATTCAATTCTCTATAATCTATACATAATCTCAAACTACCATTTTTCTTTTTCATGAACAACACGGAAACTCCCCAAGGTGACACACTAGGGTGTATAAATCCTTTTTCTAATAGCTCCTTTATCTACTTTTTCAACTCAATAAGCTCGATGGGAGCTATCCTGTACAGAGCCTTGGACATCGGTCCAGCCCTAGGCACTATCTCTATGGAGAACTCTATCTCTCTCTCAGGAGGTAAGCCACTAAAATCAAAATCTTTAGGGAAAACCTCTGGGAATTCCCTAACGATTAGGATCTCCTCTATCCTTTCTTCTACCTCAGCCCGTATAAAGAAAAAGACTAGAAACCCCTGACATCCCTGCTCTAGGTATCTCTCAGCCTGGGCAGTAGTCATGAAAGATAGCTCAGCTCCTAGCCTAGGTATAGTCCCACAAAAAGGTACAGATACAGTGCGGTGTTCACAATCAAGGACAGCATTATTGGTAGTCATCCAGTTCATACCCATAATCAAATCAATGTCATGGAATGGCATACAAATCAAGTCGATGGTAGTATGACAAAGGGAGCAGATCTGTAGATCAGTTCTTAAGATCCGATAGAAAAAGATAAATATTTCTAGATCTACTCATTTTAAACAATATTGATGGATCCATGGGAAGAGATTTGAGATTTCATGCTGCGTGTCCCAGAATTCCTAACAAGATGATGAAGAGCCAAATATAGTTCAAAAGGCTCTGTCATGCCAAGCTAAGGAAAAATGGAAAAGAGCAATAGAAGAAGAAATAGATTCAATGAAGACAAACAAAGTTTAGGACTTAGTTAATTTACCATATAACTGAAAAGTAATTGGGAAAAAAGGAAGGCAGAGATTTTTATTGAAAGATATAATGCTCACTTAGTTACTAAGAGGTACATACAATAAGAAGTATATATTGCAAAGATAATTTCTCACATGTTGTGCAGCTTAATTCAATTCGATTAATTCTATCTATAATTGCAAGTTTACACTTGGAACTATATCAAATAAATGTTAAAACCACATTCCTAAATGATGAACTAAATGAGGATATTTATATGAAACAATGTTTAGATTTTATTAAAAAAGGCATTGTGAACTCTAAAAGTCCATTTGCGGACTAAAATAATAATCTAAACAATGATACTTAAGATTTCATTGAGCAATAACCTCATATAAATTCCAAATGATTAGTGAATACCATTGTGTTTATATCAAGTAGTTTGAAGGAAATGTTGTCATATTGTCTCTTTATGTAGATGACATACTTTTGGTTAGAAATAGTCCATACTCAATTTTAGCTATTAAAGAATGGCTATTGTTGAATTTTGAGATGAAAAATATAGGTGGAGCAAGGTATATTCTTGGACTTAAAGCTTAAAGAAATCTCTCAAAGAAATTAATTTCTCTTTTTCCAGAGAACTATATGAAGAAAATTCTAGACCAATTTAATATGAAAGACTGCAAATCCATGGATACCCCCTATGGTAAAAGGTGGGCATCTAAGTCATAAGATGTGTCCTTAAATCGAATATAAAAAGAAAATGATTGAGAAAGTCTCTTACTCAAGTATTGTTGGCAGCTTAATGTTGAATACAAAACCAAATATTTGTTTGTGGTTGGCCTTGTAAACCTATACTAGTCAAATCCAAGCATGAAGTCTCGAAAAGCTATCAAAAGAATCCTGAAATACTTGAAGGGTATTACTAACCATGCAATATATTATCAAGGAAGCAATTTATGCTTTGTAAGATACTCCAACACAAATTAGAGCAAAGATCTAAATCAACTTGCAAATATACATTCTTCTTGAACAATGGAGCAATATTATAGAGCAATAACAAGCAAACAAGCATATCATTATCTACTATAAAAGCAGAGTTCATAGCATGTTTTACAACAATGGAAGATGTTATATAGTTGAAGAGATTCAAGGAAATTTTAAGGATCAATGGTAGGAAGTTAAATCCAATATTAATGAATTATAATAGTCAATCAACCATATCATAGCATGATGAATAATATAGACACAAAGTATAACTTTGTTAGAGAAGTAATAACATAGAGAAGTTTTATTATATAGTACATTTATACACACAAGATGATAGTTTCCTAACTAAACTTATACTTGGAGATATGTATGTAGAATAGTTAAACCTCTTAGTATGCGTAGAATATGAAGTAACAAAACTTATGTAAGAACTAGTTGTTGAATAAATTTGATGTGTTCATTTTATTCTTAAATATAATGCTATAATTATAGATAATGTATACATAATACAATAGTGTGTCGTACAAGTTGATGAGATTGGTTCTCTCACACAAGCAATGACCTTTGATGCTCATAAGAAGTAAGTAAAGATGAGATATTTGTATTCACTAAACTAGGCAATGGAAGTGCTAATATGACAAAGAAAGAACATAATGTGAAAAAGCATATTGACTCAACAAAAGATAAAAAAAAATGAGTTAGTTGAGATAAAATCTAAAAATATAATTATATGGATCAAATTATGAAACCCTACTATCCATAATATCCATAGCCAGATATGAATTCTCTTTGATAAAGTCCTAGGAGACAAGAGGAATGATATAATTCAAGTTAAATCCTATGTGTGTGTGTCTCTAGATTAAAATCTATATGGTGTTAATAAATAAATAAAAATGAACATACACTCTTACAAGCTAAAAGAAATACCATAACATGCAATTCATACTACATGTACTTAAGAACCATAATTTGGGAAGCAAGTGAATAGATTCCTCCTTCACTGCTATATGAGTTCCAAAAAGGAACAAATCCTTTTAAAGATGCCTTTTTAACTTTAAAAGTATCATAAAGAGATAAGTTAGTATTACTTTAGTATACATCCTATGATCACAATAAATTCAACCTAAAAATTAATGCTAAGAAGGTAATTGATTCTAATTTAAATGATATGTATGCGAAAGAAAGATCACCCAAAATATGCATAACTATACCAGTATCTAAAACATATTCTTTATGAAGTTAATATAGTAACATCATAAGCGTAGATATTATGCATATAAGGAGGCAATTTGAGTAGTATTGAAACTCATGAGGGATTAGAATTACCATGCGTAAAATGTATATTGGTGAATCTAGAGCATCAGAGACACATAAGTAAGTGTACAACATATATTCAAGAATAGTAGTCTCTTATGTCAATCCTATAATAAGACTTCTAGTGTAAGAAATCCTAAATGCTGTGCCAAATGATCACGATAGAATGCTTAGTATGAAAATCAAAGAGAAGTATTGAAAGTTCTGTGTTATCCATCCCATTATGTGTGAGTAGATGTTGGATTATTGGATTGCCCATGATGGGCTAACCCAAATCTATAAGTAAGGCCCAATTTTAAGTTTAACTAATTAAATAATTAATTAGCTATTTATTTAATAATTAATTGATTGATTTAAATTTCAAATTTTAATTTTTTTTAATTTAAATTAATGGGTCAATTATTTTTGAAAAACTAACCCATGATATCTGTTGTGCAAAAAGTGCATGGCAGATGTGGGAAAAACTGAACATTGAGCTTGGGAGTTGACTTTTTGAAGAACATACACACACAGAGATTTCATTATCTGATTACCATTTCTTTCCTCTATAAACTTTGGTGTATTTGCTGTGATTACTACGATCCAAGTCAAACTGTGACTATGATCCACCGTATGAGATAATAACTTGAAGAAAATCTCTTCCATTCTAACCGAATCTATTTAAAATTCTGTCAATTTTCTTACCTTATCATAAGCTAGAATCAAGTTATCAAGGATTAAAAGTCAAGAATACGACTTTAGTTTGGCAGCAACCAAATTAATTTTTTTCTCAAGTCACCCATGTTTAAGACTTGGAGAGACAATTTTTTTCAAAAAATTCATCTGCATTCTCTGCCTCTCTAAGAGAAACAACAGAGGAGCAGCAGCCCACGCCCCCAAACAAGGGGCTCTCTCTTTTACTTTATCTTATTTTTTTCAGTTTTTTTTTTTTGTTTGGGTGATTCTTATGCTGCATAGCATGGTGCTAGGCAACAGAGAATCCATTCACAACTTAGATCCTCGTCCATTGTGATAATGGGGTACCCCTATTCTCCTTAGTTCAAAGCCCGGTTTGCAAGAGAAGAGAAAAAGGGGGGAAGAAAAAAATCTGAGTCCTTGTCTTTCAACATATACTTCCCTGCTGCTTTTCTCCTACGTCCCTCTTCTTCAAGCTTGTTCTGTACGATGGCTTCCTCTTCTCGGTTCTGTGATAGCTTCTTCTATCTTTCTTAGCTTCATCCTAGCAACTTCAAGGGCTGTTAGGGTCGGTGAAATTGTAGGATCATCTTCTCTGCTGGTAAGCTTCTCTCCACTCTCGTTATTTCCGTTTTCTTCCCCAGTTTCTTGGCTGATTTCTGTTCGTTCTGGCTTTTCTCTTTGGACCGAAACTTCAGCTATTTTCTCTGTCATTTTTGCTACTATCCTCACCGTGGTGGATGTGCATTTGAGTTGATTAGCTCCCTGCTTAAATTTCTGGTGGTATTTCTTGCGTAGACAGTCCAAACTTTCTTCCTTTTGCTTTGCCCAGCTGTTCTCTTTTGGGTGTTTTGACTTTTGTAGCACACCCACTTGTTCATTTCTTTTTCTCAGTCAAATTCTCTTGGCCATGTGTATGGACTGAACTTTTGAGGTGAGTTGACTCTTGTTTCTGTCTTTCTGTTATTTCGGGTCTGCACTTGAGAGTTGCCAAGTTTTTGGATCCGGTGGTGGTTTAGGAATTGGCCGAAACATACACTCCTGCCTGTTGTCTTTTGGGTTAATTGTTTTATTGGGATTGATACTGGAGCATAAGGTCATTTACTAACTAGGTGAAGAGGATGGTAGGAGGTAGCATACTTCTAAAATAATTGACTATGGTTTCCATCATCTCCATAAATTATATGATGCAATTAGTTTCATATACATAATAAGTCTAACCCCACTACTACCAACATTATATTAACAAGTAAAACAAGGGAGAGTAAAACTGTAACACATAAATGATCAAAACTTAAATGCTGACTTATGCCTTCTGATCCTTTGATGGTGAGGTTTTACGTGACTTTTAAGCCAAGATGAGAAAATTGAGTCTTTTCAATGGCATGTGCCGTTTTTCCTAGTTAAATGTACTAAGATCTAATTATGACCCGATAGAAGCTTTTCATCTGCTTCGGGAAATGATGAGAGTTGGGTAAACTCGTCCAAATCTTATTGTCTCGGATTTAAAAGTGGGATTTTAATTATGAATGGCTAGCTTGGCTTTATGTTTTCTTCTTGTCTAATGGGAAATTGTTATAGCTTTAATGAGAGGTGTTAAAGATGTAGATAAGTTGATTTTTTTTTTTTTTGGGTAGAACTTACCGTAGTTAGATTTGAAAGAATTAATTGGGTAAGTTAATTTACTTGATGCCCTAGAAATTTAATTGAGAATTTAATTAGATGAGAATCCAGGACTGCTTGTTGCAATTCCTAATATGGGCACTTTTGAAATGAGCCTAACATTCTTCTATGTTGTTACACATTGAGTAAAAAGGAGTGTAGAATATGGCTAGATTGCGGATTAGAAGAAATTGCCTGATGAGATAAATTAAGGAATAACTCGGGAAGGCGACATTTTAACTTAAATGCAAACTTAAAGAAGTACGGTAAATTACCTTGTGATAATTCCTATAAACTAAATTAAAAATCATAGATACAGGTTACTTAGTAATAATTATCCATAATTCCCTATGAATTAGTAAACTAGATAATAATAGTATTTTTATCTTGGGTACTTAGGAGGCTTCTAGGGTAATTTTATATCTTGTTGAAGGAAGTTTAAGAATCACTAAATCATCCATTCGGTGAGTAAATAATCTCCCACCATAAGTTTCATGATTTATACTTGTTTTACTATGCCATTTATACTTTAAGAAATATCATGATTTCTTAAGTCAATTTCGTGGGACCGCCGTGGCTATCTAATCCTAGCGCAACCTAATCTAACCTGACAATAAAATCACAATGCTTATGGCTTTTCTTATGAGATGAGATGTATGATACATGTATTCATTGTGATTTGCTTGTTTGTATGGGTATGGTGTATGGTATGGCCCTAGGATTTTAATGGTATGTATTGTTTTAAATACAGCCTGCGTATCGTGCCTTTCTTCATTACTCTAAATGTACATTCTTTTCTCACCTCACTCCCCTCAAATGTGCAATCGAGGTTTCTTTATAAATGTTATCTTAGAAGAACCCTCTCATTGGCTTAGGAAGAGATAGGTTAGATGGGCCATGTTATGACATGTCTTGTTCTATGCTTTATGATGAGATCATTCACATATATATGTATGAGATACTATTGCGATATATAATTGACAATAAAATAATAAATAAGATAAAATCCCTCGCATCAAATTTAAGTTATAATACCATCCATTCATGAACACCTGTCAAAACTTTGATCGCCTAATTGTAAGAACTACTAAAGTGGGATGCACTTGGGTTATCTCAGTAAGGCAGCTTGGGTAATGGTGATACCCATAAGTTTTATAATGGTTCAACTTAATTGGGACTACCAAAATGGATTTGGGTCTCAAGGCATTAGATAGGATTAAACATGCTGGGTCATATGATGACAAAAATCCCATAAAAAACTAAGAGTTACATGTGATATAATTAGTAAATGAGTTACCTACCTAAATAACTTAATTTTAAACGTCTTGCTAAAGCGAACTTATAATTGAGTGAAATATGGTTCTTAGCTTGCTAAACTAAATTGAGGGTTATTTTAGTGGGAAATTATTTAACTTTGCATATTTTTTGTTGTAGAAAATGTCGACAAATAACTCTGCTACACTATCATTGCGATCCGTTCTTGAGAAGGACAAACTTTCTTGACTGGTTCAGGAACTTGAGAATTGTTCTCAAGTAGGAGAGAAAGCTATATGTCCTAGATGAGTCCATTTCTGAGGAGCCTGCAGCCAATGTTCCAAGAGCACAGAAGGATGCCCACACCAAGCATCTCAATGATTCTGTGGATGTGGGATACCTGATGTTAGCCACCATGGTCCTAGAAATTCAGAGAGATCTGGAACATATGGAGGCTTATGAGATGATTGTGCATCTCAAGGAAATGTTCCAACAACAAGCAAGGCAGGAAAGGTTTGAAATCACCAAGGCCTTGCATTCCTGTAAAATGGCTGAAGGTGTATCAGTTAGCACTCATGTTTTGAAGATGAAAGGCTACCTTGATCACCTTAAGAGGCTCGGATTTCCCATGAGTCAGGAGTTAGCTATAGATTTGATCTTAAACTTACTCCCAGAAAGTTATGACCAGTTTGTCATGAACTATAATATGAATAACATGGAGAAATCTGTTTCTGAACTGCATGGGATGCTTAAAATTGCTGAGCAAAATATTAAGAAAAATCCAAGCTCTATTTTAATGGTTCAAAAAGGTAAAGGAATGAAAAAGATAGGCAAAGGCAAGGGAAAGGGCCCGAACAATAAGTTCAAAAACCAAAACAAGCCCAAACTCAAGCCTAAAGCCAAGAAGGCAAAGCCTCCCAAGGAAGGAGTTTGCTTCTTTTGCAATGAGCTTAGTCATTGGAAGAGAAACTGCAAGCTCTACCTGAAAGATCTAAAGAAAAAGAAAAATAGCGGGGCTATTATTTCAGGTATTTATGTTATAGATATTAATCTTTCTACTTCTTCTACATGGGGATTAGATACTACATGTGGAACTCACATTTGTACAAATGTATAGGGTCTCAAAAGGAGTAGGAAGTTGAAAAAGGGCAAAATAAACCTATGAGTTAGAAACAGAGTAAGAGTTGCTGCTTTAGTTGTAGGCACTTATGAAATAAATTTGCCCATTGGGCTTTTGTTAATTTTGAACAATTGCTATTATGTTCCTGCTTTGAGTAGTAACATTGTTTCACTTTCTTATTTGGATAAAGAAGGTTTTATTTCAATTATTGGGAATAATAAATGTTCTATTTATCATAATGATATTTTTTATGCGGATCGTGATTTGCATGGTGGTCATTATTGTTTGAATATTGAAACTCCCGGTAATGAAAATATCTATAACATAACCACCAAGAGGATCAAGTCAAATGATTTAAATCCAACCTATCTATAGCACTGTCGTCTTGGTCATATAAATGAGAAACGCATATCAAAGCTCCACCAAGATGGACTTCTTAACTCATTTGATTTTGAATCATTTGATACATGCGAATCTTGTTTACTTGGAAAATTGACTAAGACACCTTTTACTGAGCACAGTGAAAGTGCTACTAATTTATTAGGCTTAATACATACTGATGTATGTGGTCTACTCAGTACCACTACCAGAGGCAGGCAACAGTACTTCATTACTTTTATAGATGACTTCAGTAGATATAGATATATCTATTTAATGAGACACAAATCTAAAGCTTTTGAAATGTTCAAAATCAGAATAAGGTACAAAATTAACTTGGCAAATCTATTAAAATACTTCGATATGATCAAGGCGGAGAATATTTGAGCCAAAAGTTTATTGACCATCTTAGAAATTGTGATATTGTCTAATAATTAACCCTACCAGGAACACCACAATAGAATGGCATTTCTGAACGAAGGAATCGAACCCTATTAGATATGGTTTGATCCATGATGAGTCAAACAGATCTTCCACCATCCTTTTTGGGCTATGCATTAGAAACAGCTACGTTCACACTAAACCGTGTTCCATCTAAAGCGGTTGAAAACACTCCATATGAGATATGGACTGGGAAAAAGCCCAATTTATCTTTTCTTAAGATTTGAGGATGCGAGGCATATGTCAAGTAACAGGCCTTAGATACGTTAGCACCCAAATCCATAAAATACCTTTTCGTGGGGTATCCAAAGAAACAAAGGGATATTACTTCTATAACCCTAACAAGAATAAATTGTTTATTGCTCGGAATGGTATCTTTTTAGAAAGAGAATTCATCTCCAAGAGAACTAGTGGGAATAAGATACACCTCGAAGAAGTTCGAGAGTCGCAAAATCGCGTTGAACCAGAGATGGAAATGCGAGAAGTCTCACAACAAGTTGTTGAGCCTTCTCAAGTAACACAGGGCCCACGAAAGTCTGGTAGGACACGATATCAACCTCAAAGATATGGATTTCTTTTGACTGAAGGATGTGATGTGTTACTCATTGATCAAGATGAGCCAACTACCTATCAAGAGGCTGTAATGGGATCAGACTATGAGAAATGGCTGGAAGCCATGAAATCTGAGATGCAATCCATGTTTAAAAATCAGGTATGAACCTTGATTGACTCACCTGATGGTATAAAAACCATTGGATGCAAATGGATTTTTAAGAAGAAAACTGACATGGATGGCCAAATGCATACCTTCAAAGCATGATTGGTTGCAAAAGGATTCAAACAAAACCATGGTATAGACTATGATAAAACATTTTCTTCAGTCGCTATGATTAAATCAATCAGGATCCTTCTTGCCATTGCAGCGTACTATGATTATGAGATTTGGCATATGGATGTCAAAACAGCATTCCTTAATGGGAAGCTGCTTGAGGATGTGTACATGACACAGCCTACAGGTTTTGTACGACCAGAGGATTCTGGGAAGGTTTGCAAGCTTCAAAAATCTATTTATGGATTGAAGTAAGTGTCTCGGAGTTGGAATCATCATTTTGACGAAGTAGTCAAAGATTTTGGATTCATCCAAAATATTGAAGAACCTTGTGTATACAAGAAGGTTAGTTGGAGCACAATTGTGTTTCTAGTGCTTTATGTTGATGACATTCTACTCATTGGGAATGACATTCCTACCTTGCAGAAAATCAAGACTTGGTTAGAAAACTATTTCTTGATGAAGGACTTAGGCGAAGCCAATTACATCCTAGGGATTAGGATCTATAAAGATAGATCCAAGAGGCTAATTGGCCTAAGTCAGAGTACCTACATAAATAAGGTACTACATAAGTTTGGAATGCAGGACTCAAAAAGGGGTTACATACCCATGTCTCATGGCATTAACCTCAGTAAAGCTCAATGTCCCAGTTCATATGATGAGCGAGAACGCATGAGCAAGATTTCATATGCTTCGGCCATTGGATCTATTATGTATGCTATGTTGTGTACTTGATCAGATGTGTTATATGCCTTAAGTATGACTAGTAGATATCAATCAGATCCAAGTAAAGGTCACTGGACTGCTATCAAGAATATCCTAAAATACTTAAGAAAGACTAAGGATGTATTCTTGGTGTATGGAGGATTGTATGATGAGCTTGTTGTAAGTGGTTACACAGATGCAAGTTTCCAATCTAATAAGGATCATTCAAGATCGCAATCAGGATTTGTATTCTACCTTAATGGTGGAGTAGTCAATTGGAAAAGCTCCAAGCAAAGCACTGTGGCTGATTCTACAACAGAAGCTAAGTACCTAGCAGCATCAGATACAGTTAAAGAAGCTGTTTGGATTAAAAAGTTCATCACTGAACTAGGAGTTGTGTATACTATCTCAAATCTAATAGATTTGTTCTGTGACAACAGTGGTGCAATAGCATAGGTTAAAGAGCCTAGGTCACATCAAAGAACTAAACACATACTCAGGCAGTATCACCTCATCAAAGAAATCATAGATAGGGGTGATATAAAAATATGCAAGGTGCCAACTGATGACAATGTTGCTAATCCTCCTACTAAGTTGCTTGCACAGGCAAAGCATGATCATCATGTAAGGTCAATGGATATTAGACATATTAATGATTGAGCCTAATGCAAGTAGGAGTTGTTGGAGATTGTGCCATAGGCCAATCATTTGTAAGCATTATGCTTCATTAAGAATAAAAGTTTTTCTGTTACAATTATTATATTTACATGTTTCTATAATAATTATATCATTGGATAAATTATATTAGTTATCCTAAATATCCCTAGTAGATCATTATTATGGGAATAATGATGAATTAAGATGAGTATGATTTTAATTGATGGTTATGTGTTAATCATGTCTAGAGATACAAATCAAAATCATAAGTGCCTGTTGGGAATAGGGCGTTGGGTCGACCCGTCATAAGGTAGCATCATGGATTAGGTTATAAGCGTACATCATGTATAACCGTGTCACTAATCCCTCATACTTGAGATCATCATAGATTCCAACATGAAGGACACTGTGCTTTGGCATTGTCAAAAGTCACCTTTGATCGGGTGATCATAAAGGCTATGGTCGAGCATAGTGGACTCCATGTAGAGGATGATGAGTGGTTAAGATAGAATTTGTCCCTCTAGTTAACGGGGAGATATCTCTAGGTCCCTTGATGAGTGAGACTGAGAAATGCATGGCCATGCTTGGATGGAAAGGTTTTCCCATTCGTTCTGTCGGTCTGCACGTAAATCGAAAAACTAATGATTGAGTAAGATAAGGATGACATTTCCATACCTCATGCTCGATCAAGATATCGTGTGATAAAAGGGATGTGACAGGGTTATACGATAGGCTATATCGGATCACCAAACCCTATGTGATTTGGGTAGTCACTATGTCTTGCTAGAGGCCACTGGTGACTTGTGGGTGCAATAACGTTGTTGGCCCACTGCCAATATCATATAGGCTTAAAGGATCGCACACAAGAACAAATTAATTTGAACAAGAATGTCCAAATTCATTGAATCTAGAATTATGTCTAGATTCGATGAATGTTAAGTTTAATTAGGGTGAGATAATTATATATGTATATATATAATATATATATATATATGTAATTAATTCGAAATATAAGTATATATATATTATTTGATATATATATATATATATATAACATATATATTTCATATATATATAGAAATTCAAAATATATATATATATATATATTTATATTTGATATGAATATATATATTGTATTATATATTTCAATATATATATATTTATAAATAAATTAGTTAAAATTGAATTTATGAGATAAATTCGAATTTCAAGTAATTTGTTTAAGATTAATTTGGATTAATTTAAATTAACTCATTTAATCTAAAATATACCTCTATAAAAGGAGAGGTAGGCTAGGGTTTAGATACACTAAATAGTCAACTTTCTAAAACCCTAAGTCGTCACCCTAGAGAGAGAGAACGCAGTCGTACACTTAGAGAGAGAAATTGTACGGATGCCTAGAGAGAGAATATCATCTTCTCGTCAATTCGCATACGGACGTGGTGAACGAAGGTACTAGCTAGCCTTTCAAGTTGCCAAATCGTTCGTGTGGATACTGGTAGAGGGGGCTGTGCATAGACGTCAGTTCCTAAGATCCGAAAGGACAAAGCGCGCTACAAAGGTAATATTTTATCTCATACTCGATTTAATTAAGTCGACGGATCCATAGGAGAAAACGAATTAAATTAAAATTTCCGCTACGTGTACAGTACGTTTCTAACACTAAATGTTTAGTTAGATAAATGATTTACCAAAAAGTATTTTAATCAAATTGAAATCCCTAGTTTTGTAAATGATTGATACATATATGAAATCAATGAGAAATTTCGAGAATTTTATTTATAAATTTCTATATTGATTATTTACAATCAATATTTATATATGAACTAAGTAGTATGATTCCATACAAGATGATAATTTTTTTATGAAGAGACTAAATATAAAACACTAGTTGCTAACAACAATTCTATTAACCCTTGTCACATTATGGTCAATATCCCAACTAGCAAGGGATGTAAAAGATGTTAGCTTTATGTGATGGTCATTACATGTGGAACAAATGAATATTATTTTAGTGAGCTAAGGACTCACGACAAATTAGTTATTTATCGACATTGGCTATGTATCCACAATGGATCAGTTACTTGCCCTTGTGAAGTGCGTACTTATGATGGCTACTTTGTTGTAAAGAAGTCCTTCCAACATAAATGTTTGAAAAAATATGCTTTCAAAAAGAATTATCAATACACTCTTTGAAAGTTGCATGTTTATTTTGTCACTTTTATTGTCTTTCACTAATTCATCATTGTCATAGCAATAAAGATTTAGTATACGTTTTCATATTTGGGTGCTTATAATTGTGCATTTTATTGTGAAGCATGAGTTTCTAACCTTAAGATAACTTAAAGGTGTTTAGTTATGATTTTTCAATCAATAATTTGGTTATGTACTTCACCTTCTTTATTTACTTATTAAATAGTTTTGGAATGTTATTAACTTATTAAATAATTAACATTTCAGATAATAGAGCTAATCCTAGACCTTTTTTAGCACCTTAGGGTGGACTCTCACTTCATTTGATGAGCCCTACATAGCATGGGTGAAGTCTTTAATCTATTTTGTATTATGGTTTTGTTGCATTATAGATAAAGCTCCGTATAACTCATAGGTAAGATCTTCCACTTTGACAAACATGATTTAGTTGATAAGGATGAGAGTAGAGCTCTCTTTGTTGTATAGTTACGATGATCATCTAATTGGAGAAATTTCGATAAATCCTATTTTTAGATGAAACTTTGCCAAAATTTTTACAGATGGATAAAACTAAGATTAGCATCAATAATTTTGGAAATGAAGTATGGAAGTCGTCGTATGATTGAACCCTTTGTAATTAGTATATAGTTGTATCTTTGAAATTAGAAAATAGTCCATCTTGGTAGATGGGAGTTATGGAGGCAGGATTAGCCCCCCGCTTTGTGCTGATTATACTTCAATTTTTGGGGTGTAACAAATAACATGGGAAAGTATAAAATATTTGGTCCATGGAAACATACCAAAAGTGAGTCCATTTGCGACATGTTTAATCCAAAACATGATATTTAATACAAAATTACAAACAGAAAGGGAGAAACTAGATTTTCCCTTTGCTAACAACTCAAGTAAAGAGACATTTAACACATCTTTACATCTATATGCGTTATTTATAATAGGTTTCCCAATGTCATAATATGTCATCCCTAGTCAGTTGAAGTGAGGGGACAGTTGAGCTGCAAGATAATGACTCAGGTGAAGATAATGGTCACAAACTCCTATGCAAAAACGTTTACACCTAGTCAGCTAAAATAAAAATTCACAAATATTTTTTCATCATGGAAGTTTCACATATGAAGGAAAGCAGATCACATTTGGTCACAATAGGGATAAAGTAGACCAGCAAAACAAACCTAAGTAGGAGTTTCAGTATTCAATAATAGGGGCTAGAGGTCAATGTACATATAGGCCAAGAATTGCAATCCAGACATTTCAATATTGTATGAAATACTTAAAATCAACAGAAGATGGAACGAACAACAAAGTATCAATTTCTATATCAATATAAAGCAAGGAAAACAAAATATCAAACTCCATGTCTGGTAAATTTTTATTTTTATTATTATCCCCTAGAATGACCAACGTATATTGCTTCCTACCCTTGGTCACCAATGAATTAGTAACAAGTAAACCAACTTTATACCCTGAAAAAAAAAAAAAAAGAACAGCAACCAAATAAAGAGAAACAAACCTTCAAATCATAAGGTAATTTTTAAAATCAGATCTTGAGTTATACTGGACCATACAGCAGAACTAAATCTTGAACAGATTAAGCTTTGTCAAGAGTACTACTGATTATAGTTGAGGAATAAGCTAGTAGCTGATCCTTCCAATCCTTTAAAAGGATTAATTTCTCTGCAATATGCTTTTTTGAGAAGAAAAAAAAAATGGACTAGTCACACTACTATCCTGGAAACAAAACATGCAAGCTTGATTATCCAAAAGAGATATAATTCATGATGAGCTGCCCCCTTCATAATCTCTCCTAATGAGTTCAAACACAAGTTCATTCCACGTATCAACAGGACCTGGCATACACCAGTGCAAGCAATCCTGTGGTGGGGGTCTTCCATCTGGACCTCGTTTTGTGATCTTATTTGGGTCAGTGCTCCTGTATGGACCAGGATGACCATCATGGCGATATGAAAAAGCTTCAGTGATATCCATCAATCTCAACTTTGACTTATTTGTAGCCTTTTTTATTGCACGGTTAAAACCTGTAACCTGTTTCTCGTGCATTATATTTGTATAAACATTTTCCACCAATTCGCCAAGTGCAAGAGGCTTAACCTTCCCAGTGCATGACCCACCAGTATTCCAGGCCCCGCCTTCATAATGATCAGGTGAATAGGAACGAAGAATTGTAATCCCCGTGTAATTTGGATGTGTAACAAGAGCAGCAAGGATTGTCTCAACAGATATGCCAAATGCATCTATGTTATTAATCTTCATAGGCCGAGACTTGTCTGGCCACCACAACTGTCCTCCCACTATCTCATTGTTCAAAATATACACAGACTGCTTGGCAAACCAATGGCCAGAAGAAAGAACAACCACATCAAATTTTGGGATATATTCCATGAAAGTCTCGTCAGGGGCATCAAGATGCAGTTTGTCAACCCCAGCTGGAGCAAAATCAAATGGGTCAGATGTGTGTTTGACAAGCCACGAGGACCATATCCGAACAATCATTACAGATGTAGACGTGAAAAAATATCGCTGCATATGACGATTTCCTCGATTCTTGGGTACCTCTGCCTGGAGATATTAAAATTTTCAGTTGAGAATCTAACTTTTAAAAATGGATACCCACACACACAGCACATACATGTAGAACATAAATGCTTACACAGTCAAATACTTTCTGCTGACTGGCTTATTGAAATATTACTTTATTTGTCATGCAAATCAGATCAAGAAGGAAGCAAAGAAAATAACCTGCCAGAGAATACAAAGCATTGATTCCATCTGATTTCGAGCTACTGAATCTCCAATGAAAGCCAAGGTCTTCCCTCTCATGAGCTCCAAAAATTTCTTGGGGTCAAACCGTGGGAGGTCACACTGGAAGGGCTTCCATCTCCAATTCTCATAATCCTTGTCAGGCCTCCCATTACCCTGGCAGTTCTGCATCTGCGTCAATACAGGGCACGAATTGTTTGTGTATAATGGTCCTAATGGGTCATGTATCCAATTTCCATGGTACAGATCACAGCCTACAAAATAGATAATGGAAAACACAAGTTAAAAATGCGCAAGTTACAAGAGTAAATCCTAAGAAGCATCGATATGGGTACCAGGATATATACATACATACATACAAATATACATACATATATACATATATATTCAACAAATTAATCCATTAAAAAGAAAATAACATAAAAGAAAACTAAGTCTTAAACAAGCATTTCAAATGTAAAATAAGATGTCTATAACAACTACAAATAAAAAGCATAAAACAAATTAAAAGAAGAGTTTCCAATTCAAATTTAATGTCAATCTTCATCTCCATGCATATCACTAAGATCCCCTATTGGGGCTTGTTCCATCTCCGGTTCATTTAGAGACAAATGTGCAATTTCAAGACCTACAAACCCAACAAATGTCTCCCAATGATTGATTCAGTGTGTTTCAAAATGTATTTAAAAAAAAAAAAGCCAGCGATGCTGGTGCTAGTGTATGGTATGCATATCGGTATCAAATACATATCCGATATTGGTACGCCCCCTTTTTTGGTGTATCAGTGCTTCTTCAAGTAAATCAAAAGAAAATATATTTTAAAATAAAGTGATATACCCATTGCCTGTGAGCAATTCTGGGTGCATATAAAAAGCTAGAAGTTACCCTGACCAAGCACATTAAGAAGGATGTAATGACATTTGGTACTAATGCCATCCACCCTTAAATGGAGTATAGTATGTTTTTAAGATTTTTCCTATATAGTCCATACAACCAGACTACTTTTAATTGAAAGTCTTAACTTTACGAATAAAACAGTAGTGTTTATACATGATTTCTTAATTTTGATTATATTATAATGAGAATTTATCTGCAATTCTTCATAAGTTCCCTGTCATTGTAAATGAGATTTGAGTCTTTGAAAATTACCCAACAAACAAGGAGTTCACAAAATGAGCATGTCCATAGTTTTAGATGCTACTATCAACTCAATTATGAGCTGGAAAATAAAAAACACTAACTTATTTTTAGTATGTTAACATTTTATTTTCTGATACTTATGTCTTATATGTCATGTGCCAGTATTCAGTACTTCAATTTAATAAAACACTGTCCAATAACCTACCCAGTTTTTACCAAACAAAAGAAAAAGAAAAAGTGTGAGAGAAATATGTTCCCAAAAAGGAAAGAAAAGGGAGGAAAACAGGATAGGATATCCACTTTAGGTATTAAGAAAAAAAAGGAACAGTGAACTGCAAAATCTTATCATATCAATCCTGCACTCCAATCACAGTGCTTATGGGATTGTTAGACTAATGAAATCCAGCTACAAACAGCATTAGCACCACAATGGTATCAAGAGTACAAATTTATCTGGATACAAATGTCATAGTAAAAAATCTTCCTCAAATTCACCAATCAGATACTGTAGACAGCTGCACACATAAAAACCCACTCGATCTTCCCTTCCTTTTCCCTTGAATGAATTAACAACAACTCCCCAGGTGTTTACAGAAAAACTAGTGCTTACAAAAGATGGATGACAGTATATTCCATATGCTCCATGCAACAGACTATGCAAAACAAATGATTAAAAGAAGCAATGCATGTGAAGTGCAGGACATATCCATCAGTACAAAGTTTATCAGGCCTCCACACTTCTAATATAGTAACAATTCTATGCATATAGAAACCAAAATAAAGCCTTGACCTTAGAAGGAACCTTAGCCTTCCAAAAAGCATTAGTGCAACGACAATGAGAATTATATACAGAGCAAAAGAGAGAGTCACAGAGAGATTTATGATAAAGGTAACATGAATTGTCCAAATCCATAAAGTCTGATCTAAACCTGGATGGAGCCTAGTTCTAAAAGAAACTACCACAACCATTGTACCTCTAGGGCAATGTAACTCGCACTTGACTCCAAATCCAAACCACATTTGTCGATTTGCTATAAACATCCTAACCAACAACATGATCAGTGTTATACTTACCACCCCAAGCCAATGGAAATATAATCATTTTCACATATTTGTTGGCTCACTTACTGGAATTTAAACAATGACACAATTAGAACGAGAGAAGATGAATAGAGAAACATACTCGAAGTTAAACCCTGAAAGCTAAAATCATCCTGAATTGGTACAACCACAGAATCTTTTTTCATGCCTCCTATGCAAAAAGCAATCATGTGGCTTGCAATACCACTACTGTCATATCATTGTCTACAATTCTTTTTATTAAGTGCTCCTAAATATTATTTCTGTTTTGCAGATAATGAGAATAAACACCAGAATAATCAGGACTGGATTTGAATCCTCAACACGTGGCACTCCCACAATGTTATGTCAGTGGTACAACCTCACCCAGGCAATTGGTCTTGAAAAAATCCAGTATTTAATATATAATTCTATCATAGAAAACCTACACAAATGTGAGTCTGGTTTTGTATGTGCATGAATTGAGAGCAAATTCCACGCTCTCAGTTTCTTGTTAAAAGTTGATCGGATGGATAATGAATAGGCATTAAAATAAACCTGATTGATATTACAAGTTACATGCCAGCAATGAATTAAAAAGTAATATAATGAAACTATTTCAGACATTCTTGAGTATATAAAACAAGAATGGAAGATAAAATGGTAACTTGATAATGAGCTTTTGTAGGTGAAAAGACAAGAAAAACAACCTGAATCATATGATGCATTATTTGATGCGTCAAATGATGCTGGAACTGCTGTTGATAAGGGATCAGAAGGAAACAGAGAGGTCTCATTTGATGTTGTACTTATATCACTGGACTTATTTATCAAAACCACAGAAACAGGTTCATTGATTGTAGCATTTCCCATCACATTGGATGAATTGTACTGAGTAGACAAGCTACTATTAACCACATCTGGACTGTTGCCAGATGAAATCACAGGTGATTGTGAATTAGAAACTGCTGCATCAGAAGTCTCTGGCCCATTCACCTCCTCGGCTTTTGGAAAATTTGTTGAACTGGATTCATTGAAGGGTACTTGTGAATCTGATTTAGTATCAATGCGTTCTATGGTGCTATCACTTGATGGACTAGTGGAATTCAGCGGAGATTGAAGATCAGGTAATACTTTTCTATCTACTAGATCTAACCTCTTATCCAAATGAACATCAATAGAAGTTTCACTGGTCGGAGAAACAGACAAATCTAAGTTTTCTGAACTATCCACACCATAGAAGTATCCACGAACCGTGGCACCAATTGGGTATGATACAAGAACAAAGGAAGCAAAAATTAAGAATAATGCCAGTAATCCCACTGAAACAACAATCCAAGAAAGAGGCCTTGGATGGGAAGACATTCTGGGAGACCCTTTGGGCGGGGCCCAAGTCATGGCTTTCTTAAAATCCAGTGTGTTCTATGCTGAACTTTGAAGCATGAGGGCTTTCAGGAATATAGAAACTATTTGAACATCAATCCAATAGAGCTTCTAGAAACGAAAATCATGTAGCAGATCCAGGTAACTGGCGCTTGAGATTATTTCCCCGTAGTACCCTACTATAGCGACAAATAAAACAAATAATCAAGGACAGAGAATGATTAGAAATTATGAGTGAAAATGCGTTAAAGGATAAAAGAATGCACAAATATTCACACTCAAGAATTGTTCTTGCCGCCCGATAATTTAAAAAAAGTTTCACAAATCATAAACAATAAGCATTTAACTTCAAAACTTGGGCCACATCCACAAAAACATACAGTTTTTCACGAAATTGAAGTAGCCCCAGATAAAAAAAGCAACAAAAACCCGTTGGGATCATCCAATGAATGAAAAGCAAAACCTCTGACAAGATTTCTACGAATTAGCATTGAGGTCAAGCTCTTACTCGCCGAATTTTCCGTATGAGGGAAACCACTGAATTGCCGACGGAGAGAATAGCAGAAACAAGAAGTGGCACACGAATTCCACCAAAAAATAAAAATTCCAAAGGGACGCGGAAACTTGATCAAATCTCGGCAAACTTTGACCCTGGTTATGCTTGTCTGCTTGTGCAAGGGAGTAATATTCACAAACGAAGTATTAGAGACAGAAAGAAATGTGTCACCGCTCTCAGCTCAAAATTCATTCTTGAGCACTTGGAGATTCGTTGAATCTTGTTTCTTTGAGCACATGAAGCTCCGAGTCCTCCTTTATCAATTCTATCTTTGGTTCATTTATAAATTTTATATAGACATCTATATTAAATACTCAATTGACAATTACTAAATATTTTTTTTAAAATCTGAATAATTATTTAATAATTTATAATATATAATTTTAATTATAAATTAAAACTTTTTTATGACTAAATTGCACAGAATCTCCCTAACTTTTAGTATATGAAGATAACCCCATTTACTTTAAAACTTAATAATAAATCTTTTTAGATTTTTCAATTTTGTAAATAATACTGGTCATTAGTTAGTCTATTCTTTCATTAATAGAACATGATATGTTAATAACAATAATCCTCTTAAACTTCATTTTTTTGTATGCATATAATTTTTTAAATTTTATATTATATGCAAATAATTATTCTAAACTTTATATTATATACAAATAACAAATTAATATGTCATATTCTATTAATAAAATAAAATACTAATAGTAAAGAGATTATTTACACAAATTTAAAAGTTTAAAGGGTTCATTATTAGGTTTTGAATATTAGCAAATCATTTGCACATGTCCTAAAGCGCAAAGAGTGATGTGTAATTTAGTATTTTTTTTTTATTAATATATATTTTAAAAATTAAAAAATCCACATGAAGTATAAGTAATTATAAGTTAATATTATTGTTAATGAAAATAATTACAATTTACTTTTTTATTTAATAAATTTGGAAAACTAATATTAAAAATTTGGTTGTTTAATTATTTCAATTTTTAAATAAACCGATTTGCAATACAAAAATGTTGATTTACCATGTGACTGCTAATTACAAACCCCTTTTTTTGGCTTTTATTTTGAATCATTACAAACCAAATGTTGTTTGTATGGTCAGCTGTTTACTAATCGAAACCTGTCCATTAGCAACTAGTCCCCCAAAATAAATAAAAAAAACTGTTTATTTAACACTTTTCTTCTCAAATAGAAAAATAAAAATAGACTAAACTCATGTGAAATTTTTTATATTTTTACTATTAAATTTTTAATTAAAAAATAACAAATGTATAGTATTTCAATAATATAATGATAAATGTATGATTTAATTAGAGAACTGTATAGTTTGTATATAAAAATTATATATTTACAATCAAACTATTATTAAAGAACTATACATTCATCATGTTTTAATTAAAGAACTGATAATAAAAATATAAATAATTACATATAATTTTTTTCCAATAACAAAAATTCACTCATTTAGGTAATTTTTCAGACAATATGCATAACATAAGGAAATAGGTGACATGTTTCAATAAAAATAGGTTGTGGGTTGTTTCATGGCATTGATAATGGCACTTCCTCTAATTGATCTTATTAAGGAATTGACAGTTACAGTTAATCTTGCTATAAGGGTTTCATTTGTGAAATTTGAATCTTCAATTGGATGGGAAAAACTTGAACCGATCGGATATAAAATTACTATAAGAGGCATAGCTTAATGAAATGAACAAGCACGGTGACGAGGAAGGTTAGATTTGTCACCTTGTGAAATCTCTTTTTCCTGCGTGGGCAATTGAAAGAGTATGATGGCTTGAGATTGAAAAGGATTGATGAAGTGATGACAACTTGTCCAATATTCAATCACACAAATGATAAATTATTAAAATAAAATAAGCGTTTTGAGAAATTTTAATTCTATCAAATTTATAATTTAATGGATAATGACAAGCTTTTAATTGATTTGGCAGGTCATTTTTTAATTACCAAATACATAGGAAATGAAAGAGGAATTTTATCTTTTATTTTGTGTTTGGTTTGCATAAATTAAAAAAAAAATGGATTGGGAAGGAGAAAAACTATAAGCCCCCCTATTTTCTCATCATGCACAATCCGTCCATGAACCTGCAAAAGGGGAAGAAAGGAAAAGTGAAAAAGATTTGCTATGGGCCCCACCATATTTATTAAGCTAATTCTTTAAGGTTGATTATAATCAATGTTAGATGATACTAAAAAAATTAATAGGCCTTGCAATGGTCAAAACTGTCAATACAACAATGTTGGGGATTACTAATTGAGACTTTCATTTAATTTTTGACTATTTGAACTTTTTTTTTTTCATTTTTAACTTAGCTTCTGACTAATTCTCAAAATTAAAAAGCAATTCATATAAAATTTACTATTCACATGTCTCTTGCACGCAAATTCAGTCACTTAATAATATTATTCAGACAATTTTAGTCGTCGGACATAAAAAAAATTTTAAAAAGGAGATGAAGTTGAGGGCAACAAGTTACAAAGTACGGTTCGACCATATTGGCCAGTTATTGACCAAATTATAGTCAGTAATGAATTTTTTTATTTTGAACAAAATTTAAAATATACATAATTAATTTAGTTTAAATTTTAAATATGAAATAATTTATATCTTGTTTATTTTTAATAAGAATATAATTTTCATAAAATATATTGTTTAGTTTAATATATATTAAATTATTTAATTATTTATTTACTATAAAATTTTTATGAAAAATGAAATTGTTTTATGTTTGAGTTATTAAAAAATTATTTGAATTATAATATGTAATTGATTAATTATTTAACAAAATATTATTTGTTATTTTAAAAAAATTTTATTGACAACTAATTTTTTATAAATTTTCATTTAAAAAAATTATTTGTTAATTTTAAAATAGATAAAACTAATCTAATAATTACAAATAAGTTTGATATTAATATAAATTTAGATTTGAAATTAGTAGAAAATTTGAGTTATTTCTATTATCTAGTTATTATAATTATTATAATAAATAATATATATATATGATATTTTTTTCAGAAAAATATTATTCATATTTTTATTTTATATAACATTTAAGAAAAATATCTGACATTTAAAAAAAATACATAACTTCCATAAGAAGCAATACTTCACGTGAAGCTAAACACTTCACGTGTCAGTTTGCACGCTCAATGAAGCGTTGCATAGTGTTATTTATTTATAAATTAATTAGATAATTATATATATGTGTGTGTATGTTTATATGTTTCTTTCTTTCTTTCTTCAAATAGTTTCTTACTCATCAGCTTGGTTCATTTTCTCTTCTTTCATTCTACTGATCAGTTCAATTCTTTTGGTTTTCTAATTTCCTTCTATCTTGATTAATTCAGAAGTAATTCAATTATATGTAACTCTCTAATTTTTTTCTTACTACTTTCAAACAAAAATTTTACCATTTTTTATAATAAATGTCTTGAAAAGAGGAGTTTCATCTCATTATTCTCAAGTTCATGAAATTCTAATTTTCTAAAAAAAAAAAGAAGATAATTAGACCATTTGGCAAAACAAGATAGCATTTTCAATTAATTATGTTATATAATATTAACATAAATTTTATTTATTTATAAATTAAATTAATATAAATTGAATTTTTTTACCAATCAAGTTTAAGCCAAATGATGATAATGTTGTTGATTATATTGTTGCTATCATAAAAAATAATTATGATAGTTTATACAATTGTTGGAAAGAAATCCCTTATATAGGTAAATAATTATGGTTTCAAGAATCTAAGATATAGTTTTATCTTCATTGTAATCTTATGCATGTTAATTAAATTAAAAGTATCATAACTTTAAGGTAGTGTTTGGTTCAACCAAGGGGAAGGGAGGGGAAGGGAGGGGTTTTAATGATATATTGTTTAGTTGATTTGAAGGGAAAGAGAGAAGAGGGGTTTCAATGATATGTTGTTTGGTTAATTTGAAGGGGAGGGGAAGGGAGGGATTTTAATGAAATCTTGTTTGGTTAAAGAGGGAAAGGGAGGAGAAATAAAATTAAATGGACAATTATACCTTTATGATATTAGAATTAAATTTTTTAAAGATATTTTTATAAAAAAAAAAAAGGTTTTTCCTACTTTCTATTATAAAAAATAATTTTTTTAATTTCTATTCAAAAATATTTTTTATTTTCATAAAAAAATTATCTTGAACCCCATTAAAAAAATAAGATCTCTATTATGTTTTAAGTGAAAGTAAAGTGAGGGTAATTTAGTAAAATATAACTAAAAAATTTCTCTCCCCTCCAAAAATTGGAGGGGAGAGGAGGGGAGATCTCTATTATGTTTTAAGTGAAAGCAAAGTGGGGGTAATTTAGTCAAATACAACTAAAAAATTTCTCTCCCCTCCCCTCCAAGATCCTCCAACCAAACCATGCCTAAGAATTGCGTAAGGATTTGCTTATAGGATTTAATTGATTATGCGCAATGTGTTATTAAAAAAAAAAAAAAAAGACCACACTAGATTAAAGAACCTAGTTGAAATGAATTGTGTATCAATTTGAATAGTCCACAATTCCAATAAAAAAGTGAGCAATCCAACAAAAATAAAATTAGAGCATCTGATTCTAATTTAGGCTTATTCTTCACATTAGAGACTCTACTCTAGTCGTAATGCATGCTACAAGATTGGGTAAAGAACTCAACAAAGAGACAATGCCAACTGAGCTTCACATTTGAACTCATCCTAGGTCGATTAACAATAACTGAGTTAAT
Source organism: Erythrophleum fordii (assembly GCA_032878935.1). NCBI lineage: Eukaryota > Viridiplantae > Streptophyta > Magnoliopsida > Fabales > Fabaceae > Erythrophleum > Erythrophleum fordii. The sequence continues at coordinate 1,584,497 of JAVQMF010000049.1, read as the reverse complement.
CAAATATCAAAAGCTACCTTTATAAGTATGATTTTGTATCTAATCTATGTCTATCACTTCATAATAAATTCACATATTTATTCTTTTTTCAAAATGAGTATATCAGCCCTTAAAATGTTAGGGGGAGTTCTGCTTCTTCTTTACAACAATTTTCACAATCAAAAGAAATAGATCTATATGGATCAAAGTTACCAGAGGAAAGAAGGTTGGCATGATGTATGGCCTTAGAGGCGTCTCATGTCAAATAGCTAGAGATTCAATCTTTGAATATAGATACAATACTAAGCCCAATCACTAAACATATTCAAGTTGTGAAGAAGCTACACAACTGCAAGTGAGATTACATGAAGATATTGACCCTATATTGAACCTTTATGTCATGTTATTATTGGAAAATAAAATAACAATGTAAGTCATGTAATATTAACTTGACACATATAAAAATTACTATGACAAATATCACTAAGAAAATATTACTCTAAGTCATCAAGAAATTCAAGACAATAATAATAATGATGATAATGAATAAATTATATATTTTTTAATAATTTATGCACTTAATTTTTAATTATTTGAATGATATTTTTATTCAATTTTTTTTATAAAATTTAACTTTTATTGTATATTACTACATATTATGTAAAGAAATGTTAAATGTTCAACTATTGAAATTGTTCTAGATCACATGCTCAACTATTGTATATTAACTTTTATGTATCTATATATAGGTGTAGGCGAATGGGCACTAGGAGGATTGAACCCCCACCTCACAGCCATAGGCTCCCTGATTGTAACAACCTTAATTTTTAATTATCGTGATTAGAATTAATTGCATGATTTATAATCGTAAATCAAGGTTTAAAACCAATACAACACAAAAAATTAAGAAGAAGTGGACAAATTTGAATTTTGTTGTTATTAGGGTTATTAGCTAAACAACCAAAACTATTTGAGTCTACAAGTAATTCTAATTATCAATTAAAATAGTTGATTCACATTACCATTGATTCCAGACTCACCAAATCCTCTTATAAGTATTTCAAAGTCATTACATAATATTATCATAGTAAATCTCAAGGCTTTTAAGTAAAAAATAAGAGTTTGGAAGGCTTAGGGCACGACTTGGACCTTCCCCACCATGGCTAAGTTAGTTACTAGAACTTAAATTCAAAACTATGAACCTTGCACTGCGGCTCAGGCCTTCCGTGCCATGGCGAAAGTGCTCTTAGGAACCTACTATTCAAACTTTTACAATTCACTACGACAAGCCTATGTAGTGCTACGGTGAGAGAATCTCCTTAAACTCTTTAAGCTTTCTTCCCAACACTCGCCGCAATGAACTTCCCTCGCGCCGCAGCAAGTTTACTCTTTGTTACTTTTCCTGGGCAAATTTCTTGCATTGCATCGCAGCGCTCCTAACTTCTAGATCTCCCTTAGTCGTGACTTAAGTAGTTTTAGTTGCGACTCAACTCTTTTCTACACCTAACCTCTCTAAATTGTGTCCTACACATACCAGACCTCCCTTAAGCAACATCCTAGGGTTATTTTACCTTAATTTGTAAGACTTTAATGGCAACCAACTAGCTAAACTACCCAGCATACCCTCACATCAGCTTAGAGACTAGAGTATTGATTTTAAATCTCTCTAACAATCATACGTCAACAAATTCTTGAATTATTGATAGCAACAAGATTCATAAATCACTAACATAATCATTCATGGTGATACAATAACATACTTCAAGTAATGGGTCCTATATCCATACTAATAGGGTTTCACATCATATAAAAATGAGTGCATACATTAAATTCCAAATTTATATAAGGCCTAACTTTATATTAGATATATCATATATCATAAAATACAAAACTCTTATACTTGGCAATATAATTATATGAAGATGCTATACAAAAGAATAAAAAAAATTAGGATCTATACTAAGTTAGATCAACCCAAGTGTGGCATTTCCCACACATGATATAAGCTTATAGATGTTCATCTACTTGTTTTCCCTTATCCTTACCCAATGATCTTTCACCTGAAATAGTTAGTCCATGAAATAGGATGAGACGTAAGTCTCAATAACCAGAGGTAAATTCCATTCATATACTTCAAATTAATCAACATATATGCATGAAATCATATAAGCACCAGAAATAGCACAATATTAGTAAATGAAACAATTGGGTTATCAGTGACTACTATCCTATACTAGTAATAACATATAATATATTAAAGGCCAATAACATCAAGAAAGGCTCATCCATGGCACCAACTCCCCAATGAGTACAACCTAGACTCAATGCATTCAGGGTCTAATCATAACTTGGTTCTTAATTGAAGCACAATGTACAGGTGGCAGCCACATCACAACTCTATCATGGACTCATAAGGTCCAATCACAACATATCAGATAGCCAACAATTCATTTAGCATTTAAAATTATACATGTGCAGCAAATATAAGATTAAATTGAACATATGCAAGAAATAAAAATTAACTTCGGTTACCTCACTTTGTGGATAATCCTTGAAGGCTAACAACAGTGCTAAAATTACCTTATGATCTTAAAATCAGACAATCACTACTTTTAATCATCATTTATAGTAGAAAACTAGATACACATAGAATTAAACTACCAAGAACTACCTAGAGGATACTTACCTAGTCACTACAAGCTTTAAATTTAAATTTGGTGTTCTTCACACTAGAAACCTCAAGATACCTCTCAATTTTTCAAGTAAATTTATCCAAAATTAATGCCCATATTTTAAATTAACTATAGGGGTCTTAAACTAGTAGAAAATGCATTAAAATTAGAAGGAAACACTTATCTAACAACATCATAGTCTTAACCTCCAAAAATCTACCATGAAAACACCAAGCAACACATTTCAAATTTGGGTATAGGTGAAAATGCTCTAAATGAAAAACTAATTGCTTCAAATTGAAGAGAAAAAAGAGATGATTAAGTTTTATGAAAGTTACCTTGGTTGATTTTGATTCTACAAGTGGAAAACGATGGGATTATGTCAAGAACTCCAACCTCTCTCCAAGAACTTTGAATTTTCCCTTGCCTCTTGTGTTTTTTTTTTTTTTGCTGAATAGGGAAGAGGCTGAGTGTATTTAAGGTTTAGATGGGTTTAAGTTAGGTTATGGGTCAATCTAAAGGCTCAAATCTAAGTGGGTTCATATTTTTAGCTTGGGCCAAAGCTTTATGGGTTAGGCTGTAGAACTTTTAAAGTTGGGGATGGAATGTGCTGACCAATAGCCGAAAATCCATTTGGACCTATTTCTCTAAGTTTTTGGTTAAGGCTAAATGAGCTCTTATCTTATTTAAATCCATTTCTAAGTTTTGGGCTTTTTTAAAAATAAGTTGGGCCTACAAAAAGATTAGTGTTGGGCTCTCTTATTTAGCTCAAGATATAATTGGGTTAATTATATGGCCCAAATTAAATATCCATCTTTGCTTTCTACTTAATTAATTTTACTAATTTCTCATATTAATTTCTTAATTTATCATAATTATCCTTAATTAATCTCAGAATAATTCCACTGACACTAGGCCAAAAGAAATATCATTAAGTAGGGATGTTCATCGAGTCTGGGAGCCTAGTAGGCTCGACTTTACCCGACCAAATCAAATGTTAGACTAGGCACAAAAAAAAATTTAAAAAGAAATTTAGGACTATATTGATCTACAAAATAAGGTTGGGCTGAGCACCGGGACAATCTTATAGGCCATATCGGCCTAATCCAGCCCAAAAAAAATAAAAATAATTTTTTCAAAAAATATTTTAATAAAAATTTATATCAAAATTTTAATTCTTTTTAAGGATAAAATATAATTTTATAAAGACTTATATAAAAATCTTCTTTTGTAAGGATCATTTTATAATTTTAATAATAAACTCGAGTTTGTCCTAAGGGATATATTGGTCCAGTCACATCCAAAAAAAATTAAAAAATATTTTTTATAAATATTTGTATTAAAATTTTAAATTTTTTATAAGAATTTATATAAAAATATTTTTTTATGGTTATTTTATAATTTTAATAATAAATTAAAAAATACCGAACCCCTAATATTAGCTTGCCTTTACCTAGTATTAAATCGAAATGGGCTGAGTTGGGTTGAACTTTGGGTAATGGGTTTCATTTTTAAAACCTATTTAAAATTAGGCTAAGTATTGGGTTAGGCCAAAACTTTATTTGACCTAACATATGAACATCTTGATTCTCTCATTTTCTTTCTCAAATAATCACGCTCTTCTCCTATCACCCTTTTTATATTCACATAAGCAAAATTATCACTCTCTTCTCTCTTCGCCCTTGTTCACACAAGCCAGTAGTTTCAATTCTATAGTAAAAAGTGAGAAATTATACTTACCTACTAATTTTTTTATAATTACTTTGATTTCATATTTAGAAAAATTTTGAAAACAAAAGCACATCTTAAATTGTATAATTCTTTTTATCTAGATATCTAAAAAGGATATATCATTAAGTAGAAGCTAAGTACCAGCTCAAAACATTATTCCTTCAACCTATAAAGAGTTTGAAGCTCCAAAGATAATTCAAAAACAATTAATTGAATCAAATGGCACATTAGGATCACTATTTAAATTATTTATATTATTAAATATAAATATAAATATTAATTATTTATAAAAATTTAATTAATACATATCTATTTTGTTTACTAATCAAATTTGCATCAAATCACATGGCAGTTGTTACTTGTATAGTCAATATTTTTAAAAGTAAATGTGAAGGCCAATGAAATAGTTGGGAAGAAGTTCTTGATGCATATAAAGAATTATGGTTTGGAGAATTAGGTAAGTTTTTATAATTATATATCATATAATTGTAATATTGTATATTTTATTTTATTAATGGTTGAAACTCCTTTTTTTTTTTTAAGAAATTTTACCACTGGAAACTTGAGAATCAACATCAAATTTGAAAGAATTTTAAGAAAAAAGTAATTTTGCATTTAAAAGGTTTGATTGGTGATGCTTTTGAAAAAAGAAAAAAAAAAGAAAAAAGAAAAAAGACCAACATGGATTAGAGAATCCATTTGAAAACAACTATGTGAACATTGAGATTTTATAGAGTTCCAAGAAAAAAGTAACCAAAAGAAAAAGAATAGAGTCTTTAACTCTAATTTCAATTCATCTTAGCACATTAGAAGTTGTATTCTAATGATAAAGTATGTTAGAACATTTGTAACTAATTTGTTTTTTTTTAATAATTACTTATTATTTTAAATATGTATTTAACTATTAATATTTTATTTTATACATGAAAGAGGCAACACTAATAGAGTTCCTTAAAAGCCATCATCATCTAGACAACACTTGTGTTGACAAAAAATTAAAAACTACATAAGTAAGCGTCATTTTGTATTTATTTTATATATGTTTTTGCAACTTTATGATTTTGACCCTTTTTGTTATTTTAGATGGAGTATAACCGTCTTAAAAGCAAAGCAGAAAGTTTAGTGGACAACACAACAAATTTGGATTTATGATTGCAAGTTGCTGATGGAAAGAAGAAGGACTAAGTGTATGATTTGAGAAATATCTCTCATAGTTGTTTGCAATCCAATTACAAGATACAGTCATGGATACTCCCACAATCAAAACCCACCATACAAAACAAACTATGATGCTCAACTTGAAGAGCAAAGAAGACAAATAAAACAATTGCAAAAGCAACTAAAAAAATATAGGAATTTTTATTAACAACACTTTTGACAAAATGTTGGCTGAAGTTCCTAAGAATATCTACTTCTATATATGCCAAATATCTCTTATATTAGAGATCAAATGAGAGATAACATGATGATGATGATGTTTTATATGTAATTTTATTACTCTTAAGTAATTAATATATGTACAGCTAATATTTTATATGTAAATTTTTATTAGAGTATTTTTTTATTTTTAATTTGTGTAAATTTAATATTTTTAATTGATAAAAAACATATTTAACAAATCAAGTAAAAATTTTATAAATTAAATTATATGTTATATATATTAACTTGATATATAATATATTAAAAAAACTAGAATGAAGAAATGACGTGAATTAAGAAAAGGCGTGAAAAACTGGAAATTAAATGGTGAAACTTCACTATTTTCATATATATATAAAAGGCCCCACTTAAGAATAAAACTTGTGCCATTTTAAAGTTGAACGAAATTTAAAACCTGTGAATCTTTTTTTCCTTTCCTTTCTATATATATAACTTTTCTTTTTGCATCCTCTTTCACTTTTAACTCTGATGATTTCTCTCTTTATTTCATCCTTTGTTTTATTCTGTTTCAATTTCTGAAGCATCAAGCATCTTGAATTTAAATTTCTTTCAGGGTTTTTTCTTTCTTTTCTTTTATTTTTGAAATTTTCCTCTTTTATTTCTATTTTTTCCAGATGAATAATTTTCTACCAAGTCTACAACATACCTTTTTTTTATTTTCAAGCAACATATATATTTTTTATTTTTCCCTATAATTTCTTTTATTATTTTTACAAACAGTTGCATAAGATTTTTTTGAATTTTTGATTTATAATGCTTGTTTCAAATTTTTTATACATTAACATATTTTGAATGTACGTATTGCAAAATTCACACACAAAAAATACAAAGCATTCTAGTTGGATGAAGAAAGAGACGGCAAAGGATGCTGAATGGACGGAGAAGGAAGAGAAAAAAAAAAAGTAATTGGAGAGAATGAGATAATAAAGTTTAAAAAAAAAGATGAAAAGTAATAAAAACAATATAATAATAAGTAGTTTGCCTTTTAATGAAAATAAAAAATAAATATTATTTTTTTCAACAAAAGAAATAAATATAAAATAAAATATTATTAACTATGAAACAAAATAAATTGAAAACAAAACAAAAGACGCAATGTAACATTTTAAAACAATATTTATTAATTATAATAAATATTAATTATAAGGGTATTGAGAAATAATTAATAATAATTATTAATATAAAAGGTTTATAAAAAATTATCTAATTTTAAAATACTTAAAAAAATCAATAAAATGAAGGAAAAAAAAAAGGTACTGCTGCAGTTTGGTACCAAACTTTAGTTGGTACATTTTCTTTTCGTTTTTTTCTTTAATTAACTAAATTATGTTCTTTTCTATTTTAATTTATGAATTTTTATTTATATAAGTTATTATTTATAATATTAAATATTAAAAAATATAATACAATAATTATGAGCACTTTTTATTAATATGATATAATAATTAATTTCTATTAAAAATTTTTTTATAAAAATTATAATGCATTAATACATATTAAATTAAATTATTTTTCAATAATAAAAATGTTAGACAATTTACTGTAAAAAGCAGCAAATAATTTGCAAACGATCAATGTGTTAAACGTTATTGTTTTGTTTGCATTGGTAATTACTCTTCCCCTAGCAAAAAACAAATGAATGAGATGATTGATTTTTTAATTAAAAATAGTGTATTTTTTATTGAACTAGTACATTTTTTCAACTGATATTTCAATTGGCCAAATTATTTTTAATTGAATTAATATTTTTTCAACTAATACTTTAATTGGTATTTGACCTTTCTGTTGCGGTGCGTCTTTGAAGCACTCATCTAGCATCGGCTAGAAATTCGTCTTTAGCATCGATTCTTCCAATCGTTGTCAAAACTATCACTAGAGGGTATCTCAATGGTGCATGTAACAAATAGTTTTGACAATCGTCATTTAACACTTTAGGGTTCTTCAGTTGGAAGAATGGAATTTGTTGATTTTTTTTTTCTTTCTTTACATTGGGAAACTAACTAGTTGCTTATTGTTTCAAAAATCAAATAGTGAAAAAATTATGAATATTCAGTGGTTATTTACTTTAATAGATAATTCTTTAAATATGTCATTAAGAGAGGTAAATTAATTGAGATTAACGTAAAAATCATTATAAATATGTAAAAAAACATTTACATTAATTTTTAATTACTATTTTCATCTTAATATTAATTATTGATTTTGATCCAGAAATGATTATTTTCATTCTCATCTCTCACATAAAATCATTTTTTTCACTTGATATTCTCTCTCTGTCTCTCTCTCTCTCTCTCTCTATTTTTATTCACTCCAAAAACATAGTGGGCTTATGGCCCAAATAATAGTTTACAATGGATTAAATGTCAAAGTAAATTTTGTTATTATCCATTAGTTTTAAAAGCCTACGAAGGATTTAATACCAATCTATCAATAATATTATGTGAAATGTACTTAATAAGGATGGTGCAAACTAATGTTTTTAAAATTGGACCAATTACCGAATTAGTGAATATACTAATTTAAGATTTATTGATCGAATCATGGTTGAACCAATGATAATTAAATATATATATATATATATATTAATATTCAAATTTTAGTATAATAAATAATGATAAACAAATATTAATAAATTTTAAAATATTTTATTATTGATTATATATACAAATAAATCAAATATAACATAATATTTACATTCAATTAACTTTTTAATTTTAAAATTTGAGCTTAAAATAACTTATTTATTAATAAATATAATTATCAAATATTAATGTGTTAAAATAAATATTGAAACCAAAATATTATAAGAATTAAATATTTAATTTATTAATTTATTATTTTTTAAAAAAATATTTGTATAATAAAATTTAATTAGTTCTTTAAGATTTGAATATAGTATAAAAAAATAATAGTTGATAAATGTTTAAATTAAATGTTATAAAATTTAAAGCAAATATTATAGTTATATTTATATAATATTATACATAATTTTAATAAAATGAGGTAGGTGGTGTAGGGGTTAAGATGTTAAAATTTTTATTTTAGGTGGACATTGCATTCAACACTGGAAGTGGCTGTTTTTGTTTTTAAAAAAGCTAGCATGCCATTGAGTTCTCTAATTATATAAAAAATTGCATATACATTTCGGAAATGTATTGTAGACTAAATGGCGAATAAGTCTTTTAGAAGCAACTGCACATGGGATCGAATCCAACCGTTGAATGTGGAGGATATTTTACGAGGGCTGGTTTAAGACAGTCTATTAGCACCAGTTCTGACCCAAAATAAGTCGATTACATTGACTTTTTTATGTTGATCGGTTCTGAAAAGTAACAGTTTGAAGGGTTGTCTTAATTGGACTAAGGCCCAATTCTCAGTTCAACTAATGGTATCGCAGTGCGATCTAATCTGATTTTAATAACATTGGTGCAAGCTATAGCCCGATAAATAATCCTCCCAACCTCTAGTTAAATCTCCACAGCCTTTTATCTTAGTTTTTGTAAAAAAAAAAAAAAGAAAAAATAATTGTGAAAGATGAAACCATCACATTGCCTACTCGATTGGGGCTCTTAAAGCTCTTCTGAGTAAAGATTGTTGTTTTCAAAGCACTACAAAAATTATGTTCTTCCAACCAAATAAAAGATTACAAAATCATTAAAAAATATCACAACATCATCGTATGATGAAAAAGATTTATAAGTAAGTGACATAAAACATTTAACATATAATTTTATGGAACACTCAAAAAAGTAAAAAATCCAAACATCAGACCCAAAACTCCATCTTAGAGCTCTCTCTTAGAAGGTTGATAAGATGAAATGAAAACTCTAGATGATTTTTTTATTATTATTGTTATTGTTATTATTATATTGCTTTACTGATTCATATTTGTATTCAGTATTATTCTTATTTAATAGGAATTTTCTAAGTACTTATCTATCCTTTTCTTTTTATGTTAATTATATCTATGAATTCTTGATTTTTATTATATGCGCATAGAATTCATTGAGTTAACTTTCTTTTTTTTTTTTTCTTTTTCTGAAGAAAAAGTGTTCAGTGAGATAATTTCCTTTATCATTCTTGATGAAGTTCTAAGTAGCCGTAGAACTAAAGATTTTTGTTTTTGTTTAATCAAAAGAAAAAATGTTTCAGGTTTGATCATAAATCAAAGAAAAGGACTTTACATTGCTATGAGACTTTCTTAGCATAGAAGAGATTTCTTGCCTTATTTTTTTTGCCAATATAAAATTTCATGGTCTGAGTTTTGAAGCGATTGTATAGTGAAGTTTTATTTCTTTATAAAAATAAATAATCTCTCATAATTAAATAGAAAACCAATATTTGCTAGAAGTTTAAGTAAGGACCTTTATGATAATGTATTTGGAAAAAAAAAATAAAAAATAAAGGACCTGTATGATAGTTTAAGATTCCTGTGGCTATTTGTTTTTCTTTGGGAATCAAGATTTCTATGACTTTCTTAAAAAAGATAAGCTTCTTTTTATTTATTTATTTATTTTCGTATGATATAACAAGAATTTAATCGTAAGACATCTTAACAATTGTTACCCTTACCTTTCATATCTATTAATTTTAAGTTATGAGTTAATCTTTAATTCTTTTTTTTTCCTTTCAAATTACTCTATATGATTTAACCCTAACCATTCAAAATTTCTCAACAAAATATAATTGGGAGGGCACATCATATTTTACGTTAAGAAAACAAAACTTTTGAATTACAAAATTAGTCTTTTTTTATAGCTTCCAGTAAAAAAATAAGATCCTTGTTGTATTGTCTTTCAATCATTTATTTATATATTATAATTATAGGATTTTGACTTTTGGATAATTGTGGGTTATTATTAAAATTAAATGGTTAAATTGATATGAACTTGTGATAAGTTGCCAAAAAAAAAAGGCAATTATATTAAATAAAAATGTTCCTTTTTGCATTTTTTGTCCTCAAGGTCTGGAGTTTTATTAGTAACTAAAAATAAATAATAAACAAAATAAGGTAATATTTTTTATATCGCATATTTATATTACTAACTTCTTACAAAGAATTATATATCATAATTTTATTAAAAACTAGTTAGGAACCCATGTGTTATATGGATTATTTACTTTTTTTTCATATATATATATATATATATATATATAAGTTGTTGTGAATTGGCGATATTAAAAAAATAGAGAGAAAAGAAAGAATGACACAAAAAATTAACATGGTTCGGCCAATGTGACCTACGTCCACGGGCAGGGAGAAAAAACTTTATACTATTGAGACTAAATGATACAAGGTATAAGGTATAAATGTAGAAGCTCTCTTTATATATATAAACAATCCCACTCCCAACTCAATTCTACTCGATGTGGGACTTGTCCCCTCCTTTATATATATGAGTAATTCCCTTCCCATTTGAGTTCCATCCAATGTGAGATTTGGGTTTTGAGATTTAAAGGCATCATCACAATTCTCCACCTTGACTTAAAATTTTCAGACGTCTAATTCGATCATCTCCCTGCCATTACGTCCCGTAGGGCCTTATGCTGCTCGTACTCGCACCAGGTCCAAGCTATGCCTGAACTTATCAACAGGCAATGGCTTTGTCAACATGTCTGCTGGATTCTCTGTTGTTGGTATCTTCTCTGTGGTCACCACCTTATTTTCCAAGGCATCCCTAATGAAATTCAATTTGACATTTATGTGCTTGGACCTTTCATGGTAGATTGGGTTCTTTGCCAAGCTCAACGCACTTTGATTGTCACAATACATCTCAGGCATCTGAACCTTTAATCCCAGGTTTCCAATCAAGCCATGTAACCACATTGCTTCCTTCACTCCCTCGGTCAAGGACATGTACTCCGTCTCAGTGGTCAACAAAGCAACTATAGACTGCAAAGTTACTTTCCAATTAACAACACATCCATATAAGGTGAAGATATAGCATGTCAACGATCTCTGCTTAATAAGGTCTCCACCATAATCTGAATCTATATAACCTACCAATTCACAAGCAAATCCATCAGTACCATAAACTAAACAAACATCAACTGTACCTCTCAAGTATCGCATGATCCACTTTACTGCTTCCCAGTGAGTCTTCCTTGGATTTCCCATGAACCTGCTCACAACACTAATTGCATAGGTTAAGTCTGGTCTTGTGCATACCATCTCATACATCAGACTCCTAACTGCACTAGCATAAGGGACCTCACTCATGTAGTCTTTCTCCTCATCTGTGCTCGGTAGTGTACTAGCATCCAATCTGAAATGTGTTGCCAATAGGGTACTCATAGGCTTGGCTTGATTCATCTGAAAAGATCGCAACACCTTCTTAATGTACTTCTATTGTGACACATACAATTGGTGTGCTTTTCGATCCCTCCAGATTTCTATGCCTAAGATTTTCTTGGCTGCACTCAGATCTTTCATCTCAAATTCACTGCTCAGTAACCTTTTTAACTTGTTAATTTCAACCTTGATCTTTACCGCTATCAACATATCATCCACGTACAGCAACAAAGTAGATCCAAGAAGCATCTGATAACTTCTACTGCCTGGGTGACTGCTTTAAGCCATACAAGGACTTCTTCAGCAGACAAACATACTCTCCTTTTTCAGGATCTTGAAACCCCTCAGGCTGAGTCATGTAGATGTCCTCTCCCAGATTCCCATGTAAGAATGCCGTCTTCACATCAAATTGCTTTAACTCCAAATCAAGCGCACTTACCATGGCTAGAAGCATGGTTCTCAAAATCGAATCGGACCGATCGGTTCGACTGGGAACTAGTCCCTATTCCAATTCAGTTGAGTTGAAAAATCAGCCAATCAAAAAACCAGTCAAATCGGTCAAGAACGGGTGAAAACCGAACTGGAAAAATCGGTTTGAACTGGTCTGAAGTAATTTTTTTTTAATTTTTTTATATAACAAAATAATTCATTTTAAATAATTTTGACAAATTAAAAATAGAAAGTAATAAAAAAGATGAGGGAGTTGAAATATGATTTTTTTTAAAAAAAGAGAATATAAGAGAAATAAAATGTGTATAATTAATTATTTTTTATACTTACTTTTTATTATGTTCAATTTTCTAATAACATTTCTCTCAAATATCAAGATACTTAACTAAAATTATTATTTATTATTTTATTTTTTAATAATAAGTAGAATCTTAATATAATTTAGAAATTCTAAAAATTTAATATTAAATAGTCTTAATTTTTAATCATAGATAATTTTTATTTTAAACTAAACATTAATTTTTGTAATATCTTAAAAAATATTGAATTAGTAATCAAATATTTAAAATTTACTAATATTTATTTGTTATATTAAAATTTTAATACATAAATTTTTTTTAAATAATATATTTAATTATTACCGGTTCGACTAATAAACCGTGAACCAGTACCTCCACTGGTTCAATGATCGGTCCGGTTTTAAAAACATTGGCTAGAAGAACCCGAATGGTCTTATGCTTCACAATTAGAGAGAATACTTCATGGTAGTCTATCCCTTCCTTTTGTAAAAACCCCTTTGCTACAAGTCTCGCCTTGAACCTTACTAGCTCAACTTTAGGAATCCCTTTCTTCTTCTTGTACACCCACTTGCATTTTACAGGTTTTACACCCTTTGGTGGAGGTACTAGCTCCTAAGTCTCATTATTTGATAGGGACTACATTTCCTCATTCATAACTAGTAATCAGTCAGTTACCTCCTTACTTTGAACCACCTTCTTGTAAGACTGTGGCTCCTTAACATCAATACTTTCTGCCACTGCCAGTGCATATGCAACAGGGTTAGTATTAACAAAATTCACACAGTCTGCATACCTGACAAGTCTTCTATTTTCTCTTCTTCCTCTTCTTGTTGTTATACTTTGCTGCTCTTCTTGCAAATCTCCAAGTTAGTCTACAGAGCTCTTGTTTGTCCTTGAGGTCTCCACCTCAAACTCCACCTTCTGATTAACACCTTCTGATTTTCTGCAAGATCATCAAGTTCCTCCTTCTGGTTGAATATAACAGATTCATCAAACGTCACATCTCTGTTAATAATGAATCTCGAGGTCCTGTCTTATTCTATATACCACAGTTTATACCCCTTCACACCAGTTGCATACCCTAAAAATATGCACTTCATTGCCATCGCCTCCAATTTACTATCATTCACATGAGCGTATGCCGGGCACCCAAATATCTTTAAATCAGAATAATTCGAAAGTGTACCGTATCACACCTCTTGTGGAGTCTTCAAATCAATTGCAGTTGATGGAGATCTATTCACTAGATAGGTTGCAGTGTTAATTGCTTCAACCCAAAATTACTTAGGAAGATTAACACTCAGCCGCATACATCTTGCGCGCTACAGAAGTGTTTGATTCATCCATTCTGCTACATCATTTTATCATGGTGTGTGTCGTACAATGTGGTGTCTCACTATACCTTCTTTCTTACAGAACTCATCAAATGGTGTATTGCAGAACTCCAACCCATTATCAGTTTTAAGTGTCTTGACTTGCTTCCCAGTACGTTTCTCAATTATAGTCTTCCACTCCTTGAACTTCTCAAACACCTCATCCTTCTTCTTCAGAAAATACACCCATACTTTTCTAGAGCAGTCATCAATAAATGTTACAAAGTATTTGCACCCTCCATGAGACTCAATTAGAGAAGGACCCTACAAGTCTGAATATATATATTCAAAGATATCAGTGGAGGTATGCTTTCCTGAACTGAACTTGACTCTGTGTTGCTTGCCCTTGACACAAGTTTCACAGAACTTCAACTTTCCAATTTCCATGCCCTCCAACAACCCCCGTTTTCGTAACACTACTAGTCTTTTCTCACTCATGTGCCCCAGTTGTCGATGCCATAACTTTGTTTGATTATTGTTCTTCTCCAAAAAACTAGAAACTGCTACAATGCCTATTACTGAGTTTCCAATGAGTATATAGACCCCATGTTGAAGTCTACCCTTCATCACCACCAGAGCACCTCTAGAAACCTTTACCTGTCCACCCTCACTAGAAAAATTGTATCTTTGCTTGTCTAAGGCACCCAGAGAAATCAAATTTTTCGTAGCCTAAGAATATACCATGCATCAAATGTTTTAACCATACCATCAAACATTTTTACCTGTACTGGCCCACTGCCTTCAACACTAAGCTCCTGATCATCTCCCAACTTCACATCGGCTTTCCACTCCTTTGTGAAAGTCATGTGATAAGAAGTTCCAATATCCATGACCCAGGTATTTGCAGAATTTAAGGTACTAACCGTCAGAACATCTCCATTATCACTCTCATCTAAACTGTTATGAACCACTGAGGCACTTGCTTTACCATTTGATTCCTTCTTATTGTCTCCCTTTTTCCACTGTGGACAATCCTTCTTGAAATGCCCCTTTTCCTTACACTTAAAACACCGTAGTTGCCCCTTAGATCTTGACTTTGAATGGAACTTACTTCGATTACCTTCATCCTTATCCTTGCTCTTGCCTTTATTCACCACCAAACCCATATCTGATGCTTCCTCACGGGACCCAAACACCCTCTTCTTCAGTTCCTTTGATTGTAAAACATCCTTTACATCACCAACCGAGATAGTGTCTCTCCCATAAAGCATCGTGTCAACAAAGTTTTCATATGAATTAGGCAAAGAATATAAAAGAATTATTGCCTGGTCCTCTTCCTCAATTTTAACCCCGACGCTTTGAAGATCTAAAATAATTCGGTTAAAATTGTCAATAAGATCTCTTACCGGTGTACTTTCTGACATCCTGAGAGTATGTAACAGCTACTCCTGATATAACTGATTCGTCAGGGATTTCTTTTGGTACTTGCTTTCTAATGTCTTTCATAACGAAGCCACAAAAGTCTCGTCTACAGCCTCCCTCAAGACCTCATCCATCAAACTCAATAGAATGGCATTATAAACTTTCGCCAAAATCTCCGCCCTTTCCTTCGCCTTCAAACTCTCGGGCAACCTTCCCTCTCCATCTATCGCCGTCGCGCACCCTTGCTGAACCAAAATTGCCCGCATCTTTACCTTCCACAATGTGAAATCATTTGATCCATTGAATTTCTCAATATTGAATTTGTGAGACGCCATCTTCTTTCAGCAAAAAAAAAAAAAATTTAAGCCAAAAGCTCTGATACCAATTGTTGTAAATTGGCGGTATTAAGAAAGTAGAGAGAAAAGAAAGAATGACACAGAAAATTAACGTGGTTCGGCCAATGTGACTTATGTCCACGGGCAGGGAGAAAAAACTTTATATTATTGAGACTGAATAATACAAGGTACAAGGTATAGATGTAGAAACCCTCTTTATATACATAAATAATCTCACTTCTAACTCAATTTTACTCGATGTGAGACTTGTCCCCTCCTTTATATATATGAATAATTTCCTTCCCATCTGAGTTCTATCCGATGTGGAACTTGGGTTTTGAGATTTGAAGGCATCATCACATAAGTGAATATGAAATTGCTTTGTTTTGTAATTAGTAATAAAGCAATTGCTTAAATTGTTAGACATCACAAATTGCGAAATAGTTTAAAGACAAAATAAAGCAAAAATGAAACATAAAAAAGGAACAATTTTTCAACTTAATAAGACACTAAATAGTTTTATAATTTAAAGATCCTTATATGAGTTTCTAACAATTTATTTTGCGTTTAATTAATAATAAATAAAAAATACAAATAATAAGTATCAAAAGTAAGATGTTTAATTGTAAATCACTCTTATTTTATCACAATGAGATTATCATAAATGACCTTATCAAAGGTAAAAAGCATGCAATTTCTTGAATTTCCTCAAGACATTTAAAAGAAAAATTTATCCTTTTTTTTTACAAAAGAAAAGAACATTTAAAAGACCAAATAGACAGCCATACGAAAAGAATAAATGTTTGTTGCGCTTGACAATTCCTTCCATAGATTTAATAAGTTTCATACGGCCATCATGTTGAATACTATTATGAATATGCCAAACAATTCCATATATATGTTGAAAACTGAAATGGATTAAATATATATATATATATTAAAAAAATCATATTTTAGTATCTAAAAGAAATAAAAGTGCAGCTTAAATAGGTAATGAAAATAAAAGAAAACAGTCATGACCAATTCAAATACTTAATCGATAATAGTTTACTACAACCTATCACACTATAAGCAAATTGGATTGTGACACAATGAATCAAAGTTAAGAGATCCAAAAACCTTAATTTTAAATTATGTTATATTGCATTTATATATTAGTTTAAAGTACCATAAAGAAGAATTAAAGATATATTGTTCTTTTAAGTATAACAGAACAAGTCGGTCTTGTTGCCATGCCCATGAGCCAAACATCATGAAATACATGCAAAGTAATAAACTAAAATTAACGCTTGAAATTATTAGCTACAACAATTAGCAAATAAAATAAACAAAATCATTCATTAATATCTTTTATAAAATTTCTTGACATAGAGAGAATAACGAATTAAAAGAAAAAAAAATTCGCTTATTAAGTATAACATAATAATTCCGCAAACTCATTGATTCTGACAGAAAAAGAAAGCATAAAATAAAAAAAAAATTCAGTTTCATAACAACAATATGAAAGGTCAATTTCCCTTTTTTTTTCCCCTTATTTTCAATTCATTTGGACTAACTAACAGAAAGAAAACATTTAGGCAGTTTGACTTAACTTTCATGACATTGTCTATTTGCTGCCCATAAAAACTTATTAGGCAATTTGACTTAACTGTCATTACATTATCTATTTGGTTCGATTGAGTAAAGGTATCCCCATTTTGCAGCATTTGTAAATGGAGGCTATTTTGTTTTACTTATAAATTTTACTCACACCTTTTTGTTTAAAAAACAAATTTAGAGATGGATCTCTAATTTAGAGACAAAATTTTTTTGTTTCTAATTTAAAGACAAATTTTGTTTATTAGAGATGATACTTTCGTCCTTGATAAAGAATTTTTGCTTGATAATTCGTCTTTAATTTAGATAGATTTTTTTCGTTTAACAAATTTTGCAATGTCACTTTTCGGGACAAAAAGAATTCCACCTCTAACACTTTAGAGATGGAATTTTATGAAATTAGATACATTATTTTGTTGTCTCTGATTTTCATTTTTCTTGCAGTGGAAATTGGGGCAGCAAAAATTACAAATCACTCCTATCAGTACTTCCTGTCTATCTACATAATCTGCAAGCCAAAAGTGCGCAAAAAATAAATAAATAAATAAATATGAACGAGGAAGGAGATTGGAAGAGTGGGTATCAAAGAGATCAAGATCAAGAATCCAAAATGAGAAATCCTAACGCCAATAAAATACTACGATTGGATAACATGAGATGATGGATTCTGTAATTGTTTTTAATTCTTAGTTTTCAGAGAATGTGAAAGCTCAAGCAAATGATGTAGAATGTAGACGCAATAAAGTTCATGCCTTTAAAAGACAATACTTACGGAAGATATAATGATATGAGGTATAGTTAAATGAGATTTTCCCCTCAACCATGAACATTGCCCCATTTATTTCTTCATTGTCAAGTAGTAAGTTATCTTCAGAATAACCTTTTGGTATTTTTGGTGAGAGTTGAGTTTACCCTTATACTCTGTAACAGTTTCTCCTAATTCAGTTCAAAGGGTTCGGTACAAAGAAGGAGAACAAAACTTTGCGGCATTGTGCAGTCAATTAGATTCCCTGGTTTGTCTGGTTAGATAGGATTGTCCGCATCTTCAAGGGCATATCTTCAGCCTTACATATGCTGTGGGATAGAATTGTAAAGGGATTTTAACACTTGTTCTGTTTAGACCTTATTCTTTATTTTCTGGTTTGAGGATTTTTTATTTTCCTTCAAGTTGAATTTCTCTTCTCTTCTCTCTAATAAAAATTCTTCTCTTATCAAAAAAGGAAAATTCCTTTATTGCCCTCAAAAGCAAGATTTCCTCTTGTGGATGATGAGGGCACCCCATTCCAATCCCATATATGTGGATGCTGCTCTTCCAATCGTTTAACACTTAAGTGTCCGTCAAAACGGACGCTAAAATCCAATTTTGACCAATACTAACTGCTCTTTTTTTTTTTTTTTTTTTGGGTAGTTAGAAGACAGGAATTTGATGATATTTTTTTCTTTCTTTTTTTACGTTGAGAAACTAACTTTCTTTTTTTTTAAAAAAAACTCAAACAGTAAAAAACATTATGAATATTCAGTGGTTATTTACATTTATATAGTAGATGATTCTTCAAATATGTCACTAAGAGATAAATTAATAATGGAAATTAATACAAAAATTATTATAAATTTGAAATAAATATTTGTTATTTTTTAATTAATTTTTTTGTCTTAATATTGACTATTGATTTGTGTTTTAAATATGATTATTTTCTTCTCCCATCTTTCACATAAAATTCTTTTTCTCACTTGATACGCTTCTCTCTCTCTCTCTCTCTCTCTCTCTATATATATATATATATATAAACACAAAAAATACTTATTTTTCTATTCTTAAAGTAAAAAATATGAAATAAATATTTGTTTGGAGTTATAAAGAAATAGGGAGTAGTTATCTGTTGTTAGGAGAAAATATGAGATAAATATTTGTTTGGAGTTATAAAGAAATAGGGAGTAGTTATCTGTTGTTAGTAAGTAGTTACTTTGACCTTTTTTATTTAGCATGACAAACAAATGGTTTAAACTTGGACAAAAGAAATTATACCATATATGAATAATTATTCAAAATTTTTAAAGCACTTAATTTTTCTGTTGCCAAGAAAAAAAAAGAAATAAATAATTATCTAGAGTTATAAATATATTTGATGTGAGTGATGAATTTAAAAATATAGTGGGCTTATGGCCCAAATAATAGTTTATAATGAATTAAATGCGGACTAGGATATTTAACTTCCTAAAAGATTTTGGTTTATGTATAGGTAAATTTTGTTATTATCTATTAGTTATAGAAGTTTACTTAGGATTTAATACTAATCTATCAATAACAATGCAGGAAATCTAGCCAAAGAAGGACAATGCAAGCTATAGCCCTATAAATTGCCCCCCACCCTAATAACCTCTTGTCAAATCTACACCACCTTAAATCTTGGGCTTTGATTAAAAAGCAAGAAAGCATAATTGTGAATGATGAATCCATCACTCTGTGTATTCGATTGTGGTCTCTACGGCTCTTTTGAAAACAACAATCTCTGCTCAAAGTGTTACAAAACTTATGTTCTCTCAACTGCAAAAGAGATCACAAAATCAGCAAAGAATATTACAACATCATCATCAGTTGGTGAAGAAGATTTCAAAGTAAGTGACATAGAACATCTAGCATATGATTTCATGGAGCGCATTGAACGTCAAAAGCCCAGAAGACAGGCTCAAAAGTCCAATCATGGATCTCTCTTCGGCAAGGCTAATAAGATGAAATACCAACTCTAGATTTATTTACTACTATACATATGGAGACTATTTGCTTTATTAATTCATACTTGTATTCAGTATTATTCTTTATTTAATAGGAATTTCTGAAATATTTATTTATCCTTTTCCTTTCCTATTAATTATATCCATGAATTCTTTATTTTTCTTATATGCATATAGAATTCAATGAGTCGACTTTTTTTTTTTTTCCTTTTCTAAAATAAAAAGTGTTCAATGAGATAATTCCTTATATCATTCTTGATGAAATTCTAAGTAGCGGCGGAATTAAAGAATTTAGTTTTTATTTGTTTAATCGAAAGAAAAATTATTTTAGGTTTGATTTAATAATATATTAAGTAAGGACCTTGATATTGTATTTGGAAAAAAATAAAAGCGACGTATCTGATAGTTTATAATTCCTGAGGCTATGTTTTTGGGGAATCAAGATTTTTTAACCTTCTTCAAAATATAAGCTTGCAATCTTCAAAAAGATAAATAAAGCTTGCAATCTTTATAAGCAAGCTTGCAAGCTTTATTTATCTTGACATGATAGACCAAAAATTTAAGCATAAAACATTTTAACAATTGCTACCCTTATCTTTCATAACTATTAATTTTAAGCTATGCGTTAATCATTAATTCTTCTTTTCTTTCGAAATTCTTATTACTCTATATGATTTAATCCTAATTCACAATTTCTCAATGAAATATAATTGCAAGGGCACATCATATTTTGCGTTAGAAAAACAAAGCTTTTGAATTACAAAATTAGTCTTTTGTTTTTGTTTTTATTTTTTGTTTTGCTCCAAACAAAAACATAAGATCCGTATTGTATTATATTTCTATCATGTTTATATATTAAGATCATGGAATCTTGATTCTTGGATGATTGTGGGTTATTTATTAAAACTAAATGGCTAAATTAATATGAACATGTGATAATCTTTTTCAAACTAAAAAAAGGCAGTTATATTGAATAAAGATATTCCTTTTTGTATTTTCAGTTCTCAAGATGTCGAAGGTTGAGTTTTATTTGTAACTAAAAACAAATAAATAAAAAAAATAAACTAATACTTTTTATAACGCAAATTTATATTACTGGTGTCTTAAAAAAATTATATATCATATATTTATTAAAAATTGGGTAAATAGGTCAAGTTCATCATAGATAAATACATAACCCAAAAAATTAGTTTATAATTTTTGATAAAAATATTATATATATAGCTTAAAATTTATCCAAAAGAGTTTAATGAATTTTGGCAAAAAATTTAAATATTAAATTATTTACAAAAATAAATCAAAATATTAATTGACATGTATGTTAGTGCACGCTGAGTATTAGTATCCATACTAATATGTTTTAGAAATTTTATGGTGTCTTGAAAACTTAAAAATTAAACTTATTGTAAAATAAAAAAAGGAGATAATAAATAGTTATTAAAAAGATATCGAGGTCACTCAAAATTCATAATATTTAATTGATAATTTATATTTATAACAAGAAAAACAAACAAAATCAAAATTACGAAAAAAGCAAGAAACCAAAATCAGAAAATTCCATGACTAGCTGCAACTTAGACAAACCGCACTAGAGCAGATAACAAATGAGAGTGCAAAATGTTTGGATCAAGATAAAACAATTGTCACTATCTATTTTACTGGAACTGCTTGAAAGATCTTGGGTTTAAGCCTGCTGTTTTGTTTGGTAAAGGGAACAGGAAGGAAAGAAAAGGAAATGAAGAAGAGATTTTATCTTATTTCTGTTCAATTTGTATAACTAAAATGAAGAAAAAAACATGATGGGGAAGAAAAATATCTGTAATCCTCACACCATTTTTTTTAAATATGCACAATATGTACACACACAATTTTTTCTAAACCTTGTACGGTTGACACTATCCTTGAAGCAATCAGCTAACATTAATTAGAAATGAGAAAATTACAATCAATGACTTAGATGTTATAAAATTTATAATAAAGTATCTTAAAAATTGAAATTATCCTTAAAAATCATAATTACTATTAAATTTTAGGGGTTTTATCATTGGTTTTATTATTAGATATACAAAAGTGCTAAACTTTTTTTACTTAATAATAAATTTCTTAAAACCAATAATAAATCTTCTAAAACCTTATAATAATTATAATTCTTAAAAATAATCTCAATGTTTAAAGTCCTCTATTATAAATTTTATCATGTCTAAATCTTTGGATGTAATTTTTTAATTAGAAATTCATCTTTTATATCCTTCAGTCCAACTGATGTCAAAACTATCACCGAAGGGGGTCTCAATGGCTAGTAATAATTTTGGAGCAATTCTTAGATATATCAAGAGTGTCAAATTATTTATATATTTAATTATTAAGATTTTGTTTTATATGTAGATCTCATTTGTATAAATTAAATTCTGACTATTAATTGTACCTAATACACTAGGTGCATATAAAAAAATTTCACAATTTTGACAAGTGTCCTTTAACACTACAGTGTCTGTCAAAACCAAGTTAAAGCTAATTTTGAACAAGGCTAAGTATTATTCTTTTTCTTTTTGGTAGTTGGAAAACTGGAATTTGTTGATTTTTTAATTCTTTCTTGACATTAAGAAACTACCTATATGCTTGTTCTGTCAAAAATCAAACAATAAAAAAATTATGAATATCCAATGGTTATTGACATTTAATAGATAATTCTTCAAATATGTCAATAAAAGAAATAAATTAATGACAAAAAATAAAACTAAAATTATTATAAATATGTACTTAATATTTACGTTAATTTTTAATCAATATTTTTGTCATAATATTAGCTATTGATTTATAATCCCAATATGATTATTTTCTCTTCTCATTTTTTACGTAAAATTTTTTTTCTTGATATGCTTTCTCTCTAGAAGTACTTATTTTATTATCTTAATAATGTAAATGAGGTTTAACACATAAGTTGTGGGATATTTGTTTTTTACGAACCAACAAACAAAAGATTATGAATAGGGAGTTTTCATCGGCTATTAGTAAGTAGTTACTTTGATTTTTTTTCCTTTTTCACATGATGAAGAAAAGGTTTAAACTTATTAAAAAAATTATACCATATCTGAATAATTACTCAAAATTTTAAAAATACTTAATTTTTTTGTTGTCAAAGAAAAATACATGAAATAAATAATCATCTAGAGTTATAAGTATATTTGATGTGAGTGATGAATTTATGAGTATCAAAAGTATCCTATAAATATTATGATAATTGGTCTTTGAATTCAAATTCTCTGTAAGAAATAAATTACTACATGTAGTGAAGTAAAAAAGAGATCAAGAGAAAAGGAGAAATGAATATAAAGAGAGGAAGTAGACTTCATATATATTTTTATCTTTTTGTATTACTTTTTTTATTGTATAACTATAAAGGATCCAAAATAATTGGCTTTCTCAATTTGACCTACCAATATCCCAATAAAACAAATAAGAAAAAAATCAACAAGTATAGTGACACTTTTTGAGAAATAGGGAATCAAATAAATGCCCATTTGATTTGTTTCAAATGTGAGAGAATCATTTTTCATAGTGTAAAATATTTGGGATTTTGACTAAAAAATATTGGGGCAAATTTTAAATTCCCTCCGTACACGACTGTATATCTTATTTCCTCATATATATTAAGCTGATTTTTTTTTTAAAAAAAAAAAAGCAACCGTGACCTCTATATATATTTTTTTAAATAAAAAATAAAAAACAGACACGGCTGCTTTGTAGCCGTGTTTGTATTAATTTAAAAAAAAAAATAAAAGAAGCACCTGCTATTGGTGTGGAGTTCTTGATATCAGACTTCTTCATATCAGTGGACGCATAAAAAGTTTGATTATATTCATTGTCACTTGGCTATATTCATGCAGGTCACTGTTGCACAAGATTTTAAAAGATGATGTCAATGGGTTTCAAAATTACCACTTCTTAATAATGTTATATTCCTTTTTTTTTTTTCAGTATCTTTTGTATTTACGTTATGAACAGTTTTTTAATTAACTTATATATTGATTGAGATTAAATTTTTTTAATGATTTTAAGGATGCATCCTATATTCACTATATTGAGGAATATAAATTTTTTTAAATGTTACTGATTATACTAAAATTTGAAGTTGAAGTAAAAATTATAATTTATGATCTTAATTAAAAATATTTATATTAAAAAATTTTTAATTTAAAAATTTTTTATGAGATTCAAAGATTAACTGGATAAAAAAATTATAATTCAAACTCTAAATTAAATTTTTTTTATTTTTTGAATACTTAGCTTGAAAAGAAACTTTTTTCTGAGTTGAACTTTCCTTTTCTGCAATCTGCAGATAATACTACCACACTGGGTCTAGCTGTGTTAAGAAACTTTGATGTTTTCCCTTAAAGGAGATGGTATTGGATAGCTGCAGGAGCACTTGTGGGTTTCACAATTCTTTACAACATTCTATTCACCTTTGCACTTATGTTCCTTAATCGTAAGAACTCATATTGATCGCAACCAATCTTCCAATTGCAATTACTTCTATCATTTGTTATTTGGTCTTAACAAAATGTGTCTTCTGTTATTTGATGTTGTAGCAATTGGAGGGAAACAAGCGATTATATCTGAAGAAACAGCAAGTGAAATGGAAGATGGCGGAGATTCTAGGGAACAGCCTGGACTTCGAAGGCCTGTGTCGTAAAATAAAATTTTAATTTAGAGTTTGAATTATAATTTTTTATCCAGTTAATCTTTGAATCTCATAAAAAATTTTTAAAATTTAAAATTTTTTAATATAACTATTTTTAATTAAGATCATAAATTATAATTTTTACTTCAACTTCAAATTTTAGTATAATCATTAACATTTAAAAAAATTTATATTCCTCAATATAGTGAATATAGGATGCATCTTTAAAATCATTAAAAAAATTTAATCTCAATCAATATATAAATTAATTAAAAACTGTTCATAACGTAAATACAAAAGATACCGAAAAAAAAAAGGAATATAACATTATTAAGAAGCGGTAAATTTGAAACTCATTGACATCATCTTTTAAAATCTTGTGCAACAGTGACTCGCATAAATGTAACCAAGTGACAATGAATATAATCAAACTTTTTACGCGTCCACTAATACGAAGAAGTCTGATATCAAGAACTCCACACCAACAGCAAGTGCTTCTTTTATTTTTTATTTTAAATTAATACGGCCGTGTCTGTTTTTTATTTTTTATTTTAAAAAAATATATGGGAGTCATGGTTGCTTAGCAACCGTGACCACCATTTTTTTTAAAACAAAATTAGCTTAATATATATGAGGAAATAAGATATACGGTCGTGTACGAAGGGAATTTAAAAATTGCCCCAATATTTTTTAGTCAAAATCTCTAAAATATTTATTATATTCTTATAATCATTATTCAATAGGACATGTCTTTTTTTTAATTAATTTTTTAAATGTTAGAGTATAAAAGTCATTTTCTATTCTATATATTTATTTTTTATATTTTTTTTCCTTTAACATCATCTAAATAAATAAATCATAAAACCATATATGGGTTTCCCATAAGTTACCCAATTTTTTATTTAGTCCAAAACCGTAGTGGGCTTATGGCCCAAAAAATAGTTTATAATGAAGTAAAAATGTGGATTAGGATATCTAACTTATGGACTATTTTGGTTTATGTATATAAGTAGATTTTGTCATTATCCATTAGTTATAAAAGTTTACTTAGGATTTAATGCCAATCTATCTATAACAATGCATGAAATCGTCTCCAAGAAGGACGATCAAGCTATAGCCCTATAAATTGCCCCCACCCTAATCTCTTGTCAAATCTACACCACCTTAAATCTTGGGCTTTGATTAAAAAGCAAGAAAGAATAATTGTGAATGATGAATCCACCACTCTGTGTATTCGACTGTGGCTTCTACGGCTCTTTTGAAAACAACAATCTCTGCTCAAAGTGTTACAAAAATTATGTTCACTCAACTGCACATGAGATCACAAAATCAGCAAGGAATATGACAACATCATCATCAGTTGGTGAAGAAGATTTCAAGGTAAGTGACATAGAACATCTAGCATATGATTTTATGGAGCGCATTGAACGTCAAAAGTCCGGACGACAGGCTCAAAAGTCCGATCATGGATCCCTCTTCGGCAAGGCTAATAAGATGAAATGGAAACTCTAGATTTATTTACTACTATACATATGGAGACTATTTGCTTTATTAATTCATACTTGTATTCAGTATTATTCTTTATTTAATAGGAATTTCTGAAATATTTATTTACTTTTTTTCTTTTTCTATTAATTATATCCATGAATTCTTTATTTTTCTTATATGCATATAGACTCAATGAGTCGACTTTTTATTTTTTTTTCTCTTTCGAAAATAAAAAGTGTTCAATGAGATAATTTCCTATATCATTCCTAATGAAATTCTAGGTAGTGGTAGAATTAAAGAATTTAGTTTTTATTTGTTTAATCGAAAGAAAAATTATTTTAGGTTTGATTTAATAATATATCAAGTAAGGACCTTGATAATGTATTTGGAAAAAAATAAAAGCGACGTATATGATAGTTTATAATTCCTGTGGCTATGTTTTTGGGGAATCAAGATTTTTTAACTTTCTTGAAAAAGATAAATTTGCAATCTTTATATTCATTTATTTATTTTTATATGATAGAGCAAAAATTTGAGCGTAAAACATCTTAACAGTTGTTACCCTTATCTTTCATAACTACTAATTTTAAGTAATGTGTTAATCTTTAATTCTTTTTTTCTTTCGAAATTCTTATTACTCTATATAATTTAATCCTAATTCACAATTTCTCAATGAAATATAACTGCAAGGGTACATCATATTTTGCGTTAAGAAAACAAAACTTTTGAATTACAAAATTAGTTTTTTTTTGGGTTCCAAACAGAAACATAAGATCCATATTGTATTATATTTCTATCATGTTTATATATCAAAATCATGGAATCTTGATTCTTGGATGATTGTGGGTTATTTATTAAAACTAAATGGCTAAATTAATATCAACATGTGATAATCTTTTTCAGACTAAAAAAAGGCAATTAAATTGAATAAAGATGTTCCTTTTTGTATTTTCAGTTCTCAAGCTGTCGAAGGTTGAGTTTTATTTGTAACTAAAAATAAATAAATAAATAAATAAGTTAATATTTTTTATAAACCAAATTTATATTGCTGATTTCTTAAAAAAATTATACATCATATTTTTATTAAAAACTGGGTAAATAGGTCAAGCTAATCATAGATAAATACATAACCCAAAAAATTAGTTTATAATTTTTTTGATAAAAATATTATATAGCTTAAAATTTGTCCAAAAATGTTTAATGAATTTTGGCAAAAAATTTAAATAGTAAATTATTTAAGTTTCTTATGTTTCAAAAAGAATAAATCAAAATATTAATTGACATATATGTTAGTGCACGCTAAGTAAAAATTAATTGACATATACGTTAGTGCGCGCTAAGTATTAGTATCAGTACTAATATGTTTTAGAAATTTTTTGGTGTCTTGAAAACTTAAAAATTAAAGTTATTGTAAAAAAAAGGAGATAATAAATGGTTATTAAAAAGATATCGAGGTCACTCAAAATTCATAATATTTAATTAACAAATTATATTTATAACAAGAAAAACAAACAAAATCAAAATTACAAAACAAGCAAGAAACCAAAACCAGAAAATTGCAAGACTAGCTGGAACTGGGACAAACCGCATTAGAGCAGATAAGGGATGAGAGCGTACAATGTTCGGATGAAGGTAAAACATGGTTGGCATAGCAGCTCACAGTCAACAATTGTACTGGAACTGCTTAATTAAAAGCCCTTGGGTTTGAGCCTGCGGTTTTGTTTGGTAAAGGGAATAGGAAGGAAAGAAAAGGGAATGGAGGAGAGATTTTATTTTATTTTTGTCATAATTTTGGCTATTGATTTGTAATCCAAAAATTTACTTGATATGCTCCCCCCCACCCCCACAACACACACGCAAAGTACTTATTTTATTATCTTAATAATGTAAATGAGGTTTAACACATATAAGTTGTGAGATTTTTGTTTTTTACGATGCAAAACTTAATTTGTTTAAAAAATCAAACAACAAACAAAACATTATGAATAGGGAGTAGTTATCTGCTATTAGTCAGTAGTTACTTTATTATTATTATTTTTCCACATAATGAAGAAAAGGTTTAAACTTAGTCAAAACAAATTATATCATATATGAATAATTACTCAAAATTTTAAAAGTACTTAATTTTTTTGCTGTCAAAGAAAAATACATGAAATAAATAATCATCTAGAGTTACAAATATATTTGATGTGAGTTATGAATTTAAGAATGAGTTTCAAAAGTAACTTATAAATATTATGATAATTGGTTTTTGAATTTGAATTCTCAACAATAAATAAATTACTACACATAGTGAAATAAGAAAGAGAGGGAGAAGAGAGGGAATGAGTGTAAAAAGAGAAAATAGACCCTATATATATTTTTATCTTTTTGTATGATCTTTTCTCTTATTGTATAAGAGTAGAGGATGCAAAGTGGTTGATCTCCTCAATTTGACCCACAAATATCCAAATAAAACAAATAGGAATATTAATCAACAAGTACAATGACATTTTTTGAGAGACCGGGGATCAAATGAATACCTATTTGATTTGTCGAAAGTCGAGGGAATCCCTTCTTAAATTGTGTGAACTATTTATTATATCGTTATAATTATTATTTAATAGTATATTTTTTTATTATCTTTTTAAAATAAAAATATAAAAATTATTTTTTATCTTATTTATTTATTTTTTATATTTTTTTATCATTTACAGCATCTAAATAAATAAATCATAAAATGATATATGGGTTTACTATAGGTTACCCAACTTTTTATTTACTTCAAAACTATAGTGGGCTTATGGCCCAGACAATAGTTTATAATGAATTAAACATGGACTAGGATATTTAACTTACTAGAAGATTTTGGTTTATGTATAGGTAAATTTTGTTATTATCCATTAGTTATAGAAGTTTACTTAGGATTTAATACTAATCTATCAATAACAACGTATTAAATCCACTCAAAGAAGGATAGTGCAAGCTATAGCCCTATAAATTGCCCCCACCCTAATCTCTTGTCAAATCTACACCACCTTAAATCTTGGGCTTTGATTAAAAAAGCAAGAAAGAATAATTGTGAATGATGAATCCACCACTCTGTGTATTCGACTGTGGCTTCTACGGCTCTTTTGAAAACAACAATCTCTGCTCAAAGTGTTACAAAAATTATGTTCTCTCAGCTGCACAGGAGATCACAAAATCAGCAAAGAATATTACAACATCATCATCAGTTGGTGAAGAAGATTTCAAAGTAAGTGACATAGAACATCGAGCATATGATTTTATGGAGCGCATTGAACGTCAAAAGTCCGGACGACAGGCTCAAAAGTCCAATCATGGATCTCTCTTCGGCAAGGCTAATAAGATGAAATGGAAACTCTAGATTTATTTACTACTATACATATGCAGACTATTTGCTTTATTAATTCATACTTGTATTCAATATTATTCTTTATTTAATAGGAATTTCTGAAACATTTATTTATTCTTTTCTTTTCGTATTATTATATTCATGAATTCTTTATTTTTCTTATATGCATATAGAATTCAATGAGTCGAACTTTTTTTTTTCCTAAAATAAGAAGTGTTCAATGAGAAAATAATTGTTATCCCCATACCATTCTTGATGAAATTCTAAGTAGCGGGTGGAATTGAAGAATTTAGGTTTAATTTGTTTAATCGAAAGAAAAATTATTTTAGGTTTGATTTAATAATATATTAAGTAAGGACCTTCATAATGTATTTGGAAAAAAAAATAAAAGGGACATATATGATAATTTATAATTCCTGAGGCTATGTTTTTGGCAACTCAAGATTTTTTAACTTTCTTGAAAAAGATAAGCTTGCAATCTTTATATTCGTTTATTTATTTTTATGTGATAGAGCAAAAATTTAAGCGTAAAACATCTTTACAATTGTTATCCAAATCTTTCATAACTATCAAGTTATGCGTTAATCTTTAAATTTTTTTTCTTTCAAAATTCGTATTACTCTATATGATTTAATACTAACCATTCACAATTTCTCAATGAAATATAACTGCAAGGGCACATCATATTTTGCGTTAAAAACAAACCTTTTGAATTACAATTTTTTTTTGGCTCCAAACAAAAGCTTAAGATCCGTATTGTATTGTATTTCTATCATGTTTATATATTAGAATCATAGAATCTTGATTCTTGGATGATTGTGGACAATTTATTAATACTAAATGGCTAAATTAATATGAACATGTGATAATCTTTTTCAAACCAAAAAAAGGCAATTAAATTAAATAAAGATGTTCCTTTTTGTATTTTCAGTTCTCAAGGCGTTGAAGGTTGAGTTTTATTTGTAACTAAATAAATAAACAAAATAAGCTAATATTTTTTATAACGCAAATTTATATTACTGATTTCTTAAAAAATTATATATCATATATTTATTAAAAATTTGGTAAATGGATCAAGTTAATTGTAAATAAATACATAATCTAAAAAATTGGTTTATAATTTTTTGGTAAAAATGTTATATAGCATAAAATTTATGCAAGAGAATTTAATGAATTTTGGCAAATAATTTCAAGTACTAAATTATTTAATTTTCCTTTTTTTCAAAAGAAAATAAATCAAAATATTAATTGACATGCATGTTAGTGGACGTTAAGTATTAGTATCCACACTAATATGTTTTAGAAATTTTATGGTGTCTTGAAAACTTAAGTAAAATTATTGTTAAAAATAAAAAGAGAGATACTGAATGGTTATTAAAAAGATAACAAGGTCACTCAAAATTCATAATATTTGATTAATAATTTATATTTATAACAACAAAAACGAACAAAACCAGAATTACAAAGAAAGCAAGAAACCAAAATCAGAAAATTGCACGACTAGCTGCAACTTGGAAAATTACAAAAGCCTAAAAGCCTGATATTTTATTTATTAAAGGGAATAACAAGGAAAGAAAAAGAAATGGAGAAGGGATTTTATTTTATTTTTTAATTTGGTTTGCATAAATAAGACCAAAAAGAAATAATTGAGAAGGAAAAAAACTGTACGCCCCACACTATGTTTTACTCGTCTACAATCCGTCAATAAAGCTGCGAAAAGAGAAGGAAAGAAAAACACAGAAAGATTTGCTGTGGGTCTCACCATATTCGATAAGCTAATGCTTTATTATCAGTTATAACCAACACCAGGTAATATTTAAAAAAAAAAATCTGAATCTTGCAACAGTCAGAACCGTCTTTAAAGTTATCATGTAGCGTCGGTTAGAAATTCGTCTTTAGCATATTATTCCAACTGTTGTGAAAACCGTCACTAAAAAATATCTCAACGGTGCAAAGAGCAATGGTTTCAACAACCGCCGTTTGACATTTTAGCATCCGTCAAAACTGAAGCTAAAATCTAACTTTGTCCGATACCAAATGCTTTTTTCTTTTTTTAGTTGGAAGACTGGAGTTTGTTGATTTGTTTTTTTTCTCTTTCATTACATTTAGAAACTTGCTATTTGCTTATTCTTTCAAAAATAAAACAGTAAACAGATTATGGATAGTTGGTGATTATTTATATTATCATACTTAAAAATATGACCGCGTGATGTTAAATTGAAATCAAAATTAAAAGTAAAAGTGTTCAGAGTCGTTACCAAAATTTTAATTTTGAAAAGACAAAATTTTAAAAAACTCTTTTTAGTTTAAAAAATAATTTGTAAACTAGATTCGAATCCGAGAATCAATTGTGAGTGGAGAAGGTGTTAAGCACCCCACAACATCCGTTATTAAAAACGGTTACCCTAAATTAGTTGTGCAAAATTAATATAATCTTTAATTATTTTAATTCCCCCTAACAAATTACATGCAAATAAGAAATAGAAAGAAATGAAATTAAAAATAAAAAAAGAGAAAGAAATTAAAGAAACAAAATTAAAAAAATAAAATAAAAAAAGAATTAAGAAAGTAAAAATTAAAAAAAAAAATTTATTTACAATAGCGGATTTGATGTAGGATGAGAGTCTAAAGTTTATGTATTTTTTGGAGGGATCAAAGTCCACGTAATTTGAATAAAGAACTGTATTGGTTGGTTGATATTTTTTTTTTTTTATGTTTTGTTTGTCTTTTTTCTTTGTTTTTCTTGTTTTTGTTAATTTTTTTTTGTATGTTCTTTATTTTTAAATTTTTCTTTATATTTAATTTTGTTGTTTGGGTATTGTTTTTTTTGTAAAAAGACAAAGAAAATAAATTATTTTTTTCTTTAACGAAATAAAAAAAATTTTAAAATTAGTTGATATGTTTTAATTTGTTAAAGGGAAATTTAATTTAATTTTTTTTGCATTTTTAATTTTTTTTCTCTTTTGCTTATCTTTTTTTTTTTTTTGCTTTTTGTTCATTTTCATTTCATTTTTTGTTTGTTTTTTTTTATTTTTTTATTTTTATCTTCTTTTTTGTTTTGTTTTGTTTAATTTATTATTTTTATTATTATTGTTTTTATTTTTTTAATATCTTTTTACCAAATTTAATTTTTTTTTTGCATTTTCAAAACCTTTTATTTGATTTGATTTTAATTTTTGACTTTCTTACTTTTTCTTGTATTTTGATTTTTGCTTTTGGGTTTAATTTATTTTTGACTTTCTTTCTTTATCTTTTTTTTTTTTTATTTTGACTTTTTCTTTTTCATTTTAAACTTAATTTTGTTGATTTTAATTTTTTCTTATATTGTTTTTTGATTTTTTTATATTTTATTTCCTTTTCTTTTTATAATTATGTTTATTTAAAGAAAGCTTTTCATTTCTACAACATATATTTTTATTAGGAGAAATCTTCACCTACTTTCCTTATTTCTTTTTTTTTGTTGATTTAGTCTATCTTTTTGTTTTTATTTTTATTTATTTTTGTTTTTGTTTTGTTTTTGTTTTGTTTTGTTATTCTATTTTTTATTCTTGTTTTCTTTTTCTTTCTTTTTATTTTTGTTTTCCTTTTTGTTTTATGTTTCATTTTTTTTTGTATTTGTCTTATTATTATTATTATTATTATTATTATTATTATTATTATTATTTTTTTATTATTATTATTTTTTGTTTTCTTGTTCTTATTTTTTATTCTATTTTTGCTTTATTTTTGTTTTGATTCGTCTTTTAATTTTTTTTGTTTATTATTATTATTATTATTGTTTTTTTTTCATTTCATCATTTTTTTATGACATTAAAAGGAGTTTTTTTTATTCTATCTCAATTTTTTTATTATTTTTTTGTTGACTTTCGTTTTTTCTATAATGAAATTTTTATATTTTTTTGTCTTGATTTTTGTTTCACTTTTCTCCTTTTTTGGTTGTTCTTGTTTGTTGTTATTGTTGTTGTTTCTTTTCTTTTCTTTTTTTTAGGGTTTTAATTTTTGATTGATGTTATGTTATTGATTTTTTTTTATTCTTGTTTTATTTATTTATTTATATATATTTTTTAATCTTTTTTTCTTTGGGTTGAGATCTAATCTTATTTGTTGGTATGGAGCTTTTGCCTAGGGAAAAGAAGCAAACTTTAGGTTAGGGGCTTTTCTTTTGTTTGTCTTTTTTTGTTTTGGTATTGTATTATTATTATTATTATTATTATTATTTGTTGTTTGTTATTTTGTTTTGTTATTATTATTATTTATTTATTTCAAAGAGGTTAATTTTTTTAATTGTTTTGTGGTTTATTCTTAATTAAACCCTTTTTCTTTTTTAAGAACCAACTCTAAAAGAAAAATTTACTTTGGATTTTGAAAAAACATTTTTTTCAATATTTGCAAAAGAACCCCCTTTTTTTTTTAAAAAAAAAGAATAAATATTTAAGACTCAAAATGATTTTTACTAAAAGTTTAATCCCCTTCTATTTTTTGATCTCTTTTTCTTGAACATTTTCTTAAAGGATTCTATTGAACGAGGCCATTGAAGCCCAAAATATTAAATCGTAAATTCACAACCTATAGGCACCAAGGAGGCTTTATTGTCACATATGGCCTTTTAATTTCTATGTGCTTGAGGGGATATAAAATTTCACACGGCTAGTCTAACACAAAAATTAACGAAATAAATAAAGGAAAATAAGGAAAATAAAATATTAATTTGCAAGTGTGTGCTAAGTGTGTTTGATGTATGTTTGTACTATATCACATTCGAATACATTTACATGAAGCTGGATTATATGGCAGAAATTTTGTTACATACAGTAGCTGCCCATGATTTCCTATTCACCACTCTACCCATACGCTTACGCCTCTATTGCATATTAAATCACATGCTCGACTCTCCCAGTTGCAAACCATGATTCCTGATATATTTTCCCTAGCGTAAACAACCCAGCAAATAAAACATTGCAACAAAGAAACGGTAGAAGAGCAACGATAGAATCATTTAGCTACCAAACTATGATATTCACTTTTAAAATTCCATTACTTCAAAATTAGATTAAACTAAACAAGGTCTTAGGCAAGTAGCACAAACAATCTATTATTACAGGTAGACAACCAAAGTTAATAGCACTGAGTAACCCTTTTTACATCCCATATTAAGAATCTTATCATTCAAACAATCAATCGGATCTTATTTAGGCATTTTATCAAACACATACCATGCCTGCTTGAGGAATGAACAGGATCACGGAATACACACAATCAGCAGCATCTAATCAAGATTAACACATAGACTTTCAGACACAACCTTGTCAAAGCAAACTCATAAATTGACTCGATAATGAATTGCTTAGAAAAGAAAAGGTATACCCCTCCCTTAAGAACAGATTCAAAGTGATAGCATCATGGAAGCAACAATTGAAAACCCGATGTTCAGCCATGGAAACAAACTCAAAGATCATAAAATCAAAAGCATTTAATCAGAAACAACACACATAGGCAGAGAGTTTCAGACACAACCACCCATCAAAGCAAACTTACAGATTGACCCAATAATGAATTTCTTCAAAAAGACAAGGTCTACCCCCCTCAAGAGCAAACTCAAAGTAACAGCATTATGGAAACAACAATTAAATTCCAACAATCAAACCATTGAAGCAGATTCACGAGTTGTAATTCTTAATAGAGAAGGGAGAATTAAAAAAAAAATAGATAAACAATCATACCCTTCGAAGCTTGCTTCTTCGGACTATCTACAGGAACCTTCAGCTATTTATGAATTACTATAAGTTGCTCTTCCCTTTCCCAGAAACTAGCAATCGGAGGGGGTCCTTTCTTGGATTTCGTTCCACAAAACCAAACACCAGAAAATCACTCAGCTAATCTCCCTTTCAATTTTTCTGTTCCTGGTTCTCCCTTTTGTTTCAAAAATATCCTAGCCCCCTTCCTAGGAGTCTTTCCCCTTTCAAATCTCTCTTACACTCTGCTTCTCTCATTTTCTCCTCTGAAATGAAACCTCTAAAAAATCCTATCAATTCTGTTCCTCTCTTTCTAAAAGAAACCCCCCAAGACGCCTCTCACAGCACTCACTCAGCCTCTCTACTATATCGAATCCCTCCGTCCAAAAAAAAATCCCCCTCATCCGAATAGTCTTATCAATTTATAACGAATCCGAGAGTGGTCTCCACCCTCGCTCGCACGTCTCGTCCTTCTGCCCCTCGTACGGGTTCATCGTGCTTCTCTGCTCCACCAACTTGCAGCGCCAATGCTCCTCCCGTACCCTTTCATCCTTTCGTGTCAAAAACGTTCGCGGGAGAGGGTCAGAGCAGAGGAAGGGGCGACCAGCTATTTAAGGTTTCTCCCCTCCTTTCATTTCGTTTTCCTTTCGGGTATACGGGCTTCATTCGGGTTAGCGAGGCAGAGGGTCCAGGGTTTATGGGCTTTTCAAGTTGGAGAGTTTGAAAAGTCATTGGGCCAAATGAATGGGCCTTCCTTTTTTTTTTTTAGTTTTTTTTGCCTTTTAATTTTTTAGCCTTTTTTCCTTTTCAATATGTGGGCTTTTGGGTTTGGAGGAATTGGATTGGAACTCTTTTTGTTTGCTTCATTTTTTGGATCAAAATTTTTAGTATTAGGCTTTATTATTATTTTTCATCGTCTTTTTTCTTGTATAGGGCTAATGGGATTTAGGAGAATTGAGCTAGAGCTAGATGTTATTAAAATGATTTTTTTTTACTTGATTCAGTCTTAAAAATGTTAGGCTCCTTTCTTGGGCTTTTTTTTTTTTTTTGGTTTGGGCTCTCCTAAATTATGTTCCATCTTTATCTTTTCTTTTTTTTTATAGTACCCTTTTGATGATTTTGTTTTTTTATTTCTTTTTTATTTTAATTATTATATTTTTTTGATGATTTTTTTTTTTTGTGAATTAACTTGCTTTTAGTCTTTTTTCTCTCTTTCTTTGTGGGTTTTTACTTTTTTTTTTTTTTTCCTTTTCTTTTCCTAGTCTCTTTTTTTATATTTATTTCTATTATTCCCTCTCTGATTTTTCATTTTATTCCAATTTTGGGATTAATGGGCCTTTACCTTGTTTTATTTTTATTTTTATTGTTTTATTGTTTTAATTTATTTTGAGTTCTTTTCCTTTGATTTTTTTATTAGTTTTAGTTTTTTATTTTCTTTTACTTTTATTAGTCTTATTTTTATATTATTTTGAAATATATCCGGACAAAATACAGTGTTCAAGTTGACCCTCTTTACTTATTTCTTAAGCAAGGAAATTGAAAATATAATTTTTAATGTTTTTGCATAAGGAACAAGTAAAGATAAGAATACGTATTTTGTCTGAAATGATTTGATTGTCTCCTAATATCAGGAGATAGTAAACAAGAGGGCAGATGCGACCCAAACAAAACATGGTATTTTCAGGTTGCCCCTCTTTGCTTATTCTTTAAGCGAGGAGATCAGAAAATGCAATATTTGATATCCTTAGCTTAAGAATAAGTAAAGATGGAAACATATATTTTGTTTAAGGAGCTAGCAGATTAGATGTAGTTAACTTACCTGGGGGTGATTGTACTTGATAAAAGACGCTTGCAAGTACAAGGTTTTTGAATTTGTGCTCAGGTTATATAAAGATTTTCGGGTGTCTGGTGTGGCGGGGTTTTGGTGCTTGTTCTGACAGGACTTTAGTTGCCTGTTTTAGCAAGACTTTGAGTGCCTATTCTTGTAGGACTTTGGGTGCCTATTATGATAGGACTTTGGTGCCTATTCTGGTAGGACTTTGGTGCCTGTTCTGGCAAGACTTTTGAGTGCCTATTTTGGTAGGACTTTTGAGTGCCTATTCTGGTAGGACTTTGGGTACCTGTTCTGGCAGAACTTTTGAGTGCCTATTCTAGTAGGACTTTATTCTAGTAGGACTTTTGAGTGCTTATTCTGGTAGGACTTTAGTGCTTGTTTTGATATGATTTTTGAGTGCCTATTCTGGTAAGACTTTGGGTGTCTATTCTAGTAGGACTTTGGTGCCTATTCTGGTAAGACTTTTGAGTGCTTATTCTAGTAAGACTTTGGGTGCCTGTTCTGGCATGACTTTTGAGTGCCTATTCTGGTAGAACTTTGGTGCCTATTCTGGCAGGACTTTAGAGTGTCTATTTTAGTAGGACTTTGGATGCCTGTTCTGGAAGGACTTTGGTGCCCAATGTTTGAGTAATGCATGTGTATATGTGGGATGCATGATATATGAAGAAAGTCTCATGAGGAATGTAACCAGTGGATTCGGTGGATAAATGTAATCTTGCGAGCAGGAAACATGAGACATGTGGATGTTGCCCTTGATATGATTTCAGCTTCTTGGGCAAAGAATGAAGAACATATGGGACGCTTTATTTAATATTTACTTGCCCCAATATGAAAGTGTGCATGACAACTATGAATTATTATTTGTTGTGCTTTTTTCTTTTTTCTTTTTCTTCTTCTTCTTTTTTCTTATTATTATTATTTTTTATCTTATATATTTGTTGAAAAAAAATGATTATTATTATTTCTTGCTTTTTCTTTAATTATTTTTTTTATTTTCATAAAAATGCTAGTTTAAAGGCATTACTAAGTGTTGAACTTTTAATTGACTAACTATAGAGACAAGGTATATTGTCCTCTCGAAGCACTACCCATTTAACCAGAATCTTGGTACTTTGGCTTACATCTAAGTGGGAATTCTTGACGCTCCACCAACAAAGGATTTCGTACATTATCTTTGAAACCACGGTTGACCTTTCTTGGGAAGAAAAGTCATCGTACATGTCATTCATGAATGTCTTGATGACTGAGTTTGAGATGAAGATGGCATTTTAATGAGAGACATTTGAGGTTTGGTCCCGGCCTATCCTTCCAGTAATGATTAAGATAATTGGTCCAAAGCGGGTCTCAACACTGATGTGTCAAGTATTTGCTTTGACAAATGTTATTCCTTAGTTATTAATTTATTTATAAAAAGCATGAATGCAATGGTTGCAATATGAATGAAAAATGAATTGTAACTAAAATAGAACAGAAATTACTAGAAGAATAATCTCCAATTAGAAGTTTTATTAAGTACATAAGAGTTAAGACAATAGGTAATTTGAAACATAGAAAAGATAAAAGAACTAGAATCGAGAAGTTCTTTCAAAGAATGTCCTCTACAATTGGCCCTATCTGCCCTTACAAGGTGATCCTTTGTGTTATACGAGACATGCATTTTGTCGAACCTAATTTGAAAACTCCTGCTCCTGTACTTCGACCTGACTTTGGACTTCAGATTTTGCCCTACCTTTTGCCTAGGCATTTTCTCATACCACATAGTGGGCTTTTCTTTCCTTTCCTCTCCTTTTTTTCCTTTCTCTTTTCCTTTTTTTTGTTTTGTTATTTTTTTTTTGGCTCTAATTTTTGCCTAGGCCGCCCTTTCGGATTTTCAGCCTAGTGAGCTATTACTTATGCTCTAACTTTTGCCTATGTTGCCCATATGGGTTTTTAGCCTAGTGAGCTTTTTTCTTATACAAAATATTTTTTTACTGCATCTGAATTAAAAAGCTTAGTTAATTCGTGACCATCCATATCCGTCAAAACTAATGCCCCTCCTAAGAAAGCATGCTTCATAATGTAAGGCCCTTCATAGGTAGGAGCCCATTTGCCCTGAGCATCATCCTGGTTGGGCAAGATTCTTTTAAGAACTAGTTCACCAACCTTGAACTCTTTAGGACGAAACTTTTTGTCGAAAGCTCGTGCCATCCACGTTTGATACAATTAGCCATGGCATATAGCGGCGAGTTTTCACCCCTCAATCATATTCAATTGTTCGTACTGAGCCCTCACCCAATCACTTTCATCTAAATTGGATTCAATTAATACCCGCAAGGTCGGGATTTCAACCTCAATTGGCGTGACAGCTTCCATTCCATAAACTAGAGAATATGGAGTCGCTCCAGTGGAGGTACGCATAGTTGTGCGATAACTATGCAATGCGTATGGGAGCATGTCATGCCAATACTTGTAGGTGATTGTCATTTTAGCAATGATCTTCTTTATGTTCTTATTTTCTGCCTCTACTACCCCATTCATTTGTGGTCGATAGGGTGCTGAATTATGGTACTTGATCTTAAACCATTCGCAAAGTTTAGAGACTTCTGTTCCATTCAGGTTTGCAGCATTATCTGTAATGATCCTTTCAGGTAGCCCATATCAACAAATGATGTTCATTTTGAGAAACTTGCAGAAAGCCTTTTGAGTGACACTAGCAAAGGAATTAGCTTCTATCCACTTAGTGAAATAATCAATGGCAACCAAGATGAAATGATGTCCATTTGAAGCCTTGGGACTAATTGGGCCGATTACATCAATACCCCACATGGAGAATGGCCAAGGTGCCACCAGATTGTGTAACGAAACTAGTGGTGCATTGATTTTGTTCGAGTATATCTAGCATTTGTGGTACTTTCGAACATACTCAATGCAATCTTTCTCCATTGTTAACCAAAAATACCCACATCTCTGAATTTTTTTAGCTAACATGAGGCCGTTTATATGTGTGCCGCATATTCCTTCATGCACTTTCGTGACTATCTTCTGGGCCTCCCTCGCATCCACACATCATAATAGTGTGCCATCATGACTTCTTTGGTACAGGACCCTATTGCTGATGAAGAAGTTTATGGCTAGACGTGGGATAGTCTTTTTATCACTTTCGGTGGCCTCGATTAGGTATTCCCTGCTTGTCATATAAGTTTTAATGTCGTGATACCAAGGTTGTCCATCATACTCTTCTTCTATGTTTAAACAATATGCTGGTAAATCTCTGGCCCCCACTTGGAGTGGCTGGACTTGGACTCCATAGTCGAGTCGAATCATTACTGCTAAGGTGGCTAAAGCATAAGCAAATTGGTTCTTATCTCGAGTGATATGATGAAAATTGATTTCTTCAAATTGTTCGATTAATTAACCAGAAACTTCTGGTATGGAATTAGTTTTGAATCCTTAGTTTGCCATTCCCCAGTCACTTGATGAATTACGAGAACTGAATCACCAAAGACTTCAAGGCTTTTTATACCAAGAGTTACTGCAACATTTAACCCATTGATGCAAATCTCATATTCCGCTACATTGTTAGTGCATTCAAACTCCAATTTAATAGCCACTGGGAATTGCTTTCCTTTAG
The DNA here is from genome assembly GCA_032878935.1 of Erythrophleum fordii. Lineage (NCBI taxonomy): Eukaryota > Viridiplantae > Streptophyta > Magnoliopsida > Fabales > Fabaceae > Erythrophleum > Erythrophleum fordii. The sequence goes on along the minus strand of JAVQMF010000049.1, from coordinate 1,543,535 downwards.
GGGATATAATTACAGCTTCAATACCATAGCCGTGCATGTTTGCGGCTCCATCAAAATACATCTTCCACTGTCCATCCTTGTCATTTCCATCATCTTCATCATCCTTTACGGCTAATATGTCCTCGTCAGGGAAATGAAAATCCAACCAAAAGATTCTCAGCCAAGTGATCTACTATGATACTTTCTTTTACAGACTTTTGTGTCATATACTTGACATCATACTCAGATAGAATTACTTGCCACTTAGAGACTCTACTAGAAACGTGTGGGCTTTCAAAAATATATTTGATAGGATCCATTTGAGAGATTAACCAAGTGGTGAAATAAAGCATGTATTGCCGCAAACGTCTAGTGGTCCATGCTAACCCGTAACAAGTCTTCTCAATCAGTGGGTAATGGGCTTTACATTCATTAAATTTCTTACTCGAGTAATAAATCGCTTGTTCCTTCTTTCTAGAGGTATCATGTTGCCCCAGTATAGCCCCCATCGATCCTAACAAGATGTTCAAATAAAGGATCAAAGGTCATCCTTGTGTGGGTGAAACCAAAATTGGAGGATTTAATAGATAATCTTTAATTTTGTCAAAAGCTTACTGACAGTTACTATCCCATCCTCCAGTGTAATTCTTTTTCAATAATTTAAAAATCGACTTGCAGGTTGCAGTTAAGTTGGCAATGAATCTTGCCATGTAATTTAGTCGACCCAGAAAACTTCCCACCTCCCTTTCTGTTTGGGGAGATGGCATCTCCCGAATCGCTTTTACTTTATCAGGATCCACCTCTATTCCCTTTTAGCTCACCATGAAACCCAACAACTTTTCAGTTAAAGCCCCAAAGATACACTTGTTGGGGTTTAAGCGGAGTTTGTATTCATGCAACCTTTCAAACAATCTTCTCAAAACTGCCACGTGGCTCTCCCCTTCTCCAGATTTAGCCACCATATCATCGACATACACTTCAACCTCCTTATGCATCATATCATGAAAGAGTGCCATCATGACTCGTTGATAAGTCACTCCTACGTTCTTTAATCCGAATGGCATTGCTTTGTGTAGTTTTCTCTTTATGGTCCTTATGCATAGGGATTTGATTGTACCCTGAGTAACTGTCCATGAAGGAATACCGATGGGCTCATGCTGTATTATTAACTAAAACATCAATATGAGGTAACAAAAAATCATCCTTAAGGCTTGCCTTATTCAAATCCCTATAATCAACACACATGCGAACCCTTCCATCTTTTTTTGGGACTGGTACAATGTTTGCTACCCATTGAGGATATGTGGACACTTAGAGGAACCCTGCCTCTAATTATTTCATGACTTCCTCTTTTATTTTCAAAGACATGTCGGGGCTCATTCTTCTCAATTTTTGCTTCTTTGGCTTAACATTTAGGAATAAAGAAATCTCATTAGAAGCAATCTCTGGATCGAGTCTAGGCATGTCTTGATAAGACCATGCGAAGAAGTCCATGTATTCCCGAAAGAGCTGAATCATCTCCTTTTTTTATAGATTATCTACTATTTTAATCTCCATTTTATCTTCTTCTGTCCCTAAGTTAATGTTTTCAACTATTTCTTCATGTGGGCATATCCCTTTACCTTCAAAATCGAGCATTTTCTCTAAGATTTGGGTTAATTCTTTATTATCAGATTCAGAACCATGCATATCTGTAGTAACGCAAGAATCACTTAATAGAGGCTCGAGGACCTCTGCATTGGACATGAGTCCCGAGGAAAACAATTTCCTGGAGAAGGAAATAAAAGGAAAATGAACGAGTAAAAAGAATGAAAGAAAGGCGTGATATTTAAGGACTTTAATTTCGTTCACAAAATACCACTATCATTCATAAAATACTAAGTGAAATTGTAAAGTAAAATGTCTTAAACAAATTAAAATAAAGGAATAACATGATCATAACAATTACTCTAAAGTTACGATATCAGTGATATCCTCAATTTCCCAGTTATCCAATCTGTCCCAGAAATCGTCGACCATAATCCAAGCTTTAACTTTTCCCACGGCTCCATCATCAACCCTTGAAATACTTAACTGGCCCATAACCTCTGAGGGAGTCCAAAAAGTTTCTCTAATGTGGGCGATTTTCTGCTTTTCTTGCTCCTTACTTCCCTTTACGCTTAGTTGTGAGCTTAGTTGATTTGATAGCAAAGGTTCATACCATAATCCTTGACGCTTGGAATTTTCTGAGAGACTAATAGGCCGTTCAATTCCTTGAAGCTGTATCCCCAGTCCCTTTCCGGATTTGAACCCATTTCTTTCTAACATCTTCATCACAGTTTGGTTAACATTCCCGATGACATGCTTGGGTCCATCCATCTTTAGACTTTGAAGTGGCGTTTCCATCTCTTGTTCAGCGGCTTCGATGGCAAGGAGTTGGGCTTGCTCAACATTATCTCCTCTTCTCCTTTGACAGTGATTATCCTTCCCTCGTTAATAAACTTAACCCTTTGATGAAAGGTGGAAGGCACGACACCGGCAAAATGGATCCAAGGCCTACCTAACAGCATTGTGTAGGACGGATCATAACTTGAAAGTCCACCACGAATGTTTTTGGCGCGATCTCCAAGGACAAACGAGTATTGCCAATCACTGCTCTTTTAGAACCATCAAATGCTCTAACCACCATATCACTTTTTTTAATGTGTGATGCCTCAACTGCTAGTTGCTCAAATGTGGCTAGCGGTAGCACATTAAGTGCTGATCCTCCATCAATCAAGACCTTCGCAATTACAAAGCCATTGCATTTTAATGTAATGTGCAAGGCTTTAGGCTGATTGGTAGATGTCCCCACAATCTCTTCTTCAAAAAATGAGATGGCAGATGTGGACTTGACAACATTCATCACACGACAATCTTTTCTGGGGTAACATCGGGCTGCACATATGCTTCCTCCAATATTTTTTGCAAAGCTCAACGATGCACTTCCGAGCTCATGACTAAAGACCATATTGAAATTCAAGCTGGAGTTTTCTTCAGTTGTTCTATCATATTCTCTCTGCTTCATGATTCGTAAGAATTCATCATCAACACTTTCTTCTCTTCCTTCTTTTTCCTCTTTTTGACTGCTATTATCAACCCTTTTCCCTTTAGATTTTTATCAACATTTGTAGGAAGATAAACCCTACCACTTTGAGTGACTCCCCTGGTCTTGGCCATATTTGTGATAGGTTCTCCTTCTGCCTTAGCGATTACTGTATGATTCAGGGGATATTCAATAATTTCCTCATATCTCTAGGGTACAGCACGATTGCTTTTATATGAGAAGGGTGTTGGCCTGTTAACAATTATTGGTGAAGGCTTTGGGGTAAAGGAGGCCGCCGTTGAAAATGGCTCATTGACAATTAGAGTAACTGTTTTTAATTACCTAGGAGGGATGACCACATCAACACATTTCTTATCTATTATACAAATTTCTTCCTCATACTTCCCTACAACCACTACTCCCAATGTCATTAATTCCTTCAATGCTCTTTGGAACTGTGCGCAACCCTCAACATTATGATCTGTATCTTGTTGATGGTAATCACAAAACGTAGCTTACAACCCAACAATAGTTTTAACAGACTCTTTTGGTGTTAATTCCAACATGTATCCAGCTAATTGAAGATTAGCTAAAAGAATCTTAATGGGGAACCCAATAGTGTCAGGGCTCTTGGAAAATCCTAATTTATTTCCAATAGCATTCACCTGTTATCCATGACGGGGCAAAGGATTGGTGGTGATTATTGAATCCTCCCTGGGCTTAAGTTGGATATTATTAGACTCTATTAGATCTAACACATTCCTCTTGAATGTGATACAATTCTCAATTGAATGCCCCGGGGCTCCCATATGATACTCACAGGAGACGTTGAGGTTGTACCAGGCTGGGTACGGTGGTTGCATCCCTTTCACATACCGTGGCCCTATGAGTTTTGCCTCCAACAATTTCTGGTACAACTTTGCGTTGGTAAAATTGAAATTGGGCCAAGGACGGTTGTCCTTCGGTCGTACATTAGCTCCCTTCTCCTATTGTCCTGGTCCATTCAGTGCCAGTTTATACTGGTTTGGCCTTCGTTTCCCCTACTGATCTAATAAGACACCAGTTGTCGCAAGAATGGTTTTGAAGGTTAAATGTAGCTTATCTCCCCTTCTTTCTTCTTAATACCTTGCCCCTTCCTAAATCCACCCTCTGTCAAAGGAGATACAAGTTTTTTGTCTCGAATGTCTGCGTCAATCCTCTTTCTAACCTCAATTAAATCAATAAAATCAGTAACATGAGTTCCCAACATGATTTTGTAGAAAGGATCGAATAAGGTTTGAATAAAGTATGAACAAAATTCGAATCCGATCATTGGAGGCTAAACTTGGGAGGCCATTAATCTCCACCTTTGAGCATATTCCTTGAACGACTCAGTGGGCTTCTTATTCATTCTCTTCAGCTGTTCCCTAGTTGAGGTCGTGTCAAGATTGAATTTGTATTGTTTCATGAAAACATTTGTGAGATCTATCCACTTGCGAATCTTAGAATGGTCTAATTGCAAAAACCATAACAAGGCAGACCCGGTTAGACTTTCTGGGAAGAAATTTATTAAGAACTTTTCATCCCTTGACCAGACAGTCATCTTCGTACAATATGACTTGAGATGATAAATTGGGTTACCAGAACCATCATACTTGTCGAAATCTGGAACTTTAAACATTTTTAGAATTGATACTTCAAGAGTTAAGCACAACTCTTCTATATCCAATGACCCCCATGTGGTTGGTCCTTGTAGATCACGCAGTTGGTCCTTGACCTCCTCTAATTCTCTTTCCTAGTCTTCCTTAGCATCATTATTCTTCCCTTTGCTATCCGTAGTTAGGATCTGGAATGTATATGTAGCATCATATCTTGGGAAGTCTTGTATATCTTTTGCCTCATCACAGGGAACTTGCTTGTCAGCTACCATCATAGAAGGATCTTGTGTGTTCTTCTATTGTAGCACAGGGTCAGGTATTCAACTAGAATGTTCCTCAATTATAACCACACCGGGTGAGCTTATTCCGATGTGTGCAGTGACGGGTGGATGATTGGATGCATTGGGTGAGTTATCAACGCCTTTTCCTTTGAAAGTTTCCAACAACATCTTCATCATTTTGCTCATTTGAGCCATCTGGTTCTCCATGGTCGTGATGCGGTTATTTAGGGCGACTGTGTCTTCCTTAACACTCTGACTACCTTCTCCTTGATGTTCCTCCATGAGCTTGGCTCTTGAATGTGTGTCGTATATTCTAGTGGGACGTATCTGGTTAGATGGGACGCATTTCAGAGGCGCAATATTATCTTTCTTTTATTTGACCCTTTCTATTCTTTTCTCTGTAAAGAGAAGGCAAATTTAGTGATATTGAAAAATACTTCTCTTATCTTATTATTATTATCATTATCATTATTATTATTATTATTATTATTATTATTATTATATACATATTTTTTAATTTGGGTTAACCGTTTTGGCATAATGGCAAAGGAACATCGGGCCCTCTGATTTTTAAAGGATCTCATTAACCCATATAAGAATATCAAAGTTGACACTTGACGCAAGAGGGAATTAAAAACCCCTAAATGATCAGGTCTTTGTATTTATCTGAGCTATTTCCCTTTCATCAAGTATAAGGAGAATACAACTCTTTTTTCATACCAAAGTACTAAGTGATACATTACATTGGGATTCTTTGGAACTTAACAACTATTGAGATATTTCAACTCATTTACAATATCATTACATAACATAAAAAATTCTATCATTTCCTTTGGTGTACTCAATGGATTAGCTAAACCTTCAGCTGCTTTCAATGTGCTCATGAAACTAGGGAGGATCTCGTCAGCTAGAAGGATCAATTTCCTGAACTAGGACATGAACCTTTCCTTTTCCGTGGCTCGCTCTGCATGAAGTATCTTCCATGTCTCAATTGCCTCGGCTTGTTGATTAAGCTATTCCACCAAGTTTTATACTATCGCAGCATTATCACTTCTGACGACGGATATTTCATGCATTTTCTATTCCAATTCCCTCGTCAACATATTAATTTCGTGTCGAATCCCACTAGATTCAAGCTTCTGCACTTGTCTTTCTAGTACATCTTTTTCCTTAAGGACCTTCATCAACCCGGTTCTACTGATACGCATCTTCTTTTCATTTTCAATTATCCGTTGTTAAGCTTTTTCTATTGTATCTCTCAATCTTATATTTTCTTCCTTCATCCTTTTCATCTCAACATTCCCCACACTTCCTTTATGTCTCTTTGCCCTATCTGCTTCTGCTCGCAGCACTGCATATTCACTTCTCATTTGGTTCAAACTCCTCAAGCATTCTTGTCTTTTTTCTTCAAAACCTTTCAATTTTTCTTTTTTTTTCTTCCACTTGCCTTGCTAATTGTTCGTCAATTACTTGCATGTCAATGCCGAGCATGGGGTCAATTGGTCTGAAAGAAGGGTTAGCCCCTTTTGTCCTTTCCTTTAGCCATTCTCGATATTCTTTGGTTGTGGCTATGATTTGCTTGCCGAGTTCGCATTTCTCTTTGCATATCACTCAGCTCCATGCGTCTCTTATTTTTTGGCAAAGCGTCTTGGCTTCTGAATCATTATGATAAAAGTAAACCAATTATATCACTTCCTCATATGGAATATCTTGTTTATATGCGAACTGTTGATGAATAATCAATGGGTTGTAATTAATGCAACCCCGAGGGCTTATCAGGGGTACATTCAAGAATTCTCCGCAACAGTACATTATTTCTTCACTTTCCCATCAAGCCAGCTTCCACTATATCGTGTTCTCGTCCAATTGACTGAGGCTTTGAGCCAATCATCACGAGTCTTCTTTGAAGATAATAGGATAGCACCTTCATGATTAAGGAAATCCTTAATAGAGTGGTGTATAGTGTCATGTCGTCGACTCAATTGATATTGCCTCCCATAAATATGATTAAACATCCAAACTGTGAGGAGTTGTAGGCAACACTTCAATTTCCCTCCATTTTCTTGTTGACAAAAGCTTAAGGTCAAGAACGTTTTCGCCAAAACTACAGGCGTGGGATTTATGCGATGATTTTCCACCATCCATAGAACATTCACAGCTGCCAAATCGATTATCCCTACTGCTGAGGGAAACAACACTAATCCATATATAACTAGAGCAAGGACCCTCTTAAAAGTCACCCAATCTCCTTTTTCGGCTAAGATTCCCAAACGCCTTTCTAGATACTTCCTTAAAAGGCCTTCAGTCTGTCCTCTCTGATGTAATTGAATTCTACTAGGATCTTTCCCTAAAATTTATGCCACTGTACGTTTTGATGGCAAATGTCCAGGATAATAGTAACGGAAGCATCCTTTCCCATAAGTGTATTCATGAAGCTTCCATATTCCTCTAGAGTGGGTGTAATCTAGAATGTAGAGAATGTAAAACACCTTAGTGAACTATCCCAATGCTGGGCCAAGGCTGAAAGTGCTTCTGGCTGGACCGATATTCGCAACAAGTCTAGAATATCCCAATAATGCTTTTAAAAATCTCAAATATGCCTTCCATTCAACTTCTCACTTAAGACAATTAAACTCTCGACCGATTCAGCTTCTGCCTTGATTTTAAACTTTGTTCTCGTCGTAACTAGGCTAGTTTGTCTTGAGTTTAGATATCGTCCATTGCCTAAAGGTTCCATTACCACCATCATGCCAATTAACCCAGAAGACTATTCACTATTTCAAAATATCAAAACTTATTAGTTAGTGTATCATTATCGTTAACTTGACAATTCTGCCCAATTCTCAAGGAATTTGTTATTCCATGGAGAATAAGGGTATGAGGATCAATTTAAAAAAGAATAGCTCCCTACATAATTGACATTGATATGTTCAGTAAGCTAATATAACGATGCAGTGACATTCATACTATGATATTAGATATAATGCCTCGGCATGAGAAATGATAAAAAAAACTTTGTATCCCTCCTTGAGGAACCTATTGCTCTATGGGAGAAAATAGTCAACAATTAAATCGAGAGAAATAAGTCTTTTTACCCGATTCAACGTCCTAAAAAGATTCAACTCTCTAACTGAGACATCACATTTGTTCATTGATGATATAAAACTAGCAGATTTTATAATTTCCAAGATTTAGGGAAATATTCATTTTCTATTAGAAATTTATTGTTTTGCGGGGTAGAGTATATTATGGAGTGTTCATTATTTTAACTTATCTCTATTTCTTTTATACTTTATTTTATGCATGAATGTATGCTGAAAGATTCTCCTTTCAAGGAACTATAAGGAATGAGGTTATGGCCTTTTTGGGGTTAGAAACCCACTAGGCAAGGGTTAGTTTAATGAATGCGTACTTTCATCATAGTTAATGTTATGTCTAGTTGGCGTCATAACAGCCCATCAACTACTCCAGTAAACAGTGGCGATGGTCACTTTTCCTATGGATATCATTGGATGCATGGATGTAATGTATGAACAATTAAAAGTGCCCTCCTTTGTCCTAATATAAATAGATCCTAGGTTATGATCGCTGGTCTATAGAAGTCTAGCTCTACCTTTTTAGGAGGTATCTATGGCTTAACTATTAGTGCAAATTTTCATGGCAGATCTATGACCCCTAATCATTGGTCCCTAAATTGCCCCCACCGTGAGATGAGGATCTCATTATATGAATTCGACCTTGAGAGGAAAAAGATCGTACACAGGTCCAGTCTATATAACAAGGTACAATTTAGGCGAGGTCTTCATGATAGCCTCAGGAAGCATAAGGTTTCACAGGGAAATCAATATGAACCTCTACTAACCTAGGGAACACTCAAACCCGGGTATAGGGTCTATAACGTGTGTGATATGTTTGTGTATCAGTGATGTGTGTGAGGAGAACATTTACCTTTTCATCCTATGGATTACCCAACCCTCATCTGCTAGACAGATTGGCAGAATAAAAGGCAGAGACATATATACACCAATATAAATAAGAAGTAACATATATACATATAGTTATCTACGCTAAGGTTTTATTCCTCATGTTATCTATCATAACACATATTATGTACACAATCAAGAAAATAATACATATAAAGCAAGCATGTGAAAGATATGTTATCTACTCTAATCATGTGAGGCAAATAACAAACCAAAAGGGAGAACCAAAATAAAAGGCAGGTCATAACATTTTGCATAACTAACCAAATTTGGGCTTGACTCTCAAAGAATCCCCAATGGAGTCGCCAAACTATCACACCCGAAAATGCAATCACGTGGCGCTAAACCGAAATCAAAATTAAAAGTAAAAATGTTCAGGAGTCGCCATCAAAATTTTAATTTTAAAAAGGCAAAACTTTAAAAAAGTCTTTTTAGTTTGAAAAATAGTCTACAAACCAGATTCGGATCCGGGAGTCGATTGTGAGTGGGGAAGGTGTTAGACATCCCACAATACCCATTGTTAAGAATGGTTACCTTAAGTTAGTTGTGCAAAATCAATATAGCTTTTAATTATTTTAATTATCCCTAACAAATTACATACAAAATAAGAAATAGAAAGAAATGAAATTAAAAATAAAAAAGGAGAAAGAAATTAAAGAAACAAAATTAGAAAAACAAAATAAAAGAAGAGAAATTAAGAAAATGGAAATTAAAAAGAAAATTTTATTTACAATGACAGATTTGACCTAGGATGAGAGCCTAGGGCCTATGTACTTTTTGGAGAGATCAAAGTCCATGTAATTCGAATAAAGAACTGTATTAGTTGGTTGGTGTTTTTTTTTTCTTTTGTTTTATGTTTTGTTTTTGTCTTTTTTCCTTGTTTTTGTATGTTCTTTATTTTTAAATTTCTCCTTATATTTAATTTTGTTGTTTGGGTATTGTTTTTTTCGCGAAAAGACAAAGAAAATAAATTACTTTTTCCTTTAACAAATAAAACAAATAAAACAAGTTTTAAAATTAGTTGATGTGTTTTAATTTACTAAAGAGAAATTTAATTTAATTTTTCTTGCATTTTTAGTTTTTTTTTTTCTTTCTTGTTGATCATTTTTTTTGCTTTTCGTTCATTTTCATTTCATTTCTTGCTTTTTTTTTCTTTTTGTCTTCTTTTTTGTTTTGTTTAGTTTAGTTTATTGTTTTTATTTTTTTAATATTTTTTATGAAATTAAAAAAAGGTTTTTTTTTTGCATTTTCAAAACCTTTTATTTGATTTGATTTTAATTTTTGACTTTCTTACTTTTTCTTGTATTTTGATTTTTGCTTTTGGGTTTAATTTATTTTTGACTTTCTTTCTTTATCTTTCTTTTTTATTTTGACTTTTTCTTTTTCATTTTTAACTTAATTTTGTTGATTTTAATTTTTTTATATTATTTTTTTGATTTTTTTATATTTTATTTCCTTTTCTTTTTATAATTCTGTTTATTTAAAGAAAGCTTTTCATTTCTACAAAATATATTTTTATTAGGAGAAATCTTCACTTACTTTCCTTATTTCTTTTTTTGTTGATTTAGTCTATCTTTTTTGTTTTTATTTATTTTTGTTTTTGTTTTTATTATCTTTTTATGTTTTTGTTTTTGTTTTTGTTTTGTTTTGTTTTGTTATTATATTTCTTATTCTTGTTTTCTTTTTCTTTCTTTTTATTTTTCTTTTCCTTTTTGTTTCCTTTTTGTTTTATGTTTCATTTTTTTTTTGTATTTGTCTTATTATTATTTTTTGTTTTTGTTTTCTTGTTCTTATTTTTTATTCTTTTTATTCTATTTTTGCTTTATTTTTGTTTTGATTTGTCTTTTAATTTTTTTTTGTTTATTATTATTATTATTATTTTGTTTTTTCATTTCATCATTTTTTATGACATTAAAAGGAGTTTTCTTTTTATTCTATCTTGATTTTTTTTTTTATTTTGTTGACTTTCGTTTTTTCTATAATGAAATTTTTATAATTTTTTTTGTCTTGATTTTTTTTCACTTTTCCCCTTTTTTGATTGTTCTTGTTTGTTGTTGTTGTTTCTTTTTTTTTTTTTAGGGTTTTAATTTTTGATTGATTTTATGTTATTGATTTTTTTTTGTTCTTGTTTTATTTATTTATTTATTTATATATATTTTTTAATCTTTTTTTCTTTGAGTTGGGATCTAATCTTATTTGTTGGTATTGAGCTTTTGCCTAGGAAAAAGAAGCAAACTTTAGGTTAGGGGCTTTTCTTTTATTTGTCTTTTTTCGATTTGGTATTGTATTATTATTATTATTTTTTGTTGTTTGTTATTATTATTATTTATTTATTTTAAAGAGGTTAATTTTTTTAATTGTTTTGTGGTTTATTCTTAATTAAACCCTTTTTCTTTTTTAAGAACCAACTCTAAAAGAAAAATTTACTTTGGATTTTGAAAAAACATTTTTTTCAATTTTTGCAAAAGAACCCCTTTTTTAAAAAAAAAAGAATAAATATTTAAGACTCAAAATGATTTTTACTAAAAGATTAATCCCCTTCTATTTTTTGATCTCTTTTTTTATTTTGAAAATTTTCTTAAAGGATTCTATTGAACGAGGCCATTGAAGCCCAAAATATTAAATCGTAAATTCACAACCTAAAGGCACCAAAGATGCTTTATTGCCACACATGGCCTTTTGATTCCTATGTGCCTGAGGGGATATAAAATCTCACATGGCTACTCTAACACGAAAATTAACGAAATAAATAAAGAAAAATAAGGAAAATAAAATATTAATTTGCAAGTGTGTTTGATGTATGTTTGTACTATATCACATTCGAATACATTTACATGAAGCTGGATTATATGGCAGAAATTTTGTTACATACAATAGCTGCCCATGATTTCCTATTCACCACTCTACACATACGCTTGCTCCTCTATTGCAGATTAAATCACATCCTCGACTCTCCCAGTTGCAAACCATGATTCCTCAGATATTTTCCCCAGCGTAAACAGCCCAGCAAATAAAACATTGCAACAAGGAAACGGCAGAAGAGCAGTGATAGAATCATTTAGCTACCAGACTATGATATTCACTTTTAAAATTCCATTATTTCAGAATTAGATTAAACTAAACAAGGTCTTAGGCAAAGCACAAACGATCTATTATTACAGGTAGACAACCAAAGTTAATAGCACTGAGTAACCTTTTTTACATCCCATATTAAGAATCTTATCGTTCAAACAATCAATCGGATCTTATTTAGGCATTCTATCAAACACATACCATGCCTGCTTGAGGAATGAACAGGATCACGGAATACACACAATCAGCAGCATCTAATCAAGATTAACACACACAGACTTTTAGACACAACCCCGTCAAAGCAAACTCATAAATTGACCCGATAATGAATTGCTTAGAAAAGAAAAGGTATACCCCTCCCTTAAGAACAGATTCGAAGTGATAGCATCATGAAAGCAACAATTGAAAACTCGATGTTCACATGGAAACAGACTCAAAGATCATACAATCAGAAGCATTTAATCAGAAACAACACACATAGGCAGAGAGTTTCAGACACAACCACCTATCAAAGCAAACTTACATATTTACCCAATAATGAATTTCTTTGAAAAGACAAGGTCTACCCCCCTCAAGAGCAAACTCAAAGTAAAAGCATTAGGGAAACAACAATTAAATCCCAGCAATCAAACCATTGAAGCAGATTCACGAGTTGTAATTCTTAATAGAGAAGGGAGAATAAAAAAAATAAACAGATAAACAATCATACCCTTCGAAGCTTGCTTCTTCAGACTATCTACAGGAACCTTCAGTTATTTCTAAATTACTACAAGTTGCTCTTCTCTTTCCCAGAAACTAGCAATCGGAGGAGGTCCTTTCCCGAATTTCGTTCCAGAGAACCAAACACCAGAAAATCACTCAACTAATCTCCCTTTCAATTTTTCTATTCCTGGTTCTCCCTTTTGTTTCAAAAATATCCTAGCCCCCTTCCCAAGAGTCTCTCCCCTTTCGAATCTCTCTTACACTTTGCTTCTCTCGTTTTCTCCTTCGAAACAAAACCTCCGAAAAATCCTATCAATTCTATTCCTTTCTTTCTGAAAGAAACCCCCCAAGACGCCTCTCGTAGCACTCACTCAGCCTCTCTGCTATATTGAATCCCTTCATCCAAAAAAAAATCCCCCCTCATCCTAATAGTCTTCTCTATTTATAACGAATCTGAGAGTGGTCTCCACTCTCACTCGTGTGTCTCGCCCTTCTGCCCCTTGTACGGGTTCATCGTGCTTCTTTGCTCCATCAACTTGCAACGCCAACACTCCTCCCATACCCTTTCATCCTTTCACGTCAAAAACATTTACGGGAGAGGGTCAGAGCAGAGGAAGGGGGGACCAGCTGTTTAGGGTTTCTCCCTTCCTTTCGTTTCGTTTTCCTTTTGAGTATACGGGCTTCATTCGGGTTAGCGAGGCAGAGGGCCCGGGGTTTATGGGCTTCTCAAGTTGGAGAGTCTGAAAAGTCATTGGGCCGAAGGAATGGGCCTTCTTTTTTTTTTTTTAAGTTTTTTTTTTGCCTTTTAATTTTTTAGCCTTTTTTCCTTTTCAATATGTGGGCTTTTGGGTTTGGAGGAATTGGACTGGAACTCTTTTTGTTTGCTTCATTTTTTGGATCAAAATTTTTGGTATTGGGCTTTGTTATTATTTTTCATCCTCTTTTTTCTTGTATAGGGCCAATGGGATTTAGGAGAATTGGGCCGGAGCTAGATGTTATTAAAACGATTTTTTTTTTGCTTGATTCAGTCTTAAAAATGTTGGGCTCCTTCCTTGGGCTTTCTTTTTTTTGGTTTGGGCTCTCCTAAATTATGTTCCATCTTTATCTTTTTTTTTTTTTTTTTTATAGTACCCTTTTGATGATTTTGTTTTTTTTTATTTCTTTATTTCTTTTAATTATTATATTTTTTTGATGATTTTTTTTTGTGAATTAACTTGCTTTTAGTCTTTTCTCTCTCTTTCTTTGTGGGTTTTACTTTTTTTTTTTTCATTTTTTCTTTTCTCTTCCTAGTTTCTTTTTTTTATTTCTATTTTTCCCTCTCTGATTTTTCTTTTTGTTCCAATTTTGGGATTAATGGGCCTTTACCTTGTTTTATTTTTATTTTTACTTTTATTGTTTTATTTTTTAAATTTATTTTGGGTTCTTTTCCTTTGATTTTTTTATTAGTTTTAGTTTTTTTATTTTCTTTTACTTTTATTAGTCTGATTTTTATATTATTTTGAAATATATCCGGACAAAATATGGTGTTCACATGCATTTAGTATATAATTCTTCAAATGTGTGATCAAGAGAGATAAACTAATGATCAAGATTAACACAAAAATTAATATAAATGTGTAATAAATATTTGTGTTAACTTTTTTATTAATATGGACTTGTGATTTGTGTTTAAAAATGATTATTTTCTTCTCTCATTTCCTGCTTAAAATCCTTTTTCTCACTTGGCATGCTTTCTCTCTCTATCTCTCTCTCTCTTTGTATATACACACACGAATGAAAAAGTACATATTTTTTTATTCTTAAAGAAAAAAACATGAAATAAATATTTGTTTCGAGCTATAATATATTTGATTATGTTAATAAATAGCAATGCAAGCTATAGCCCTATAAATAACCTTTGTCCCAACCTCAAGTCAAATCTCCACCACCTTCAATGTTGGTCTTTGATAAAAAAAAAGAAAAAAAAAAGCAAGAGAGAATAATTTTGAATCATGAATCCACCACTCCTACAGCAGCTTTTCTGAGAATGAAAATCTTTGCTCAAAGTGTTACAAAAATTATGCTCTCCCAACCACATAAAAGATCATTAAATCAATAAAGAATACTGCAATATCATTATCAATTGATGAAAAAGATTTAAAAATAAGTGACATAAAACATTTAGCATATAATTTTATAAAGTGTGTCGTACGTCAAAAATCGAGGTGACAGGTTTCAATACAAGAAAATAGAAAATTTATCATAGTACTTTTTGGTTTGAAAAAATAAAAAATTCTGTGAGAAAAATTAGCAAGAAAAAAATAGTGTGAAAGTTGTAATTTTCTATGGCTTTCTCTCCAACTTTTTCGCAAAAAAATTTCATAAGAATATTTTCTCATAGTATAAATTTGAGAGAATTTCTTATGGTATAAATCCATGAGAAATTTGTCACAAATTTATACCGTAAGAAATACCTTCTCACGATATTACATTGTGAGAAATCTAGAAAGAAATTGTATTTCTAGATTTCTCACATAAAATTTTCACGAGCAATTGGCAAATTCTCATGAATTTATATGGTAAGAAATGCTTTCTCACAAGATTTTACCATGAGAATCCTTGAAAAAAAAATCATATTTCCAAATTTCTGATGAAAAAATTCCACAAGAAAGTTGAAAATTTTTGTCATAAGCAATACTTTTATACATTAACTCTTATTTGAACAAGTGCAACTTATTCAAACAGTAAAAAATCATAATACCGAAGTTCAACTAGCCAATAACAGAACCATAATAATAACAAAGCCATAACTTTGTAATTTTGTGTTTAAATTATCCAAAAGTATATTAAAATTAAGACAAATATGTATTCAACACTATAAAGTTATAAATCGTAATTCCATAATGT
Organism: Erythrophleum fordii; assembly: GCA_032878935.1. Taxonomy (NCBI): domain Eukaryota; kingdom Viridiplantae; phylum Streptophyta; class Magnoliopsida; order Fabales; family Fabaceae; genus Erythrophleum; species Erythrophleum fordii. Next base: position 1,527,931 of record JAVQMF010000049.1, on the reverse strand, counting down.
CACATGAATAAGAGCCCTAGAATTATTGTTTATTATCATCATCCTCACCACCATCATCATCATCATGAGTTAGTTTATCATGGGAAGTGCCATCTCTTTCAGTTTCTATAATCATATGAGTCATAATTTGTTTCATGAAAGCTTCCATCTTATCCTCATGTGCCTTCTGCATCTTGGCAAGACTTGCCTTATAAATTTGGCCTTGTTTTGATCGTTTCTCCTTTAATTTCTTTTTAAATGAGGCATCTAGTGTGCTCTCATATGTGGAGCTCACTAAGGCCATATTTAAAGTGATGTGTACCATCAAAAGTAAGAAAATCAGCCTCTAACCCAAACCCAATGCATGACCTCTTTTGTTCTTTCCACCGATAACCTTAAGCCATATGGAAGAATCAGTATCATCTGACCTTAACTCTTGAGTCTGTTTCATCTGCTTATATTGGCTCTATAACAATGAAGAACAAGTAAATATTAAGTACATAAACAAATCACAGTAACTATTTTATTTACAAACAAGTTAAACGACTTACGTAAGTGTCAGAGGCTTTTTTACCAACCCAATCCCCTTTTTCTTATTGTGTTAGATCCTTTTGAGTACTTCTGGGATCTTAACCTCAACAATTATCAATGCATCCATAGATTTCCCTTAAAGTGCTATAGCATTAGTATAATTTCCCTTATTTGTAAAGGTCTTAAAAGAAAATTACATGACAACACTATCCATTAAATTAATTTTATTTTCAAATCCCCATTTCCAATCATGATATTTGATAACATACTCCCTACTTTGTTCAAACAGAACATTGGAAAGTTTTTATGCTACTGTACCATGCGTACCTTTTACTTTGTCCTTAATTCAAGCCTTCCTACAAAAAGAATGGGTGTGAAATGTAATATGTATAAAGTGCACTCATTCACACTCAATTCTAGGCCAAGAAAAGGGGTATCACATATCATGTATAAAATCCTTAAAACATCCCACTTGAACTGAAACAAAAGAACCAAAATGAATGGTTGGGTGCATTTTGGCAATGGGTACAATATGCCCAACAAATGGTTGGGTAGAAGATCCTTTCGCCTCTCCCAAAATACTCCAATAGGTAATCTGCATATTAAGAAATAAAACAAATCAATTAGTACGTACAAGAATTCCTACACTCTTCCTTCCCATAGTATACAAAATGAACTAATCAATCAACTCAATATGTCCACCAGTAACTAAAAGGTAAGAACCAATACCCTTACACAATCAAAAATCGAATCATAACACCCCCACTTATAATGTTAATGAATCAAGACACACAGTAGGAAATTGACGTTAATGTATCAAAAAACAAAATTGAATATCAAAGTAAAGAATTTGTCATCATTAACTAAAGCTATGAAAAGGGATTTAAGAGAAAATAAATGAAAATCAACAACCTTTAAGCCACAACTCAGGAACAAGGATATGATGAGCACCCAAATACATGAATCTATGAGCCATTTTAAAGTGAGCCATCAATATTCAAGAAGGAACATCATGGGTGTAAACAATTTATATCACTCAAGCAAATGGCCTATTAAATCACTAACATTCATCTTACCATGTGAAAGATCAAACAACCATGATTAGAGCACATGATGAAAACTAAAGCAATCAAAGAGGTAAAAAAGGAGTATCATGTTTATGTACCTCAGGTACAATGGTACCTTACACATATTAGGAAAGAAGTCAGATAGGGACAATGGTACCTATCAACTAAGCAAGTTATTTTAGATCTAGAAGCAATTCAAAAGGCCAAAATCTCTTCACATATCTTTAATATCTAGAAATTTAATAATTTGAATTTGAGTCCAAAGCAAAAGAAACAAATTAAAACCCCAATGGTGTGAAACAAAGACCAAGGCAAAATCACAAAGTATATCTAAATAAATTAGCCTCTCAAGAACTATAAATCACAATGGCACTCATAAACTTATAAAGAATGGAAATTGAACAGTTTTGGTCTTGCATCAACAAATCAATTATGGCATATAACAAAGAAGTAAGCCCAGAGCAGAAATTGACAATTAACAAGGAGGTTTATTATTCACATTATCAAAACATTAGATCACTAAAATCCAAATCCATGAGCATCACTAACAAATGGTTTACAATTGCAAAACATATTTGAAATAGTATCTGACCTATTTTGAAAGGGCATTACATAAAGGCATAGGTAATCCAAAATTCAAACTAAATAAATTAAACTACATCACACATATTAATCCAACAATTTTCAACAACCCATCACATCATTATATCAAAAAACTTGATCATGTGGGCATATAATGAAGCTTACCTCTAACGAAGCTCAAAGGTTCAATTTTGCAACCTAGGTCTTGGATTCTCTTCCTCTTTCTCTTACTTAGCCTTCCCCGATTCTAATCCTTCAATCCGACTATCTCTTCCTGTGCTCTCTCCTCCTTTCCTCCACTTCACTATCATTCTTCCACTCCAAAGGAAAAGGCCCTTTGCATCAACATTGTTCCTCCCTTTAAAAAGAAAATAGCAAATTTGAGCTTGCACGGTGGAGAAACACGAAGATCTACACAAAGAATAGGAGCTGTAGTGCTACATACTTCTCACAAGGATGTTTTGTAGAATGAAAAAGACAAGGTTGGTAACGAAGGTTAAAGATAACTTTCTCGCAAAATTTTCTCACAAAAAATTTCTTGAAAAATTCTCATAGCATTATTCCATGAGAAGTTTCCTCTCACAGATAGAAACTTCTCATAGAATATTTCTACGAGAATTTTTCACAAAATTTTTTATGAGAATATGGGCCATTTTCTCATTGAAAAGACTGAGAGAAAGAGACCAAATTTTCTCACAGAATTTTTTCATGAGAATGAGGCCATTTTCTCACAGAAAAATCTGAGAGAAAAAGATCCTATTTTCTTACAAATGTTTCTGTGAGAAAAAATGTTTTTCTCACACCAAAAAAAATCTATGAGAAACGGAAAAAATTATTAATGGCTTTCTCTCCTTTTTTTTTTTCATAGAAAATTACTGTGAGAATTAATTCCTTCCCTTTTGCAACATTATTCTCATGGTATTTCTCTCCAAATTCTCTTGGATTTTTCTTACAAAAATGTTGCTGTGAGAATTTATCGTGAGAAAGCTCCAACTTGAGAATTTCTTTGAGAATTTTTGTAGAAATATCGTGAGAAATTTTCATAGAAATCAATCTATGAATATTTTCTGTGATAAAATCCATGTATTCTTGTATCGTTTAAAAGCTCAATCACAAAATTCTCTCTCTTAAGACAAGGCTGATAAGATAAAGTGGAAACGCTAGATGATTTCTTATTATTATTTACTATTATAAATATGGAGATTATCTTGCTTTATTGATTTATATTTGTTTTCAGTATTATTCTTTATTTAATAGGAATTTCTTAAATGCTTAATTTTCTTTTTTTTTTCTTTTAATTATATCCTTGAATTCTTTGTTTATCTTATATGCATATAGAATTCAATGAGTCAACCTTTTTTTCCCCCTCATTTTCTAAGTAAAAAGTGTTCAATGAGATAATTTTCGATATCATATTTTATGAAATTCTAAGGAGCGCTAGAGTTAAAGATTTTAGTTTTTGTTTAATCAAAAGAAAAAATATGTGAGGTTTGATTTAATAATAAATTAAGGGAAAGGACTTCACTTTGCTATGAAACTTTCTTAGCATAGAAGAGATTTTTTTTTTTTTTTTTTGCCAATATGCAATTTCATGGTTTGATTTTTGAAGCGATTGTGTAGGGAAGCTTTATTTCCTTATAAAACTGAATAATCTCTCATAACTAAAGAGAAAACCAATATTTGCTAGAAGTTTAAGTAAGGACCTTTATGATAATGTATTTGGAAAAAAAAAATTAAAAAAAGGGACCTATATGATACTTTAAGATTCTTGCGGCTATTTTTTTGGGAATCAAGATTTCTGTAACTTCCTTGAAAAAGATATGCCTGCAATCTATTTATTTATTTATTTTTATATGATAGAGCAAGAATTTAAGCGTAAGACATCTTAACAATTGTTGCCCTTATCTTTCATATCTACTAATTTTAAGTTGTGTTAATCTTTAATTTTTTTTTCTTTCAAAATTCTTATTACTTCATATGATTTAATCCTAACCATTCACGATTTCTCAATATAACTGCGAGGGCACATAAAAAAAAAATATTGAATTACAAAATTAGTCCTTTTGTTTCTTTAGCTCCCAACAAAAACATAAGATCCGTATTGTATTATCTTTCTATCATATTTATATATTATAATTATAGGATCTTGATTCTTGGATGAATGTGGATTATTTCTTAAAATTAAATAGTTAAATTAAGATGAACATGTGATAAGCTTTTTCAAACAGAAAAAGGGCAATTCAATTGAAGAAAGATGTTCCTTTTTGCATTTTCTGTTCTCATGGTCTTGGAGGTTGGAGTTTTCTTTGTAGCTAAAAATAAATAAGTAAACAAAATACGTTAATAGTTTTTATAACTCAAATTTACATTGCTGATTTCTTAAAAATATTATATATTATAATTTTATTTAAAATTTGGTAAATAGATCATATTAATCATAGACATAACCCAAAAAATTAGTTCATAACTTTTTTATAAAAATATTTTAGTGCATAAAATTTATCACAAAGAGTCTAATTAATTTTGGCAAATAATTTTTAATAATAAATTATTTAATTTTCTTATTTTCTAAAAGAAAGTAAATCAAAATATTAATTAACATGTATTTTAGTGTACATATCCATATTAATATGCTTTAGAAATTTTATGGTGTCTTGAAATTTTCAGAACTAAAAATATTGTAAAAAAAAAGAGAAAATAAATGATAATTAAAAAGATGACGAGGTCATTCAAAATTCATAATATTCAATTAACAATTTATATCTATAACAAGAAAAACAAATAAAACCAGAATTACAAAGAAAGCACGAAACCAAAGCCAGAAAATTACACAACTAGCTGCGACTTAGACAATTCACTTTGGAGCAGGTAACATATTAGAGTGCATAATGTTTGGATGAAGTTAAAACATGGTTGGCGTAGCAACTCACAGTCAACTATTGTCTCTGTCCATCTTATTGGAATTGCGTAAAAGCCCTTAGGCTTTTAAGCACGATGTTTTGTTTTGTAGAGAGAATAGGCAGGAAAGGAAAGAAAATGGGGAACGGATTCTATCTTTTCTCCGTTTGACTTTAAGCCTGATTTTCTGTTTATTGTGCCTTATTCGTTATGCCTATCAGGTAGTATTTGCATCTTTGAATATTATAATCAGGAGTTTTGTTGCCAGTTTGCTTTCCGTTGGCGTGGTTGACATTGGAAGACTAGAGGTCTATATGACGTGGATGCTTTGAATTGTACTTTTTTCAAACAGTTGTATATGATGTAGTCTAAAGGTTGCTATGCCATTACATTAGATCCTCAAAACAGCTCAAAACCTAAAAATGATACGTACAATCCCAACTGGACATGTTACTCCCTATCTTGCCAAACAAGTCTTCGAACTATTGAACACCGCTATAATAGATGCCGTTTCTCTACATGAGTTATACATATATATAAACATATATATATATATATATATATATTGACTGCAAATGATGTTAGTTATAATACGTACACAGATCTCATGTAACTAAATCTTATCAATTCAACCAATTAATAAATATTACTTCGAAGCCAAGAATATTTTTCATATCACATTGACAAATTGATAAATATAAATAGTATCTTCGCTTATCAATTGATCTTTTTTTTCAAATTGACCAAATGCTAATATAACAAAGAATAAAAATTGTTTAAGGGTTTTGACTTAAGTAGTATATATTTTGAATTTAAGTGCTAGTTAGGAGAAGCACTAGTAGTAGAGTACAGGAAGTCGAATGAAGAAGGGAGATAGTAGGGATGGCAATTCCGATCCTGCTTGTTCCAACCCGCTCTATCATGACTTGTTTGGGTCGAATGATTCAAAAGTTGACCAAAGTGTTAGGCTTAGTTTGGGAGAAACTTGAATAGAAATGTTCGAGTTCAGGGTAGGTACTGGCTTATACATGCCTTGATCTATTTTCTATCCTGTTTGATATATATATATATATATATATATATATATGTCTGTGTGTGTGTGTGTGTGTGTGTGTGTGTTATTTTTTATAAAAGAATTTAAGTATTTATTATTTGATTATTTATTTAATTTCATTAAAATTTTAATATAATATTGTATAGTCATTCACCCAGAAATAGAATTGTCTATTTTATCATTCTGTTTGTCTACTTTGATGTAACATCTTATAAGTATTTTCTATTTTTCTATTGGACGTACTATGAATAAATATTCTATGCCCCTGCGTTGCCTCGATCCTTATGGGGTTTGAGTATGGGGAGAAAATTTAAAAAAAAAAAAATCCTCGTAAGAGTATGGGGTAGGAATGTGGCAGGATATGTATGAACGGAATAAGAATGGGTAATGAAAAACCCACCCTAATCTATCTCATTACCAACTCTAGGACATAATGTCATTTTATACAAAAGAACCAAGAAAAGATTTAGAATCCGCTAATTTGTTAACTTGTTTGGTTTTGACTTCTCTAATTAATGTTTTACTGTTTTTTTCCTAATCAATTTTGTGAGTTAAACATATTGAAATTATGACTAATTTATTAATTTTTTAATTGAACTAGCTAATTTAATCCTTTTTTTTTATCATTGATTAAAACATAATTTATATAAAAATTTTTATATGTAATATCTCTTTCAAATATTAAAATTTGGTTTGCTTTCTGTTCAAGCCACATCCCGAGGGTGCGAGGACTGTCACAAACTAACGGATTTAAAAAAAAAAAAAACCAAAAGGTTCACTATACATTTTTTTTTACTAAGAATAATTAACTATTATTTATTGTAATTTCACTGTAAATTGCTGACAAAATTGGGCCTAGATTTCACCTTGTCAGACTTGACTTAGAGTATGGCTTATGATCTTGGCACGAAAGTTTAATAAGGCGACCATTTGAGGTGTGGCCCCATTTCCTTGATCTACTTTAGTTGCATTCAGACTTGTGGTTTCGCCCCTGGCAAATCAATGTAAATAGTGCACTATTCCTTGGGCCCATTTGACATGATTTATAAGATAAGGTCTAATAAGATAAGACTTGATAAAGTTTTAAAACTATGTAATATTTGATATAATATTATATGAAATAATATATCATTTATTTGGTAATATACTAAATAATGCTGGATAGGATAAAAATTGATTCTTTTGATAAAAATATCTTTTACTTAAAAAAACATATTATATTTATCTAAATTTATTATGTTATATTAACTTTTTAAAAACAAAGTATGGGTGAATAAGGCTAGTGTATGGTTATCTACTGACCTGGATGACATGATCTCGTCTGATTACATTGGGCTAAATAATTAAAAAATAATTTTAGCATATTAAGTCAAGTTGCCTATATTAGTCAATTTCAACTAGTCTAATGAAAATTTTATTTTTTTTAAGGAAATAATATAGTTTTTAAAGACTTATGTAAAAATTTTATTTTTTAAGAGTCAATTTGTAATTTTTACCAAATATTTAAAAAAAGTGACTTACCTAATTTAAAAAATCAATCTAACCAATCTCATACTAAATCAACTAGATGGAGTTCGATAATAAATTAGTTTTTACATAATTTATCCCAATTTTATTAATTTTTTTAAATTATTTTATAGGGACTTATATAAAAAAATTTTAATGATAAAATGTAATTTTATAGGGATTTATATAAAAATTTTATTTTTTTAGGGTCATTTTATAATTTTTATCAAAAATTATTTTATAAAATCTTATATGAAAATTTTTTTTAGGGTCATTTTATAATTTTATAATTTTTGCCAAAAATTTAAAAATAACCCAACTAACCCAATTCCAACTAATATTAATTAAACCCAATCCAACTTAGTCAATGAATATCCTCATAAGTGAAGGATTAAAATCGAAAAGTATTAATAAAGTTTTATATATTAAAATCTAATATGGCTTAATCCCATCCCCCAATGTATAATTAGGTTATATATCATTTTAATGTATAAAAGAGGCATGATATATAAGTTTATACAATACATTACATGAACTAAACAAATGATAAGTTCATAATGTATTGTATTAGTTTATATTATTAAATTTTATACGGTATACCAAACATATCCTTAGAGACATCCAAATATATGACTACTCCGCATAGATATACAACAATAAAGTTTGGATTTTTCCACTATTTTCTCTCAGTTTTTTCTTAATTTTAAATACAGATACATAATATATAGGATTCATTTATGTCATAGATTCCATTTAAATAAGTTGGATTCACTTAAACAATGAGTCACATATACTCCACATCTATTTCTCTTTAAAATTGATCATAAAATAAAATAAAATAAATCCAAACTATAAAAGAAGGACTTCATCAAGTTCCAATTTTTTTAATAGATTTTTTAAAGCACAGTTTCACTCCCAGTAGCTATTATGTTGGATTCACGCAATGTAAAGACCCGCGGTGATTAGTATGGCCCCAGGGAGTTATCATCTACGCACGAGGAGTCTCATCAAGACTCATGTTTAGACTAGTTATCACATTAGGCTTAAACCGAGGGGCTTTTAGGCAGTTCCAGTGTAATGGACAATGGCAGTAGTTGACCGCGAGTTGCTATGCCAATCATGGCTTAACTTCATCCAAACATTATGCACTCTCTTATACGTTCCAATGTGATATGTTAAAAGTTGGAGCTAGTCGTTCAACTTTTTGATTTTGGTTTCTTGCTTTCTTTGTAATTCTGGTTTTATTTGTTTTTCTTGTTATAAATATAGATTATTAATTAAATATTATGAATTTTGAGGGATTTCCTTATCTTTTTTTAATAACAATTCATTATCTCATTTTTTTACAATTATTTTAATTTCTAAGTTTCCAAGACACCATAAAATTTCTAAGACATATTAGTATGGATACTAATACTTAGCATGCACTAAAATGTATGTCAATTAATATTTTGATTTATTTTCTTTTAAAGAATAAGAAAATTAAATAATTTTACTTCTCTAAATTATTTTCCAAAATTAATTAAACTTTTTTGGATCAATTTTATGCTATCTAATATTTTTATCAAAAAATTATAGGGGTTATATATTTATTTATGATTAACTTGATCTCCTCATCAAATTTTTTATAGAATTATGATATATAATTCGTTTTTAAGAATTCAGTAATGTAAATTTGCGTAATAAAATAAAAAATGGCATATTTTTGTTTATTTATTTCTTTTTAGTTACATATAAAACTCCATCCTTCAAGACCTTGAGAACAGAAAATGCAAAAAGGAACACCTTTATTTAATTTAATTGCCTTTTTATTTTGTTTGAAAAAAGCTTATCACATGTTCATCTTAATTTAACCGTTTAATTTTAATAAATAAACCTCAATCATCCAAGAATCAAGATCCTATAATTATAATATATAAATATGATAGAAAGATAATACAATACAGATCCTATAATTGTATTTCAAAAGTTTTGTTTTTTGTTTTAACGCAAAATATGATGTGCCCTTCCAATTATATTTCATTGAGAAATTTTGAAAGGTGAGGGGTTAAATCATATGCGAGCGGATTCTCTAATGCTCAAAGATGAGCAGCATAACCCTCAGTCAACCATGTCACCACATTTATCAAAATGCACCGTTTGAAGCTGTCTTCCTCTCCTCACTAGTCTTTATCTATAGTTATGGGGACAGAAATAAAAGAAAACGAAATGCAGTCCAGGCTTCATCCTCTGCTCTGTTTTACAGTGGTCTCTTCAATGTCTTTACTCAAGGCATGAACGGCAGAATGCATACCCACACCCTATGGGAAATCACCAATCAAATGGCAAGCAAGCAGAGATAGAAAAGCTTTGAACAAGGGAAATATATGAAGGGAACTCACCTTTCTCCGTCGATCTGAGAGGTTGTCTTTGAATGGTGCAAACAACAGAGGATGACAACGATGAAGTGATTTTGTAGCGATGATCGTTTCCTCTGCACTGTAAGCTCTTCTGTGGTGTGGCTGTGTTTCTCTCTTCACCAGCTCCTCTTTGATTTCTACAGCAATGATCGTTTCCTCCATTGCTGTGAGCTCTTCAACAGTGGTGTGTTTGAAGCTTATGAAGGTTAGGGCTATTAATAAAATTTTGTTTTCCTAATGCTATCTGGGTTCGTAAAGCAAAATGGGATGGAATTGGCGTAGCGAATTCTCGAGCAAATTTTAAGCCAAAAAAATTGAGAGCAAGCCTTTTGTACTAATGTGTGTGTAAATTTTAAAATTATATTTAAAAATGTAAAATTTATAATCTATCCACTTCAAAGATATTCAGAATTAAATAATTTAAAAAAAAAAGTAAAAATTTTAAAAGCTATGGTTTGATATGAATAGTATTGAATCTCTCCGAAGTTGAAAGAAAAAAGTTCTTAAAGTTAAATTAATTAAAAAAAAATAGATTGAAGATAGAGATAGATAAATTATAGATTATAGAAAAAAATCTAAGATAGAAAAAATTATTATTTAATTATATGAAGTATACTTTTATATGTTAATATCGAAATTAGATGTAATATGTATTAAATATGAATTTTATTTATTAATTGTGTAAAGTTTTTATTTATTAAATCTGATATAGATATTACATTTAAAAAATAGTAGGTATGAATTAGAGTGTTAAATGAATTAGATTTAATTATTGAATGGTAAAGGAAATATTTATCTACTATCATATAATAAAATTTTTAATTATAACTATATGTTCGACCATTTGTATTCAAGAATACACAAAAGCGCTTGTAGAAGCTTCACTTTGCTCATGATTATAATTATGTTATTTTACATTGTTAAATTCAGATGATTCTTTATATTTAAACTTAGTTTTAAATTTTTAAGATTATTAAAATGTTATGAGTTAATCCTCGTATATATTTAACTTTTTTTATACTATAATTTACTTTTTTAATGTTTTCTTTATGGATTAATGTTTATCTTTATTGCTTTTAATTTAAATATAATTAAAAAAATTTAAATCAATGTCACATACCACTTTATCTTTTTTATTTCATGATTTCATTTTATAATATAATGAATAGTCTCTTTAAATTTTAAAAATATTATAGATCACTAATGTGATATAAGAAAAACATAACTTTTAAATTTATTTTTAGTAAGTGAGACATTGAAATAGCCAATATATTCAATTTGATTTAAACTTAATAATTTAAAATCATAACTAAAATCATAAGTTATTAAACCAACATAACTAATATAATATTATATATATTTGGTTACTTCACTCATACTTGTATAAGGAGTCAATAGAAAAATACAAAAAAGACCATCTCTCTAAGGCTGAATAAGATAGGGCTAAAAAAACATTGTGTGAAGCATTGATTTTGTGATACTGGTCTGTGTATGAATTAATATTTTCTCTGATAAAGTTTGGAAGGGTCTTTATTTATAAGTTTCATGGGGGCTTAGTTAATGATGACAATTAGGTCAAATTGGCTAGTAGAGTTATAGAAGCCATTTAATTAGGATGGATTGCTTTATTAGAATTGCCCTATTCAAAGTTAATTGAGTAATTTGCTGTGTTAATTTCTTGTATAAGGCTTGATAAGTGATAAGTATGGAGTCTTATGAGCCTTTTAGAAGTGGGTTGGATCGAGCTAAGCTAATCTAGTTACTTATAGCTAACTAATTAGCTCCTATAACACAATTATATTAGCAATATATGTGATAGATTTATTTTGTTTTACGGTTCGTTTGTTGAAGTATAATTATTTGGTATTTGTTAATTAGAAAAGAAATTCAAAAATATATATTTTTGGAATAAATTATGAAAATTAAAAAAAAAAGTTTCTGAGTAAAAAATTTTCATCTTGATCAAAATTTGTCACTAATCTTAATTTTCTTTGAAAAAAAAAACGCCCATTTTGAGATGAAATTGGAGATGAAAAATTCCATCTCTAATTTCAAAATTTTGAGAGAAAATTTTTCATTTCTAAATTTGTCTTTAATCCTAGTTTTTTTTTTTCAAACAAAACAAATGACCATTTTGAAATAGAATTAAAAATGAAAATATAATTTTAGAATTTTGAGCTAGAATTTTCCTTCTATAAATCTGTTTCTAGTCTTAGTTTTTTTCTTAAAAAAAAAAGTTAACCATTCTGAGATGGAATTAGAGTCAAAAAATTCTATTTCTAATTTCAAAATTTTGAGATGAAGAATTCATTCCCTAAATCTGTCACTAATCTTACTATTTTTTTTTTCCCAACAAAAGACCATTTTGAGATGGAATTAAAGATGAAAAATTCTATCTTTAATTTCAAAATTTTGAAATAAAAAAATTTGTTCTTAAATTCATCTCAAATCTTAATGTTTCAAAAATGAAAATCTGAGATGAAATTAGAGATGGAAAATTCTATTTCTACTTTCAAATTTTCTTATTTTTTTAAAAGATTATTTTCAAAACATATTTGAGATGGAATTAGATACAAAAAAATTTTGAGGCAAAAAATTCTATTTCCAAATTTGTCTGTATTTTTCGAATTTTTTAAATAACTATTTTGGCACCAATTTGAGACAAAATTGTCAAGGATTAGAGACAGAAAAAATTGTCTTTGGTTTTGGTCTCTAATTTCCAATTTTCTTGTAGTTTAAGTTGCAGCTAGTCATGCAATTTTTTGGTTTTGCTTTCTTGCTTTCTTTGTAATTCTGGTTTTGAGTGTTTTTATTGTTATAAATACAAATTATTAGTTAAATATTATGAATTTTGATTGACCTCGTTATGCATTTAATAGCCATTTTTAACCATAATTTTAATTCTTAAGTTTTCAAGACACCATAAAAATTTCTAAAACATAATAGTATGGATACTAATACTTAACGCGCACTAACATACATATCAATTAATATTTTGATTTATTTTCTTTTAAAAATAATTAAATCATTTATTATTTAAAATTATTTACCAAAATTAATTAGACTCTTTTGGATAATATTTTTATCAAAAAAATTATAAACTAATTTCTGCATTATATGTTTACTTACGAGTAACTTGATCGATTTATCAAATTTTTAATAAAATTATGATATATAATTTTTTAAAGAAATCGGTAATGCAAATTTGCATTATAAAAAATATTAACATATATATATTTTTTTTTAGTTACAAATGAAACTCCAACTTACGAGACCTTGAGAACAGAAAATGCAAAAAGCAACATCTTTATTTACTTTAATTGCCTTTTTTTTTTAGAAAAAAGCTTATTACACGTTTATCTTAATTTAACTATTTAATTTTACTAAATAACTCAGAATCATCCAAGAATCAAGATCCTATAATTATAATATATAAAAATGATAGAAAGATTAACACAATACGGATTTTATGTTATTGTTTGGAGGTAAATAAAATACTAATTACGTAATTCAAAAGCAGTGTTTTTTTAACGCCAAATGTGATGTGCCCTCCCAATTATATTTCATTAAAAAATTTTAAATGGATAGGATTAAATCATATAGAGTAATAAGAATTTCGAACGAAAAAAAAATTAAATATTAACCGATAACTTAAAATTAATAGACATGAAAGGTAAGGGCAACAATTCTTAAGATGTTTCACACTTAAATTCTTCCTCTATCATACAAAAATAAATAAATATAAAGATTGCAAGCTTAACTTTTTCAAGAAAGTTATAGAAATCTTGATTCCCCAAAAAAATAGCCACAGGAATCTTAAACTATCATATAGGTCCCTTTTACTTTTTCCAAATACATTATCATAAAGATGCTTACTTAAACTTCTAGCTATGATTGGTTTTCTCTTTAATTATTAAAGATTATTTAATTTTACAAGGAAAGAAAAACTTCACTACACTATCGATTCAAAACAAACCATGAAATTTCATATTGGCCAAAAAGGAAAAAAAAAAAAAACAAGAAATCTCTTCTATGCTAAGAAAGTTTCATTGCAAAGTAAACGGCTTATCTTTAATTGATTATTAAATCAAACCTAAAATAATTTTTCTTTCGATTAACCAAAAACACAAATCTTAATTCTACCGCTGCTTAGAATTTCATCAAGAATGATATAGGAAATTATCTAATTGAACATTTTTTCTTTAGAAAAAGGAGAAAAAAAAGAAGAAGTCAACTCATTGAATTGGATATAATTAATAGAAAAAGAAAATGATAAATAAGCATAAGAAATTCCTATTAAATAAAGAATAATACTTAATACAAATATGAATCAATAAAGCAAGATAATCTCCATATGTATGATTGTAAATAATAACAAGAAATCATCTAAAGTTTCCACTTCATTTTATCAGTCTTATGAGAGAGAATTCTGTGGTTGAACTTTTGAGCCTGTCTTTTGAACTTCTGACGTTCAGCGCGCTCCATAAAATCATATGCTAAATGTTCTCTGTCACTTACTTCTAAATCTTCTTCATCAAATGATGATAATGTTGTGCTACTCTTCACTGATTTTGTGATTTTTTGTGCAGTTGGGAGAACATAATTCTTGTAACACTTCGAACAGAGATTGTTGTTTTCAGAAGAGCCATAAAAGCCACAGTCGAACACGCAGAGTGGTGGATTCATCATTCACAATTATTCTTTCTTGCTTTTTAATCAAAGATCAAGATTGAAGGTCGTGGAAAATTGACTAGAGGTTAGGGTGGCGGTTATTTATGGGGCTATAGCTTGCACGGTCCTTAATGAGTAGATTTCATGCAATGTTATTGATAGATTAGAATTATATCCGAAGTAGACTTTTAAAACTAATGGATAATAACAAATTTTACTTGAACTGAAACAAAATATTCTGATAAGTTAAATATCCTAGTCCATATTTAATTCACTATAAACTATTATTTGGGCCATAAGCCCACTATGGTTTACAGTAAATAAAAAAATGTATAAACTGCACTAAACCCATATGGGATTTGAGATTCATTCATTTGATCCCCCTTGTGTCTCAAGAAACAGCAATGTACTCGTTGGGCCTTTTTTATTTTCCTATTTGTTTCATTAGGGTATTCGTGGGTCAAATTGAGGAATCCAACTGTCATATTGTTTATGAGTCACTTTTGAAACCGATTCTTAAATTCATCACTCAGATGGAATATATTTAAAACTCAAGATAATTATTTATTTTATATATTTTTCTTTGACAACAGAAAAATTAAGTACGTTTAAAAATCTAAGTAATTATTCATATATGGTCTAATTTATAACTATTCCCTATTCATAATTTTTTTTTGGTTGTTTTATTTTTTTTTAAAAAATAAGTTTTGCAAAACGTAACCAAGAAAAAAAATCCCACAACTTAGGTGTTTTTGCATTGATTAAGATAATGATACATTTTTTAATGTTTTCAAAACTAAACCAGCATTGAATTGAAATAATGAGTAATTCATGATTTAATAGTCTAATTATAATTAAATTATTTTTAAAAAATATTTATAAATACAAATATTTATAATATTTATAATTAAATTAATATATATTATAAAATAATATTTAAAATAAATATAAATAATTAAAAATGCAAAAATTAATTAAAACATATGATAACAAATTTATATAAAATGAGTTAGATATAATTTAATAAATATTATAAGTTTTTATTGTAGAATGTCAAATTCTGATCTAGATTAAAAAAATAATTTTTAACTAATTCAGCGTCAAATCAATCAATTTTTCACTCATTTGATTAACTAATTCTTTATTCAGCGATTCTCAAAATCAATAGGATTAGAATCACAACTAATTCATTAGTCCAATCAACTGGTTTAGTTTAATTTTTTAAAATTATAATTTTTATAACTTGAGACAAATATTTATTTCATATATTTTTTCTTTAAGAATACAAAACATAATTACATTTTTGTGTTTATATATACAAAGGAAGCTTATCAATTGAGAAGAGGGATTTTATGTGAGAAATGATAGTAGAAAATAATCATATTTAAATTATAAATCAATGGTTAATATTAAGACAAAAATATTAATTAAAAAAATTAAAGTAGATGTTTATTGCACATTTATAATAATTTTCATTAATCTCAATTATTAATTTATGATTTGATTATTTCTTCTTTTTATCTCTTACCCCTCCTTTCCTCTCTCTCTCTCTCTCTCTCTCTCTATCTCTCTATAATGTGCTTTGTATTTTATCTCTTAAGGACATATTTGAAGAATTATCTACTTGCTGTAAATAACCACTCAATATTTATAATTTTTTTGTTTGATTTTTGAAAGAATAAGCAATAAGTAGTCTCTCAATGTAAAGAAAGAAAAAAAAATCAACAAATATCAGTCTTCCACGTTTGCTAAAATTAAAATAATCAAAAGTTTATCCAAAAGAGTTAACTTTCTTGAAATGTTTGTGTTTGAATGAAAGCTCACGTCTTGGCAAAAAATCAAAAAAACAAAAAACAAAAATAAAAACAAAAAATGAAAAACAAAAGAAAGGATATAGTGTTGGATCGAGACCCTCTATATTTTTTTTAAATGTAAAAGATAAATTTAGTCAGAAAAAAAGAAAAGAAGAGAGAGAAAGTATATGAGACTCACTTGGATCTAAATTCTTTGCATTTAAGGAATAAATGTAGGGGGAAAATTTTAAAAAGAAAGAAAAAGAAAGAGAGTAGATAGAATTCACTTGCTTTATGCGAGTCCCATACATTCCAGTGTTTTTCTTTTTTTCTTTTAGATTTATCCTCTATGTTTATCAATAAATGTAGAAGATTTTCATATGATCCACTCACTCTCTGAAATCCCCATATTATTAAATATAAATTTTAATAGTATTGATTAGTGTTGATTTTGAAAAACAAATAAGGTAATGTCATTTAACAATGGGAAAAAATATCTATTAAGGGTGATTGCTTGCTAGGTTGTCTTGGGTTAAGCCAAGTTTTCAACTCAATCCGCACATTGTTGTGCGTAGGACTGTTCAAAATAAATTTCATCCTATTCTGACCGAACCAATTCATTAGAACTTTATCTTTTAATTAGATTAATTAGATGAAAATCGATTTATTTAGTTGGATGTTAGATGTCCTAATGCAACAGAATTAAATTGATTTTTTATAAGCAATTTACATCCTTTTTTTGTTATATATGATAAATTATACTTTTTTTAATTAATTTCTCCCTCAGACAATAAATTTCAACCTTCTATCAACTGTTTTTATGAGCCATTTTTGTTTTAATATAATATTTGAAATGTTAACCCTTTCAATTGAAGAAAAATGTAAAATTTTAACTTCTAAATGCATTACAAGAATTGTTTTTTTTTTTCAAAGAAAAATGGATCATCCAATTCAATTTGAACCAAATAAAATTAGATTGGATTGGTGTAATTCTAATTACTTTGATTGGAAGAATTAAATAGTATTTATTACCAACCGACTTGATAAGTTTAGCTGCACAAAGGTGTCTAAACTGATCTAAACTAAACGATGAATACTCTTAGTTGTGTAAATTGAAAATAATAATAATAATACAACAACAACAACAAACAAACCCTTTTCTCTCGTTAAGTGGAATAGGAATAATAATAATAATAATAATAATAATAATAATAATAATAATTTCCAAAACTAGATTACTACTGTTTTATTGCTTTACCATGAATTGAAGCTTGATTCTACCTTGTTTTCTTGGTCCAAATGATTCGTTAAAACTGGTTTGCTGATGCCATGTTGCTTTACTATAAATTTAAGCTTGATTCTAGGTTGTTTTGGAACCAAATGTTGTGCTAAAAACTGGTTTGCTGCTGTCCTGTTACTTTACAATTTAAGCTTGATTTTATGTTGTTATTTAGGTCCAAGTGCTATGCTAAAACTAGTTTGCTGTGTATGAATTTAAGCTTGATCCTAGACTATTTTTAGGTCCATATGCTAACGGTTGCAATTGCAAGAATAAACTCTCTCTGCATTTTTTGACTAAGGCCTTTTCTTTTATTCTTTGAATTGCGAGGGGGCTTAAGGCAATAAAACTGGAAGGGGATATCATAATGAAAAATAATATCAATGGTTATCAAACCACCGGATGTGTTTTCATGACTTACAAAATAAGGATAGAAAAAATTATATATCAAGAAAATGTGGACTTGATTTGGGTTTATCCCTTTTTTTTTCTTTTCATTTGAGCGTAAATATGGTATTGTTTACATATGATCGAGTTTTATTTATCCTACGTAGAAAGCACATCTTATTTGTCGTGTAAATATTATCTTTTATTATATGTAGATGCAGACATTTCCAAAATGAGTTGGCACTAGAAATATTTGGTGTATTTATTGTGCTTGTAGGTGTACACTCTTGTAAATATAGTTGTTAGCTTTTTTAAAAAAAAATTTTTGAAATACTTTACATTGAGACTCAAGCCAATGTCCTGCAATAATATGCCAGCGCCCTTGCCCCTTGTGCCACAAGTTCCCTATATATATATATATATATAATATATATATATATATATATAAATAAAATAATATAATACTTTATATTATATATATATAATATAAAAGCATCTAAACTAATATATATTATTTATAATTATAAATATATTTTTAAGTTAGTTAATTTCTTTATTTGATAAATTATTTTTTTAATTTATTATTTCTATGCCCTTTTCTTTTTTTTTTTTAATGACAATAAAGTTTTAATATAATTTAAGAACCTTAAAATTTTAATATTAAATATTCTTAAATTCTAATTATAGGTAATTTTTTAATTTAAAAATAACTTCTTAAAAATCCATAGAAACATGAAATTAATAATTAAAATTTATTTCTTATATAAGAATTTTAATATATAAAATTTTAAAATACATATTTAATTATCACTAATTCAACTACAGTTTAATACTAATAAATTGAAAACTAATATTTCTATGAATTTAATGCTCGTTCGATTTTAAAAACATTAGCTTCTAATGTTTAGGATTATAAAATATTTGCTAAATAAAGAATTAAGAAATAAAAATGTCGCCATTAAAACGTTAGTTTTTAATGGTGACTATTTGATATTGCCTCTAAAGCCCATTTTAGTCGCTATTGAAAGTAAGGGTATTCAAGGCCCAGTTTGACTCAATCATATTATGTCAAGTTGGCTCAAGCCCCACAAAAATATATAATTAGGTTGATCATGTTGTTCAATGTGGCCTAATCCAACCCAATGCCCTTAATTTGTTTAAAAAACATCCAATACTCATGTGAAAATTTTATTTTTTAAGAAAAAATATAATTTCCTTGCGATGTGGTAGTAATCTATGGATTTTTAGTGATGATTTTTGGACTTTTTGTGACAATTAAAGTCACCATTGAAAGTAAAATTTTTTGGGTGTATTTTACTCCATTGTTAGTTGCATGGCACCTTTCCATGAAATCACAAGCGGGCTATAAATTTATAAAAAAAAAAAAGCAAAGTTTGGTAATGCTAAACCCAAATGGACATAAGGATATTGACATATATAAATAGATACAAAATATATAAATTAAAATAAATTTTAAAGTGTTATTTTCTATTCAATATAAATAACAAATACATATCAAATATGATATAACTTTATTTTTTAAGAAATGGTGTTTTATGCTTAAACCTAAGGGCTTTTAGCCAAATTTTGTAAAATGGAAAGGTTCATGTACCTAATAATGATATGCTAGAAAAATAATAATAATGGGAGATTAGGTTAGATCATACTAGACACAATATTTGAATCCATTGTCAGATTAGAGACTGAGGAAGCAAACGGCAACAATTAAAAAGAAGGAATAAGATACAACTTATAATACGAATAATTTTAAGAGTAGGTTAGAATGTCACTATACTACAAACCTAACCTTAGTTAGTATAAATATGATTAGTAGTTTTATGTGGTCTATGACTTGGGGGCCTTATGTAGCAACCCTAACTCTTAATTACCATTATTAGGCTTGATTATACAATTAACTATTGTAAATCAAAGTCTAAAATTATTACAATTAATTAAAATAGGAAAAAGGTGTAAAAATTTGAACCTTGATATTATTAGAGTTATTAGCTAAGCAACTAGAACTAATTGAATTCACAAGTGATCATAATTATCAATTAAGACCTTTGGTTTATCTTATTATTGATTTCAACTTACCACAAACCTCTGATGAATATTCCCAAGTCATTATATAACCTTAACATAATGAAATTTAAGATTTCTAAGTCAAAAATAAGAGTCTGAGAACTTTCACCGTGACTTGGACCTTCCTGATCACGGCTAAGTTAGTTATTAAAATTGAAACCTAAAAACCAAGTTTGGGGACTCTCGTTGTGATTTGGTACATCCATACTGTGACATAAGTAACTATTGGAACTCAAAATTGAAATTTTGCACCTTGCGCCATGGCTTGGATTTTCTGCGTCATGGCGGAGTGCTCTTAAAGACCTACTATTCACGTTTTTGTGATTATTACCGTAGTGAGTTAGACCCTCGTCGTGGCAAGCCTATGTGGTGCTGTGGTGGATCAACTTCCTGGGACTCACCACTCAATTTATTCAACTTGCACCGCGATAGACCATCCTTGCACTACGGCCAGCTCAGCTACTAGAACTTATAATTTCTCTTCCCTCGGTTCTCGTTACGACTTGACCTCTCACGCTGCAATAAATTTGTTCTCTGTTACTCTCCTTGGGCAATTTTTTTGTTTTACATCACAATGCTCCTCACCTCTGCCTGATGCTTGGCAGCAACTTAACTCATTTTGGTTATGGCTCAACTACCTCCTGTACATAAACTCTCTAAATTTCATCCCAAACACTACAACACTCCTTCCATTAGCATCCTAAAGCCATTCTACCTTAATTTATGAGGTTTTAATAGCTTTTATCTACCTGATTTGCCTGACTTACCTATCATTATCAATTCAAAATTTAGGTGTTGATTTATACTCATCGAATTACCATATATCAACAAGTTCAAAAATTAATGACAGCAAAGGATTCATAAATTACCAACATTATCACTCAAACACAATTCCATTAGAGGTTCCACGCACCACTAGTTTAAGTCAACATCTAATGTATCACATGATTACATTTCCAAATAGTAAACCATATCATAAGATTAACAAGGTTTCATATTAGTCAACCCCCATTCCATGACAGCAAAAATAGTTCAATTACACATATCTATAGGGCTAATGCTAAATAGCCATAAGACCTCAAGTCATTCATTAATTATTAGTCAATTACCATCACAATATTCAATCCCATGATAAATTTATTACATGAACGATCCCTAAACTTAGTAATTTATGATGCAATGTGGCAAATACGCAAAACTAGTATTCTTGTTACACAAACTTAACCTTACAAGGTCTCCAAACCTATGGCCACCAAACCATATAATAAGCTTCTATTAATTTCTCCTTACCATTAAGAGATCCGATCCCTAAAAATGTTAGCCTATAACCAAAGTGAGATATACAATTTCAGTAACAAGAGGCAACTTCCATATACATGTGCAAATTAATCAATATAATGCATTTTCATATCATCAAATACCAGAATTATCAATTCAATTAGCAAATGAACTAGTTAAATTATAAGTGACAATTATCCTATACCAGCAATCACATCAAACATGTTAAAGGCCAATAACATTGAGAGAAGCCCATCCACGGCACTAACTCTCCAATAAGCACAACTTGGGCTCAGTGCATTCAGGGGTCTGATCATAACTTGATACCCGATCGAAACACGATGCACGAGTGGCAACCGCACCACAGCTGCACCATTGATTCACAAGGTCCAATTACAATACAATTCAAGTAGCCAACCAATTATTTAGCATTTCAAAATCATATATGTACAGCAAATATTAGATTAAAATGAGCATATACATAGAATTAGAAAATTAACCCTAGTTACCTCAATGAAACTCAATTGCTTTTCCTCTAACTTTCATTAAAATCCAAATGCACATCAAGCCTATGAAAAGTATAATTATCATCATTTCTAGGAACAAATCAGATACATAAAGAGTTGAACTACCAATGATTACTTAGAGGTTGTTTACCTAACCACCAATGGATTCCAATTTCGGGTTCTAGCTTCCCCACACTAAAAACTACCATAGTTCACTCCAATTTCTGAATAATTTGGCATAAAATAAAGTCCTATATTATAAATCAACTATAAGAGTCTCAAACTAGCAATAGATGCATCAAAATAGGAAGATGATACTTATCTAACAACACCCATAGCCTCCACCTCTAAAAATTTACCATGAAAGCACCAAGCAACAAGTTTCAGTTTTGGGTAGAAGATAAAAATGCTCCAAATGAAAAACCAATTAGGTCAAATTGAAGAGGAAGAAAAAGAGAATTAACTTATATATAAGTTATCTTGGCTAAATCTTGCTCTAAGAGTGAGAAATGATGGATTTATGCCAAGAACCCTAGCCTCCACCTTAAACCTCCAAAAATCTCTTGCTCTTCTTGTGTTTTCTACAGAATAAGGAAGGGACTAAAGTGTGTTTAAGGTTTAGGTGGATTTAAGTTGGGTTGTGAGCTGACCTAAAAGTCCAAGTCTAAGTGGGGTTCAAATTTTAACTTGTTGGGCTAGACATTACGGGTTGAGTTGCAGAATTTTTTATGATTAGGGATGGAATATGCTGATTCAATAGCCCAAGATCTATTTGGACTCATTTTCCTAAGTTTGGGTTAAGGCTAAATAAGTTCTTGTCTCACTTAAATTCACTTCTAAGTTTTTGGGCTTTTAGAAAATTTAAATTAGGCTTACAAGAAAACTAGTATTGGATTCTTTTACTAAGCTCATGGCACAACTGGGCTTCTATATTAGGCCTCAAGCTTAAATTAATTATAAAGTTTAAATTAATGTCCACCTCTCTTAATTAATTTTTCTAATTAAACCCATATTAATTCTTAATTAATTTCTGGGTATTACATTTTCCTTAAAGGGGCTTTATGGATAGCTTGATCTATTACATGCTATTTGTAACATACAAAACCTAATCTATTTACACAATGCTTAATACTAAATTAATTATTTTAATACCAGTAAATATAATTTATTATTAGTCTAATAATTAATCAATGCTAATCTATTACATAATTAATTTTTTCAATAATATCTTACATAAATAACATTAATCAATTGTTATACAAAATAAGAAAATATCAACATAATATATTAAAAATATCAAATCATCAATATGAACTGCAACCAAAATTGAGAAATAAAATGACAAACCAAAAATATTGAATTCAATAAGGAAAACAATGCTAAATGCGAATAAGGTTTCAAAATTGAATAAAATGGAATACCATAAGAAATATACCCAAAATATTTGGCTTAACCAAGTGTCTAAATACATCAAAATGTCCTTAAATAATACAACTCAAACTTCCACTAAACTAAGACATTAACAAAAATTTCTCAACACCCAAGAGTCACAAGTTTCTCAAAAAACTAATGGGTAAGCTTATGGTTAATGAATCATTTTAGTATATTATCCTCAAAATATATATACTCTAAATTTGAGATTTATAAATCTTCTCTTAAGTGAAACAAGAACTTAATATCAAAATTTAATGCATTTGTAATTCCTATAATTTTAAGGGAAGTATATAGTAGAATTATTGTTGCCACTAAATGACTAAGATTTAAAATATGCATAACAAAATTTAATTTCCTTGACCATGTAGCCTAAAAATGGCCCTGCAATAAACGACATATTCTACCATCAAAATTGAGACAATTATGAGTGTCTAATTGTTACTTTTTAATGAAACAATTCCTCCAAATACTATGAGTTGTTTACAAAGGTTGAAAAAATTGTTAATGTTTGTTTGACACTTTTCTACAAAATTATTCTTCCAAAACATCAAAGGATATATATAGAAGTAGATTTTTAAGTCATCCATGCAAATCACATAATCTAAATCCAACAAGCCCAATGATTACAAATGGATCAAATCTACTCTAACTTAAGATACAATCTTAAGAACTCTGTAAGTACCACATAATTTTTTTAGTAACCCTCTATTGATCTAATCCATGATCACTCAAGTATGTTTACCAAGTACACTCATAGCAAAAGCTATGTCAAAATGAGTACATACCTGAATATATATCAAGATTACTATTGTAGAGTAAGAAATGGGACTTACTATATTCGTTATTGAGGATATTAAACATTGTTGAGTTTTTCTTCCTTCTTACAAGGAGACATGTTGGCACAAAAGTGGAGGTAAAAACTCCACTCATATATAGTCCTATTAAATGTAAGGTTTATAAGACAAGTTGAGAAATAGAAAATTTTATCATAATAGATCTATGTGTTCGTATAAAATGAACGTGTTCCCACTTACATTTGGTAAGAAATATTCAATTATTTTATTAAGCCAAAAGAATATGGCAAGGTAATAAAAAATTGTTTATCATACTAAGACACCTTATTAGTTCTTAAATGAGGTTCATTAATATATAAAATTACAATATTATCTTGCATTATTAATCTCACAAGTCCTGACATACATCTATTAATTACTCAAGTAAGATGTCAAACATAATATTTATCTAGAAACTTAACTTATAAGTTACTATGGGTCTTATTTAGAGTTCTCATATAAAAAAAATTGCATGGGCACCGTAGTTAGGATAGAAACAACATAGGGAAACTTGAACTATGTGTACAACATAATCATAAACAAAAGTTTCTTTTAAGATTCAACTAGTAAATTATAATACAAAATTGTTGTTTATCATGATTCTGCCTAAGAGTCCCAAATCATATCAACCAAGAGAACTCAATCAGCATGTCAAAGATAACAAAACTAATATCTTTAACACTTATGTACCAATAAAGTAAAATAAATATTAAGACATCAATTGAAATATACCATAGTACCAACATAATACATTGACAATGTCATATATCAAGAAAAAATATCCTTAATACAAAAGCCTTACACAATTAGTCTTGTAACATTTATAAAATATCTCATTTATTAGTATCCATATATATTACCAAATTCATACCAAATAATGTCACACCAATAAGGTGTGTCTATTACTTGTATAATATATTCCATGTAATACAATAACCAAATTTAAAAATAAATAAATAAATAAATATTCACCACTAAAAGTTAAATACAATTTATATGATTCATCAAATCTCTATAACAATAACAACAAGATACACCACAATGCTATATTGATAAGGCCTATGCATTGTTAGTATAATTTGTCCAACAATAATTATGTAGCAAAAAATTGATTGAGATATTTCAATATAAACATATTAACTAAATTAAATGTTTTAATTAAAACCAAACATCTTATGATTGGTCTTGCCATAGGTGAATTCACAATCACAGAGTATCAATAATTAAAATGATTTTATAGGCAAATAAAAAGCATGTTATCATACTCAATATAAGTGATATCTTTTAATATCTCATAACAATAGTGTATGAAAGAGTATGAACATGCAATTTGGATGACATGTTATACAAAATACACATATGTTATTGTTAAGATTGTGAAGTCAAGCCATGCTCCAAAACACAAAATCAAATCTAAAATCATCCATCTACAAAGTTTCAAGGATTTCCTTGATTAAAGATTAGAATTCATCCACAATTGTTATCACATGCTATAAGCATTAGTGTCACATATTAACTTTATAATATCTTCCTCCCACATAGCAATTAAAAAAAATTATATATAAGGATTTGAGCAATTACATGAGTGGCTCACCATAAAGACAAGACTCATTTTCATTACTTAAACCTTTTGGGATTATAACAATTGCTCATAAAATTTTCATCTCCATTAAAAATTTTTCTTTTTGAGGTTCATCACAAAGAAAAACTTCAGAAATTATCCAAAAATAATTTTCCATAAATCAGGAAAAATTTAAATGGCATTAAAGTAACTTATCCAAAACTTGATACGGACTATTAAAATTTCAAAAAATAAAAAAGACCCAAAAATAAGCAAAATGTCTAAATTTTATAATGTTTTTGTTTGAGGCCTAAAATGATAAATTGTCCAAAATTTTAAATGGCCCATAATAAATTATAAGAAATGCATTAAAATTGGACTTAAAATTCTATCTCAGCATAATAAAGGATATAAGAGCCCATAAATTATCAAAAAATTATTTCATACATCAAAATGCATCACTAGGGAGAGTGTGAATTATATATTGTTCAAAATTATATGTAGCTTATACACATTTTTTTGCTCAAAATTCAGATGGTATATAACTGAAATATAATGCGAAATATTATGGAAATTTAAGAAGTTAGTGTTTTGGACTTTCCAAAATTTTCGAAAAAAATACCGCTGATATGAGGATAAAAAAACGGATGCATCTGGTTCTAAGTTTGGAATAGGTGGGCCCAGCGCGTTTCCCCACGAACTCACACATGCCATGGGCCGCGTGTGGGCGGGCCCTGAACCAGCTTCTTCAACCCTGAAGAAGCTGGCGCAGCCATGGCGGATTTTCGCCATGGGAGCTCCACCTGAGCTCCCAAAAACGCGTTTCAACACGATTCTTCAATGCCAGATCACGCTAGGGGACACAGGTTCCATAATATAAACAATCGAAGCCAAAAATTGAAGGAAAGATGATGAAAAACGCATTATACATATAGCCCAAAGTCATATGCATTTTCTTCCTTCGATTCTCGGCAAAGCCAATGACTTTCATGTGATTAAAGAGTCTAATAACATTATAAGCATGTGAAGAGCAGATTCTACATAAAATCGAATTTAAACAACCACAAATTCAAAATAGATTGAAGGTGGCTCATTCGAAACTGTTTTTGATTTTTTTTTTTCTTTTAGTAGGACCAATGATTCGCAGTCATCCTCGATGCCCGCTGTTATTAGATCTTTATGATTTATCAAATATGTTGTAGCAAGTCACAAATTTGAATTCATTATACAAATACCCATAGAAATAATTGAATAAGAACAAAGAGGATTTTTTTGGGTACGTTGTAATCATGCAGAAGCAAGAGAACCAAGTCCAGATACGCACATATTATGAAACAATCAGATTTAAGAAAAATTCACAAACAGGATCGACAAGTAAAATTAGACTCTCATTGTATTGTTAAGGAAAAAATTGAGAGATTAGGTTAGATCAGACACAATATTTAAATTAAAGATTGAGAAAGCAGATGATCATGTTTAAGAGTAGGTCAAAATGTCACCGTATTATAAATCTAATTTTAACTCGTACAAATAAGATGATTAATTTTAAATAAAATATGCGTTGGATTTCTTTTTAATTAGACTTATAAATAATCTAATATATTATAAGTTATTTATAATACACAAAACTTAATATATTTACATAATATTTATTAGTAAATTAATTATTTTGATATTAGTAAAATATAATTTAATAATTAATTAATACTAATTCATTACATAATTACTTAATTTTTTCAACATGATATAATTGAATGCGAGCTACTGTGCGAACTACCTTTTAACTTCTTCCAAACATTATTCAAGCTTACGCTATTAGAGACACAGGATATCTCTATCGTTTATTTTGCACTCCCATATGTTATCAACTCCATTGTGATTTGTCCAAGTTGCTGCTAGTTGTACAATTTCGTGGTTTTGGTTTCTTATTTTCTTGTGCTTCTAGTTTTGTTCCTTTTTTATTGGTTATTTTTTTAAAAAATATACCCTAATATTTTCTTTCATGATAATATTATTATAAAATTCTTAAAAGATATGCTGAAAAAAGTTTGAGTATATGAACGTTTGAGCTTCTCATAAAGTTAACCCCCCCCCCCCCCCCAAAAAAATTATTAATGACTTTTGAAAAGAACACTAAACACAGTGTTTCAAGAGGCACTTAAGCATAATATTTATATTGCGTTATTTTATTACATTTTTTATATTTAATTCTCAAAATAATTAATAATATATAAAATGAAATCATTGCCTTTCGTATTTGTAAAAGCAAAAGCAAAAATAAAATAAAATTCCATTTGCACACATGAAAGGGACCTGCAACACAACTACAAGCACAAAAATAGAAAAACATGTGGCCCCAAGTATATTCCTTGCAAGAAAACTTGGTTAAGTACTTTGAGCTAGCTAGAGAATCGAATTAAAGAAATAATCCAACTAAAGAGCTCGAATAGATATCTACAAAATCGGGGTTATTCTAGTTAATAAGTACATGTGACACCGGTAATGCAGGGGATCTGCAATTTTGTTACATATTTTAATATAATAAATTACCTATATATTTTTTTGATAAACTAAATTACCTATATTCTTTAGAACAAAACTAGAACATTGTTAAGTGTTTATTATTATATTTTTCAACACAAACATGTTGTCATAACTCAACTATATATGATGAAATCTTTTTAAAAATTATATATATATATATATATATAAATGACAATAATTGTTTATATAAATTTATATAAAAATAATTAAATAAAAATAAAATTTCTTTTTTTTTTCTCTCATCTCTTTCATCCTCCTAAATTCAATCACAATCTTAAAAAAATTTATCTAAATTTTATTTTTTCTTTATAAATAATTATATAGTGAAACAAGTAAGAAATTAAGTTATCGAATATAATTATTAATTCATATCCTGCGCTGCAAAAATTTTTAACCCAGATGCTTCCTGTTTTTTTTTTAAATGATGCAGGTCTCTCAACCCTCATTACAAATCAATTTTTTAAATTTTTTTACACAATGGATGACCTTTTTAAAAAATAATGGGAGATGGGGTCTTCCCACATCCCATTATTATTTTTTTAAAATTTTATTAAATATTACAATTTGAAAAGCTGACTTAATTTTTTAATAAACAAAGAATGATTTATCATAAAAGAATATAACAACATGAATTATTAAAGAATGAAATAAATGTAAAATGTTATGTACATGAAAGGGAAAAAAAGCACACTTATTCATCAAAGTAATGGTTCCGGATATTAAAACAAGGCATTCTTCTTACTTCCTCTGTGGCCGCAATGATTAATCTTCTTCTTTATCTTCTCTTGCTTTAGCTAGTTCTCATTACCAATCAATGGAGAACTCAAGTCCGATTGAAGGGACTAAATATGAGGAATTAACTAACTTGGAGTGAAGAACCTATGTTCCTCTTAGTGTGATGATCTTTCTTGATGAAAAGATGCCCTAGGATACTCGATACTAAATGCAAAAAGATCAATAAACAGAATTGTTAATGGGATGGACGCATATGGCATGTGTAGCTACTCTAGTTAAAAGTTCGTGACTCAAGAGCGACATAAGAAGACTATGGAAGCAACAACATATAACAAGATGGACCAGCATCTTTGAAGTTTGTAAATTGTGATGCCAATGCCAATGCCAATGTAAAGAAGAAGGCCCAACATCCTTGAAGTTTACTTGTGTTGGTATTGTGGTGTGAAAAGAGGATGCCATACCTTCAAAGCTTATAAATGAAGCATTAGCATTGGTGTCATTATCATGTTCACCCATGTCATCCACCAAAAGTTCCTTAGCTAACATAAAGTCATGACCTTTCTTTTTTGAACCTGAGGCCAAACCAAAATCAAAGAAGGATGGTAGGGCAAGATCAACCTTAGTAATATCAACTTTGGTTCTACTTGCACAATGACAAACTATGACCAAATCACTAAGAAAAAACTTTGCCAAAACAGGCAAGCCCTTAATCTTGCTTGCAAAATAAGCATCCAAAAAACACCTCCTTCATGTAAGATCTGCCCAACCCTAATTCAGATGGATTGTAGGAAGCTTAATGAACAAAATTCTGCTAGAAAAAGGTGACACTTCGAGTCATAGAATAAAATATGAGCCTTGAAAAAGCCTTCCATTTGAGGTACGAACTCTTACCAACCCTCATTTTCACCTC
Source organism: Erythrophleum fordii (assembly GCA_032878935.1). NCBI lineage: Eukaryota > Viridiplantae > Streptophyta > Magnoliopsida > Fabales > Fabaceae > Erythrophleum > Erythrophleum fordii. Next base: position 1,497,902 of record JAVQMF010000049.1, on the reverse strand, counting down.
GGCACTGCTTTAAATTGTAAACGACGTTAACGACCACTAACTACAAAAGGTAGTATAGTTAGCCCACATCATAAGACAAAATTGATGATCACTACAATAGTAGATGGAAGCAACTATGTCAATGAAATGTTGAACTTGTTCAAAATCATCTTAATAAAAGGATGAGGAGGGAATTAAAGCTTATAAAATAAATGTGTATACATACTACATTGCCTCAAAGCTAATGTCTAAAAGAATAAGGAACTCCTTTTGCTAAAAAACAAGTAGGAATAATGAATTTCTTTTGTAAAAGCTTTAGATCCTCTTCAATAATCTTAGAATGCATAGAATAAGCCAAAGATAAAATGTCATGAAACTTTATAACAAGATTTGCGATTGAAAAAAAAAAAAAAAAACCTAGAGGGACTAACAAATTCCTTTTTGAAGAAAAGAGACATTGTAATCACTCTTGTTAGAAATCTCAATTGTCACCGAGATGACATAAGTGATGCAATTGCTTAAATATATTGAAATAGAAAGCTTAAAGATACATTACTAAACTTGTTTAGCTCAAGATTTTGCTAATAGACTTAGAGACAAATGTTATGAAAACCTTGCAAGCGTGCTAATCCTATAGACCTAAAACAACCTAGCCACATTGCTAAGGCCCAAGTAATAAGGAAGACATTACAAAACTGCAAGACCAAATGATAATTGGCACCGATCTCTAAATATATAAGGACATAAATCCTCAAATACACGGAAAAAAGACCTTTACAATTGGCTGCTATCCTTAGAAAATGGTCATCCCATTTCAAGCATACATAACATATATTGGTAGTTACAAAAAGCCCTTGTTTTTCTTCTTAACCAAGAGAGGAAATTTATTGTATTTCAATTTAAGAATTAAGCAATACAAAATTTTAGGTTGGGCTTAGCTTCCTCATTTCTTTTTGGCTATATTTTTTATGCTAACATATTTATATTTATATTTATTTCTAGTTATAATTGTTTTATTAGCTATAATTATTTAATAAGTGAACTATGCTATTTGTTTTTATTTGTTAATTCTCAATTTTAAATTGAATTAACAATTTCATTTTAATATTTTAACAAAATATAAAAAATAAAAATAAAAATAAAAATTTATTTTTGGTTTTTATCTTTATTATTATATTTATATTTATATTTATATTTATATCCATATCCATGTTTATATTTATGATTATATTATTTCTAGTATAATTATTTTGAAAATGAATTATTCTATTTGTTTTTATTAGTTAATTTTCAAATTCAAATTGCATTAACAATTTCATTTTAATATTTTACCAAAATGTGAGAAAAAAATGAACAAAAATATTTTTTTATTTTTTATTTTTATTATTATATTTACATTTACATTTATTACTTTATTTTAATTTATAATTTAATTTCTGTTAATGATTAAGACAAAAATATTGAAGTGGATTTAAAATAATTTTAAATTTATTTTTATTACTTCAAATTTGTTATAAGTAAATTAATTTTGGATTTACTTCTAATATTTTCTGATTTTTTTATTAATGAATTTCTTTCAAACTACATATCATTAGTCCATTCTACTTGTTCCTCTCGACAACATTTTTTATATAAGATATATCTTAAGTTCAACATTTCTAGAATTAATCATGGATGTGAAAACCGGACCGGACCGGCCGGTTCGACCGGGAACCGGCCCCTGGTCCGGTCCGGTTGGCTTAGGAAAATCAGCCGGCTACAGAACCGGTCAAGAACCGGTCAAACCGGTCAATAACCGGTTAAAACCGGCCAAAACCAGTCAAAACCGGTTTGAACCGGTCTGAACATATTTTTTTTTTTTAATTTTTTCTTATATAACAAAATAATTTATCCCAAATAATTTTAACAAATTAAAAATAAAAGGCAATAAAAAAAGAAGAGAGAGTTAAAATATATATATATATATATTTAAAAAATAAAGAATATAAAAGAAATAAACTATAAATACTTTATTATTTTTTATACTTAGTCTCTATTATGTTTATATTCAATTTTTTAATAACATTTTTTTAAAAATGTATTTAGCTAAAATTGCTATTTAGTTTTTGTTTTTAAATTTTTTTAATAATAAGTAGAATTTTAATATAATTTAAAAACTCTAAATAATTTTTGTAATATCTTAAGAAATATTAAATTAATAATTAAATAATTAAAATTTATTTTTATATTAAAATTTTAATATATAAAATTTTAAAAAATATAATTAATTATCACCGATTCGACCACGGTTCGACCAATGAATTGTGAACTAGTGCTTTCACCGGTTCAATGACCGGTCCAGTTTTTAAAACATTGGAATTAATACATATTTTTTTTGGGTACTGTAAGCATTTTATACTACAATATGGAGAAAATAGATAACTTACTCACTGGTCAAATCAGATCCATATATTCATACTAATCATATCAAATGCATATCATTTGATTATTCTTTTTGTGAATAATATTTTCCACAATCATCCATTCATGGGAGGTCACGTGACATTGTAATCCACTTCTCCAGTAATGATGTGCCACGCAACCTTTTCTTTTTCAAAAATTAGATCCTTGCGCATTAAAAGGATTCGTTTGATTTACTGAATTTGGAAAATTTAGGTGAGACATCTATCGGAGAATAGAGAAAATTTGAATTGTGATTCTCCTTTTTTGGCTCCAAATCTATGCTTCAGCCTGCCTTTCACTGTGTAGAATTCATTCATTTATGGTTTGTTTGGTTTACTATTTTCGTTTATATAATTTATGTAATATTTATTATATTTTTATTTATTAAATTATTATTTTAACTACTAAATTATATTTTAAAAAATAAAAATATAAAAATTATTTTTTATCCCATTTATTTATATGTTACATATATTTTTTTCTTTACATTATTCAACCAAATTCACTTAGAATGCTCGCCCTTCATTGCTTAAGAATGCTGCCAACCAAACGAATTTTTGCAATGGAATGTGTTGCATTTTTCCTCACCCTCTATGAATCAAACAAGCCTAAATGCGGGGGTTAGAAACCTAGCAATTCAATTTTTATTTGTTTTTTATTTAATGTGATGTGGGGTCTCTGCATCACATTATAAATTTAAAAAAATAATAAAAAAGGAGATGCAAGGTATAAAAAAATTTTAAAAATTAATCTGTGATGGGGCTTCATAAACTTAAATAAATAAATATCTAGGTTAAAAGTTTTGTCCACGCAAGATCTCTATTCATAGTTGTTTTTTCTGCAGTAATTATGTCAAAAAACCTCATTAAAGTGTAATAAAAAGTGTTAACATGCAAGAAGATAAATTCATAAAGCCATATCTTATTAAAAAAAATGATTAAAAATAAAGAATATTGTACGCCCACTAAAGAAAGCAATAGAAGGACACCCTAAACCTAATCCAAACGTTGTAAATTATTTGAAAAGAAAAAAAAAAAGTTGAGTGGGGCAATTAAGAGAGGGTAATTGGGCAAATCCAGCGAGTGTTGCGGGATGGTACATGCACGTGGGTGAGATTGAATAATTTGGTCTACCACGTACGTACAATGATGATGACACACGTGCACATTAGTTCATCTGTGGGAGCAAACAGATTGAATTAGGTAAGAGCAAGCTTCCAAGACCTAATAGGCTAGCCAGCAAGTAGGTAGCTATATCCATTCCATTGCCCATCTCTCTTTTCTCTTTTCTATTAAGTTTCTACGTTTTGGGACCATTCTCTAAAAGGAATGTCATTGAAAAGTGAAACACAGCTCCTTCATTTCTGACGAATGCGATGCCCCAGCTAAAATTCACAATTCGCATAAGCTGTTTCTTAATTAATGGGCTTTTCAGGCCCTATGTAAATTAACAAAGGATTTTTATAACAAGGACTAACAAAAACAGTTTTTTAGTTTGATTGAATAGTTTATTATCAATTAATTCTCTCATGACATATGACATATATGCTGGATTTTCATCATTTATTTAAACCCTTAAAAAGCGCTTTGTAGTGGGATCTTAGCAAGGCACAATTGAGTTCCTGTCAAAGATATATAGAGGGCAAAATGAGTGTTTGGTTTGACATGGAGACAGAGCTTTTCATCTCTTCAAAACGCCTTTCAAATGTCTTTTTTTTTTAAAACTTTTTTTTTCCAATGCATGAGTCCAATCTGAAACTGTTGTGGCCAAACTTGCAATTTCTTAATCTTTTCCTCGGATGCTTCATTTTCAATTAATTAAAAGGAGATAGCTATAAGAGCCTCAAGGGGCACTTCAAACATAAGTATTTAAAGAATTTGATATATTTAAATTTAATGTTTTTATTTCTGTACTCTTGACTCTCAAAACCTTGTCTTTTTTTAGTTTAAAAAAGTGACACCAATTTTATATTTTAAGATTGAGTTAAATTTGATGACAATGATTTCATCTTTATTTTTTGTACCTTTTTTTTTTCCTAACAAAATTGAACTCTTGATATCTATGCCTTTATAAAAAAAAAATGTAAAATAGGCCTCCGGAAAAGTTGATCAAAGCAGATGCTCATTAGTCATTAGTATCTAAATATCAAGCGAACCAATTTTAAACGATGTGGGACTCTAGCCCCGCCTCCTTATGTTGCGACGGCCCAAAAAATGGGAGTTTATAAAACCATCCCACTTTACCATATTAGTAAATCGATTACATTTATTAACATATACAAATATAGTTCCCAACCAACTGCAATTAATTAATTAATGATAGTGGTTAATTAATAAACTAACAAATTGATTTGTAGGAGGAGGACGGAAGCGACAGTCATGAATGAGATTTGCTTAGAGCCGAAAGTGTGGTTGAAATGCTGATTTAAAAAAACTTGTGGGGGAACTTTATATATGCATGGAATACCCACTTCATGCTCATGCCCCCAACTTAATTGTGATGTTCCCACAGCTTTCACAGTCACTGATATGAGGCTTTCATTGTGTATCACCAGTGTCTCCTCCCTTATATATATATATATATATATATTCCACACGGCCATTATTGCTTCTTTAACTTGTGGAAAGAATTAGAGTAATGAAAGAAAGGGTAGGTTCTTAGGACCCTGAAGTGGCAGTGTGGCACCACATATCATCACCCACTTGCAAGTATGATAGCAGACTGTTTACCCATTAGAAAGAGGTTTAATTTGACTAGAGAAAAGGCACTTATTTTGGTTTCATCATCATTTCATATTTGAGTAATTGGTGGGCTTCGTGGCAGCGTGCGAGCTACCCAGCATGCATGCTTGCTTCCTATAGCCCCACGCCTGAATATATATCAGACTAGACGCTCGCATGGTGCACCATTACACTCTACACTCTTTTTGTGATTATAAATTTGTACTACCCCCTGCTTCTTTTCAACTTTTTTTTTTAGGTACTTTGCAATTATAAATTAATTGTATATAATGCAATAAAAGAAAGTTAGAGAATAAAAAAAATAATAAAAGTAAAAAAAAATAAATTTTATATTATACATTTTTTTTTATATCACTTTCTCTTCAATTATATCATTGTACTGGAAAATTCTAATTTCCTTTTCTTGTAAGTGCATTTGATTGTTCATTTCGGTCATTTATTCATACTTTTTAAAAGTTTATTATCAAATAATGAGATACATAAGTAATTTATTTTAAAATAAGTTAAATTCGTATTTTTTTAAATTTTCTTTAGTGTTTTGATTTCTTTCATAATACTTACTCATTTTAAATTAATTTCAAAATTTTTAATTTATATTATACATATTTTAAATTATTAATTTTGACTATTAGGTTAATAAATGCATAAAATGTTAGATTAGTATTGTCAAACATACTTAGGAAATTTTTTTATATGCACCTCTTATATGCAGCTGGTGTATGGTGTACCGATGCAATCAATAGTAACAATTTAATTTATATAAGTAAAATTTATATATAATATAAATAAAATATATATATATAATAAATCTTAACAGTTGAGTATGTCTTGACATATATAAAAAATTGCTCATTAATTAGAGCTGTTAAAACGAACAAACCTCATGACCCACGCAAGTCAATCTATCACGGGTTAAAGTTACACGGATTGTCTCGTTAAACACATTGGTTTACGCTAAAACAATGTTAAGAATTCCCATAGAAAGCATCTGACCGTTCCCAACTAACTTCTTTTTTTTTTTTTCAATATTTAAGTAGATTCCAATTAATTCTCAGAAGGAAGAATAAAATTTGCACAATTTTAGTCATTCAATAATTTTTTTTTAGTTGGCAAATAGAATAAAACAGTAAAAAGCTACAAAAAATCGAGAAAAGCCACTAAAAACAGTGACAAAATGGTGGTTAACTGAACTGAACTCTCACTGTCGCCGATTGATGTTCAGTCGACCACAATAGGCATTTTTCAAACAAAAAATGGCAGCAATTCATAAAATGAAGTGGCATGAATTTAAAAAATTTGAATTAATATCAAATGACTCTAAGAAAAATCGAAAATTTCAATCACACCCATGAAACTTTTGTTTCTTCTTTCTATAAATGTCTAACTTTTTTTTTTCTCTTTCTTATTCAGATTTCCCATTATTTTCGCTCTCTCTTCTGCTTTTATCATCAGCAGCTGGTTTTGATTTTCTTCAGCATTTTGGGTTCAAGTTTCAAATTTTAAGCTTTTTCTCTCAAGCTATCTCCTCTCTCAAGCTCTCTTTCTTTCTGCTTCTGTGTTCTGGTTTTGCGTTGAGCTGGAATTCTACTTTGCTGCGTTCAGGTTCAACTGCTTATGGTTTTGGTTAATTGAGGTATCAATTTACCTTTTTTACAAATCTTTTCCAAATAATTGGATAGGTGAAAATTTATTTGAATTTACATCTTGTAAAGTAATGTTGGTTGTAAGTTTTTTACATGTTAGTTGCAAATTTTTTATAGATTAATGTATTTTGAAAATTTGTCACAGGATAAAGACAAAGACAAAGAGGATGAATATGAAGAAAAAAGATGCAAAAAATGAAAATAATTTTTTTCCATATCATCAAATACCAAAACCAAAAAAAAAATTTAAAAATTTGAAAGAAAATAAAAAACAAAAGATTTTTTTTTCAACAAACAAAATAAATATAAAACTAATTATTATTAATTATAAAATAAAGAATATAAAATTTACATAATTAATTAATTACAATATATACATATATTAATGATTAATATATAGAGAAATAATTAATAATAAAAATTATTTAATTTTAAAAAATATATTTTTAACTAAAATCAATTAAAAAATAAAAAAAATAAAAAGAAATTTCAGTCAGAACAATAATGTTCCAACTGAAATAATCAGACGGACAGGCTGTTCAACTAAACAAGAATGTTCGAACAAACCTTTGTTTTTTAATCAAATTATAATTTTAGTCTTTTTAGTATCTAAATTAAATTTAACTAAATTATTTTCTTTTTAATTTTGATTTCCTAAATTTTTTAATTATTATTTATGTCAATTAAAATAATTTGACCACTTTTTATTAATATTATTTAATAATTATTTTTTATTAGTTATATGTGTGTTAAAATGATAATTTATTAATACATATTGAATTAAAATATTTATGAATATTGAGATAATAAATAGGCAAATTAAAAAGCTGCTCTAACAGTGCAATTTTGTGCAATGACGTGAGTATGGCACGTTTTGTAGAGTTATGTAAATTACTATTTAGTACTATTGTATTACAAAAATTCAGTATTAATTAAGAAAAAATTAACTGAGCGTGTGACTGAATTTTTAGTCAAATAATGTGTTTTTTACTAAATTTTTCGGTTTCCCAAATAAAAGTTCAATCGCAATTTTTTGTTTTTGTTATGGTGTTAGAATTTTGAATTTAGCCTAGTCCGTTTAACCTATATCAAAAAAATAAAATAAAATAAAATAAGTGGAAACAAGGAATATGCAGAAAAAACAAAAATGAAATGTAGTGAAGGTAGAGATATATTCAAAGACTTTCATTCATAAATTAAAGTACAACTTAATGAAATAATGGAAATCATGAAAACAAAAATAAGTTTTATCAACATGTATCATCATATATTGCACACAAAACAAATAGGTCAAAAGAGCGAACCAACTCAACCCGTCACACTAGTGGGTTAATCAAGCCACTCTAGTGAGATTAATATGCTTTCATAGCTCTACTTTTATATTGGTTTATAATACATGCATATGATATGAATTAGATATAAGGCCTAATTTTTTAGAAGACAAATTTAATGGGCTAAATTAAAATAGTAAATGAATTTATAGGACTAGACGCGAATTTAATTAAATTAATAATATAATACTAAATTATTAAAAATATTCACATATATTAAACTTTTATGAAAAATTTATTTAAATCCTGTTAATCATTATCATGTACTTAGGTAGTATTAGTCTTTTTAAAATCTAACTGATCATTAAACTGATAAAAGTAGTAGTTCACGATTCATTAGTTTAATCATGATTAAATATATATTCTTAAAATTTTATATATTAAAATTTTAATATAAAAAATAAATATTATTAAATTTTAAATATTTAATTATTAATTCAAATATGTTTTAAGATATTTGATATTTCATTTTTTAATTGAAAAAACAAAAAACTACCCGTGATTAAAAGTGAAGAGAATTTAATATGAAACTTTTAAATTTTCAAATTAAATTAAGATTCTACTTATTATTAAAAAAGAGAACAAAAAAGTAAATAACAATTTTAACCAAACACCTTAATAGTTGAGAGAAATGTTATTAGAAAATTAAACATAATAGAGAGCAAGTATAAAAAATAATTATGTGCCTTTTTTTTTTCTCTTATATATATATATATATATTAATTTTTTTCTATTTCAATCTCCTCTTTCTTCTTATGCCTTTTATTTTAGTATTTTTAAATATATTCAAGATGAACTATTCTATTTTATAAAAAAAATCTTTTAAAAAGAAAACTTTAATCATTGATTCAACAAGATTTTGACTAGTCCGACCCATTTTTTATCGATTCTTTAGTTGATTAGTTTTTTCAGACTAACTAAATTGGACCAAAGTCTAGTTCTCAATCCAACTGAACGATATAGTCTAATTTTGATTATATTGGTAAAAACATAATAAAATTTTATTCATGTTGCAATAACACTATAATATAACTGATCACACTAACTCATAATGAATTAGATGGTTAAGGTAAATCATGTTTTTTGCAAGCCTGATAGCTGTATAAATTCCCTTGCCAACTATAGCCTAAATCTTCCTTTGAAACTTCATGTTTAAGATCATATTCTCTCTTTCTTAATTTGTATATTAGGTCGAATTTGTTAAGACTATATTACCCTATCAATTTTATTAGTTTTTTTTAGCTATTTTAGGCCCAGAGCCTTGGATTTCAATCCAAAATAATAATAATAAAATTTGAGAGACCTCTAATCTTTTTAACATTTATTTATCTATAAATAAATATTTTGTTGTTGAGCAATTAGTTATAGGTAGCTCTATATTATAAATAGTTGATTTGAAATGTTTGTCACTATCACTTCCAAGTTGATCCAAGGACTATATGTATATGTGTCAGGCATTAACATTATTATCCATTGCTCAAAAACAAAACAAAAAAAAGGAAAAATTACTTAAAAGGACTTAAACTTTGTAAAAATTATAATAAGGGATATTAAAAATTGATATTATTTTTTAGGACCTCATGACAATTTATGGGCAAAAATACCCTCATCATTTGCTCCATTATACAACCCACTCAATCTATATTTTTCTACCCCATTTGCTCTTACCATTTCTCCATATGGTTTCTTTTTCTTTCGCCATTTTTGTTCTTCGCCATTTTTGGCTTCCTTCGTGACCTTCGTCCCCTTATTTCATCATCTTTCCTCTTTTCATTTTGTGATAGACTAGAAGGTGTTGGTATACCTCTTCCCTTGGCTTTCTATTGCATGGATATGCCTATTAAGGCTTTAGTTGATAAACTTGCAAGAGAGATCCAACAAATTAGAAGCCCACCTATCTTTCTTAATGAAGTAGAGGACCAAGAAGATGACCATCCAATAAGTGAGGATACCTGTCTTTGCTATTGAAGTAGAGGATAAAAAAAAGTACATTGTTATGTAGATGGAGGTGCTTCTAACTCTCCCTTCTAACTTTGGAGTATTAAAAGGAAGCTAGGTATTTTTATTAGTTGCAACGTTGAGACCTGAGACCATGGATGGGCAAACTAATGTGTGGATAAAAATGATGTACTTGTTCCCTTCTATAGAGTAGACCTTAACTGTGCTTATAGAATTGCTCACAGGTCCAAAAAAATCCACTTGGTTACTTGAGCTGACTAGTTATAACTTTATTGGCCCTCCACTGAAATCTCCCTATTCATATGATGAGCTCATTGATGCTCTACAAATGCCATCCATTTTAATGGATGGAGATGCAAGGATAATAACTAGTGTACCTAGTGATGCACCATATGATTATATAGTTTTGAAATTGATTTAAAGTCAAAACAAGCACTTAGAGTAAAGTATGGTGTTAAGGATGAATGGCGTTAGCAGAGTATAGGTACTGATAAGTTTTAGAACTATTATTACTAGGTCTAAGGATGTTGCTATTGAATTTAAGAAAATTTATTATTGTATTTTGGGGACCATCCTTTACTATTAAATTTTAGGTACGCTACTATTAAGTTTAGGTTTATTACTATTGGATTTAAAAAAATTTACTAGTAAAAACCTTGCAGAGTGTGCTTACTATTAAGTTTTATGACCATTACTATCAGCTTTAGGGATATTACAATTAAATTTGAGAAAATTTACTATTAAGTTTTAGGAATTATGTTTTATTATTAAATTTTAGGTGCGTTATTACCAAGTGTAGGTCTATTATTACTAGATTTAAAGAAATTTATTACTATGCTTATGGACTTTGCAAAGTACACTTATTATTAAGTTTTATGACTATTACTACCAAGTTTGGGAACATTATTACTGAATTTTAAAAAAATTTATTACCATATTTAAGGACCTTGAAAAGTATAATTATTACTAAGCTTTAGCATTGTTACTATGAAGTTTAGGAATGCTACTACTAGCCTTTAGGAAATTTACTATTATGTTTAGGGTTCTTGTACTGTAATTGAGTTTTAGAATCGTAACTATCAAATTTAGTGACATTATTTGCTAGATTTTAAGAAAATTTACTATTATATGTGTTGACCATTATTGGCTATTTTTAGAGAAAAATTACAATGCAAAAGGACAATTACCATTACTTACAGCAAAGTGGTCATTATTAGAAGGTTAGGGATTGTGTTAACAAGTAAATACCGAATTTGTTAGCACAAAAAAAAACCTTAAGGAACTTTGAATAATATAATATTATTATAATATAACCATACAATATTTCAAACAATTTTTCTACAATGTTTACATTTGAATTTTTTTTTGGGTTAATAACTAGAATAAAACAAAACCAAATGGGGGAACAATGAATTAATTATTATATTCTCTTTTGCTTCCTTTAGTTTGTTGCCAATGCAAAGACCATTACATTAGCATAACACTTGTTGAGTGGATAGTTAATTAAGTCCCACAAAAGCTGGACATGAAACTCATCCAGTTATTCTTGAAAACCACAACCATTTACATATAAGCCACAAACATTAGAGTGTGATAGACAATTGAAAGAGAAGCTCATAATGGAATATAAATATGCATGGTGAGACCTCCCTATTTGGGCTTCAGTTCCCCACAAATGAAGACAGATGCATAATTAACTTTTAATTTGATTATCATAAATCACAACCATGTTAGTAAACAAACAAAACCATTATCTAGACTTCTACAGTCCTGATTTATATTTGTGTGAGATTTGATCCTTATCCTTCATGATGCTTTATTCTCACAGTTACAAAATCAATACCATATAATTATTGCCCCAAACAACTAATGAAAACACCAATAATATTTTTCTATGTTTCTTTAATGGTTTTCTTGAATTCACAACAATGAAAAGTTCTTCATAATAAAAATATACAAAACTAAGAATGAACAAGATTCTTCATATCTAAGCATAATTAAGAATGAGCAAATATACGCAAGTTAGAAGTAAGCCAATAATTTAACTAAAAAAAGGAAAACAGGATAGAAAAGCAAGAAGGGAGAGTGTAAATAATAAATGAGTTGCCTTTATATTTTAAGTATTTACAACCAATTTCTAAAAAATTTTCTACTAGGTTTTAGGATCATTTTTACTTGACTATTATAATATAAGAAAATTACTTCTATATTATAGAGAATTACAAGGCACTTAGTTACATCTATAGACAATATTAGATGTTATAATTTTGGGAAATTTAGGTCTGTTATTAATGGATTTAAGGAAATTTGCCACTATGTTTAGGGGTCTAGTAGAGCATAGTTACTATAGTGATTTGGGACTGTTACTATCAAGTTTAGGAACATTACTACTTCATTTGAAGAAATTTACTCCTAGGTTTTAGGGATTCTATTTTATTATTAAGTTTTAGCTTCATTATTACTATGTTTAAGTGTGTTACCACTAGATCTAATAAAATTGACCATCATGTTTAGAGACCTTGCTAAATATTGTTATTATTGAGCTTTACAACTATTATTATTAGGTTTAAGGGCATTACTACTAAATTTAAGAAAATTTACTACTAGGTTTTAGGAATCGTGCTTTGCTATAGAGTTTTAGGTTTATTATTGCTAGTTTTAGGTGTGTTGCTATTAGATTTAAAGAAATTTATGATCATGTGTTAGGAGCCTTGCAAAGTATAGTTACTATCAAAATTTAGGACTATTACTACTATTATATTTAAGGATGTTATTATTGGCTTTTACGAAATTTACTACTAGATTTAGACCCATACCTATCAAGTTTATGTGTGCTACTATTGGATTTAAGAAAATTTACCATCATATCTAGGGACTTTGCATAGTATACTTAACAGTGTCTTATATTTACTGATAAGTTGACATAGGATTTTATCAGAGGTCCTCTTATCAAACATAAAGCTTAAGGTACACCTAACAACACATTTCAAATGCAATATATTAGAATATCAACAAGACACTGACATAATTTATGTCAAGGGGTGTATGTTCTGCAATAGTAATAATCTATAACCCTTTATATTAAGGTTAACATATAAAAGTTATATTGGTATATTGCAACTTATGTGGATTTCATTCTATCATATACATTTACTCCTCTTTCCAACTCATAAAAATAAATCAAACTTATTCAAAATTAGGTCCAACATAGGTATAATTTGACTAATGTTCTAATAAGTAAATTAAGAACTTCCAATTAATATTAAATGATACACCAATACAATTGGTATCAAACAAATTTATCCCAAATTCGATATTAGTGTGAACGCTTTAACCAAAAATCTATAACATAATAGCAATCACCCAAAGTTGAAAGTCAGGAATTTGCTATCTAGATTTTTTAATCCAAAGTCTCTATAGTTTCTACCTTTTATTGTGGTCCTTTATTGTCCAAATTCCCTAAGCTAACAACAACCAAACATACTTTGAATATAAAGTGAAAACATGTAATTCTCTAATGCTTCTGTGGGAAGGAAATTACGAACCTTGCAATAAGCCCTTTTGATATTGGTGGTGATGGTAGCTTGCTTAAGACCTAGTGGTTCTGCTCATTGTTAATTACCATTATCGCAGATAATGTTATAATAAGTGAGCTCAACTGTAACCATGGTAGAAACTAAACGAATTTGTAGATCATACCAAGATACCATCGATGGAGAGATCTTGCAAGCAAATGAGAAGATACTGTCGATGGAGAGATCTCACGAGTGAGGGAGAAACCATCAATGAAGAGAATCAATAATAGGAGCAAGGGTATTGGGCAACATATCGCTAAGGTTGTCGAAGCAGAAAGGAAGGAAAAATCGTCGATGGAGAGAAATGTTGATAAAGAGAAGTAGGATAGTGTTTTTGATTCACAAGTGTATTTCTATCTATCCAATACTAACATTAGGTCCTTAGGGCCTTAAAAATAGTTTTATGGTCCCTTATTATAATTTTTGTAAAATTTGGGTCATTATTCCTAATTTTTCCCAAAAAAAAAACACTCTTATACATATTCTTAGGCTCATTTAAAAATATAGTACAAATTACATATTAGAGGGACAAAAACTAGTATTTAAGATTATCTTTCAAATTTTTTAATAAACTTTTTTATATTGTTAAAGAGAGAAGGATAGAGGAAGAAAGAGAGTGGAATAAACTTGCTAAATAGGTGACGTTATACACTTTTTTTTTTCTTGTTTTTTACTATATCTTTATAAAAAATCATTAAACAAAATTTTTTAAAAAAATCTATACTCAATCAAAAGGTAGCTAAAAGTCTCAATTTTCTTCGTCCAAATATAATAAGTGTGAGCCGAAAAACTAAGGAATTTTCCTCAGTTGTACCTATACTATATGTGGAATATAAGGTAAAAATAGTGTAGGAATCTCTAACGCCCTTTCGTTTATTCCCACAAGAGAAGGTTCATTTTTTCCTTTTGTGAAGGGACTCAGGATGATGCTAATTGATAATTATTATTTTTTTTAAAAATGGTACTTCTGAATCTGCCATAGATAAATATGGCCAACAGATGTACTTGGGTATACATATTTAGCTTATTCGGTAGAGATTCTTATATCTTCCTGGATTTTGCAAATGGGATGCTGATTCATTGCATACAAACAATAAGACAAAGCAAAATCCCTCTTTCTTTGTCTTCGAAACATATCTTTCATTTTCCTTGTCATTCTCCCTGATTTAACTGAGATTATCTTGCTAATAAGCTAACAATAAAATCAGTTTAGAATTACCAAACAGGCTTGGGCTAATCAACCATTCATTGCATGACACGTGTTAACATTCCAGTTTGATGCAGTAAAAATGGGGAGGCTTCGAATTTCCAAGATTCCTTAAAGACCTATCCCTCTCTGGGATTCAGCGAAGTTAGTTTTCTTGTTCTTTCACTACATATCCCCATGCATGCTTTCGGGTAACAAAAGAAACCCTCAAAATTATAAGAATTGTATATGCATGATCTATTACCAAAAAATCATGCATCGATATATCGATATTGATAATCAAATATAAATTCATTTGACAATTGATAAAAGCGTCAACTAATTATATACTTTTTAGATATTAAACATTACTATTTATTTATATTAAAAATAGGTTGTTCTATTACTAAGAGAAAATAATATCTCTTTATCAGTTTAAGTTTAATTTTTTTTAAATACATCAAATTATTGTAAGAGTGTGTGCCTTATAAATTGAAAAAGAGGTTAACTTTGGATAATCCTTAGTTATAATAATAAAAAAGTGTCCATTTATTACATTCGGTTTCGAGGATGTGGACAAATTGGAACATGTAAAGCGAGACAAGATGAACTGTAAGGGAATAATAGATCTAAGGTGAGCAGAAACTAACTGCCTTCCTAGATGAAATGGTCAAAAGAAAATCCTTTGGGTATCCCAATACTGAAACACTCTCTTCATTTTTCACCTTTCTTGTTCCATACATATATTATACCATGTGCAAAAGGGGGCAAATGGATATAATAATAGAAGAAACAGACTGTCATCACCTCGGGACCAGTACTGTGGGAAAAAATATATATTTTGAAGGCAAAAACAAGTGCATGAGTTTGCTTTGTTCAAAGTAGGATGGGCTCATGGCTGCCTATTCATTTTCCGACAACTCAACATAGGAATCCTTCCATTGGTTGGCTAAAGTTAGGGCAAAACGATAAAAAAGAATTACCCCTTTGCACACAATCTCTGTACAAACCTCACTCCTATATCTTAGCCAAAGTAGCATTAAAGAAATGTGTAATATTGTAGATAGAAAATTAATTAAAATATTTGGAGCATTTGATCACCCTCCCATTCAACACGCTCTTCCCACTGTAAATGAGTGAGCTAGTAGGGTTTCTTCTTTAAGTAATTTACACATATTTATATCTAAGTTTTGTTAAAGTTATATAAACTTTTTTTATATTTAAAAAAAATATAATTTTTTAAAATAAAAATTTGTTCTATATTTTAGTTTAATTTTAAAATTTTTTGACCAAAATATCTTTTATTTAGTTTTTTTTATTTTAAAAAATATATATTTAGGTTAATGGAGGTTGTTTTAATTAAAAAAATTTAAAATTAAACTAAAATGTATGATAACTTTTTGTTTTAAAAGAAGTTTATGTATTTTTAAAAATAAAAAAATATATGTAATTTCAACTAAACTTAAAAAAGATACATGTAATTTACTCTTTTTCTTTATATTTCCACCACAAAAAATCTGGCATGTACTCTGCAATTTTAAAATGGTTAATCATTTTATATGTTCATGAGTATTCCAAGTAAAAATAAAATTGTGCCCCCCCTAAAGCACACTAAGAACTGTTTCTTGATTCTGGCAATTAGCAATACTTGTTTGCCATGATCATTTGATCCATTTCTAATTGTTTTATAGACGCAAAAGATCAATTTGATATAAAACATTGTCGATGTTAAATTTTCTACGCCAAGTAATTAAGCACCTAGGATATATAAGATACATAGATTGTTAGATAAATTTAGTTAGTTATAAATATGTGTCTAACTAATTGACTTGGTTTGTTGATTTTATTAAATTGCTAAAAAAATGTTTCTAGATGCTAAGATATTTTTGGTAATATGTTAAGAGGATTACAAGCAATTAAAACCAAAGTGGGGAAAAACAATGCACAGGTAAATCTTGAACCTTAATTTTGTACTACATAGAGCTTCTAATTACCAAAGTCAAGGGTAGACATATATAGACACGCATGCAGGCTGTGGGAAGATTCTAATATATATGCATATAAATTATTGTAAACACATGGATTATGCTGACTTTAGTACTATAATTCCATTTCATAATGAAATTCCAATGTTTAGTACTATAAAAGACGTAATGCCAACAAATTATTAATATAGACCATTACTTAAATCTCTACACGGGTTTGCAGCATTAATTTTGTTCTCAATGATGATTTCACAATCTGAATATTTGAATTCGCCATTATATAGAGTGGATCTTGAACCTATATAATCATACAGGTTATACAAAAATCAACGGTCAATTGAATTGATGAAGGATCTTTAGAACATTGAAGACTGACTTTTTTACGGACTTGAGCATTCTACATCTTATTATCACCAATTGTAGTATATATTCGGACGCTACGTTCTTTCTTGTTTTTTTTTTTTTGGGTATGTCCGGGCATGTGAGAGGATGACAGAGAGAGAAAATAAAAAAGTTTTAGGGCAGTTAATCATACACGCGCAGGGAAACAAACAAATCAATGAGAACAAAACACAATTGACTTATAAAATTAAAAAATAAAAGGAAACAGCCAATAATGACGTGACCCTTCCCTTGCAGTAGAAAAAGTGTGTCTCTGCATCCAAACGCAACAGAAAAGGTCTCTTTTACCGGCTGGATATCAATTAATACGGAAAGGTTTTATAGCCAAAATACAAATAAGGGAAACATAAAATCCCAACCCCTTTATTAATACACAAAAAAAGCAAAAAGCTTTATCAAGAACAGTGAAGCTTCCTTCCTTCCACGCGCTCTTAGAGCGTCTGAATGTTAATCAGAACTGACACAACACCAGATAATTCTGATCATGTAATGGGGGTTTAAAGTTTTAAATACTTTAGCCTCTCCCTTGCCTCTTGCTGTTCTTTCTTTCTCTGTGGTATCACTCCAAACATCCCGCGAGCCATTTATATCAGCATTTTCAATACGTTACTTTCAACCTAGTTTCTCTCATGCATTTTCATGAACACATAATGTTCGTTGCTTCTTTCTAACGATCTAGTTCATCAATTCCCCCTACTCACCAATAAAAAATCGCTACCCACTAGAGCAATTTCCATATTCTGCAGGTAGATTTCTGTCATGGCCCTTGAAACTTTGCTGGTCAAGGTCAAAACTGCGCTTTCAAACAGCTTGGACTCTGTTCGACCCTCTTCGGCATCGAACCCGAAACTGCTGCTAAAGAAATCATCTTTCAAGTCCAAAACCGTCGGCGTTTTGGCCTTCGAGATCGCGGGCATCATGTCGAAACTCCTGCACCTATGGCAGTCCCTCTGTGATCCCAACATCATCCGTCTCCAAAACGACTCTATTTCCCTCCAAGGCGTCCGAAAGATTATCTCAAACGACGAGTCGTTTCTCCTTGGCCTCGCCTGCGCCGAATTCGCCCACAACCTCAGGCTTGTCACTAATTCCGTCGCCAGAATCAGCCGCAGATGCGAAGACCCTAACCTCCGATCCTTCGAACGGTTATTCCATGAGTTCGCAGACTCGGGTCGTGACCCACACGGGTGGGTCCTCACAAGCCCCAAAGAAATTGAGGCCAAGCACAAAAAAATGGAACGTTACGTCACCATATCAGCAACTCTGTACAGAGAAATGGACGAGCTTTCGGTTCTGGAGAGTTCGTTGAGAAAAACTCTCCTCCATAGTAACGATAACGAAGCTTCTTCTTCAATCAGCAGAGACCAGAAAATCTACGAGCTTCAGCAGAAAATTTTCTGGCAGAAACAAGAGGTAAAGGACTTAAAAGACAGATCATTATGGAACAGAAGGTTCGAGTCCGTCGTTTCATTGCTCGTAAGGTCAATTTTCACCATTTTAGCAAGGATTAAGCTTGTTTTCGGAATTGGGCACTGCGTCCCATGTTTGTCTCGCAGCCTCTCAACTTCTGCCACTGTTTACCCTTCCGATCAAAACCCCACCTTCATTTCTAGCCCATTGATAAAAAGTTCAAATCTTGATGAAGAAAAAAAGGATTTAGCATCTGGGTTCTTCGAATCTAACCACAAGCTACTGAAGCCACCTGAAACTACGTTAGGGGCTGCAGCTCTGGCTCTGCACTATTCGAATTTGATCATAGTGATAGAGAAGATGATAAAATCGCCACAATTAGTTGGTGTAGATGCGAGGGATGATCTGTACGCCATGTTACCAAATAGTATAAGATCGTCTCTGAGGAGAAGACTGAAAGGAGTTGGGTTCTCGGCGAGCGATCCGTTACTGGCCGGAGAATGGAGGGAGGCGTTAGGGAGGATTCTGGGGTGGTTGTCGCCGTTGGCTCATAATATGATCAAGTGGCAGAGCGAGAGGAGCTTCGAGCAGCAGAATTTGGTGCCCAAAACGAACGTCTTGCTGTTGCAGACTCTGTTCTTCGCGAACAAGGAGAAGACAGAGGCCGCCATAACTGAGCTGCTTGTGGGGTTGAATTATATTTGGAGGTTCGAGAGGGAAATGACTGCAAAGGCGTTGTTTGAGTGTAACAATTTCAATGGATTGTCGAATCCGCAGAAATGAAAGATACTGTATTTCTTCTTTTTCTTATCCTTCTGTTAATTTTCCTTCTCATGAAAGATGATGTTAGGGGGTTTGAAATTAGATGATTGAACCAAGTTCAGACTTGAGAGATCCTTGGAGGGTATGTTTTGATATCTAACCCAGTTATAGTATATGGAAATATTACAGATGTATGTAAATGATATGATTTTTGAGTGATTCTCCAATAAAATGCATGGGGTTTCATGATTCATGCTTTCCATAATCATGTAAAAATATATTCCAATAGTTCTGTTCTGTTTATGATTTTACCATCAATTATAAATTTATAATTGATGCCCAGCTACCAATAGTTCCATATTCATTTTTATGCGGCTAATGCAGTGATAATAAAACTAAAAAGTAATCAAGTAATCAATTCTCCTATATCTGTATACACAGCATTTAATTATAACTAACCAAAGTCTCTGATTGAGACTCAGTGGGGCCTGCTAGTATCTTACATTTGATTTAGGATGTGGAGCTACGTTGAATTTTTTGCTACATTATCGTAGAACGGGACGTTTTGCCACATTCTGATTCTCACGTTTCAAGTGATGCATACATAACCATCAAGCTAATGACATCACCTTTTCAAATTTTATAACTCTAAGGCCCCACTAAACATCACTGGACAGCGAGCAGCCTTATGAACTCTCTCTTCTTGTTCATACGCTTTCGGTTTCATCATAATTAAACCCACTTTCTATTTGGCCACACTTGAGAAGTCAAATAAAATGTCCAAAGGAAAAGATAGTCATACAAAATTAAGGTGAACAATTGAGGACGTCTTGAGGTTTTGACCGTTGATCAAATTATGCCTTCATGTGAATTCTAAATCTAACGGCTTGATATGTGCAAGTGGGCCAAAATGACATGCAGCTATCCCTAGTTCCCAAATCCACAGAACCATAGAAACCAATTCAGAAGGGCCCTTTTCATCTCGATGAAATCAACCACTGCTAGCAAGCAGCACCATTCATTTTTCTTCAAATGTATGTAGTTGTGAAAAGATGTCTTCTGGAGGGGAAAATAAATTATACTTTCATCAGCGTATTTAGAAGAAAGCTTTAGATAAATTCAGTTTACATGGAAAATAATTTTTATATATTAGTGACTTAACATGTATTATTGATGTTCATTTCAATTTGTTAATTGTAATTAATTTGATTGATAAGTTTTCTATTTTCCTCCTTTCAATTCCCTTTTCTTTAGGGATTATTTGATTTATTTTCTATTCTTTAAAGATTTGATTTAATTTCTTTAATTGTAACTATGATAGTCAAATCCCTCTCACTCCCTTTCTCTTGTATATATTTGACATTTTGTACAGTGAATAAATCGAGCTTTTCACCATTGCCTCATATTAGTTTTCATGGTATTAGAGCTTTTCTTGCATCTCTTCCACACTTGATTGTTCATTCTTCAAAGAAAAATCCAAATTTGCCATTTTCTCTTCGCTGTAGTCCTTTTTTTTTTTTGTTTCAATCTCTGTTTGCCTCTACTTTGTGCTTCTATCGTGCTCCGTCCACTCCACACGCCAGACCACCACGTTCGCTATTGTCTTGCGACATCGCCATCAAAATTTCATGGCCAACGGAGCTGCCATGTGCCACCAGACCGCCATTGGGTTGCCAAAATTCCAGTTTTCTTTGTCTATCTGAGTCGCTGATTTCCAAGCTGAATTCTGAACGAGTTGAACCGATTTCTAAAATTTTTGGGTGTTTTCTTTCCATTTCTAGCCTCTGCTTTTGCAAAATTCATTTGTATTTTGAGTTATGTCACTGCTACAAACAAGAATGATGTTACACAACTTATTTCTGTACTTTTGAATGGATCCAATTATTGTCACTGGTTGGAGAGCATGCGAGGCTTTCTTAAAGGCCGCAAACTGTGGTGATATGTTATAAGTGACATAAAACATCCTCTTCGCAATGAATCAAAAGCTAATGCTAAGTTTGCTAAGCGTTTGGAAGATTGAGACAGCAAAAATCACCAAATTATCACATGGTTTCGAAACACCTCCACCACCAGTATCAATCAACAATTTGGACGATATGAGACTGCTAAAGAGGTATGGGATCATCTTGCCAATCGTTATACCTCTTCTAATCTCTCCAATCAATTTCAGCTTTAGAAAGATTCAGTGCTCTGAAGCAAGAACCTGGTCAGCCTATGTATGAGTTTCTTGCCAAAATGGAATTTGTCTGGGATCAATTGGCATACTCCAAGCCAAAAGTCAAATGCGATGAAGATGCTAATGCTTTTACATCTTACCATGATCGGCTGAGACTTATTCAATTCCTAATGACACTTAATGATGAGTTTGAGCCTATTCGCACCTCTTTATTACACCAAAGTCCACTTCCTACTCTTGAGGATGCACTCCCTCAATTGAAGTAAGAAGAAACTCGATTAGGAATTTTAAGGCGCGACATCAATATGGCTTTTATTGCGACTAAGAAAAACTCTAAATTATGTCATCGCTGTCCTCAGGCCAATCATCTATTCTCTGAGTGTCCTCTGATTGAATGTTGCACCTATAAGAGGAAGGGACATATTACAACAAACTGCTCTTCTCTATTTTGTTGTTACTATAAGAAGCCTGGACATGTCATTGAGCACTGCCCTATTTATCCTCTTAGATCTGATTAGAATAAAAATTTCACACGACCCAGTCAACTGTCTAAGCCTGCTCTCTCCATACCTATTGCTGCTGATGATACATCCACTTTTACAGGTACTTCACTAGTTTCTAGTGACCTTGAGGCCCTCCTTAAGCAATTACTTTCTGGTACCTCCCCTTCACCTATTGCTTTAGCTACTCCCTCAGGTAACCCTCCTTGGTACTTTAACTCTACTTGTTATAATCACATGACTTGTCAGTCAAAAATCTTTTCTTTCTAGTCACCTAGCACTACTACCCCTCCAATTAACACTGCCAATGGTTCCTTGATGTCTGTTAGTCATAATAGTTCTATTTCTTTATCCATGCTATCCCTTGATGATGTTTATTTTGTTCCTACCACATCCTTTAATCTTATCTCTATTGGTCAATTAGTTGATCTTGGTTATGATGTAATCTTTTCTTCAAATGGTTGTCATATGCAGGATCCTCGGACGGGATAGATCATTGGAACGGGGCGTAAAGTTAGACGTATGTTTAAGCTCAATTCCTTGCATATTCCTCTGTCCACATCACCTTGCTTATGTGCTATTTCCCCTACTGTTTCGTTTGAGTTATGGCATCATCGTCTTGGTCATTGTTCTATCCACAAATTGTCATCTTTAATTTCGAATAGTCTTTTAGGCAATATCATTGAAAAATCTTTAAAGTGTGTTTCTTGTCAGATTGCAAAGCAACCTGTGTTGTCATTTAATAAAAGTGCTTATGCTTCTAAGTCACCTTTTGATTTGATTCACTCTGATATTTGGGGTCTTGCTCCTACTTTCTCTGTGGGAAGATCCCGTTATTTTGTTACCTTTGTTAATGATTATTCTCATTTTACTTGAATTTACATGATAAAAAATCGTATTGAATTATCTGCGATTTCTAAACCTATTAAAAAATTTTCGGCAAGTTAATGCTATGGAATATCATGAATCCCAACTTCTTAGTTTTTTTTATGCACACGGCACCCAATCTCAATACTATTGCCCTTATACCTCCTAGCAGAATGGTTAGGCAGAGCGAAAATACCACCACATTCTTGACACTGTGCGAGCACTTCTTATCTCCTCTTCTTATCCTGAGCACTTATAGGGAGAGGCAGCTCTCACAGCTATTCACGTTATAAATCGCATTCCATTCTCAGTTATTGGTAATATCTCTCCTTTTGAACGTCTCTGCGGTTCTTTTCCTGATTACACTGAGTTTAAAGTTTTTGACTGTACTTGTTTTGTTCTTCTTCCTCCTCATGAATCTACCAAACTTTGAGCTCATGCTCAAATTTGTTGTTTCTTAGGTTATGATCATGAGCATAAGGGATATCATTGTTGGGATCCTTTGTCTCATCGCTTTTGTATCTCTCATCATGTTATATTTTGAGAGCATGTTATGTTTTCTAGTCTATCTCAATTTTTCTCTATTCCACCCACCTCATCTCCGCTTTTCATAGATCCCTCTACTGATTTTTTTCCTAGTGATATAGGTATTGAATCCTCTGACCAAGTCATACATGCGTCTGATGACTCACCCTCCACCAATGACTCTGCCCCTCTTGAAGATCCTACACATAATGTGCCTTCATCTTCTACCACCCGTCCAACACGAGTAAGACATCTCCCTTCTTATCTTTGTGATTATCACTACTTTTCTACTATTCTTTCTTTGAATGAACCTCAGTCCTATAAAGAAGCCTCTAGTGATCCTCGTTGGCAACAAGAAATGAAAGATGAATTACAGGTTTTGGAGAAAATGCATACTTGGGACTTGGTTGAGCTTCCACCTGACAAAACTCTAGTAGGAAGCAAATGGGTCTACAAAATAAAAACTAATTCTGATGGATCTGTGGAACAATACAAGGCTACCTTAGTGGCACAGGGGTTTACTCAGGAATATGGCATCGATTATGAGGAGACATTTGCTCCAGTTACTTGTATCACTTTAGTCCAAAGTTTACTTACTGTTGCTATTGCCAAACGATGGGTTCTTCATCAAATGGATGTTAAGAATACCTTTTTGAATGGTGATATAGAAGAAAAGGTTTATATGAGGCCTCCCCTTAGCTACACTCGAGAAACAAAGTATGCCACCTTCATCGGGCTCTATAGGGCCTCAAACAAGCCCCTCAAGCTTGGTTTGCCAAATTTAGCTCTATTATCAATTAGCTTGGATTCTTGTATAGTCCTCATGATACTACATTTTTTCTTTGCAAAACTGATCATGGGATTGTTCTATTGCTCTTGTATATTGATGATATGATTATTACTGGTGATGACATCAAAGGAATTCAAGAACTCCAATACTTTCTTAAGCAACATTTTGAAATGAAGGATCTTGGGAACTTGAGTTATTTCCTTGGCTTAGAAGTACTTCCCATGGCTAATGGTGTTTCTCTTTCTCAAGTTAAGTATGTATCAGATTTGATTTCCTGAGCTCAAATTCCTAATGATAAAATTATAAATACTCATGTAGAACTGAATGCGAAGTTCATACCTACTGATGGCACTTTGCTCAAAAACTCCACTCGTTACCGCGAGCTAGTTGGAAGTCTCATCTACCTCACGGTGACTCATTTAGATATTACATATGCTGCTCACATTGTTAGTCAGTTTATGTCTACTCCTTGGATCACCTACTATACAATAGTCCTTCGCATTCTTTGGTATGTTAACGACACCTTGTCTCATGGCCTACATTTCTCTACTAACACCTCCCTTACCTTACGGGCCTATTCTGATGCTGATTGGGGAGGTGACCATAGCGATTGTTGATCTACCACTATATTTTGCATATTCTTTAGGGACTCTTTAATCTCATGGAAAAGTAAGAAACAGACTTTAGCTTCTCGCTCTAGCACTAAATCTGAGTATCAAGCGCTAGTGGATACTACTTCTGAGATTCTATGGCTCTGGTGGTTACTTGCTGATACGGGAGCTTCACAAACCTCTTCTACTGATCTCTACTGTGATAGTTAGAGTGCCAGATAGATTGCTCACAATGATGTATTTAATGAACGGACCAAGCACATTAAAATTAACTGTCATTTTACTTGGCAGTATGTCACTTAAGGCACACTTCAATTACTTCCCATTCGGACATTTGATCAGCCAGTCGACCTCTTCACCAAGTCACATCAACCGGACGTTTTCAGATATTAATGAACAAACTCAAGATGGCTTTCATTCCCCCATCTTAAGTTTGAGAGGGGATGTTAATTGTAATTAATTTGATTGATAAGTTTCCTATTTGCCTCCTTTCAGTTTCCTTTTCTCTAGGGATCATTTGATTTATTTTCTATTCTTTAGGGATTTGATTTAATTTCTTTAACTGTAATTATGATAGTCAAATCCCTCTCCCTCCCTTTCTCTTGTATATATTTGACATTCTATACAGTGAATAAATCAAGCTTTTCACCATTGCCTCATATTAGTTTTCACAATTAATTCTTTATCTTAGTTTTTTAAAATCAAGAAAGTAATTAGATAACCACTTATAGACTAGATAATTTTAGAGATTCACTCACAATATAACCATATATTTCTTAATAAAGAATATATGAATATAAATTCTTAAATGAATATTATGAATTTTGAGTGACCTTGTTATCTTTTTAATTAATAACCATTCATTATCTTTTTTTAATAATAATTTTTATTCTTTAGGATTTTATAAAAGACACCATAAAATTTCTACCATTAGTATGGATAGTAACATTCACCAATATCACTTCATATTTTGATTTGTTTTCATTTAAACATTAAGAAAGTTAAATTATTTATTATTTAATATTATTTGCCAATATTAAATTCTTTTGGATAAATTTTATGCTACAATAATTTTATCAAACTAATTTTTTTGGTTATGTATTTATCTATGATTAACTTGATCTATTTATCATATTTTTAATAAAATTATCATATATAGTATTTTTAAGAAATCAATAATGTAAATTTGATTTTTAAAATATATATATTAACTTATTTTATTTATTTATTTATAGTTACAAATGAAACCCCAATTATCACATATTACCTTATTTTGAAAGAGCTTAATTATTAAATTATTGATTTTTGTAATAGGTCAAGCAAATTCTATAGTTTGAACTGAAAATTCATTCAATATAAAGTAGTTGATAAGTATTCGTGTTTAATGTGAAATTTTTAGGACAATAGTTAGTTTTCTTTCCAAACTTAGGATAAGCTTTGAAAATTACTAATTACCATTGAAGGTAATAGTGTTTTTATAATGATTGTTAGGTAACTCTTTACCATTGATATCAATTCTTCAAAGCCATCATATGTTAATTAATGAATATTGTCATTTTATCATGAGCGTGAAGAGTTACACAATCATATGTTTATTGTATGTAGCTTTGCGAGAGCCATGTAGTTTAGAAATTTTGGTCTTTAGGTTGAAAATGAAGAAAAGGTGTGGATTCATGAATAGATACATCAATGGACTAACTACTCTTTTTTGGGTACCTCGTTTGGTGTAAAGGAGAAAGTGAATGCTATATATGTTGCTTTGTACATTATTTGGATGTGTAGAAATTGTTTGGTGCTTGATAGTAATGACTGGACTCTGGAAGACACAATTAAGTTACTTAACTAGCTAAATCATCAGTATTATTTGGCAAGTTTTCCATAACAAAGTCAAAAATCATGGGAAAAGTGGCTTGTTATCTAGGATAGAAAATTTTAAAATAACTATTGGCAAATTTTTTGTATATGTAAACAAAATATTTGTCTCGGTAAACTAAACACAGGGTCCTTATATCAGTCTTATTTGGCAAGCTGATTTTTTAGAAATGGTCTTGCATGGATAGGCATCATCGTTAGAAGATAAAAGTCCTGTTTCAAGTTCTTCATCATAGTGTGAAAGTTGTGACTCAACTATAGGTCATTAAGACTCCACATCAGTTTTGGGTTCAAATTTTATGCTTTTCTTGATCTTAATGCTAAATTCTTCAAGGACATTAGAAGTTTTTTGTGGATCAACAAATATTATATAAAATTCTAGTGTTGCTAGATAGGTTTTTAAGTTATAGGATATATTTAGTATCAAAGCATGTGCATTAGGATATTAACTCATTTTTTAATTTGTCTATTTAGTGCCTTAGAATCTAGATGTTTTCTTTTTCTCTTTTTTTTTTTTAAATAAACAATGGGGCTAAAGCCCAGGAACAGAACAACTACACAAAATGGGAGAAATCTACACCCTGAACATCAACATTTAAGCAACTACCACAACCATTTGGGGAAACAAAAACTCATGAACACCAAGAGGTAGTGAGTGGGCAAAATTTGCAAGCCATTCGGTACTTCGATTAGATTCCTTGAATGTATGAAGCACCACAACTTCCCAATGATTATCAAGGCATATTTTAAGATCTATAATAAGGTTAAAGCAAGGGTGTTGCCAAGGACATCCCTTAGATATTAGCTTGATAGCTGCAAGGGAGTTCGCATGAACAATAACTCTCCTAAAACCATGATACCAAGCAAGTCAGATACTGCACAATATGCCCCAGAGTTTCTCAATGGTTATAGAGCAGTGCCCAAGGTTACACCCGAAACTGACCAACCACATGCCCGTATCGTCTTTAATCAACCCATCGTAAGAAGCTCTCCTGTCGATATTGTTGTCATAGAACCGTCGACATTAACTTTGAAGCAACCTGGGTCAGGGAACTTCCATTTGATCAACTTCTCATCTTGGGCAAGCTAACACGATCCTTTTTGTGAAGCAGGCATTTGTCTCCAGAAACATGAAATAAACACTTAAAGATTAGCTCATTGATCTTGCAAACATCGACATTGAAGACTTTATTGCATCTAGAAGTCCATAGAAGCTAGCACACATACCTAAAGATTTTTTGCCATTTAGCATTTCTCAGGCCACAAGCACCACTCTCATTTCTAGCATTCCACTATAACCATTCATGTAATAATGCCGTGAAGAAGGTAGCCCAGTGGTTCGGGTTCAATAACTTCTTCCAAAAGGTGATGGCCCTATCACAGTCACACACCACATGGAAGGAAATTTCTTCACCAGCACAACCAAAAGGGCATTGAGCATTCTATGTTAGATTAATTTTATAAATTAATATTTAAATATGGATTGGCATTAATTAATTATAAGATAATTATATATTATAATTTTAAGCAATTAATTTTGTTTTGGATATTGAATCCTAAACAGATTAGGTCTTGTTTAAAAGTGTGCAATCCATGATAGGTTGGATTACATATAAATTTATTGGGTAGAAGCCCAACTTACAGCCTTTTAGTAGCCAGTAGTTTCTTATCACAAGTTTGGCTCATATGGAAAAGATAAAGAAAATTTAATCTCTTTTATAAATTGGAAAGAGATAAAGGAGGCAAAAAATTTATAAATAGATATATTACATTAGAAACTACCATCGCTCCCTCTTCTTCTCTATTCAGAAATTCTAAGGGGCAAAGTAGTTGTGTAATCCACCTTTCTCTTCCCCTTACTTATTAGACTAATAACTGTGTCTATAGATTCCTCATCAGGTGCACAATCTCTCTTATTTTGTTTTAACTATTAGATCTTGGTTAATTCATGCTACCAACATATGGTATCAGAGCAATGTTAATGGTATGATTTCCTATCTCATTGTATCAATTAATCTAGTTATTTATTAAAAAAATTCCTAATTTTTCAAACCTAAGAACTTTAAGAATTGAAAATTTTTAATTGTAGACTAATTTTATGAAATTGAACAAAATCTATATTATATATGAGTTCAATGATATGATTGGCATGTTTAATTTCATTTAATTCGAACTTCTTCATTAGTAGTTTTAGAATCCCAATTTTTCAAATCTAAGAATCCTAAGAATTGTGAATTTTCAATTGCGAACTAATTTCATGAAATTAAATAAAATATGTATTGTATATGAGATCAATAATGTAATTGGCATGTTTAATTTCATTTAATTCAAATTTTCTCATCAGTAATTTTAGATTAAGCATTCAAGTTCATGTTTAGCGCTTATATTTTCAATTTTTTTTTCTTCACATGAAAATCAAATTAAATATTATATAAATTTCCATATACTTATACGAACTAGAAGCATAATTTAATTGGAAGAATAGAGCTTATAAAGATGTAGATCGAAAAGAGCCTTGTTCAAAAATTTTGAGTTCTTTGTTCAAAGGATTTTAGTGCTTATTTTTTCTAATTATTTGCTGCATCTTGGTTGCATCGTTGCTAGGAAGAGTTTTATAATATTTAATCTGCAAAAAGGAGTCATTTAGGAGATGAAAAACTCAACAATAAAGGTGAAACCTCCATTGTTGTGTGGCTAGAGTTGGGAAGAAGATGACCAACTCTAGCCACGCACACCCACTCACGCTTCCACGCACATATGACGCACACACTGGGCCTTTTGGCCTAGTAAACCCAAGCCCATTAATCTTTAAATTATATTTAAATATTATTTTTTTTAATAATTTTATTGAGTCTAAAAAATATTTATTTTGAATTTTAAAAAAGTTATACAATAAATAAATATACCTTATTTATTGAATTTTAGTTTGAGAAAATTCATGAATATACTTTATAATATTCTGTATTTTGGTGATGGGCCACTCTTCCCAATTATAAGTGTAGCCATGTTAGATAAATTTTAAACTTTAAATGTAGATGTTTCAGAATATAATGGATCATTTTTTTTTTCACTTAATGGTTGCACCATCTATTGTGGGTCTAGCCGTTGAAGTATTCTGATTAGTAAAGGCCTATGTATGTATTACATTGATAATTGATATATTCTATCAATGTGACATCATTCATGTAATCTTTTGGTTTTGACTCTTTTTAATAAGCAAATAGTAAAGGCATGTGTATTCATTACATTGATGATGGATACACTCTATCGGTGTGATATTATTCATGTAATCTTTTGGATTTGACCCTTTTGGATAGGCAAATAGCTTTCTTTTAATGTTTTCAATATTTTTTATACCATTTCGATATGGATATATTGAATGCATCTTGTATATATTCTTTGTAAAGACCAAATCTTTATGGTATATATGAATTCTACTTGACACCACTTTGTTGTATAGTTGCCTAACTGAATTTTGATTGGAAATTTTGTATTATAATTATGTTGTACACACATAATTAATTATTTTCCAATTTGTGGTCATATCAGTTCCTACTTTCTAGCAACTATTCGTGGTAAAGACTCTTGATAGAACGAATTATGATAAAAAGAGTTCTTGATTATATACTTGACAATTTCTGAAAAAAGATTTGGCACTTAGGATCTAAGCTTGGAAATCTCACACATGAATCTAGCTTTATTGATAAGGCCCATCATAAGTAATGAATGAGTCAAATCAGATCTGTCTAGCGTTGATTAAATACACTATTAAAAAAAAGGAATTAGAGAGAGGTTTCTAAACAAAGACACTGCATTAGAATATATGAACGCAGTTAGAGAGAAATTTATGAGACTTGACAAAACTCAGAAAGTTTATTATCTCTCGTTATTTGATAAACGCCCGTTATGATGAAGTGTCTGAGGTCAACGGACACATTATGAAGCTCATTAGCTTATATTATTTGAATTTAAAAGATTATCCTACTGAATCTTCTAATACTCTTATTAATACTATAATTGGGCATAAATGCCTAAAAATTAATGGCATCGGCATTTGGGCCACATCTTTAGAGATAAATTGGAGAGATTGGGCAGACAAAGTGTGTTGCAAGATTTAGATTTTGTTTTTTTTTAGATTTTGAAACTTGTATTGATTGTATTAGAGGAAAACTTCTTGTTAGAGCTAGAAACAAAGAGATAAATAAGTCTGAGAATATTTTGGACCTAATTCATATTGACATATATAGGCCCATTACACTTGTGGTTATAGGAAAATTCAAATACTACATAATCTTTAACGATGATTATTTTAAATATGATTTGATTGATCTTCTACGTGAGAAATTAGAATTACTAGATGCTTTTAAGAATTTTAAGTCAGCAGTTAAATTGAAAACTGGTAGGACCATAAAATGTGTTAGATCAGATAGGGGAGGAGAGTATTATGGAAGGTATACTGAGACTGGCAGAAATCTAGGTTCATTTGCTTTATTCTTACATAAATATGACATTGAAACCCAATATACAATGCCTAAAACCTCACAACAAAATAGGTTTGTAGAGAGGCGTAATCACACTCTAATGGACATAGTTAGAAGTATAATTAATTATTCCTCCTTTCCAAAGTTCTTATAGGGTGATGCACGCTTTGAGATTTCAATCTATATTTCAAATAAGGTACCAAGTAAAATAATACCATAGACTTCATATGAACTCTTTACTGGAAAGAAGCCAAACTTAAAACATTTTCTATTATGGGGTTGTAGAGCAGAAGTAAAGTCATATAATCTTTAATTGAAGAAATTAGATTCGAGAATAGTTAGTGAATTCTTCATTTGCTATTGTGTTGGTTCAAGGGGATATAGGTTTTATTATCCTACTTACACTATCAAGGTAATTGAGTCTGATCGGACATTTTATTTTAAGGATGACTTAGATAGTGAGAGTTTTGTACATAGAGTTATCAATTTGCGTGATGAGAGCACTGTTTTGCATATGCTTATTATGACACCTTATGTGTCTGATAGAGATGAAGTTATGGAGAATCCAATTAGAGTAGATGCAAAACTTCCTATGGAAGAAACAAATGAGTCAGTCATTGAATTGAGATGTTCTTAAAGAGTCCAAAGGCTTGAAATACCAAATGATTAGATGGTTTATTCGCAGGAATTCAAATATGATACTATTGATGGAACAGATCCCGAATCCTTTCAACAAAAAATATCCGGTCATAATTCTGCTAAATAAATAGAGGTTATAACTGATGAGATTGCCTTTATGTGTCAAAATTATGTGTGGGAGCTTGTGGAATTACCAGATAAGTGCAAACCAATTGGTTGCAAATAGGTTTATAAAAAAAATGATAGTTCTGGTGAAATTGAAAGATATAAAGTTAGACTTGTAGTTAAAGGGTACAGTCAGAAAGAAAGTATCGATTATACAGAAACCTTCTCTTTAATATCTACAAAGGATGCTTGTATGGTGTCATAGCTTTTGTTGCATAGTTTGATCTTAAACTTCACCAAATGCATATCAAGACTATTTTTTTTTAATAGAGACTTGTATGAAGAAGTATGCATGAATTAAATAGATAATTTTATTGAACCTAAAATGGAACACTTAGTATGCAGACTACGAAGATCCATTTATGAATTGAAATAAGCCTCTAGGAAGTGATACTTAAAAATTTGATAAGGTCATTACCTCTCTTGAGTTCATTGAGAATGATTCGGATCAATGTATTTATCAGAAATTCGATGAGATCAATTTTGTTATCTTGATACTCTATGTTGATAACATTCTATTGGCTAGCAATTCCATAAGTTTTTTAAATGAGACAAAACATATATTGTTATGCCATTTTGATATAAAAGATCTGGTGAGATATCTTTTGCCCTAGGGATCTAGATCCATTATAATAGATCTCGTGGAACTTTGGGTTTGTCTCAAGAAACTTATATTGGATGTGTGCTTAAGAAGTATAAAATGAAAAATTATGCATCTAGTCCAGCACCTATTCAGAAAAAGATGAGTTATTATCTCGATTATAGTACCCTCAAAATAATGTTAAGAGGATTGAAATGAATATGATTCCTTATGCTTTCGCTGTAGATAATCTTATGTATGTGCAAGTATGCACTCGTCCAAATATAGCTTTTGCTATTAGTATATTGGGTAGATACTTAAGTAATCCTAAAATGATTTATTGGAAGGCTGCTACAAAGGTCATGAGGTATCTGTAAAGTATCAAAGATTTTATGTTGATTTTGTAGAAAATCTGATACATTTGAAATTATTGGCTATTCAGATTTAGATTTTGCCTCTTATATAGATGATCGTAAGTCAACTTTTAGATATATCTTTATGATGTCTTGAGGAGTTATTTCATGAAAAAAATATCAAATAGACACTCACAGTTATTTTCACTATAAAAGCAGAGTATATTGCATGTTATAAAGCTACTTATCAGGTAATATAGTTAAGGGAATTGATTTCTAGCATGCGTTTAGTTGATTTTATTTCATGACCTTTAACTATCTTTTTCGATAATTTATCTGTTGTATACTTCTTTCAAAATCATAAGAATTCTAGTCGTACTAAGCATTTTGATGTCAAACTTTTATTTGTTAAAGAAAAGATTATCAAATCACAAACTCAAGTTGTACAAGTCCCAACTGTGGATATGCTTTGTGGATCCATTGACTAAAGGCTTACCCATAAGAGTGTTTCGAGATTATGTAACTCGTATGAGTCTTGTTAAATCTTATGATATAGCCTTAGTTTAGTGGGAGTTTAGAATATAATTATCTCATTTATTTTGGTTTAAGACCACTTATGCAATTTTATTCCGCTGTATTTTAAATATTGAAATATT
This sequence comes from Erythrophleum fordii, assembly GCA_032878935.1. NCBI lineage: Eukaryota > Viridiplantae > Streptophyta > Magnoliopsida > Fabales > Fabaceae > Erythrophleum > Erythrophleum fordii. The sequence goes on along the minus strand of JAVQMF010000049.1, from coordinate 1,464,272 downwards.
GATTACTACGCTTGATATCATTGTTTCCCTATCGGATTCAATGATTTTTGTTAATGCGTCATAAATCACTTGATTCCCTATTGGATTCAGTGATTTTGAGTTGTTTCCTTTTAAATTTGTTTATAGTTTAATATAAACTAATTGCTTATTGATATTTGAGTTATACATAATTAATTAATGCTATCAAAGTGGGAGATTGTTAGATTAATTTTATAAATTAATATTTAAATATGGATTGTCATTAATTAATTATAAGATAATTATATATTATAATTTTAAGCAATCAGTTTTGTTTTGGATATTAAATTTTAAATAGATTAGGTCTTGTTTAAAAGTCTACAATCTATGATATGTTAGATTATATATAAATCTATTGGGTAGAAGTCTAACTTATAGCCTTTTAGTAGCCAATAATTTCCTATCACAAGTCTGACTTATATGAAAAAAATAAAAAAAACTTAATCTCTTTTATAAATTAGAAAGAGATAAAGAAAGTAAAAAATTTATAAATAGATATATTACATTAGAAATTACCATCGCTTTCTCTTCTTCTAAAAATCCCAAGGGACAAAATAAATTATGTGATCCACCTTTTTCTTTCCCTTACTTATCATGCCAATAACTACGTCTATGAATTCCTCGTCAAATATACAATCTCTCTTATTTTATTTTGACTTTTAAATTTTGGTTAATTCATGCTATCAACATTCTACACAAGCCCGCCGGAAGCTCTGACCCTATTGGTAAGAACCTGATCCTGAGCAATCAGCCAGATGAAGCAACGAATCTTCTCAGGAACCGGCCAGCCCCATATTCTACTCCAAAGGCTCTCCTGAGCGAGTTAACGCAGCTCAGTCATATGAAGATAAGCTGACCGGACGGAGAGCATACTATCGTGTTCCCATTTCCAGCTAATCACGTCATTGCCTCGTTGATAAGAAGTTGGTGCAATATTGGCTAAAACTCCGGAGAGACCATCAGGAAGATATTCCTTGAATTTGCCCCAATCCCAGCCTACAGAGGTGCCAGTCATATCACAAGCTCTAGCGTGTAAAAACTATTCCGGCACGGCCTTCAAAATATACTCTATAATCCGAGCCGAAAGAGGGTTCCAAGAGTCAGACCAAAAGTTAACGCTTGCGCCATCATCGAAGCTTCATCCGAGACCTTTCTTGAACTCTTCCCAAACTCCGGCTATCCCCTGCCATGTATTTGGAGATGACCGTTTATTGCTAACGGACGGGATCAAAGAGTCACCACAGCACTATTCAGTTCTTAGAACCTGAACCCAAAGTGCGTCTGTGTTGCAAACCAAGCCCCAGCAAAGCTTCATGAGAAAGGCTCCGTTTTGGTTATGCGGCTTTTTGAAACCCAGGGCCTCAACCTTCTTTGGTTTCCTAACAGTATCCCACGCCACAAGGTGACTCTTCCTTTGCTGGTCCGTTGAACCCCATAAGAAATTAAGACTTGCTTTCTCAATCTCATCACAAATACTTGTCGATAAATTCATGGTTTGCATATGATAGCTGGAAAGCGCAGAAATAACAGATTTGACGAGCATAGAGCGGCCCGCAAAACTAAGATATTCATCTTTATTTTACTGTTTTGTCAACTAAACCCCCACAATCATTCAAGATCCTATACATTATGACATATAAATATGATAAAAAGATAAGTTAATACGGATATCATAATATTGTTGGCAGCTGGGAAAAGAGTACTTGTAATTTGCAAGTTTTTTTCTTTGGCCCTCCCAATTATATTTCACAGAGAAACTCTGAATGGATAGGATTATTAGTTAATATAATATAGAGTAAGAAGAATTATAAAAAAAAAAGAATTAATTATAACTTAACAGAAATGAAATGTAAAGGCAACAATTGTTTTTAGGTGGGTTCGGTTGGCAAAATATCTGAGTAGAAAGAGGTTTGGGGCTCGAACTCTTAATCCATCGTGTAAAATTAAATAAAGAAAAAGATTGCTAGCTTATCTATTTCTACAAAGTTATAGAAATCTTGATTTCCCAAAAAGGACAAAAAAAGGCATTGGAATCTTAAGCTATCATATTCGTCCCTTTTTTTTTTTTCAATTATATCATCATATAGGTCCTTACTTAAACTTCAAGCAAATACTGAATTTTTTTTTTCTAATTATCAGAGGTTATTTAGTTTTATTTGGAAAGAAAAATTCTCTACACAATCCCCTCAAATGAATTAGAACTATCTATTTTATTTTAAATGTTTCATTTAAGAAAAGAGAGGTGACTCAAACCATGAAATCTCATATTTGACCCCCAAAAAAATGATAAACCAAGAAATCTCTTCTATGCCAAGGAAGTTCATTGCAAAGTAAAAGTCCTTTCCTTTAATTTATTATTAAATCAAACCCAAACTATTTCCTTTTTTGGTAAAACAAATGCTAACATATTTAATTCTACCACAACGTAGAATTCCACCAAGAAGGATACATAAAATTTTCTCATTGAACACTTTCTTCACAAAAAGAAAAACACAAAGAAAGAAAATAAAAGAAAATAGACTCATTGAATTCTTTATGCATATAAGATAAAGAAAGAATTCATGGATATAATTCAAAGAAAAAGGAAAGGATAAATAGGTGTTTAGGAAATTCCTATTAAATAGAGAGTAGTAATGAAAGCAAATATGAATCAATAAAGTAAAGATAAGCCCTGGCCATACATATAATATTAAATAATAATGAGAAATTATCTAAAATTTTTAACTCATCTTATTAGCCTTGTAGAGAGAGTTCTGTCATTAGGTTTTTGAGCCTCCTGATTGAATTTCTGATGCTCAACTCGTTCGATAAAATCATATGCGCCTACATTTATGTCATTTACTTTTAAATCTTCATCATCTTCTAATGATGTTGTGATATTCTTTTACTGATTATGTGATTTTTTGTGTGATTGGGATAACATAATCTTTGTAACATTTTAAGCAGTGATTGTTTGTAATAACCCAAGATTTATAATATGGATATAATGAAATTTTGAGTAATTCCATTAGTAGTTGTTGGGCTACGATTATCTTTGGAAGCATAGACTTTAAATTTGAAGGTGAGGAGTAGGAAGGAAATTGATTCTAATATTTATTTGAATTAAAATAAATAAAATATAATGCCCACAAAAAAATTAATTAATTAAAGAATTAGTTACAAATTAAAAAAAGGGTAAAAATCTATATATATACATATATATATATATATATATATATATTTCTATAGTCACATTGTACATAAGTAATTTATTGTGTAACTATCACGAGACTACGCGGGGTTCGCGGTTCACTATTTACATTTGTATATATCTGTACACATGCAGTGTCTTTTTTTCTTTTTTTTCTTTTAAATATTTTTGTGAGGTGCATGAGACATTTTCTGCATCCCCGACAACAAGTTATACACGAACTTGCCATCCCTCTAGTGAGAATAGCCTTGCTCTGCACTCCCTTCATATCTATGTTCAAATCCACTTTGGACAATTTTGTCCTTTTCTCTTTTTCCCCCGTTTCGTTCTTCATTTTTCCTTTTTCCTTCCGTGAGTGTTGATCCATTGTTTAGGGGTGTTCATTCACCCATTAAGCTCTAGGAGCTCACCTTAATTCTATCTAATCGGATTGGGTCGGATTACGGATAAAGATATATTTTACTCAATCTATTTTAGTAGTTGTATTTTTTTTTAATTATCAATATCTTGTCATCTAAAATATATATATATATATATATTTATTTTATCTGATTTTTTCTACATGCTGTAACTTTTATTACTTATTTAAACTCTCTCTATTTCTTAATTATTTTTATAATTGATGTGCATGCTTATTAATATTTTTTTTGTTGAATAATAAAAATACATATATTTACCTAAAACTAATTATATTAGTATAGCTTACATTTTATTTGATAATACCAATCTATTTTTTTATTATTGATAAAAATATGAGAGTTCTAAAAGTTTATTGTTTTAAAATATATATTTATGAATCTAAAAAAGATATTTTTATATTACAAATATTAATTTATAAAAAAAAAATAGCTCAAGCGACCCTAAATCACCTAAACCTAACATAAAATTGGACTTGCTTGAGCTGGACTGGGCCGGTCCAGGTCACGGATATAAAAATAATCTCGATATCTTAATTGAGCCAGACATCAGGCATACTAGATATCCGATTTGACCCTATCCATGAACAGTTCTACTTGTGTTCCTGTCCAGCGATTAAACTACATCTTTTAAAGAATTTCGTTCAGTGCCCTGCATTTTTCTTATTTGCAAACCGGTCCCCCGGGGGGATATTTTGGCATTAAAATACGTGTCTCCTTCTAACAGTCATTTCTGAAGCTTCTCTGCTGTTCTTACCTTGTTTCTTCTCTCTTTGCTGACTCTGTCTGTGATCACTTCCATAGCCAGCAGATCTTCCAGGTTGGTGTACCTTGCCGTTCACCCAAACTCTTGCTTTTATCTTTTTCTTTTTTTCCTCCAAGCCTTTATGTTTTTTAAACCCCCAAACTATGCTTTTGAGGGACACTGCATCGTGCCATGCACACACTGAATAGTAGAGAATGTTCTATCTCGCCTTCTTTGCTATTCAGCTGTTTCGTTCACCTTTCTTTGAGAGTGTGGCATCTACTTGGCCAACCAGCTTCCCCTTCAACCCGTGAAACAGGAGCTGGAATCGTGCAGGTCCAAGGTCGGGCCTTTCACGTCGTAAACTTCTGCATTCATTTTGGTTCCTCTAATTGCAGGGCTTTTGTTCGAATCTGAGGTGATTTGGGCGCAAATCAGCTTCTTCACTTGGTGTAGTGGCTCCTTCATAGGTAAATAAATTTTCTCCTTCCATTTCCCAGCTGCACTTCTTGAATCTTCCAATTTTCCAATCCCCCAATTGCTTCATTTTTCTTGCTCCGAAATTTCCAGCAAATCCTGCAAGTTCATGCATCTATCCTTGGTCTGCAAATTTCTAATTTTGTTTCTCCCTGTGCTGAAATTTCAATAGCTAAACAATTTGTTTTCCATCACTTGTGATTTTTATTTCCAGTCCTAAAGTGAGCGTGGGTTTGTGCAAGGTGTTTATGCAGAAAAATATATTCTCCAAGTTTGTTTAGAATTAAGCATAAGTATAACACAAGTGATATGTTGTATCCTGTATTGATCTATATTAGTTATAGGCTTTTTTTCCCCACTTTCACAGAATTGATTTCTTTACTGTTGGCATATGGTTTTGTTATGTTTTGCTTATAGTTGACGTCCTTTCCTTTGTTGATCACATCAGATTTTGTTTGTATTTTTGAAAAACTGAATTATTTCATACTTAGACATTTTATAATGCATAAATCAAATAACTAGGGGGTGATTATTTTGTTTACTATTTATTTGGAACTCCTTCAGAACAGATATTAGAATAAATCATAGATTTAAATTCAAATTCTTCTAGTTTTAAGAAGAAAAAATGATGAAGTGTTACCTTCGGATCTATGGGCCACCTAAACTGATACTTCTGGAATTGTCAATTCAATCTTTTGGAATTTGATTATTCAGCTTTTGGAATTGTCAATTCAATCTTAGCCTTTGGAAATACAAGTATAGCTGGACTCAGTTCTTCAAATTGGTCCTTAAAATAATATGTTAATTACATGGTGGGAAGTCCAATTTTGAGGTGATATATATATATATATATGGTGTTTCAAGTGGGTATAATCTGAATTTTTGTTGAGTAAATTAGAATTTAAATAAATTAAGTTAAAGTTAGTGTTGTTTCTTGTCTAGTCCTTTTACTGTCCCTATCAACATACTTTAATCTATAAAGTGCAGGAGCAATTAGAGTTGTTTTGACAAAATATTATGTGCCTATATTTTCAAAGTAATGAGTTGGAGGAATGGAGAGCATTTTGCTAGCCCTTTTAATTTAGTATTGGTACGTTCCTCTTTTGATTGTGTTGTGGTAGATTGAACTTAATTCACCATACATTTTTTTAAGTGGACTGTTGGATTTATTGATTTCATATGGCTTGGTTGCATTTTATTCTACCCTACTCAATTAAAATCTCATTCGAGGTGTTTTATGAAGTTGTGACGAGAGGCTATGTAGTTTAATACACATAGATAAAAAGAAAGGGTCGAACTGAAGTTTTGTCAAATGATGTTTCTTAATTTTTAATAAAAAAGTCCAAGCATAAGGTTTGGGGTTTGTGGACCATATATCTAAAACTTTTTTAACACTACACAGTGGAACCTTGTATTCAATCAATAAAAGAAATCAAAGCTGCTTTGCTAGAGATACAGGAGAGGGAATATAGATAAACCAATTCAAATTTGTAAATGCATGTGAATTAAGTTAATTTGAAGATAGCAATGTAAGTGACAAGGTTTATGGGTTGACTATAGGGAACTACGAGGACATCTTCACCTCGAAGGATTTTGGGGGAATTTCCAGGACATCTCTGCATTTGGGAATTAGTTGGAAGATGTGGTAGGAAGCACTACAAGCAAGGAGTTTTTTCTTGAAGAAACAAATACTAAAATTATAGACAAATGTAAGGATAAAATTTTTTATCTCAAAATTTTGAAATTAGAGGCGGAATTTTTTATCTCTAATTTTGTCTCCAAATGGTTATTTTTTTGGTTTGAAAGGAAAAACTAAGATTGCAGATAAATTTAAGGACAAAAAATTTTGTCTCAAAATTTTGAAATTAGAAATAGAATTTTTCATCTCTAAATATGTTTTAGAATTTTTTTTAAAAAAGCCAAGATTAGAGATGAAATTTTTTGTCTCAAAATATTCCTTATCTAATTCATTTTAGAATTTTTTTTGTGAAAAAAAATAAAAGAATCATACTAATTTATTCCAAAAAAATAGGTTTTTTTTTTTAAATTTTATCCTAATTAACAAATAGAAAATAATTAGATTCTAACAAAAACCCTTAAACACAATAAATTTGCCATATAGACTCCGAGTATAATTGTGTTATGGAGAATAATTAACCGTAAGTAATTGGATTAATTTAACTCAGTTTAACTTATTTCTAAAAGGCCCATAAAACTCAATGTCTATCATTTAACTTATTTCTAAAGGGCTCATAAAACTCAATGTCTATCATTTATTGAGCCTCATACAAGAAATTAACGTAGCAAAATGCTTAAGTAAATTTGAAGAGGACGATTCTAGCAAAGCAAGCTACTTTGATTAGACGACTTTTACAATTTCATTAAGCAACGTGACCTAACTATCATTATCAACTTATCGTTCCCGAAGCTTATGAATAGAAACTTTTACAAATCTCATTGGAGGAAAGATTCATTCATACATAGACAAGTATGACAAAATCAAGGCTCCACACATAGCTTTCTCCTAAGTCTGTCTTACTAAGTCTAAAAGACAATTTTTTTTTCTTTGTCTTATCATTGTATTTCTTTATAGATCCTTTAATACAAGTATGAACAAAGTAGCCATATATATATATATATATATATATATATATATATATATTATTATATATATATATATATATATATATATATATATATATATATATATATATATATATATATATATATATATATATATATATATATATATATATATATATATTATTAGTTATATAATGTTGGTTTAAATTTATTCAAGTCAAACATAACTGAGTCATGATTCAACTAAAATTGTTAAGTTTAAACCAAATTTGAATAAATTAGTTATTTTAATGTTTTGCACACTAAAAATAAATTTAAATGTTATATTTTCTTATATCAAGTTAGTGATCTGCAATATTTTTAAAATTTAATGAGATCATTCAATTTTTGATCAATTTTGATTTATTATTCTCCTTTGCATCATTTGAGTGTTGATTAAATTTAGAAAAAAATTTAGGCCAATGATGTATATGGATCCATTGTGCATAAAATTAAATTTGGCTCAAGACCAAAATTTAATATGTATAGTTTAAGATTTGATATTTCTAAAGTCAATATAACTAATGAGTAATAATTTGAAAATTAAAAACTACCCATTATGTCTTTATTTTAAATTTAACTATAAAATAAATATTTAATAGTTAACAAATAATTATTTAAAAATATTACAATTATTTATTTATCTCTATTTTTAAAATTTAAATATAAATAAAATGTTCTTTTTTATTTTAATTTAGACAATTTATTTTATTCAAATTAAAATATTCTTTTCATTTGATTTACTCAATCTATATATATACATATATATATATATATTAGGGAAAAAAATGCTATGCCTCTTCTTTTAGATGCCACTTTTACTTTTTAGGTTAAATTAGTATATTAACCCCTTAACTTTATTTAATGTTTTAAATTGGTCTCTTAACTTTGAAATGATTTAAAATGGTCATCTAATTTTATTTAACATTTCAAATTAATTCATTAACTTTGAAATGTTTCAAATTAGTCCTTTAATTTTAAAAGTTAAGAGGCTAAATTAAAACATTTCAAAGAATCTTTCAATTTAAAATATTTATTTTAATATGAAATATTTAAAACAAATAATTTGAAAATATATAAAAGTTCTTTTTACAGATAAAATTATTAAAAAAGTCACGCAAAAGTATTTTTTCAGTTTAATCACTTAGAACAAAAAAAAACTTACATAAAAATTTTAAAAACTAAAAAAATACTTCAAAAGGTCACTAAAATAAAATAATTTAAAAAATAATATTTATTTTGATATGAAATATTTATAAAAATAGTATTAGTGATGGATTTTCATATTAAAATAAATATTATTTTTTAAAGTATTTTATTTTAATGAACTTTTCAAGTATTTTCTAATTTTTAAAATTTTATAATAAGTGTTTTTTTATTTAAGTGATTAAATTGAAAAAGTATGTTTGTATGATTTTTTCTATAATTTCATCTGTAGAAAAAAATTTATATATTTTCATATTATTTACTTTAAATATTTTATATTAAAATAAATATTTTAATTTAAAAAAAATTTAAAATTTTTCATATTGATCTTTTAACTTTTAAAATTGAAGGACCAATTTAAAGCATTAAATAAAATGAAATTCTAAAAGTTAAGGGATTAATTAAAAATATTAAATAAAGTTAAGGAGCCACTGTAAAACACTTCAAAATTAAGGGACAATTTGAAATATTAAATAAAATTAGGAGATTATTTTGAAACACTCCACAATTAAAGGACCAATTTGAAATATTAAATAAAATTAAAGGATTGAAATACTAATTTAACCTAGAGAAATTTTAGATTAAATTAATAACTGGAAGAAATGTGAACATGTGTAAATAGATTCAATTTCTTACGCGTTTTCATATAATTTTTTTATTGGTTTGATCTATTGAATTTTAATAAATTATATATATAAAAAAGGATTAATAGATTTCAAGCATTTACTTAGTAATATATATAGTTGGAGGTGATATTAGCTGTGATGATTCTGACGAGGAATAATAAAATTAAAATCGTGTACAGCTGGTCGCATTTTGCCAATCTCTAAATAAATTAGGAACATACATGCAGTTTCAAATGCAATAAGAATAGTGCTTTTCATTGAATAAATTAAATAAAAAAAAACAATCTGTAAAAAAAAATGTGAATATATTTTGCTATCTCAAACGTCTCAAGTTGATTATATACAAAAATGCGAAAAAGACATAAAATAATAATAACAAAGTAGACATAAATATACATTAATAAAATTTCTCCCAATCAAATTTTTAATTACTCTACAACCAAAAAATATGAAAAAAAAATAATCAAACATTTTAACAATCTTTAAACTAACGTTGATCTAGTAGATTTTAAAAGTTGAAAGAACTTGGAGTAAAATACATAAAAAATGATTGAAAGTAGAAGAGAAACGATGGAGATGCAGAAAAATGGCAAGTATGATGGACAGACAGTGGGAGGTGGCTAGATGGACAATGGCAGTAGGTGCTGACGGTGGCTAGCGTGGTTTGGCAAAGGGCCTAGTTCTAGCTTGGCGCTGCCAAGAAGAAAGGAAATTTTTTTCACAGATCTAATTTGCTATTGGAGGTGGGAGTTTTTTAAATGTTTTCTGCTGAAAATACCGCTGCAAAGGGGCAACAGAGCCCGCTGTTATGTAGTAGTGGTTTTCTTCAACCGTTGGGTCAACATCCACTGCTAAATTGCAGCGGTTGAAGCAACCGCCGTAGTACTTCATTTTTGGACAACCATTGTTATACAACCGTCATAAAGTTTTCCTTTCTTTTTTCTTTTGTTTTTTTGGGTAACGGCTGAAGGTATTGGGGAATTCGAGATGGTTGAGGGGTTATTAATTTATATGGCTTTAGCTTGCTCTATATTTCTTGAACTTCAAAAAGGAATGCATATTAGCATTGCGACTCAATCCTCTATGTATCCCTACATACATACACCGTGCAAAGCGACAAAATGATGTCGTTTGATGCATAAATCCCAGCCATATGCATAATTGATGGGTCCAACATGTGACACATCCTCCATTTTATTAACCAATCTCCGCCGTACATCGTGTGTAATCCAAGCCGTCCATTTCAAAGCCCCAAAACCCATCTGAACATGTTCCTCTCAGCCCCCCAAACGCAGCAAGTTTCAGTCATCTCCATCCTCTAGCTCTGTTTATGCTCAATCCAAGATCTACAACATGCAAAGTCTAGCATTCTCTCAAGTGTTTTGGTGCAACCCTAGATCTGGACGGTGCACCTTCCTCATCTCTTAAGTTCTCCTTCTAATCCATTGCTTCTCCCTAGAGCTTAGCTCTCCATTTCATTGTTGCTTTCATACAAAATTGAAGAATGGGCCATTAATTTCATGTTTGCCTTAATTTAGGAATCTCCAATGCAGTAAATTTCATAGGTTTGTGAAGTAAAATTCCTCTCGTTATGCTAATGTGACAAATCATTCTTAGTTTGATCATATTATTGATTCAATATAACAAGAACTTTATATTACATGTGTATCACACTATTGCCTCATGATTTTCTTTGATTGTTGTTAAATTTTAATGGTTTATCCTATGCAATACCTCACTCTTATGGAGATAGTAATACGTATATACTTGCCATAGTGTCAAGGCTTTGTTAAGTTAAATTTTAGTAGTTTGTAATTCATGCTAATTTACATCTTTCTTTGCCATGAAGTTGCTTGTCTAAGAGGAGTTACTGCCAAGTTTGTGATTTTTTCTCAGTAATTGTTGTAAGTTGGAGTTGTATGGTCCTTAATTTTCATAAAGCTGCTATGCCTACTAAATAAAAGACTTTGTATTGGTTAGACCATTTCATGTCATTGAGAAAAAGATGGAAGTGTTCAAAGTTCTCTCAAGTAACATTTATGTTTGAAATATTTAAAACTTTGAAGTTTTACAAATACTGCTAAATAAAACAACCTTTGTGGAAACCTGAGAACTGAAACTTGGTATCGGAGGCTTCTATTCCAAAGTTATTGAACCATGTTATGAAACTTGTCTTAAAACAGGATGTAGACATCAAAAATGCGATTGAAGATGCAGGATTTGAAGCAAACATCTAACCTAAACCTAGTGTCAGTGTACTTGGAAAAAAGCCACCTAGAACCTTGGCAGGACAGTTCACAATTAGTGGTATGACATATGCAGTCGGTGTAAATTTTGTTGAAGGTATTTTAAGAAATCTTCCGAGGGCCAAAAGAGCTGTGGTAGCTTTGGCTACTTCCTTAGGAGAAGTTAAATATGATCCTAATGTGATTAATAAAGATGATATAGTCAATGCAATTGAAGATGCTAGTTTTGAAGGTTCATTTGTACATAGCAATAAGCAGGATAAAATAACTTTATCAGTTGTTGGTGTATATAGCCTAATTGATGCACAATTCTTAGAAAGTGTGCCTAGCAACATGAAAGACATAAGGTAGTTTCGTTTTGACTAGATATCAAGTGAATTGGAAGTTCTTTTTATCTTGAAGTTTTCAGCTCTAGATCCTTAGTTGATGACATTGATGGAGGGAAGTCATGGCAAGTTTAAATTACATGCTAGAAGCCCTTATACAAGAATGGCTTCTAAAGATGTAGAAGAGACCTCCACTATGTTTCAACTATTTATATCCAGCTTGTCTCTTAGTGTTTCTTCAATATATGTCTTAAACTCTTAATTAACAATATTTGTGTATGCTTCATTTATTTTCAATTTAATTCATTTACTTTGTTTGTATACCTTTCCATTTGATTCCAATCTTTACATATGTGTGCAATCTTGTGTGAAAATGCTTGTTAGATGGTACAATTATACTAATTGAACATTTGTTTACACATTATCTATACATGCATAAATAGATTCTCTCCCTATCACAGCCACACACAGAAATAATGGAAGCAAGTATGCTAGTTTGTTCCTATATATGGAACCTTAGGTGTTATGTATATAGGATATGAAGGGCAAAGGAGAATGGGATAGAGAAGTTATATACTTGTGGTATTCTTAAACATTAAGCTTATAATGTTGAAAGAATTATCCCTTGAGAATTTGCATTTGTCAATCCCATAAGAAAATGTATATTGTGTTAGTATTAATCCATACCCAAGTTTTATATATACTAAGATTCATGTTATTATCTTCTTTTTCCATCATGGAAACATATATAATAGAAACAAAGTAAGACTTGATATTGTTGCTAAAAGGAACAATTGTCGTATTCAAAATTTGACAGTCCATTTTAAGTTCCCTGTTTTTTCAAGGCTATTACTTAATCTTGTGAATTGATTTTTGCCTCATGCATTTGTACAATTGGAGTTAAATGTGCTGTTGGTTAGGATCAACAAAAAACAAAGGATTGTCCTATACATGCAAAGCATCAAGAGAGCATGGAACAAGATACAAGCACATAAAAAAACATGAAGCAAAGAACAAAATTTTATGGCTATTTCTTGATCCGCTTCATAAAGGCTTGTCTTATACATGCAAAGCATCAAGAGAGCATGGAAGAAGATACAATAATGTAGAAAGCATGAAGCAAAGATCAAGATTTTGTGGCTAATTCTTGATCCGCTTCATAAAGGCTTGTCTTATACATGTAAAGCATTAAGAAAGCATGGAACAAAATACAAGGATGTAGAAAGAACGAAGCAAAACAACATTTTATGGCTATTTCTTGATCCCCTTCTCAAAAGCTTGTCTTGTGATTGATTGTAACCTAGCAAAATAGTTAAGAACTATAATTTCAATTAATGAATAGGCACTTGTACTCAATTTAAGTTGTAATAAAGAGTTCAAAGTACATAAATATATTGATCTTAATAAAATTCCATATTTTATTATGCTTTCTTTGACACTTTGTTGTTGCAGTATTATTGTTTACATAATGAAACATTTTGACTAAATTCTAGTGTTTCAAATGATGGTATTAGAAAGTTCGGTGGCGCCTACATTACAAACCAACACAAATTACAATACAATCCTATATTAACTAGAAGGAGGTGGGTGTTAAGTATTAAAAACTTGACTGATTTTACCATTAATATTTGGATAAAAATAAAGTCACTTTCAACTATTTGAGATCTTGCAAGAGGTGCTTAAGGTGCAATTGCATGTGCTAGAATATCTTGAGGTACACTTGCCTATTTGGGATGATACCTTAGCTTCTTAGTCTTCAAATTATATCATAAAGGCTCATTGTAATCCATTTATAGGAAAAACACCTCTTTTTGTAGTAGATTTATCCATTATTAAAAAGAAATTAACTCATTAATGACTAAATGAGGGATGTAAGCTTACCTAAATTCTTTTTCATCTATAACATGCTCATTGATATAAAACACATTATAATTTAAAGCTTACATCTTTGATCTAGAACCACACAACACAAAAATCATATGTTGCTCTCAAGTTGCTTGGTCCCTTTTTTAAATATGAACTTTGAAAATTCATAACTAATTTTAAAAAAAATTCAAATAATGCAAATAATAGCTTTTTGGAAAGCTTTAGATGTCAACTAATGATTAAAAATAATTCTAGATCAAGATAATAGCATTTAAATTATGAAAATTAATAGAACAGTACATCAGGTCGTGCTTTCAAACTACTGCAAATCTTGATTTTTAAAAATTCATATCTCTTTCAACACTGATCTAAATTGAGTGTTCTCAGTAGTTATGGAAAGCTTAAGATGAGACCTAATTTGAGTTCATTTGACTCACGAAATCCATTACAAAGGTTACTACAGTATTTAGGCACCACCTAACCTCTAATTCCAAAAATTTATAACTCTCTCTATACAATTCTTTTTCATGCAAACTTGGTGGCTCTAGAAAGCTTATAATGTCAACTATATGTTTGTAAAATTTCATAAGTATTAGATAAGTATTAGACTTCATTTGACTCCTAAATGACACAAAAATATAAACTGCCCATATGAACAATAACTGAGACAATTTTGCATCATTTAGCCAATTTTGAAAATTCATAATAAATTCTCTAGAGCTCTAAATTGGGTGCTTTTTAGCTTTACAAAAAGTTCTATATGAGACCTATATGCTTGCCAAATTTCATGCAAAAATTCGTTCATTTGATCAGTTTGTAGTTTAGGTCAAGAATATGGTAATTTTGGGGACCAAAGTGGTGCAAAAGGGTGTCAAATGACTTTCCAATCAAACCATAGCTAATTGACAACACCCAAAAGCCTGAATGCAGCATAAGGAAGCATCCTAAATGGTTTAAATCATCATACATCTCAAAAATCACTATCCTACATAGACTTATACACTTATGCAACTAAGCTCAAGGGTGGCAACATCATGCATTCTTATTCATTTGAGCCCAAATATGATTCATATATCATACATACATACATTTACACTTGAGACCTCATTTACATCTTATGTTCATCATATAATTATGTACTTTGACATCAAAATGCACATAAACCTATTCTAATGTCAAATTATCACCTCTTATGCTCTTTGGCTCTCTTTCTTTGCTCAATATGGTTCACTTAGACATGGTTAGTGATAAAATAAGGAAGGGTGAGATTTAAAAAATTTCAATAGCTATCTACCTTTCAAGCACACACATATGGCATATTTTCATGTCAATATATGCAGGCATGCTCTAAAGTCATAGAAGACATGTATAAATGTATTTTCATGTCATTCAAACCCATTCCATTCATAAATAGCCCCTAGGGACTTTTGGTCTAGTCTCACCTAATTTTTAGAGACTTTTGGATTTGCCTCATCCACTTTTAGGGACTTTTGATTTAGCCTCACTCACTCTTGAGACTTTTGGCTTTATCTTATCTACTCTTAGGGACTTTTAGCTCATCTTCACCCAATCTAAGGGACTTTTAACACAACCTCACCTATTTCAAGTTATCTTGCATTTAAAACACATTTAATACAAATAATGATACCATAACATGTAAACAAAAGCTATAAACATATTTCATAGTTCAAATATACATACAAGCATCCAAAGACACTAAATTATCTAACAAATGCATACAAGAAAGGATAGAAAGTTACCTCAAGGCTAAGAGCACACCTTTCTCCTTGAAACTTCTCTCCTCTTCTTGACCTCACATACCCAATGGTAGAGAGCTTGATTTGCTTAGGCTAGATACATCCAACAAGGCACAAAAATATCATTAGAACTAACTCTAACATCTCATAAGCTCTATACACTTATATGCTAGCTTATAATTCAATTATGGCTCCATATAAGGCATAATGAAGCAACTCATAATCTTTGTTCTTGGCTCCAATTTCTTATTCATTATAAGTCATATAACTCTATTTAAACTCATTAGAGTCATCATAAGTTCAATTTAAGAAGCCAAATACTAGGTTGCTTCTTTATGTCCATAAAGGGATCCTAACTTCCATCTTATAAAACATGACTTCTAAATTTAAAACAATGGTTCCTTTAGTGTCTATAATTCATATCTAGACCACTTTTAACCTTGGAATCAAGAAAAACTCTCCCTAGGTACTTTCTCTCTCTCTAGGCCAAAACTCACTACCACTTGAGAGCCCAAAGAGTTTTGTTTGTTTTCATAAGGAATTAGCCACTTGTGAAACTTCCTAAATGCCTTAGAAACTCTTTCATACTCTTACATAAGCCATATGACTCTTAAGAAGTTTTAGAATTTTGTTTACATATCAAATCCCCTAAGTGTCACAAATAGACTTCTATGACTTCTTTTTTACTCCTATTACTTCCTTTAAGTTCCTTAGGCTTCAAAATCCCTTTCTCCATCAAGTTTGAATAAGAACCAAGCCTCTTACTTAGACTATTAAATCTGGCTGATACACAAGAGAAAAGAAGAAGCAAGAGGAAGCAAAATCACATCATGCCTTATAACTTGTTTTCAAGTTTCCTAAGAGCTCTTTCTTATGCTCCCAAGAGTTCTCCTAATTCCTATTCTTCCTCTACTGAATTAGCCATAACCTAGCACCAATTCAATCAATAAAACCATAGAAAGAGAGAAGAGGAAGAGGGGAACAAGTTTAATGAAACAAAGAGTGTGAAAAAACTAGAAAATCTTACCCTTTTAAAGCTTCTTCTCTTCCCTCTTAGCGTGTCTCCTAAGCTCTCTTTCAAATTCTATCTAGACCAGAAAAGCATCTATGGAGAGAAAGAAGTAGGGCTGGATGCGATTTAGGAGGCAAAAAGTAAAGTTAATATACTTTTTCAACTTTTCATTTTAGTCTCTAAATCATGGTTTCTTTATTTCGCTTCTTTTCGAGAATCATTTTTTTCATCATAAAATTTAGATCCTTTAACTTATAAAATATCTTTGGTTTCATCCAAATTGAATTTGAAACTAATTCGAACTATTCGATTAAAATTTTAGTCAACTGACAACCGAAATCGTTCACTAGATGAGATTTTAATTGTTCTATAGATTCCTATATTTTTTAGGGCCTCTAAAAATTTTGGAAAACTCAATTTTTTTATTTAAAAATCTCTCATTTGAGTTTTCTAAAATTTTTCTAAAATTACGAAAATGCCACTATATTTTTTCACAATTTTTCATAACTCTTCTGGCTTAGGTTTCCAAGCATCTCAAGGTTCATATCCTCATTTTTAAAGGTCTAGTTTATCCCTCTAATTTTATTTGACTGCTATTCATATGATTTATGGGACTTCTTTTGAAAATTCCTAGTTTCTGGCTTTTTACAAAAAATCGGGTGTTACATAGGAGGTGCCTGAGGTGCTTGCTTGCATTTAATTATCCTAACATAGAAAGATAAGGGTAGATTAAGATTTCTTGACCACTAATCATAAAATAATGACATAAAAGTATCCATATACCATAGAATCTATTCTTCTTATTTTTCTCTTTAGTTTCTCAACCCAGCCTTTCTCTCACCTTTTCTTCCTTATCCCATCCCTTTTCTTAAATCCTATTGCCTGAGCATTAGACTTTGTTGGTTGTGCTATGCTCGCACTGCCATCATTGGTTGGACTCTATTAACATGAAAAAGCTCTGTCACTTATTTTGTCAGTTCTAACATGCCTTTTTGCACCAATAAGAATGCTTTTGGACAATCAAATGTCTTAGTTGCTAATCTAATCATCATGAGACAAAGTTGTCTTTATTGTTACGTACTTTCCAGCTTAGGATTTACTTAGACCTCATTTCCTCTGATATCATGTATGACACCTCTCCGTGTATCTTTTGTCCACCTCTTTATGATATATTGCTTAGGGAGTTTTTTCATATCCCTCACATCATAAACCTTCAAAACGTGGCAACATAATATTCTAATGGTTTTAAACTTTTAACAACTCCATGAAATTGACATATTGCTGGGATCAAACTGAACTCTCCATTTACCCTCTTCATCAACCATATTAACAACATAGTCAAACATATAAGATTTCTCATTTCTATGTTTTATACAAGTAGCTATAACTTGGTCCCATTGTTCTTAGAACAAGTTAAAGATTGGAGCCATATAAATATGAGAAAACTGTCGAAGCATGGGAGAACTTTATGCAATCAATTGAGGTAATTTTTGCCATGATTCAAACTCATGCTTCAATTTGTTATACCTCCTATCATCTACAACTCATTTAAAGTGCTTGAAAAATTGATTGATGTCCAAATCTAGTCTCGTACAACTTTTTATAGCACCATTCATGCTTTCACTTACTTGTGTGCTCTACACCCCAAGGGTGAAAACCTTCTTCATATGACATTAAGCTTATTTCTTTTTGATATTGTAAACCAAGGTCAACCATGTGTTTTCATTAACATTGTAAGATGAAAGCAACTAGCTCCATTCCTCATCGAGCTAGACCTCCTCTCCGTATTGATACATGCACTTCTTAAAATTAATTAAAAAATGTGATCCACCCTTCATCAAGTTTCCAAAATGCTTGATGCCATTTTATATTAAATGCCATGTGCATAATCCATACTTTATATCTGGCATCGCCTTCTGTATTACTCGAGTCATGGCTTGATCTTGATTAGTGAAAATAATCAGAGGCCTTTTGGTGTGCCTCCAAGAATGTCTATAGTAGCTATTTAAATGACTCTATAGTTTTATCATATAATAAAGTTGCACAAAAAATAACCACTCTTTTATAATGAATATATCATGAAAGTAATGCAAGCACTCTATGATCATAGTTTGTACTAAATGTTGTGTTCATAGAAACTATATTGTAACACCATAACTTCTAACTCATTTCATGCCATTTTATAAGCTTTGTATTATCAATCCCACAAGAGCATATGAAAAAGGGGATGAAAATAATAGATTTTTTAGCATTGCGCTATATCTAAAAAATTCAATTCGATGTCACGTGGACCGTGTGAGTTCATACTATACTTTTTCATATTTAATTTCATCATTACAACTCATTTGCATCACAAAAACATGCTTACAACCCATGAAAACCGAAATGGGGCATGGAAACTTAAAGATCATTCTCGACCAGAATTGATCCTTTTTCTAGGAAAACTTTGAAAAATCATAACTAAATCTAGAAAAATAAAAATCATAAAATCTTGGTCATTCTGAAAAGCTTGGGATGTATACTTCACACTACAAATATGCCCAGGTCACCATATTCATCACCTAGGACGTTTGACATCCAAAAAGCTATAGAGGTCCTACTGAAATCTGGAACTATCACAGAATTCTACAAAAAACTTTGAAAATTTTCAATTAATTCTACAAAAATCCAATCCATGAAAATGAGACCAATCTAGAAATCTGTAGATGTTAACTAGAGAGGAAAAATATCTTTAGATCATTTCATCAAATCCAGACTCCAAAAGTCAATAGAAAAATACTTCTGGTCGGGCAATTTCACTGATACTGGACAGAAACTTCAAAAATTCATATCTCCCTCTCTAGACCTCCAAATGAGGTGCTTCCAGTGGCACGAGTCACTGTGATTAGCTAGTTTCTGTGTATAAAATTTTGTGGCAATTGGACATCATTTAGGTCTTGTGTGACAGAAAATAATTTCGGACCAAATGAATAGTGCAGCAGACCAAATCCATAAAATTTGCCAATTTCGAAAAATCACCAAATATTTTGTAGACCTCCAAAAATTATGATCTTTACCTTCCCAGAAAGCTATCAATGAGACCTAATTACATGCCAAATTTGAAATTAAGACTAACTCATTTGGCCAAAAAGTGACTTAGGGTTCCATTATGGTCAAATTTGGCTCCATGTGAGGTACCAAACTTGCCAAATGGTCTTCCCTTGGTATTGGCACCTTTTGGGCAAGTCAAAAAGCATATTTGAGACTTGTGTGAGCTGCCCAAATGGTCCCAAACCTCATGCATCTCATTTTGGCCATTCAACCCATACTTATATACATAATCACCAAACTTTATATTCTCATACCATGGCATTTCATACTCAAAACATGTGCTAGTAGTCATATATCATTTCCATACATCTAAACATCACATAGTAGTATCTTTACATATGTCTCAACGTTCATAGTACATATACAACCTCATATACATTATGAACCATCATTATGGTTCCAAAATAGACAAAACAAGACATAAGCTTGTCAATCTTTGCTCTTCATGCTTGTTGGCTCCCTTCACCATAATTACTTAGTCCACCTAGCATGTTAGATCATTGGAGAGGAGGGAATGAGATTCAAAGAATCCCAATAGCTCATCTCTCAATCAATCATACATAATATGTGCAAAGCAAGCTCTTCAAATGCATGCATGGTGAAAATGGAAGACATGCATATTTTAAAAATAATCTTGGCATGTGAATCAATCATACAAGACATTTAAGAGCTCACCAAGTGTTTGGATTGGCCTCACACTTCTCCTCATGGATTTTGGACTTGCCTCACCTATTCTTTAAGCACTTTGGACTCAACCACACTCTTGGGAGCCCACTTTGCTTTTGGGAGACTCTTTACTTTGTCTCAACTAAACTCAAGGGTTCTTGGCTCATCCTCACCCAAGGGAAGAGTTCTTGGCCTCTCCACACTCAAACAAACTCATACAAACATCATGCACTCATTAGAAAACATAACATGGCATGAAGGATCATAGCATATAAAGGCATGCTAGCATACTTTTCAAATCTTGAAAATACACATACACACATTCTAAAACAAGCTAAACACACATCCATGCATGAGAGAAGGTGGAGAGAGCTACCTTGCACACAATTACACACTTTTTCCTTTGAATTCAAGCCTCCTCTTTTGGCCACACACCCACAAATTGGTGGAGATGGTTTCTCTTGGCCTAAATACAATTTATGGGAGCCAATTAGGTTCATGAAACTAACTCTAAGGCCATACAACTTGCTTAGATACTATATTGCTCTATAGGTTTCATTATGGTCCATAAATGCACTTAATGAAGCAACACCCCTCAAATAATTTCTAGCCTCCATTCTTTCCTTTCAAATATGATTCTTGACTCCTTTTAAGCCTCTAGGAGTTATCACACAATTAAAAAAAAAGAGCCTAACTTTATGTTGCTTCTTTAGGTCATAATATGAAACCTAAGGCATCAATTCACTTTCTTTGAGTTCTAAATTTTTTCTAAGGCCTCCCCTCACTTTCATTCATCAAATATGACTCCAGAATAGCCTTAGAAAAATTTAAAACTCCCTCCACCTACACAATCCCTTCTTGGCCGAGACATAAACACCATTTGGGCCATATGGAGTTTTCTTGGTTTTCTTGAAGGGAGAAGCTTGTGGGGAGCATCTTTGGTGTCTCAAGAACTCATTTATACTCTAACTTAGACCTAGGAAGGATCATACAAATTCAGAAATTGGAAGGTGCACTTAAAACCCTAGGTTTTGCATCTTGATTTCTAATGCCTATTTCTTGGTTTTCTTTGCATATTCTTATTCCTCTCCATCAAATACCTAAGAATCACCTTTGGTTTGGTTAAAAATTTGACTCCTTAGGTCTGTCTAAGTCTAGGTCGAAATGGAAAAGAAAGGCCATGAAAGATATGAACCATAGGATGCATTTTTACCTTGTTTTCTTGCTTAGTTTGGCTTAAATCTTAATTTCTCCAAGCTCCTCTCTTCAAATCCGAACTTTCCCTTGAATATCTCCTTTGAATCAAATTTATAAACCTCATTTTAATCATAGGAAACAAAAGAGAATGGAAGAGAAGAGGTTTGGAAGAGAAAGAGCATGAAAAACTACTAATTTACATACCTTAAGCCTTTGATTTCTCCTCCTTTTCTTCCCCTTCTTGTGAGCCTCATCCCCTAGGGTTTTCTTCTGGTTTTAGGCAGAACATGGTCGTGCATAATGAAGGGAGGAGAAGTGTGCATCATATATATAAGTGGGAATAAGTTACACTTTTCAAAAATTCTCATTTTGCCCTTCATACTTTGCATTTTCGTTTCTCCTTCGTTTTAGTTCCTTTTTTAGAACTGTCTTTTTCATTATAAAACTTAGGTTCCCAATCAAGAAAAATAGCTTTGGAATCACTCAAATTGGAGTTAAAACCTTTCTCAACAAATCCGTCAAAATTCGGGCACACCGACGTTGGAAAATGTCCACCGGAGGGGCTTTAACTGTCCCAAGGCTTTCCATGATTTTTAGGGCCTCTGAGAACCATGGAGAACTCAAAACCTCCATTTAAAAAGCCCTCCTGTGTGTTTTTCAAAAAGTGCCCATATTTACGACAATGCCACTAACCTTTTGGCAAATTTTTTGAATCACTCTGACCTTTATTTCTGGGCAACTCAAGGATCAAATTCTCATTTTCTAATATTTAAAATTTTATCATAATTTTAGTTGGCCCCAATTTCTTCTATTTCAGGGACTTCCTTTTGTATCTGGCCTATTTCTGCCGTTTACGGAGAAATCGAATATTGTGTTTCTCACGTTTACGGAGGGACCGGATGTTACACATATCACCGAAATATGCATAGTTTAGTAGCATTATTGTATTATCTTAAAAAATATTTGTAATCTATTCTTTTGTATCTATCTAATAAGCATGATAAAATAATGGATTTTCTAAATATTGTTCTTGAAAATAATGCAACAAGCATCTAGTTTCTCCATACACCATACTTCTTTGTCTTTTAGTTCTTAAGTAATTTTTTGCATCTAATTAGGTGTAGCTAATATTAGCTTTTCCTTTAGCATGCGTACTCATCAATTTAAAGGAGGATTTTTGTTGAAGCCTTGAATTTTCTACTAAGTTAATCTTATGGGGTTGAACTTCAGTTACATTATACTATGAAGCCAATAGGTGAATTATTTTTAGAAGATAGAGTGGGTGATTATACTCTTCAACAAAGGCATTGATTCCATATTCTTCATCCACAAGTGCAACAAACATTTTGCTTTACAATTAGTCCTTGTCTTAGGCTAAGGTTTCACAGTTATAAAGTCCCTCTTGTCTTTTGTTTGCAAACTCTCTTTACAACAAATATATTTGGCTAAAACTATAGAGTCATTTTTCTTACTCCTAATCTTATTATATTTCCTTACTCCAAATTCAGTTCACTCAGCATAAGAAACCCAAAAGTTTTATACTTCCTCTAGACTGTCAAATTTCAACCCTAGTCTAAGGGTCAAATCAACCTCCATTAAAAAAAAAAGATTTACTATTAAAACTCGTTAACATGCAAGAATATCATGTTATTCTTAACATGCAAGGATATTTGGTTTTTGCTTGCACTTTTTACTTATTTCTTGAAGCTTGTCATCATTAATCATAATCTTAAATCTTATTATAGCAAAATCAAATTCCAAATTCTTTATAAAAGACCATATGATTTTAATTGTAATAATATTATTAAATTAGTTCTATGGTGCACTTGCAACTTTTACTCTTGTATAGTTCCAAACATTTCTTTTAAAGCCTGATAATATAAGTTTTTCTTTTTTGGTGTAACTACAAACCAAAAAAAAATTTCTTGAATTGAATGGTTATATATTAGCTGAACTAATTTGTTGAGTGCGTGAACTTATATAGTTGAATTGAATGGTTAAAATTTTAGTTTTTTAAAAAATGAATGATATTATTGGTAATTTGATCCTTTTTTTTTGTTTTGATTATTTTTTTCGTTTTTAAAAAAGCTTTGCTTTTTAAAGAAATCTTGATAAAATATATAGTCATTTATCAACAAGTGGAAAGAAATGAAACCTGAATTTCAAGACATTCAAATATCATGTAAATACCAATATGCTTCCCTTTGCTAATGGCGTCCAGCAGCAACTATAAGATGGATGCCACACAACTGAAGAAAAAAAAATTCATATTTAATTGAGGTATTAATGGAAACAAAACAATAATAACTTAAAAACGAAAAATGATTGATTATCTAGTTTATGAAAACACTAACTTAGGACTGATGTTTCTTGTCGACGAAACTAAGTTTTTTCCCCGCCATTTATGAAGAGAACCAGAGGAGGGAGAAAGCCAACTGGAATGTGCAACTAATTGGGTACTTAAACATGAATTTATGGCATTCTGAATAAACAGCTAAGATTGCATTAAACGAACGGTCCAGGTCATCTGAAATTTTGCCACACTTACCAACTGAAACGAGGCATTTTTAATTATTCTCAGTGAACAGTAAATCGCGTTACGTAAATGATCAGGATTGGCTGCAGTGGATAAACTCAAAACACACCATCTCATTAAATGAAATGGTGTGTTTTGGCTACCTTACGCGAACACTCCAAATCGCATAGAATGAACGGTTGCGATTGGATGAGGGCAAGGAAACGACATCGTATTGTCACTGTGCACCACCTGCAAATCTTCTACTATATGCAGAAGATCGGGATGCTATTAGCATTAGAGTCCTAATTTATGTAGATTTTAAAAAGTGACTGATAAGAACAAATTTTACTTAAGCCTACAGTCTCATAAATAAGGGCACTAAACACAAAATAGGCATTATATGAAAAAATTCAAAACCAGGAGAGTTTTAGCGTGTTTTAATGTATAGGCAGATAAAGCAAGGAGAATAAAGTAAATTTATTTTTCATTTAAAAATTAAGATAGTGATATAGTTTTAAATCTCTAAATAAATATTCAATAACTATATTAGTTTTATTTTTATTTTTAAAGTAAAAAAGTTGTTATAAAATATTAACTAATTAACTGTCTACAGATGGCTTTGTTTACATTTGTATTTTTAAGATAAAAATTTAAAATATTTTAAAATTTAAAGTAATTATTATTAAAGATCCTTTTGGGATTATTCTAGTTTTTGTTTCTAAATAAATATATATATATATATATATATGGTTATTTTTTCTACTATTTTTTTGTACTTTTAAAAGCTACAGTAGTTTTTGGAAAACACCTTACGAAATGCTATTTAAAATAGTTATGACTATTGTAATTTTAAGATATCTAAAAGCATTTTTTTTTTAAATTTTAATGTCATATATATATATATATATATCGTTATTGTAACCCTCCAAAGGAATACTAGAATAGTGAAATATATATCCTAATTAAACTGGCTAGAATATATATTTAATTGTAAATCCTAAACCTAATAAATAATATGAAAGAATAACAATTCCCTAGACTAAACACCAAAATTGATAACTCCTAATTAATTTTAAATTACTTCAATATATTTAATTATAAATTCATAATTATCTCAAATAATAAAATATATGTAAAAAAAATAAATTAATTGAATATTTATCTTCTTATCCTGCATTAAAATAACACGATAAGATTTATATCGTCAACTATAAATTAATTAAGTTACAATAGTCATTGCTACTATGGCATTGCATAATTACATTATGCAATATGCTACACGTGATTGAATGTTCAATAACAAATATTCTAATTTAGATTTTGAATTCGAGGAAAATGAAAAAAACGGTGATGATATGGTCTTCGAAGTATTATTCCTACATCAAACAACCATAAGTCAAACGAATAATATATATGGAATTTGTTCTTAATTCTATAACTGCTAGTTTAATGAATTCTTAACTTTTATTTATATATTATTTGTCTTAATTCAACCTTCAACTATTTTTTTATTTTAATAACTTGATATAAAGTTCTTTAAATTTTTGGTATTAAAAAAAAGAAAAAAAAATCCTAGCATATACATATTATTGCCATTGTACATACTCACAAATTATTACCCAACACTCTATTAATCAAGTATACTTTTTAAAAACGGTTTTTCCAATAGTTTCACCAGATATTATTTTTATCATTTTTTAGCAACAATTTTTCCACAATACCTACAGCACAACAGCTTTTAAAAAGCCACATCATTCCCTAATGAACCCTAACTCTAATGAACGAGTTGTAATAATGTGTTTCTTTAAAAATAAATAAATGAGGTTGTTTTAAAACTTCAAAAATTGAATAAAGTTTAAGTATCCCTTTTAATCACCACCAAACAAGCTTTAATTTTGGTTTTTGAAATATAATATTAAATTTTGCTAACTCTGCAATAATAAAAAAATAGTATAAATAAATTTGCGTGTAATCTTATATACTATACCACTCTTATTTACTTTAATAAAATTATATAAACTTTAATATCATATAAAGAATCTTATATTATTATTTTATTTAACTATATATTATAAAAAAATTATTTACTTATTTATTTTATTGCAAGTACTATCATATGTTATAAAATATACATTATGTATATTGTATATATTGTCATTGTATCAAGTCCGCGTTCTATGTATCACATAATATATACTTATATATCTTTTGGGATCTGTGGCCATAATTAAATCTGCCTATGACCCATTATCATTTACCTTAGCAACACACATGGCATTATATGAAAGTGTCAAAATGGGCCACGTTTACTGGGCCAGGTCAACCTAATCCTGTAAATGTGGTTGACTGGGCCAACTTGTCTTATAAATTTATGTAAAAACTATTTCTATGTCTATTTAATGGAATATATTATTATTTATTTAAATAGTTAATGTAAATGTTATGCTCTAAATAAAATATTATAAGTATAATAAATTGTCCATAAGTCTCTGATAGACCAATTTTATGATTAGAATTGAAATTTTGACTTGAATTTTTAATGATCTAATCACATCTTTAAAGAACATATCCTAATATTTTGTATCCATTTTGAGCATATAAAAAAGAAAGTAACATTATACATTATTTTGGCTATAATAATTTAATTATATTAAAATTATATATTTAAGTAACTAAGGGATTGGATGGATCAAATATTTATCCAAATGTGAATCAGTTGATGAACGCTTATCCACCATGAAATGAATCATTAATGAATTGGATTAATTAAAAGTTTCATAATTAATGGATTCTAAATGGGTTGAGTAATCAATTTTTATCTGCCCATTACAATCCAATTCACAATCCAACCTATTCTTTGGAACATTTGCATGATACATGAAATTCAATATATGTATATTTTTATTTTACCACCCTCAGTTTACATAGCTTGCTCTGTCCTACTTGAACTTCAAAAAGGAATGCATAGTAGTATGGATAAGGGCATTATGAACAAACCCAAAACCATGAGAGTTTTAGCGTGGTCTAATGGATAAGCAGAGAAAGCAAGGCGAATAAAGTAAATTTATTTTTCATTTAAAAATTAAGATAGTGAAATAGTTTTGAATCTTTAAATAAATATTCAATAACTATATTTTTTAATTTTTAAAGTAAAAAATTAATTATAACTGTCGATAGGTGTCTTTGTTTATATTTTTATTTTTAACATAAAAATTTTTGAAAAAAATTAAAATTTAAAGTTATTATTATTAAAGATCCGTTTGTGATTATTATGGTTTTTGTTTCTAAGGCTTTTTATAGCAATATATATATATGTCATGGCTTTTTTTTTTAACTATTTCCCTTTGTGCTTTTTAAAAGCCACAATAGTTTTTGAAAAACACCTTAAGAGATGCTAATAAAAATAGTTATGGCTATTGTAATTTTAACATGTTTAAAAGAACCTTTCTATTTTGACTTAATGTCAAATGTATATGATTATTGTAACCCTACAGTGGGATACTAGAATAGTGAAATATAAAATCTAATTCAACTAAAATATATATTTAATTATAACTCTAAACCTAATAAATAATATGAAAGAATAATAGTTCCCT
Organism: Erythrophleum fordii; assembly: GCA_032878935.1. Lineage (NCBI taxonomy): Eukaryota > Viridiplantae > Streptophyta > Magnoliopsida > Fabales > Fabaceae > Erythrophleum > Erythrophleum fordii. The sequence goes on along the minus strand of JAVQMF010000049.1, from coordinate 1,436,698 downwards.
AGACTAGACACCAAAATTAATAACTCCTCATTAATCTTAAATTACTAGAAACTAGAGTGTGATTGGCACAAATGATGGGGTAAATCCTACTTTGGTCACCCTTTTTTTTCAATTCAAATTTTTTCTAATTTCAAAATATAATTATGTGTATGAAACACTCGAAAACTAATTTACATGAATACTTTCATATTGTATATTAAATAATTAAAGCGACTCTTGTGAAATTTTGACAGTCTTTTTAAAATATGAACTTTTCAAATTTTCTACAATTAGGCAATCATCCCAATGAATCAGATAAAAAAGCTTCACTCACATTTCTATCTACAACAAAATACATATGTCAAGGTAGGAGATCTTGCATCATCTATAATACAACAAATTAAGAATAATAACTTGTCCATAAATCTCTGATATACCAATTTTCTGATTAAAATTAAAATTTTGACTTAATGTTATAAATTGGATGGATGAAATATCTATCCAAATGAATGAATCAATTGATGAACAGTTACAAATCATCAATGAATTTGATTAAATTAAAAGCTTCTTAATTAATGGATTCTAAAAGGGTTAAGTGATCAATTTTTGTCCGCCCATTACAATCCAATTCACAATCCACCCAATTCATTCATTTGCCACCCACAGACATTAAAAACTCATACCAGCACAGCATATGTTTGAAACATTTATATGATACATGAAATTCAATAGATGTATATTTTTATTTTATTACCTTCAGTTTACAAAGATTTCACACAGAAATTGAAAATTAAAATCTTTTTATATTTTTTTTGGGCGGATCTAAACAAAATCCCATGCATTTTTTTTTTCAGAACCTAGCGTCTATGATTTGCTACTTCCCAGAAAGGAAAAAAGACACAAAATTTGCTAGACTTTAATACGATGCCAGTCTTAGGTTCCGTTTTGCAACTTCATTGATGATCACAGAAGGCTTCGTCAGGGATGACTTCCATTATAAATCAAGTTTCAAGAACTTCCACAAAATTGAGCAGGGACATTTTGGTGTAGTTTATACATATCATAGTTCAAACATTGACACTGCTTCTCCCAGAGTCTCTGCATTCCTTCTTTGACCAAGTTCATGCTCTAGAAATTGAATGTTTTAAGAGTCAATTCAGACTTGCATACAAGCAAAAATTACACTGATGCCTCTACGAATATTATTGGATTGAGAAGAATGAGAGGGCAAGAAATGTTTAATTTAGACATCTATCTCGGTTCAGATTTAAATCAACATTTCCTGCCCTTCCTCTCTCCTCAATCCAAACATACTACACGCGACCAATTTTTTGTTTTCTTCAATGTATATTCAGAACTACTGACATACCTGGAATCCTGGTCTGTTCTCCTTCAAGCCCTAGAATAGAATAACATGGTGGACTCATGCATTACTAAGGATACACTACCCTTGAACCAATCTTAAGTTTTCATAAGAATGCAAAGAGAGAAGAAGAACCTGAAGAACAGGCAGCTCTTTCAACTGGTATTTTGTAGTTTGTTTGGGTTCAGAAGCCAGGGAGAGCTGCAAATTAGGCCACAAGATTAAGACAAAAAGACTCATTCTATGCATACATGCAGCATAGTAGCATTGAATTTATATAACTGACTATTGATGGTAAATAAAGACAGATCACAAAAATCAACGCCAACAACCTAATACCTTGCTGAATAATTCAGTAGGGGGTTCATTTGGAAAATTCTTGTCATTTATAAATTTGAGTTCCTATAAAGAAACAAAACACAAAAATGATAAGGACTTTACAATAACAAATCCCCATCAACAAGTACATACACGCAAATGATCAATTTACAATAATAGTAACAAACATATGTACAATGCATTACCACTGAAAACAAATCTTCCTGTCTGATATTTTGGAAGACGCCTCTTTCCCCTTTCCTTGAGGGTCTCTGATACAAGCACGATATATATATATATATATATATATATATATATTATACATAAGTGGTGGAGAATCAAAAAACAAACAAAAGTGAAAAAATTGCTTACTTTATCATCCGGGCTCCCTCTGAGTTTGTTAACCACTCGACATTTCTGCTGCCTTGAGGCATCAATAGAGTTTGGTCTACGCAAGACAAAGATTCATGAAAATGATCAAAAACATAATTTTGTAGTGTATATTTCTGTCCAAAATCAAGATTATACCTTGTGAGATCCCTTGTTTCACAATTTGGTATAGAATTGCAGCCAATAATACCTCCTGCCTGCTATTAAAACGATATCAGCTGCTTGACCATGCAAAAACTACCTTTGGAATAATAAGAAGGGGGGGCGGCCGGAACTCGATCATTTTATTAAAGGGATACAGCAAAAGCAAGACAACTAAAGTAAAATTTTAATGTAACTGACATTACTAGATGTGTGTTGCATTGCCTTCTCTGATGCCCTCAAGTGGAACACCTGAAAAGCAGTAAGTTGAACCAAAAAATGAAAACGTCGGAAACCCAGAATCATTCCCTTATGCAACATGAGAAACAACATCATAAGACAAACAAATACTGTTACATGAAATTCTGGCAGTTGTGACGCCTTCTTCTTAAGGAATGGTACTGATGAAGCCTCAAGAATCTGTCGAGTCCAAAAATTGATTATCAGAAAAAATTCATGCACATCGTGGGTGATTATACATGTGTTAATTTGTTTCAGAATTACAATCTAAAAGTACCAACTTTTCGATTTATGGGCCGTGCTCTAAACATATGCGAACTTAATGTTGTATCTCCAATTGACTCAGAATTAATCCTAGACCTGAACTTAAATGGCAAAACATCATCCAACAGTTTATCATATAGAATGTGGCATTTCAACAAGGTTTACAAATCAAAGTTACTGTAATCCGAGAAGTAGTAAATATACTTGTGTCTTTGTGCCCTACGGGCTGTTTCAAGCTCTGGTTGTCTAGGAATTGTAACTTTATACGATAATTTCATATCAGTAAGATCAACCTGCATCAACAATATTCAAAACTTTTGAAACAAATTGTCTCTCTTACAATAATTGTCAAATAATAAAAATAAAGTTCTGCATGAAACACTATATGAATTATACTTTCTGAGAAAATCGTTACCTTCTTAGGTGTCTTGTGTGTAAAATGAGCTCCATGCTTCAGATGAGAAGCCTGTCATGAATATCAAAAGCCAGCAGGAGTATTATATATAAATTATACACATAATTTCTATATGGAACACGTCACTAAAACATAGATTTAAATGATTGCTTTCAATTACGGTTACACTCTAAGGAAAGAACGATATCTAACTAAAGAACCCACACTCCTTTGTAAACAATGTAAGAGGCCTCATATTTTGTTTCCTTATTTGATGACAAGAAATCTTTTAAGCGAAAAGAAGGGGAATTAAACGATAGAAATGAGAGGCAACGTAACAAGTGAAAGAGGAATAAGAAACGAACAGTAATGTCTGCAAAACAAAATGCAGCGAAGGCTACAATTCCCAAACTACAGAAAGACAAGATATATATATATATATATATATATAAATAGTCCGTAAGCATCAAAACATCTTACTTTGGCAGAACCAATAAATGAAATGGCACCAAATATCAAGGGATAAATTTTAACATACCTTTCCCAGGTAACCAGCTTCAAGCTTCTGTCTTTTGGTTGCTTGACCATCTATGGGAGAAGAATTCTGACTCTGAAACCTGCTTTGTTTAAGAACGATGGAAGAAATGAATGGCCAAGGAAGGGAAAGGAAGAAGGTCGTAGCAAAAAACACACATAAAAGGGCCAAAGAATTGTTATAAAAATATAAGAGAAGAATATAAACTCAAGAAAATTTCATTGAAAAACCCCAAATATACTACAGCTTCGCTTGAGAAATAAAGGAATTTTTTTAGGAAAAAAAATAAAACAGACCAAGCAATTGAGGAGATGAGCCTGAAACCTTCTGAAAAAACGAGCGGTATGGAAGTTCTTTTGCTTGGCCAAATAGCTTGCTGTAGGCTTCATCAAAGTTGAACTTGATCGAGTTGACTTGCTGAGAGGTTTTGTTTTAACTTCTAATGTATCTTGATTTGCATGGTTATGCAATTCTAGTCCTGAAAACGATTTTAGAATAAGTTAATATTAAAAATATAGCATAGAACTTGATATGCTTCATACTGAGGAACAAAATTTAAAAGCAAGGCAGTGTAAGAAAGTGAAAACTGTACCTCTGCTATCGTCATCTACTGCTAAAACTTTAGGCTCCACGCAGTGAGCAGAGTCATCATCAATGATATTCAAGCTTTTGCCATTTCCATTCTGAGTTGAACCGTTCACAATTTCCGTTGAAGTGGCATCTTCCCATCCAAACTTCAAGACAAATGCTACACATAACATATTAAAGAGCAATCAGAAGCTAGTTTCTGTACTATTCATTTAGGATTCAGCAACTAAAATGAGTTCATAATTATGTTTCCTTGATTCTAAACAAAACAACCTTTTCCCATATAAATTACATCTATTGTTCTTTTTCATCAGTTCATACGAGGTTTGATCAGAACCAGAAAATATGATGTTCTTAAGAAGCTTACGTGAAGGCGGATAACTTTCTGCAGAATGGAACCACTGTTCAGCCTCCTCTGCTTCCCAGTACGTCTCCGACCGAGTGAAGTCACAGAACCGAGGAGCATCAAACTCATAATCAACATCAATTCCTTCCCCCTCAAATTCCTGGAATTCGTCCTCCATACCTCTGTTCTCTCTTCAAAGCCAGCAACTTGAAATCATATCTCAGCAATCAAACCAGAAGCACCATTTGCAAAATTATTAATGCTCAATGATTTTCCCACCGCTGGTCTCTGATCCTGGCCAACTCTCTCTCTCTCTCTCTCTCTCTCTCTCTCTCTCTCTCTCTGTTTCTCTAAAATCTACAGGCTATAGCACTTCACTGCATCAAAAGGAACAAACCAACCTGCCAGGGATAAACATTCCCGATTGTTTTCCCTTCTTTTCCCTCACGTGTGAAGTAAATGAGAGAGAACAATAGAAAATCCCCATCACTTGCTTCAAAACCCAGCAACAACCTCGAATCCCGTCTCCTGCTCTCTCGTTCCTGAAAAAACCGTCCTTGTTTATTTTCCCAGAAAATGAGACAGAAACTTCGGAATGGTAATTTAATTCGTAATATGTTTGTATAAGGGGTGAAAACCTTGTCGGAGCGAACGCCGAAGATTTCGTTGAGAATAACGCAAACAAAAGAAGTGAGGAACAAGGAGCAGGAAGAAGTGTGTGGAAACGGCTTTTATATATAGCGCCCATGGAGGGACCATGGTCCTAAATTTTGAACAGGCGGGGTCCTTACCTCGACATTCGTAAACCATGGTGTGTGTAGAATGGAGTGTACAATGGCGTTTATGCCCTCCTTCTCAATTTGGAATTCCGCAAATTTCTCACTTTGTTCATAAAAATTTCTCATGCTTATAGGACTGTATATGATTGGTTGATTACTTGCCCCAAAAAAATAATAATAATAAATTTGGGCATGTGAGTGGCGCTGGAAATTATGTCATTGCTGATCAATTGATTTTAGGATTCCAAAAAATTATGAATGCGAAAGGTTTCGGTGTTAGGAGTGTTAAAAGGTTTGTTTACACGTTAAAACATAAGTTTGTCTCATAGATCAATTCGTCTGGTTTTGTCTTAAATTTTCTTCTAAAATTATGTTTATCTTTCAGACCTGTATTTACACAAAGTAAAAACAACTTTTTTTTTATTGGATGAGCTTCATCGATAGGAAAGATTAATGTTTAGATAAAAGTTTTTAAACAGAAATCACATTTATCAAACCCATTTTTTACCAAATTTAAATTTGCAAATCAAGTTGATTCAAAATCAAATTTACACAGCTCCAATCCAAACTTTTACCAAGTCTATATAGTTTATATATATAGCTTTGTTCTATCAATTTAATGAATAAAAATAGTTATATACACATTTTTTACTATGGTCTTTTTATTGTTATAACTAGCTTCATCTCCCATATCATTGCATCAAGATATTTAAAATAGTAAACTTCTTATACTTTTATATAATATAGAGATACATAGATAAACTTTTTTTTTTGTTCTAAAAATTTGAAGTCACTGTTAATTTAGTCCCAAATGTTTATATATATATATATATATATATATATATATATATATATATATATATATATATATATATATATATATATATATATATATATATATATCCCTCCAATCATACCAAACAATGCATTTCTTTTATTTGCTTTTTTATTTTTTTTAATTATTTGATATGGTATTATAAAATCTAGCACTTTAATTTTATTAAAAGTATTTTTAAAATTTTATTATTAAAAATATTTTGAGATTCTCATGTTAATTTTTAAAGTAAATTACATAAATCTCTCTTATGTTTTGCTAAAATTATACAAATATTTATTTTATTTTTAAAATATACATAAATATTCTTAAAATAAATAAAAACTCACCATATATTTTTATCTTATTTTAAATTTTTTATTAAAGTATCTTCTATTTAAATTTAAAATTAAACTAAAATTTAAAGTAATTTTTGTTTCATAAAAAATTTGTATATATTTTAAAAATAAAGTGAAAGATAATATAATTTAATATAGTTTTTAACTTATAGTTCATTTAATAAATTATTAAAATAATAAGTACAGAATATGTAATAAAAAATTCAAATTTTTTAGAAGTCAAACCCTTCCTAATATCATAATACATATGCATTTGTTTTATTCACTGAAGACAGTCTTAAACTTAATCCTCCCATTATTTTGAAATTTAAAATGATTTGAAAGGGAGGAAAAAAAAAGGTAGAAAAAGTAAAGAACAGGAGACATGAGACAATACGGTGAGTTTCCTCGTGTTGAGAATGCAAGCCCCTGCTTTGTCCGCGCATGGAAATACACAGAGAAAGGCTGAAAAGGTCGCAGTCTGGGATGTTTCTTATGAATGCTAATTGTATCACTTACGGCTAAATTTCCAGATTAGCCTTCGAGAATCTCTCTTCACGGTATTCTCTTGAAGGACAGATTTGTCATTTTGTTAATGACGTGACAGGCACCCACGCTCCTCCTGCCAATTCAAAATTCAGGATGCGACGACGACGTTTGCGGACAACAGCCAAGCACCAACCAACCCCATCTTTGACTGTCCCGGATTGCGGGGGTTTTCATTGTTTGTTTTTCCAACATATTTTTGTTATTATTATCATAATTTTAACATTTTCTTTTTGTCTTTCTGAAACCTTGCATTATAAAATTTCATATTAGAATTTCTTTTTTTTTTCTTTTAGAAATTATAAAATTTAAACCATTGTAAATAAGCAAGTTAATTTAAATAAATAATATACATATTTGTAAAATGGGATGTGATTTTTTAACCTATAAAAAAAAAAACAAAATGCTGTTAAGTATGCCAACAAGTGTAAAAATTATAAGGTCTTGTTTAGATTAGATTTGGAATTCAAGTTTGAAATTAAAATTAGACCTAGCAATTTTTTTATTTATATTTTAGAATTATTTTTCTAATTCCATACACCAATTTCACATAATTAAAAAAATAACTTGTGACAGTTATTTCTAAATTTCACCCTCAAATTCAAAAATCACAATTCTAAAAATCAAAATTGAGGCGTGACTTTGTACACTTTTATAATTTATTAATTGATTTTTTTAACAACTTTTACACTTTTACAATTGATACATGACTCTTTCCACTTTTACAATTTTTAGTGATTAACTTTTTTATACACTTTTATAATTTATTAATGGAAAATTTATGTATTTGGTCTTTGTAATTTGCTTAAATTTTAATTTAGTCCCTATATATATATATATATATATTTTCAAACTACTTTCTGTACTTAATTGTCATTTTCAATTTAGCTCCCTAACATTAAAAGTTGTTATAACACTATTTAGTTGATACTGAGTTGGCAAATGAAGTACACACGTGTCACCTATGGTGAAGCTGACATGGACAATCGTTGCCATGTTGGCACCATGTTAGAGAATTTCTTTCTTCCTTCCTTGTTTCTTAGGACATGTCTTCTTTCCATCAGATGAATCCACTTTTTGCAAGCGTTCGTGCTCAGCACATAATGGAACATTCTCAACACTGAGCAACGCTCATCAAACATTTTCGATAATTCACTCTCATCCATAGAAAGATGCTTTTCTATTGCAGGTCACACTTCACTACTTAGTTAACAATACTCGTTGGCTCATTTATGCACTATCATCAAATTCTAAAAAGTTTTATAAAGCATATTTCTCGTAAAACCACCTCTTCTGTGTATTGAGGTTTTTTTTATTTTTGTACTTAAAAATTTAAAATTAATACTTAAAATGTTCCGCCGCAAAAACTATTACCCCATATGCTTAAAATCTTTTTTTATATATAATTAATGAGTCGCGATATTTGTCTATATTTTATTCAAAAATATTAAAATTTTTTAATATAAAGGGTCGCGGCCTTGCATGCCGCGACGCTTTTAGTGGATTCATATGGGCCGCGACATATGCAATGTCGTGACCCATATGTATAAAATATATATATTTTTTATTTGACTTTCATAATTCGTGTATATAAATTATATATATTTTATGATATATATATATATATATATTTCATGTTGATAAATTATATATTTCATAATATATATATTTTGTGTATATTAGAACATATACTCTATTCAAAAATATTTTTTTATAAAATGTTATCTTTAATTTATATAAAGAGTAAATTACACATTTTTTTAAGTTATATTAAAATTACATAGATATTTTACATGCTTAAAATATATAATTTAATTCAAATTTATATTTTTTGACTAAATACTTTTCATATAAATATGTAAAATAATATTGTAGTTAAGAATTTATATTTAGATAAGTTAAAAAATATTTGAAGGTAAAAAATTAAAACTAAATTTTTATTTGAAAATTGGATATAATTTTAAAGTAAGAAGTAAACATAATTTTAACAAAATTAGAAAAAATTAGACGTATATGAATTTAATTATTAAAATTTTTAATTAAATTATTATAAGTATATAGTTTAATTAAAATTTATATAATTATTTTTAAAAATTATATATTCATTAAGTATTAATAAAAAATTATATTATTAACATATTTTAATTGAAAAATTTTATATGAAAGAAAAAAATGATATGTAAATTTTATTATGTATAACTTATTCTCATAGATATTTGATACGCAACATCTTGTTTTTAAAAAGTTGTGCATTAGGTATTTGAAGAATTTTGGATAAGTAAAGACGGCTTTCAGATTTCATTAATTTAATTAATATAACATGTTTTTACGTTAGTTTAAATAATATAACGCATCTGAATAACTATTCATACTAAAATTTCATTAGTTTAATTAATATAACACGTTATACTGATATTATATACTCATAATTTGAAACATAGATACCAAAGTTTGCAACTGTACACAAAAAGTGATGCTGAAGGAAAAAGTTAAACATTTTACCTGATATGTCCTCCAGTTCCACATCTGGGTCTTCGGCTCAAGCGTTGGGGACGGTGTTGAAGTGGCTCCTGTTCTGGTTCTTCTGCTTATGCTTCTTCTTTTTCTTCACATTCATTCTCATCGGTTGATCCATTATTTGGTTGACGATTTGGTTGAGGAGATTGAGTAGGGGGAATCGATTGATTAGGGGTAAAAAACCCCTGCTAGAAAGATGCTCCCCATGGTTCAAAAAGTGCACTAGCATACTCTGCACTAAATGTGAATGGATCAGAAAATAGAGTGGTGAAGGAGACACCTTTAGCCTACATAGTTTGGGGTGGCGAGGTGGAGAAGAATGACTGAGGAGATGGTCATGTGAAGGACAACGAACCACTCCCAGGAGCAAAAGAAGAAGGACCAACACCCTCAGAATATGAAAACGACCCACCTAGTCCAAAGAATGGTGCACCAGAAGAAGAACCAACACCTGTATAGTCTGCAAATGATACAAAAGTAAAAGGTCTTTGTTCTTCAGTTTGTTCATGGACAGGCGCTAGCATGTAATAAGATGATGGTGTATCTGTTTGATATCTACTGCCATGTGTAGCATCTACTAATAGCTCTCTAGTAGATATAAAACCATGTCCCCGCTTTCCTAGGCGAGCTTCTGGCTCTGATGGCCTCTACAGATGAGGAGCGAGTGGAGCAGGCTGAGAGACCAACATCTCCCGATGTTCACCCAAGGCCTATAGCATCGTCCTAATATCTCTGCAGGTCTTCTCCCTAAATCCCGCATAATCAAGCGTCAGAGGATCAGTAATGGAAAGCATATATAGGTTGTCCAGTATATCAGTTTGTGGAAAAAAAAAAAAGATTAGCAATTACGTAGATAGATAAAAACATACACAAATAGAAGAAAATAAAATGTAAGAAAATATCATACCATAAAACCTTGGGAGCCACTCTTTGGATGGATCCACCGTCACGTATGGCGCCAATTCCAGTGCATATAATCAGATGAGCGATCCAAGGAAGATACCTCTACATCTGCCTAGGCAACAACCTGCTCCCACATATTCCATGCAATAATAAATACCACGTGCTCCTGACGCCAATATTTATGTGTTTTTCCTCTCAGTTGAAGATTATGCAGTAATCTAGGGGATATGCTATTGTTGACCAAATTGGCGAAGGACATGATCTATATGGTGAAATTCAACCAGTCGAAAGCAAATAAAAAGTACAGACACCCGTCATATATTTAAACCCACTAAGCAATAATTTGGAATTAACGATTGGACACTTGGATGGTCATATGGCTGCCAAATGAACTCATCATCCTTCATTTGATCCAACAATATCCTATAAGTCTACAATACCTCAGTGGTTGGATGGATATGTTAGGGGACACGCCTCCATTTGAAACCTAGCGGCGGTCCCAAGAGATATATCTCTATCTGAGGGTCTGCTTAAGCAGGGAGAGGTGAAGCCAGACACGAGAAATGATCTCATACCTACAGGTGTAACAATATCAGACAACCACTAACATTGACCTCAACATAATTAGTTGTACTACACAATTCTCCATATAAGTGGGTCAAAACTGCAGATCCCCAACTATAATGACTAGCCTCATTGAAATCTGCAAGTAATGGTAAATACATTAACATCACCCTATGCCCAATTCGATCCGACATCAAGTATCTCCCAATCAATCTTATAATATATGCTCGAGCAAATTAGTGTATGTTCTTATCATCGGCATCATCTGGTAGGGCTGAAAATGTTTGGGCAAGCCATGGGACATTGAGTTGCTGTCCATCTATGATCTCTGGAGGTGGAACCACTCCAAGTAACTGTTGACACGCAGTTGTCCAATTATAATTTGTTCAGCCTGAAACAACTTGTCCTATGCAGGGTAGGCCAAGCTGGATAGCAACATCTTGTAAGGTAATAATTGTCTCTCCTCTAGTCAAGTGAAAAGTGTGAGTTTTGAGCCGCCATCTCTCCATCAGAGTTAAAACTAATGCTGCATTAAAGTCAAACTGACCAAGTCGAGAGACCCCAAAAAAATCAGATCGGAGCAGGTACGGAACAATGGCAAGTGGAGGATCAAAGATGTGATCCTCCTGTGCTATCCATCGTATACACAAAATGCGATTAGCTTGCAATATGTGTGAACACCGTATTTTGTCCGAGCAAACTACAAAAGTAATAATAAAATCAATTAAAAAAAAAGAGGAAAAACAAATGAAAGAAAATAGAAATTAGGAGAAAATGAAAATAATGATGGAAAACAGAGAAAAATTAAAATAAAAACTTTAGAAAAACAATGACAGAACCTGAAGAAAAAAAAAAAAAGAAATAAATAAAAAGGGAGAATCCAAAGCCATAGAAAAAATTTTTGATTTAAATTTTTATATATATAAAAAAAATAAAAAATATAAAAGAAAAATAAAAGTAAAAGTAAAAAAAAAAAGAAGAAGAAACAAAAAAAAAAAAAAAAAGAACAACAACAAATATAAAAATTTGGGAAAAAGAAATTGGGCCAATTTAGACTAAAAAAAATTTTAATTGCCTCAGGCCCATTAAGAAAAAGACAAGTCCAAAGTTAAAAGAAGCCCACAACCCATTTTTAACAAAGTCTGGCCCATTAACCCAAGGCCACAAAAATTGGGCCAACCCAGCCTAAAAACTCAGTACCCTAAGCCCATTAGGCCCAAAAAAAAAAATTTTAGAAAAGGGCAAAACGCAGGAACCCTACATTTTGACCCAGCTCCCTTCAGCAAAGCACGTTCTCTGCCACCATCAGAAAGGAGAACGTGAAAAAGGGGTAAGACAGAAGGGGCAGAGGCCAGCGATTTCATTCAAGGAAACACAAGAGTGGCAAGGATTCCTGGCAGTGTTTCAGCAGGAGGCCCGAGGAGCTGACCTTCTTCTCCTGTCCCTTTCGTCGTCAAAGGCCGAGGGGAAGAAACGTGAAAATGGGAGGATAAGTCAGAAGCAGGGATCAAGGGATGAGGGGCGAGCGCCAAATAGGAAAGAAAGCCTGCTGCAAATCGAAAATAAAGAGGGGAGGAAAGAGGATCGAGAGGAGGATTGAGAGACAGGGGTTGGTTTTCGAAAAATCAGGGAAACCCAGAGAGAGGGAAATCGAAAGAAAAATTGAGAGATAGGAGGCAGAGAAGAGGAGGTGGAGACCGAAAAACATTTTGGAGACATTGGGGAAGGAAAAATTGGGAGGAGCAGAGCAGGAGGAGGAGAGAGCAGGAGCGCGAACGAACAGGGGGGAGACAGCGGGAGATTGAGGGTAAGACTGGGATTGGGAGAGAAGGACTGGGAAAGAACTGAGAATCAGAAGAAGGGGACCGAAAAAATTGAAGAGATCAGGGAGCGAAGGAGAATCGGAGGGAAAGAGGGATCCAAAAAAAATCGAGAAGGAAGGAAGAGAAAATCGAAGGGAGAGATAAAAAAAGGTTGAGAGTATTCTCTTCTTCGGATTCAAATCAAGGATTTCACAGGGGACCGGAAAAATTCTGGAAACACCGGGGGTTCGAACAACGGAGGTGAGAAGAGTCTTCGAGATTTGAGGATTGTTGAGTGGGAGAGACAGAGAGGTAGCGCGACAGGAAGAGAAAGAAGGTAAGAGACTCCAGGGGGTCTGGAGGAGGTTTTTCTGATCCTGGATGCAGCGGTCGAGAAAGGAATCGAAAGGAAGAGCAATCTGAGGGGGACGACAAGGATCCAGAGCACCCATTCACCTGTTGTGGTTCCTATAGGTAAGCTATGAATGTTCTTTTCTCTCTTTGTCTGGCAATGAGATTTCCTGGTGACTGCTGATTATACGAAATGGAAATGGAGGATTAAGTTGCCTCCCTGTACTGAACAATCAGGAACGAAATTTGAATGGCTATGTTCTGTACATGTCTTTGAATTGAATATGCACTGTAGGTGCTCGATGAAACACCTAATAGAAGCCCGATTTGAGTTTTTGGTGTTTAATCACTGCCCTGAAATCTGTCGAGTCTGATAAAGCTGTAGAACCTTGGCTTTAATTTCCCCCCGGCCATGTTTTCATGATAAGTGTATGTGTGTTTCAGAACTAAAGCCTGCATGAATGTCCTTGTTTCTCAAGGTTGCTTGGTTGGTATTTGGAAGTGATAGAAATCATAACACCGCTATAAATGTTAGGAGTTGGATGAATATAGCCACTGCCGTGGATTGATAGCCTGGATCTTATTGGTTTGTCATTTTTTTTAGTACTCTTAACCCCTTATTCTAACTTGCCTGGGTTTCGGGTTTGTTTTGGGTTGGTGTATTCCTGCGACCAAGAAACGTGGCTCATATCACTAGGCTCATGGCCTGGAGTTTGAATGGAAGTGAGGTGGGTTCAGCTAGGTACATGACGTGCCTAGTTTAAGAGTTTGAACTTATTTCCTCCCACGTTTTCTTTGTTCTAAAAACAAATGATAATAATAGTAATAAAAACAAGAAAAACAAAAATAATGATAACGGCAATTTAAAAAAATAATAATAAAGTAAAATATCCATATAGGCATAGTAGCTATGTATGGTCATGAGTGTTAATGATTTTGTTCTGTTGGCTATAGGTAAGTTTGGGTTTGTGCCTATTGATATTAGGGTCTACCATATTGGTCCTCTCACAAGGTATGGTATCGTTTGAGTTTGGCATACGCTGAGTGTTTTCCTGATAGTCTTCAGTATGAATTGTATCAAAAGTGGGTATGTTTACTGTTTGGGGAGATTTATCTTCAAGGTACTCTTCCAGTGTTCGTAAATCACTATAGTGTAACTGGTGCGAAATAACAATTTTAAATAACGCAAAACATAGGTGTTATATGTGCGTTAATGCTTTTATCTTTATTAAAAATTGTCGTGTGGGATTACTTGTCCCCTTAGACACATAGGAATCAATTCAAGGATCATGTGTAGCAATAAGCTTCCTTGTTATCCAATGGATTTCAAATTTACGCTCTAAATAATTTTGGGTTTCAACGGGCCACGCCAAATTGATTTTCTTTAAAGGAAGTTTTGAAAGAGGGATTAAAAAAAAAAAGAAGAAGAAGAAAGTCCTTTACTTAGACAAAAATCTAATTTCAAAATAAAAAAATAGTGTAAGGATCAAAACAAACAAAAATCAAGGAAACTCAAAAATTAGAATACAAGGAAATCAAAGATTAAAATCCAATGAAATGAGAGGTTTAAAAAAAATGCAAAAAGAAGAAAAATCTTTTTTGTTTTGTTTTGTTTTGTTTTGTTTTCAATTCATAAGAACACACCCAAAAAAAAAAAGTATGTTTCAAAACTTTAGTAGAGATAAAAAAAAAAGGGGTGATGTTGGTTCTTTAGGAGCTCTTGTCAAAAAAAATTTTCTTAGTGATGATCCTCATAAAAAAAAAATCAAGAACAAAAATCAAATCTGATAAAAGAGTAAGAAAAAAAAGGAAAGAAAAACTTGTTTTCACTTAAAAGAAAAGTAGAAAATATATAAGAGCTAAAAAAATTAAATGAAATTAAAAAATACAAAAACCAAAAAATTGAGAAAACAATAAAAAAAAAGAAGATAAGTAAATTAATTAAAAACTAAAAAGATAGGAGTTTTCTTTATAAATAAGAAAAGTTTTCAAAATTAAAATGGATTTTTTCTTTTCTTGAAAAGTTTGCTAAAATCAAAAAAGAAATTGATTTTAAAAAAAACAAACAAACAAACAAAAAGAGATAAAAAAAAATCAAAATGGAAGGAAAGATTAAGAAATGGGAGTAATCTAGGTTTTGCAAATGAAAACGCACAAACTATCTCCAAAATTATTTCAATCGCAAGAGTTTAAATTATTTTTATGTTCTTTTCCCTTTCAACCCAAAACATGATAAAAAAAAAGCAAAAAAAGAAACAAAAAAATTAAAGACAAAAAAAAAAACAAAGACAAAAAGGAAGAGGAAAGAAGTAAAATTGGTTTTGCCTTTTGCAAATAAAAACACCTTAACCAATTTCAAATTTGTTTTGTTTGCAAAAGTCTAAATGATTTTTACTCTTCTTCCTTCTAAAATAATAATAATAATAATAATAATAAAAATCAAACAAAAGCCAAATAAAATAAAATAAAAACAACAAGACAAAAACAAACAAACAAACAAACAAACACAGTTTTCAGCCGAACTACGTGGACTTTGATCCCTCTGAAGGGTACGTAGGCTCTAGGCTCTCGCCCTAGGTCAAGTCCGCCCTTGTAAATAAATTTTCTTTTCCATTTTTACTGTCTTAATTTCTCTTATTTTGCTTTTCTAATTTTGTTTGTTTAATTTCTTTCTTCCTTTTTCTTTTAATTTTATTTCCTTCATTTCTGTTTCTTATCTTGTATATGATTTGTTAGGAGAATTAAAATATATTAAAGGCCATATTGATTTTGCACAACTGACTTAGGGTAACCATTCTTAGTAACGGGTGTAGTGGGATGCCTAACGCCTTCCCCACTCACAACTGACTCCCGAACCTATTTTCTGATTCGTAGACTATTTTTCTTATTTTTCAAATAAAAGGCTTTTCCAAAGTTTTGCCTTTTCAAAAATTAAAATTTTGGTGGCGACTCTACTACTTGTCTTAATTTCGATTTCAGTTTTCATTTTCTTTGAAAATTGAGTCGAAATTTCTTTTCAAAAAATTTCTTTTCAAAAGCGCCATGCGGTCGCATTTTTGGGTGTGATAATATGCATTTATGTTACTAACATATGATAATATAGAATAAGTTAAATATAATAACTTTATCTGTGTTATCTTACCTGCCCCTGCCATACAGCCTGTGAAACATGACAAGTCTGCAAATACCAAAGGGAGTTATCCTCAGGTCCCAAGTCGACAACGTTCGGATGACCAGCTATTATACTGTTACAGTATTAGAATATAAGTTAAAAAAATTATCGTCAAATCTATATAATTATTATCTAAATTTTCTTTAAATGGAATTATAAATCCAGAAAGAAGAATAATAAATATTATAAATAAGTTAGCAAAGAAAGTGCCAACAAAACACCCAAGGTATTTAAAAAAAAATGTTCCATTTAATGCAATATTATTACACTGCGTAGAACTTTAAAAATTTATTTAGTGCTTGGTGGACCTCGTGAACCCACCAAGAAATTTAACATGCTTTCAGGTCACACCACACAATATACTATTTCTCATACAATTATGTGGAGCATAGTAATTGAAATGGGAATAAGAGGTGTGAAGAATACGATGTTTCAAATACAATCTGAAAAAAATTGAATGATATTGCAACAAAAGTTCATTGCAAGAAACAATCATAAAGTTATAGTGCATTGATGACAATCAAGTAAATAATGTGACAAATTAAATTATATCAACTTTTACTCGATCGTTGCGATGGGCAGGTTGCTCGGTTATGACCTGTTTGTCGACACAACTCGCATCGTTGTTGTTCTCTCGACCCCTCATGCCAATTCATCTCATTCTAAACTCTGGAGGATTTTGGCCTACCTCGTTGGCGAATCATAGCAAGATCAGGTACTAATCATGGACCTATAGTTTGTGGCCAATACAACTCTCTTCCCATCGGTTGGAACTCCATTTTGTATGCATTAATGATTGTATCCAGTTCGAATAGTCGGTTCACGTACTAGAGCGGATCAATTAAAATCGAGACATATGCAGCGAATATGTGTTGGCATGGATACTTTTGAATTTGAAACTCATCACAATTACATGTGCGACAGGCTAAACTCACCTTACAGCACTGACCATATTGCTTATTTGTCGGATCGTACGGTTCTTCAACTTCAAATTCTGATGCTTGCCTGTCAAATCTACGTACAGTTAAGGTAGATGCACTCTGTATCAAAGATGATAATTTTTTCATCAGATCCTCTGGGAAAATAGCACCAGCTTGAAGTTGTGCAGTGATCGTTTGTGAACGCTCCATCCAGTATCTATTCAGTCTATACGTAGTAGCTTTTACTAAGCCACTAATAGGTAAGAACCTGACCCCTTTCAATACACTATTAATGTATTCAGCCAGGTTTATAGTCATATGGCCCCAACGTCGGCCTTCAACATTGTACGCACGAGACCATTTACTTTTGGGAATATCCTCGATCTAGTTTGCAGCTATACGAATAGAGTTAACGTATTTAGGTCAATTGTTCATCTACTTGATGCCGCTCATGCAAGTAACTTGTATCAATAGTTATCCATTAATATGAAGTTTGACGCAGTAGCCATTAAAATAGATAAGATCAATAAAACATACCGATATTAATGAACCTCTTCTTTAGCCACTTATTTCTAAACGCTGTATTTAAATTACTGGCAATGTGTCTTAAACAAAACACATGATATGTATGCGGTAGCTACCATCTAATTTCTGGATTAGAGACAGCAGCCAAAATTCCAGGATGTCTATCAAAAATCAAGCAAATCCCCATCTTATTTGGTAAAACTCGATGTCAGAGCAAAGAAAGGAACCATGCCCATGACTCTTATGTTTCACCCTCGACAATTGTAAATACTAGGGGAATAACTCTATTGGCTCTATCTTGTGAACTTGCAATGAGCATAGTCCCCTTGTATTTTCAGTACAAAAAGGTTCCATCGACTTGCACCATTAGTTTCAGGTAATCAAACGCATCAATTCATAGTTTGAAAGTCCAAAAAACATGATAAAACTTCACTAAAGAATGTTCAGCTGAGTTACTTTGTAGCCACTCCTTATGAACAAACCATAATATGACCCAGGTATAAAGTGGTTGACTGTTCCTAACCATTTCGGTAAGAAAACATATAATTGTTCCTAATTTTTTAATACAATGCCGATTGCTCGATACTTTACTGTCCATGCCTTTTTGTATGTAACAGTGTAGCCAAATACACTATGTACTCTTTCAATTATTTTCCTAATTGACACTGATGGATTCTCAGCCACCATCGACATAATGTGCGATGAGATGACGTCAGAGTCAAGTTTTAGATGATCTTGCGATAATGATGAAGAAAGGCATGTGTATGGCCCATTATATCTTGTTATTTTGCTTGTCCCTCTCATCTCGACTTGTTCTAACTCTCTAAGTGCATTGATCATCATATTCTGGACAATGATATTCTTCGTATTTCTTTGATGAGTAATGCACTCTAAAAGTGTGGTGTTTGCGAATAAAGTATATCTTGACTACACGACGCATAGACTGTTTATTTGAGAATTGTATACCAATACATAACTCTTGACTACTGTTCAGGTCAATATTCTCAGTCATCTCAGGGATCTCAATAGAATTTTCACCATCCGAACTAATCTATGAAAGCATGGCATATGTTGGATCCACATATTAAGCTAATGGAGTAACCCTAACCTTATCAATATTGTCGCTCTCAGAATCATCATCTCCACGGTCATTGACATTAGGCGGAGTATCATATTCATCCTCTTCTTCAAAATCATCCATAATATCCTTTATTTCATTTGGGGGCAACGGAGGACTCACATTGAAAATAGGCTGATGTGATGAGCTTGGTTGGCATGTCAAGTCGAGAGTAGGTTGAGCAGCAAAATGACTAACATCTACTATGCAAGAATCAAATTGTGAGGCATAATCATTGGTGCTTTGGAATTGGCCGGTCGATGGAAGGGATGGTGGTACATGAACCTCAGCCTGGGACTCTAATAAATTTGCGCCAGTAGTTGATATATGCCCATATATATCCGGTACACCCCATTAATTCAAAAATTTTCGATTGGCTTCCCATATAGTTGGGACATCATCATCATCTTCCAAAGCACACACCAAGTACCTCATGGAATTACGCAAATGGGGGTACCTATATACCAACTCGAACACAAATTGATTTGGAGCTAATCAAAGCTTTTCACCCACCACCTTCTTTAATCCATTCAGAGTAATAGTTGTGTCAACTCTTAAGATTTTGGGTCTATCATAGACAAATGTTGTACCTTCCTCGCTGTCATAAATTTTGTCATTTGCATATACACATATGATTTCCTTTCTTACACTCATTATGATTCCTATCATAGAATAAGTGTAGTGACATGTGAAACACAGTCATCAATATTAGTTAGATACATATATCAAATCATATATCAAAATATATCCACCTATTTTTATTCAGCTACATTAAAGAATATTTCTCCATGCCTACAGGTTTTTGAAGGGGAAAAAAGAAAAGCAAAAGGCTAACTGTGTGTGTAATGTCTGGGGTTGAGGGAATGAAAATAGTCTACAACTCATCTCCGTGATACAGCTTCCCTCATGTTTTTATATACTTGCTGCACTTCTTCTTCTGTCATAAACGCTCACACCTCTTCTATTATATCAAATTAATAAACTAATTATTAGTAGGTAAATTAAAAGGAAATTGTGATATATTTTCACATTTAATGGTGCCTTAAATATTAATATGTTATATACTATAATGCTTCCCTCATGTTTTTATATACTTGCTGCACTTCTTCTTTTGTCATAAACGCTCACACCTCTTCTATTATATCAAATTAATAAACTAATTATTAGTAGGTAAATTAAAAAGAAATTGTAATATATTTTCACATTTAATGGTGCCTTAAATATTAATATGTTATATACTATAATACTTAAAATATGCATATTTATTATGATAATTTTAAACATTTTATAAAAACTAATAAAATTTAAAGAAGTATAATGTAAGACTAATGTGAATTTTGAATGATATGAGATATTTTTTAAAATAATATCATTTCATATCACCTTAATATCTTAGATGATACTTGCATTATTTTTAATAACAAAGTATTAAATACAAAAATTTTTAAATATTAAATGCTGTTTAAGATAATAGAGTCAAAATAACGTTATGCCAAATATCTTGTAGTTTTTAAAAACTAAATATACATATATAAATTTTGTTAAAGGTAAGTCTTATTAAAAAAATATGCTTAATACATTTATTTTGTTTTCTATATTTAATTTAGTTCACTTATTACTTTTTATAGACTGAATTTAACACAAATTTTTTCAAATCAAAGAATTAAAATTTCAATTACCTCAATTATATCGACCAGTAAGCTATTCATTATCCCATCTACTCTATGTAACATGTTCAACCTTTCGGATCAATCCACCCCATTATATCTAATGATTTGGAAGACTACTGAATAATACAGTAATAATGCATATTTTGACATGACCCATATTTGATAAAAAGAAAAAAAAGGGAAGGTCATGGCATCTGATATGCCATGACTCAAATCAAATTTTTATAATTTTTTAAAATTTTTGTGAATCGCGGTAAGGCCTTTGCCGCGACTCTCATAATATTTTTTTAAAAAATATAATTTTAAGCATGTAAGGAGATAGTTTTGGTGGTCGAGCTTTTCTGTCAAATGATTTAATTTAAATAGAAAGTGAGTTGAAAAGCCTATTTAACTTATTTATTTTTAAACATATTCTTTTTTTCGTATTACCTATTATGCATTATAAAGATAAATCAAAATTTTATAATGCATTCTTTTCCTTAAGTTTGATGGTCAGCTAGTTAATAAAAAAAAACTTCATTTCTTCATCTACAAAAATATAAATACAACTTATCTTTATAACTACAGAATAATAAACTACATACTAAATTGTCATAGATATATACATATATATATTCAAATTATTTTTTGGACTACATGCTAGCAAATTAAAAATATACTCAGCACATTTGCTACATAAATCTGAAGATAATACATTATCTCTAAATTTACTTCTTACCTCGAACAAATTATTTACCAACCAATAATGCAGTTTATAGAGCCTTTTCCTTTCATTGAATCACAAAATACTTTCATCCCTGAACATACAAAAATATCACGTATAAAAAATACAAACTAAATATATGCAATTTTAAATTTATTTATAATTATTAAAATATTAATTATAAGTTACATAAAATTAATTTAGACTTTCTTTTTCATATTGTGAACACTGTATTTTGTCCGAGCAAGCTCTAAAAATAATGACAAAATCAAATCAAAAAATAATAATATGAAAATAAAAAAAATATAAATGGAAAACCAAAAAAAAAACGAAAATAAAATAAACCCTTTTAACCCAACAAATTCAAGAAAAAAAATAATAAGAAAAAAGGAAAAATAAAAAGAAATGAAAAATAAAACCCAAAAAAAAAAAGAGAGAGAAAAGACTAAAAGCCATTTAATTCATGAAAAAATCATAAAAGAAAATATAATAATTAAAAAAAAAAGAGACATAAAGATGGAATATAATAGCCCAAACAAAAAACAAAAAAAACAACAAAAGGAAGCCCAAGGAAGGAGTCTAACTTTTTAAGACTGAATCAAAAAAGAAGATAAAAAAATAATAATAACAAAGCCTGATACCAAAATTTTGATCCCAAAAAAATGAAGCAAACAAAAAGAATTCCAATCCAATCCTGCCAAACTCAAAAGCCCACATATTGAAAGGCAATATATATATATATATATATATATATATATTATATATATATATATATATATATATATAAAGTAAAACAAACTAAACTGAAAAAAAAAAAAAGAGGAGGCCCATTCCTTCAGCCTAATGACTTTTCAGATTCTCCAACTTGGGAAGCCCACAAACCCCAGACCTCCTGATTTTCTTACCCGATATGAAGGCCCTGTATGCATGGATCTGCTTCATCCAACCTGGCTAGAAGAAAAGGCCCAAATCCATCTCCCTTGTTGCTGAACCTTACCCGATACACGTCTGGTCCTCCTTTTCTTTTGCTCTGGCTTTCTCTCACGCGGCCATCTCCAAATGCAACGGATGCAATCGTACCAGGGAGAGAGGGAGCATTAGCGCTGGAAATCGTTAGAGCAGGAAAGTACGACGACAATCCATATTTGGAGCAGATGGTGAGACGCGCAAGCGAGAGTGAAAACCACTCTCGGACTCGTTATAAATAGAAGAGATTATTCGGATGAGGGGAGGGGATTTCCTTTGGAGAGAGGCTAAGGGAGTGCAGTGGGGATTCTTAGGTTGTTTCTCTTTGGTGGCTAGTGAGGAGTCCGAGAACTAGAGGGAAGAAGGAAGGCTTCTAAGGGTTTCTGGAGAGGTAATTTCTGGTCAGGGAGGAAGCGAAGGAAATCGGGGATTTCCTCTGTGATGGAGGAGAAGAAAAGAGTCGAGAGGGGAAAATTTCTCTTCGAGAGGGGAGAAAACGGATTCACTCTGGGTCGAGAGAGAGATTGGTGGAAGGAAAAGAGAGTCGAGAGAAAAGAGGAGAGCTCTGGAATCGAACTGGATCCTGGTACGACGTTAGACCCCGACGCAAAGGGATTCGATCGAAGAGCGTTTCCATCCAATCCTTCGAGAACCAGAGAAATTCAAAGGGTATGTTTCTCTCACTTTTCTTTTATCCTGAGACTGCGAAACCATGATTGAGACTCTGGGTGATTGCTCAAATGTCATATTGTTTGGATTCTTGACTGTTTTTGGTTTATCGTGTTTCCTGGATTCATAAAATTTTGGGATATATTCCGTTCTGAGATGTTGAGGTCGGGATTCTTGTTGATTATTTAGGTCAGAACAGGAGTCTGGACCAGTGATTTGATTAGGATTTCCTTTACTCCTCTGTTAATTGATCAGCCCCTGATGAGAAAATTTGTGTATGTCTTTGTTTGGTATTGATATGTATCTGAAGCCTTAGTCTGTGTGTATTTATATTTACTAGATTTCGTCTGTGCCTGAATTTGCATGATGAATTCTCCATGAAAACACGTTTGGTTTAGTTGGTGATGCCCGCTGTTACTTTCCATACTATTACATGAATCGGATTCGAGTTGGTTTCTATTCTATAATCTGGTGTGGAATTTAGGATCAAGGATGCCCAACTGTAGGTGGACAATAGAATAGAAATTCTAAGTTCTGGTTTGCTAAATGCGTGATTCGGATTTACATAAGTCTAGGATTTTGGAATCAGAATGCATGCTACCTTTAATGCTTCCCATTTGCTACTGAATTCTGCTTTGCCCTGTTACTGGTTTCTTTTTATACACGTTGATGCTCGTATGATTCATGGAGCAACACATGAGGGGCTCTGATTGGCACAACATATGGGGATGGAGCATGTAGCCAAGTACAGGGAGGAATAAAATTGAGTTTATGTAGTGTAAATCTTTTCCATTTCTATTTGTTCTCTTGTAGTTTTGTTCAAATGCTGTACTATGACTAATAAACTACACAAGGCACACACAAGCATGAATACCTATTCTTTTTTCTTCCTTAGGTCATGCTCTCGTTTTGTATTTTATTATTATTATTATTATTATTATTATTTTATTTTCCTTCCCTTTTTTAGGATTTTGCAGTGTGAGATTTGTGACGACCCTAACTTCTAATTATCATAATTAGAGTTAAGTATGTGATTAATAATTAATGATCAAGGTTCGGGGTTGCTACAATAAATTACTTTGCGGAGATACAGAGAAATTTGAACCTTGATGTTGTTAGGGTCATCAACTAATCAACTATAAATGGGGACATGTATACAAGCATTTGTAATTCATCCCTCTATCATTTTCAACACCCAAAAACCTCCCACCAATGCACCCAACTATTCCTTAACATTACCCTTACTGAAATTAAGGTTTCTAGGTCAAATATAGGAGTTTGGGGACCTGCGCCGCGACTTGGAACTTTCCCGCCGCGGGTAAGTTAGGTTCTGGAGCTCAAAAACCACATTTTTAAAATTGCGCCGCGGCCTGGAACTCTTGCGCCGCGGCCCAGTTACTCTTTGAAATTTTCTTGACTTTCGCCGCGGCTATCGCCGCGGCGAGTTGGACCTGCGCCGCGGCCAACCTATGTTGCGCCGCGGCGAGTTTTGCCACTGTAACCTCCCAAATTAATTTTCTCAACTCGCGCCGCGGCGAGACTTCTTGCGCCGCGGCGAGGTTACGTTCTGTCACCCCCTGGGCGATTATTTTCACTCCGCGCCGCGGCGTCCCTCGCCACTGTCACTCCCTAGGCCGCGGCGAAGCCTTCTTGGCCGCGGCGTGACTCCCTTCTGTAGCTGTTTTCCCTATGTTTCGCCCCCTACACTCCATTTCTCTTCTTAGGGACACTCTAAGATCACTTCCCCTCATTTTACATGGCTCTAATGACATTTATCTACCTTATTTATTTAACTATACTTCCATTACCCATTCAAAACTTATATGCCCATTTTCGTTCTCTAATCACCCTCTATTAGCGAGTTTATGAAATAATAACAACACCAATCATTCACCGTTGATATTTGACATTCGATACACTTTCCATTATTAGCTAATTACAATCATAAGGTTCAATTCCATGATAATCGAATTACATACATAATCCCTATGCTTGGCAACTCATGATGCAATGCAGCAATGATACAAAACTATCAATTTAGTTACAATACATTTGTCAAAGTTCCCAAACCTATAAGCTACCAAACCATCTAAGGATCTTCCATAAATTTTCTCCTTGCCACTAAGAGGTCCGGTCCCTGAAATGTTAGCCCACAACGGGGTGAGATATACAATCTCAGTAACAAAAGGTAATTTCCATATATATGTACAAGTCAATCAATCCAAGACAATCTCATGTCATCAATATCAGAATTATCAATTCAATTGGCAAATGAACTGGTTGAACCACTAATGACTACTGTCTCATACCAGCAATCATACACAACATGTTAAAGGCCAATAACACCGGGAGAGGCCCGTCCACGGCACCTACTCCCCATTGAGCACACCAGGGCTCAGTGCATCTGGGGTTGATCATACCCGGTGCTCGATCGTAGCACATGCACGGGTGGCAGCCGCACCACAGCTCCACCATGGACTCACAAGGTCCAAATACAATATCAATCAAGTAGTCAACCAGTCATTTAACATTTCAAAATCAAGCATGTGTGACAAATAGCAGATTAACATGAGCATATACATGGAATTAGGAAAACAACTCGGTTACCTCATTGAAGCCAATTACTCTTGCCCTAGCTACCATAATGATCCAAGTGCACACCAAGCCTATAAGAAGCATAATTATCACCATTTCTAGTCATAATCAAATACCCAAGGAGCTGAACTACTAATAACGACTAGAGGTTACTTACCTAATTACTAAGGGATTTAATTTCGGACTCCAACTTTCCCACACCAGAAATTGCTATAGTTTACTCTAATTTCTGGGTAACTCCATATTAAACCAAATCCCATGTCATAGGTTAACTACAGGGGTCTCAAACTAACAGAGAATGCATTAAAATGGAAAGGAAATACTCACTTAACAGCACCAATAGCCCCACCTCCGAAAATCCGCCATAGAAGCACCAAAAATTCGCACTTCAACCACCAAGCCCAGAAAATTTAGTTTTCCACCATTATCTCCTTGTAATCTCACACAATAAAAGAACCCATTATGATAATACATCCTTAGGGGCATTTTCCAGCAAGGTTATACACAAAATGGAAGGGAAAAGCTTACCTAAACCTCCCTCTAACCTCCAAGTCCGAAAATCTTACAAGGAATCACCCAACACCAAATTTCAGATTTGAGAGGAAGATGAAAATGCTCAAACCCAGAAATTAATCGGACCAAAATGAAGAGGAGGATGAGAGGGTCAAGTTATATATAACCTACCTTGGCTAAATCATTCTCTAGAAGTGAGAAATGGAGCCTCCATGTTGGTGGAACCCTAGCCTCCCTCAAACCTCCGAATTTTCTTCCTTGTGTTTCAGCAAAATGAAGGAGAGGCTGAAGGGTTAGGGTTTTAGATGAGTTTGGGTCACCCCTAAAGCCCAAAATCCACTTAGGTTCAGATATGTGCTTATTGGGCTTTTGTTTGGTGAAGTGGGCTGCAGAACAAATTTCAGTTTAAGTGAGGTATGCTGACCCAATGGCCCAATTCCTTGTAGGTTCAGATTTTGCACTTGTTGGGCTTTGTTTCATGAATTGGGCTACAGAAATTTGATTGGGTTAGGCTAACTTCCAAGAGTCAATCCAACTTGGGTCTGCATAATGTGTGTTGGGCCCACTATAAGAGCTCATGTAAATTGGGTATTGGGCCTTTATTTCACTAGGTCAAATTGGGCTATTGCTAGGGGGTCCCTCTCGGCCCAAGTCTCATGATAAGGAGTTGGGCTTGCATCTAGAATCATTGGGCTTTTATAAGCCCCTTCTCATGATCCCCCTACATTAAGTTGGGCCTAGATATAGTTTCTATCCCAATTAATTCTCAACTCATATTATTAATTTATTTCTCAAAATTACCATTCTCTAACCTTGCCCACTTATCCTATATTAATTATCCCTAATTAATCTAAATCCATGATTAATACCTTAATTAATTTTGAGGTGTTACAAGATTTCATATCTCCTCGGGCACCTAGTTAAACCAAAAGATCATGTGTGGCCAATAAGCCTCCTTGGTAATTTTTGGGCCTCGAATTTTCATTTCTATCTTTCGGGCTTCAAAGGCCTCAAACAAAAGAATTTCGCAGAAAATTTTCAAAAACAAAACAACAAAACACAAGGAAGATAAAATGGTTGGTGGGAAATCAATTTCTATCACTTCTTAACCCCTTTAATTTATTTGATAGAAATGAAAAAATCGCTCTTTGGTTTTTCTTAATAAAAAATAATAATAAAAGAAATAAATAAGGAAAGGATGGAATGAATAGTAGAATAAGAAAACAAAGGTTATAAAATAAGCAAAAAGGAAAAATCGTGAATAAAAAAAAACGATAGTGTAACAGTCTAACATGAAACAAGAAAAATGAAAAAATAAAAGATAAAAACCAAAAACACAAATGAGAAAATCTAGTGAAGGGAATCAAATGTTCAAATAAAAAAAAAAACAGCAACAACAAAACAAAAACAAAATGCCAAAAAATAAATCGAAAATTGAAAAAGGTGTTTAAAAAAAAATCAATAAAACAATCAGAAATAAGAAAAGAGAAAATGGTAATAAATAAATAAATAAATGAGATCATTTTAATTTTCACAAATTAAGACATATAAACCAATCTTAAACTTGTTTTCTTTGTAAAAATCTAAAATGGTTTTTATTTTCTCTTCTCTAAAATAATAATAAAACAAAAGCAAAAAAAGAACCAAACAAAAAAAAAACACAAAAACACAAAAACAAAAAATTAAAAGGAAACAAAAAAAATAACACAAAAAAAAAACAAAACAAAAAACGAAAAAACAAAAAATAATAAAATTCAAATAAAACTAAAAACAAAAAACAAAAAGAAAAACGAAACAAAATAAAAATTAGCCAAAAAAATACAAATAAATAAAAAAACAAGAGAAATAAAGACAAAAAACAAAAGATAATAGCAAAAACAAAAAGAAGAAAGAAAAGCAAAAATAATAAAATAATAACAAGAAATTAAAAATAAAATAAAACAAACAAACAAACAAAAAAAGGAAATGAAATAAAAATGACAAAAAAAAAACTAAAAAAATGCAAGAAAAGTAAAATTTTCCTTCACCTTTTCAAAAAATTTATTTTTCTTCATCTTTTTGAAAAAAACAATACCCAAACCCCAAAAAAAAATTGAAAAAAAAAAAACAAAAACAAAAACAAAAACAAAACAAAACAAAAAAAAACAACCAAGAAAAAAACAAAAACAAAACATAAAACAAAGAAAAAAAAAAGAACACAAAAATTAACAAACAAAAAAAAGAGAAACAAATAGAAAAACAAAAAAAAGAAAACAATAACAAAACTGAAAAGAAAAACCAAAAAGAGATTAAAAATGGAAAAAATTGAAAAAAAAAAAAAGTAACCACAAAAAGAAAAAAAAATCAAAATAAGACAAAAAAAAAAAAGAAAGAAAAAGGCAATAAAAAAATAATAAATAGAATGAAAATGGTAAAAAAATAAAAAATAAAAAAATAAAAAAATATAATAATAAGTAGGAGAAAAAATTGAAAATGCAAGAAAAATTAAATTAAATTTTTCCTTAGCAAATCAAAATATATCAACCAATTTCAAAACTTGTTTTATTTGTTAAAGGAAAAAGAGTAATTTATTTTCTTTGTCTTTTCACGAAAAAAAAAAAAACACCAGCCGAACTACGTGGACTTTGATCCCTTTCGAAAGGTACGTAGGCCCTAGGCTCTCATCTTAGGTCAAGTCCGCCTTTGTAAATAAATATTTTCTCTTAATTTTATTTTCTTAATTTTATTTCCTTAATTTCTTTTATTTTATTCCCTTTTCTTTATTTTATTCTTTAAATTCTTTTTTGTTTTGCTTTTAGATTTCTTTCTTCTCTAAAATTTTATTCCCTTAAATTTTTCCTTCTGTTCTTTGCATGTGGTTGGTTAGGGAGAATTAAAATAGAATAGAGGCTATATTAATTTTGCACAACTAACTTAGGGTAACCGTTCTTAAGAACGGGTGTAGTGGGGTGCCTAACACCTTCCCCACTCACAATCGACTCCCGAATCTATTTTCTGATTCGCAGACCATTTTTCTCACAAAAAGGCTTTTCTTAAAGTTTTGCCTTTTCAAAAATTAAAACTTTGGTGGCGACTCCTGAACCCTATTTATTCCTCTCTTTTTAGCTTTTAATTTTGATTTCTTTTAAAAGCGCCACGCGGTCGCATTTTCGGGTATGACACATATAATATAGAAAATCCAAAATTATTCACCAGGAGTCTAATATTTTTCTCATTTCACTATATTTAAATTTAATTTTTTTTACCTGAAGATATTGAAGAATTTTTTTGAACTGATGATATGGATCTTTGCTTGTTCCAACCTTGTTCTCTTCCTTGTTAACTAACAGAGCGAAAGCTTATTTGATTTTTTCTATAATAAACGTAAAAATCAATAATAAATAATAAATACGTGGAGAAATAGAAGATAAGAAAATAACATATGCAAAGAAATAATAGAGAAGTAAGGAAGAGAATAGAGAGAACTTTTATATATATATATATATATATATATATAGCAAAACTGGAACAAGATTGGCAAGAAAAGAGAGAATGAAACAAATCAATAAAATTGAAAGAAGGAAGGTTGGGGAAGATAAAGGAGAGAGACAAAAAATTTTAGAAGAGGAGAGGAGAGGGGAAGAGAGGAGGGAAGGAGATTGGGGAAGGCAAGGGGGAGGGGAAGCTTAAGCTTTTAAGGAGGAGGAGGGGTAAAAGGGGGGTGGCGTTGTAGCTATGCGCTACAGCATGCAGCTCTTTGTTGTAGCTTTGTAGCAAAGCTGTAGCCATAGGTAAATTGACCTGTGACGAAAAAAAATTATTATTTTTTAATACGAAGTGATGTTGCGACCCTCTATATATTTTGGAATAAAATATAGGTTGCACAGCACCCATTAATTATATATAAAAAAAAAGATTTTAAACATTGGGGCAATAATTTTTGTAGTGGAACATTTTAAGTATTAATTTTAAATTTTTAAGTACGATAATCAAAAAGCCATTCTTACAATATATTTTGTCAAAGCCCATCCTTGGTCTTCCTCTGTTTATTTCCCACGTTGTCCCTCTTTGCGTGGGATAAACTAGAATGGAGAAGGCGTACATACGAAATGTTCCATGCCTACCAAAAGTGATTAGAATGGCTCGTCTCTATTTAACTTTCTTTTCCAAAAATAATAAGTGGTGGGTCAAGTAGGAATGGCTGTAAGAAGAATTCTAATATTAAATAAAATTACGCTAGAGGAAAAAATTATAAATCTAATTTCTTAAAGTTTTGGATTAAGAAATGATGTCAAATTTACTTATATAGTTTTTTTTTAAATTTCATATTGGATAAAATTAAATTAAATAAGTTATATATAACTAAAAAGACTCATAAATATAATATTTTAAAATTTTGGATTAAAAAATAGTGTTAAATTTACTTATATATTGGCTCTCAAAATCTAACAAAGAAGATCAATAAATTTTTTTGACTTCTGAGACCTTTGACCCCTAACAATTAATCTATGTTTTTTCAACATAAAATTTTTTTCTTTATTTATATTTTGAGATGTTTTAATGGATTTTCTTTACTTTAGCATTTTTGGCAATTGGAATATTGTTCTTAAGATCCTATAGTTTTCTATCTGGAATTTTGCAGATTTTACGAGACAGAATAGAGTTCTGTCTTATAACGAATTTTAATATTGAAGACCAAACTAAAAACAACTTCAAAATATGGGAAGTGAATATGGGAAGTGGTCTGAAAAAATATATATAAAAACTAAATTAAAAATTTGAACAAATTATAAGGACCAAATATATAATTTTTCTTTTATTAATTGATGCTTTTCATTGTTATATTTATTTATAAATGCGTAGTTATTTTAAAATGAAATTCGAATTGAATTTGAAATTATAATTTTATAATTTAATTCTTTACATATCCCAAATATAAATTTTAAAATTATGATTTTATTCTAATTATGATGAAATTGAAATTGAAATTACCATTCTATATTTTAATTTCAATTCCTTACGTCAAGCCAAAAACATTTATTTATCTTGATAAAACATGATTTCGAGTTTTTTTTAAAAAATATTTACCCCTCCAATACTCGATTAATTTCACCTATTTTATATCAACACAAAAACACGTAATGTGGTCTAGTGAGGAAAGGAAATGACCACAATCGGGAAAAATAATAATAATTATAAACAAATAAAGCCAAACTATAGGAAATGTTAGTTCAAGACATCATTGCTTCGTAAAAGCTTATCATCATATGTACCTTTTTCTTCATCCTAACTTCTCCATTGTATTTCTCACCATTGTTCCTTCCCCCACATTTTTCCATTTTTTCATGTAAAATCATGACCGCGTCACTTTTCCCCTCCAATACAGCAGACAGTTTTTTTTTTTTTGGTTAAATATATGTGGCGGAATTATGTTTTAGCTAGTGGAACATTTTCTTTTCAACTGTTCACAAATTTATCTTTTAATATTTCTAATCATTGTCCCATCTTTTGTTTCTAATCTCATACACTAAAAGATTTTCATTAGTTTAAGTCATATTATTTTTTTTGGCACGAATAAAATTAAATTACTAACTTTCTCTGAGATTTAATTAAATTATACACAATATTTGTTTTAAAAATTATATTTAGCTTTTTTAATTTTTTTTATCGATAAAATTAACTTCCTACACAATATACATTTTTTTAAAATTAAAAATTTTTAATTGTCCTTATTATTATATTAAAAATAGAATTAATCTCATATTATGCAGAAACTATTTTCTTTGACAAAAATTAAATTGCAAAAGAAATTTTTATAATATATATCAAAACGACAAGATCATCAAATGTGTCTTAAAACAAGAGATGTATTAGGTGTAATTTTGTCAAAGTTGGAAAAGGTTAGTGTAGACTAGCATACAAATAATTATATAAAGACTTATATTTGAAGCTTTTTGTAAAATAAATTGATAGCGCGCCATTTTAGCTTGCACGTTTGTAGCAAAGAAGGACCAAGAATCCCAGCCTGTGACCTATCTACCTTGCTCATCATGAACAACACATCCAACGCCAACTCTTCTTTGGTTTAAGCTTTGAAGGACCATTTTCAAGTTTTAGACAATAACCAATCTTGTTCTGATCAAAGTTCAAACCAGAAGAGAAGGTTTTACAGCTCGAAATACAAATGCATGTGTGATTATGTTAGACTAAAATAGATATGCAAAAGACATAAATGATATCTAGTGGAATCAAAATGTGGAAAAATGGTTACTTCCTTCATTGCCAACTTTGAAGCTTTTCTTCAATAGTGATGCTTCTCTAAGCCCTTTGTTTCTCTCACTAATAGTGTGAATGAGTATTATAAACTCAATTGGCTTATAAAAACCGAGTTTAGGGACTTCTATTTATAGCAAAAATGAGAGAGAAGTTTCCCATCAAAGATCCTCATGGAGGAGATGATGAGATGAGTTTGGAACCAATAGATATGCTCTCTAAAACCAAGATTTGCTTTCTGAAGTGCATATGTGGTGTAGAGGGCCATCTTCATTGGATTTTATCAATTTGCCTACTTACTTGACTTGTTTAATTTGCAACTTGCTAACATTTACATTCTCCCACTTGATCTTTACACCATATTTATGATGATTCATGAAATTCAAATGCATCAAATATATACTAAAAGAAAAAACTATATACATGAATCATGGCGATATGTTATGTGTAGATGAGTATTATTTTCTATATATCACAATGTATTTAACTTCCTCAATTCATTATAACTTAATGAATAAGTTCTATACTTATTTTAAATCCCATTAATATTGTTATTCTCAAAATATAAATGTATAAAATGAGAAAATAACTCCAACCAAATAAAAGGGGAACCAAATCCCATTCTAGATACATAATTTTTAAACCCTATTGATAGCATGCCTTTTGTTAGAAAATTAGTTATCATTAATTTAGTGCTAATGTGTTTAATAGTAACTTTGGGCCTGTTTGATTTTGTTATGGTTTTAATGTTTTCAAAACATATATTTTTTAAAAAAAATTTTGAAAACAAAAAAATTAAAAAATATGTTTGAATCATTATTATGAAAAATTGCTATTTTTTTATTCTGCAGAACAAAAGTTACGAAACATTTAAAAAATATTTTAATTTTTTTATTTTCGAAAAAATAATTCTGTTTTTTTGTTTTACAAAATACTTTATTAAAAATATATTATCATACAAAGTTTTTTATTTTTTTCTTTTTTTAAAAAAAAATTGTTCTGGAAACAGGAAATCAAACAGGCCAATTATTACTCTTGACATGTTTCCGAATGACTAAGTATTTAATATTAATATATTTATTTTAACTTTCATTTTTATTGTTCTTAGCCAAAAAGAATTATAGCTAAATTGTTACAATAAAATTATCTATAATCAACTTGATATATTTATCATATTCTTAATAAAATTTTGATATATAAATTTTTTAAGAAATCAATAATGTAAATTTAATTCTTAAAAAATATTAACTTATTTTATTTATTTATTTATTTATTTATAGTTACAAATGAAACCCCAATTATCACATATTCATCTTCATTTAACCGTTTTTTCAACTAAACCCCACAATCATTCAAAATCCTATGCATTCTGACATATAAATTTGATATAAAGATAAGTTAATACGGATCTTATAATATTGTTCGCAGCTTAAAAAAAGTAATCTTGTAATTTGAAAGTTTTTTTTTAACGCAAAATATCGTGTGCCTCCCAATTATATTTCACAGAAAAATTTTGAATGGATAGGATTATTAGTTAATATAATCTAGAGTAAGAAGAATTATACAAAAATAGAAATAATTATAACTTAAATTAATAGAAATGAAATGTAAAGGCAACAATTGTTTTTAGGTGAGTTGGGTTGCGAAAAATCTGAGTAGCAAGAGGTTCTGGACTCAAATTCTTAATGCATCATATATAATTAAATAAAGAAGAAGATTGCTAGCTTATCTTTTTCTACATGGTTATAGAAGTCTTGATTTCCCGAAAAAGAAAAAATAATAATAAGCCATTGGAATCTTAAGCTATCATATACGTCCCTTTTATTTTTCCCAATTACATTATCAAATAGGACCTCGTAGTCTTTTTTGGAAAGAAAACTTCCCTACACAATCGCCTCAAATGAATTAGAACTGTTTATTTTATTTTAAATGTTTCATTTAAGAAAAGAACGATGACTCAAACCGTGAAATCTCACATTTGAGCCCCCCAAAAGAAAAAAGAAAAACCATGAAATATCTTCTATGCTAAGGAAAGGAAGTTCATTGCAAAGTAAAAGTCATTTCCTTTAATTTATTATTAAATCAAACCCAAAATATTTGTTTTTGTTTTTGGCAAAACAAAAGCTAAAACATTGAATTTTACCACAAAGTAGAATTCCATCAAGAAGGATATATAAAATTTTTTCACTGGACACTTTCTTAACAAAAAGGAAAAACTCAAGAAAAGAAAAGAAAATAGACTCATTGAATTCTTTATGCATATAAGATAAAGAAAGAATTCATGGATATAATTAAAAGAAAAAGGAAATGATAAATTGATGTTTAGGAAATTCCTATTAAATAAAGAATAGTAATAAGAACAAATTTGAATCAATTAATAAAGTAAAGATTAGCCCCATATGAATAATAGTAAATAATAATGAGAAATCATTTAAAGTTTCCAGCTTATCGTATTAGCCTTCCATGACTGGGCTTTTAGACCTTTTGATTAAGCTTCTGATGCTCAACCTACCCCAAAAAATCATATGTTGAACATTCAATGTCATTTTTTTAAAATTTTTTTCACCGGTTGATGATAATACTGTGATACTCTTTATTGATTATGTGATTTTTTGTGTGATTGGCAGAACATAATCATTGTAACACTTAAAGCAGGGATTGTTTATAGTAACCTAAGATTTATAATAAGAATATAATGAAAGTTTGAGAAAATCCATTGGGCTAGAATTATCTTTGGAAAAACATAGAGTTTAAATTAGAAGGTAAGGAGTAGGAAGGAAATTAATTTGAATATTTATTTAAATCAAATTAAATAAACTGTATTGCCTACCAACAAAAAATTAATTAATTGAAACATAAGTTAAAAATTTTAAAAAGGGTAAAAATTATGAACAAACTAGCCATAATTCTGGTGATTAATAGCCTTGCTTTTTGCAACATCCGCCTCTAGACAAAGGAAATTTAATAATGTTGCGCATTGTTGTTTGATATTAGTATAGGAATTCATTTGAATGACGTAAAATTTCGTTTATGATCTATGGATATTACGTAGACTTATATGCATTCAAAATTTGTAATAAAATTAATTAGCCCAATAAAAATATGTAGTGAAATTTTCATGGTGAAAATATAATTAGTCAAAGTTTAGAGTAAATGCATAATTTTCATTGGGACTAAATTATAATTTTCCCTTATGTCAAAATACAATTTTTTCTAGGAGGTGAATGTTGAAATTTTTGAACAAAATTCGGTTGAAATGAAGTAGAACATTGGGTGGGAATTCAAGAACAAAGTTAGTCAATTTAGTTACTGACCAATGGGATATAATCAGATAGGGATGAGAGTCAAAGATTTTGGAAAGTTTAGAAACTTTTGCATGAAGAAACAGGACGCCTGGAGACTTAAGATTGGGTAGTTGAGAAACGTGGACTTTAGGAAACTTAGTATAAAAAGTCAACCTCACTATCAAAGCTTCTTATCATTGTGCTCAATAAAAACCGCCTGAGATAGAGAGAGAGAGAGAGAGAGAGAGAGAGAGAGAGAGAGAGCTTACAAAAAGAGAAATGAAGGAAGAAGAAGAACATTGACTAGGAATTAGGCAACAAAGTTAGTCAATTTAGTTACTAACCAATGGGAAGTTATAATCAGATAGGGATGGAAGTTAAAGATCTTGGAAAGTTTAAAAACTTTTGCATGAACAAAATGGATGCATGGAGACTTAGGATTGGGCAGTTAAGAAACTTGGACTTTAGGAAACTTAGTATAAAAAGGCAACTATCAGAGCTTTAAAAGGCAACTATTAGAGCTTCTTATCATTGTGCTTAGCAAAAACCACTTGAGATATATATGCAGAGAGAGAGAGAGAGAAATGAAGGAAGAAGAAGAATTCAAGAAAAAAAAAAAAGGTAAAAACACATCTTGTCTTGCATATAGAGATAGCATGATTTCCTTCCATGATCTTATTATGGAGGGTTGAAGCTTTAATCTTTAGGAAAATTTCCTCTTCCATAAACTCCCATGGTTAGCTTGATTCTTAGGTTGTTTTGATCCATGTTTGATGTATAATAATGTTTGCTTGATTTGCATGAAAGAAAATGGAAGAAAACCTTTAATTGTTAGTTGATATAGTGAAATTTGTGAAACAGGGGGTAATCACACGACTCATCTATGTGTTTTTACTTGAGTTGTGCGATGTCCTATATGGTTCTACACATTACATAACCTAGCCATGTATTGGTATACAAGCCATGTAGATGGAGCATAGTACAAAAACCCAATAAGTACATGGCCCAATTGTGTAAATTCACATGGGCCATACATGTCCTCTAGTTTTTACACATTATACCCTAGAGCATGCCCTTGCCATATGAATCCAAATGAGCCATATGATTCTCAGGTAAGAAAAAGGGAAGTTTACATGATGTATGAGCTTGATCTTTGTATGCATGGATGTTTGGTAAATCTTGTTATGAATATCATATTTTGTCTTGGTATCCCCTAAAAAAAAATAATTGAATTAAAATTAGGCTAATTTTACTATTATTTTGAGCTAATAAAATAATTAAAGAAAATATAAAAAGGAGAGTCATTAATCAACCCTAACTAAAATAATAAAAATAAAAAAGAATAAAAGGAAAAGATTTTATGCAAGGAAAAATATAAAAAGAACAAGAAAAAAGAGATTTCAAGAAAAAGAGAGAAAATAGAATAAAGAAAAGGAAAGTTGTTTTTGCTAAAATAAAAAATTCCAAATAAAAAAGAAGGAAGAGAGAGATTTCAAGAGGAAAAAAGAAAAAACAAAAGAAAACCAAAAAAATGAAAAAAAGGAGAGAAAATAGAATAAAGAAAAGGAAAGTTGATTTTGCTAAAATAAAAAATTTTAAATAAAAAAAATGAAAAAAGAGATTTCAAGAGAAAAAAAAAAAAGAAAAAGCAAAAGAAAACAAAAAAATAAAAGAAAAATAAAAGAAAAACAAAGAAGATTAAATCGAAAAGGCCAACCCTAAAGCTTTCTCTTGGCACACATAGCATAGGAAACCGTTCAAGAAGAAAGAAAAAGAAAGTAGTAAGGAAGTTGTTTCAATGGTTAGGTGATGAGAGAGGAGAAACACACCCAAGAGGGAGGGAGAATCATGCAAAGAATCTCTATAAAAAGGGCAAATCAAAAGATGAAGGGGATTTTCGGCTGAAAGTTTTAGAGAGAGGCTTCAAGTTCTGCTTTCAAGTTTTGTTTTTCTTTACGGAAGAAGAGGTCATGAGGAATAAAGAGAGAGAAATGGGGGTTTTTGAAATCAAAGGCAAGGGAGGTCGACAATGCTTTGAGAATGTACCATCGACAAAGAAAGAAGGGGGAGTAGACGAGAACCGATTCAAAGATGATGAGAACTTAAGGCTATGAAGGAAGCTCTATTTTTTTGCTAAGAAGAAAGAAGCCATGAGGGAGCTATTGTTGTTACTTTATTATTGGTTGT
The DNA here is from genome assembly GCA_032878935.1 of Erythrophleum fordii. Taxonomy (NCBI): domain Eukaryota; kingdom Viridiplantae; phylum Streptophyta; class Magnoliopsida; order Fabales; family Fabaceae; genus Erythrophleum; species Erythrophleum fordii. The sequence continues at coordinate 1,398,953 of JAVQMF010000049.1, read as the reverse complement.
CATCAATTTCAAAAAAGAAAAGCTCGACTGGTCAAGCAAGGTAGTTCTCTTGGAGTCATGTTGGTTGCTGTGGTTGCCTCCCTTCTTTTCTTTGGTGGATTTAGATTTTAGTCTGATAGACTTGGATTTTAGAGAGTAGTATGATGGATTTACTTAATTTCAACTAGTGTCAGAAGATAAGTAATTTATGACTCTATTTCCACTACAATTCTTAGCTTGAATGTGTGAGCAACTTTCTGCTTATTAATAATATTTCAAGTGAATTTTCTATTAAATTCTCTATATGTAAGTCTTGGTCCAATAGTTGATTCTAGATCTAGATTTATGCTTGATATGAAAATATTGATTACTTGTTGTGATTATAGGTTTAAATTCTTGCTTGGTATGTGAGTCTTAATTAAGTAGTTGATTATGGGTCTAGATTCTTGCTTGGTACATGAGTCTTGGTTCAATAATTAAACCTAGATTTAAGTTTCTGCTTGACACAAAAATGTTGATTTCTTGTTGTGATTATGGGTCTAAATTCTTGCTTGACTTATGAGTTTTGATTCATGCTTGTTGTGATTATACAAGTGAAATTTTATTTTGGGGATAGGAATAAGGTACCATGTGTTTTCTTATAGCTAAAGGTCCTATATGTATTTGGTTCAACCTTTAAATGATGAATTCTTATGCTTAAAATGACCCTTAGTTTTGAAGTTTCATTCAAGGTTATCTAATTGTGGTATTTGAAGTTATGATTTGGTATATTGTAATTTAATGCTTGACTTTTGACTATATGCAATAATAGGATACCAAAATCTTGACCTTATATGCTTCAAGTAGGTCTTAGAGTTGGAATGCACAAAGGGTTAATTCTCAATTTATGTATTTGAACATGTGTTTGTTGGTTTGATAATCTTGACATAATTTGATTCAATAATCAATATCAGAAGTTAGGTGTGATCATTACATATATTTTTAAGTTGCAATGGCCTTTGAAAGTAGTTTGATTAATGCTAAAACAAGGATGCAAGTCTTGTACAAATATTTTTTTTTCATCTATTGGTTTAAATTTTGGATTGATTTTGACCTTGAACTAATTCTACTTCATGCTTTTCTTTTGTTGCAATTGAACTATTGGCCATATAAATTTGAGAAGGAACATTTGAGGAATTCTCAATTGAAGGCTTAGAGAAGGGAGGGAGAGCTTCATTGGTTCTTTATTTATTTGTTTTTCTATTTTATTCATGTAATGAAACATATATCTAAAATAATATGATATTTAACTAAACACAAAAGCACACATAAATACAAATATTATATGTTTATAAATATGTTTATATTTATTTTTATCTTTTTAGAGTTGCCCATATGAGATTTTTTGTCTCCTCGTACATATAGGAGTCAATTGAAGGACTACACATGATAATAAATCTCCATAGATATCTATTGGGTTGCATAGTCACATTTTAATAATTTTGGGTTCTAATAGCCCATATCTAATCAATTTTGTCTTCAATAAAATTCAAGGAAAGAGAAAAAAATATTCTAAAAAAGTTCCCAAAAAGAGCATTTTAGAAAATAAAATGAATTTCTTTTAAAAATATTCAAAAAATTCCAAAATTAGGTTTAAAAAAATCAAATGACCTTTTTTTAAGCGTTTTTCTTAAATAAATAAAAATTTGTTTACTTGTAAATTAAATAAATTTTAAATCTTTTCTTAAGTGTTTTTCTTTAAAAAAAAATTAAAAAATGATCTTTTAAAACAAAAGAGTTAAATTAATCTCTTTTCCCTAAAAACTTTCAAAATTCAAAAGAAAAATAGAAAATAGAAAATAAAAAATAGAAATAAAAAAGTAAAGAAGTAAAATTAACTTAGTTTTTACAAATTAAAACATAAAAATTAACTACAAATCCGTTTTGTTTGTGAAAGACAAAACTGATTTTTACTTTCTTTATTTTTTTACAAAATTAAAAATTACCAACCAATAAACACAATTTTTAGCTAGTTAAATTATGTAAACTTTGATCCTTTCTATAAGATACGTAAATTTTAGGTTTTCATCCTAAGTTAAATCTATTCTTATAAATAAAAATTTTGTTTCCATTTTTTAATTTTACTTTTTTTTTTGCATGTAATTGTTAGAAAAATTAAAATAAGATTAAGTTCATATTAATTTTACATAATTAACTTAGGATAATCTTTTTTAAGAATGAATGTTCTTTCCCCACAAACTATTGGCTCCTAAATCTATTCTAGTTCACAAATCATTTTCCTTTAAAAAAGTTCTTCAAAAATTTTGACTTATAAAATTAAAATTTTGGTGGCAACTATACATCATTTGATTTTTGTTTTCAAAAGTTAAAAAAAAAAATTCTAGTACCATGCGGTCACATTATGCTTGTGACACCTAAGATTTTACTTTGAATTTGTGCATTTAAGATAATAAAATCTTGTACTTGTTTCAAAGATTGAACTTGAGTGGTCAAAACTAAAAAAAAAAAACACATTTTCTTATTCACTTGGTCAAGCTTTTGAAATTAGCATATATTAATATTGAGAGAAAGATTAGTGCTCTTATATATATATATATATATATATATATATATATATATATATATATATATATATATATATATATATATATATATATATATATATATATATAACAAAACTATAAGAGAAAATTTGAACTATACACCTCTTATCATATGTCCTATATATGATTAAATTTCTTATGAAAATTCAATTTTCTCTTTATGACTAATTGTTTAGTCTTACAAGGTAAGAAAACTTCATAGTCTCAAATTTAATAGATCTATCTATTTTATTTTAAATATTCCATTTAAGAGGACTCAAACCACAAATCTCTTTTTAAATCAAACGTAAAATCTCTACATCTATAACTACACAATATATGGAATTTTCTCATTGAATACTTTATTCACAAAAATAAAAAGAATAAAAAGAAAAGTAAAGAAAATATACTCAACTAAATTTCCTATGCATACAAGATAAAGAAAGAATTCTTGGATATAATTAATAGAATAGAAATAGATAAATAAGTATTTATAAATTTCCGATTATATATAAAGAATAGTACTAATACCAACATTGATTAATTAATAAAGAAAAGATAATCACCATATGTACAATAGTAAATAATAAGAAAAAATCATTTAGAGTTTCCAATACATTTTATCAACCTTGCAAAGAGGATTCTATTTGAGCAAAATTTGGCATTTAATTTTCTTAAAATTCATAGTGCAAGAATGTTCTTTTGAATATCTATGCCTTCTATAAAACAAGTTTCCACATCAGCTTACATCCTTTAAGTCTAACATTCTTGTTGCAACTCTTGCTTCTCTTCTTCTTCTTAGACTCCAAAGCATCTAATGTAAGAATATTATGAGCTTCCATTAATTATATTTTTCTGTTTTAATAAAAATGAGCTATTATTTATGTAACCTGCATTGGATGATGATAATAAACCCAATTATATTATTAGTCATCAATGTTGTAGTTGTAGGTTATGCAACTTTATTAGTTATTGTGGTTAGGTGGTAATCTATAGGCCTTTACCCTGTTAGGCCTATAATAGGGAGGCTTCTAGGGTCATAGCAATGGAATAGTAAAGTTCTCTCTCTACTTCTTATTAATATTGAAAGAACTTAATCTTTAATTTGTCCTATTGAATTTGCCTTTTGTAAGGAAATTAGAAAGAAGTACTAGGTTTGGTATGTTTTTACTTAATTTTATTACAATATTCTTAATTCATATGATTAATTAATTAATTAATTGGCGTGAAATAATAATATATACATATGCTTCTATATTATTATAAGTATCATGAGCAATGTGGGTCTTTACTTACTCTTTTCAAATTTTTACCTGACAAGGGATAAGTTCCTAACTTTACAAGATTCATTGTCATACAAGTTTTACTTGTTGTAAACTCCTAATGCATTTTTATATTAATGTTGCGCCTTTTATTTCCTAGTTTTTTTTTTTGGGCAAAAGGAGTTTTCAAATTTTGGCTAGGTTGAGTTTTATGGGGTTATCTTTGACTAATTTTTATTTTACATTTTTATTGGTTTAATTCACATATCTTTTGTGATGATATGTGCACTTCTTATTATTACTACGTTCTTGTATTTACTAATATGTGCATTCATTGGTAAATATGTGTTAATTTTTAATTTTAGGCATTTACTTGCATTTACAAATTGTTTTATGAATTAGCATAAGTATTTTATCACCAAAGTGATTTATTCAAAGTAATTTTTAAGACATTTCATCATGTAAGAGTTTGTTTACTTTATTAGTTATTGTATACAACTCTTTGTCCAAACAGGTTTTCTTTTTGGTATGTTTTAACTAGAAGATATACAATTATTGTATATAAGTGCCTGTTCAAAGAGGGTCATTGTGTATTTTAATTAAAGTTTCATATAGTGTTATTCTATAGAGTTATTTTGAATTTAATAGTTTATTTGTGCAAAGGGATATACTTTTAAACTTTGAAAAATTCTTAAGGTTGACTTTATGTGTATTAACCTCTAGATATATGGTTATTGTATACAATCATCTGACCAAAGAAGTCTATTATATATTTTAACCAGTGTTTCATAAAGTATTACTCTAAAAGGTATTTTGAATTTGATAATCTATTTGCCTAAAAAGAATACATTTATAAATTTTAAAATATTCTTAAGATTAACTCTATGTATTTTAACTATCGAATATATAACTATTGTATATAATTGCCTACCTATATGGATTAATTTTGTATTTTAACTAAAGTTTTATAGAGTATTATTTTATAAAGGTATTTTAACTTTAATAATTTATCTATCTAATAAGATTTACTTTTAAACTTTAAAATATTTTTAGGTGAACATGCCACACATGATTGAAAGAAGCATAACAAATATTCTAGTTTAGATTTTGATTTCGAGGAAGATGAAAATAACTGTGATGATATGTTCTTTGAAGTATTATTCCTACATCAAACAACCATGAGTCAAACGAATAATATGGACTTTGTTCTTAATTCTATAGCTGCTAATTTAATGAATTCTTAACTTTTATTTATATATATTATTTGTTTTAATTCAACCTTCAAATATTTTTTTTTTGGTTGCATAAGGAGTGGAATAACCCACTGGGAAGGAAGAGGAGTAGGGTTTCAAAGCCTCAGCCTTTAGCCTTTACAGGCAGAGAAGGTGCCATTGTGGCACTATTTTTTTTAATTTTAATAATTTGATATAAAGTTCTTTAAAATTGTGGTATTTAAAAAAGGGAAAAAAATATCCTAGCATATACATATTATTGTCATTGTACATATTTACAACTTTTGAAAATTATTACCCAACACTTTATTGATCAAGTATGCTTTTAAAAAACGGTTTTTCTAAGATTTATACCAAAAATTACTTTATCCTTTTTGAGCAACAATTTTTTCCACACTAAATACAGCACAACAGCTTTTAAAAAGCCATAACATTCCCAAATGAACTCTAACGCTAATGAACTAATTGTAATTACGTGTTATTTTAAAAACAAATAAATATGAGGTAGTTTTAAAACTTCAAAAAATGAATAGACTTTAAGTATCCCTTTTAGTCACCTCCAAACAAACTTATACTTCTTACTTTTGAAATATAATATTCGATTTTACTAACTTAACGATAATAAAAAAATCGTATAAATAAATTTGTGTATAATTTCATACACTAGACTACTCTGATTTACTTTAGTAATATTATATAAACTCTAATATCATATAAAGAAACTTATATTATTATTTTATTTAACTATAAATTATAAAAAGTTTTAATTAACTATTATATGTTATAAAATATACATTATTTATATTTTATATATTGTGATTGTGTCATGTCCGTATTCTATGTGTCACATAATATATATTTATATATCTTTTTTCATCTGTGACCATAATTAAATCTACCTATAACCCATTAGTATATATAAGTATAAAAATGGGCTAGGTTTACTGGGCAAGTCAGCCTAATCCTGTGGTTGGCTGGGCTAGCATGTCTCATAAATCATTAATGGCCCGTTCCTTGGGAAAGGAGGAGGGGAAGGGAAATAAGAAATTTAAGTTAGAGAAAATTATAATTTTATTTTTATAATTATTATTTAATATTTTTTAATAATAATTTTTTAATTATTAAAAGTAAGAATATTTTGTATCTGTAAAATTATTTTTTTATTTTTTATTTTTATTTTTATCTTAATTTTTTATATATCAAACGTGTCCTAATATATATATATATATATATATATTTTTGAATATTATTTTTAAATTGTGATTGATATGATAGTTGCCTTTTTTTTTTTTTACTTTTAATTTTTGAATGGTGAAGCCTACCATTAGTTTATGTAAAAACTCTTTTTATATGTATTTCATGAAATATATTATTATTTATATTTAATGTAAATGTTATGCTCCAAATAAAAAATTGTACGTATAATAACTTGTCCATAAGTCTCTGGTATACCGATTTTCTGATTAAAATTAAAATTTTGACTTGACTTTTTAATGATTTAATCACATCTTTAAAGTACATATCCTAACATTTTGATCCATTTTAAGCATATTAAAAAGTAAGTAATATTATACATTATTTTAGCCATAATAATGTAATTATATTAAAATTATAATATTTGAGTAATGAAAGGATTGGATGGATCAAATATCTATCCAAATATATGAACCAATTGATGAACAGTTATCCACCATGAAATGAATCATTAATGGATTGAGAAGAATGAGATGAAAAGAAATGTTTAATTTATGCATTTCTCTTGGTTCAGATTTAAATTAACATTTCCTTCCCATCCTTTCTCCTCATTCCACACATACTATAATTAAGCGACCAATTTTTTGTTCTCTTTCAGTAATTTTATTAGTCAAGTCTTCAGGAAATGCATATTCAGAACTACTGACATACCAGGGATCCAAGTCTGTTCTCCTTCAAGCCCTGGAATAGAATAACTTAGTGGACTCGAGCATTACTAAGGATGCACTACACACTAAAACTATTGTTAAGTTTTCATAAGAATACAAAGAGAGAAGAAGAACCTGAAGAGCAGGCAGCTCTTTCAACTGGTATTTTGTTGTTTGTTTGGGTTCAGAAGCCAGGAAGAGCCGCAAATTAGGCCACAAGATTAAGAGAAAAAACACTCATTCTGTGCATACATGCAGCATAGTAGCATTGAATTTATATAACTGACTCCTGATGGTAAATGGAGACAGATAACAAAAATCAACCCCAGCAACTTAATACCTTGCTGAATAATTCAGTAGGGGGTTCATTTGGAAAATTCTTGTCATTTATAAATTTGAGTTCCTATAAAGAAACAAAACACAAAAATGATAAGGACTTTACAATAACAAATCCCCATCAACAAGTGCATACACACAAATGATCAATTTACAATAATAGTAACAAACATATGCACAATGCATTACCACTGAAAACAAATCTTCCTGTCTGATATTTTGGAAGACGCCCTGTCCCCTTTCCTTGAGGCTCTCTGATACAAGCACGATATATATATATATTATACATAAGTGGTGGAGAATCAAAAAACAAACAAAAGTGAAATAATTGCTTACTTTATCATCAGGGCTCCCCGAGTTTGTTAACCACTCGACATTTCTGCTGCCTTGAGGCATCAATAGAGTTTGGTCTATGCAAGACAGAGATTCATGAAAGAGATCAAAAACATAATTTTGTAGTGTATATTTTTGTCCAAAATCAAGATTATACCTTGTGAGGTCCCTTGTTTCACAATTTGGCATAGAATTGCAGCCAATAGTACCTCCTGCCTGCTTTTAAAAAGATATCAACTGCTAGACCATGCAAAAATTACCGTTGGAATAATGGAAAAAAAGAGGGGGGGGGGGGTGTAGAGCAGGAACTAGATCATTTTATTAAAGGGATACAGAAACAAAAGCAAGACAACTAAAGTAAAATTTTAATGTAACTGATATTACTAGATGTGTGTTGCATTGCCTTCTCTGAGACCTTCAAGGGGAACACCTAAAAAGCAAGCTGAACCCAAAAAAGAAAATGTCAGAAACCCAGAGTATTTCCTCATGTGACATGAGAAACATCATATGACTAGCAAATACTATTACATGAAATTCTGGCTGTTGTGTCCTTTTCTTAAGGAACGGTACCGATGGAGCCTCAAGAATCTGTCGAGTTCAAAAGTTGATTATCAGAAAAGACTCATGCACATCGTGGTTGATTATGCATGTGTTAATTTGTTTCAGAAATACAATCTTAAAGCACCAACTTTTCGATTTGAGGGCCGTGCTCTAAACATATGGAAACTTGATGCTGAACTTAAATGGCAAAACATCATCCAATAGTTTATCATGGAGAATGTGGCATTTCAACAAGGTTTAAAAATCAGGCATTATAATCCGAGAACCAGTGAATATACTTCAGGCTCCACGCAGTGAGCAGAGTCATCATCAATGACGTTCAAGCTTTTGACATCTCCATACTGAGTTGAACCGTTCACAATTTCCGTTGAAGTGGCATTTCCCCATCTAAACTTCAAATGCAAAATGAAGAGTCCAGAAACTAGTTTCTGCACTATTCATTTAGATTCAACAACTAACATGAGCCCATAATTCTGTTTCCTTGATTCTAACCAAAACAACCTTTTCCCAGTTCATACGAGGTATGGTCAGAACCAGAAAATATGACGTTCTTAAAAAGCATACGTGAAGGAGGATAACTTTCTGCAGAATAGAACCTGTTCAGCCTCCTCAGCTTCCCAGTACGTTTCCGACTGAGTAAAGTCACAGAACCGAGGAGCATCAAACTCATGATCAACATCAATTCCTTCACCCTCAAATTCCTGGAATTCATCGTCCATACCTCTTCTCTCTTTAAAGCCAGCAACTTGAAATCATGTTTCAGCAATCAAACCAGAAGCACCATTTGCAAAATTATTAATGCTCAGTGATTTTCCCACCTCTGGTCTCTGATCCCGACCAACTCTCTCCCTCTCTCTGTGTCTCTCTAAAAGCTACGGGCTATAGCACTTCACTGCATCAAAAGGAACAAACCAACATGCGAGGGACAAACATTCCCGATTACTTTCCCTCCTCTTCCCTCACGTTTGAAGTGAATGACAGGGAAAAATAGAAAATCCCGATCATTTGCTTCCAAACCCAGCAACAAATCTCGTCTCTCTCTCTCATTCCTGGAAAAACCGTCTCTTTGTTACTTTGCTAATAAAAATTTCTCGTGTGTAGGACTGTATATGATTAGTTGATTACTTGCCCACCGAAATAAATTTGGCCACGTGAGTGTCGCTCGAATTAATGTCATTGCTGATTAATTGATTTTAGTATTTCAAAAATTGAAGAGTGTATTTGGTTTGGTGTTTGAACATTAAAAGGTGAGTTTATCTCATAAAGTAGCTCAGTCAGTTTGGTGTTGAATTTTATCATGTCTGTTTTTCAAACCTTCGTTGCACGAAGTGAAAACAACCTATTTTTGCATTTGATGAATTTTATTGATGGAGAAAATTACATTTTAGATAAAAATTTTCAAATACAAATCACAGCCATACAAACTTATTTGTTATCAAATTTAAGTTTGCAAATCAAGTTGATTTAAAATCAAACTTGCACAATTTCAATTCAAACACATAGTAAGTTTGTATAATTTTTTTAATTTGTTTTCTGTATTGTCAAGCACTCAGTAACTTATTTTGACAACATGAAGCAAATAAAAGCCACTCGTTTTATTTTTAGAAACTACAAATAAATAGGTTAATTTTATCATAAGTTTGACATTTCAAAAATGAAATTTGAATATATATATATATATATATATATGGAGCTTCAAACACATAGTAAGTTTGTATAATTTATGTAATTTGTTTTCTGTGTTTTGATCCACTACGTAACCTATTTTGACAACAGGAAGCAAATAAAAGCTACTCGTTTTATTTTTAGAAACTACAAATAAATAGGTTAATTTTATCATGAGTTTGATATTTTAAAAATGAAAATTGAAAAAATATATATATATAGAGAGAGAGAGAGAGAGAGAGAGAGAGAGAGAGTGAGAGCTCTATTTTATCAATTTAATGAATATAAATAGTCATATACACATTTTTCATTATAGTCATTTTATTGTTATAATCTTAAGGTAAAAGTATTTTTTTTGTTCTAAAAATTTGAAGTCATTATTAATTTAGTCCCAAATGTTTATATTTTTTTTTCTCCCTCCAATCATACCAAAGAATGCATTTCTTTTATCTATTTTTTTAATTCATATGATATTATAAAATATAGCAATTTAATTTTATTAAAAGTATTTTTGAAATTTTATTATTAAAAATATTGAGATTCTTATATTAATCTTTATAGTAAATTACATATATCTTTCTTGAATTTTGTTAAAATTACGCAAATATTTTTTTTATTTTTAAAATATATGATAAACACGTATTTTTATCTATTTTACTCTCCTAAATTTGGGCATTTTAATAATGAAATATAGTTTTAAGGGTTTAATTAGATACAATTTGATTTTATTAGCCATTTATGCACTTTATGAATTAATTGGCAAAATAATTGATTTTAAATGCATAAATCATTTTAAATGAATTATGTAAATTTTTCTATTTCATCTCTCCCATTCTTTGTGCAGATTTTTTTAATTGGCAATTGGAGCTTGAATGGAGGTTGGTTTGAAGAAGAGGTAGCATGCATGGGTTATGGGAGGAGAGAATGAATTGCATTCAAAGAGTAGCAAGAAGAGCGTAAGACTGCAGGAGGAAATAAATTTAAACAAAGTCACGTGATTAATAAGAGCTAAGCATATAAGAGATGAGAGTTTCACGTGGAAACAAATGAAGAGAAGCAAAACAGAGCATGGATGGAGGAAAAGTTAAGGTGAGAAAAATGCAAAAGAAGAGCCATGTGGAGATTGGTACGTGGAAGTAGCGTGGGAACTCATGGCAGAATATGGGAATGAGGATAGCAACTTGAGAAATAACGTGGAGAAGAAGAAGTAGAGAAAGGAGAGAAAGAAGAAACTTTCACATGGAAATGAAAGAAGCAACGAAAAGAGAAGCAAAGCAGAACAGCATTGCAGGCGAAGAAGTGGAATGAAGAAGTGAAGAAGCTTGTGAGCATCTGCACGTGGCGAAGGAGAAGGAAGAATGAGCTGGGCTAAAGGCGAGCTGGACAGCAACACAAATTGTACGAAAAAAAAAAGCTACGAGTCTGATGCAAGAGAGAAGGTGGCAACAACAAGAAGACATGGAAGAACCATGCATGGGCAGAATGCGAAAGAAGTTGTGGGTTCTGGTTGATAGTGAAAGCAAGACGTGATTCCAGAACAAGTGAGCAGAATCTGCACAAATACACACGAACAGAAAATGGAGAGGAACTGCAAGAAGAAAGCTATGTGAAAAGTGGGAAGCTTGCATGAATTTGAATATTATATTTAGCTTAAAGTGGGGTCCACATTGGAGCTACAGGGAATTGAAATAAAAAAAGCTGAGCACGTGGAATCATAAAAAACTCACGTGAAAGGAGAATCATGCCATCAGCATTCATTCATCCGTCGTATCACGCTTCATTTCGTCATTCATCCCATCGTCATTCAATACACGCCCATTCACATATCCAGTGTCATTCACTTCGTCTAGAGCCATCCTCTCCATGCCATCTTCCATTCTCACCTCCATTCCACCTCCAATGAAGCTCTAAGCCTCCATCTGTGACTAGCAAGGAAGAAAGATTTTGGAGAAGCTTGAATCCCTTGGAGAAGAATGCAGAATTTTGGCTAAGACTTTCTTAATTTTCCTACACCTTTTTCTCTTTCTTGTATTTGCTTGGTTAAGTAGTATTGGATTGAGAATTTGTGTAATTGATTAGTAGCTGGTTAAGTACTAATTAGGAAAGCAATTGTTATTTTAATTGATTAATTTCAGTTCTGAATTATTTATTTTCCTTCAATTTCCAAGTGTGCAATCAAAGTGTTTGATAAAATGCTTGTGAGAATTGGTGTGCCTAATTGTCTATTTGTGGATTCCTTAGTGTTTAGTTGGTTAATTAAACATCTTTGGATGATGATTCAGAGGCTAATTAATCAATTAATTAATTAAATTGGGTGTTCATTGATCTTAAAGACAAGAGTTAATGATTTAATGCGGGATTAAGGTTTCAATGCAATATTACTTTGTTAATTTCTTGATTCTTACGTGGTAACTCAAGATATGTGACGACCCTAATTTCTAATCATTATAATTAAGGTTTAATACATGATTAATAATTATAGGTTGGGGTTACAAGGCATTACAACCACTTACATTATGAAAAGACGGGAAAATTTGAACCTTAATGTGATTAGAGTCATCAATCATACAACTACAAGCACTTACGTTCATAGGGGAAATAACCATTTATTTATAAGCCTTTGATTCATTAGCCTAATTTACCTATCTAATCTATCCTTACAAGTTCAAAATTTAAGAGTCAATTTCTTTTCCCTAGTTGACCTCCATCAGCAAGTTTGTAAAGTAATAATAATAGGAATTTATGAACTAACAGCAATTATCATTTTGATGCACAATAAGTGGGGGGTTCCATACATTAAGGGTTCATATCAATATCTCAAAGATTACATTTCCAATGGTAAGCCATTTTATAGTTCAACAAGGCTTTCAGCAGATATCATAAATCTATACATTAAGTACCAAATTAAGATGAGGTCTAACCCCTCAATACATACATCCTAAGTAATCAAAATATGAAAGCTTACACTTGGCAATACAGATACATGATGATGCTATACATAGGTTAACAAAATTTAGCATCTACCCTATTACACTCAGACCAAGTGTAGCTCCCCACATTAGGCCTCAGCTCATGGATGTTCATCCACTTGCTTGCCCTTATCCTTACTCGAGGAACTTTCACCTGAAATTGTAATCCCATAAAACGGGGTGAGATATAAATCTTAGTAACCAAGGTAATTCCATCATATAACCCAGTTTAATTAATATATATGCAAGAATCAAAATCAACATTCGAATCATATCAGTTATAACAGTAAATGAAACAATTAGGCTATCATGATTACTATCCCATACTAACAACTATATTTCCACATGTTAAAGGCCAATAACACCGAGAGAAGCCCATCCACGGCACCTACTCCCCATTGAGCACAACCAGGGCTCAATGCATCTGGGATTTGATCATAATCTGGTGCCCGATCGAAGCACATGCAAGGGTGGCAGCGGCACTACAGCTCCACCATGGACTCACAAGGTCCAATCATAATACATAGATAGCCAACCAATTCATTCAGCATTTCAAACCATTCATATACCATAAATATGAAATTAAACTAGATATATGTATGGAATTAACGTAAACCCAGTTACCTCACTTGTAGACAATTTGCAACAGCCACCAATGGTACAAAAATCTCCCTATAACCATAGCATTAGAGAATTACTACTTTAATTCATCATTTACAGTAGCAACAAGTACCCAAAGAATTTAAATGCTAATAACTACCTAAAGAACACTTACCCAGCCACTACAAGTCCCAAATTCGGATTGAAGAGTCCTTTACCAGAAATCTCAATATTTCACCCAAAATCTTAAGCAAATTCGTACAAAATTAATACCTATTTCATAAATCAGCTATGGGGGTCTCAAATTAACAAAGAAAGCATTAAAATGGACTGTTTATATTTACCTAATGTTAGCCCTAACCTCAACCTACGAATTTCACAAAAAAAATCCTAAAACATCCACATTTCAGATTTTTGGGTATGGTGAAAATGCTCCAAATGAAAAACTAATCTGGTCAAATTAAAGAGAAAGATGAGGGGATTAAGTTGTATAACTATTACTTTGACTAAATCTTGCTCTAAATATGAGAAAATGTGAAATTATGCTAAGAACCCTAGCCTCTCCTTCACACCTCCGAATTTTCTTTTGTGTCTTTGTGTTTTGCAGAATGGGAGAGGTGGCTGGTCAGCTTTTAGAGTTTTAGTTGGGTTAAGTTGGGTCAAATATGGGTCATGGGTTGCTCCAAAGGTCCAACTCCTAATGGGCTTCAGATTTGAGCTTGTTGGGTCAGTTTTAAAGTGTTGGGTTGCAGAATTTTATTAGGCCAGATTTAGTTTTAAGGACTCCATGGTCTTGGGTCTGCACATGGTTTATTAGGCCACTTATAAGAGCTTATACAAGGTGGATCTTGTGCCTCTATCATATGGAATTACATTGGGTCTGTACCTAACTCATTGGGCCTCCATTAGTCTCTTATCATGATTTATTAATTTGGGCTTAGATGAAGCTTCTATCCCAATTAATTCTCAAACCCATATTAATAATTTATCTCTCTAAAATTCTTATTTACTAACTTGCCTAATTATCCTTTATTAATTATTCTTAATTACTCTAAATCCATTATTAACACCTTAATTAATTTTGAGGTGTTACAAGATACATTTGTATTGAACACAATTAGAGACTCTTAGGCTATAATTAATCATAATTGCATTAGGATAAGGATAGTGGATACCAAGGGACGATTCCAAAGGTAGTCACAAGATCATTATTCATCCATAATTCATCCAATTAGGTAGAAATTAAAAAAATTTATTTCAATTTAGTTTTAGGTTAGTTTAATTCAATCAAAAATCTCCCAAATTAAGTAGTTCTATGATCTTTTAACACTTAGAAAATATAATTGAGCATTGAATTCCATTTTCAAGGGAGATGACTTAAGTTGTGCCACTAGTTACATATTCAGTTCAACCTAGTTTTATTTTGAGGGTTGCGCGACGAGCCCGTCAATATACATAGACTTTCTCTAAAATAAATAAAATTTACTTTATATTTTAATTTAATTTTAATTTTTTTGACTAAAGTACCTTCTATTTAAATTTGAAATTAAAATAAAATATAAGATAACTTTTTATTTGATAAAAAATTTGTATATATTTTAAAATAGAATAAAAGTTGATATAATTTATTTTAATTTTTAACTTAAAATTTACTTAATAAATTATTAAAACAATAATTAACGAATATATACTAAAAAATTCAAAATTTTTAAAAGTCAGACCCTACCTAAAATCGTAATACATATGCATTTGTTTTATTCATTGCGTTCATAACGCAAACTGCTGGTTTGTCCGCACATGGAAATACACATAGAAAGGCTTGTTTCTTGGGTGGCTTGCTGGCACCCTGACAGAGCGTGAGTAAGAGAGAGGCAAGAAATACACACAGAAAGGCTGAAAAGGACGCAGTTTGGGGTATTTCTTATAAATGCCAATTGTATCACTTACGGCTAAATTTCCAAAGTAGTCCTTGGAAAATCCCCTTCACGGGCTTCACTGGAAGAACAGATTTGTCATTTTGTTAATGAAGTGAAAGGTACACACGCTCCAACTGCCAATTCAAAATTGAGGATGCCACGACGACGTTTGCGGATAAGAGCCAAGCACCAACCCTATCTTTGACTGTCCTGGATTGCAGGGGTTTTCACTGTTTGTTTTTTCAACGCATTTATGTTATTATTATTATTATTATTATTATTATTATTATTATTATAATTTTAACATTTTCTTTTTGTCTTTACGAAATTTTGCATTCTAAAATTTCATATTAGAATTTCCTTTTTTTTTCCAGAAATTATAAAATTTGGACTATTCTAAATAAAGAAGTTAATTTAAATAGATAATATACATATTTGTGAAATGGGATATGATTTTTAACCTATAAGAAAAAAGACAAAATACTATTAAGTATGCCAATAAGTGTAGAAGTCATAAGGTCTCGATTGGCATTAAGAATTAGATATGGAATTAAGGTTTGAAATTAGAATCAGATCTAATAATTCTAATTTTTTTATTTGATTTATCTTTTAGAATTATTTTTCCAATTTCTTGTAATTTGTTCAAATTTTTTAATTTAGTTCTTATAGTTTTTTTTCCCCTAAATGTAACGTCTGGTTTTCATTAAACGACGGAAATAGGTACTTTTTCAAAGTAAGTCCCTTGAAACGAATTAGTTAAGATCCTAAAAATTTGAGTAACATTCTGGGCTGCTAAAAATAAGAATCTTAGCCTCAGACGGAAGGAAAAACGGAGTTAGAATGAAGAAATAAATTTTGACGGAAATCTTATGAAACATAATGGTATTTTCGTAATTTTGAGTAAATTTTGGAATTCACACAGGAGGGCTTTTTAAATGAAATTTTTGAGTTGTCTAGGGTTTTCAGAGGTCTTAAAAATCTTGGGAAGCTCTGGGACAGTTAAATCCCCTTCGATAGATATTTTCTAATGTCGGTACACCCAAACTTTGACGAATTCGTTTGGGAAGGTTTTTTAACTCCGATTTGAGTGATTATAAAGGCATTTTACAAAATTAGGAACCTAAATTTTATAATGAAAAAAATGGTTCTAAAAAAAGAGATAAAATGAAGGAGAAACGAAAATACAAATAACGAATGTCAAAATGGAAATTTTTGAAAAATGCTTCCTCCTCTCCCTATATATAGGTGGCGGCCCACTTTCTCCCCCATTTGGACTTGGAATTTTCTGTCTAATTTTAGAACAGAGAGCTAGGATTTTGGCGCACAAGAGAGGAAGAAGAAGAAGGAGAAATTCAAGCTTAAAGGTATGCTTCCATGGTAGTTTTTTCATGCTTTCTTCCATCCACACCTTCTCTCCTTCCTTCTCCTTGATTTCCTTTGATTAAAATGGAGTTTATAAATCTAATTTAAGGGAGAAACTCAAGGGAATTTTTGGATTTGAAGAGAGGAGTTTGGAGAAAGTAAGATTTAAGCAAGAATAAGTAAGGAAATTAGGTAATTTCTCTTCCTATGGTTGATATCTTGATCCTCCCTCCTTCTCCATTTCGCCTAACCCTAGGAATTGTAGCACCCCAAAATTAATTAAGATATTAATCGTGGATTTAGAGTAATTAAGAATAATTAATAGAGGATAATTGGACAAGTTAGTGAATGAAAATTTTAGAGAGATAAATTGTTAACATGGGTTTGAGAATTAATTGAGATAGAAACTTCACCTATGCCCAAATTAATGAAATATGACAAGAGGCTAATAGAGGCCCAATGAGTTAGGTGCAGACCTAACTCAATTTAATGTGATAGAGGCCCAAGATCCACCTTGTATAGGCTCTTATAAGTGGCCCAATAACCCTTGTGCAGACCCAAACCCTTGAGCTCTTCCAACTTGGCCTAAATCCCATTAAAACTTTAGCAACCCAATGTATGAAACTGGCCTAATAGAATTCTGCAGCTCAACACTTCAAAATTGGCCCAACAAGCTAAAATCTAAAACCCAATTGGATCTGGACCTTGGAGCAGCCCATTACCCATCCCTTGACCCCACTTAAACCCACCTAAAACCTTAAAAGCTGACCAGCCACTTTCCCATTCAGAAAAACACAAAAATACAAGAGAAATTCGGAGGTGAGGAGGAGAGGCTAGGGTTCTTGGCTTAATTCCACATTTTCTCACATTTGGAGCAAGATTTAGCCAAGGTAATAGTTATACAACTTAATCCACTCATCTTTCTCTTTAATTTGGCCTGATTAGTTTTTCATTTGGAGTATTTTCATCCTACCCAAAATCTGAAATGTGGGTGTTTGGGGATTTTCTTGGAGAAATTCGTAAGTTGAGGTTGGGGCTGGTGTTAGATGAGTTTAAATCCCCCATTTTGATGCTTTCTTTGTTGGTTTGAGACCCCCATAGCTGATTTATATTATGGGCATTAATTTTATACGAATTTGCTTAGGATTTTGGGGTGGAATATTGAGATTTCTAGTAGAGGACACTTTAATCCGAATTTAGGATTTATGGTGGCTGGGTAAGTGTTCTTTAGGTAGTTAGTAGCATTTAAATTCCTTGGGTACTTGTTGTAACTATTAAAGATGAATTAGAGTAGTAATTATCTGATGCTATGATTATAGGGAGACTCTGTACCATTGGAGGCTGCTGCAATTTGTCTACAAGTGAGGTAACCGGGGTTTACATTAATTCCATGCATATGTCGGTTTAAATTTCATACTTGCTGTATATGAATGATTTAAAATGTTGAATGAATTGGTTGGCTATCTATTGTATGATGATTGGACCTTGTGAGTCCATGGTGGAGCTGTGGTGCGGCTGCCACCCGTGCATGTGCTACGATCAAGCACCGGGTTATGATCAAACCCCAGATGCACTGAGCCCTGGTTGTACTCAATGGGGAGTAGGTGCCGTAGATGGGCCTCTCCCAGTGTTAATGGCCTTTAACATGCTAAAATATGATTGCTAGTATGGGATAGTAATCATGATAGCCTAATTGTTTCATTTACTGTGATGATTGATATGATTCTGATGTTAATTTTGATTCATGCATATATGTTAATTAAACTGGATTATATGATGGAATTGTCTTGGTTACTGAGATTTATATCTCACCCCATTTTATGAGATTACAATTTCAGGTGAAGGTTCCTCGGGTAAGGATAAGGGTAAGCAAGTGGATGAATATCCATGAGTTGAGGCCTGGTGTGGGGGGGAGCTACACTTAGTCTGAGTAGAATAGGATAGATGCTAATGTTTATTAAGACTTGTATAACATCATCATGTATCTGTATTTCCAAGTGTAGGAGTATGTATTTTGATAATATAATGTGTATCTATTGAGGAGTAGGCCTTACTTTAAATTGGTAATTGATGTATGGATTTGTGTTATCTATAATAAGCCTTGTTGAACTTTGATGTAGCTTATTATTGGAGATGTAATCTTGACATAAGTGATATCTATTGATAGCTCATGAACTCTTGTTATCGTTATTTTACAAATTGCTGATAAATGGACTTACTGATATAGGGTAATTAGAGGAAAGAAAATGATCCTTGAATCTTGAATTAATAGAGGATAGATTAGTCGGATAAATTAGGCTAATGAAGGATAGTGAGTCCCACAATGAAGGTAGAGGGGCCCTAGGGTGTTAATGAAGGGAGAGTGGGAAGTAGGAGGCAAGAATTTCGGAGTTATAGGCTCGGAAGGAATTTCGCCGCGGTTAAAATATAGTTGGCTACGGCCAATAGAGGCGAAGTTGCCCAGGAAGAGTGCCAGAGAGAAATTCGCCACGGCGAAATATAAATTGGCCGCGGCGAAATGTGAGAGGTCAAACTGGAAGTCATCCAGAGAGAAATTCGCCGCGGCAGGTTATGGAATTGGCCGCGGCGAACTTTTATGAAAATGTCCCCAGCATTCCAGAGAGGAATTGGTCTCGGCCAATATCGAGAGGCGAGCGAGGGAGCTCTAGGAGGCTTCTTCGCCGCGGCGATAAAGAGGCGAGCGAGGGAGCTCCAGGAGGCTTCTTCGCCGCTGTGCCATGTAGGTTGGCTGCGGCGAAGGTCCAACTCATCGCGGCTATCGTCGCAACGAAACTAGTGATGAAGAAAGGGGTAAAACAGAAAGGAATTGCCCGCGGCTAACATGCTGAAACACTTATGTTAACTAGAAAACCTTGGTTTTTCATATGTTAACCATAAGAGATGATCTAGAGTCATTAGGATGAGTTATAATTGATGAGTAATGGAATCCAAGGCTTATAAATGGATGTTTAATTCCCTTATGAATATAAGTGTATGAAATCGTATAATTGATGACTCTAATTACATTAAGGTTTAAATTTTTCTATATTTTCATGACCTATAGTGATTAATCAAGTGTTTAACCTTAATTATCGAGATTAGAAATTAGGGTCATCACAGGAATCATATGAGGAGTTGATTTTTAAGCAGAACCAATGATGAATCTAAGGAAAAAGGGTGTGGAGATTACGAATATGCAAAGAGAATTAACAAAAAATTATTAGATTTCAAGATGCAATTTCTAGGGTTTCAAGTGCACGTTGTAAAATCTGATTTTGTATGATGATTTCTAGGCCTAAATAAGAGTTTAAATGAGCTCCCAAGATCCTTAAGATACTCCTCACATGCTTCCTCATTCAAGAAAACCAAGCAAAATTCATGGAGACCAACAAGCCTCATGGTCTCGACCTAAGGAGGTTGGGATAGATAGGGAGAGTTTTAAATTTTTCTAAATCCATTCTTGAGTCATTATGATGAATGAAAATGAGGGGAGGCCTTGGAAAAAATTTAGAACCCATAGAAAGTGAGTTAGTATTTTAGGTTCTATATTATGACCTAAGGAAGCAACATATAGTTAGGCTTTTTGTTTTAATTGTGTGATAACTCCAAGAGGCTTAAAAGAAGTCAAGAATCATATTTGAAAGGAAAGAATAGAGCCTATAAGTTATTTGAGGGGTTTTGCTTCATTAGGTGTAATTATGGAATCATAATAGGGTTTATAGAGTAACCTAGTGTCTAAGCAAGTTATATGGCCTTAGAATTTGTTTCATGAACCTAATTTGCTTCCATAAATTGTGTCTAGGCCAAGAGAAACCTTCCCCACACTTTTGTGTGTGTGTGTGGCCAAAAAGAGGAGCTTGAATTCAAAGAAAAAAGTGTGTGATTGTATGCAAGGTAACTCTCTCCACCTTTTCTCATGCATGGATGCGTGTTTAGCT
Source organism: Erythrophleum fordii (assembly GCA_032878935.1). Taxonomy (NCBI): domain Eukaryota; kingdom Viridiplantae; phylum Streptophyta; class Magnoliopsida; order Fabales; family Fabaceae; genus Erythrophleum; species Erythrophleum fordii. The sequence goes on along the minus strand of JAVQMF010000049.1, from coordinate 1,378,317 downwards.
TGTCTTAGAATGTGTGTATGTGTATTTTCAAGCCATGAAAAGTATGTTAGTATGATTTTATATGTCATGATTTCATGATGACATATTATGTTTCTAAATGATGCTATGATGTTTGTATGAGTTTGCTTAAGTGTGGAGAAGCTAAGAACTCTTAACCATAGTTGATGAGCCAAGAACCCTTAAGATTGGTTGAGACAAAGCAAATATTCTCCTAAAAGCAAAGTGGACTCCCAAGAGCATGGTTGAGTCCAAGAATCTCTTAAAGAATAGGTGAGGCAAGTTCAAAATCTATTAGGAAAAAGGTGAGGCCAACCCATCCACTTGGCAAGCCTTTAGATGTCTTGTATGACTTATTTACATGCTAAGCTTGCTTCTTGAATGTTTATGACATTTATTATACCTATGTATGCATTTTGAAGACTTGCTTTGCATCCATTATGTATGATTGAATGGCAGATAAGTTATTGGGATTCTTTAAATCTCATTCCCTCTTCTCCAATGATCTCATATGCTAGGTGGACCAAGTAGACAAGGTAATGGAAGCCAACCACCTTGAAGAGAAGAGTTTGACAACAAAGTATTTGAGTTTTGCTACTTTAAGACCATATTTATGTCAAATGATGTAATTTATTGGTGTATATGGTCTATGACCTCTTGGACATGTGTAATTATGATAATATGTGATGTATAAATAAATAGATATGATATGTGAACTCTAGAATGTAATTTGGATATGTAATGCCAAGATATGCTTATTGAAAACTTGATGTGTGTGTGTATAATTGCATGTGGCATAGCCAAAATGAGAGGCATGGAGTTTGAGACCATTTAGACAGCTCACACAAGTCCCAATTGTGCTTTTAGACTTGCCCAAAAGGTACTAAAACCTAAGGAAACTCATTTGGATAAGTTGATACCTTATATGGAGTCAAAATTGACCATAAGGGAACCCTACATTACTTTTTGTCCAAATAAGTTCTTTTTGATTTGAGATTTGACATAAAATTAGAACTTGTTGAGATATTTTTGGGCAATTAAAGAACATAATTTTTGGAGATTTATAGAATATTTGATGAATTTTCAAAGTTGGCAAATTTTCTAGTTTTGGTCTTGTCACTATTTATACTGGTTTGAAAATGAAATCTGTCAGATAGGGCTCAAATGATGTCCAATTGCCATGAAATTTTATACAGAGAAACTAGACATTTCTAGTGATTTATGCCAATTATAAGACCCTCATTTTAAGGTCTAAAGAGGGAGATATGAATTTTTAAAGAATTTGTCCAGTATCAAGAGCTTCACCCGACCTCAGTTACTGTTTGATTAGATTCGAGGTCTGGGAGTGCCTGAGCTAGTTTGGAGTTATTTTTTCCTTCTAGTTAACATCCATAGATTTTTATATTGATATCATTTCATGGATTGGATTGGGATCAGAGCCTACACATTTGTAAGATAATCGGATCAAATCTGCTAGTAAAAGAGAGTAAGAAGATATACTAAAATACCTTGTCTACTGTTTCCTCTACTAATGATATAGAAGAACCCGTTCGTCTTTCTTCTTCCCTTTCTATGCCTAGATCTATTCCCTCTTCTTGTGTATCTCATGCTTTTAATAGGATAGATAACCTTGTAGAAATTACCCATATTCCTGAAGAATTTAGACTAGAAGAATCCATCACACCTCTTCTTAACCCCTACTAACTTTATCACCAAAATAGATCTTGCACTCAATCTATTCGGAGACTCCTTTCTCCTAGAAACCCTCTAGCAAAAGAAATTGTCCAAGGTACTAAACTGGATCAGTGCGGGCTTCACTCAACCCAAGCTGAACAGTATGTTACTATGGAAATTCCTTCCAATTTCATTTATCACTGGATTCATCAAGGCTATTCTCACTTCCATCTTGGAGCCATCAGATTAGTCCTTACCTTACATGGCAGAAAAGGGATTGCAGCTACAGCTTGTGTCTCCCTTCTTGATACCTTTTATACCTCCTTTCAAAATGCTTTGATTGGAGCCGCCCTTGTCACTTTAAATGGTGGAAGCATGATCTTAACAATAGTTCCCAACTTTAACATAAAGTTGTCAGATGCCACTCTTCCCACTAGATTAAAGGTGTAAGTCTAGATCATTGGTGATGAACAAGTTTCAGATGCTGTTCTAGCAACTCTCCATCACTAGATGATCTACCGTCTGCAAAACCACTCAGTTGATCTTCATTTCTAGAACACCATTGATGATGTTTTTTACATGGTTTCTGACGGACCAGATAACACCACTATCATCCAGATCCCTAAGTAGATTCCCAGAAAAGATCTGCTCCAACTGATGCCTCTTGAATGGGTTACCAACTATGAAAAAGAGTTCTATGGTGGACAGAAGACTTTTCATACATCTACTCCTCCTGTTTTAGAGAAACTCTTTGACGGAACTGTCAAATCAACTTTCAAGAGACCTGGATCTGAAGAAGCCACCACCTCAGCCCCAAGGCTGATGAATCATTCGATGATGATCACTCCTGTAGTCACTCAGGAACAAAAGAAAGGTCTAATTCCCATTCACTGGTTTCATCTTGATGGGTTTTATGCTTATGTTAGAAAAATTAATGGACACTTTCTTTATGATTGTGATCCATCTATATGTGACCCTGATTGTGGATGCGATGATCTTGAAAATTGGGAAGGACCAGAGGATAATGCATAGAGGCCTCATGATTCGTGTGCTTCTCCCTGGAAGAAACAATTGCCTAAACTGTCTTGGAAATCTGGCCACTGCTCTCACCATAAGCTGAATAACAATTCAGATGATGATGACCACCCACCAAAACCCAGATGGGTTGATATCAAGACTCCTCAGCCCAAGCCAAAAAGTTTTTATGATCTCCTTAAGGAACTTGGTCATGATAACCTTCTTCCTTCTTTAGAACCTGAACTAATCATCCTTATACAGGCACAAACCTCGCCTATTTCATGTATGATGTTTTCTTCTACATCAAAAAATGATGACTCTGAATTTTCTGCTATGGAAAGAAGAACTAATCCTAAGACAAATATTACCTACAAGCTGTATTCTGTTCCTACAGAAGTTTCACCAAACGGTGCCATGAGACCTATCTCCTAAGTTGAAGAAGCTCTCAACTGGCATACTCATAATGCTATGGCTCAAAATAAAGTTCTTCAAAGGATTGACTCTCATCTTAAGAATCTTTCTAGTCAGATAGCTCATACTAATTCAAGACTAGATGGACTGTCCAAGAATTGTATGATTGCCTTCAACGGTAGGTTACTTCTGTGGACATAGAACTTAAAGGATTTATCGCTCATGGATATATGGACCAGCTTTTACACAAAAGGAATAAGAGCTTCGACAAGTAAAATCTCAGATTGATCAGATTAAAAAAGATTTAGCCAGAGATCAATCTTAAAGTATTTATGAATCCTATCCTTCTCCTTTTGTGTCCTCATATAATCTATATCCATCACCTCCATACTCACCTTACCCACAAGAAGCTGACTACTCTAAATGTTTCAAAATGAACTATGAAGTCTTCAGAAAGAAACAAGACTATCTTAGTCCAGCACAACTTAGACAGCTTCAAGCCAGACAAGCTCCAATTTAACCGCAGCCTTCGCCACCTAGAAATGTCCGTCTTCCTTAAAGACCACCTCATTTCCTTTCACACCAAGAAGCTTCACCTTCCTGGACAAAACCTCCAGAGCAACCACCTATAAAACCTTTACAGATTCATACCCTACCATTCTCACCAAGGCAAACTACGCCTACTCCTCATCTTGATCCTACTCAGAAAAATAAACAACCTCAAACTGAACCCACTAAACCTTCTGGAACAATCTCTTTATTGTCCACTATTATCCCTTATCCTTCTGATTCTGATTCAGACCAATCTCGCATTATTGGTCTTGAACCTTTTAGTTCTAAGGAAGATGAACCTGTTCCCTACCCCACTTCCTGTATGGTAAATCCTACTCATGTGAAAGAATATGATGAGTCTAATATTGAACATGATGATGAACATGTTGAACAATCATATCATACAACTTTCTCAGATCCTCTATAAGTTCAAACTCGTCCAACCACTGGACCTTGGTTTACCTTTGATGATATTCCTCCTGATAAGTGGAGAGACAAGTTACATGAGTTCTCAGTATGGATTGATTTTCAGATGACTCAGCCAAATGCTAACCTCCAAGTGATTCTCACTGAATTCACCAGCAGACTCACTGGTACTCTCTGAGAATGGTTCCAAAGCCTAGGAGAGTATAGACAGAGATTCTATACTATTGCCGGTAGTGATAATGACCTCCTTGGCCTCATTGACAAAGAATTCCTTAGTGATTTCCATCTTGTTAATAAGCAAAAAAGGGAAGAATATTTCTAGATGAAATGTTGCTCCTTAAAGAAGAAAGATCTTGACTTTCATTACAAAAGAATGGCAGAAAGGTATTACTTTCTTAATAGTTTCAATGATGTCAATCTTAGGCATACATTTATTTCCTTTTTGCCAAAAGAATTACAGCAAGAACTCTTAAGAGCTATACAATCCCTCAGAAGAGATATGACTGACATTTCTCTTAGGGAGATTTATCAATTAACTTTGGCTACTTTTGAGAAATTATGTGAACAGCACAAAATGTTTGATTTTATGACGGATGGAAAGCTTATCTTGTAAAAGGTTTATAAAAAGCCTTATCTCCAGATTAAATGCAAAGATAAATCCAAATGCTCTTACCCAACAAAGAAGAAATCTCATTACAAGCATGCTTATACTAAGCCTTTCAAGTATCACAAGTATTACAAGAAAAGGCAATCTAAAAGACCAATTCGATTTTTCAGACGATGACTCACATAACATGGAAAACAAGATCGATGTTACATCTGTGGAAAAAAAGGACATTTTGCAAAAAAATGTCCTAATAAGACAAAGAAAGATGTTAAGCTCCTTCAATAAGTTCAGGTCAGCATTCTTATCTCTGTTGATGATGACATTGAAGAATATTTCTTAGAACAAGAAGATGCTGATGCAAACACTATTTTTGCCTTTCCTGGACTTCACTTGTCAGATTCTGATTTCTTTGATTCTGACCAATCAGATTATTCTGATCATTATATTCATTCCAGTTACTCTGTCCAATCTTGCAATCTCACTGAGCAAAAAGAGCCTCCAATGCCTTATGTTTAAATGTAGATCCTTCAGAGCAAGTATCATAAGCCAATTCCTGTTATAGCTTATATGGATACTAGTGCTTCAAAAAGTCTCATGAATCCTATAGTTCTTCCTCCACAGGCATGGACAACTCATTTTGAGTACTTCAGCGCAACTAATGGAAAAATCCTTAAAGTTGATCTTATTACTAAGAAAAGAATTGGTATTAGGATCTTTCCTAATTACATAGTCTGGACCAAAGTACTTGGAAGCAGCCTCCCAAATAAGGATATCCTAATTGGCATGGATATTTACTGTCAAGAAAAAAAGCTTCAAATCCTTCTTCAAGGAATCTAATTTAAAAAATAGTTTAAGCCTTACACTACAATTTCTAAGGTGTTTGAACTGTCCAAAGTTCTTGCTGGATATGAAGAAATTCATGATCAATTAATGCCTTACTGCCTAGAATCTCATGATCAATTTTCTCACCCTTCTCCTTTCTGAAAGAATCAAGATTTTTTCATCCAGCTTCCTTTCAAAAGAAATCAAGATATCAATCCTACAAAAGCTACACATCCTGGCATGAATCTTGATGACTTACAACTCACTAGAAAAGAATGTGCAGCCCTTCTACAACAAGGTCTTATTGAACCTACCAAATCTGATTGGACGTGCCAAGCATTCTATGTGGATAAATAAGTAGAGCAGAAATATGGTAAAAAGAGATTAGTCATTGATTACAAGCCTCTCAATATGTTCTTACAAGATGATAAGTTTCCATTACCAAAGATCAGTTCTCAACTCAGTCTGCTTAAAGACGCAAAAGTTTTCTCTAAGTTTGATCTTAACGCAGGCTTTTGTCAACTTGGAATTGATCCAACTGAGAGGTACAAGACAGCCTTTTGTATACCCAATGCTCAATACCAATGGACTGTTATGCCATTTAGATTGAAGGTTGCCCTATCTCTCTTCCAAAAAGCCATGACAAAAATCTTTGAGCCCATTCTCCATAGTGTTTTGGTCTACATTGATGACATCTTGCTCTTTTCAAAAAATGAAGTAGACCACAAATAACTTCTCCAATAGTTTTTGGGCCTTGTACAAAAACATGGGATCATGCTTTCCTCTAAAAAGAGTCAACTAGGCCAAGCCTAAATAGGATTTCTCAGAATGCATATCTCTTATGGACATTATCAACTTGGTCCACACATAGCCCAAGAGTTACTCACTTTTTCGAATAAAGATCTCTCTGTAAAAGAAATTCAACAATTTCTCAGCGTAATCAATTTTATCAGAGACTTTATTCCAAAAGTATCTAATTATACAAGCTAGCTATCGAAACTCCTCAGAAAGGACCCCCTCCTTGGAGACCTGCTCAGACTGCAGCTGTACAACACCTCAAAAGAGTCTCTCAAGTACCTTTATCTTTAAAGATTCCTAATAAGGGTAAAAGGATCCTCCAGATAGACACTAGTGAAGACTTTTGGGGTGCTATCCTACTTGAAGAGATTGATGGAAAGAAGTATTACTGTGGCCATGCTAGTGGACAATTCAAAGACTCTAAAAAACATTATCATGCAATCTACAAAGAGATTCTTGCTATCAAAAGAGGGATAGAGAAGTTCAGTTTTCACTTATGTTCACATGATTTTACTGTACAGATGGATAACTCCTTCTTCTCTAAGATTTTAGAGTCTAACAAAAAAGTTCTTTCAGATAAGCAATTGATGCGCTGGAAAGATTGGTTTTCCCGCTATAAATTCACAGTTGAACACATCAAAGGATGCTACAATATCCTAGTTGACTTTCTTTCCAGACCTCTAACTCTTAACCTCATCATTCAAGCTAAATCTGTTTCCTTCATCCATATGGCTCATTCAATCCCTGGATGCACCATTCACTATCCCTAACCTCAATTGAAAAAGGATTTCCCTTCTGGGGAACCACGACCAACAACTCCTCTAGAAGTTCAAAACCTTGCCTAAAAGTCTCTATTCTATTACCTTCATCATTACATAAAAGACTCTCCATACAATGTCATTCCTCCTGCCTTCAACCTTATCCAAACCCCCTTTTTGCTCTGGTTTCAAATCATAGACTATGTGACTGATGATGCTCTCTGGTATCTTTAGGCACTTACTGCCCTCTAGTTCAGTGCCATAGCCTTTCCATCACTCATGATTTTCTAACACCTCACCACTTCTAAAAATAGGGACTCCAATTTGTGGACCCTCCTAGAATGGTTCTCTTCATTACCTTGGTGGCATTTTGAGCTTGACCATCTCATTCACTGTCACAACTTTTAGAAGATACCTACTACTGACAAACAGGTGTCCAGCATTTTCATCCTCCGCCGTCCTTACTGGGTCAACAGACAAAACATGCTCCTCACTCAGAACCATGCATATGAATGGAATACATTTTTGGATTGGCCAACACAATCATCTAGTTCCCTAAAGGCTTTAAAATTATTTTTATGTGAAATTAATAATTCTAAGTCTAATTTGTTCATATTATGTATTTCATTGGGACCATATCCTAGTGAATTTATCCTTGGAGAACCTCGGCTTCCAGAATTAGATTTGTCCAATACAGAACAATGGACTCCAGAATAGATGCTCAAATTCCTTACAAGAACTAGTACTCAGGACCCAGGAGCTTCATCTTTTTCAACTTAGCCACCTTTTGACACAATAACGCAAGATTCGCAAGATCCTTATGAATCTATTACTCTAAATGAGTTTGAAGAATGGTTTGCCACCTGTTTCAAAAAGTCACCAAAGGACCCTGACTCCACGACATTGAAGACGACCCTAACTTATGTCCATCCTATAAGCCAATCAAGAAAGGATAAGCCTTATCCTAGAGTCTATCTTGTCAGCTCATGTTTTATTGAATAATTATGCGTGTTTATTATTCTGCATGTGAACCACTTTGTAAAAGAGGCTTTCTAGAAAGATTGTCAGCCAATGTGTTTTTTCTTTTACAAAAGTAGTTTGTCTTGTATCTCTTGGCCTTCACTATAAGAAGGCTCCCTAAGTCTGAAGAAGGCAGAACTCCTCTAAGCCTCTCTTCCCCCTTGTAAACAAGGTTTGAAATAAACTTCCGTTCTCTCTTATTTCTCCATTCTAAGTTCCTTTATCTTTTGAAATCTTTTATCAGTAGATTTCTTATGATTATCTTGTCCATACACTAATATACTCTACACTTGCCTCTTTTGAGGATCCTGTGTATCAGAAAGTGTTGCGACAGCCATAGTATTTGGATAACAGTAATTACCTTGTCTATGAGTTCATTGTTAAAAAGAGTTTCTTAAAAGATCAATAGAATCCTTGGTCCTAAGAGGCTAGTGCATGAAAGCCCAGAAGAGAAAGAGTGGCTGTTAGCGCAAGCATACCTGGAAAAGGATTCTGGTGACTCTAATTGGAACACTTAACTTGAATATTTTTCATTAAGACGACAAGGCATTGAACCTATCCCCAGATGTTTAAGGGATAAGTGTTTACACTCTCATAATTATTATTGTTCAGATTGTATTGGTTGGCTAACTCTTGAGGAAAGAAAGGAATTAGATGAATTTTGTCCTCCTCTCACTCTAGAGTATGTTTAGGAGTATTGTAGTTTTCTAAGACCTCCTGAGATATGTCTCTTTGAAAAGGATCTCTAGAAATGGAATATTCTTAAAAAAGAGAGATGAAAACGAATGTGCTCCGATCTTGTGTCGGGACCAAGAATGGTATCAGAGCACCAGTGGACAGTTTGACCTCTGGACATTTTCGAATGTCAAACATCCTCTATGATGGATGTTATGGTCTAAACATATTTTTAGTATGAAGTAGACATCTATAGCTTTTTAGAATGACCAATAATGCATGTGCATGATTTCAACTTTTTTAGAATTAGTTATGAATTTTCAAAGCTTGGTCAGAAAAGAGCCAAATTCTGGCCGAAAATATACATGAGTATTTTAAGTTTCCCTTTGAATTTCATGAGTTATAGGCCACTTTTGATAATGCAAATAAGTTGTAATTATGTAATTAAATATGAAAATGTGTTGTGTAACACCCCGAAATTAATTAAGGTATTAATTATGGATTAAGATTAATTAAGGATAATTAATAGAGCATAATTGGGCAAGTTAGTGAATAGGTATTCTAGAGAGATGAATTGTTAATATGGGGTGAGAATTTATTTAGAATGGAGATTTACATCTAAGCCCAAATTAATTAAATCATGATGAGAGGCTAATGGAGGCCCAATGAATTGGAGGTAAACCCAAACTAATTTCATGAGATAGAGGCCCAAGATTTATCTTGTATAGGCTCAATTAAGTGGCCCAACTACCCTTGTGCAGACCCAAGCCCTTGAGCCCTTCAAATTAGGCCCAAAACCTATTAAACTTCAACAACCCAATGAGTGAAAACTGGCCCAACAGGATTATGCAGCCCAACACTTAGAAACTGGCCCAATAAGCAAAATCTGAAGCCCAATTGGATTTGGACTTGGAGCAACCCATGACCCAACCCCTTGACCCAACTTAAACCCATCAAAACCCTAATTGCCTCAGCCACTTTTCCCCCCATTTGCTGAAACACAAAAATAGAAGAGAATTTCGGAGGTGAGGAGGAGAGGCTAGGGTTCTTCACTTAATTCCACATTTTCTCACATTTGGAGTAAGATTTGGCCAAGGTAATAGTTATACAACTTAATCCCCTCATCTTTTCCTTTAATTTGGTCCGATTAGATTTTCATTTGGAGGATTTTCATCTTACCCAAAATCTGAAATGTGGGTGTTTGGGGATTTTCTTGGTGAAATTCGTAGGTTGAGGTTGGGGCTGGTATTTGGTGACTTTAAACCCCCCATTTTGAAGCTTTCTTTGTTGGTTTGAGACCCCCATAGCTTATTTATATTATGGGTATTAACTTGGTACGAATTTGCTTAGGATTTTGGGTGAAACATTGAGAATTCTGGTGGGAGATACTTGAATCCGAATTTGGGAATTGTGGTGGCTGTTACAATTGTCTGCAAGTGAGGTAACCGGGGTTTACAGTAATTCCATGCATGTATCTATTTTAATTTCATATTTGCTATATATGAATGATTTGAAATGTTGAATGAATTGGTTGGCTATCTGTTATATTATGATTGGACCTTGTGAGTCCATGGTGGAGCTGTGGTGCGGCTGCCACCCGTGCATGTGCCACGATCGGGCACCGGGTATGATCAACCCCAAATGCACTGAGCCCTGGTTGTGCTCAATAGGGAGTAGGTGCCGTGGACGGACCTCTCCCGGTGTTAATGGCCTTTAACATGTTAATTATATATGATTGCTAGTATGGGATAGTAATCATGATAGCCTAATTGTTTCATTTGCTGAAATGACTGATATGATTCTGATATGGATTTTGATTTATGCATATATGTTGATTAAACTGGATTATATGATGGAATTGCTTTGGTTACTGAGATTCATATCTCACCCCGTGTTGTGGGATTAATATTTCAGGTGAAAGTTCCTCGGGTAAGGATAAGGGTAAGCAAGTGGATGAGAATCCATGAGTTCCCACCTATGGGGAGATGGCTACACTTGGGCTGACTTAGCTAGTATAGATGCTAATTTTGTATTCCTTAATGTATAGCATCATCATGTATCTGTATTGCCAAGTGTAGGCTTGAACATTTGATTTATTGAGGATGTATGAACTGAGGGGTTAGACCTCATCTTAATTTGGTAGTTGTTGTATGGACTCATGATTTCTGTTGTAATTGGTGCTGACATGTAATATTGCTTATCAATGGAAATGTAACCTTGAGACATTGATATGAGCCCCTAATATATGGAACCCCCATTTATTTTGTATTAAAGGATAGCTGCTGGTAGATCATGTATATTTTGTTGTTGATACTTTACGAACTTGCTGATGGAAGGTAATTAGAGGAAAGAAACGGGCATATAGGTTTTGAGTTGGTAATGGAAGTATAACTAAGTAAATAAGGTAGATAAATGCCATTAGAGCCATATAAAATGAGGGGAAGTGACCTTAGAGTGTCCCTAAGAAGAGGAATAGAGTGTAGGGGGCGAAATAGAGGGAAAATAGCTACAGGAGGGAGTCACGCCGCGGCCAAGAAGGCTTCGCCGCGGCCTAGGGAGTGACAGTGGCGAGGGACGCCGCGGCTTGAGAAATCTCGCCCCGGCGCGGAGTGAAAATAATCGCCCAGGAGGTGACAGAACGTAACCTCGCCGCGGCGCAAGAAGTCCCGCCGCGGCGCGAGTCGAGGAAATTAATTAGGGAGGTTACAGTAGCAAAACTCGCCGCGGCGCCACATAGGTTGGCCGCGGCGCAGGTCCAACTCACCGGGTTATCGCCGCGGCGAAAGTCAAGAAAATTCCAGAGAGTAACTGGGCCGCGGCGCGAGAGTTCTAAGCCGCGGCGCAAGTTTAAAAATGTGGTTTTTGAGCTCCAGAACCTAACGTAGCCGCGGCGGGAAAGTTCCAAGTCGCGGCGCAGGTCCCCAAACTCCTATATTTGACCTAGAAACCTTAATTTCAGTAAGGATAATGTTAAGGAATAGTTTGAGTACATTGGTGGGATGTTTTTGCGGGTTGAAATTGATTAATGGATGAATCCTAAACCTTTAATGATGGAACAAACCCCTTTTATGCATGTCCCCACTATGGTTGTTAGTTGATGATCCTAGTAGTATCAAGGTTTAAATTTCCCCTATATTTTCTTAATGTAACTAATTACAATGACTCCAAACCTTGATCATTATCTATTAATTGTGTATTTAGCTATAATCACTGATATTAGAAGCTAGGGTCGTCACATGTTGTATAAGTTCACACGGTTCACGTGACACCGAATAAAATTTTAATATACGACACAGCGCAAAGAAATACATTATTTTAATAGATTTTTTCTACTTCCTTCATGAAATTGATGATGTGATGCATGAGAATATTATGAAATAAGCTAGAAATATATGGTGTTACACTAAAACTACTCTCGATTCTTAATTGTCATTTTCAATTTAGTCCACTGACATTAAAATTTGTTAAAACATATTTAGCTGATGCTAAGTTGGCAAATGAAGTACACACGTGTCACCTAGGGTGAAGTTGACATGGACAAATATCGTCATTTGGCACCACGTAAGAGAATTTCTTTCTTCCTTCTTTGTTTCTTAGAACAACTCTTCTTTCCATCAGATGAATCCACTTTGCAAGCCTTCATGCTCAGCAAATAATGGAACATTCTCAACATTGAGCAGCACTCATCAAACATTTTTGATAATTCACTCTCATCCATAGAAAGATGCTTTTCTATTGCAGGTCACACTTCACTACTTAGTTAACAATGCTTACTGGTTCAACTTAGTCTATTCCTTAGTAAATGACCCCACTTGACCCAGTGAACATTCAAACACTACAGTTTGGCATCACTCATGAATTATAGCTTAGATTTTTTGTTTTAAAAGCATTTCATTCATACACTATCATCAAATTCTAGAACGTCTTATAAAGCCTATATTTCTTGTAAAATTACATGTTCTGTGTATTCTTAAATTCTATTTTGTGAAGGCTCAACCTTTATCTTCCACTATTTATCTCACACGTCATTCCACTTTGTCTGGGATAAACTAGGAAGAAGAAGTTGGACATATGAAATGTTCCATCCTTAGCAAATGATTGGAATGACTGTACACCATTTAACCTTCTTTCTTTCTCTATAATGATTAGTGTTGAGGTCATGTGATGATAAGAAGAAGTTCAACATTAAATAAAATTAGATTAGAGAAGAAATATATATGAAAAAAACACTTGTAGACTTAACATCTTAACATTTTAAATTAAGAAATGATGTCTAATTTATTTATATAGTTCTCTTTAAGAAATTTCTCATTATGTAGAATTAGACTAAGTACGAAGTATATAAATAAAAAAGATCTATAAATTTGATACCTTAAAATGTGGGTTAAGTGATAATGTCAAATTTATTTATATATTTTTTTCTCAATGTTTGAGGTTCGCTAATCCCCAATAAATAGTATTTGTTTTTTCAATATAGACGTAGTTTTCTGTCCGAAATTTTGCAAATTTTACAAAATAGAATAGAGTTCTGGATTTATTTTTTTAAATTTTGGAGTTTGGTATTCATTTAGAAGTCCATATATATATATATATATATATATATATAGAGTTTAAATTATATAAATTATGTGGAGAAGATAAAATTCTTCGTTTGGGTTTGGATTTCTAGTTGGTTTCATCATTGAAATTTTGCTGGCTATTGGATTCGACAAATTCTAGTTATCAAGGTGTAAATAATCGTGAGAAATGGAGAAACATAGCTTTCATTCACGGTCAAACCACCTTCGAGTGATAGGATGCAATTCTTGCCTTTTTCCTATCTGGCCCTGAAGCATTTCCACGAAATTACCCAACAAGATGCCAATATAGCAATAATTGTCTAAGTCCTGGTGACACGGGTATACTTTCATTTGCCAACTCTGCATTAAATATATGGTGTTATAATGGAATTTAATATCGGAGATCCAATTAATTGAAAACAACTTGAAAGTATAAGAAGTGATTTGAAAAAAAAAAATTATAAGGACTAAATTAAATTTGAATAAATTATAAAGATTAAATATATAATTATTCTTTTATGTATTGATGCTTTTTATTATTATTTTTATTTATAAACACATCCTGATGTCAAATATTTTAAAAGGAAATTAGAATTGAATTTGAAATTACAATTTTATGTTCTAATTTTTTACATTACCCAAATATAAATTTTAAAATTCTCATAAAATTGAAATTGAAATTAAAATTATAGTTCTTTATTTAATTTCAATTCCTTAGGTCAAGCAAAAAATATTTATTTATCTTGATAAAACATGATTTGGAAATTTGGAAATTTTTTAAAATATTTACCCCTCCAATACTCGACTAATTTCACCTATTTTATATCAGCCCAAAAACACGTAATGTGGTCTGGCAAGGAAAGGAAATGACCACAGTCGAGAAAAATAATAATAATTATTATAAAGAAATAAAACCAAACTATTGGAAATGTTGGTTCAAGTCATCGTTGCTTAGTTTTTTTCAATCCCAACTTCTCCATTATATTTCTCATCACTGTTCCTTTCCCCACTTTTTTCTAGTTTTCATGTGAAGTTATGACCGAATCACTTTTCCCCTCCAATATAACAAACAGTTAAAAAAAATGTGGTGGAAATATGTTTTAGCTAGTGGAACATTTTCTTTCCAATTGTTCACAATTGTTTTAGAAGAAAAAAAAAACACTTGTTTTTAATATTTCTAATCATTGTCCCATCTTTTGTTTCTAATCTCATACAATAGAAGATTTTCACTAGTTTAAGCCATATTATTTTGTTTTGTACAAATAAACTAAATGATACTAGCTTTCTTTGAGATTTAAATAAATTATACATGATACTTGTTTTAAAAATTAGATTTGACTTTCTTTCAATTTATTTTTTATCAATAAAATTAACTTTATACATAATATATATTTTTTAAAAATAAAATTATTTGATGATCTTTACTATTATATTACGAATAGAATTAGTCTCATATTATGTAGAAACTATTTTTTTTTTACCAAAAAAAAAAAACTATGAAAGAAAAACTTGGAATAGGTTAGTGTAGTTTACCATACAAATGATGGTATAAAGATTTATATTTGAAGATTTTTGTAAATTAAATTGATAGCTGCCATTTTAGCTTGCATGTTTGTAGTAAAAAAGACTAAGAATCATGGCCCTTGACCTATTTGCCTTACTCATCATACACAACACATCTAACACCAACTTTTCTTAAGTTACCTAAGGAACAACCATTAGGGTTAAGCCTCGAAGGGCCATTTTCAAGTTTGAACCATTGACCAATCGAGTGCTATTTTGATCAAAGTTCAAACTAGAATAGAAGGTTTTTATAGCACATGTAATAGTTGGTCTCTCTGGAACTGTATTGAAACTGATGAAATTATAAAAGAGAAACCCAAAATGAAATGATTAGAGGTTAAACAAGATTAAATTAATAATCTAAACATCTTGAAATGAGAATACAAAACTAATGATGGCTCGAAATTAGAGCGAAAGTGGCTAAATGAAGAAACCAACAATGTAGTGGTATTTTTGTAATTTCGGGTAACATTTTGAAAACTCAAAAGAGGTAGCTTTAAATGATAAAATTGAGTTTTTTAGGGTTCTCATAGGTTTTAAAAATCACAGAAACTTTTAGAATGGTTAAAACTATTCCAGTGTATGATTTAGGCCGTCAGTTGATTGAAATTTTAACTAGATGGTTTGGTAAAGTTTTAAATCTAATTTGAATGAAACCAAAAGCATTTTATAAATTAGAGAACCTAAAATTTCATATGGAAAAGATGGTTCTAAAAAAAGATTTAAAACAATTTCAAACGACATAGTCAAAGTGTAATGGCAAATTGATAATTATGGGAAGAAGTTAAAATATCTTTTTTTATTTAATTATGATGCACCAGCCATTTCTTCTTCATCTTCACTAACCTAAACCAGTGCTAAATGGAATGGAAATGGCATGAAAAATGGGAGAAGAAAAAGAAGAAAAAGAAAGCTAAATATACATGTAAAATCTCATGTTATGGTAGTTAGTACTACTTTGCTCTACTCTTCATGCTCTTTCTAATAGGGATTTTAACTTCATTAAAGGATGATTTTAGTGGCTGACTTTATGAGAAAAAGTGGAGGTTTGGAGCAATCAAATAGAGCAAGAAAATCACCATTTAGTAAGCTTTCAAATGAGGCATGTCATGCAATAGAAAGACTTATTTTTCTTTAAATTCCAATGGCTTCCATATTAGGTATAGATAGAGAAACTAAAGAGGGGAAGTGAATTTGGCTAAAACTTGATGGAATTAAGGGCTTTGAGGCATGAGGAATTGGATTATGCAATTGGAATCAATTGAAAAGTTTTAGAATTTAAGATAATGAAGTTATGGTTTCCATTGCACCTAAGAAATTTTAGAACTATTATGAGGCATTTAAGCCATATGAAACTATAATTAGATAGAAGAGAAGTCAAAGGACATGGCCATGCATCAAAACCCAAGAAAGAACCAATAAAACTCCATATGGCTCCTTTATGGTTAATGGTTCGGCCAAGTGAGAGATAAGGTACCTAGGGATTGTTTCTTTGAGTTCTAATAAATTTAGAGACTTAGATATGATGAATAATGAGTTATGGAAGCATTGGATTGAATTTAGGAGCCCTAGAATGAAAGTTAAAATTTTAAGGGCTTAAATGAGGTTAATGAAGCAAGATGGTTCTAAAGCCTTCTAACCAAATATGTAATGATTCAAATGAGTCTTTTAAGAGTTATAAGACTCATAGAAAGCAAGAGTTTGGGTTTAGAAAAGCAAGAACCAAATGTTGCTTCTTAATGGACCTAAACTAGACATAATTGATGCATTGAGCCCTAATGAGATTAAGTAAGAGTTATGAAGCCTAAAATGAGTTCTATGGGATTAATTTGCCTTATGATTGTTCCATGTAGGTCAAACTAACCCAAACTCACTCATTTGTAGGTGTCAAGCTAAAGAAAGTAAGGAAAAAGGAAGCTTATAAGTAGGATTGTGGTATCTTCAAGTTCCTAGAATCACAAGGTAGCTTTATCTCCCTTTCTTACTTACATTTGAATGTTTACATGAGTTGTAATACTTGTATTTGTTGTTGCTTAATGCATTCATGATATATGTTTTAGCATAAGTTCCATATTGAGTTATATAAATGAGTGTAACAACCTATTTGGCTTAATTATGTAGTTACTAATCGTAAATCAAGGTCTAAAGTTATTACAATTAATTAAAATAGGAAGAAGTGGGGAAATTTGAACTTTGATATCATTAGGGTTATTAATTAAGCAACCACCACTAATTGAATCTACAAGTGATCATAATTATCAATTAAGACCTTTGATTCATCATACTACTAATTTCAACTCACAAAACCTCTTATAAATATTCCCTGGTCATTACATAACATTATCATAGTATATCTTAAGGTTTTTAGGTAAAAAATAGGAGTTTAGAAACCTCTATCATGATTTGAACCTTTCCCACCACAGTTAAGTTGGTTACTAGAACCTAAAAACTAAGTTTGGGGACTCCTATTGCAACTTGATGTATTCACCCTGGGGCGTAAGCGACTACTGGAGCTCAAAACTAAAATTTCGCACTTTGTGCTGTGGCTTGGGTTTCCCCTGCCACAGTGGAGTGCTCTCAGGAACCTACTATTCACATTTTCACACTACGGTGGAAAAACACCTTGGAACCTATTATAGAAAATTTCTTGATTCGCATTGCGACGGGCTATACCTGCGCAGCGGTGAAACTAGCTACTGGAACACTCATCACCTGATTCGCTCGACTTACGTTGTGGCTGAAATTTTTGCATTGCAGCGAGGTTGCTTTCTATTACTCTCCTTGGCAAAATTTTTCATTTTGCGTCACAACGTTCCTCGCCTCTGCTTGACACCTACCTGCGACTCAACCCATTTTGGCTGCGACGTGACCTTCTTTAGCCCCATTTCTCCTTAAGTTTTATCCCATACACTTCAACTCTCCTTCTAATAATACTCTAAGGCCACTCTATCTTAGTTTGTGAGGCTTTAATAGCTTTCATCATTTGGTTTACCCAACATACCTATCATTACCAATTCAAGACTTAGGGGTTGATTCCTACTCATCAAACTATCATGCATCAGTAAATTCATGAAGTATTGACAGCAGCAAGATTTGTAAGCAACTAATATTATCATTCATGGAGATATAAAAGCATGCTCTCAAGAGTCAAGTCATACATTCATACTAAGGAGGTTCCATATTAGATATAAATAAGTACATATACCATATACCAGATTTGTATATGGCCTAACTCCCTATTAGATACATTATAGGTTAACAAAACATAAAATACCTACACTTAGCAATATGATTACATGATGATGCTATACAAGAGAACAACATAATCAACATCTACCCTAAATTAGCTCAGCCCAAGTGTAGCTTCCCACACAAGACCTCAGCTCATGGATGTGTATCCACTTACTTTCCCTTATCTTTACCTAAAGAGCCTTCACTTAAAAGTATTATTCTATGAAATGGGGTGAGATACAAATCTCAGTAACCAAAGGTAAATTTCATTCATATATTCCAATTTAATTAACATATGTGCATGAAATCAAATGAGCATCAGTAAAATATACCATTCATATCGGCAAATGAAATAATTGGGCTATTAGTGACTACTATCCCATATTAGCAATCATGTTTCCATATGTTAAAGGCCATTAACACCAGGAGAGGCCTGTCCATGGTACCAACTCCTCAATAAGGATAACCTGAGCTCAATGCATATAAAGGTCTGATCATATCCCAGTGTCCAATTAAAGTACAATGCACGGGTGACAGCCGTACCACAGCTTCACCATGGACTCACAAGGTCCAAACACAATATATCAGATAGCCAACTATTTATTATGCATATCAAAATCATAGATGTATAGCAAATATAAAATTAAAGTAGACATATGCATAGAATTTAACATTAATCCTAGTTACCTCACTTGTAGATAATTTCTTGAGAGCCAACAACAATGCTGCCTTAGCTTTTGAACACAAAATCAGATCATTACCATTCCTATTCATCAATTATAATAGCAACCCAATACTTAAAGAATTAAACCACCCATAGCTACCTAAAGGACACTTACCTAGCCATTACAAGAATAAAATTCAGATTTTGTCTTCCTTACACTAGAGACCTCAAAATATCATCCTAAATTATAGATATTTTTGCATAGAAATAGAGTTCATATCATAAGTCAGCTATTAGAGTCTCAAACCAGTAGTAAATGCATCAAAATAAGGAGTTTATACTTACCTAATATCCCTCATAGGTTTAACCTTTGAAAATCCTCTAAGAAAACACTAAATAACCCATATCAGATTTGGGTAAAAATGCCCCAAATGAAAAATCAATTAGGTCAAATTGAAGAGGAAGAGGAGAGGGTTAAGTTATATAGCTATTACTTTGGCTGATTTTGACTATAGAAGTAGAAAATAGTAGATTTATGCTAAGAACCCTAGCCTCCACCTTAAACCTTCGAAAATGCTTTGTGTCTCTAAATGTTTCTGCAGAATGAAGGGAAGGTTGAAGTAAAATTAGAGTTTAGATGGGTTATGGGCTGACCCAAGGGCCTAAAATCTAAGTGGGTTTAGTCATATACCTATTGAGCTATGGATTACAAGATTACATGGGTCATATATGAGTGTTAGGCCAGGTTAAAAAAGTCCATTAACATTTGGGTTTGCACAACTAAATATTAGGCCTCTAAGAAATGAAATTGGATCTCCTTAAGGAAATTAATCATAAGGCCAAAATTAATATCCACCTCTCTTAAGTAATTTCCTAATTAAAATCATATTAATTCCTAGTTAATCATGATTATTCTTAATTAATTTTGGGTGTTACAATGAGAATGATATGTCTCGGCTCCTAACTCCCTTAAGGCTTGGAATTGAGCATAGTAGCTTTTCCTTGGGTTGAGAAAAGTTGAGCCTAGCAAGTTTAAGATGAAGCTATGGCTAAGAAAGGAATGAATTTTAATGTTTTATAATGCATTTTATTAACATAAGGCATGGACATTGCATTCTTGCACCACATGCATGGCATACATTCATGACATTCTTGTATGTATTGAGTTGGTTGAGATTAGCTATTAAGATTCTCCTGAATCTTATCCCTATACTCCCATTAACCATTTTAAGTTCTCCAAGCCAAGGTCAAGACCAAGAGAGATCATAGATAGTAGTAGATGATGTATTACAATCCCATCTTGTACTAAAATTTATGTATATGTATGCACATGATGTTTTACATGTACCGTGACACATTTATGATGTATAGGATAATGTCACTTTATGTTTAATGATGGAACCATGTGTAAAAGTATAAGAATACCAATGTATGACTATTTGTGGCAATGTATAATATTATAATAGAGTTTTAGTTATGGGAAGACATGATGTATGTATGTATTCTTAGGTGTTCAAGGGTAAAATTTTGATCCACTTATTTTGGAATGATATGGAATGGTTAGAGATACCATTTAGGATTAAAGAAATGTGTTCAAAGTGGAAGAAACTCAATTGGACACTAAATGGTCCAAACTAGTACCTAAAATGGTCTCAAATTTACCATAAAAAACTCCCATATCAAAAGTGGCCTAGATGACTTAGTTTGAGCCTAAGACTTGGCATGCATTTAGACCCCTCATAGAGATTTTTATTAGATGAAGAACCATCATTTTTGAAGTTGTATAGAATATTTTACAAATTTTTGAAATTGGACAAAAATTTCATTTAAGCCTTGGTACTGTTAACACAGAACAAGTTTAGTGCTTCGGGTTTTTTAGGAGCCAAATAAAGTCCAATGCTCACAATATTTTACAAGCATATAGCTAAAGTTATAAGCTTTCTAGGGCTTATGAATTTTTGAAGTTAAAGGTTAGACTATGCCATAACACTATAGCAGTCCTTGATATGCAATGTCTTTCATGGTCCAAATGAGCTCAGATGTTTTTGAAATTTTTACAGCAATTAGTTCTCATTCTAAGCTTTCTATGGCCACCAAGAGCACTTAATTTGGAGTTATGTAGGTCAAGATATGAAATTTTAAAATTTAGGTATGCTATATGTCTCCATTCCTAACCTATGTTATTGTTCCATTATATTTGACTAGGCAAATGAGCTCAATTTTGCCTGAAATTTTTACAACATCTGGCGCACATCCTAAGGTTTTCATAGACACCTAATTTGCATAATTCAGAGTGAATATTTTGAAACCTTTGCTATCACTTCGAGTCTAATGGTATTCTAAGGGATTCCACGAGTTATGCACCATAAATTGAATATGAACAAACTTGTTTATGATAAAAATGAGTTAAGAAAAGGAAAGAATCATGTTTGAATCCCTATAGTCCAAAATGACTCATAAATGGCTCGATTTCAGTGTTAAAAAGCTTATGTGTGAATATGAACTTTGTATTTTATCTTCATATATTGCATGAATGAGCTACTAAAAGCTAGGTATGACAGCACACCTTTATGAAGCTATATAAAGCATGTGTGATTATGTCAGACTAAAATGAATATGAAAAAGACATAAATAATATCCAATGGAATCAAAATGTAGAAAAATAGTTACCTCCTTCCATTTCCAACTTAAAGCTTTTCTTTAACAAGAATGCTTCGAGCTTTCTGTTTCTCTCATTAATGGTGTGTATAAGTATTGTAAACTCAATTGGGTTATAGAAATTGAGTTTAGGGACTTTTATTTATTGCAAAAATGAGAGAAATATCTTCCCATCAAAGATGTCTCATGAAGGAAGTGGTGGGATGCATTCAATGGAACCAAAAATATGCTCTCTAATACTAAGATTTGTTCTTTGAATTGCAAATATGGTGTGGAGGGCCATCTTCATTGAATATTACTAATTTTCCAACATGCTCGACTTGTTTGACTTGCAACTTGCCAAGTTGCTAACATTCACATTATCCTATTTAGTCTTTACACTATATCCATGATGATTTCTAAAATTCAAACACACCAAATATATGCCAAAAAAGAAAACAATATATATGAGTCATGGCGAAAAATCCTCTAAAGTTAAGTATTACCTTCTATATATCACAATGTATTTAACTTCCTTAAATAACCATAACTTAATGAATAAGCCCTATGCTTATTTTGGATCCTTTTAATATTGTTATTCTCAAAATGTAAATGTGCATACAAAATGAAAAAATAACTCAAATTGAATAAGAGCTCTATTAAAAATGATATACAATATATACGTGAAAAATTGAAAATGGAACCAAGTCTTATTCTAGTTACATGATCCTTAAACCCTAATAGTGGCATGTCTTTTATTAGGGGATCAACTATTACCAACTCAGTGCTAATGTGTTCAATGGTGACTTTATATTTCTTGACACGTTTCTGAATGGCTAAGTACTTAATGTTAATGTACTTACATTGACTTCCACTCTTATTCTTATCTTGGAAAACTACAATTGAGTTGTCATAATACATTCTCAATGGCTTAGAGATAGAATCATCAATTCTAAGCCTAAAAATAAAGCCATTTAGCCATACACAATGCAAAGTTGTCTCAAAATAAGACACGAACATAGCTTTCATGGTCAAATTAGTAGTTAGGGTCTACTTTGTACTCCTCCAAGATATGACTCTACAACAAACATGAAAATATAACTTAATATAAATTTTTGTGAATCAACGCATCTAGTGAAATCTAAACATGAGTAGCCAACTACCTCAAGTTTTTTAATCCATTTGTACATTAGCATGTAGTCCTTGGTACCCTTGAGGTGTCTCATAACCTTCTTTGTAACTTTCTAGTGATCCATATTTGGATTTACTCTGATATCTGCATAATATTCTGATTGTGAATGCAATGTCAGGTGTTATACAAACCTGATTATCCATAAGGCTTGTGATGATAGAGGTATATGGAATGTTACATGTAATACCATATCTTTCTAGCCTTCCTCATGCAATTCACATGCTCCATAACATGCATTGCTTAGGAGTTGTAAGAAAATGGGATATAAATAATGGATTAAATTTGCGTTGCGCTACACATAAAAATTCCATTCGAGGTCACATGGGCCGTATGAGCCTATACTATACTTTCCCATATTTAATTACATCAATACAACTCCTTTTCATCACAAAATCATGCCCACAATTCATGAAAACTGAAATGAAGCATGAAAAATGAAAGTTCATTCTTGGCCATAATTGACCTCTTTTTTGGGCAAACTTTAGAAAATCATAACTAATTCTAGAAAAATTGAAATCATGAAATCTTGGTCACTTTGGAAAGTTTAGGATGTCTAATTCACAATAAAAATATGTCTAGCCTATAATATTCATCATAGAGGACTTTTGACATCCAAAATGGTCCAAAGATCTGGCTGAAATCTGGAACTATCACAGAATTCTACAGAAAATTTTGAAAATGTCCAATTAATTTCAAAAAAATCCAATCTATGCAAATAATACCAATCTAGAAAGTTTTGGATGTTAAATATAGAGAAAAAATATCTCTAAATCAATTCATCAAGCTCAGACCTCAAAATTCAATAGAATAGTACTTCTGGTCGAGTAATTTTACTAATACTGAATAGAAATTTCAAAAATTCATATCTCCTGCTCTATACCTCAAAATGAGGTGTTCTAGTTGGTGTGAGTCACTGTGATTGTTTAGTTTCTCTGCATAAAATTTCATGGCAATTAGATATCATTTGAGCCTCGTGTGATAGAGTTTAATTTCAGACCAAATAAATAGTGCAACAAACCAGAAACTATGAAAATTGCCAACTTTGAAAAATCATCAAATATTTTGCAGACCTCCAAAAATTATGATCTTTAGCTTCCCAAAAATCCTCAATAGGACCTAATTGCATGCCAAATTTCAGATCAAGACTAACTCATTTGGTCAAAAAGTGATATAGGGTTCCATTATGGTCAAATTTGGCTCTGTATGAGGTACCAAAATTGCCAAATGGCTTTCCTTTGGTTGTGGCACCTTTTGGGTAAGTCTAAAAGTATATTTAAGACTTGTGTGAGCTGCCCAAATAGTTCCAAACCTCATGCATCTCATTTTGGCCATTCAACCCACACTTATACACATTTTCATTAAATTTTCGCATTGCATATTTTGGCATCTCATGCTCAAAACATAAGTTAGAGGTCATACAACATATCCATACATTTAAACATCAAATAATAGCATATTTCTACATGTCTCAAGGGTCATAACCTATTTACTATATCATATACATCATATGGTACAATCATGGTCTTAAAGTGGCAAAAGCTAAACACATGATTGTCAATCTCCTTCCTTTAAGTGTTGTTGGTTCCCATTAGCATATCCACTTAGTTCACCTAGCATGTTAGATCATTGGAGAGGAGGGGATGAGATTCAAAGAATCCCAATAGCTCATATCCCATTCAATTATACATAATATGTGCAAAGCAAGCTTTACAAGTGCATGCATGGAGAAGATGGAAATCATGGACATTTTTAAAACAAGCTTGGCATGTGAACACATCATACAAGACATTCAAGAGTTCACCAAGCATCTGGATTGGCCTCACACTTCTCCTTATGGATTTTGGACTTGCCTCACCTATTCTTTGAGAGCTTTAGACTCAACCATACTCTTGGGAGCCCACTTTGCTTTTGGGAGACTCTTTGCTATGTCTCAACCAAGCTCAAGGGTTCTTGGCTCATCCTCACCAAAGGGAAGAGTTCTTGGCCTCTCCACACTCAAGCAAACTCATACAAACATCATATGCTCGTTTGAAACATAACATGGCATCAAGGATTGTGGCATATAAAGGCATGCTAGCATACTTTTTATAACTTGAAAATGCACATACACACATTCTAAAACAAGCTAAACACACATCCATGCATGAAAGAAGGTGGAGAGAGCTACCTTGTATACACTCACACACTTTTTCCTTGAAATTCAAGCCTCCTCTTTCGGTCACACACCCACAATTTGGTGGAGATGGTTTCTCTTGGCCTAGATATAGTTTATGGGAGCCAATTAGGTTCATGAACCATATTCTAAAGTTACATAACTTGGTGAAACACTAGATTGCTTTATAGGCTCCATTATGGTCCATAATTGCACCTAATGAAGCAACACCTATCAAATAATTTCTAGGCCTTATTCTTTCCTTTCAAATATGATTCTTGACTCCTTTTAAGCCTCTTGGAGTCATCACATTATCAAAACAAAAAGCCTAGCATCATGTTGCTTCTTTAGGTCATAATATGGAACTTAAGACACCAAATCACTTTCCATGAGTTCTAAAATTTTTCCAAGGCCTCCCTTCATTTTTATTCATCAAATATGACTCAAAAATGGCCTTAGAAAAATTTAAAACTCTCCCCCACTACTCAAACCCTCTTTGGCCAAGACATAGACATCATTTGGGCCATATGGAAGTTTCTTTATTTTCTTGAAGGAGGAAGCTTGGGGGGAGTATCTTAGGTGTCTCAAGAACTCATTTATACTCTTAATTAAACTTAGGAAGCATCACATAAGTTCAGAATTTGAAAGGTGCACTAGAAACCCTAGATTTTGTATCTTGAATCCTAATGCCTATTTCATAGTTTTCTTTGCATATTCTTATTCCTTTCCATCAATTACCTAAGAATCATGATTGTTGGGCTTGAAAATCAGATCTTCCCAGGGTTCTTAGTATCGGTTGAAATGGAGAAGAAAGAAACATCAACATAGCTACCATAGAATGCATTTTTACCTTATTTCCTTGGTTAGTTTGGCTTGCATCTTGCTTTTTCCAAACTCTTCTCTTCAAATCCGAAAATTCCCTCTGTTCTTCCTTCAAAACAGCCCTCAAAACTTCAGAAAAATCATGGAGAAAAAGAGGGAAAAAGAGGAGAAGAGATTGGTGGAGAGAAAGCATGAAAATAAGCAATTTTCCATACCTTTAGCTTGGAATTTCTTCTTCTTCTCCTTCTCTCTTGGTGTGCCCAAAACCCTAGCTTTCCCTTTTAAAATTATGCAAAATTTTCTGATTCCAAATGGGGAGGAAAGTGGGGTGCCACCTATATATAGGAAGGAAAAAGTGACTTTTTCAAAAATTCTAATTTTGCCCTTCACACTTTGCATTTTTGTTTCTTCTTTGTTTTAGCTCCTTTTTGAGAAATGTCTTTTATATTATAAAATTTAGCTTCCCAATTAAGAAAAATTCCTTTGGAATCACTCAAATTGGAGCTAAAACCTTTTCGAACGAACCAGTCAAAGTTCGGGTTAACTGATATTAGAAAATGTCAATCGGAGGGGATTTAACTGTCCTGAGGCCTTCCATGATTTTTAGGGCCTCTGAGAACCCTGGAGAACTCAAAAATTTCATTTAAAAAGCCTTCCTGTGTGAATTCCAAAAATTACTCAAAATTACAAAAATGCCATTACGTTTCGTAGGCTTTTTGTAAGAATTTGTTTTTTCATTCTAGCTCTATTTTTCTTTCCTTTTGAGCCCAGGATTCTCATTTTCAGGAGTCTAAAATGCTTTTCAAATTTTTTGGGACCTTAACTACATCATCTTGGGGGACTTCCTTTTGTATCCAGTAAGTTTCGTTTGTTAACAGAGAAACTGTACGTTACGTTTCTTACGTTTTCAGAGAACCAGATGTACGTTACATATCTATTCCATTTTTAGATCATTTTTTGGGTATTAGTTCAAATTGAACCTATCATTATTTGTAATGGGTGCTATATTTTAAAGCTCCTACCATTGCTAACTTTGAAGCTTTTCTTCATTAAGGATGCTTCTAAGGCCTCTATTTCTTTGTTAATGGTGTTTATGAGTATTGTGAACTCAATTGACTTATAGAAACCAAGTTTAGGGACCCCTATTTATAGTAAAAATAAGAGAGGTATCTCCTCATCAAAGATGTCCCATAGAGGAGGTGGTGAGATGGATTTAATGAAACCAAAGATATGCTCTCTAAAACTAGGATTTGCTCTTTGAATTATAGATATGGTGTAAAGGGCCATCTTCATTAAATATTATTAATTTGCTGACTTGCTTAACTTGTTTAGCTTGCAACTTACTAATTTGTTGGCATTCATAATTCTCCCATGCATTGAGGAGAAGCTATATGAAGGTAAGTAACAGCTGGAGGAGTTATCCAGTGTTGCTACTTGAATGGTATATGGCATTGAAAGACAAAATAGGTTGTTCTGAAAGATTCAAAGGAGCAAAGACCCAAGTAGATATTTTCATTGATTACTATATTTGTTACTATCTCTAGCTAGAAAAGGTATGAAAAAATTTGTTGTGAACATGTTCATTAGAGTTTCCTTTGATGTACTTGAAATAAGGAGGATAACTATTTAGCTTGAATAATATTCTTCTTTTTAATTGATCTTTCACTTTAGATCAACATAGAGGTATTTTTCAGATTTTTCTTGTAATACTTATCTATTATTTCTCGTCATACTGAGCTACCTCTGATAAGTCCTAATTATTTCTCTATTTTTTAAATAATTAAAGGATTTATCATAGGCTTTTATTAGCATTTTTAGATATTTTGTGGATATTTGTCTTATTTGTAATTAGGCTATAAATATTAGGAATAAATAGATTGAGATAGTTTATAGTTTATTTTTAATAATTTTTTTAGAAATTAAATAATGAATAATAGATTTGGATTTTACTACAAATGCTAAAACTGAAACCGAAATACAAAAGATTGCTAAAGGCTGCATGTAGGTTTCATCACAATTAGGATATGTCACATTATAGTTGCAATGTCATTGCCTCTACCTTATGGATGGAGCTTCATTGTAGCTATAATACAATTTACTACAATTGCAATGCTATAACTAGAGGCTAATTTTTAGTGTTCTAATGATTAAATAGATCTCAAAGATGTCATGTCAACTTTTAGTAAAGGGAGACTGATAGAGAACCTAGAGATAGTTTGAATACTGATCCAATGAAAAGAGTTGTTGTCGATGAGGAAGGATAGTTCAGAAGAAGAACTGCAAGAAGTTAATTCATAGATCTTCTTTTATCTATTTCTTTTTCATTCTTTCTCCAATTGTCCAATCCTTATTTTGTATTTGTCTTTGTTGTTTTTACTATGTTAATTTAGGATTTTAGTGTTTATGATGGATTATTGTCATTATTTGGATTGTTGTGATGATATATCACTAGCTATTGTTATTATAGTGCCATATAATTTTAGTTTTCTATTCCTTTTTATAGTTGTTATTAATTCTTGTTATTTTACTATAATTTAGTTTAATTGCAAGGTATATAGCTATTTTATGATGGCAATTTGGGAAGATATAATAATTGTAAAATTGAGTCTAGGTGTTATATAATTGCAAGACATGTTTTTGCATTCAAATGCTTAAGATGACAACTATACCATTCTTATTAGATGCTTATAAGATGTTTGATAGAGTGTAGAAATGGTTTGGTTAGGTGCAAAGTAATTGCAATGCACATCCACCACTTAATTAAATCATAAGTTCACTGATCACTAATACTTGTTCTTAATAATTAAACTGAGGTGAATTCCAAGGGATATTGTAGGGATATTATTAACAAGGTAGGTCAAAGGACTACATGCATAATTGACAATTTAGGAGCTTGCAAGTGCATAATAATTGGCTTTAGTATTGGACACAATCATTGTAACACCCCAAAATTAATTAAGGTGTTAATAATGGATTTGGGTTAATTAAGAATAATTAATATGAAATAATTAGGCAAATTAAATGAATGAAAATTTTAGAGAGATGAATTATTAATATGAGTTTGAGATTTAATTGAGTTGGAAACCCCATCTAGGCCCAAATTAAATTAAATAGGCCATGGTTAGAAACTAATGGAGGCTCAAGAATTTTATATGCAAACCCAACTTCCTATTGTGAGTCTTGGCCCAAGAGAGACCACCTAGCAATGGTCCAATTTGGTTTAATGAGTTAGGAACCTAAGACCTAACTTATATAAGCCCTTGTAATTGACCCAATATCCCTTAGATAGACCTCAACTAAGTGGGCTCTTGAAAACTTGACCAAACCTAACTAAAAGTCTAAATTGTTAAAATTGGTCTAACAAATTAAAACTTTAGCCCAACAACTAGTGGGAGCCCAATGGGTCCTTGGGCTGATGGGTCAACCCATAACCCATTTAGAACCCAACTTAAAACCACCATAAAAAACCAATTTAGCCACCCCTATTTTGCAAAAACTTAAGAAACAAAAGGGAAATTCGGAGGTCTAAAGGGGAGGCTAGGGTTCTTGACATATTTCTACTATTTCCCACTTCTAGAGTAAGATTCAGCCAATGTAATAGTTGTATAACTTAATCTTCTTTTCTTTCTCTTCATTTTGGCCTAATTAGTTTTTCATTTGGAGCATTTTCACCATACCTAAAATCTGAAATGTGGTTGTTTGAGATTTTCTTGGTGAAATTTCATAGGTTGGGGTTGAGGGTGTTATTTGGTAAGTATAAACTCTTCATTTTGATGCATTTTCTACTGGTTTAAAACCCTCATAGTGGATTTATAGTATGGGTATTAATTCTGTACGAATTTGCTTAGGAATTAGGGTGATATATTGAAGTTTCTGGTAAAGGACATATTCAATCCGAATTTGGGATTTGTAGTGGCTGGGTAAGTGTTCTCTGCGTAGCCATTAGTATTTTAATTCTTTGGATACTTGTTGCTACTATACATGATGATTTAAAATAGTAATCTTTTGATGTTATGGTTATAGGGAGATTTTGGCACTGTTGGTGGCTTTTCAATTATCTGTAGAGTAAGGTAACTGGGGTTCATGCTAATTTCATGCATATGTCTATTTTAATTTTGTATTTGCTGCATGATCATGATTTTGATACTAAATGGTTTGGTTGGCTATTTGTTATATGAGATTGGACCTTGTGAGTCCATGGTGGAACTATGATGTAGCTACTACCTGTGCATGTGCTTCGATCGGGCACTGAGTTATGATCAAACCCCAGATGCACTGAGCCCTGGTTGTGCTCATTGAGGAGTGGGTGCCGTAGACGGGCCTTTCTCGGTGTTATTGGCCTTTAACATATGGAATTGTGATTGCTAGTATGGGATAGCAATCATAGATAGCCTAATTGTTTCATTTACTGATATGGCTGGTATGTTTTCTATTGCTTATATGAAATCATGCATATATGTGAATTAAACTAGAATATATGAATGAAATTTTTCTTAGTTATTGAGATTTGTATCTCACTCCGTTTCATAGGATTATACTTCCAGGTAAAGGCCTTTCGGGTAAGGATAGAGGGAAGCAAGTGGATGAAAATCCATGAACTTTAGCCATGTGTGGAAGAAGCTACACTTGGGCTGATCTGAGTAGAGTAGATGCAATCCTTTTATATAGCATCATCATGTAATCATATTGTCAAGTGTAGGCATTTATATTTTGATTTCTTCGGATGTACCTATTGAGGAGTTAGGTTTCATCTTAGCTTGGTATTAGATGTATAAACTTATGACATCTGATGTATAAAATTTGTTGAATTTATGATATGGTTTACCATTTAGAAATTGTAATTATGTAATACCTTGGATATAGACCTGAATTAGTGATGCATGAAATCTTTAATGGAATGTATATTTGAATGATAATTGTTGGAAGCTTATGAAATTCTGCTATTATTAATCTATGAACTTGCTGATATAGGGTAGTTGGAGGAGTAGAAATTGACACTTAAGTCTTGAACTAGTAATGATAGATTAGCTAGGTAAATTAAGATAATGAAAGGTATTGGAGCCCCACACTTAAGGTAGAGTGGCCCTAGGGTGTCATTAGAGGGAGAGTGGAGAGTATGAGATAAGACTTTAGAGGTTATAGGATCAGAAGGCATTTAGTTGCGACTAAAATATTATTAGCTACGACCAATAAAGGCGAAGTTGCCCAGGGAGAGTACCAGAGAGCCATTCACCACGACAAAAAGTGGAATTAGCCGTGGCTAAATGTGAAAGGCCAAACTAGGAGTCGTCCAAAGGGTAATTCACCACAATGAAGGGGGGAATTAGCCGCAGTGAATTTTTGTGAAAATGTGATAGGTGTTATAGAGAGGAATTAGCCACAGAAAAAGGGGGAATTGGCCGCGGCCAATAATGAAAGGCGAGTGAGGTAGGCTCTAAGAGGTCTCTTCGCCACAGCGCCATATAGGCTGGCCGCGATGAAGCTCCAGCCACGGCAAAACCTGTGAAGATAAAGAGTGAACCTGAGAGCAATTGGCCACGGCGCAAAGACATTTAGCCACTGCTAATGGTCCTAAACTCTCATTCTAACCTAGAAATCTTAGTTTTTCATATGGTAATCTCAAGGGATGACTTAAAAACATTGGTAGAAGATTCTTATGAGTTGGAATTAATGGGTGATAGAACAAAAAGCCTATAAACAAGCATTTGTTTCCCTTGTGTACATGAATACTTGTAATTATTTAGTTGATGACTTTAATAACATAAAGGTTCAAATTTTCTTGTATTTTCTGAATGTAATTACTCTTAATATCTTGTAACCCTGATTTATGGTTATTAATCACATATTTTACCTTAATTAAAATGGTTAGAAGTTAGAGTCGTCATAATCATATCTTTTTTTACCATTATAATTACTAAATCCAACTTTAAGTCTTTCACACTTTGATTCTTAAGTTGTTTTACTTTTATTTACATTTACTAACCATTTTGCACACAATTTTGATCACTAGTAACCAAGGGCACTTGCGATACTAGGTGTATCATAGGCAAGTTGGATATAATTAGGTCTTCATCATATTCTTCATTCTTATAGAAAATTTCCTATGATTCTTTAATTCCTCATGGGATCAATACTTGGACTTGACATCCATTTATATTACTCAAACAACTAGTGCACTTGGTTGTAATATTTTTACACCTAGTATAGCCACACATGCAGCAACCTTAACTAAGAGTAACATCATTTTGCAACCTCCAACATTTCCACATTGCATAAATGAATAAAATGTCTTCATTAACTCTAGCATGCACAAGTCTTCATTATGACAAAACCCTTTCTTGCTTTTAAACTCGTTAATAAGAATAGAGTTGTCAAAATTAGTTAAACCTATCGAGCTGGCTTGTTTAACCCACCATTTTGGGGGGTTGGGTTATGGTTTTGTTGACTTGTATAATTTTGGAATCATATTGGCTTGGTTCACTTAACCTAGGTTAAGTGGGCTAACTTGGCTCTTTTTTTTTTTAATTTATCTTAATAATTTTAAGAATTAAGATGACATTTCTATTTTTGCTACAAAAATTGACCTTTCAAGACAATATTCAAATGCTCTTGATAAAGAAATTTGAAGAAATTTGTTATTTATTTTACTTTGTTACAGTTGTTTGATGAGGCTTGAGCTTGTTAAAGTGATTACCTTTACTTGATTGTTAAGGTTTGAAGGAGCTGTTTGAGTATTTAAAGTTTATATTTAATTGTTTGAGATAGTTTTTAGATTTTGGAGAATATTTATAATTGTAATGGATGCTATTTTTTTCATTAATATTTCTAGTGGGTTAAATAGGTTGGCTTGTTTGACTCACTTGGTAGGCTACATTGAACTTTCTAAATTGTTTAAAATTAGTGGGTTAAAATAGGTTGACTTGTTTAACTCGCAATTGTTGTGGGCTAACTTGTGTAGGTAGGGAAGGCCCACTTTGACAAGACTAAATAGGAAGAGCCTCATTGATCACCATCCAAATGAAGACACATATATTCTTGAATGCACATAACTTCCACACCCAACTCCATGATGCCTTAGTATTCATGGCAAGAGAGTTGCTCTAAAGGAAGCTGAAACTTGATGTTGCTATATAGCTATACCTAAAGTACCAAAGTCTTAAAATTAATGAGCACGTCCTTAATACCACCAAAGGAAGGCAGAGGTTATATACTATTAAAGAAAAGATCCATAAAGTCATAAATAAATGGCAACAAGTTGCTAGTGTTCCATATCTTAACATGTAAATCCATATTAACAAGGGTAGTGCAATCAAGGTCCAACAACTTTGATAAAGGTTTATTCCCCTACCCAATAGTCCATCCAAACTTTCACTCTCCCCAATTACCTTTTTGGAATATGAACCCATGCTTTAAACAAGTCGTAGCCTTAAGAATACCTTTCTAAACATAAGAGCTCGAATTGGTGCAACGTTAGTAACATTTCTTAACATGAGCAATCCATATCTTATCTTCCTTATATATATATATATAGTATATATATATATATGTGTGTGTGCGTAAAAGTTTATAAAAATATATATTGAAATGTGTCAATCATGCATAAGCTATTTTATTTATTGTTAATCTTTAATAAAATCATATATATATATATATATAAGTATGTATATATATGTATTGAGGGAGGTGTGTTACTTCTTACATGAATATTAATAAAAAATAATATTACACCATTGAATAAGATCTATCATTAAATTAAAAGTTATAATAATGAATATCACACTAAAAAAATTTTACATTAGTCTAACATATTGTAATGTACTCCATCAAGAAATAAAAATATTAATGCATAATATACCTTTTAAATATAAAAGACTATTAATTATATAATTTTATATTTATTATTAACTATTTTTTTCTTAAAAAATTGTATACAATATAAATATAATAATTTGTTAATATAATGATTGAATCAATGAAAAGTATTTTTTAAAAATAAGGCAAGTTACTACCATGACAAGAAATTTTATGAATTTTTTAGTGGTTTTAATCATAGCAAACACTTTAGTGGTGGTTGGAAAAGTCGTTGGCGAAGAATCCATAACAAAAGGTCAAATGATGATTTTCAGCAACCATTAGAATAACCAACATTAAACCATTTTTGTTTAATATAGACCTTATCACAAGCCTAAGTCATTTAAAATAAAGATGGGCTTTAAAAAAAATGGTTGTAAAAATGGGCATTAGCCTTAGCCCAAATTGAAAAGAAAAGAAAAAAGTCTAGCCCAATCCAATAATTTTTTTTTTTTTTTACACAAAAGGTTTTTTGAATTTGAATAATAGTATTTATTTTCTATATGTATCTTTTCCTTTGGGTTTGCTAAGAATATGTAATATTCTACTTAGATACAAAATTATTGAACAAGTCTCATTGAGAATGCACTCTTAGAATTTAATTTAAAAAGATAACAAGACTGAAAATTAAGTTAAGAACTATAGTTTAGAAAATAAAAAACTACAAATTTGAAAATCAAAGAAGTAATACATAAACTTCATACATATAAATCTATTGAAAACATATACTAACTTAAAAAATGAAAGTGGACAATTATTCCTCAAGTTATAAATATAAATACTCAGATGTAAATATAAATAAAAATATTAATATATGAAGGATTGAAATTTTTTTTTAACATTTTAATAAATATATTAAAGAAAAGAATACTGGTTCAAGTCTTCAAGTTAGGCCAAGCTTATAAAAAGCTTAAGCTCGACCCATTTTACAAAATGAACTTTTCTAAATGAGCTCATTTTTTAATCGAGCCTTATTTTTTAGACTTATAATTTAGTCTATCATACTGTTACACATTATACACTCATTTCATATTATGCATACTCTTTGATAGCAATTTGTGATAACTAACTTTTAGTAGTGGAATTTCTAGCCATTAAAAGTGCCAATTAGGTCCATAATGTTCATATATGGATTTTCATCATTTCATTCCTCAAATTCATGCTAAACCAATTTCTTACAATCCATATAACACATAAATAAGAACCAAATTCATAGAATAAGCTAAATGTGCATGTTGACATGTTGACCCTGGAACACCTAATTTGATCCGGATTTTAAAAATTTATAACTCATGCTATATAACTCTAATTTATGGAAATTAGGTGTCTTTAGAAAGCTTGTGATGAAAGTTATTTACTATAAATATTTTAGGTCAAAATGAGTCCATTTTGACCTTAAAAAAATTTGAAATCTAAGATAGACCAAAATGAACAGTATTGTAGAAATTTTGATTTTTTTAGACAAATTCAAAAATTCGTAAAATATTTCACAAAACCCTAAAAAATGCAAATTTTAGCTTGTTAGAAAACTTCGTGTTCCCTAATTGCCTAACCAAATTTCAGCCTTAAACTAGGTTACTTGGGCTGTCAAGGATAAATAGACATTTTATAGCTCAAATGGACTAACTTTTGGTTTCAAATGGTACCAAATAAACTCTAAAATGCCATTTTTCATTTTAGGCAAATTTCAATCCACAAATACAGCATATAGGACTGATCCATTATATCAAAATTGTCATGCAACTAAAATTTACCTTTCTACATGCAAGAATATCCACTTATATATAAGAACTTAAGATATTAATTTACATCATAATAGGTCTTACAAGCCTTAAATGGTTTTCATTGAATGTTGCTTGAATGCTTTTATACATGTTTGCATCTCCATACATTAAAATATAAGAGTATATATTCATATATACAATTATATTCCTTAAACTAAATTCCATTGTCAAAGTTTCTCTTCTTAGGCCTTTTACTCATCATTCTTCCTTTCTTGAGAGTCACTTAGCCTTGGTTAGTGGAGATAGGGGAAGAATGAGATTAAAAAAATCCCAATAGCTAATCTAACATTCAAGCATACATATATAGCTTATTCAAGATCAAAGATGCAAGTATGCATGTAATACAACCATAGTTAAACCATATTCATACTTTAGGGATTCACGGCTCTATAAAGAACAATTTTATGCTCTAGGAATTTCTAGTCTAGCCTTACCCAATATCTAAGGACTTTTGGTTTAGTTTCACCTACTTTTAGGGACTTGACTTAACTTCAACCATAATTAGGGCTTTTGGCCTAATCTTGTCACACCATCACATATTATGCACTACAACTTACTATGTTAGAAAACCTTGTACTTACTGTCAAGAAACCTTGTTGACAAGGTCTCATATTTCACATTGTAGAATACAAGATCTTGTTGACAAGAACCTGACCTTGTTGACAAGATATTATCTCAGCTCTTGTATTGACAAGTTTGATGCACCTTATCCTTTACAACTTATCTAACTAACTCATGTATATCAATTATAGAGTTTCAAGCAAACATTTACATCCATTCATAGCTTTCAACACCTAAATCAGGCCACTTATGGGTCAATTTGAGTTATAGGGATGCAGCCTTCATTTTTCCTTTTTCTTAATTCATTTAATCATAAACAAGTTTGTTCATACTTATTTTAACATGTTTAGCTCATGGAACCCCTTAGAAAAGTCAAGAACCCAAAATGGACATAGTAGCCAAAAATCTGCACTAACTTTGATAATTCATAGCTTAAGTTATACAAGTCCAAATCATATAAACTTGGTGTCTATAGAAAGCTTTGGATATGAACTACATGCTATAAAAATTTTAGACAAAATTGAGTTCATTTGCCCTACCAAATATAATGGAACAGTAACTTTAGTAGAAATGGAGGGCATATGATAGACCTGAACTTTAAAAATTGATATCCTGAGTTATACAACTCCAAATTGGGTGATCTTAGTGGCCATGGAAAGCTTATAATATCATCTATATGACTGTAAAATCTCATGAGCATCTAAGCTCACTTAACCCACAAGAAACATGGCATATCAGTGGCTACTACAGTACTTAGAAAATCATAACTTCCTTTATACAACTCCTTTTTATGCAAACTTAGTGACCCTACACAGCTTATAATGTCAATTATGTGCCTATAAAATTTGATAAGCATTGGATTTCATATGGCATTTCAAATCCACTAAAACCAAAACTACTAGATGAGCAGTATTAGGGACTATTCTATATAATTTCTAAAACTTTGAAAATTTGTGAAATATTTTGTGGATCTCCAAAAATTATGGCTTTTGGCCTAATAGAAAACTCTTTTAAGGGTCTATATGCATGCTAAATTTCAAACTCCAACTAAGTTATTTGGGTCGCTTTAGGTATAAGAGTTTTTTAGGGTCCTTTTATGCCTAACCTTGGCACCCTTTTAGGTCATTTGGCATCCAAATAGAATTCTTTCACTTGGAGCAAGTTTTAGTTATCCTAAATAATATTTCTAACTATTCCATATCATGCCAAAAGACTTAGATCAAAATTTGACCCCTTGATGTAACACCATAATTTCCTAGCTTATCTTATGCCACTCTCATGATTTACATTCATAATTTCCATGAAGGAGCAAGAAAAGAGAATTAAAATAATGCATTTTCTAGCTTTGCCTCGTGTATAAAAATTCCATTCGATGTTACGTGTGACGACCCTAATTTCTTATCATCACAATTAAGGTTAAACACGTGATTAATCACTATAGGTCATGAAAATGTGAAAAAATTTAAATCTTAATGTGATTAGAGTCATCAATCATACGATTACATACACTTATGTTCATAAGGGAATTAAAAATCCATTTATAACCCTTGAATCTATTACTCATTAGGTATAACCCATCCTAATGACTCTAGATCATCCTTTGTGATTAACATATGGAAAACTAAGATTTTCTAGTTAATATAAGTGTTTCAGCATGTAAGCCGCGGCCAAATTACCATTAGCCGCGGCCAATTCCTTTCTGTTTTTACCCATTTCTTCATCGCCGCGGCGAGTTGGACCTTTGCCGCAGCCAACCTACATGGCGCCACGGTGAAGAAGCCTCCTGGAACTTCCTCGCTTGCCTCTTGATATTGGCCGCGGCCAATTCCTCCTTCCGCCGCTGCCAATTCCTCTCTGGAATGCCTGGGACATTCTCTTAAAAGTTCGCCACGGCCAATTCCTTAATTCGCCGCGGCTAATTTCTCTCTAGACGACTCCCAGTTTGACCTCTCACATTTCGCCGCGGTGAATTCCTCTCTGGCACTCTCCCTGGGCAACTTCGCATCTATTGGCCATGGCCAACTCTATTTTAGCCACGGCTAAGTACCTTCTGGTCCTACACTCCGAAAATCTGGACTCATACTCTCCTTTCTCCCTCTAATCTCACCCTAAGGTTCCTCTACCTTGATTGTGGGGCTCAAATGGCTTTCATTAGCCTAATTCATCTGGCTAATCTCTCCTTTCTAATTCAAGATTCAAGGGTCAATTTCTTTTCTCTAATTACCCTATATCAGCAAGTCCAGAGAACAATAACAACACAAATTATACACCATTGACATTTAACATTAGATACACTTTCCATTATTAGCCAATTACAATCGTAATATTCAATTCCATGATAATCAAATTACATATACAATCCCTATACTTGGCAACTCATGATGCAATGTAGCAATGATACAGAACTAACAATTTAGTTACAATACATTTTGTCAAAGCTCCCAAGCCTATGTGCTACCAAACCATTTAATGATCTTCCATTAATTTTCTCCTTGCCACTAAGAGGTCCAGTCCCTAAAAATGTTAGCCCACAACGGGGTGAGATATACAATCTCAGTAACAAAAGGGCAGTTTCCATATACATGTACAAGTTAATCAATCCAATGCAATTTCATGTCATCAATACCAGAGTCATCAATTCAATTGGCAAATGAACTAGTTGAACTACCAATGACTACTGTCCCATACCAGTTTTCATACACAACATGTTAATGGCCAATAACACTGGGAGAGGTCCGTCCACGGCACCTACTCCATCATGAGCACAACCAGGGCTCAGTGCATCTGGAATTTGATCATAACCCGGTGCTCGATCGAAGCACATGCACGGGTGGTAGCCGCACCACAGCTCCACCATGGACTCACAAGGTCCAATTACAATAACAATCAAGTAGTCAACCAGACATTTAGCATTTCAAAATCAAGCATGTATAACAAATAGCAGATTAACATGAGCACATACAAGAAATTAGAAAAATAACCCCAGTTACCTCAATAAAGCCAATTACTCTTCCCCTAGCTACCATAATAATCCAAATGCACACCAAGCCTATAACAAGCATCATTATCATCATTTCTGATCACAATCAAATATCCAAAGAGTTGAACTACTAATGACAGACTAGAGGTTACTCACCTAATTACTAAGGGATTTAATTTCGGATTCCAACTTTCCCACACCAGAAATTGCTATAGTTCACTCCAATTTCTGGGAAATTTCACATGAAACCAAAGCCCATATCATAGGTCAACTATAGGGGTCTCAAAGTAATAGAAAAAGCATTAAAATGGGAAGGAGATACTCATTTAACAACACCTATAGCCTTACCTCCGAAAATCCACCATGGAAGCACCAAAATTCGTATTTCAATCATCAAGCCCAAAAAATTTAATTTTCCACCATTAGCTCCTTGTAATCTCACACAATAACAGAACCCATTATGATAATACATCCTTAGGGCATTTTCCAGCAAAGTGATTCACAAAATGGAAGGGAAAAGCTTACCTAATCCTCCCTCTAACCTCTAAGTCCGAAAATCTTGCAAGGAATCACCCAACACCAAATTTCAGATTTGAGAAGAAGATGAAAATGCTCAAACTCGGAAATTAATCAGACCAAAATGAAGAGGAGGATGAGAGGGACATGTTTTATATAGATTACCTTAGCCAAATCTTCCTCTAGAAGTGAGAAATGGTGGAGGAATGCAGAAAAACCCTAGCCCCTCTTCTCAAGTGCGAAAATGTCTTTCTAAGTCTGCATAACATGTATTCCTTGGCAGCCAAATGGGTGGAGATAAGACTTCTTAGGGTTTTAATGAAGATGGGCTGGTCTAATGGGCCTATTATTTTAAGTGGGCTAGTGCTAGGTAAGATGGGCTGCAGAAAATTTAAAACTAAAAGTGGGATGTGCTGACCAATGGGCCAATTCCTTGTGGGTTCAGATTTTTATACTTGTTGGGCCTTATCTCATAAGTTGGGCTGAATCTCATGAGTTGGGCTACAGAAATTTGACTGGGCTAGGCCAAGTTCCGAGAGTCAATCCAACTTAGGTCTGCATAATGTGTGTTGGGCCAACTATAAGAGCTCATGTAAATTGGGTCTTGGGCTTCTATTTCATTAAATCAAATTAGGCTATTACTAGGTGATCTCTCTTGGCCCAAGTCTCATGATAAGGAGTTGGGCTTGCATCTAGAATCATTAGGCCTCCATAAATCCTTATCCATGACTTATTCAAATTAAATCTTGGGCCCCAATTAGGCTTTAACCCAAATGAAATCTTAAACCTATATTACGAACTTATTTCTCTATAAATTTTCATTCATAAAGCTTGCCCAATTCTTTCTTGATAATTATTCTTAATTAGTCCAAATACATTATTAACACCTTAATTACTTTCGGGGTGTTACATTCTTCCCCCCTTTTACAAATTTTGTCCTCAAAATTAATCACACCTTACTTAATTGATGTTGGACAATTCCTCCTCATAACCTCCTCCTTGATAACTCAGATAGTCTTACCAGAGACTAGTCCCCTCTTACTACTTTCCTGGGGAGGATGTTCTTGTCATGTTACCACTTCACTTGATAATCACCACTCTATTTCCTCTAGTTAACCTACGTCAAATGACATACCAACTTGAATATTCCATATTCTTTCTTTGTCCTCAACTAAAGAGATCTTGACCAAGCCACACTTGATCATCTTATAGCAAGCTCTTGATACCTAGCTCAAATACATCCCAATTTTCTCTCCCTTCATAGCATTTTGTTTAGTTCTATTTTATATTTTCCTCTCTTTTTTTTTTTCTCTTCTTTCTCTCCTATCTCTTTTTTTTTTGGTTGTCGTTCTAGTAGCCGATCATTACATGTTCATGTTAATTTCCTTTCCTGCTTAACTCTCGATCCGTTTAAGAGATAACTCCTAGATACTTTAACTTAACTCTCCCTAATAGTTGATACCAAGAACTACAAGGAATTCCACTTAGTCAGTTGTTTTAGTATCTATTCCGCTAATAGCAACATAGGTAAGTGACTTTATTTCATAATGAAGTTCCATTTGTCCTTCATTTAGATTACCCTTACATTTCTTTATTCCAACCTTCTTAACTAAAATGGGTTTTGCCTTTTACAGGTTCATCTAGTTTTAGTTTTTAAGTCTTAC
Source organism: Erythrophleum fordii (assembly GCA_032878935.1). NCBI lineage: Eukaryota > Viridiplantae > Streptophyta > Magnoliopsida > Fabales > Fabaceae > Erythrophleum > Erythrophleum fordii. Next base: position 1,337,384 of record JAVQMF010000049.1, on the reverse strand, counting down.
ATTCAACTATCTCATAAATTATTGCACACATTATCCTCATTTATTGTCCATTAGTAGACAGTTCATTATTTCCATTAGATGTATAGAATTTCCCTTTCATTTTCAATTAGTGCCTAAGATTACTCCTTCTTATTTGTTGAGATTCTTGAGGCTTAAAACTAATGTAAAGTTTGATCTCACAACTAATCTCTTGAAGGTACCTAAAGAATATAGGTTCACCTTCCACATAATTGAAATTAAACATGATTTTGTCAGGTGAAAATAAACATGATATTCCAAGTCTAGATTATATTTTCTAATAAGACCTGATCTCAAGGGTGAGAATACCTTGTCCAGAGCATCGAGATAATCCTTCACGACTTAGGAATGAGTTTCTTTAAATCTTACAAGTCGTAATTTTAGTGAGTGGTTTATTAGAGAACATAATTTCCATCACTTGCCCACAACATTAAGAATTTTCTTTTTGGCTCCTGATGATGGTTAATTATAGACAACCTGATCATTTTCCCTCAGGGGTAACCAACATAGGAAAATCCTTAATAGATCTCTTCCCTATCTCTCTTTTTCTTGTTTTTTTTTTATTTTCCTCTCCCTTTTTTTTTGCACTTGCAAAGGCATTACCATAATTACATACATGTGACTCTAAAGATTACCATGATCAATAGACCCCAATGTCTCATTTTAATACTCAGTTACTATAAGCTTTAGTAGTCAACTTAATGGCATCTACACTTGTTTGAAATCAACTGGACATCTGCTTGGTTTTTATGCCATTGTATAGTCCCAAAGGACTGCACTTTCATATCTTCTACCCCCAACTAAGATATTTTCATACCAGTATAGTTATTCTTCAATTAGCATACTTTTTACCCCCTTTTTTTTTATTTCCTCTAGTTTGGAAATTCATAATAATTCCCCAAAGAGTAATGAAATAATATCTTATCAACAATGTTTAAGATCCTATCAACAAGATCTTGTACTCATTAATGTAAAATCCGAAACCTTGTCAATAAAGTTCTCTGACTGCAAGTACAAGGTCATTTAACCATACATTATAGCATACAATATGAGATGGTATGATAGTTTTCATCCTTACACAATGGCCTATGCCAACCACAACTGACTCTTTCACTCTCTTAAAAGTTTTTTTTTTTGGGCCTCAATTTCACGCCTAACTATTAGGAATTAAATTAACATAATAAAGAGACTCAGTGAGTCTTTTCATTGTTAAACATTCCCTAATTATCAATAAATCAAGTAGGGATTTCCAATGAGAGAACTCAAGTGTCATTTACCACTAGTGTTTCACCCTTCCTCGTCAATCATTATACTAAGGTTTATTGTAATAACATAAGTTAGTTGCATTGATGCCATCTCTCATTCATTTTCCTCGAGTTATTATCCTAGATTAGGGAGTTCTCTTTCAAGATTAGGGAGTTTTTCTACCACAGTAATCATTAGTCCATCTTGAATTCCTAATGTTACCTCTGCCCCCTTAATCACGCCACACGTGATACATGACAATAGAATTACCAGTGGTGGAATTAGGGTTTGCCTTTTTAATATTAGCAGACAATGCTTTGTTGTGGCCATACACATGCTCATCACCCTGTGATGACTATATCTCAACCACTTGTACTCACACAGGTACAATTTTATTCTCCTTTTAGGTGGGTCTTTACCATCAAGATCTCCTCTTTACCTTCTAGGAAGAAAGTCTACTTAGCCTAGTTTGACGCCAATTTGGTGGTCAAAATTCATCAAATCATATGATGAGCGATATGCCCCATATGCCTTTAGCACCGAAGTGCCGATAAATGAGCACGTCCCACGTGCCTCTAGCACCAGAGTGCTGTAGAATCTTATCTTACACTCCCTGAGTGTATCATGCACATAAAGTGCCTCTAACTACCACCCAAATCCACGTCAACACATAGCATAAGTAAACTAAATTACACAAGAGACAACATGCATAAGCACCCTGTGCCGGTGCACCTTACCTTTATCACGCTAAAGGGTTGTCTTTCTTCTTGTCATAATCTCTCTTTTTGCCTTAGTACACTAAGGGAGGAGCTTCAAAGCTCTCAAGATTCCTTTCAGAACATCATCTCCCTTAATCTCTTGCTTTAAAGTCACTATACTCATTTAGAAATGGATTCGACAATCCTAAAGTTTTTCTTGCCCTCTTTCTTATCATTATTAACTAAAGATGGCTTACTCACTCTAATAGTTTGAATAAAACTATTTGAAACATTCTTTAGCTCTTATCGCCCTTATTCATTAGGCCAAATTGTAGTAGTTAGGATCGAGTAATTGTATTCTTTATTAACCGGGACCAAGCAAGTGGGTTAGGACCTCTGTACCTATAAAGTTTCAACTTTGGGGACCCTTTGAAGTCTACATAATCCTAACTCATTATGGATTGTGCATCACTTCATATATTTAATCAATCACACTTATTTACTACACACTAGTTCCATTATCAATTTCCTGATTGCAAGTAAGGTCTACATCTTACCCTTTCATAAAGTTCTTATAACTAGTTAAGTGTTTTACTCCGTACCATTGCCTTTTAAGTTCTCAACATCACTCTAGATGGCCCTTGAAAAGCTTAGAATTTCACTTAGGTAAATAATTGCTACTCTTGTTATGATCAGTTGACTACTTCGATAGGCCAGTCAACTGGTCGGCCGTACCCAATTGACTTGCTTAATAAATGGCAGTCAACTGGTCATAAGCGCTATTAGTAGCTTTGTTCATCATCCTTATCAGTTACTTGGTCTCATTCATTCAGTCAACTGGTGCCTCACAGCGAGCGACTGGTGCATCTATTGCGTAGCCAGTTGGCAACAAGCCTCAACTAGTGATTTATCTAGATTGAGACCAGTAACCCAATCTCCGAAGACAAGAAGGCAAAATTCTACTCTTTTCATTGGCATTAACAACCTCAAGCCTCAAAATTTAGCATTACTAAAGTGTTATGAGGTAAAATCTAACTATATTCTATTATTCTCTGAGGTATACTTATTGTGATAGCTGATGCTCTAAATAAAATTTAAGAAACAGTCATTTTAATCAAGCATTACAAGCTTCATATCATCATTCCTCTATACTTCCTTCCAGCACATAAAGCACATCAATTATATGTTTGCCTAATTAGCTATTCTCATGAGCTAATACCATGCCAAATATGCATCATGATTGCCAAGCTTCTAGTTATAGAATTTAAATTAGAACAGTTGTCCTAAACCATTGCTCTGATACCAACTTTGACGACCCTCATTTCTTATCATCATAATTAAGGTTAAACACGTGACTAATCACTATAGGTCATGAAAATGTGGAAAAATTTAAACCTTAATGTCATTAGAGTCATCAATCATACGATTACATACACTTATGTTCATAAGGGAATTAAACATCCATTTATAAGCCTTGGATTTATTACTTATCAGGTATAACCCATCCTAATGACTCTAGATCATCCTTTGTGATTAACATATGGAAAACCAAGATTTTTTAGTTAATATAAGTGTTTCAACATGTTAGCCACGGCCAAATTACCATTAGCTGCGGTCAAATCCTTTTTCTTTTTACCCCTTTCTTCATCGCCACGGCGAGTTGGACCTTCGCCGCGGCCAACCTACATGGCACCGCAGCGAAGAAGCCTCTTGGAACTTCCTCGCTCGCCTCTCAATATTGGCCAAGGCCAATTCCTCCTTCCGCTGCGACCAATTCCTCTCTGGAATGCTGGGGACATTCTCCTAAAAGTTCACCGCGGCCAATTCCTTAATTCGTCGTGGCTAATTTCTCTCTGGACGACTCCCAGTTCGACCTCTCACATTTTGCCGCGGCAAATTCCTCTCTGGCACTCTCCCTGGGCAACTTCACCTCTATTGGCCGTGGCCAACTCTATTTTAGCCACGACTAAGTACCTTCTGGTCCTACACTCCGAAAATCTAGACTCATACTCTCCTTTCTCCCTCCAATCTCACCCTAAGGTTCCTCTACCTTGATTGTGGGGCTCAAATGGCTTTCATTAGCCTAATTCATCTGGCTAATCTCTCCTTTCTAATTCAAGATTCAAGGGTCAATTTCTTTTCTCTAATTACCCTATATCAGCAAGTCCAGAGAATAATAATAATACAAATCATACACCATTGACATTTAACATTAGATACACTTTCCATTATTAGCCAATTACAATCGTAATGTTCAATTCCATGATAATCAAATTACATATACAATTCCTATACTTGGCAACTCATGATGCAATGCAGCAATGATATAGAACTAACAATTTAGTTACAATACATTTTGTCAAAGCTCTCAAGCCTATGTGCTACCAAACCATTTAATGATCTTCCATTAATTTTCTCCTTGCCACTAAGAGGTCCAGTCCCTGAAAATGTTAGCCCACAACGGGGTGAGATATACAATCTCAGTAACAAAAGGGCAGTTTCCATATACATGTACAAGTTAATCAATCCAATGCAATTTCATGTCATCAATACCAGAGTCATCAATTCAATTGGCAAATGAACTAGTTGAACTACCAATAACTACTGTCCCATACTAGTAATCATACACAACATGTTAATGGCCAATAACATTGGGAGAGGTCCGTCTACGGCACCTACTCCATCATGAGCACAACCAGGGCTCAGTGCATCTGGAGTTTGATCATAACCCGGTGCTCGATCGAAGCACATGCACGGATGGCAGCCGCACCACAGCTCCACCATGGACTCACAAGGTCCAATTACAATAACAATCAAGTAGTCAACCGGACATTTAGCATTTCAAAATCAAGCATGTATAACAAATAGCAGATTAACATAAGCATATACATGGAATTAGAAAAATAACCCCAGTTACCTCAATGAAGCCAATTACTCTTCCCCTAGCTACCATAATAATCCAAATGCACACCAAGCCTATAACAAGCATCATTATCATCATTTCTGATCACAATCAAATATCCAAAGAGTTGAACTACTAATGACAGACTAGAGGTTACTCACCTAATTACCAAGGGATTTAATTTCGGATTCCAACTTTCCCACACCAAAAATTGCTATAGTTAACTCCAATTTCTGGGTAATTTCACATGAAACTAAAGCCCATATCATAGGTCAACTATATGGGTCTCAAAGTAACAGAAAATGCATCAAAATGGGAAGGAGATACTCATTTAACAACACCTATAGCCTCACCTCCGAAAATCCACCATGGAAGCACTAAAATTCGCATTTCAATCATTAAGCCCAGAAATTCAATTTTCCACCATTATCTTCTTGTAATCTCACACAATAACAGAACCCATTATGATAATACATCCTTAGGGCATTTTCCAGCAAATTGATTCATAAAATAGAAGGGAAAAGCTTACCTAATCCTCCCTCTAACCTCCAAGTCCGAAAATCTTGCAAGGAATCACCCAACACCAAATTTCAGATTTGAGAAGAAGATGAAAATGCTCAAACCCAGAAATTAATCGGACCAAAATGAAGAGGAGGATGAGAGGGACATGTTTTATATAGATTACCTTAGTCAAATCTTCCTCTAGAAGTGAGAAATGGTGGGGGAATGCAGGAAAACCCTAGCCCTTCTTCTCAAGTGCAAAAATGTCTTTCTAAGTCTGCAGAACATGTATTCCTTGGCAGCCAAATGGGTGGAGATAAGACTTCTTAGGGTTTTAATGAAGATGGGCTGGTCTAATGGGCCCATTATTTTAAGTGGGCTGGTGCTAGGTAAGATGGGCTGCAGAAAATTTAAAGCTAAAAGTGAGATGTGCTGACCAATGGCCCAATTCCTTGTGGGTTCAGATTTTTATACTTGTTGGGCTTTATCTCATAAGTTGGGTTGAATCTCATGAGTTGGGCTACAGAAATTTGATTGGGCTAGGCCAAGTTCCAAGAGTCAATCCAACTTAGGTCTACATAATGTGTGTTGGGCCAACTATAAGAGCTCATGTAAATTGGGTCTTGGGCCTCTATTTCATTAAATCAAATTAGGCTATTACTAGGTGATCTCTCTTGGCCCAAGTCTCATGATAAGGAGTTGGGCTTGCATCTAGAATCATTGGGCCTCCATAAATCCTTATCCATGACTTATTCAAATTAAATCTTGGGCCCCAATTAGGCTTTAACCCAAATGAAATCTTAGACCTATATTACAAACTTATTTCTCTATAAATTTTCATTGATAAAGCTTGCCCAATTATTTCATGATAATTATTCTTAATTAGTCCAAATACATTATTAACACCTTAATTAATTTCGGGGTGTTACATTACGTGGACTGTGTGAGCTCATATAACACATTCTCGTATTTAATTATATGATTACAACTTATTTGCATCATAAAAGGTGGCCCACAACTCATGGAACTCGAAAGAAAGCTTAGAATATTCATACATATTTTCAACCAGAGTTTGGCTCTTTTTTATCAAATTTTAAAATTTCATAACTAAATCTAAAAAAATCAAAATCATGCATTCTTAGTTATTTTGGAAAGCTACGGATGTCTACTTCATATTAAAAATATGCCCAAACCATAACCTCCATCATAGAGGACGTTTGACATCTAAAAATGTCTAGAGGTCAAACTACCTCCTGGTGTTGTCACAGATTTTTGAAAATATTCAATTAATTCTAGAAAAATCTAATCCATGCGAATAATACTAATCTAGAAAGCTGTAGATGTTAGCTAGAGTAACTCTAGACCATTTTAGGCAACCTTGTCCTCGAATTCAATGGAACAGTAACTCAGCTCGGGTAAAGCTCTTGATATTGGATAGAATTTTAAAAATTCATATCTCCCACTCTAGACCTCCAAATGAGGTGCTTCCAGTTGAAACAAGCCTCTAGTTTCTTTGTATAAAATTTTGTGGCAATTGGACATCATTTGAGCCTTGTGTGATAGATTTCATTTTCAGATCAGTATGAACAATGACATGACCAAAACCAGAAAAATTGCCAACTTTGAAAATTCATCAAATATTCTGTAGACCTCCAAAATTTTTTTTCTTTAACTTCTTAAAAATCTCTCAACAAGCTCTAATTGCATGCCAAGTCTCAGATCATGAAGAGCTCATTTGGCTAAAAAGTGACATGGGGTTCTATTATGGTCAATTTTAGCTCCATATAGGGTACCAAAATATCCAAATGGCTTTCCTTGGGTTTTGGCACCTTTTGGGCAAGTCTAAAAGTATGATTAGGACTTGTGTGGGCTGCCCAAATGGTCCCAAATCTCATGCATCTTATTTTGGCTATTTCATCCACACATATGCATATTTCTACAAAGCCATTCATGAAGTTACATTACCATAATATACTCAATTTACATTCCATCATTCACATAACATATCCTTTCATTTTTACATCATATAATATCATAATTACATATGTCCTAAGGGTCTTAGATCATTTACAACAATCATATACATCATTAGGCATTATTATGGCTTTCAAGAGCAAAAACCATACATATTGGTGTCAATCTCTTCTCTTCAAGGTGGTTGGCTTCCATTACCTTGTCCACTTAGTCCACTCAGCATGTTAGATCATTAGAGAGGAAGGAATGAGATTCAAAGAATCCCAATAGCTCATCTCCCATTCAATCATACATAATGGATGAAAATAAGTCTCATAAATGCATGTATGGTCATGTTGACATGTACAAACATTTAAGAAGCATTTTCATCATTTGAGAATGTCATACATAGCATACAAAGGCTTGCCAAGTAAGTGGATTGGCCTCACCTAATTTCTTGTGGATATTGGACTTGCCTCATGTAACGACCTTAACTTCCAATCATTATAATTAAGGTTAAGTGCGTGATTAATAACCATAAAATTTAAATTAGGGTTGAAAGTCATTACAACTAATTATATTCGAAAGATGCTGGGAAATTTGAACCTTAATGTTATTAGGGTCATTAATTAGACAACCATAATTATGCAAATGTGCACGTGTATTTAATCATTAATAAGGAGCCTTTGATTCTTCCATCCATTAATTCCAACTCATAAAAACCTCTTACAAGTGTTTCTAAATCATTATTTAGTATTACCATAAAAGAAACTAAGGTTTCTAGGTGAATATAAGAAATTGAGCACCTTCGCCGTGACTAAATTGCCTTTCGCCGTGGCCAATTACTCTTGGGTTCAACTCCTTACACCTCCACAAATTTCATGCATTTCGCCACAGCCAAATACCCTTTTAGCTGCGGCCAAATACCTTCTGGAACACCCCTAGACTTGCTTCTTAGACTTAACCGCGGCTAACCTCACTATTCGCCTTGGCCAATTTCTCTCTATTTTCTTCCTTGGCAAGTTCGCCACATTTGGCCGAGCCAATTAAATGTTGGCCGCGGCTAATTCTTCTCTATTACCATTTGGCCGATGCCAATTAAATGTTGGCTGCGGCCAATTCCCTTTTGTTCCTATTACTCCTAAGATTTCATCTCATGCTCTCTAATTCCCCCTTTAGCAACACTCTAGGCCACTTTAACTTAGTTTGTAAAGATTTAGTGTCTTTCTTTTACCTAATCTGCCTAACATATCTATCATCACCCATTCAAAACTCAAATGTGGATCCTTAACCCTCTAGCCACCATAAACTAGTGAGTTCCTAGATCAATGACAGCAAATGTATTCTGGTCACAAGGTGCATGAGGTTAATGCTTAATGTTCATACAAGATCAAATCACTTATCCATTGTTAGCCAATGACAATCATAATGTTCAATCTCATGATAATTAAATTACATATATAGTCCCTATACTTGGCAACTCATGATGCAATGCAGCAATAATACAAAACTAGTAATCTAGTTACAATACAATTTGACAAGGCTCACAAACCTATATGCTACCAAACCATTTAATAAGCTTCCATTAATTTTCTCCTTGCCACTAAGAGGTCCAGTCCCTGAAAATGTTAGCCCACAATGGGGTGAGATATACAATCTTAGTAACAAAAGGCAATTTCCATATATATGTACAAGTCAATCAATCCAATGCAATTTCATGTCATCAATACCAAAATCATCAATTCAATTCACAAATGAACTAGTTGAACTACCAATAACTACTGTCCCATACCAGCAATCATACACAACATGTTAATGGCCAATAATACCAGGAGAGGTCCGTCCACAGCACCTACTCCATAATGAGCACAACCAGGGCTCAATGCATTTGGGGTCTAATCACAACCTGGTCCTCGATCGAAGCACATGCATGGGTGGCAGCCACACCACAGCTCCACCATGGACTCACAAGGTCTAATTACAATAACAATCAAGTAGTCAACCAGTCATTTAGCATTTCAAAATCAAGCATGTGTAACAAATAGCAGATTAACATGAGCAGATTAACATGAGCATATACATGGAATTAGGAAAATAACCCTAGTTACCTTAATGAAGCCAATTACTCTTCCTTTAGCTACCATTATGACTTAAAGCACACCAGGCCTAACATAAGCATAATCATCATCATTTAACTATCATTAATTAGGAATTTCTCTATCCACAGATTAATCTTAACAAGAGTTCATTGAGAACTTCTTACCCAAGCTTCTTAAGGGTCTACATCACCAATTCAAAGTCACAATAACAAGAACTCACAATGGGTCACTCCTAATATCTCCATTTTCGCACATGTAAAAGTCATGTTCCAAAAGTTAGTCCAAATGATGGAAATTCAGTATATATACCACATAAGAGAAGAGGGAACACTTACCCATATACCTAATAGGTTAAATAGACTAAGTTGAGCCTCAACTATCAAGAACACATCATGGGAAATTCCAAAATTCAGTTTTCCACCATTATCTCCTTGTAATTTCACACAATAGTAGAACCCATTATGATAATCAATCCTTAGGGGCATTTTCCAGCAAAGTAATAGATAAAATGGAAGGGAAATGCTTACCTAATCATCCCTCTAACTTCCAACTTTGAAAAACTTGCAACAATCATCCAAGAACCATATTTCATCCTAAGAAGAGATGAAAGATTCTTAAAATGACAAACCAATCAGACCAGAATGAAGAGGAGAATGAGAGGGACATGTTTTATATAGATTATCTTGGCCAAATCTTCCTCTAGAAGTGAGAAATGGTGGAAGAATGCAGAAAAATCCTAGCCTCCCTCTCAACCTCCGAATTTTGCTTTGCCTCTGTGTTTTTTCTACAGAATGGGGAGGAGGCTAAGTGTATTTAGGGTCTAGTTGTGTTTAAATTAGGTCCCAAATAGGTTGTGGGTTGACCCGAAGGCCCAAATCCTTATGGGTTCTGATTTTTATGCTTGTTGGGCCTTATTTCATGAGTTGGGCTATAGAAATTTGATTGGGTTAGGCCAAGTTCCAAGAGTTAATCTAATTTCGGTCTGCATAATGTGTGTTGGGCCAACTATAAGAGCTCATATAAATTGGGTCTTGGACCTCTATTTCACTAAATCAAATTGGGTTATTGCTAAGTGATCTCTCTTGGCCCAAGTCTCATGATAAGAAGTTGGGCTTGCATCTAGAATCATTGGGCCTCCATAAATCCTTATCCATGGCTTACTAAAATAAATTTTAGGCCCAAATTAAGTCTTAACCCAATTGAAAACTTAAACCTATATTAATAGCTTTATTTCTCTGTAAATTTCCATTCATATAGTTTACCTAATTATTCCATAATAATTATTCTTAATTATTCCAAATATATTATTAACACCTTGATTAATTTTGGAGTGTTACACCTCACCCATTCTTTAATGCATTCTTGGACTCAACCATACTTTTGGGAGCCCACTTTTCTTTTGGGAGATTCTTTGCTTTGTCTCAACCAATCTTAAAGGTTCTCAACTCATCCTCACCATGGCTAAGGGTTCTTGGCCTCACCACACTCAAGCAAACCCAAGCATACATCAATAGCATCATATGAAAACATATTGTAACCTCATGGCACCATGGAATCAAAATCATGCTAGAACACTTTTCATGGGTTAAAAATACACATACACACATTCAAAGACAATGTAAGCACACATCCATGCATGAGAGAAGGTGGAGAGAGCTATCTTGCTTGCATTTACACATTTTTTTCTTGAGCCTTGAATCCTCTCCCTTGACCTCACACACCCAAGAAGGTGGAGATCACTTCTCTTGGCCTAGACACATTATATGGAAGCTAATTATACTCTTGAATCACATTCTAAAGCCACATAATCACGAGAAAAGCTAGGTGACTCATAAGGCTCTTTTATGGTTCCATAATGCACTTAATGAAGCAACCTTTGGAAAACATCATCTTAGCTCCATTCTCTCCATCTATTTATGATTCTTAACTCCATTTAAATCTCTTGGAGTCATCACACATACAATTTTAGCAGCCTAGCTAGGCTTTACTTCTTTAAGCCATATTATGGAACATATAAGGCCATCTCACTATCTATAGTTTCTAAAATTTTTCCAAGTCTTCCTCTCATATTCTCCCATAACACATGATACAAAACTAAGCTTAGAAGGAATTAAAACACTCCTTAGGTGCATGAACTCTCCTTGGCTGAAGCTATGCTTCCATATGGCACCAATGGAGTTGTTTTAATTTTTTTGATGGGAGAAGCATGTGGGAGGATCTCTTGGTGTCTTAGGAACTCATATATACTCTTAAACAACTTAAATTACTACTTGGAAGCTTTATCTTAGCCTACATGCAATCAAATCCCTAAATTCCATAACTTGCATCCTAAAGCTCCCTTTTCAATTCTAGTTGTATATTCTTAATCCTCACACTCCATAACCTTTGGTTCCATCAAGAACACATAAAGAAAAACTCTCTTCCTCACTTTATCTCTCTAGACCTAAGCTTAAATGGCTTGGAAACACAAGATTTTGTAAGTGTTTCAAATGAAGTCTTACCTTAAAACGGAGTTCTTTTCGCGTAGATTATTTTCCATTGATTGATTTCTTGAAAAGAGTTCCTTTTTAGATTGGATTAGACCTGAATCTTCAAGTTTTCAAGAAAAGAGTACCACCATCAGAGAGCTCTTAGAGAGAGAAATAACTTTCCTAGCAGGCGCGGGATGAAACGAGGCCGTTTACTTACCTAAACGGAAGCTTAAACTTTTTCTCTCTCCCCCTCTTAATGTCAAGCCATTGCTGCCCCTTTTTCTACAAATGGAAGTTTGGAGAAGGTGATAAGGTGTAATATTACCTAAGAAGCCTCTTTTACAATTTTTCAAATTAAATAAAATGCCTTTGGAATCACTCAAATTGGGGCTAAAACCTTTCTGAATGAATTAGTTAAAGTTCGGTCAACCAATGTTGGAAAACATCCACCGGAGGAGTTTTAACTGTCCTAGGGCTTCCTATGGTTTTCAGGGCCTGTGAGAACCCTAGAGAACTCTAAAAATTTCATTTAAAAAGCCCTCCTATGAGAATTCTAAAAATTTACTCAAAATGACGAAAATGCCCTTACGTTTCGTCGCTCTTTCGTTATATTTCGTTTCTTTATTCTAGCTCCAATTTTCTTTTCATCTGAGCCTGAGATTCTGATTGTTAGAAGTCTAGAATGCTTCCTAAACTTTTTTAAGACCTTAACTAAATCATTTCGGGGGACTTACTTTTGTATCTGGTGAATTTTGTTCGTTTATGGAGAAATCGTACGTTACGTTTCTTACGTTTTCTCTTGTTTTTAGAGAAACGAATGTTACACTTGGCACCTAACTAGAACATACATGTTCTCATAATTAAATACTTGGTTCCATTTATGAACATAATTAAATACATAAATAACCATCATCCTTACATAATGGTCAAGGTATACATACACACTTGCCAAAAGTTGGACTATTTGCATTACAAGCTTCATAATACATTGTCCATGCTATTCTTGATGCATAAATTATAGTTTAGCATATATAGTGCTTCTAGCACATAACTCTTAATATCTAATCCTCTCATCTTCCTTGATTTGGCTTGATAAACCTAAAATGGTTAATGAGAGTATGGGGGTGAGATTCGGGGAGAATCTCAGTAGCATAAACTCATCTAATTCAATGCACACTGTAACACCCCGAGATTAATTAAGGTGTTAATCATGGATTTAGATTAATTAAGAATAATTAATATGGGATAATTGGGCAAGTTAGTGAATGGAAATTTTAGAGAGATAAATTGTTAACATGGGTTTGAGAATTAATTGGGATAGAAATTTCATCTAGGCCCAAATTAATAGATCATGATGAGAGGCTAATGGAGGCCCAATGAGTTAGGTGCAAATCCAAACCTTTGAGCTCTTCAAACTTGGCCCAAACCCATTGAAACTTCAGCAACCCAATGTATGAAATTGGCCCAATAAAATTCTGCAGCCTAACACTTAAAACTGGCCTAACAAGCTAAAGTCTGAAGCCCATTAGGAATTGGACTTGGAGCAACCCATGACCCATCCCTTGACCCAACTTAAACCCACCTAAAACCCTAATGCTTTAGCCACTTTCTCATTTGCTGAAACACAAGAGGCAAAATTCGGAGGTTGAGAAGGAGGCTAGGGTTGGGGGCAAGAATTCTTCATTTTCACACACTTAGAGCAAGATTCAGCTAAGGTAATAGTTATACAACTTAATCCCCTCATCTTTCTCTTTAATTTGGCTCGATTATTTTTTCATTTGGAGAGTTTTCATCATACCCAAAATCTGAAATGTGGGTGTTTGGGGGATTTTCTTAGTGAAATTCGTAGGTTGAGGTTGGGGCTGGTATTAGGTGAGTTTAAACCCCCCATTTTGATGCTTTCTTTGTTGGTTTGGGACCCCCATAGCTGATTTATATTATGGGTATTAATTTTGTACGAATTTGCTTAGGATTTTGGGTGGAATATTGAGATTTCTGGTAGAGGACACTTTAATCCGAATTTAGGATTTGTGGTGGCTGGGTAAGTGTTCTTTAGGTAGTTAATAGCATTTAAATCCCTTGGGTACTTGTTATGACTGTTGATGATAGATTAGAGTAGTAATTATCTGTGCTATGATTATAGGGAGACTTTGCTCCATTGGTGGCTGTTGCAAATTTGACTATAAGTAAGGTAGCCGGGGTTTATATTAATTCCACGCATGTATCTGTTTAATTTCGTATTTACTGTACATGAATGATTTGAAACGCTGAATGAATTGGTTGGCTATCTATTGTATGATGATTGGACCTTGTGAGTCCATGGTGGAGCTGTGGTGCGGCTGCCACCCGTGCATGTGCTACGATCGAGCACCGGGTTATGATCAAACCCTAGATGCACTGAGCCCTGGTTGTGCTCAATGGGGAGTAGGTGCTGTGGACGGGCCTCTCCCAGTGTTAATGGCTTTTAACATGTTAAAAATATGATTGCTAGTATGGGATAGTAATCATGATAGCCTAATTATTTCATTTACTGAGATGACTGATATGATTCTGATATTGATTTTGATTCATGCATATATGTTAATTAAACTGGATTATATGATGGAATTATCTTAGTTACTGAGATTTATATCTCACCCCATTTTATGGGATTACAATTTCAGGTGAAGGTTCCTCGAGTAAGGATAAGGGTAAGCAAGTGGATGAACATCCATGAGCTGAGGCCCGGTGTGGGGGAGCTACACTTGGTCTGAGTAGAATAGGATAGATGCTAATTTTTGTTAGGTCTTGTATAGCATCATCATGTATCTATATTGCCAAGTGTAAGAGTATGTATTTTGATAATATAATGTGTATCTATTGAGGAATAGGCCTTACTTTAAATTAGTAATTGATGTATGGATTTGTGTTATTTACAATGAGCCTTGTTGAACTTTGATGTAGCTTATTATTGGAGATGTAATCTTGACATAAGTGATATCTATTGATAATTCATGAACTCTTGTTATTGTTATTTTACAAATTGCTGATGAATGGACTTGCTGATATAGGGTAATTAGAGGAAAGAAAATGACCCTTGAATCTTGAATTAGAGAAGATGGATTAGTCGGATAAATTAGGCTAATGAAAGCCATTTGAGCCCCACAATTGAGGTAGAAGAACCTTAGGGTGAGATTGGAGGGAGAAAGGAGAGTATAAGTCCAAATTTTCGGAGTGTAGGACTAGAAGGTACTTCGCTGCAGCTAAAATTGAGTTGGCTGCGGCCAATAGAGGCGAAATTGCCCAGGGAGAGTGCCAGAGAGGAATTCGCCGCGGCAAAATGTAAATTGGCTGTGGCGAAATGTGAGAGGTCAAACTGGAAGTCATCCAGAGAGAAATTCACCGCGGCGAATTAAGGAATTGGCCGCGGTGAACTTTTAGGAAAATGTCTCCAGCATTCCAGAGAGGAATTGGCCGTGGTGGAAGGAGGAATTGGTTACGGCCAATATCGAGAGGCGAGCGAGGAAGTTCCAGTAGGCTTCTTCATCGCGGCGCCATGTAGGTTGGCCGCGGCGAAGGTCCGCCGCGGCGAAACTAGTGATGAAGAAAAGGGTAAACAGAAAGGAATTAGCCGCGACTAAGGGTAATTTGACTGCGGCTAACATGCTAAAACACTTATATTAACTAGAAAATCTTGGTTTTCCATATGTTAATCACAAAGGATGATCTAGAGTCATTAGGATGGGTTATAACTGATGTGTAATAGACCCAAGGCTTATAAATGGATGTTTAATTCCCTTATGAGTATAAGTGTATGTAATCGTATGATTGATGACTCTAATTACATTAAGGTTTAAATTTTTCCACATTTTCATAACCTACAATGATTAATCACGTGTTTAACCTTAATTAGCATGATAAGAAATTAGGGTCGTCACACACACAAGAATGCCATGAGTGAATACAATGGATGTGGTGCAAGAATGTTATGCTCATGCATCATGTAAATCATAACATAAAAACTATAACACCATAAGTTTCTAGCTTGTCTTATGCTATTCTCATGCCTTAAACCATGCATCTCACAAAGGAGGCAAGAAAATGACATTAAAATCATGAATATTTTGTATTGCGTAATGTATAAATTTTTCATTTGATGTCTCGCAGACTATGTGAGCTTATGTATCACATTCTCATATATAATTACATAGATGTAACTCAATTCCATCACCAAATGTGGCCAAGAACTTGTGCAAGTGAAAGAAACACACAAAATATCATAGTGTAGCCTCGGCCAAAATTTTATATTTTCTGTCACAAACTTTGAAAAATCATAACTAATTTTAAAAAAATCAAATTCATGCATTCTTTACCATTTTGGAAAGATAAAGATGTCTAGTTTATGTTAAAAATATGTCCAAGTCATGGAACATCAAGTAGAAGACGTTTGACATTCGAAAAGCACCCAAGATCTCAGCTTCCTGGGCTACTGTCACAAGTTACTATCATAAACTTTGAAAATTTATAACTAATTCTACAAAAATCAAAATCATGCAAATTTAGTTAATCTGAGAAGCTACAGATGTTAAATTTAAGGGAAAAATATCTTTAGATATGCGAAGTCCATTTAGGAATTGAATTATGATGGAACAATACTAGAGGTCAAGTGGCATTACTGGTACTGACATGAAACTTCAAAAATTCATAACTCTCTGTTTAGACCTCCAAATGAGGTGATCATGATGGCCACAGAAATCTTATAATCTCTAATTTATGTATGTAAATTTCACAAGCATTGGATACCATTTGACCATCAGATGACTTAGAACACAAAACTAACCATATGAATATTACATGCACCAGAATAGTAGAAAAATCCTAACTTTGAAAATTCATAATTAATTCTGTAGAGCTCCAATTTTTTTGCACTTTAGCTTCTCAAAAATCCCTCAATGAGTTCTACATTTTTGTTAAATTTCATGGGAAGATTCATCCATTTGGTTAGTTTATCCCATATGGTTCTGGTTTGGTCATTTCTATGGTCTTAACTTGAGCACGTGGGATTGTACCAAATTGACATTCTAAACTTGTCTCAAAGGTGCACAAACCCAGATTTTGGAAGCTCACACTCTCACTCCATGCCATACACAAATTTCCATAATGCTAGTCTTACTATTCCATGTCCAATTTGCATTGTAACATTCACATAACATAAACTCTCATTTGTACATGATACATTAGCATAATTACACATGTTCATAAGGTCATAAGACAAATACAATAATAGATTACAATATTTGTCACTCATATGACCTTAGAGATATAAAATCTATGCAAATTATTATCAATCTTTTATCTCCCAAGTTGTTGACTCCTATTACTTTGTCCACTTAGTCCACCTAGCATGTTAGAACATTGGATAGGAGGGAATGAGATTCAAAGAATCCCAATAGTTCATCTCCTTTTCAATTACACATAAAATATACAAAACAAGTCTTAAAAATGCATGCATGGGCATAATGAATGACATGAACATTCAAGAAGCAATCTTGGCATGTGAGTAACTCATACAAGGCATCCATAGGCTTGCTAAGTAAGTGGATTAGCCTCACCCATTCACTCATAGATTTTGGACTTGCCTCAAGCACATGCTCATAGAGGTTTTAGCTTAACCTCACTCATGAGTGACACTTTACTTTCTCTCAACCATTTCTAAGGGTTCTTGGCTCATCCTCACCATGGCAAAGAGTTCTTGGCTTCTTCACACTCAAGCAAACCCAAGCAAACATAATAAACATACTTTAGAAACATAATGCATCATCATAGTACTATGGAATAAGAGCTCATGCTAGAACACTTTTCATAGCTTAAAATACACATACACATATTCAAAGACAAGCCAAGTATATGTTCATACATGAGAGAAGGAGGAGTGAGTTACCTTTGGTGCAACTACACACTTTTCTCCTTGAATTTGCTTTCCCTTCCTCGGCCTCACACACACAAGGGTGTGGAATTGATTTCTCTTGGCCTAAATACAATTTATGGAAGCCAATTAGGTTCATAAAATTAATTTTAAGGCCATACATCTTTCTTAAACACTGACTTAGTCTATTAACCTCTTTATGGTTCCAAGAATACACCCAATGAAAAAACACCCATCAAATGAGTTCTAGACTCCATTCTTTCCTTTCATTTATGATTCTTGACTCCTTTTAAACCTCTTGGAGTCATCACACAATTAAAAGAAAGAGCCAAATCACATGTTGCTTCTTTAAGTCATATTATGGAATCTAAGACACCAATTCATTCTCTAGGCCTCCTAAATTTTTCCTAAGGTTTTCCCTCATTTTCATTCATCATATATGACTCAAAAATGGGCTTGGAAAAATTTAAAACTCTCCCTAGGTGTCTCATCCCCTCTTGGCTAAGCTTATGCACCATTTGGCTTCCATGGAAGTTTGTTTTATTTTCTTGATGGAGGATGCACATGGGGAAACTTCTAGGGATCTTAGGAGCTCATTCAAATATTTATTTAGGCCTAAGAATTATTGTATAAAATCAAATTTTGCAAAGAACATTTGAAACCCTAGATTTGCTATCTTAATATAACACCATAATTTTCTAACTTATCTTATGCCATTCTCATGCGTCACATCATGCATTTTATGAAGGAGCAAAAAAAAAAAAAGGATATAAAATAATAAATTTCTTAGCATTGCGCTATGCATAAATTTTTCCATCTGGAGTCTCGTGGGCCATATGGACTCATGTATCATATTATTATATTTAATTACATGGATACAACTCATTTGCATCATTAAAGGTGGCCTACATCTTGTGGAACTTAAAGGGAAGCATGAAATACATACATATATTTTTGGCTAGATTTTCCACATTTTTGTCACAAACTTTGGAAAATCATAACTAATTCTAGAAAGATTGAAATCATACATTCTTGGCTATTCTAGAAATCTACACATGTATAATTTATGTTAAAAATATGTCTAGATTATAACATCTAACACAGAGGATATTTGACATCCAAAAAGGTCCAGAGGTCAGGCTGTCCACTGGTGCTGTCACAAAATTCTACAACAAACTTAAAAAATGTCCAATCAATTCCACAAAAATCCAATCCATGCAAATGATACCAATTTGGAAAGATGAAAATGTTAGCTAGAGTACAAAAATAACTCCAAACCAATTCAGGCATGCCTAGAGCTCAAAACCTAATCAAACAGTACCTGAGGTCAGTTTGAGTGCCTGGGTAGAATCTTTAAAAATTCATATCTCTCTATCTAGACATCCAAATAGGGTGCTTCCAGTTGGCACAAGTCATTGGAAATGTTTAGTTTCTTCATATAAAACTTCATGGCAATTGGACATCATTTGGGCCCTATGTGATAGAAATTATTTTCAGACCAAGTGAACAGTACATCAGACCAAAATTAGAATTTTTGCCAACTTTAAAAATTTATCAAATATTCTCTAGACCTCTAAAAATTCTATTTTCTAGCTTCTCAAAAAGCTCTAATTGTATACCAAATCTTAGATCAAGAAGAGCTCATTTGGACAAAAAGTGGTAGAGGGTTCTAAAATGGTCAATTCTTGGTCCTTACAAGATACCAAAATGTCCAAATGGCTTTTCTTAGGGTTTGGTACCTCTTGGGCAAGTTCTAAAGCATAAATAGGACTTGTATGAATTGCCCAAATGGTCCCAAACCTCATGCATCTCAATTTGACCATTCCACTTCCATTTGTACACAATTGCATAATGTCACTTAAGAAGCTAGTTTGCCATAACACACTCATTTTACATTCTAATGGTCACATAACATAACCTCTCATTTATACATCACATATTAACATTATTACACATGTTCAAGAGGTCATATACCATATGCAACAATGGGTTACATCATTTGACATTAATATAGCTTTAAAGAACAAAAACTATGCACTTTGATGTGAAGCTCTCATTTCTCATGTGGTTGGCTTCCATTCCCTTGATCTCTTAGTCGACCTAGCATGTTAGATCATTGGGGAGGAGGGAATGAGATTCAAAGAATCCCAATAGCTCATCTCCCATTCAATCATACATAAAAGATGCAAAACAAGTCTTACAAATCTATGCATGAACATATGGACATGTGCAACCATTCAAGAAGTATTTTTGGCATTTGAAAAAGTTATACATAGCATACAAAAGTTTATCGAGCAAGTGAATTAGCCTCACCCATTCACTTATGGATTTTGGACTTGCCTCACCCATTCTTTAAGATGTTATTAGACTCGACTTTGCTTTTAGGAGTCAACCTCACTTTTGGGAGACTCTTTACTTTGTCTCAACCAATTTTAAGGGTTCTTGGCTCATCCTGACCATGGCTAAGGATTCTTGGCCTCACCACACTTAGGCAAACCAAAACAAATATCATAAACATCATTTAAAAACATAATGCATCATAATAGTACCATGGGGTAAGAGCTCATGCTAGAACATTTCTCATGGCTTGAAATACATATATACATATTTAAAGACAAGTAAAACAAAAAATCATGCATGAGAGAAGGTGGAGAGAGCTACCTTGGATACAATTACACACTTTTTCTCTTGAATCCAAGCTCCCTCTTTCAGGTGCACACACACAGAAGTGGGGATGATTTCTCTTGGCCTAAATACAATTTATGGAAGCCAATTAGGTTCATGGAATTAATTCTAAGGCTACACAACTTGCTTAGATACTAATTTGATCTATAAACCTCATTATGGTTCCATAATTGCACCTAATGAAGCAACATCTCTCAAATAAATTCTAGGCTCCATTCTTTCCTTTCAAATATGATTCTTAACTCCTTTTAATCCTCTTGGAGTCATCACACAATCAAAACCAAGAGCCTAGCTATATGTTGCTTCTTTAGTTCATAATATGAAACATAAAGTACCAACTCATTCTCTAAGGTTCTTAAATTTTTCCCAAGGCTTCCCCTCATATTCATTCATCATATATGACTCAAAAATGGGTTTAGAAAAA
Source organism: Erythrophleum fordii (assembly GCA_032878935.1). Classification (NCBI taxonomy): domain Eukaryota; kingdom Viridiplantae; phylum Streptophyta; class Magnoliopsida; order Fabales; family Fabaceae; genus Erythrophleum; species Erythrophleum fordii. The sequence goes on along the minus strand of JAVQMF010000049.1, from coordinate 1,316,483 downwards.
TTTAAAACTCTCTCTGGCTACATGAACCTCTCTTGGCCGAACCTATGCTAGGTTTTGGCATCCATGGACTTTGTTTTATTTTCTCAAGGGGAGATGCATTTGGGGAGCCTCTGATGGATCTTAGGAACTCATTTAAACTCTTATTTAGGCCTAGGAATCATTGTACATAATCAGATTTTACAAGGTGCAATTGAAACCTTAGAAATTGCATCTTGAAATCTAATGGCCTTTTGTTAATTCCCTTTACATATTCTTAATCTCTACACCCTTTTTCCTTCGAATCACCCTTGGTTCTGCCTAAAAATCAAATCCTTTTAGGGTTTCTTAGGTTAGGCAAAATGGAGAAGGAGGGGAACCAAAGGTAACAACCATAGGAGGAGAAATTACCTTGTTTTCTTACTTTTTCTCACTTGAATCTTGCTTTCTCCAAGCTCTTCTCTTCAAATCCGAAATTTCCTCTAAGTTTCTCCCTTAAAACAGATTTGTAAACTCCATTTTAATTGAAGGAAACAAAGGAGAATGGAGGAGAGAAGGTTTGGATGGAAGAAAGCATGAAAAACTACTAAGAAACCATACCTTAAAGCTTGAATTTCTTATCGTCTTCTTCTTTCCTTGGTGTGCCTAAGCCCTAGCCTTCTTCTTTGAAATTGGGGAGAAAAATTTGAGACTAAATGAAGGGGAGAGTGGGGCGCCTCCTATTTATAGGTGTAGGAGAATGGCTTTTTCAAAAATTTCCATTTTGCCCTTCGTTCTTGGCATTTTCGTTTCTCCTTCATTTTAGCTCCTTTTTTAGAACCATCTTTTCCATTATAAAATTTAGGTTCCCAATTTAGTAAAATGCCTTTGGAATCACTCAAATCAGAGTTAAAACCTTCTTGAATAGATCTGTCAAAGTTCGGGTACACTGACTTTGGAAAACATCCACCAGAGGGGTTTTAACTGTCTTAGGGCTTTTTATGGTTTTCAGAGCCTCTGAGAATCCTGGAGAACTCAAAACTTTCATTTAAAAAGCCCTCCTATATAAATTTCAAAATTTGCTCAAAATTACAAAAATGCCATTATGTTTCGTAAGTTTTTCATAAGAAATTGTTTCTTCATTCTAACTCTGTTTTTCTTTCCATCTAAGCATGGGATTCTCATTTTTACGAGTCTAGAATGCTTCAAAATTTTTTTGGGACCTTAACTACATCATTTTGGGGGACTTCCTTTTATATCCAGTGAATTTCGTTTGTTGACAGAGAAATCGTACGTTACGTTTCTTACATTTTCTCTCGTTTTCAGAGAACCGAATGTTACACTTGAAATCCAATGGCTAGTTTGTTGTTTTCTTTACATATTCTTGTTCTTCTCCCTCAAATTTTTAAGATTCACCCTTGGTTTAGTTAAAAACTTAACTCCCTAAGGCTAGCCATATGTAGGTCCAAATGCTCACAAGAGAAGGGAGGAGGAAGATTGTAATATTTGATTCTCTGAAATGAGAGAAAACGTAAGAAACGTAAAGTACAGTTTCTCCATAAACGAATAAAATTCACCAGATCCAAAAGCAAGTCCTCTAAAATGAATTAGTTAAGGTCTCAAAAAATTTGGGAAGCATTCTAGACTTCTAAAAATGAGAATCCCAGGCTTAGACGGAAGGAAAAATGGAGTTGGAGTGAAGAAATGAATTTAAACGAAAGGTTGACGAAACATAAGGGTATTTTGTCATTTTAAGAAAATTTTGAAATTCACATAGGAGGGCTTTCTAAATGAATTTTTTGAGTTCTTCAGGGTTTTCAAGGGCCTTGTAAATCATGGGAAGCCCCGGGACAAACTCCTCTGATGGATGTTTTTCAATGTCAGTTGACCCGAACTTTGACTAATTCGTTTAGAAAGGTTTTAGCTCTAATTTGAGTGATTCCAAAGGCATTTTACTAATTGGGAATCTAAATTTCATAATGGAAAAGACGATTCTAAAAAAAGAGTTAAAACAAATTAGAAACGAAAATGCTAAGAACCGAGGGAAAAATTAAAGTTTTGAGAAAAAGGAAGCTTCTTAAGTACTCTTTATTATTCACATTTCTTCTCCCCCACATTTAAACCTACCCACTTCTAGCCTCAAACCAGAAAAATAAGGCAGCTCTTAGGGGCACCAAAGGAGGGGATTTTCAAGGGAGAAAATTCAAGAAAAAGGTAAGAAAAGTGTGGAATTTTATGCTCGTCCCTTTAGTAGACTTGTTCCTCTCATTCTCCTCTTCATTTCTATAGTTTCGTTGATGGATTTGGTGATGTTTTGGGTCTGGTCCAGAGGACGAATAACAGATTTTGAAGGAGAGGAACTCACCACTTGGAAGAGTACTTGTGAAAAGCTAGGAAATCAAGATAAGTTGTTGTCTTCCATGCTTCTTCTTCCCTTCTCCTCCTTGTGAGCATTTCATCCCATATAGAGCCCAATCAAAGGGAGATGAATTCTGTAACACCATATATTTCTAGCTCATATCACCACATTTACATGTCTCACATTCATAACTTCCATGAAGGAGTAAGAAAAAGGAGTTAAAATAATACAATTTCTTGCATTATGTCGTGTATAAAAATTTCATTCGATATCATGTAGACCGTGTGAGCTCATACTATATATTCTCATATTTAATTACATGGATACAACTCATTTGTATCATAAAATGTGTCCCACATCTCAAGAAAATCGAAATGAAGCATAAAATATGGATGTTTATTTTCGGACAGATTTTGCCTCTTTTCTGTTCAAAATTTGAAAAATCATAACTAATTATACAAAAATAAAAAAATGCATTCTTAGTTATTTTGGGAAGCTACAGATGTGTAATTCATACTAAAAATATTTCTAGATCATAACATCCATCACAGAGGATGTTTGACATATGAAAAATTCTAAAGGTCAAACTACCTTCTGGAACTGTCACAGATTTCTGTAGCAAATTTTAAAAATTTCCAATTAATTCCAAAAAACTCCAATTCATGCAAATGATACCAATATGGAAATTTCTGGATGTTAGCTAAAGTGGAAAAATAGCTCCAGACCAGCTCAGGCAATCTAGACCTCAAAATTCAATGGAATAGTAACTGTGGTCGGGTAAGGGTCCTAATACTAGATAGAATCTTTAAAAATTCATATCTCCCTCTCTAGACCTCCAAATGAAGTGATTCTAGTTGGCACTACTCACTGTGAATGTATAGTTTCTCTGTATAAATTTTTGTGGCAATTGGATATCATTTGGGCCTTGTGTGATAGAATTCATTTTCAGACCCAATGAATAGTGTAGCAAACCAAAATTAGAAAAATTGCCAACTTTGAAAATTCATCAAATATTCTATAGACCTCTAAAAATTTTCATCTTTAGCTTCCCAAAAATCTCTCAATGAACCCTAATTGCATGTCAAATCTTAGATTAAGAAGAGCTTATTTGACCACAAAGTGACATAGGGTTCCATTATAGTCATTTTTGGCTCCATATGAGGTACCAAAGTGACCAAATGGTTTCCCCTTAGTCTTGGTACCTTTTGGGCAAGTCCAAAAGCATATTTAAGATTTGTATGAACTGCCCAAATGGTCCCAAACCTCATGCATCTTATTTTGGCCTTTTCATCCACACATATACACATTATATCAAGCTTTCCAAAATGCATATCTTGGCATTACATATCCAAATTCCACTCTAGTGTTCATACATCATATCCATACATTTATACGTCACATGTTATCATAATTACTCATGTCTAAGGGGTTATAGACCATATACATCAAAGGGTTACATCAATTGACACAAATATGGCCTTAAAGTAGTAAAACTCAAGCACTTGATTGTCAAACTGTTTCCTTCAAGGTGGTTGGCTTCCATTACCTTGTCCACTTAGTCCACCTAGCATATTAGATCATTAGAGAGGAGGAAATGAGATTCAAAGAATCTCAATAGCTCATCTCCTATTCAATCATACATAATGGATGCAAACAAGTCTCATAAATGTATGTATGGTCATGTTGACATGTACAAACATTCAAGAAGCATTTTCATAATTTGATTATGTCATACATAGTATACAAAGGCTTGCTAAGCAAGTGGATTGGCCTCACCCAATTTCTTGTGGACATTGAACTTGCCTCACTTATTCTTTAAGAGATTCTTGGACTCAACCATGCTCTTGGAAGCCTATCTTACTTTTGCGAGACTCTTTGTTTTGTCTCAACCAATCTCAAGGGTTCTTGGCTCATCCTCACCATGGCTAAGGGTTCTTGGTCTCACCATACTCAAGCAAACCTAAGCATACATCAAAGACATCATATAAGAGTATATTGCAACATCATGGCACCATGGAATTAAAATCATGCTAGAACACTTTTCATGGCTTAGAAACACACATACATACATTCAAGACAAGCTAAGCATATATCTATGCATGAGAGAAGGTGGAGAGAGCTACCTTGTACACAATCACACACTTTTTCCCTTGAATCTTCTTTCCTTACTTTGGCCACACACACACACAAGAGTGTAGGGAAGGTTTCTCTTGGCCTAAGCACAATTTATGGAAGCCAATTAGGTTTATGGAATTAATTCTAAGGTCACACATCTTTCTTAGACACTAAGTTGGCTTATGACCTCATTATGGTCCATACATGCACCTAATGAAGTAACATCCCTCAAATAAATTCTAGGCTCCATTCTTTCCTTTCAAGTATGATTCTTGACTCCTTTTAAGCCTTTTGGAGTCATCACATAATTAAAATAAAGAGTCTAACTACATGTTGCTTTTTTAGATCATATTATAGAACATATAAGGCCATCTCACTATTTATGGTTTCTAAAATTTTTTCAAGGCTTCCTCTCATATTCTCCCATCATACATGATGCAAAACTAAGCTTGGAAGAAATTAAAACACTCCCTAGGTGCATGAACCCTCCTTAGCTGGAACTATGCTTCCATAAGGCACCAATGGAGTTTCCTTGCTTCATTTGATTGAAGAATCATGTAGGAAGCTCTCTTGGTGTCTTAGGAACTCATATGAACATTTAAATATCATAAAATATGGCTAGGATTCATGATAGAGGTCAAGGTACAATCAAAACCCTAACTTCCATAACTTACATTTTAAAGCTCCTTTTTCAATTCTACTTGTATATTCTTAATCCTCATATTCCATAACCTTTGGTTCCATCAAGAATACTTAAAGAAAAACTCTCCTCCTCACTTTCTCTCTCTAGACCTAAGTTTAAATGCCTTGGAAACACAAGATTTTGTAAGTGTTTCAAGTGAAGTCTTACCTTAAAACAGAGCTCTCTTCGTGTAGATTATTTTCCACTAATTGATTTCTTGAAAAGAGTTCCTTTTTGGCTTGGGCTAGACCTAAATCTTCAAGTTTTTAAGAAAAAAAACCACCATTAGAGAGCTCTTAGAGAGAGGAACAACTTTCCTAACTAGCGCGGGATGAAACGAAGCTGTTTACTTATCTAAACGGAAGCTTAAACTTCTTATCTCTCCCCCTTCTTAATGTCACACCATTGCTGCCCCTTTTTCTGCAAATGGAAGTTTGGAGAAGGTGATGCGGTGTAATCTTACTTAAGAAGCCTCTTTTACAATTTTTCAAAATAACCATTTTGCCCCTACGTGCCTATTTGCTCCGTTTAGGCTCATTTTAACTCCTTTTTGAGAAATGTATTTTCTATCATAAAATTTAGGTTTCGAATTAAATAAAATGCCTTTGGAATCACTCAAATCGGGGCTAAAACCTTTACGAACAAATTAGTCAAAGTTTAGGTCAACTAATATTAGAAAACGTCCATCGGAGGGACTTCAGCTGTCCCGGGCCTTCCCATGGTTTTCAGGGCCTCTGAGAACCTTGGGGAACTCAAAACTTTCATTTAAAAAGCCCTCCTGTGAGAATTCCAAAATTTTCTCAAAATGACAAAAATGCCCTTACGTTTCGTCAACCTTTTGTTACCTTTCATTTCTTCATTCTAGCTCTATTTTTCTTTCTGTTTGAGCCTGGGATTCTCATTTTTAGGAGTCTAGAATGCTTCCCAAATTTTTTAGGATCTTAACTACATCATTTCGGGGGACTTCCTTTTATATCCGAAAAATTTCGTTTATTTACAGAAAAATCATACGTTACATTTCTCACGTTTTCTCCTATTTTCAGAGAACCAAATGTTACAAATTCTGGTCCTAAAAAGGGAGATTCATAGATTTTAGAGTATGAGAAGCAAGTAGGTGTAAAGAAATCAAAGAAGAAGCATGAAAATACAACATAGAAAAGTTAGGGATTCATGGAGACATTGTGAAAGCTGTTTTGATCCATGAATTCCCTAGCCTAAATGAGTGTTTACTTGAGTTCCTAATATCCCTAGAGACCTCCCCACACACCTCTTCCATCAAGAAAATAAAGCAAACCCATTACTTTCCTTTTTCATGTGTTATTTCAGCCTAGGGCAGAACTATAGGTTAGGGATAGTTTTAATTTATTCCAAGCTTATTTTTGAGTTATATATGATGGAAGAGGATGAGAGGAAGCCTTGGAAAAATTTTAGAAACCATAGATAGTGAGATGGAGGTGTAGGCTCTATAATGTAGCATAATTAAGCAACTCCTAGCTAGGCTCCTTAAAATGATTGTGTGATGACTCCAAGGAGTCTAAATGGAGTCTAAAATCATAGATTAAAGGAGAGGAGGGAGCCAAGATCATGAATTCTTGTAGTTGCTTCATTAAGTGCCTTATGGAAGCATAATGGAGCCATAGACCAAAGTGGCCTCATGTAAAGTGTGTATAATGCCAAGGCTTGTTCCCATGAGTAATTCATGTTTCTTTTGGCGTATTTAGGCCAAGAGAAGTTAATGCTCCTTAAAATTTTGGTTAGACTGAGAAGAAGGAAGGGAAATTTAGAGAAAAAGTGTGCTTGTATAACCAAGGTAGCTCTTTCCAGCTTCTTTCATGCATGAATGTATACTTGGCTTGTCTTTGAATGTGTGTATGTGTATTTTAAACTATGAAAAATGTTCTAGCATGAACACTTATTCCATGGTACCATGATGATGCATTATGTTTCTAAATGATGTTTATGATGCTTGCTTAGTTTGCTTGAGTGTGGTGAAGCTAAGAACCCTTAGCCATGGTGAGGATGAGCCAATAACCCTTAGAATTAGTTAAGACAAAGTAAAGAGTCTTCTAAAAGTGAGGTTGACTCTCAAGAGTAAGGTTGAGTCAAGAACCTCTTAAAAAATGGGCGAGGCAAGTCCAAAATCTACAAGTGAATGGGTGGGACTAATCCACTTACTTAGCAAACCTATGTATGCTATGTATGACTTGGTTAAATGTTAAAAATGTCTCTTGAATGATTGCACATATCAATATGCCCATGCATACATTTATAAGACTTTTTTTTCATCTTTTATGTATGATTGAAAGGGAGATGAGTTGTTGGGATTCTTTGAATCTCATTCCCTCCTCTCCAATGTTCTAACATGCTAGGTGGACTAAGAGAACAAGGAAATGAGAGCCAACCACTTGAGAGATGAAAGCATGACATCCAAGTGCATAGATTTTGTTTCTTTAAGGCCATATGAGTGGCAAATATTGTAACCCATTGTTGTATATATCCTATGATGTTATGAACATGTACAATTATGCTAATGTATCATGTGTAAATGAGAGTTAAGGTTATATGTACGGAAATATGTATTTTGGACATGTAATAGCAAACTAGTATTATGGAAATATATGTATAAATGGAAGTGGAATGGCCAAATTGAGATGCATGAGATTTGTGACCACTTGGGCAGTTCATACAATCATATTCATACTTTTAAACTTGCCTAAGAGGTGCCAAATATCAAATGAGACCATTTGGTACCTTATATGGAGCAAATTTAACCATATTGGAAACCTATACCACTTTTTGTCCAAATGAGTTCTTCTTGGTCTGATATTTGACATCTATTTAGAGCTTGTTGAGAGATTTTTAGGAAGCTAAAGTTCAGAATTTTTGGAGGTCTATGGAATATTTGATAATTTTTCAAAGTTGAAAAAATTTCTAAAATTAGTTCAGTGCATTGTTCACTTAGATGCGAAATTAAATTCTATCACTTAGGGGCAAGTGATGTCCAATTGCCACAAAATTTTATAAGAAAAAACTAGACATTCCCAATGACTTATGCCAACTAGAAGCACCTCATTTGGATATCTAGAGAAGGAGATATAAATTTTTGAAGTTTCTATCTAGTATCAAGAGTCCAGACAGACCTAAGTTATTGTTTGATTAAGTTTCGAGTCTTGGAAATGCCTAAACTGGTATAAAGTTATTTTTTATCCTCTAGCTAACATCTATAACTTTCTATATTAATATCATTTGCATGGATTGAATTTTTGTGAAATTAATTGGATATTTTTGAAGTTTATAGCAGAAACCTATATTAGTACTAGTAGCCAGTCAGACCTTTGCACCTTTTCAAATGTTAAACGTCCTCTGTGTGATATTTCATGACCTAGACATATTTTTAACATAAAGTAGACATCTGTAGCTTTCCAAAATGGTAAAGAATGCATGATTTCGATTTGTTTAGAATTAGTTATAATTTTTCAAAGTTTGTGACAGAAAGGTGAAGTTTCTGGCCAAGGCTACATCATGATGTTTTATGTGTTCCTTGTACTTGCACAAGTTCTAGGGCACTTTTGCTGATGGATTTGAGTTTTATTTATGTAATTAAATATGAGAATGTGATACATGAGTACATATGGCCCATGAGACTCTGAAAGAAAAATTTATACACTATGCACTGCAAGGAAATTCATTATTTTAAAGCCATTCTTCCTTACTTCTTCATGAAATACAAGTATGAATCTTGGAAGTGGCATGAGATAAGCTAGAAAGTTATGGTGTTACAAAGATTAAGTGAAGGAATAGCAAAATACTTTGATTTCCTTGGTTCTTCTTGCTTATTCTTCACCTTCCTTGGTCTACTTACGTCAATTTCAAAATTTCCCTTTTGTTCTTCCCTCAAAACAGATCCAAAATCTTCAATAAAACCATAGGAAAGAAAGGAAAATGGAGGAGAAGAGGTTTGTTAAAGAGAAAGCATGAAAAAAATCAAGAAATTCCATACCTTTCTTGCCTTTTTCTTCCTCTCTTGGTGAGCCTCATGGAGCTACTATTTTTCTGTAATTTAGGTAGAGGAAGTCATGCTTAAGAAGGTGGGAGAAAAAGGGAGAAGTGTGTGGGAGCTTCTAGAAACACACTTTTTCAAAAATTTCAATTTCATCCTTTCGTAATGGCAATTTCATTTTGGCTTCATTTTAGCTCCTTTTTTAGAACCGTCTTTTCCATTATAAAATTTAGGTTCCCAATTTAATAAAATGCCTTTGGAATCACTCAATTTGGAACTAAAACCTTACTAAACGAATCTGTCAAAGTTCAGGCTCACTGATATTGAAAAACATATACTGGAGGGGTTTTACCAGTCTTGGGGCTTCCTATGACTTTTGGGGCCTCTGAGAACCTTGGGCAACTCAAATTTCCCATTTAAAAAGCCTTCATATGTATTTTCCAAAAGTTACACTTGTTTACGAAAATACCATTATATTTCGTCAGTTTTTGTCACAACTTGTTTCACCATCCTGGCTCCATTTTTCTTTTCGTCTAAGCCTGAGATTCTCATTTTTAGGAGTCTAAAATGTTACTTAAATTTTTTGGGACCTTAACTAATTCATTTTGGGGGACTTGCTTTGTAAACACGCTCATTTCCATCATTTAATGAAAATCGTATATTACAAAAACTCATTCATTTATAGCCATGGCAACATCCTAAAACTAGCTAGGCTCTACTACTCTTAACTCGGGGCCAAGGAAGAGCTATTGCACTCAATTCTTTGCTTTAGAGAGTTAGGAGCCATCACATAAACTTTTCATAAACATAAGGTGCTTATAAAGCTCATATGAAAACAGAATGGATCATACTTCATGAAAGCATCAAGTAGCTACACACACAAGCATATCAACTCATCTAAGCACTCAATTGCATGCAAGAAGTAGAGAGAAAGCTACTTTAAGACTTGTGGAGGTCCATGATGCCACTAGCCCACTTGTTCTTGCTTTTTCTTTACATGCTTCTCAAGTTCACATACACAAAAAAATGGAGTTACTTTAGCTTAGCCTAAACACATTCATTCAAATGCAAGGCAACCTATTAGAACCCCATTCTAATTCATTTCCTTACTACATAAACCTATGAACACTTGTAAATTTAAGCAACTTTAAGTGCCTTAAGAGGGAAATATCATAATTCAACCTCTAAGCCTCAAGATCTCTCTTGATATAAGCCATAAGACTTTAATGGAATTCATTAGGGCCATCACACGCCAGCCAAAATGTGGCCAATACTAGGTTGCTTCATTAGGCTCTTTATGAACCCTAAAATATCACTTTTCAATATAGGACTCCTAAATTCATTCTAATGGTTCCATTAGTGTTTATTACTCATATTTAGACTACTTAATACCTTAGAATTCATGAAAGCACTCCCTCGGTACTTCATCTAGCTTTAGGTTAAGACACACTTCATAAAAGAGCCAATGGGAGTTTTCTTGCTTACTTCATGGATTTTGATATATGGCTATGTTCTCTAGTTTCTTTTTAGCTTAATTATGGTTTCATATAGCTTAAAATACTCTTATATGGTTCCAAATCTTTTATGGTTCACTTAAAACCTTAAGTGACATAACATGTTCTATATGGCTTTCTATGGTGTTTTCTTTGCACCATCTTACTCTCCTCCCTTGTAAACTCTTATTTCTATCAAATTTTTATTGGATTCAAGCTCTCTCCTCTGCCTCTTTCTCTAGGCCAAAACATAAGGAGGATGAAAGTCCAAGGAACATAAGGTTTTCTAACTTATGGCCAAAATGGTGATTCTCTTGCTTTATTTGATTGCTCCAAGCCTATATTTTTTCTCGTGAAGTTAGCCATCAAATCCCTCCTTTCAAGAATCTAAAACCATTAAGAGAAAGAGAATGAAGAGAGGAGAAAGTTTCATAACTGGCTTATTGCAAAATTTCATGTATTTTTATACATTTTTGCCTTAGCTTCCTTTCTCTTTTTTGTCCCATTTTTCATGCCATTTATGGTATTGCTCTTCTCAGTTCTGAATTGAAAAAGATGGCTACAGTGCTGACTTGACTATATTAAAAGGTAGAGGAAGATTTTTATAATAATTTTTGAATATTGATTACGTCCCTCCACTTCTATTCCATTGTTTGAGCTCATTTTAACTCCTTTTTTAGAACCATATTTTCCATATGAAAATGGTCCTCTAATTTATTAAAAATATTTTCTTCCAATTTTATAGAGTTCAAAGCCATCCTCAATCATCTAGTCAAAGTTTTGATCAACCCTTTGTCAAAAACATACATCGGGAGGGTTTTAACTATTTTGGTGGTTTCCATAGTTTTCAGGGGCTTTGAGAACCCTAGTGGGCTCAATTTTATTATTTAAAATCCTATCTTTAAATTTTTGAAAAGTTACCTAAAATTACAATTTTTACTACTGGGTTTCGTGTTAAGCTATTTAGCCATTTTGGCTTCGATTTCGAACCACCTTTAGATCTTTACCCTCATTTCTAGATACTCTGTTTATTAATCTAGCTTTATGTTGCCTTATTACATTTCATTCTGGGGGTCTCATTTTATAATCTGATCGATTTCAATCCAGTTCTAAAAAAAATTGATATTATAAGCCTTACCCATTATTAAGAGATTTTTGGCCTCACCTCACCCATTACCAAGGGTCTTTCGGCATAACCTAACCCATCAAGAGCTAATTCAATTTTAAATGCAATAAATGTCATACAATTACATATGATCATTAAGCAATGAATAATACACATAATTGGTAAACAATATATTCAAGTAATCTAAGACACTCAAGCAAACCAAGCATATATATACAAGAATGGATGAAAAGTTACCTTGACACAATTTCCAACTAGTTCCCTTTGATTCTTGTTTCCTCTTCCATGGCCTTACACGCATACTTGGGTAAAAATTCACTTGTTTGGCCTCGACACATCATATAGAGTACAAAACCATCAATCAAACCATGTTTATACTTATATTAGTCTCATAGATGCAAATTAGGACTTTAAGTGCAACCAATGGCCTTTTTGATTGCCTTAAAAGGAAACTCTTATAATTTAGCTTCTTAGCTCCAAAATCTCACTTGGTATGAGCTATATGCTCTAATAAAACTCATTAGAGCCATTATGTGCATGGTTAAATAAGTTTAATACTAAGTTGTTTCTTTAAGCTTAATTGAACCTTAAAATTTCACTTTTCAAAATAGGGCTCCTAAATTCATTCTAGTGGTTCCTTTAGGGTTTATAGTTCATCTCTAGCCACTTATAGTCTTAGAATCATTGAAACAACTCCTTAGGTACCACTTCTTGTCTTAGGCTGAGACATGCTAAGGGCTTCCATGGAGTTTTGTGCCTTTCTCTTAGGAATTTGGCATATGTGGAGGTTCTTTGGTTTCTTTCTAGTTCAAGATTGGCCTTATGTAGCTTAAAACAATTTCTCAAAGTTCTAAAATTTTCAAGGTGCAAGTGAAACCCTAGGTGGCCTAACTTGTATTCTAAAGCTTTTCAATTGATTCTTTTTACATCATTTAAATCTCTATACTTCAAAACCCTAATTTTTATCATGTTTAAGCCAAAATAAAACTACCTCTGGGATCTCTCTCATTTGGATGAACTTAAGGAGGAAAAAAGCTTAAAGGAAACATAGGTTTTCTAGTATAATCCATACATCAATTGAAAGAATTCTTAATGGGGAATATTTTGGGGCAATTGGCTTCCTTAAAAGAGCTTCTTCCTTCATGAGTTTAGCCACAAAACTCACTTTTATAAGAAACCAAAACACCAAAACAAAAAAGGAGAAGGAGTAGAGAAATGTTTATACTAGTGTTATGGGCAAAATTAGCATGTAAGCTTACATAGGTGAAGCTTTTTCCTCCCTCCTCCCTTGGTTCTTCTCATGTCTCCTTGGTCTGCTAGTTGGAGCTAAATAAGTCAGTTATGGGAATGAGAGAGGGTTGACGTGCTTATAAAAAGAGAAAGAAGAGTTTCTATAATAATTTTGATAATTCTGATTACATCCCAAAAATTTAATTTCTTCGTTTAAACTCATTTTGGATCCTTTTTAGAATTGTCTTTTCCATTATAAAATTAAGGCTCTCTAGTTTATTAAAAACATTTACTTTGAAATTTTTAGGATTCAAAATAATTCAGAACAATTCGATTAAAGTTTCAGTCAATTGACATTCTAAATCATACATCGATTTAGAACCTCTAAAAACCCTAATAAGCTTAAATTTACCATTTAAAAGTTCTTTCTTTGAGTTTCTAAAATTTTACTTGAAATTATAGTTTTGCCATTGAGTTTTTGATTTCTTCTATTTAGCCATTTTGATTTCAGTTTTGGGCCATTCATGATTTTTTAACCTCATTTTCGAATGTTCTAATTAGTATTTTACCTTTAACTGTCCTCAATTTATTTTACTTTAGGGTCCTTTTTCATTGCATACTAGTTCTAATTTAGTTTTTTTTAGCTCTAACTACCATTTTCTTACCCCCATGACTTCATTTTAAATAATTCATTCCACTTTTTAAAGACTATTTTAGTTACCAAAATACAAGATACTACAAGGTCTAGTTTAACGACTGTTAAGAAAAGCTGTTTTTAAACCAAAAACAACCTAATGGTGGTTTTTAGTGGTTGTGATTGTATTAAATCCTTTTCTTATATTTTTCTTTCAAATTTATTCCCTCACTTTTTATTAATAAACCTGTACCTATATATGTATAAGTAAAACTAATTTTTGCTATTAAAATTACGAATAGATTCCATTATAATTAGAATCAAGTCAAAGTCAAGTATAAATACATTTAAAATATGTCCAAACTAATCATTCTTATTAAAAGAATTTGAGGAATGAGTTATAGCTTCAATAGGCAAGTGTCCACTATCTTAATCACTTAGTGCTTGAAGTTCAAAATGAAATATTATTAGTAATAAATTTAAAACCAAATGAAAAAATATTTATTCGTATAATTAAACTAGAACGAAAAGTTTATAAAATTACTCCTTGAGCTTGTATAATAGCAAGTTTAAATGGCACTTGACCCTAGAACTTTTAGGGGGAGGAAAGGTATAGTTACTTTTGTTTGTCGTTGTTTTTCAACCATATCTATTTACATCTATCATTATCTTACAGCTATATCTGCCTCCAACTATAATTGTTATACGTCCCTTTCTTCCATTTGTGATTTAAGTAATGCAATCTTATTTTAGAATGTAAGAAGGCATAGATGGTGAAATCTCAGTAGTGCAATGTCTAAACACTTGGGATGGGTAGGCACCTAATCCTAATCATTGGACTTGATTGGAATACTTTTGGCTTCTTAAAGTTAAAGCCAATGAATTTTGACTTGAAAACCTGATACATATAAATGTTTTTGTGTAAATTCAAACAAAATAGAAAATAATATATCATTTTAGGAATAAATTATTTCAACAAGATTAGAAGTCAACACTTTATTCTTGTATACTTCAAAACTTACATTGATAGCCCTTGTTTTGTTGTTGATGAATGATCTATCAACCTTTTTATGGGTGGCAATTCACATATCTCTTTAGGTGATTAGACCCTACACTTAGCTTCTTGCAAATTTCAAAACTAATGTAACATATCTCAAATTACATTTAAAGTTTAGCTATATTGTTTACTAAAGTGAACTTATTATCTCAGCCTTCTTTCATACAAGGTTCTTAAATCCACTAGTGTGTGGAATTGTTAAGCTTCTTTCTTTTCTTTTTTTTTTGGGAATAATCTCTTGGTAATTGGCTAAGACATATTAATAAGATCAACTAAGAATTAATATATCTTGAAAATAAACTACAATTACCTTAGTCTTCAAGTCAAGATGATAGTCTACATATGTCATCCATTAGTCCCTTGGAATGTCATTTGGAATGTCAACAAGTAGTTGGTCTTTAGTGTGAGTCACATCATGTATAAGTTGGTACAAGCATAATTGCGCACTCCTTCATGGCCCATTTGATTGAAGAATGTAGCTTTTGTGAACATCGTAAGGATAAACTTTGCCTACAAGATAAAATATAGTGATTAATAAGATGAAAAAAGTAAAGCAATTAATAAGATGCAAAATTGAGTTGCTAAGCAAATTGAATAATCAATGTGCTATCACCTATACATTGTTCCTATGCATATCATTCTTGTGCTTAACTAGAATATACCTACATTCCTTGTAATTGAGGAGAAATACTATGAAGTTTTTCCTAATAGTACCTAGGAAAATATCCAATAGTTCACCTGCAACCTATGAGGAAAGGCCAAAGTATCATGTATTGTTGATTGTTTAGGGCTCACCTTTCCTTGCTCATTTGTGGAATTAAAGTTAGTGCATAAACATAGAACTAAACAACCTAGTGCATTGGAACCAGTGAATTTACTTACTAATAACATAAACCATCCAACTTCTTCGTGGCAGTTATTTAGGCTTTGCAGGTTGTTTGGGCTATCTTGCTTTTCCTAAGCAGAAAGGTCATTAGTAGTAAAATCTGGTTGGGTGACTTAGACATCAGGAGTGGCTAACATTAATAGGCTAGGTATAACTATTAGAGGTAGCTCCTTTGACTATCCACTGACGCTAGTTGATAGACTTAATAGAGGACTTCTGATGCTAGGTTCACTACCTTCTCTAGCGATGCCTAATTTAGACTTTTTAAGTACCATTTCATGTTCAGAATTCCTACTAATTAAGACAACTGGCATGAGTTCAAACTTGATACACATAAAACACAACTAAAGAAGCATAATAGATTATTTACAATTATATATAAAAAACACAGAAAAATTTGATCAAATAGAAGTAAAAGAATAATTAGAAAACACTTAACCTAAACAAGCATGAATTTGCTTCTCCATATAAGAATAGCATTTCCAAGTGTTGAGATTAGTAAGGCACACTTTCATAAATAATATTTTCACTATCTTTAGTGATGTCATACAAGTCTCATGACTTTAGATGTATGCATGCTTCAATTCTTATCCAATTCATCTTCCACATAATATACTATTTAAGCTTTTGAAACTTGAATGTATAGCTCGTCATCTATAATATCACCAGCATGTATCAACTGTGAAAAATTGATAGACATAAATCCCAAGTTATTAGTTATAATCCCTTTAAGATTAGTTGTATTAACTCATATACATTTAAGCAACTTAACTACAAATTGACTATGATAATTGTAATACCTTAAGTTCATACACCCCACACTATACTATTCAAGCATTACATACTCATTCAAGAGGGTTTACATATTTAAGTACTTAAAATTTAGGGTATGGATATCGAGATTGTTCAATTTTGCCTACGCGAGCCATTTAAATTTTTCTCAACTCATTTTCATCCATGACATACTCATACATATAAGAAATAACACATCCTTATCCATTTCAAGCATATGGGATAGCATTTGTGAGAAAGCATTTGTTTTCATACATGGATAATTAAGTACTTGGGAGGCTATATACATGATTCATGGTTTTAGAGACCATATTGTTTCCTATCCATAACATATCTATTCAAATCATAAACATCATCATTTAACTCATGCATCACAAGTTTGGAGCCATACCTTCCAAAAACTAGAATTTGGTCTTAGGTTGGCAAGCTAGATTTCTGATTTGAAATTTGAAAATTCATAACTAATTTTAAAAAAATCAAAATCAAGCAAACTATACTATTATAGAAAGCTCTGGATGTTAACTAACCAAAAATACTTCTAAACCAATGCAGTGGCCTTAAACTCGTAGAAATTGATAGAACAGTACCAGAGGTCAAGTTACGTTACTAGTACTGTCATGTAACTTCAAAAATTTGGTTATCTCTCTACAGAGCTCCAAATAAGTTAATCTTAGTGGATATGGAAAGCTTATAATGTCTAGATTATGCAGGTAAAATTTCATGAGTATTAGACTTCATTTGTTCCACTTGTGACATAGAAACATAAACTGACCATATGAATAGTGTTGCTACCATATCAGTAGAATTTTTTTAACTTTGAAAAATCATAATAAATTCTTTAGAGCTCCAAATTGGGTGCTCTTTAGCTCTTTAAAAAGCTCTCAATAAGACCTAATTTTTAGCCAAATTTCATGAAAAAAATCATTTATTTGGTCAGTTTGTGGTTTAATTCAAGATTTAGTCACTTTTAGCATTACAATTGGGTCAAAAGGCACCGAATGGTCTGCTTAATCTACCATAGCCACTTGAGTATGTCCCATAGCACAAACATAATCTAGGGAGACATCTCAAATGGTCTTAAACATCATGGAACTCAAACTCACGATGTCACTTGCATCCTTACACATATACATACTAGCATATGGGTAGCAAAATCTCACATTTCCATACATATAGCTGCAGGATTCATACATACATCACATATATATACATTCAAACTTGTTCAAATAGTTACATCTCATATACATCATATGAATACATTTCTTGACATCAATATATTCTTAAAACAACTAGTTAACTACGTCCTAGTCAAAGTATCATGCTCCAAGGCATTTGGTCTCCTTTCCTTTGACTTCTTGGCTCACTTAGATATGAATAAGCATATGGAGGGGGAAGAGTGAGATTCAAAAAACCTCAATAACTCTTAACCCTTTCACACATACATAATGGATGCATTTATAAGTCAAAGAATGTATGCATGGCAATTTAGCTACTGGTTGGTATACATTAAGCATTTTTCATGTTCAAGAAGCTTATGCATATCATATATAGGCTTTCAAGGGCATTGGTTTAGCTTCACTCATTTTCTTTAGGACTTTTGGACTTGCCTCACCCACTTTCAAGGGACTTTTGACTAAACGTCACTCTTTTAGAGACTTTTGCCTTTGTCTCATCCAATTCTAGGGACTTTTGGCACAACCTCATTCTTGCTAAGGGACTTTTGGCATCACCATACTCATTTAAGCCAAAACATATTCATAAAGCACATTTCAAGAACATCATGGTACCATGGCATGTAAACAATAGTTAGAAACATTTCTCATGGCATAAACATATATACAACTACTCAAAAACAAGAAAACATCCAAGCAATGCATGAGAGAAATGTTAGAGAGTTACCTTGCAAAAATGCACACATTTTTCTCTTAGAATTCTTCTCTCTCTTCTCAGCCAAGCCTTGTAACTAGGTGGCCCTTGGTTTTCTCGACCTAAACACATCAAAAGAGATATGAATCACTTGTGGAAACAAGCTTTAGTATCACACACACTCTATATAAAGCTACTTTGTTCTATGGCTCCATTATGCTTCCATACACAACCTTATGAACCAATTATGGGAATTCATGATCTTGGGTCCATTCTTTCCTTCAATCTAAGTCTCTTGACTTCATTTAGATTCCTTGGTGTAATGTCTGGTTTGGTTAAATGACGAAAATGGGCACATTTTCAAAGCAAGTCCCTTGAGATAAGTGATTCAAGGCCAAATAAAATTTGGATAAAATTTTAAATAATAGAAAATGAGGATTTAAGCCTTGAGTTGCCCAGAAATCGGGGTTGGAGTGATTCGAAAAATTTACCGAAAGGCCAGTGGCATTTTCGTAAATAAGTGCAATTTTGGAAAAGCACCTAGGAGGGATTTTTAAATGGAAATTTTGAGTTGCCCAGGGTTCTCAAAGGCCCTGAAAACCATGGGAAGCCTTGGGACCTGTAAAGACCCTCTGGTGTAATTTTTCCAATGTCAGTTGACTCGAACTTTGACCGATTCGTTCGGGAAGGTTTTAGTTCCGATTTGAGTGATTCCAAAAGTATTTTATTAAATTGGGAACCTATTTGTTATTATGGAAAAGATGGTCCTAAAAAAGGAGCTAAAACAAAGGAGAAACAAAAATGCTAAGAGCAAAGGGCAAAATTGGCATTAAAGTGTTAAAGGAAGCTTCTTTCTTCTTCTTTATATGCCACGTTCTTTCTCTCCTCTCTAAGACCGACTTGCTTCTACCCATTTTCAGAGGAAAACTTCAGCTTCTTAGGCGCACAAGAAGAGGAAGATTTTGGAGGAAGAAATTCAAGAAAAAGGTAAGAAACTTTAAGAAATTCTATATCCTTCCTTCTTGAAACTTGCTCCTCTCCTCTCAAACTTTCTTTCTATGGTTACACTTGGAGTCATCACAATTTCATTCTAAGGAGCGTACACATTAGTTGCTTTCTAATGTCTCATTATGGAGCCTATACCTCCATCTCATAATCCATGCTTTCTAAATTTTTTCCAAGGCCTCCTTTGATGTTCTTCTATCATATCTAGTCCCATTCTAATCTTAGAAAAATTTAAAGTACTCCCTAGGTGCTCCAAGCCTCCTTGGCTAAGACATAGCAAGTGTATAATGACCCTAACTTCTAATAATCATAATTAACGTTAACTACGTGATTACTAACCATAAAATTTCAATTAGGGTTGAAAGTCATTACAACTAATTATATTAGAAAAATGTTAGGAAATTTGAACCTTAATGTTATTAGGGTCATTAATTAGGCAACCACAATTATTCAGAAGTGCAAGTGAATTTAATCATTAATAAGGAGCCTTTGATTCTCCCATCCATTAATTCCAACACATAAAAACTCTTACAAGTGTTTCTAAATCATTCCTTAGTATTACCATAAAAGAAATTAAAGTTTCTAAGTGAATATGAGAAATTGAGCACCTTTGCCACGGCTAAATCCCCTTTCGCCGCGGCCAATTACTCTCGGATTCAAGTCTTTACACCTCCATAAATTTCATGCATTTTTCCCCGGCCAAATACCTCTTTCGCCGCGGCTAAATACCCTCTAGAACACCCCCAAACTTGTTTCCTAGGCTTAGCCGCGGCCAATATCACTATTCGCCACGGCCAATTTCTCTCTGTTTTCTTCCCTGGCAGGTTCGCCATATTTGGTCGAGGCCAATTAATTGTTGGCCGCGGCCAATTCTTCTCTGTTTCTATTTAGCCTAGGCCAATTAAATGTTGGCCGTAGCCAATTCCCTTTTGTTCCTATAACTCCCAAAATTTCATCTCATGCTCTCTAATTCCCCCTCTAGTAGCTCTCTAGGCCACTTTAACTTAGTTTGTGAAGATTTAATGTCTTTCTTTCACCTAATCTACTTAACACATCTATCATTACACATTTAAAATTCAAATGTGGATCCTTAATCCTCTAGCTACCATAAACTAGTGAGTTCATAGATTAATGACAGCAAATGTATGATGGTCACAAGGTGCATGGGGTCAATGCTTAATATTCATATAAAATCAAATCACTTATCCATTATTAGCCAATTACAATCATAATGTTCAATTCCATGATAATCAAATTACATATACAATCCCTATACTTGGCAACTCATGATGCAATGCAGCAATGATACAGAACTAATAATTTAGTTACAATACATTTTGTCAAAGCTCCCAAGCCTATGTGCTACCAAACCATTTAATGACCTTCTATTAATTTTCTCCTTGCCACTAAGAGGTCCGGTCCCTAAAAATGTTAGCCCACAATGAGGTGAGATATACAATCTCAGTAACGAAAGGCAATTTCCATATATATGTACAAGTCAATCAATCCAATGCAATTTCATGTCATCAATACCAGAATCATCAATTCAATTCGCAAATGAACTAGTTGAGCTACCAATGACTACTGTCCCATACCAGCAATCATACACAACATGTTAATGGCCAATAACACCAGGAGAGGTCCGTCCACGGCACCTACTCCATCATGAGCACAACCAGGGCTCAGTGTATCTGGGGTTTGATCATAACCCGGTGCTCGATTGAAGCACATGCACGGGTGGCAGACGCACCACAGCTCCACCATAGACTAACAAGGTCCAATTACAATCACAATCAAGTAGTCAACCAGTCATTTAGCATTTCAAAATCAAGCATGTGTAACAAATAGTAGATTAACATGAGCATATACATGGAATCAGGAAAATAACCCCAGTTACCTCAATAAAGCCAATTACTCTTCCCTTAGCTACCATAATAATCCAAATGCACACCAAGCCTATAACAAGCATAATTATCATCATTTCTAATCACAATCAAATATCCAAAGAGTTGAACTACTCATGACAGACTATAGGGTACTCACCTAATTACCAAGAGATTTAATTTCGGATTCCAACTTTCCCACACTAGAAATTGCCATAGTTCACTCCAATTTCTAGGTAATTTCACATGAAACCAAAGCCCATATCATAGGTCAACTATAGGGGTCTCAAACTAACAGAAAATGCATCAAAATGGGAAGGAGATACTCACTTAACAACACTCATAGCCTCACCTCCGAAAATCCACCATGGAAGCACCAAAATTCGCATTTCAATCATCAAGTCCAGAAAATTCAATTTTTCACCATTATCTCCTTGTAATCTCACATAATAACAGAACCCATTATGATAATCCATCCTTAGGGGCATTTTCCAGCAAAGTAATACACAAAATGGAAGGAAAATGCTTACCTAATCATCCCTCTAACCTCTAACTCCGAAAATCTTACAAGGAATCACCCAACACCAAGTTTCAGATTTGAGAAGAAGATGAAAATGCTCAAAACCAGAAATTAATCGGACCAAAATGAAGAGGAGGATGAGAGGGTCAAGTTATATATAACTCACCTTGGCTAAATCATCCTCTAGGAGTCAAAAATGGAGCTTCCATGTTGGTAGAACCCTAGCCTCCCTTGAACCTCCGAATTTCCTCTCTTGAGTTTCAGCAAAATGAGGAAGAGGCTGAAGAGTTAGGGTTTTAGTTGGGTTTAAGTTGGGTCTAAGATGGGTCATGGGTTGCTCCAAGGTCCAACTCCAAATGGGCTTCAGATTTTTGCTTTGTTGGGCCAGCTCTTATGTATTGGGCTGTTGAATTTTAATCAAGTTTAGGCCAAGTTTGAAGAGCTCAAGGATTTGGGTTTGCACAAGGGTTATTGGGCCACTCATAGGAGCCTATGCAAGGTGGATCTTGGGCCTCTATCATATGGAATTAGATTGGGTCTGCACCTAACTCATTGGGCCTCCATTAGCCTCTTCTTATGATTTCTTAATTTGGACTAGATGAAGTTTCTATCCTAATTAATTCTCAAACCTATATTAATAATTCATCTCTCTAAAATCTTCATTCACTTAACTTGCCTAATCATCCCATATTAATTATTCTTAATTAATCTGAATCCATGATTAACACCTTAATTAATTTTTGGGGTGTTACAAAGTGTATGGAGCCCATGGACTTTGCTTCATTTCCCTTAGGGCATGGCTACTTGTAAGACTTTCGAAGTGTCTTATGAACTCATATAAACTCTTAGATGACTTAAATTACTACTAGGAAGTTTTATCTTGGCCTAGGTGCAAGTGAATCCCTAACTTTCCTAACTTACTTTGTAATGCATCTTAGTTGGAATTCTTTGCACATTCTTGTTTCTCACACTCCAAAATCAATGTTTCTCCCTTGCTAGGACTAGAATTTATCCTCCCTTGGTTAGGCCTATACTTGGCTGAAAATCATCTCTTGAAGAACAACAAAGAAGTGCAATGAAAGCTAGGAAAGTTACCTTAATTTTAGGCTTGTTCCAAGAGCTCTTCTACTTAGCATACTCCTCTCCTTCAAATTCTAATCTCCTCCCTCTGAACTAGACCCAAAATAGCCATAAATCATTCATGGGAACGATAGAAAGAAAGAGGAGAAGGAGGAGAATAAGGTTTGTAAAGGAAGAACCCCAAAATTCTAGGGATTTCTCACCTTTTACCTTGACTCTCTTCTACTTCTTTCCTCTCCTTCATGTGTGCCCTTGAAGCTCTCTCTCAATTCTATCTAGACCAGCAATACATTGGTGGAGAGAGAGGAGCAAGTGGCTGGATATTTTTAAGAGGAAAAAAGGTAAAGTTAACATACTTTTTTCACTTTTTGTTTTAGACCCTAAATCATAGTTTCTTCATTTGGCCTCAATTCAACTCCTTTTTGAAATTTGTCTTTTCCATCATACAATTTAGGTTCTCTAACTTATAAAATGCCTTTGGTTTTACCAAAATTGGATTTGAAATCATTCTAAACTATTCAGTCAAAGTTTTAATTAACTGACAGCTGAAATCATTTACTGGAGAGGTTTCAAGTGTTTTATGGGCTTCCATAGTTTTTATGGCCTTTGAGAACCCTATAAAGCTCAAATTTTTTTTAAAAAGCCTTTATGTGAGTTTTTTAAACTTTTTAAAAATTACAAAAATGCCCCACTTTCTTTCACAAACTTTTCTAGCTCATCTTGCTTGGATTTCTAGATAACTCAAACCTCAAATCTTCATTTTCCATTATTTAAAATCTTATCCTAATTTTATTTGGCCTTAAATCATTTATTTTAGGAGACTTGCTTTTATATCTGGTAAGTTTTATCCATTTGCGGAGAAACTAGATGTCACAATAATTAAACTTGATAATGTTTAACAATTTTTCATAAGGCTCATCTTGAAGTGCATATGGTCATTACTACTACTTACATAAATTATTGTCCTAAAAGTCCTAAAGACTTTATTATTTTGAGTTTTTAACCTTTGGTTTTGTTCCAAAGTTCAAAATTTAAATCCCTATTGACATTGTATGAACTACATCACCTTGCTTTATCAATTGCACCAATGACAAGAAACTACATATCAATTATATGGAATCTGTTGACAACATTTCTTTATCTAAAAAAGAGTGATAATTTTATGACTTAAATGCTTATTGTAAACCTCTACACCTAGATGATTACTTTGTCCAATTCATAGCGTTATCTTATTTGTTCACAACATAAGTGGAAGCTAACCTAATAACATATTGGATCATGCAAGAAAGAGTTACCTAACTAGTGCTAATTAATTTTTTCAAAATAGTTTTAGTAGATAAGGCTTATTATCTCATCTTGCTATGTTGATTTAGTTATACATCATTGTAGTCAAATATTATTACAATCGATACTAATAGAGTTAATACATATAAGTAACAAAGGATGAACTTGGTGAGATTTCTAAGGATAGTCAAATATTTGGACCTACAGGTGGAGGTACTATTAGCTGTCCTTGTTGATAGTAGAAGTATGTATACCAACATTAACTTATATTGGAATGAACCCTAGTAACTCAATCATCGTCCATTCAATTTCCATAAGATAACAAGTTGTGGACATTTTCACTATCTGAACATATTAACACAAAACACGATAATCATAGAATTCTTAATAAAACAACAAATATTTTAAATAGTTCATAGTTCAACTATCATATATAAGTTTTTCTTTCTCTTATTTGCATGAGAATCATGGCATCATACAAATACATATCTTCATATACATGCAGACAAGTTGTTTATTTATATGGTACTATAATAACATACAAATCATCTGATTATAACTTCAAGTTATCAGTGATAATCCCATGACAAAATATTCAACATACTCTTAAACCTTTTTCGTACATCACATAATAGGAACTAATTATAAATATAAGAAGCATGAGTTGTATACATAAATCAGGAATAAACTTATTGTGAGCATAATTTGAGTATGAATATCAACTATTTAACATCACCTGACTAAATTAGGAGCATATTCATAAATCATACTTAGCTTGTCATACCTCAATATATGCATATGTCATGAGAGTAATGATCACATACTAAGGTGTCTCCGAGGGTAGATCTATAATATAAGGCAATTAAAGACCATCCCCTATAGGGACTTTATCTTGGCAAAAAATATTATCCATATTAATGGAAATAATCTATTATAGGGAATATTAACTTGGCATAGAAGTCCATCTACTAAAATAATGTCTTTTAAATTTTTCCTATGCCTTCTATATTTTAAAGTACTTTAATGGTCACAATTCTAGGTTATCTAGATTTATTATATCTTAGTTGTTAGTACTCCAAGTATTGGTCTTCCATACATAGGTATTGTAACATTTGACTTTTAAACCAAATTGGAAATGATATGTTAATGAAAGAGGATCCCAAAGTAAAATGAATTAAGGATAAACAAGAGTAGAATATTAATTAAAACATCAATAAACAAGGTTATAAAATCACTGGCAGAACAAGAATGGAGCCAAAGGCGCCAAATGGAATAGAATCCTATGCCAGTGGCAAAATCACAATTTTGAGCAAAATTTTAGAAAATTAAGGAAAAGAGTTTTAAATGCCAAAAATAAGATTACTAGGGTTTTCAAACATCCTGAAAACCATAGGAAGTATTAGAATGTTTAAATACCTGACAATATATGGTTTAGGACATCAGTTGACTATAACTTTGATTAAGTTTTTCTAGACTTATTTAAATCCTAAAAATTTTAAAGTAAATATTTTTAATAAACTAGAGAGTTTAAATTTTATTATGGAAAAGACAATTTTCAAAAAGGATGCAAGATGAACTCAAATAGAAGGGTTAAAATGCAGGGACATAAATGAAAATTTGAAATTGTTTTAAAACCTCCCTTCTCCCTTTATATTAGGTCATGCTAACCCATCCTCTCTTATTTGCACTAACTTTATGACTTTGAAATAGACTAAGAAAGGCATGGAAGAGAGGGAAGAAAGAGAAGGAAGAAGGGACAAGAAAGGTAAGAAACCATACATATTTTCACCTCATGTTAGTTAACAATCTTCTCCTCTTCAAGACTTTTTTAGTGATAGTTTTGGCTTCTTGGAAGGAGGATTTTGGTGGCTGAATATATAATACCTTAACCTCTTAGCTCTCACACAATGGTCTCATAGGCTATCCTAACACATATATGGTATATTAGTGCATATTTACAAGAAAGCATGTACTTTTAAGCATGGATAATTGTGTAACTAGGAAGCCATATACATGATTCATAGCCTATGTAACCATTGTGTGAGAGCTAAGAGGTTAAGGTATTACATTTTTGGTATTAGAGCAAAGTTCCAGGCCTTTTAGTATTGATTATGGCTTGAAGATGTGATGTTATAGTGATGTATGGCTTATATAGGACACTTTAGGTGTTAAGATGTGGTGTATGCTCATAGTTCATATTAAATTATGTTAGAATGGTCTCTGAGTAGATGGTGAACATTAGGAGAGGTAGGCCTCTAGAGTTTTTAGAGCAGAGTTAAGTGATTCTACAGTTAGAGCTCTATAAGTTATGATAGCTTGTCGGGATCAGTAGCAAGCTATGTGTGTAACTAGCAAGATATTATTATGTTGTAAGAGAGGCTTGCCTAGAAGGATTATGGAAGGCTTAATCCTCCCTGATCACGACACTTTGACCATTTTGAGATGTTTTGCCTTATGTAGAGACAGGCAATGATGCAGTGTAGTGTGTAGAAAAACTACTGCTACATAGGAATCAGTTTAGAAGGGAAAACATGAGAGAGTTACCCCCTAGCCACAACTGTACTATCTGATTCTTTGAAAATGAGAAAAAATTCGAGAAACGTAATGTACGATTTCTCCATAAAACACACAAAATTCACCAAGTTTCAGAGGGAAGTCCTCCATATAGAGTGGTTTGAGGTCCAATAAAATTAGAATAATATTCTAGACATCAAATAATGATGAGTCAAGGCCAGAGGTGCCCTAAAATCGGAGCCAAAATAGCCAGGCAGATTTTAACAAAAATGCAACGAAACATAATGGCACTTTTATAATTTTAGGCAATTTTTAAAAAACTCATAGGAGGGCTTTTTAAATGAGAAATGTGAGATTTTTGGGGTTTTCAAAGGCCCTGAAAACTATGGGAATTCCCAAAATAGTTTAAACCTCTCCAGTGAGTAATTTTGATCGTCAATTGACTAAAACTTTAACTGAATGGTTTGGAATGGTTTTAAATCCAATTTGGGTGGAACCAAAGCTATTTTATGAATTAGAGGACCCAAATTTTATGATGGAAAATACGGTTCTAAGAAAGGAGTAGAAATGAGCTCAAATGGATAAAACTAAGAAGAGGGACTAAATTGTAAATTTTAAAAGTTGCTTAAATGAACCCCTAGCTCATAAAAACGTCACCACTTCTGCCCCACTCCTTATGAGAAAATTTTCTAGGCTAAAATAGAACCAAGGGCATAGGAGAATGGCGTACAAGATGAAGGGAAGAAGAAAGAGAGAAACCTAGCAAAAGTGTAAGAATTTCATAGTTTTTCATGCTTTCTCCTTCACCAATCTCTTTCTCCTCTTTCCCCTCTTTCTTTTTATGGTTTTGTTGAAGTTTTTGGATCTGTATGGAGGACAGAAAAAAGGTAAAAAATTCAGATTTGAGGAGAGGAGGCCAAGCAAAGTAAGAAACAAGTAAGAAAAGCCAAGAAAACCAAGGTATTTTGCCATTTTCCAACTTAATCTTCTTTGCTCTTCTTCTCTCTATTTCGCCCTTTGTGAGACCAACCAAGAGGGGTTGGATTTCTAGATAAAACAAGGATAAATCTTAGGAAAATGAGGGAGGAAAACAAGAATATGCAAAGGAAATAATCAAATAGCCATTAGATTTCAAGATAGCAAAGTTAGGGTTTCAAGTGTTCCACTAAAAATCTGATTTGATGCAATAATTCTTAGGCCTAAATGAGTATTTAGATGAGCTCTTGAGACTCTTAGAATGTAACACCCCGAAATTAATTAAGGTGTTAATCATGGATTAATATTAATTAAGAATAATTAATATAGGATGATTGGGCAAGTTAAGTGAATGGGGATTTTTAGAGAGATAAATTACTAACATGGGTTTGAGAATTAATTAGGATAGAAATTGCATCTAAGCCTAAATTAATGAACCATGATAAGAGGCTAATGGAGGCCCAATGAATTAGGTGCAGACCCAAACCCTTGAACCCTTCAAACTTGGCCCAAACCCAATTAAGCTTTAGCAACCCAATGTATAAAAACTGGCCCAATGAAATTCTGCAGCCCAACAATTGAAAACTGGCGCAATAAGCAAAATTTGAAACCCAATTGGATGTGGACTTGGAGCAACCCATGACCCAGCCCCTTGACCCAACTTAAACCCACCTAAAACCCTAAAAACTGACCAGCCATTTTCCCATTCAGCAAAACACAAAAATACAAGAGAAATTTGGAGGTGAGGAGAAAATGCTAGGGTTCTTGGCTTAATTCCACATTTTCTCACATTTAGAGTAAGATTTGGCCAAAGTAATAGTTATACAACTTAATCCCCTCATCTTTCTCTTTAATTTGGCCTGATTTGTTTTTCATTTGAAGTATTTTCATCCTACCCAAAATCTGAAATGTGGGTGTTTGGGGATTTTCTTGGAGAAATTCGTAGGTTGAGCTTGGGGCTGATGTTAGATGAGTTTAAACCCCCCTTCTTTGATGCTTTCTATGTTGGTTTGAGACCCCCATAGCTGATTTATATTATAGGTATTAATTTTATACGAATTTGCTTAGGATTTTGGGGTGGAATATTGAGATTTGTGGTAGAGGACACTAAAATTCGAATTTAGGATTTGTGGTGGCTAGGTAAATATTCTTAAGATAGTTAATAGCATTTAAATTTCTTGGGTACTTGTTGTAACCGTTAATGATGAATTAGAGTAGTAATTATCTGGTGCTATGATTATAGAAATACTTTGTACCATTGGTGGTTGTTGCAAGTTGTCTACAAGTGAGGTAACCGGAGTTTACATTAATTCCATGCATATGTCGGTTTAAATTTCATACTTGCTGCATATGAATGATTTGAAATGTTGAATGAATTGGTTGGCTATCTATTGTATGATGATTGGACCTTGTGAGTCCATGGTGGAGCTGTGGTGCGGCTGCCACCCGTGCATGTGCTACGATCGAGCACCGGGTTATGATCAAACCCCAGATACACTAAGCCCTGGTTGTGCTCAATGGGGAGTAGGTGCTGTGGACGGGCCTCTCCCAGTGTTAATGGCCTTTAACATGTTGATATATGATTGCTAGTATGGGATAGTAATTATGATAGCCTAATCGTTTCATTTGCTAAGATGACTGATATGATTCTGATGTTGATTTTGATTCATGCATATATATTAATTAAACTAGATTATATGATGAAATTGTCTTGGTTACTGAGATTTATATCTCACTCCGTTTTATAGGATTACAATTTCAGGTGAAGGTTCCTCGGGTAAGGATAAGGGTAAGCAAGTGGATGAACGTCCATGAGTTGAGGCCCGGTGTGGGGGAGCTACACTTGGTCTGAGTAGAATAGGATAGATGCTGATTTTTGTTAGGTCTTGTATAGCATCATCATGTACCTATATTGCCAAGTGTAGGAATCTATATTTTGATAATATACTGTGTACTTATTGAGGAGTAGGTTTTACTGTAAATTAGTATTTGATGTATGGATTTATGATATCTACTATGAGCCTTGTTGAAGTTTGAAATAGCTTATTTTTGGAAATGAAATCCTGATATAAATTACTATGAACTATGTTAATGTTATTTTACAAACTTGTTGATATATGGACTTGCTGTCATAGGATAATTAGAGAAAGGGAATTGACCCTTGGGTCTTGAACTAATAAGGATAGATGAGCTGGAGAAATTAGGCTAATGAAGGGTAGTGAGCCCTACATTGAAGGTAGAGGGGCCCTAGGGTGTTAATGAAGGGAGAGTGGGAAGTAGGAGGTAAGAATTTCAGAGTTATAGGCTCAGGAGAAATTTCGCCACGGCTAAAATATAGTTGGCCGCGGCTAATAGAGGTGAAGTCGCCCAGAGAGAGTGCCAGAGATGAATTTGCCGCGACGAAATATAAATTGGCCGCAGTGAAATGTGAGAGGTCAAACTGGAAGTCATCCAGAGAGAAATTCGCCGCGGCGGAAGGAGTAATTGGCCGCGGCCAATATCGAGAGGCGAGCGAGGGAGCTCCAGGAGGTTTCTTCGCCGCGGCGCCATGTAGGTTGCCCACGGCGAAGGACCAATCGCTGCGGCGAAATTTGTGATGAAGAAAGAGGTAAAATAGAAGGGAATTAGCCGCGGCTAAGGGTAATTTGGCCGCGGCTAATATGCTGAAACACTTATATTAACTAGAAAATCTTGGTTTTCCATATGTTAACCATAAGAGATGATCTAGAGTCATTAGGATGAGATATAATTGATGAGTAATGAAATCCAAGGCTTATAAATGGATGTTTAATTCCCTTATGAACATAAGTGTATGAAATTGTACGATTGATGACTCTAGTCACATTAAGGTTTAAATTTTTCCATATTTTCATGACCTATGATGATTAATCACATGTTTAACCTTAATTATGATGATAAGAAATTAGGGTCGTCACATAGCAGGCTTCTCATATGCATCTTCTATTAAGAAAACGAAGCAAACTCGGTGCTCACATGCTCTACAGCCACGACCTAGAGAGGTTGGAGCACCTAGGGGTAGTTTTAATTTGTTCTAAGCTTATTTTTGAGTCATATATGATGGAAGAGGATGAGAAGAAGCCTTGAAAAAAGTTTAGAAGCCATGGATAGTGAGATAGTATCATAGGTTCCATATTATGGCTTAAAGAAGCAACAGCTAGTTAGGCTCCTTGATTTGATTGTGTGATAACTCCAAGAGGTTTAAATGGAGTCAAGAATCATAAATAGATGGAGAGAATGGAGCCAAGATGATGTTTTCTTAAGGTTGCTTCATTAAGTGCATTATGAAACCATAAAAGAGCTATATAAACTATCTAGCTCTTCTAGTGAATGTATGACTTTAGAATTTGATTCAAGAGTATAATTGGTTTCCATATGATGTGTCTAGGGTAAGAGAAATAATCTCCACCTTCTTATATGTGTGGGGCCAAGGAAGAGCAACCAAATTCAAGAGAAAAAGTTTGCAATTGTAACAAAGGTAGCTCTCTTTTCTTCTTTTCATGCATGAATGGATGTTATCTTGTCTTTAAATATGTGTATATATATATCTTAAGCCACGAGAAAATGTTTTAGCATATATCTAAATGCCATGGTACCATGATGTTACATTATGTTTTCAAATGATGTCTTGTGACTTTGCTTTGGTTTGCTTGAGTGTGGTGAAACTAATAACCCTCTAGCCATGGTGAGGATGAGCCAAGAACCCTTAAGAATGATTGAGGCAAAGCTAAGAGTCTCCCAAGAGTAAGGCCTAGTTTAAAGCCTTAGAGGAAAAAGGTAAGTCTAAGATCCTTGAAGAGAATGAGTGAGGCTAAACCACTTGCTTGGCAAGCCTATGTATGTTTAGTGTGATTCTTTGAATGCTAAGAAATCTTCTTGAATGATCACATACCCTATGATTGTCATGCATGCATTTCTAGACTTGGTTTTGCATTCTTTATGTGTAATTGAAAGGAAGAAGAGCTATTAGGATTCCTATAATCTCATTCCTTCCTCCCTACATGTCTAACATGTCTAGGTGGACCAAGTGAGCAAGGGAATAGAAGCCATCAAGCCTAAAAGAAGAAGATTGACAATTAAGTGTGTAAAAATGCCAATTTATAGCCATATGAGTGGCACATGATGCAATCTCTTATCATATATGTTGTATGACATTATGAACACATGTAAATATGTAAATGTATCATGTATGAATGAGATTTGGTGCAATATGCATGGTATAACATGATTTGGATATGGAATGACAAGACTTGACATATACATTCTTGTGTATAACTTAGGGTGGATGAGTGAGTTTGAGAAATTTGGGTTTGTGCACCTTTGAAAAAAGTTTAGTAGACCATTTTGGTGCTTTGCCATGTGCTCAAGTAGCCATAGTTGTCTTAGAAGCAATTTTAGACCATTTGGACCCCTTATAAGATACAAAAATGACCATTATGCAACCCAATATGAAAATCTGACCAAATGAATGATTTTACCCATGAAATTTGGCATACATATAGATATTATCTAGAGCCTTTTGGAAAACTAAACACTAGATTATTTGGAACTCTGTGGAATTAATTATGATTTTTTAAAGTTGGCATTTTTCTATTGAACTGATGCAGACATTATTCATATAGTTTGTAACTTGGGCTGTGTCATTCAAGGGACAAATAGTGTCCAATGCTCATGAAATTTTACATTCATAAGCTAGACATAAAAATATTTCCATGGCTACC
Source organism: Erythrophleum fordii (assembly GCA_032878935.1). NCBI lineage: Eukaryota > Viridiplantae > Streptophyta > Magnoliopsida > Fabales > Fabaceae > Erythrophleum > Erythrophleum fordii. The sequence goes on along the minus strand of JAVQMF010000049.1, from coordinate 1,284,288 downwards.
AAGATCACCCCAATTGGATATCTGAGCAAGGAGATATGAATTTTTGAAATTGGAGGATAGTACCAATAATGACAGGCGACCTTTGGTATTGTTCCACCAATTTCCTATGGCTAGCAATCTTTGTTGTGATTTGCATTTATTTTTATCATAAATTAGACATCTGTATCTTTTCAAAATGGTATAGTGTGCATAATTTCAATTTTTATAGAATTAGTTATGATTTTTCAAAATTTATGTCAGAATTTTAGAATTCCAACCCGAGGCTGCACACTCTATTTTCATGTATACCTTCCACTTGCAAGGGTTTTAGACCACTTTCTTGAGCTTGTTATGAGTTGTATTTGTATATTTAAATATGAGAATAAAATGGATGAGTCCATATAGGCCATGGAGCATAAAATAAAAATTTTATCTGTGACGTAATGTAATTTAATGGAATATCTTAATAGCTTTTCTTAGAAATCTTATGTAATCCAAGGAAATGAGCCTCGTAATGATGTGAGATGAGCTAAGTAAATATGGTGTTACTGTTGGTAATTTTTAGGATGCGCAACAAAAAATTAAAACCCCGAATCCCTTCCCATAAATCCATCAATGTTGTTTAAATCGAGTAGATCTAGAAATATTTAAATGATATAGTGTGCATAATTTCAATTTTTATAGAATTAGTTATGGTTTTTCAAAGTTTATGTCAAAATTTTAGAATTCCAACCCGAGGTTGCACACTCTATTTTCATGTATCCCTTCCACTTGCAAGGGTTTTAGACCACTTTCTTGAGCTTGTTATGAGTTGTATTTGTATATTTAAATATGAGAATGAAATGGATGAGTCCATATAGGCCATGGAGCACAAAATAAAAATTTTATCTGTGACGTAATGTAATTTAATGGAATATCTTAATAGCTTTTCTTAGAAATCTTATGTAATCCAAGGAAATGAGCCTCGTAATGATGTGAGATGAGCTAAGTAAATATGGTGTTACTGTTGGTAATTTTTAGGATGCGCAACAAAAAATTAAAACCCCGAATCCCTTCCCATAAATCCATCAATGTTGTTTAAATCGAGTAGATCTAGAAATATTTACTTTTTATGTTAGATTTTAGGAATTGATTTATAGATCTGCTTCCTCTACCGATATCCACACAAATGGATGCTCAACTCAAATGGCATGCTAGCACCTTTTATTAATGTCCGTACACGTTCTTGGTAGAGAAAATGCTCTCCTCTTCTTCTCTCTCTAGGCGTCCGTACACTTTCTCTCTCTTGGCATACGTACACCTCTAAATAGTGTTTGTACACTTTCTCTATCTAGATGTTTGTACGCCATTCGTATGCCGTCCGTACGCTTTCTCTCTCTAGGGTTTTGCTTTTATTCTGTCATTCTAGGAAACCTACGCCTCCTACCTTTTTATAAAGGTATCTTATTAGGATTTTAGATATATTTGATTAATTTAAAATACATTATTTTAAATCAAATCAAATTCGAATTAAATAGATTAATTTAAATTTATCTATTTAATAGATTTAAATTTTAACTAATTATTTAATATAAATCTAAAACTTAATTCAAATTTAATTTATTTCATAAATTAAATTTAAATTATCATATTAGTTTAAATTTAAATCTATCATATAGATTTTGAATTTAAAACTAATTGATTTAAATTAATTGAAGGATATATATATATTTCAAATATATATATTTCAAATTTTATAAATTATATATATATATCAAATATATATTTATTTATTTATAAAATTATTTCACCCTAGATTGAACGTGACATTCATTAATTCTAGACGCAATTTCAGATTCAATGAATTTGGACATGATATTCATTGAATCTAGACGCAATTTTAGATTCAATGAATTTAGACGTTTTAGCTCGAGTCAACTCATTCTTGTGTGTGACCCTATAGGATACATATGATGTTGGCAGTGGGCTAATAATACTATTTGACCCACAAGTCACAAGCAGCTTCTAGCAAGACATTGTGACTACCCAAATCATATCGGAATCAGTGATCCGATGCAACTTGTCATATAACCTTATCACATTCCTTTTGTCACACGATATTTAGATCAAGTGTGAGGCATAGAAATATCATATTCATCTTACTTGATCGTCACTTTCTCGATCTACATGTAGACTGATAGTATAAATGGAAACCTTTCTATTCGAGCACGGCCATGCATTTCTCAATCTCACTCATCGAGGGCTCTAGAGATATCTCTCTATTAATCAGAGGGACAAATCCTATCTTGACCACTTATCTTCTTCTGTATGAATTCCACTATACCTGATCATAGCCTTTATGATCACCCAGTTAAAGATGACTTTTGATTATGTCAAAAATAGTGTTCCTCATCTTGGAAATTATGGTGATCTTAAGTCTAAGGGCTCAGTGATACGGTTATACATAAGATACGCTTATGACTTAATTCATGTAGCTATCTTATGGCAGGTCGATCTAGCATCTTATTCCTTAACAAATGTCTATGATTTTGATTTGTATCTTTATACATGATTAATACATAATCATCAATCAAAATCATACTAGTCTTAGTTCATTATCGTTCCGACAATAATGATCGACTAAGGATATTTAGGATAATTAATATGATTTATCCAAGGATATTATTACATAGAACATGCAAATAATATAATAATGTAATAAAAGAAAACTTTTATTTCTTAATAAAGTACAATGTTTGTAATACAATGATTGGCCTGGGGCACAATCTCCAATAGTTACAACGACACCTAGATGTTTAGATGAATTAGACAAGTGAAAAAGTTATTCCATCAAGCTAGAATCCACAGGTAATACTCCATAGAGCCCTAATAGCCTCGAGTTTCCATCTGGCTAACGAATGAGTAGTGTAACATGTAGAACCCCTAGCCTTGATGGTGGGCTGAATATAGAGACAATTAAGGCTCAAACCATATAAATAGAAAGGATGTACCAGATGATGATAGAGTGTATTGCAGAATAAGAGGCCTTATTGGTTCTACTCAGGTTAATATAAGAAATGAACTACTATAGGGGTAACCAGAGCACAGAAAGTTAAGACCCGTAGTTTGAACAAGATAAATGATGGATAAATGACCCACTAGCAAACATAAAGAATAATTAAGTGATAGATGAGCAGCGGGCTTAGTGCATGAGTTTAAGAAAGAGATTAACATGTTCTATGGCTGAGCCTGGGAATATTTAAGATTGGGTAGTAACTAGAATAGAATATTAGGCACATGAGTAGTAAGGTTGTTGAGACCTGCCCACAAGGTATTGACTCCAACCTAGAATGCTATCCTGTATAACGACAAATGACAGGCTAATGTTATGAACTCCAGACATGTAGAGCATGTTACGAGTACATAAGAAGGGTATGTCTTAGAGATGGTGCCCTAAAATAAATATGAATAGCTCAGGGTCAAAAAGTTCAGAAAAGAGAAGAAGAAAAATTTAAGAGAGTCTAGTAACAATTTACGATAAGCCTGTGTGAGCTAATTAGACCTATAGTAAGTTGCAGCCTTAGGGAGATAAGTACCTCAAGCTAAGCATAAGTTGACATCTAAAAGAAGTAATAAATAAAGTTTCTTAGGCAAGACGAGATTAGTAGAAAAGAGAACCTCAACCTAAAGAGAAAATAATTCAGAATAAAAACTAAATAAAGGTTCTCCTTAGGTTGATGAGAGGAAAATAAGATGTAATGAGATAAAGGACCACCCAGTTAGTGGTTAGCATAAAACCCCAAGGGATAGGCCCCAATTAGCAATTACAGAGATATGGGAAAGCGAGGAAGAGTTGAGAAGCTAGCATACAGAAAGAGATGTCCTCGCTTTAGTAGTGACTAAATGGAGGTTAATAGAATAAGTATAGTAAAAGTAGACAGATAAGGGTTCAACAACTAACCAGATGAACTTTCATAATATGAGATTAATGCAATGTAAAAGCTTATGAGTAGTAAGAGCATTGAGTGGAACATGAAGTTACCAATAATGTAGATTCAGGATATTGAGAATGTGTGACTTGAATTGAGTTAGCATAACCTTGAAATTGGTAAACTATGCTCTCAAAGATGAAAGTGAAAAGTTTAAGCAAAAAGAAAACCTAGCTCTGATTAGAATGTAGAGAAGAGCGGAGCTGAGGCAAGCAGTTAGTGCTTTAGTGCTTCTAGGGAAGCTAGAGAAAATTAAAAGTTACCTAAGAGGGGGAGTCCAGATTTATGTAAAGTAGCAATGTAAGCCAAGAGCTTTAAAGAGGACAAACTCTAGGGTACACATGGAATAATTCCTTACAGAGGAATGGTCTAGTTAAGAGTAAAGTATGAGAATGAGAGGAATTAGAGCCCCAATTTCATAGAAAGTGAGTAAGTAAAGTAAAGGTGAACCCAGGAGGAATAAAAATGCTCTTGAGCATAAAGAAGCAGAACAAGAATGAGGAAATAAACGAGTAACATATGACCCTTTTCATTTGAGTAAAGTAATAGTAAAAGTAAAAGTAAAAGAGAAAGCATGTGATGACGTTAAAATTGAGGACATAATGAATTGAGAATAGATGTAGAGGTGATATGAATAAGTGCATCAAAAAGCACTATTGTCCTTAGTATAGATGTCCATAAAGCATGATGTAATGCCCTAATTAGAGATAACTGGACAATATAAATGACATCAGGATAGTACAGTAAATAATGTAAGAAATTAGAGGAAGAGTTCCCTTTCTGTAAGTGTCATATGAAATCAAGGGAGATAGAGCATGGTAGCAGAGGAGTACTTTAGATTGTTAGGAAACTCATAATATACTGGCGATAGTGGCTCGAGCATGATCATGATGTGCCTTTGTATTAGTGATTGATGCTATGATTTGCTTGCAATGATGGTTACATGATATTGAGTCTGGAAAACTTAATAGTAATGCAACTTAAGTGCATAGCAAATAATGGCATTAACCATAAAGAGCGTCTCGATAATTGAAGAGTATCCTAGTTAGTTAAATGAAAAGATAGGCTAAAGAAAAAGAAGTAAGGGATTCCAGTGATATTAGAACTATAATAAAAGTATGTAGAAAGGAATCCCTAGTATAGAATGATGTAAAAGGAGCATGTTAGCAGTACCAGAATGTTATAAGTTAGATAGCACGAGTTTAGCATGCATAGTATAAGTCCCTTATACTATAACTAAATGAAGTGAAAAGGGACCAGTATTTGATCTTTATCTTATGAGAGATGTTAGGTATACTTGATGTGTGAGATGCCTTAGTGCTAAGGCACTTGAGTGTAGAATATGGGCATAGTAAAAAATTGTAGGATAAGATAGAAAAGGGCAAAATGAATATAGATAAAGTAAAGTAAGCAAGCAAAGGTAAAGAAAGAAATCATAATGAAAAGGTCAAAAGTGGGACTTGATGACCCCATAGGGAGTAGTAAGTGAAAGCCAAAATACTCCTAAGTATTATTACTATAGGATCAACAGAGAAGCAAATGATACAGAACCCACTTCACATGAAAAGTATAGTAAACATCTGAGTTTAGCCTTAGAGATTATAAGAAATGGTCACCAGACTTAGTGAGCATGTATTTTACTATCAGATATAGTGATCTTAGGCTTTGACATCCCCTAGAGATGGATTGTAGTAGATCCTAGCACAGTATAGCAGGTTGCAGTAAATCTTAGCAGGGCTTTAAGAGGTCATAGGAGACCTAGGGGTCATAGTAGATCCCACAGAGTTACAAAGAGCCCACAATTACAGCATAACAGTTATTTGGGGAGATGACAACTTGAGATAGTTTTCACAAATCGGTTAGTCTTAGAGACCAATATAGTATCAGATAGTTTTCATCTCAGAGACTAGAGATCTCTTAAGTCTAGTAGACTAACACCACAGAGACATTCGAGCTATATTTAGATAGTTAACTACTAACTAGACCTCTTTGAGAGATATGCATAGTGTGTGAGATGAGAAAAGTAAGAAAGTAGCTTTCCAGTGTTATAGCTAAATGAACCACTACCTAATAGATATTGGATAAAAAGATCCCTATATGTTAGAGTTATGCATTCAGAGAGGGGTTAGGTATAGTTTTTTTTAATAGGGTAAGTGGCAGACTATGTCTCCAATAGCTGAGATTATGAAAAGTCAGCATCCCACATGAACATAGTATTAGTCAGTGGTAGTTGCTCTTCAATGCTAGTACAAAAGTTAGAGTTTTGTTAGTCAGTTATTAAGATGAGAGAATGAATGATGTCCACTCTCAAATAGATAAAGAGAGTAAAGAAAAGTTTAGTCCTAAAAAGGTAAGTACAATAAGTGAGTAATGAGACTAGGATAATTGAGAATAAAAGCTCTTTAAAGAAGCTATGATCCCAGTAAATGATTAAGATATAAGGCCTGAGATAGAAAGAAATATGAGTTGTGACTATGGGATGAGCTAGTAAGGAAAAGAGTAAAGTCAAGGGTAGACTATGCACTTAAGTAAGTTAAGTAAGCAGGTAAAAGTCTCTGATGGCTGTTAATGAACAGAGAAAGATAATGAAACTTTACTAGAAGCCGTTAGGGGATGATAAAAGAGATTTAATACTAATAACATATCTCTAAAGGCATATACAAAGCAAGTCCCTTAAGCAGGCAAGTTCACCTCCTATGAACGGGGTAAGAATGATACGAAATAGTAAGCTCTCCCAAGAAATAGGCCAAGATTATTATAGTCTATTTTAGTTTTAGAGGTTAGTTCCCTTTATGACAAGAATAAGTAGCTCTATAGCAATAACACAGGGAAAGAGAATCAGATACAGTAAGCTAGTAACATTAATTCCCTGATAGAAAAAACTTGAAAGAGTCTAGTCTTTAAAAGAAGTCAATAGAGCCAAGAAAAAAAGGGAAAGAAAGGGCCAGTTAGCATGAATATAAGAAAAGCAAAGTGAGGTTATACCCCTAAATTTTGAGGACAAAATTTTTTTATAAAGGGAGGAAATGTAATGTCTGATTTTCGTAAAAATGACAGAAATGAACCAGTTATAAAAGGAAGTCCCCAAAATAGAAAGATTTGAGGCCAAATAAAATTTGATCAATCATCTAGACATCAAATCATGAGAATACAAGGCCCAAGGTACCCTGAAAATAGAGCCAGAATAGCTAAACAAAAATTGACAGAAGTGTAGTGGCATTTTTGTAATTTCAGGCAGTTTTTAGAAAACTCAAAGGAGAGATTTTTAAATCAGAGGAATGAGTTTCTCGAAGTTCTCAGAGGTTTTAAAAACCATAGGAATCCTTAAAATAGTTAAAACCCCTTCGGTTTACATTTTAGAACATCAGTTGACCTAAACTTTGACTGATTTGTTTGGAAAGGATTTTAATCTAATTTGAGTGAAACCAAAGGCATTTTATAAGTTAGAGAATCTAAATTTTATGATGAAAATACGATTCTCAAGAAAGGGTTGAAAGGAGCCCAAAAGGAAATAACCAAGAAAAGAAGACAAGAATGGAATTTTTAAAAAGAATTCTTAAGAAGCCTTGCTTTATATATGTCATCCTCTTCTCCTCCTCATTTGAACTGATATAAGTTTTGGCTAAAGCCAGAGGAGAGACCAGCTTGAAGAGGCATCTAAGGAGAAAGCAAAAGAGGAAGGAAAGAATAGCAAAAAGGTAAGGAAGTAAAGCTTTTTCCATGCTTCTTCCGTTAGTAAACTTGTTCCCCTCATTCTCCTCTCTTTTCCTATAGTTTGGATGATTGAATTAGGGCTATTTTATGGTTGGTTTATCAAGGAGAAGGGAGAGTTTTCAAATGCTCTTAGAAGAATAAGAAAGCACATTAGAAGAGCTGGAAAATAAGGTAATTTTCTATGAATTTTGTTGCTTTCTCTTGCCTCCCTTTCTTTATGTATGTTTGGCCAGCCTTGAGCCCAATCAAGAGGGAAGAAATTCTATCTAAACCAAGGTAAGATTAAGGGTTTTATAGTGTGAAGATTAAGAAGATATAATTGGAATAAAATAAGAAGCATTAGAGAATAAGTTATGCTACCTAGGGATTTTGGTGTACCTTGGCAAATGTAAAGCTTTTTAATGGTAAATTAAGTTGTCTAAAAGTGTATATGAGTTTTCAAGACACCTAGGAAGCCTCACATGAGCCAACTCCCTAAAGAAAAGTTGCAAAACTTCATGGGTCTTCAAGCTCCTCTATGTCTAGGTCTAAGCTAGTTCTTACACCTAAGAAGTGTTTTAAATTTTTCTAAAGCTAGAAAGGGACTAAATATGATAGATAAACATCAAAAGATGCCTTAGCATTAATTTAGAAACCTTGGTTTGTGAGATGGAGGTGTAGGATTCATTTTGAGACATAATGAAGCAACCTATATCTAGGTTCCTTGAAATGAATTTGTGATGACTCCAAGGAGTCTAAATAGAGTCAAGAGACTTAGATTGAAGGAGAAATAAGAGCCAAGATCATGAATTATAAGAGTTGTTTCATTAGGTCTTGTATGGAACCATTATGGAGTCATATGAGAAAGTAAGTTTCCATAGAATTTGTATAAAGGTAAAGCTTGTTCCTACAATTGAAATATGTCCTATTTGTTGTGTCTAGGTTAAGAGAACCAAGTGCCACTTAGTTGCAAGTGTGTGGTTGAAAAGGAAAAGAAGAATCAAAGGAAAAAGTATGGGATAATTGTTTCAAGGTAGCTCTCTAACCTTTCTCACATGCATTACTTGGTTGTTTTCTTATCATTGAGTACTTGTGTGCATGTTTGAATTATGGGAAATATTTCTAGCCAATGGTTACATGTTATGGTACTATCATGTTTCTTAAAATGTGTTTATGTATGCAATATGGCTTGAATGGGTATGGTTATACCAAAAGTCTCATAACATAGGTGAGGATGAGCCAAAAGTCCTTAGGAATGGGTGAGACAAAGCCTAAAGTCTCAAGAAGAGTGAGGCTAAGTCAAAAGTCCCTTGAAAATGATGAGGCAAATCCAAAAGTCTCAAAGAAAATGGGTAAGACTAGACCAATGCCCTTGAGAGCCTATGTGTGATATGTATGAGTTTCTATGACAAAGAAAATGTTATATGTATGATTACTAGTAGTTTAAATGCCATGCATGCATTCTTTGACATATGAAAGCATCATATATGTATATTTAAAAGGGTAAAGAGTTATTGAGATTCTTTGAATCTCACTCTTCCCCATTTTCCATCTAACCATGTTTAGGTGAAGCTCAAAGAAGTAAACATGGAAGCCAATGAGCATGATATGCAACACTTTGATAATAGAATAGTATCTAATGTAATGTAATATCAAAGTATCTATCTATGAGTAGTTTATGACATGGAAACCATTGAGCATGTATGAAAGTATGTGAATATCACATATGAATGGAAATTGGAATCAAATGTATGTTTACATGAGTTTTTGCCACCAATGAGCCTTTATGTGCATGTGTGTAAATGCAAGTGGCAAGGTGATAATGAGTTCCATGATGATGTGAACCATTTGGCATGTTTCTATAGACTATAATTATACTTTTAGACTTGCTCAAGTGGTAGTGGAAAGATGAAAAGAGAGCATTTGGTGCCTTGTTATACCATTATGGGACCAATTCTTGAGCTAAACCAAAATCTAACCAAACAAATAAGTTTTTACATAAAATTTGGCCAAAAAGTAGGTCCCATCTAGAGCTTTTCATAGAGGTCTAGAGAATTTATAATGATTTTTCAAATGGCTAAATTATGCATAATTGGTATGTGTACTATTCATATGATTAGTTTTCTTCTCTATGTCACTCATGGGCCAAATGAAGTCCAATGCTCATGAAATTTTATAAACATAAATTAGACATCATAAGCTTTTCATAGCCACTAATATCACCTCATTTGGAGCTCTGTAGAGGGAGAACAAAAATTTTGAAGTTCTAGGTCTTAATGCTATCTAAGGCACAACCTAAGTTACATTTCCATTATTTTTCATGGGCTAAATGCTATTGTCTTGGTCTAAAATTATTTTTAATCATCCAAAGCTTTCCAAAAAGCTATCATATGCATGATTTTTATTTTTTGGAATTGGTTATGAATTTTTAAAGTTCATATAAGAAACTTATAACAGCAAACCTGAGAGCAATTCTAGTTGTTCTTGAATTTTGGTTCCAAATCTGTGGTATATGAGATGAGTTGTGATGTTTATGACATGATTGGATATGTTATGGATGAAAAATGATATTGATGGGTTCACATGATCCCTAAAGCCATGAATCATGTATATGGCTTCCCAATTATGCAATTATCTATGCTGAAAAGTACATGCTTTCTTGTAAATGTGCACCAATATACCACATATGTGTTAGGATAGCCTACGAGACCATTGTTTGTGAGCTAAGAGGTTAAGGTATTATAGAGCACTTGAGGAAAAGAAGAAATTTGGAGTAACTAATTATGGCATAAGAACCTCCATTTGACAAGCTTCCAAACAAGGTATGTTATCAACCAGGAAAATTGCTATTCTTTGGATTTCTATTCCTTTCATGTTTTGGCTAGAGAGAAAGGTAGATGAGGGAGCCTTTTTTTAATGGAAAAATTGATAGAAATAAGGGTTCTAAAGGGAGTAGAGTAAGATTATGCAAAAAAGAAGCCATAGAAAGCTACAAATACCAAGTTAGGGCACATAGGGTTCCAATTGCACCATGGAAGATATAAAATGCTAGGAAGATGTTTTAAATCATCTAAGACTAAACTTGAACTAGAAAAGAGCCAATGATACTCCATATCTTAAATTCCCTAAGAAAAGTGACAAAATTCCTTTAGGCTTCCAAGAGTGCATAGTTTTGGCCTAGCTTGAGATAGGGCATCTGGAGAGTGCTTTCATGAGTTCTAAGGTTTTAAGAGGTCTAAATGTAAGCAATAAACACTAATGAAACCATTGGAATAAATTTAGGAGCTTTTATTTTGAGAAGTGAAATTTTAGAGTTTAAAAAGGGTTAAATAAACAACTTGACTTTTGGTTTGTTTAATCACATATGTGATGGCTCTAATGAGTTCTATTAGAATCACATGGCTCATATCAAATAAGATTTTGAAACCTAGAAACTAAATTATGAAAGTTTCTCCTTAAGGGACCTAAAATGGCTTAACATTGCATTTCAAGTTTTAATGGGCTTAAGTGCTAGCAATATGAGTTAAAATGATGAGTTGCTTTACATTGTAAATTTATGTATGTGGGTCAAGTTAATCCAAGTCCATTAATTTGTGGGTGTCAAGCCAAGAAAGACCAAGGAAAAGAAACGAGTCAAGTGGGTTAGTGGTAGCTTAAGACTTCAAACTCCATAAGGTAGCTATCTCTTCCTATCTTCTATACATTTAAGTGTATGAATGAATTGAGATGCTTATATATCTGGTTGTTTGATGATTGCATGAGTTATGCTTTGAAATGGCTTTTGTCATGAGTTTTATGCATGTATAAAGATATGTTCGGCTCCTTGCTCCTTATGGTGGAGAATTAAGCACAGTAACTCTTCCTTAGCTCAAAGTTGACTTTAATAGAGCCTAGTTAGCATGTTTTGGTGTCATGGCTAGATGAAAATTGAAGTTTCATGCTAAAAGTTATGTTTGAGTTATATGCTTCATATGATTTACATGCTTACATTTCTTCATTTGCATTCATTGTATGCATTGATATAAAATGAGATTTGCTATTGAGATTCTCCTAAAAATCTCACCTCATTTATTCCATACTAACCATGATAGGTACCTCAAGTAAAGAAAAGAAATCCCATAAGAGTTAGAGCTTTAGTAGAGATGTAATAAAACCTTTTGATGTAATTGTGCATTGATGCATAAATGAGACAGATTAGTAATGAAATACTTTGTATATGGCAAGGATATGTAATAGTAACCCACATTGAAGCTTGGAAACATATATATATATATATACACATATGTTATTTTGAAGCATAGTCTTATGAATGGTATATGTTTTCACCTATGGAATGTTGCTTGCTTTATATGTATAATTAGGTGTGAGATGGTGAATTTTTATAGTTAGCCATATTTCATGCAATGACTCTTATGAAAATGAAGTATGAATGGAATAAAATTTGTTTTAAGGGAAGAAATTGCATATTAGAGCCTAAAATTTGGTCCAAATGAGCTGTAAATTGTATCTTTACCTTTGATAGGCCAAATGATCTAGCTTAAGGTTGAAATTTGGTGGACAATTAGAGGATTTATAGAGCTTTCTAACAAGTGAGAGATGGTATTTTTTTTTAGCTCTATAAAATATTTGAGGAATTTTTGAATTTGGTCCTAAATTATAAAATTATGCAGTTATTGTTTATGTTGTCATGTCTTCAGTTTTTGTTTCTTTTCAAGGGTTAAATGGATTCATTTTTACTTAAAATTTTTATGGTATGAAGTTCAAATCATAAGCTTTTCATAAATATCTAATTTGTATAAATTGAAATTATGTAACCAAAGTTATGGATTTTTAAAATTTAGCTCATATTATAACAAAAGAAGCCAATTTGAGTTATAGGACTCTTTTATGTATTTAGGCCTTAGATGATGGTCATGTGGATCAAAACAATGTGTATATGGATTTTATGGATTAAAATGGTAAGACAATCTAATTTAGATCCCTAGAGACTTATTTGTTAAAGAAACTAGCTAAAAACCACTGCCAAAAGTTTTGCAACAATTGTAATTTTATCACTTTAGGAAGGAAATGATATGAATTAGTTATATAAAGTATAATATGATAGGTATTAGTTGAAATTCGATCTTCCATGTAACAACCCTAATTCTTCATTATTATGATTAGGCTTAATAGTATAATTAGTAATCGCAAATTATGATCTAAAGTCATTATAATTAATAAAAATAAGAGAAAGTGGAAAAAATTTGAACCTTGATATCATTAGGGTCATTAGCTAAACAACCACAACTAGTCAAATTTACAAGTAACTATAATTATTATTTAAGACCTTTGATTCATCTTGCTATTGATTTCAACTCATAAAAACCTATTATAAATATTCCCAAGTTGTTGCATAACATTATTAGAGTAAATCTCAAAGTCTCTAAGTCAAAATTAGGGGTTTGGGAACCTTTGCCATGACTTAGACCTTCCTCGCTATGACTAATGTAAAGTCCTACATTAGGTAGGAAGACGCTGGGCTAAGGCCTTATAAATGGGAGCCAAGCTCTCCCTATCAACGATGCGTTTTCCCTTGGATTAGGGAGAAACAAAACCCCACCAGGCAGTGTGCCAAGTGCCATAATGGGGACAATATTGCTAGAGGTTTTGTAGGGAATTTGGAAATAGAGTTGGCCTAGCCGCATGTGTACCTCAAGGATAAGGTGGCCCTAAAGAGGGGTGGAATATAAATTCCCACATCAAGTAGGAAGACTCTGGGCTAAGGCCTTATAAGTGGGAGAGAAGCTCTCCCCACCAGCGACACATTTTCCCTTGGTTTGGGGAGAAACAAAACCCTACCAAGTAGTGTACTGGGTGTCGTAATAAGGACAATATTGCTGGAGGCTTTGTAGGGAATTTGGTATTAGAGTCAGCCTAATCGCATGTGCACCTCGAGAATGAGATGGCCCCAAAAGGGGGTGAAATGTAAAGTCCCACATTGGGTAGGAAGACCCTGGGTTAAGGCCTTATAAGTGGGAGCGAAGCCCTTCCTAGCAGTGATGCATTTTCCCTTAGATTGGGGAAAAATAAAACCCCACTAAGCAGTGTGCTAGGTACTGTAACGGGAACAATATTATTGTAAGTGCTACGTCGTTGGTGTGGAGAGCTTCGCTTCCACTTATAAGGCCTTAGCCCAAGGTCTTCCTACCTGATATGGGACTTTACAACTAAGTTGGTTACTAGAACCTAAAAACCAAGTTTGGGGACTCCTACTCTGACTTGGTACACCCGGTCACAGCGAAGTGCTCTTAGGGACCTACTGTTCACATTTTTGCAATTCTTGCTGCTGCTAGCCTATGTGGCATCGCAATAGATATGTCTCCTGGAACTCTTAACCTAAATGACTTGAATTGCACCATGACAGAAGTACTTATGCTGTGGCAAAGTTGCATTTTGTTACCCTCCTTGGGTAAAATTTTCACCCTATGCATTGGCATTCCTTGCTTCTGACTAACTTCTGGCTATGACTTAATTATTCTTGGTCGTGGTGTGACCCTCATCTGCACTTATGCCTCATAAATTTTGTTCATATACACTCCATCTCTCTTTCTAGCAACACTCTAGGGTCACTCTACCTTAATTTGTAGGGCCCTAATAGCATTAATCTACTTGATTTACCTAACATACCTATTGTTACCAATTCAAGACTTAGGGGTTGATTCCTACTCATTAAATTATCATGTATTAGTAAATTCATGAAGTATTGACAGCAACAAGATCCATAAGCAACTAATATTATCATTCATAGAGATATAAAAGCATTCTCTCAAGAGTCAGGTCATACATTCATACTAAGAGGTTCCATATCAGATTATAAATAAAACCATACATCAAACTCTAAGTTGTGTAAAGGCTAACTCCCTATTAGTTACATCATTGTTTACCAAAACACAAAATACCTACACTTAAAAATATGATTACATGATGATGATGCTATACAAAAGAATAACAAAAATTAGCATCTATCCTATATTAGATCCATCTAAGTACAAAATTTTTCACACATGGTCTTAATTCATAGATGTTCATCCACTTACTTCCCTTTATCCTTACTCAAAGGATCTTTGTAACGAACGTAATTTTTGTAAAATAATGAAATGAGCTGTATAAAAGCAAGTTCTCTGAAATAGGCTAGATAATGTCCCAAAAAATTTGGGTAAAATCCTAAACTCCTAAAAATGATAATTCCAGGCTCAAACGAAAAGAAAAATAGAGTTAGGATGGTGAAACAAATTGTGATAAAAACTGACAAAATGTAATGACATTTTTGTAAATAGGTGCAAATTTTAGAAAAACACATAAGATGGCTTTTTAAATGAAAAAATTGACTTACCTAGGATACTCAGAGGCTCTAAAAATCATGGGAAGCCCCAGAACTGCTAAAGCCCCTCCGGTGTACGTTTTTCAATGGCGGTGAACCTAAATTTTGATGAATTCATTTAGGAAGGTTTTGGCTCTAATTTGAGTGATTTCAAAGGAATTTTATTAAGTTGGGAATCTAAATTTTATAATAGAAAGGATGATTCTAAAAAAGGAGCTAAAATGAAGCCGAAACGAAATTACCATTATAGAAGGATAAAATTGAAATTTTTGAAAAAATGAGTTTCTTGAATGTTCCATAAGCTTCTTGGCTCTTCCTCCCCTCATATAGCATGAATTTATTTTGCCCAAAATACAAAAAAATAACAGCCCCTTGAGGCATACCAAGAGAAGTAGAAAAGGAGGAAGAAAATCAAAGAAAAGGTAAGGAAATCTAAGGACTTTCATGCTCCATCTTCATCTCCTTCTTTGCTTTCTTTCTATGATTTTCTTTAGTGAATTGGTTCTATTTTTGGTCTAGAACTTAGAGGGGCAGTTCAAAAATTTTGAGGAGAGGCAAACCAAGAAGAAGAAGCTTTGAAAGCATACTTGAAACTAAGGTAATTGCTTGTTGTTGTTGCTTCTTCTCTTTGCTCCATGGATGATGCTTGTTTGGCCTAAACCAGAACCATATAGGGGGAAGATTTTTTGCCTAAAAACAAGAAAGGAACTAGGGTTTTAGGCCATAAGGAAGAGGAATATAGCAAGAAATTGTAAGAAAAACTAATAGAAATTAAGTTAGAAAAGTGTAGGTTTCTTTAGGGTTTTGGAAAATGTGATTTTATATGAGTAACTCCTTGGCTATTTGAGTATTTCCTTGAGCTCCTAAGACCTTTAGAAACCCTCCCAAGTGACTTCCCATCAAGGAAATATCAAGAAGCTTGTGAACCTCCATTATGGTGCTAGGTTCGGCCAAGCAAGGTTCCATGGGCTAAGGGATGTTTTAATTTGTTCTAATCTTGGTTTGGGACTTTATTTGATGTTAGAATATGAGAGAAAATATTGGGAAAAATTTAGGAACCATGAATTGGAAGATGAGACAATGGTGTCCATAATGGTGCTTTATGAAGCAACTTGATTTTAAGCTTGTTCAAACAATTATGTGAGGGCTCCAAGGACTTTGAATGAGGCCAAGAGACCTAGGAATGAAAAGAAATGGGAGCCTAGAGCTTGAATTGTGAAGGTTACTTCAATAGGCCATTTATGGAACCATTATGCCACTTATAGAACTAAGTGTGTGTTCAAGAGTGAGTTTAGTATCTTGGCTTACTTCAAGTGTATAATTGTGTATTGTTTATGGTGTTTAGGTCAGGAGAACACCAATCCACCTAGGTGTGCTTGTAAGGCCAAAAAAAGGAAGGAGAAAAACTAAGAAAAGCTTGCATAAATTCAAGGTATCTCTCCACCTTATTCTCCTTGCATTTTTATGTGTATATGTATGTCTTTGTGTGCTTGTGCATGCTCTTGTGATTTGAGAACATGCCACTTAATGTCTTGAGATTACATTGGTACCAATATGTTGTCTTAAATGCCATTGATGGTGAGAATGGCTCATAAGGGTGAGGTGATGCCAAAAGTCCCTTAATGTGGGTGGGAAAGTGCCAAAAGTCTCAAGGCATGGGTGAGACTAGGCCAAAATTCTTTTGGATGGGTGAGGCCAAGTCAAAAGTCCCTAGGTTAAGAGTGAGGAATATCCAAAATCCTAGAAATGGGGTTGAGGCAAAATCGAAAGTTCCTAGAGCTTCTTGATGGCTTGATTGTGAATGTGTGGCGTAAGAATCTTGAAATTGTGCATTCATGATTCAAGTAGCTTTTTTACTTGTACACTTGATGTATGTATGCCTTGAATACATGTGTGAATGGGTGTGTGAGCTATTGAGATTCTAGGAATCTCACCTCCTTTCCCCCTTTTCGTGTTGAAATGTCTAGGTGGTACCCAAAGTAAAGGGAAAGCAAGCCAAAAGCCTTGAAAAGCCATACTTATTCCTTATGTAGTTTTAATTGTAATTAGATGTCAAAGTTACTTTGTGCATATTATTTTTATGATGTAAGACTATGAACAATTGTAATATGATGTCTAAGTCTTGTATGGACCACATGTAGCATGAAATCAATATAAATATGGATCTTGGTACTTTAATGGCTTATAGTTACATATGTATTTTTAGAAGTGAGGTGGTCAAATTAAGATGCATGGGGTTTGGGATCACTTGGGAAGTTCACATAAGTCATATTCATGCTTTTAAACTTGCCCAAGAAGTGTCAAACATTAAAGGAGGCCATTGGACAGATTTGATATCTCATATGGAGCAAAAATGGCCATTGGTATGAAATTTGGCATGTATCTAGAGCTTATTGAGAGCTTTTTGGAAAGCTAAAGTAGTATTATTTTGAGGTCTACATAATTTTTGATGAATTTTTGAAGTTGGCAAATTTTTTGGTTTTTAGTTAGTGCATTATTTTTTTGGTCCAAAATTTATTCTGTCAATCATGGGGCAAACGATGTCTAATTTCCATGAAATTATACAGGAAGAAACTAGACCTTTCCAGTGTGTCAATTGGAAGAACCCTAATTGGATGTCTAGAGAGGGAGATATGAATTTTTGAAGTTGCTATTCTGTTCCAGGCGCACCTCCAGACTCGTGGTATTGTTTGATTACTTTTTGTAGTCTGAATGCTCTTGGATTAGTTTAGAACTATTTTTTTCTTCTAGTTAACATCTGTAGCTTTCCAAATTGGTACAGATTACATGGATTAGATTTTTGTGAAATTAATTATGAATTTCCAAAATTTATATCAGTAAGCTATATCAGATTTCTGGGCAGCCTGACCTCCCTACCTTTTCTATTGTCAAACATAGCCTAGATGGGATTTTTGTGGCTGTGAACTATTTTTAATGTAAAGTTAACATTTATACTTTCTACAAAGCTATAGTTTGTATGATTTCAATCTTTCTACATTTAATTATGATTTTTCAAAGTTGCCTCTAAAATCTATCACTGTACAGCCATGAAGAATGAAGGGAATTTTAGGGGTTTTGACTCTTGATTCGTGGTTTGTGCTAAGTTTTGAGAATGTTATGATTTGTATGAATAGAAAATAATTAAATAATATTGTTGATGAGCTCATGGGGTCTCGGAAATGCGAAATGAAAAACTTACCCTCTACCTAACGTAATTTAATTAATTACTTTAATGCATTTTCTTGGGACTTCTTTAATGAATTGTATAATCCCACTTGCAATAAGGGGATCAATGTTAGAAATAATATGGTATTACAATATTCATCTAAAATAGTTAGCCCATGAAACAGGGTGAGTTGCAAATCTCAGTAATCAAAGGCAAATTCTATTCATATATTCTAATTTAATTAACATATGTGCATGAAATTAGATAAGTATCAGAAATAATAGTCATATTAGCAAATGAAACAATTGGACTATCAGTGACTACTATCCTATACTAGTAATCACAATTCGCATGTTAAAGGCCACTAACATGGCGAGAGGCTTGTCTACGATACTAACTCTCTAATGAGTACAACTTGAGCTCAATGCATATGAGAGTCTAATTACAACCTGGTGCCTGATTGAAGCATAATGCATAGGTGGCAGCTGCACCACAGCTTCACCATGGACTCACAAGGTCCAATCACAATATATCAGATAACCAACCATTCATTTAACATTGAAAATCATACATGTACAGTAGATATAAAATTAAAGTAGACATATGCATGGAATTTAACATTAACCTCGGTTACCTCACTCTGTAGACAAATTAGAAAGCTACCAATGGTACCAAAATCTCCTTATAATCACAACACTAGAAAATTACTATTCTAAATCATCATTTGTAGTAGCAAATAGGTACCCAAAGAATTAAAATACTAATGGCCACTTAGAGAACACTTACCCAGCCACTACAAGTCTCTAATTTTGGATTTGATTGTTCCTATACTAGTAACTCTAGAATATCACTTCAAATTCTAGGTAAATTCATACAAAATTAATACCCATGCTATAAATCTACTATAGGGGTCTTAAACCAATAGAAAATGTATCAAAATGAGGAGTTTATACTTAACCAATATCTCTCCTAGCCTTAACCTATGAAAATCCTCCAAGAAAACATCAAACAACCCAAATCAGATTTGAAGTGTGGGTGAAAATGCTTCAAATGAAAAGTCAATTAGGTCAAATTGAAGGGAAAGAGGATAGGATTAAGATATATAACAATTACCTTAGCTAATTTTGACTTTAGAAGTGGGAAATGGGGTTAAGAAGATGATAGAAAACCTAGCCTCCAAGGGACCTCTAAAAATTGCTTTACCTCTTGTGTTTTTCTCTTCTATAGAATAGGGAGTAGCTACTAAAGGTTTAGGGTTTAAGTTTGGGTCCTAGTTAGGTTATGGGCTAATCCAAAGGCCCAATTTCAAGTGGGTTTAGATTTTTGGTTAACTTGGGCTAAGGTTTAGGTGTTAAATAGGTTAAATATGAGTTGGGCCTGCACAAAGTAAATATTGGGCTTTTAAGAAAATGGAATTGGATCTCCTTAAGGCTAAAATTGGGTTGCTACACTTAGCCTGAAGCATAATTAAATTAATCATAAGGCCCAAATTAATGTTCACCTCTTTTAAGTAATTTTTCTAATTAAACCCATATTAATCCCTAATTAATCATAATTATCCTTAATTAATTTTGGAGTATTACATTCCATGTATAAGAATATTGATGGTCATTCATACATAGGTATAGTATAGGTTTTGTTTTTTATGTATAAGGTTCAAGTATGTATGTATTATTATAACATTAATAGTAAGAGTTTGACCCTTTAAAATCCTATAATGTTCCATAGAAAGTAACATAGATCACTATATGATATAAAAAACACTTCCTTTTTATGCATATATATTACTCAATCAATCCCAAAAGTTCAACAAATGTAAATTCCCATTCAACCATTCATGCCATCCATATTCATCAGATGTTATATAAAATCACTCTTTAAGGTTCTTTAAGTTATAAAAAAACACTATGATACAAAAAAGGAAGAACTCTAGCTAATTTTGGACAAAACAGAGGCAAAATGTAGTTGAATATGTTTTGGAGTAGCTAACACAGCTTGGTTATGTTAACATGCACAATCTATGTCCAAAAGGGTGTCAACATAAGGCATGTCCAAAAGGGTGTTTTGGTGCATGCTTACATAGCCCCATGTTGTTGAACACAACTTGGCTGTGTTGGTAGCCTTGACTTTATTTCTTCACTATAGCTTCATGGATTTTTCATCTTTTCTCTTCTAATTCATTCCCAATCAATTTATCAACATTAGGCCATATTATATATGCATTAAAATATGTTTTTTTAGCTAAATGCAAGA
This sequence comes from Erythrophleum fordii, assembly GCA_032878935.1. Classification (NCBI taxonomy): domain Eukaryota; kingdom Viridiplantae; phylum Streptophyta; class Magnoliopsida; order Fabales; family Fabaceae; genus Erythrophleum; species Erythrophleum fordii. The sequence continues at coordinate 1,263,869 of JAVQMF010000049.1, read as the reverse complement.
ATTTAACTATTTAAAACACACTTCAAAAATTTGAATGAGAGTTGTCATGGAAATGCTATTAAAGAAAGAAAGTGAAAAGAAATGAAAAGGATGAAGTATTTAAGGTCCACTAACCACACTAAGAGTATGCATCTTTAACATCATCTAACTAAATAGCAACCATTAACAACTAGCACACAAGTTTTGACTAGGGATGAATCAACAAGTTTATAGAGAGAAAATAGAAGAGATGATAGAAAAGAAGAGGATGATTGGCTATGGAAATCTTAGTAAAACAAAGAGCCTTACTTGATGATGGCTATTTAGATCTTGTACTCTCTTCTCTTTTTCTTTCCCCTTGGTTCTTCTTCTTCCTTCCATTCTTTGTCTCTCTCTCTCTCTCTCTCTCTCTCTCTCTCTCTCACTTTTTCTCTCTTTTTGATGAAACATAAGGCTAGAGGAATGAAAGAGAAAGAGATTAAATGGATGTGAAGTATGGCCTTCAAATCTCCAACAAATTTGCTCTTCCTTTCCCTTTGCATGTTCTTCACTTCTAGAGTAAGTCAGTGGACCAATTGCCTCGCAATAGATAAAATTTTATTTGTTTTTGTTCATTATTATGTATAAAAGTGATTCCTAATCATTTAAAGATATATATTAAAATTTCCAACTTTTTTTGATTTGTTATATTTGTAGTGTTACTTTTCTATAAGAATTATATTTTGGTACAAGTTAAAATGGCATTTTAGTCTAGCTAAAATTATAACTTCACTCTAACTAAAATTATGACTTTTACTCTAAACTTTTAATAATTATATTTTGATCCCAAAATATTGTCTAAATATTTTTATTCCCTAAATATTTTTTTAATATTTTTAAGTTTTTTTTTACTTTAGGAGTTTCTAAAATTTAATTTCTCAAGTATTTGTTTTATAATTTCCTCTTATTTCACAATTTAAGAAAATGTCAAACAATTGTCAAAAATCCTCTAAAAATCGTAATAAATTCCAAGAAATCCTAATGGATTTTCTTTAGCCTATTTAAACTCATATTTCACTAAATTTCCATTTTTTGGTTACTATTTAGCCTTTAATTATTTTTTAACCTGAGTTAATTTGTTTTAAAATTTTGTAAATATTATTTAATAAATTCCTATTTGGATGAAGATGTTACATTTATCACCAAAACAATTGTAGAAAGTGTACATGTACTTACATGTTGAGAAAAACATTTAACAAACTCTTTATAAACCCCGTTATCTATCTTAGAAAAAGATTGTGTATGGCTTCTTAATCGTCTCCTTATGTGGTCTTTAAATTCCTTATATGACATAATACCAAGTAATTATGCCGTTGCAGTGCTTATGGAACTGAAAGTGTACTAAATATAATTTACTCACTAAAGAAAGGGGTCTATTTCTCTACATGCTTATAATTTGTTCATAGGAGAAAGATTAAAGCATTTAAAATCACTAGGTGAATTTCAATTGGCAGAAAAAAAGCATTGACATTAGATGACCCAATGTTGGATTGATCATCTACACATCAAAGTTAGTTGAGTACTATCTCTACTCTATCTAATTACCTTCAGCAAAAGGTAAAAATCTCTTGAGCCATGTAACCTTTAGCTATTGAGCTTTTGGTTGAGCCTTATTTTGTACAAAAAAATTTAATTTTCCTAAGTACATGTTAAACACATTGCATTATAGGTTACTTGGTATAGTAGAAAGGAAGATTTCGAATAAACGTATGGGTACATATTTACTTCTTTATAGTGTACATCCATTGATATTGAATGAGGCCCCCAAGTTTTCCTTCTTTAATTTCAGTGTACAATCAAATGAACCATGACTATGAAGAACGAAGGTAAAAATAACATCTCCAAATGATATAATGTTACAACAACTCTATTTTGAAGTTGGTTAAGTTTCATTTACATTTAACACTTTATTACATAATTGTATGAATAATGAAATCAAGTCAATAAGTACTATAGACACTTGCTTAGAAAATGTCTTTCTTATGGCTAGAGATAGAAGTTGCTCTATGAGAACATGGGAGTTATGACTTTTCAATTCTCCAACCTTATATTGTCTCAAATAAGTGTATCTAGAAATTTTAATCGAATAAACATATAGTGCGATGATATTTCTAAAGTCTTAAAAAAGACATCCTTATTTGCATTTGTCAATGTGAACAAAAGCAGAGGATATCAACCATTATCATGCCAAAGATTAGGCCTGATGCTCATTTCTTGTAAGTGTCTCCATGCATGTAAATGGTCTTTTGATCTTTTAGATTCTTTAAGTGAAATACATATCACATTATCATAGGCATTTTTTCCAATACGCATCATGTAAAAATTGTGCTATAACATATAGCTTGCCTAATAGGAAAATTGAAAAAAATAGTCTTTTTATATCAACACTGGCTCCTTAAAGTCTTTTTCCTCAGCCTTCAACTTTTATATCTCTTCTAAATACAAGATCAACATTCTCAACATGCCTTAAGATTACTAATCCAATTTTTACTATTGATGGGTATCTTCCCTTCCCTTTGATCAAACTGACTTTAAACTAATCTAAATTTATGTCTTGGGTTTTAAAAGCAATGATAACCTATAAGGAGTTAAATCAAAGTTATAAGATATATAGGCTCACCCAATATGTATGTTCTACCTAAATAATATTCAAGCCTTGGATGATCACTAATAATGCACACAACAATTACATAGATATTGAGCACTTCATTGATCTAAGAATCAAATGTTTCAACCCCTATATTTTACAAATTTATTAGCTTTTCTATTAGCAATTACATATAGACATTTATATCATCTTTCAATGTTTGCTTTCTTGGAACAATCATTGAAAGAATGAATAAATTTTGTTTCATACACATCTAGGAAGAGAGGTTGTAAGGTGTAAAAACCATTGGCTTGATGCTATAACTTGTATTTAAGTTGCCAAATGGATTGAAACCATTGGTAACCAGCCTTAGGCATGCATTTTGAGGATCTAAAGAAATTTAAGGATTCATTATGTCAAATCTTCTCCATGTCTCTAGTCCTTCGAATGCCTTATCATGCCATTAGTATTCCTTTCTAAATCATGCCATCTATAGTGCTTAATAGTTTTAAATGACATAAACAACCTTTGCAACGATACTTTAGTAGAAAGTATCTAAGGATTTTTGCTGGCTACTTCTTCCATTTTTTGTCCTTGTTCTTTGGTTTCCATCAAGACGTGTTACACTTTTTACATATATCCTTATTTTCATCCTCCCCCTAAGGTAGCATGTAATCATTTAAACATGCATGAATTTTCTCATAGTTAAACCTTAATTTATTGATGGTTCTCTTGTTCGTATAAAAGGAAGGTGAAATATTTGCACGTTCAAAGATATTTGTCAACAACTTTAGTATTATCACTTATTCCACACAAATACTTAATGTAATACAAGTTCATCATGAAAGGCAATTTTAAGTACTACTTACATCCTAATACAGCTTCTAGCATCCTAATTAATTTTGAGTTGTATTAGGGTAATACAACTCTAACACAACTTCATTTTATGTAATATAATTTCACCAAGAAAGATAATTTTGATTACTTATTACATCCTTTGTACAAATTTTGTTGCTAATTCTTAATTAACTTATGACACTCTTTAGCATCTTCATTCATCATTTGGTTTGATGTTGTTAATGTTTCATTAACTTTGTCCACCCTTTTCATTATCATGATGAAAACCAAATTCATCTTAGATCACGTCTTGCACTTGTGGTCTTGATAGAGATTTTACATATGGTTCTTTTCTAATTCTCTCCCTATGCTTAACCCAAAACATGCACCATGTAACACCATAATTATCTAGCCTCTCTTGCTCATTATGTCTAGTGACACTCCATGAAAAGGAAAAGTTGGCAAAGAAATTCACTTAAAATATTCTATTATTTTTGCATTACATTAGACTTGAAATTTTCATTTCATGTCTTGTGGATCCTTTGGACTTTGCCATGTCATTTTCCAATTTAATTACATGCATACAACTTAAAACTATCTCAAAATGTTACCAATAGCATCTATACACAAAATAATACAAGTCAGTCTCAGGTGCAACTTGACAGAATTCTAGTGCAACTTTGGAAAATTATAATTAAATTTAGAAAAATCAAAATCAAGAAAACTATAGCTTTCTGGAAAGCTTTAGATGTTAAATCTATATAAAAATAATTTCAAGCCATAATAATACCATTTGTACCATGTTTGACAACAAAAAATTGACATAGGTCAAATTGCCCAGCATTTCGATATAGTTTACTAATATAAATTTCAAAAATTCATAACTAATTCTAAAAAATAAAAACTAAAAAAAATACCATTATAAAAAGATACAAATGTTAACTTAAGGCTAAAAATAAGTTTAAACCAAAACAAACACATTTAACTACTGAAAAATGATGGAACAATACATGAACTCTGCTGGAGCTACTAGTATTGGCATAGAAATTTAGAAAATTATTTCTCCCTTTACAAACATCCAATTGAGGTGCTAATAGTAGGTATAAGTCACTGTGAGTGTCTAGTGTCTCTTTGTAAAATTTCATAGCCATTAAATGTAATATTTGGTTCTCTGAAAATGAGAGAAAACGTAAACAATGTAGATACAAAAGAAAGTCCCCCGAAATGACTTAGTTAAGGTCTCAAAAAATTTGGGAAGCATTCTAGACTCCTAAAAATGAGAATCCCAAGCTCAGACGAAAAGAAAAACAGAGCTAGAATGAAGAAACGAATTGTGACGAAAAGCTAACAAAACGTAAGGGCATTTTTATCATTTTGAGCAAATTTTGGAATTCTCACAAAAGGACTTTTTAAAATGAAAGTTTTATGTTCTCCAGGGTTTTCAAAGGCCTTGAAATCCATGGGAAGCCCCGGGATAGCTAAAGCCCTTCTGGTGGACGTTTTTCAACATTGATTCACCTAAATTTTGACTGATTCGTTTGGGAAGGTTTTAACTCCGAATTGAGTAATTCTAAAGGTATTTTATGAATTAGAGGACCTAAATTTTATGATGAAAAATACGTTTCTCAAAAAGGAGTTACAATGAGCCTAAACGGAGCAAATAGGCTCGTAGGGGCAAAATGTTCATTTTGAAAAATTGTAAAAGAGGCTTCTTAAGTAAGATTACACCTCATCACCTTCTCCAAGCTTCCATTTGCAGAAAAATGGGTAGCCATGGTGTGACATTAAGAAGGAAGAGAGAGAAGAAGTTTAAACTTCTGTTTAGGTAAGTAAACGGCCTCGTTTCATCCCGCGCTAGTTAGGAAGTTGTTTCTCTCGCTAAGAGCTCTCTAATGGTGGTTTTCTTTTCTTGAAAACTTGAATATTTAAGTTTAACCCAAGCCAAAAAGGAACTCTTTTCAAGAAATCAATCAGTGAAAAATAATCTACGTGAAGAGAGCTTCATTTTAAAGTAAGACTTCACTTGAAACACTTGTAAAATCTTGTGTTTCCAAGCCATTTAATCTTAGGTATATAGAGAGAAAGTGAGGAGGAGAGTTGTTCTTTATGTGTTCTTAATGGAACCAAAGGTTATAGAGTATGAGGATTAAGAATATATAACTAGAATTGAAAATGAAGCTTTAGAATGCAAGTTATGGAATTTAGGGATTTGGTTGAACCTAGGCTAAGATGAAATTTCCTAGTAGTAATTTAAGTTGTCTAAGAGTATATATGAGTTTTTAAGATACCAAGAGAGCCTCCCATATACTTCTCCCATCAAAGAAATTAAAACAACTCCATTGGTGCCATATGGAAGCATAGCCTCGGCCAAGGAGGGGTCATGCACTTAGGAAGTGTTTTAATTCCTTCCAAGCTTATGATGGAAGAGTATGAGAGGAAGCCTTGGAAAAATTTTAGAAACCATAGATAGTGAGATGATATCATAGGTTCCATATTGTGGCTTAAAGAAGTAACACCTAGATAGGCTCCTTGATTTGATTGTATGATGACTCCAAGAGGCTTAAAAGGAGTCAAGAATCATAAAATAAATAGAGAGAATGGAGCCAAGATGATATTTTCTTAAGGTTACTTTATTAAGTGCATTATGGAACCATAAAAGAGCCTTATGAGTTACCTAACTTTTCTAATGAATGTGTGGCTTTAGAATGTGATTCAAGAGTATAATTGGCTTCCATATGATGTTTCCAGTCCAAGAGAAATGATCTCCACCTTCTTGGGTGTGTGAGGTCAAGGGAGAGGATTCAAGGCTCATGGAAAAAGTTTGTAAATGCAAGCAAGGTAGCTCTCTCCACCTTCTCTCATGCATAGAAGTATGCTTACATTGTCTTTGGATGTATGTATATATATTTTGAGTTATGAAAAGTATTCAAGCATGAGCTTTCATTCCATAGTTCCATGATAATGTTTTATGCATTCAAATGATATTTTATGTGCTTGCTTTGGTTTGCTTGAGTTTGGAGAATCCAAGAACCCTTTAGCTATAGTGAGAATGAGCCAAGAACCCTTAAAGTTAGTTGAGACAAAGTAAAGAGTCTCCTAAAAGTGAGGTTGACTCCTAAGAGTAAGGTTGAATCAAAAACCTCTTAAAGAAAATGGGGCGGCAAGTCCAAAATCCACAAGTAAATGGGTGAGGCTATCCCACTCATTTGACAAGCCTATGTATGCTATGTATTACTTTTTCAAATGCCAAGAATACTTCTTGAATGCTTGCACATATCAATATGCCCATGCATGCATTTGTAAGATTTGTTTTACATCTTTTATGTGTGATTGAAAGGAGATGAGCTATTGGGATTCTTTGAATCTCATTCCCTTCTCTCTAATGTTCTAACATACTAGGTGGACAAAGAGAACAAGGAAATGGAAGCCAACCTTTTGAAAGATAAGAGTATGCCATCAAAGTGCATGGAATTTGCTTCTTTAAGGCCTTATGAATGGCAATTGATGTAATCTATTATTGTATATGACCTATGACCTCTTAAGCATGTGTAATTATGTTAATATATTATGTATAAATAAAAAATTATGTTATGTGATCATTATAATGTAAATTGAGCATGTTATGGCAAATTAGCTTCTTGGCTGGCTTGGTGCAATTGTGAATAAATGGAAGTGTAACGGCCAAATTGAGATGCATTAGGTTTGGGACCATTTGGGTAGTTCATATAAGGCATATTCATGCTTTTAAACTTGCCCAAGAGGTGCCAAACATCAAGGGAAGTCATTTGGACACTTTGGTATCTTATATGGAGCAAAAATTGACCATATTAAAAAACTATACCACTTTTTGTCCAAATGAGTTCTTCTTGGTCTAAGATTTGGCATAAATTTAAAGCTTGTTGAGAGCTTTTTGTTAAGTTAAAGTGCATAATTTTTAGAGGTCTATGAAATATTTGATGAATTTTCAAAGTTGAAAATTTTTTTGAAATTGGTTAGGTTACTGTTTATACTAACCTAAAAATGAATTCTATCATTTAGGGGGCATATGATGTCCAATTACCACAAAATTTCATAGGAAGAAACTAAACACTCCTAGAGACTTATGCCAACTAGAAGCATCCTATTTGGATGTCTAAAGAGAGAGATATGAATTTTTAAAGTTTCTGCCCAGTATCAGGCATTTAGACCAACCTCAAGTATTGTTTGATTGCCTAAACTAGTCTGGTGTTAATTTTTTCCTCTAGCTAACATCTGTAGCTTTCTAGATTGGTATTATTTTTATAGATTGGATATTTTTGAAATTTGTAGCAGAAACCTATGACAGTACCAGTAGCCAGCCAGATCTATACACTTTTTTGAATGTCAAACATGTTTTGTACTATGTTTCATAGCCTGGGCATAATTTTAAAATAAATTATACATGTGTATCTTTTCAAAATGGCAAAGAATGCATGATTTAGATGTTTCTAGATTTAGTTATGATTTTCCAAAGTTTGTGATAGAAAAGGCAAAATTCTGGCTGAAAATACATTCATGAATATTATGTATCCCTTTGCCATGCATAAGCTCTAGACCAATTTTGGGGATGAAAATGAGTTGTATTTATGTAATTAAATATGAGAATGTGATACATGAGCTCACATGGTCCACGGAACGCCGAATGAAAATTTTATACACGACGTAACGCTAAGAAATTCAAATGTCATTTCTTTTACTCCTTCATGAGGTGCTTGATATGAAGTATGAGAATAGTATGAGATAAGTTAGGGAATTATGGTGTTACATTAAACACCATTTACCCCATGAATGACAGAGATGAAGTTTCTAACCATATGCACAGTGCCACTATTAAAATTGTTAATTTTTGCCAACTTTGGAAATTCACCATATATTCTCTAGAGCTCCAAATAATATGTACTATAACTTCCCAAAAAGCTCTAGATAAGGCCTATATTTACACCAAGTTTTATGGGCAAATTCGTTCATTTGGTCCGATCTGACATAAGGTTACATATTGGTCATTTTAGGTCTCTTAAGGGGTCACATTGGGTCCATTTTTGCTTCTAGCTTTTTTAGGGCTACTTGAGCATGTGGGAAAGTATGAGAATAGACTACTAAACATGTCCTAAGGGTTCAACAACCCAAATTTTATAAACTCACTCTCCTACTTGATGCTACACACAAGAGACATACGTATGTACTCTTGCCATACAAGGTTAAAACCATGCAATATCATACATTTGCCTCCAATTCTCATAAACATCACATATTCCTATAGTTGCACATGTTCAAGAGCTTATACATCATATACCTCATTTGACAACCACATAGCTATAATACAAGCATTTTATAACTCCATTGCCAATCTTTATGTCTTAAAGTGTAGTGGCTTTCATTTCTTTGCTCTCTTGATCCACCTAGACATGTTAGGTAATGGGAAGGGAATAGTGAGATTCTAGGAATTGAAATAGCTCTTCTCTCTTTCAAGCACACATAATGAATTCAAATTCAAGTCTAAGAATGCATGCATGGCTATCTTAAAATTCATAAATATGCATGAAACAATTCTTGTATTCAAGAAGCTACATAAATCATACATAGGCTTGCTAAGGCAAGGGTTTAGCCTTACCCATTCTCTTTGGGACTTTTGGATTTACCTTACCCATTTTCTTAAGGGATTTTTTACTAAGTCTTACTCTTTTAGGGACTTTTAGCTTTGTCTCACCCATTCCTGGAGACTTTTAGGTCATCCTCACCCTTGCTAAGGAACTTTTGGCTTCACCACACTTAAGCAAGCCATTCGTGTTCATAAAAATATCATTCAAGTGCATAAGCAAAGCATCATGGTACCATGACATATAAATACATGTTAGAAACATCTTTCATGGCTTAAACATACTTATATACATTCAAAGACAAGAAAACATCCAAAGATGCATGAGAGAAAGGAAAGAGAGCTACCTTGCATACAAGAACACACTTTAACCTCCTAAAATTCCTTCCTCCCCCTCGGCCAAACACCTACAAAGAGGTGGAGCTTAATTCCTTTCGCCTAAACCCATGAAATGGGATCCAATTATACTCTTGGAATATTCACAAATGCCACACACATTAAAATGACTTAGGACTCATATGGTTCAATTATGGTTTCATAAAGCACCTAATGAAGCAACTTTAGAAAATCATGATCTTGGCTCCATTCTCTCTCTTAATCTATGACTCTTGACTCCATTTAGACTCCTTGGAGCCATCCACAATTATTTTAAAAAGCCTAACTATGTGTTGCTTCACTATAATATGGAACCTATACCTCCATCTCACTTTCTAGGCTTCCTAAAATTTTTCCAAAGCTTCTTCTCATACTCTCTTATCATATATGATACAAAACTAAGCTTGGGAGAAATTAAAGCATTCCCTTGGTGCTTCTTCCTTCTTTGGCCGAGCCTATGTTCTTCTTAGCACTAAAGGAAGTTGTGTTGCTTTCCTTGATGGGAGGTGGATATGGGAACTCTCTAGGGGTCTTAGGAACTCATACAAACATTCACATAGGCTTGGAAACCTTTGGATAAAATCATATTTTAGCTTATGTTTACAAATCCCTAACTTTCCTATCTTGTAATTTCAATGGCTAATTCATGGTTCTCTTTGCATATACATGTTTTCCACACTCTATTTCCTAAGATTCACCCTTAGTTCTCCTAAAAGAAAACTCCTTCATGGCTGAAATGTAACATCTGATCCCTCCATAAACGTGAGAAACAAAATGTTCGGTTTCTCCGTAAACGGCAGATATGGGCTAGATACAAAAGGAAGTTCTTGAAATAGAAAGAATTGGGGCCAACTAAAATTATGATAAAATTTTAAATATTAGAAAATGAGGATTTGAGCCTTGAGTTGCTTAGAAATCAAGGCCAAAGTGATTCAAAAAATTTGCCAAAAGGCCAGTGGCATTTTTGTAAATATGGGCACTTTTTGAAAAACACACAGGAGGGCTTTTTAAATAAAATTTTTTAGTTCTCTGGGGTTCTCAGAGGCTCTAAAGACCATGGAAAGCCCCGGGATAGCTCAAGTCCCTCCGGTGGATGTTTTTCAACGTCATTGTGCCCGAACTTTGACAGATTCATTCGGAAAGGTTTTAGCTCCAATTTGAGTGATTCTAAAGATATTTTACTTGATTGGGAACCTAAATTTTATAATCGAAAAGACAGTTCTAAAAAAGGAGCTAAAACGAAGGAGAAACGAAAATACAAAGTATGAAGGGCAAAATGGGCATTTTTGAAAAGTGTAACTTATTCCCACCTATATATATGATGCACCCTTCTTCTCCCTTCATTATGCACGACCAAGTTCTGCCTAAAACCAGAAGAAAACCCTAGGGGATGAGGCTCACAAGAAGGGGAAGAAAAGGAGGAGAAATCAAAGGTTTAAGGTATGGAAATTAGTAGTTTTTCATGCTCTTTCTCTTCCAAACCTCTTCTCCTCCATTCTCCTTTGTTTCCTATGATTATAATGAAGTTTATAAATCTATTTTAAAGGAGAAATTGAGGGGAAATTTCGGATTTGAAGAGAGGAGCTCAAAGAACACTCAATTCAAGTGAGAAAAAGCAAGAAAACAAGGTAATTTCTCTTCCTATAGTTGTCATTTTTGGTCCCCTTCTCCACCATTTTGCCCCACTTGAGAAAACCCTAGGAGGAGATGATTTTTAAGTAGAACCAAGCATGAATCTAAGGAAAAAGTGTGTGGAGATTAAGAATATGCAAAGAGAATTAACAAAAAACTATTAGATTTCAAGATGCAAGTTCTAGGGTTTCAATTGCACCTTGTAAAATCTGACTTTGTATGATGATTCCTAGGCCTAAGTAAGAGTTTAAATGAGCTCCTAAGATCCCTAAGAGGCTCCCCATATGCTTCTTCACTTGAGAAAATAAAGAAAGCTCCATGGAACCCAATATGCTTCATAGCCTCGGCCTAGATGATTTCTCCTAGTTAGGGAGAGATTTAAACTTTTCTAAGGCCATTCTTGCATCATATTTGATGAATGAAAGTGACGGAAGGCATTGGAAAAAATTTAGAACTCATAGAAAGTGATTTGGTGTTTTAGGTTCTATATTATGACCTAAAGAAGCAACATGGTGCTAGACCTTTTGTTTTGATAATATGATGACTCCAAGAGGCTTAAAAGGAGTTAATAATCATATTTGAAAGAAAAGAATGAGGCCTAGAAGTCATTTGAGAGGTGTTGCTTCATTAGGTGCCAATATGGACCATAATGGGGGTTATAGAGCAATCTAGTACTTAAGCAAGTTTTATGGTCTTAGAGATTGTTTCATGAACCAAATTGGCTCCCATAAATTGTATCTAGGCCAAGAGAAACCATCTCCACCAATTTGTGGGTGTGTGGCCGAAAGAAGAGGCTTGAGTCCAAAGGAAAAAGTGTGTAATTATGTGTAAGGTAGTTCTCTCCACCTTCTCTCATGCATGGACGTGTGTCTAGCTTGTTTTAGAATGTGTTTATGTGTATTTTCAAGCTATGGAAAGTATGTTAGCATGCCTTTATATGTTATGATTCTTGATACCACATTATGTTTTAAATGAATCCATGATGTTTGCATAAGTTTGCTTGGGGGTGGAGAGGTCAAGAACTCTTCTCTTGGGTGAGGATGAGCCAAGAACCCTTGAGCTTGGTTGAGACAAAGTAAAGAGTCTCCCAACAGCAAAGTGGGCTCTTAAGAGTATGGTTGAGTCCAAAGTGCTTAAAGAATGGATGAGACAAGTCCAAAATCTATGAGGAGAAGTGTGAGGCCAATCCAAACACTTAGTGAGCTCTTGAATGTCTTGTATGATTGATTCACATGCCAAGGTTGCCTTTAAATGTCTATGATTTCTATTTTCTCTATACATGCATTCAAAAGGCTTGCTTTGCACATATCATGTATGATTGAATGGGAGATGAGCTATTGGGATTCTTTGAATCTCATCCCCTCCTCTCCAATGATCTAACATGCTAGGTGAACCAAGTGGATATACTAATGGGAGCTAACAATCCTAAAGGAATGAGATTAACAAACTTATGCCTTGATTTTAGCCATTTTGGAACCATAATGATGGTTTATCATGTATATGATGTTGTATATGTACTATGAACGTTGAGACATATGTAAAGATACTATTATGTGATGTTTAGATGTATGGAAATGATATATGACCACTAGCACATGTTTTGAGTATGTAATGCCATAGTATGCAAGTTTAAAGTTTGATGAATATGCGTATAAATGTGGGTTGAATGGCCAAAATGAGATGCATGAGGTTTGGGACCATTTGGGCAGCTCACACAAGTCTCAAATGTGCTTTTAGACTTGCCCAAAAGGTGCCAATACCAAGGGAAGACTATTTGGCAAATTTGGTACCTTAAATGGAACCACATTTGACCATAATGGAACCCTATGTCACTTTTTGGCCAAATGAGCTAGTATTGATTTGAAATTTGGCATCCAATTAGATATCATTGAGAGCTTTTTGAGAAGCTAAAGATCATAATTTTTGGAGGTCTATAGAATATTTAATAATTTTTCGAAATTGAAAAATTTTATGGATTTGGTCTGCTACACTATTCATTTGGTCCGAAATGTTTTTCTATCACACGAGGCCCAAATGATGTCCAATTGCAACGAAATTTTATACAACAAAACTAGGAAATCACAGTGACTTGTGCCAACTAGAAGCACCTCATTTAAAGGTTTAAAGAGGGAGATATGAATTTTTGAAGTTTCTATCCAGTATCAGTGAAATTGCCCGACTAGAAGTACTGTTCTATTGAATTTCGGAGTCTAGGCTTGATGAACTGATCTAGAGATATTTTTTCTCTCTAGTTAATACTCACAGCTTTCCAGATTGGTATCATTTTCATGGATTGGATTTTTTTGAAATTAATTGGACATTTTCAAAATTTTCTGCAGAATTCTGTGACAGTTCCAGATTTCAGTTAGACCTCTGTAGCTTTTTGGATATCAAAAGTCTTGGATGATGAATATTATAAACTAGAAATATTTTTAGTGTGAAGTAGATATCTCAAGCTTTCTATAATGACCAAGATTGTATAGTTTTGATTTTTCTAGATTTAGTTATGATTTTCCAAAGTTTGCCCAGAAAAAGGACTTATTCTGGCCGAGAATGATCTTTAAGTTTCCATGCCCGATTTCGGTTTCCATGGGGTGTAAGCATGTTTCTGTGATGCAAATGAGCTGTAATGATGAAATTAAATATGAGGAAGTATAGTATGAGCTCACACAGTCCACGTGACATCGAATGGAATTTTGAGACCTAGTGCAATGCTAAAATGAGCATTATTTCTTTGCCTTTTTCATGCAAAACTCACATAATTCATGATATTAAGTTATGTAAAGGCACTTGATGAGTTAGAATGAGCTAGAATTCATAGTGTTACATGAAACATAGAAGAAGAGCGGCAAAGAAGAGTAAGCATGGAATTAGTAAAACTACCTTGGTTTTCTAGCTTTCTTTGGATTCTCTTTCTTCTTCTTTGGCTCTCCTCCTCTAATTCGAACTCCTCCCCCTTGGTCTAGGCTCAAAATAGAACCAAACACTTCAATAAAACCATAGAAAGAAAGGTGGGAAGGAGAGGAATCAAGTTACTAAAGGAAGAGCCATGAGATTCTATCAATTACCATACCTTTTTCCTTGTTTTTCTTTTTCTTTTTCTCCTCCCATGGTGCGCACTTTCTTGCTCATCTCTCCCCAAGTCTTTGGCAAAAATAAGGTCGGTTAAGTGGAGAGAAGAATAGGGTGTCTTATATAAAGAAGGAGGATTAGATTTTGTTCCTTAAAAATTCCCATTTTGTCCCGTTTCCTTGGCATTTTTGTTTTAAATTCTTTTTAACTCCTTTTTGAGAACTTTCTTCTCCATCATAAAATTTAGATTTTTAATCTTATAAAATGCCTTTGAAATCACTCAATTCGAAGCTAAAACCTTCCTGAATGAACCGATCAAAGTTTAGGTCAACAATTATTAGAAAACATAAATTGAAGGGGTTTTAACTGTCCTAGAGCTTCCCATAGTTTTCAGGGCATTTGAGAACCTCAGAGAGCTTAAATTTTTCATTTAAAAATCCTTCCTATGAGTTTTCTAAAAGTACCCAAAATTATAAAAGTGTCATTACATTTCATTGCATTTTCGTTAAATTCTATTTGACTATTTTAACTCTAGATTCAGGCTACCTTTGGCTTCCTAAATTCTTTATTTAAGGTCTAGAATATTGTTCTAATTTTATTGGACCTCAAATCACTCTAATCGAGAGACTTTCTTTCATACCTAGTGAATTTCGTATGTTTACGAAAAAACTGTACGTTATGTTTCTCACATTTCTCATATTTTCAAAGAACCAGATGTTACACACCCTTATGGGAATGGTTTAACAATCAAGTAGTCATGTACAATTTCTCTAATATGCCATTTCTTAAATTTACACTTAGGACATGAGCATTGTAATAATTGGGTCTTTAGAAACTGAATTGAAATTGATAAATTGATATGAGAACACCTTAAAGCAAAGCAAATTGAGGCCAAATAAGATTAGGATATTAATTAGAACATTTAAAAATATGGTTAAGAGCCTAACGATAGCCCAAAATTAGAGCCAAAATGGTTGAACAAATTTAAGGAAAAACGTAGTGGCAGAATTGTGATCTTAGGCAACTTTTTGGAAACTCAAAATAGGGAGATCTAAATGAGAAAATTGAGTTTTCCAATATTCTTAGAGGCTTTAAAAATCATAAGAACCCCTAGAATGGTTAAAACTCCTCCTGTGTGCATTTTATGTCATTACTTAATCAAAACTTTAACTAGATGGTTTGATAAGGTTTAAAATCCAATTTGGATGAAACCAAAGGTATTTTTTGAATTAAAGGACCTAGATTTTATGATAGAAAAGACAATTCTTAAAAAGGAGTTAAAATGATCTTAATTGGAGAAACAAAAATTTAGAGACAAAAATGAAAATTTGAAAATGTCATAACTAGCCTCCCCTTTCTTATTTAGCATGCCCCACTTTCTCCTCTCCTTTTAACTAACTTTCATTTGGCCAAAAATAGATCCAAAACCATCTTTAAGGGGTGCACCAAGAGGGAGGAAAAGGGAAGGAGAAAATGATGCAAAATAGGTAAAGAATTGCTATTTTTTCATACTCTTCTCCTTACTAATGTTCTTCTCTTCTTTCTCCTTTCCTTCTCCATGATTTTAAAGCTTTAAATGAGGATGTTTTATAGCTAGTTCAGTAGAGGGGAGAAAGAGTTTGGAGAAAGTCTTGGAAGCCTATGAGAGTTCATTTGCTAAGGAAGCTAACAAGGTCATTCTTCCACGGATAACTAGCTCTTTTTGGTTCTTCTCTTGCTTCACCTTTTTGCCCAGACCTAGGGGGCTAAGAAGGGAGTTTGATTTTAGTCTAAACTTGATAGGAAATGGGGTTTTGAAGCATAGAGAATCATATGAAACAAATAGAACTAAAAAAGAAGTTATAAATAACAAGTTATGGAAATTAGGGTTTTGAGTGCACCTTAGGGAATATAAAGCTTTTTAATGATAATTTAACTTATGTAAGAGTATAAGAGACCTAAGAAGCTTCACAAGTACCAAATTCCCTAGAAAAGCAAACAAAACTCAATGGGTGGCAAGTTATGTGCATGTCTCAGCCAAGAAGGATTCCAAGTACTTCGGTAGAGTTTTCTTTACTTCTAAAGATAGAAATAGTCTAGATATGAATTATAGACACTAAAGAAATCATTGGTTTGAATTTAGAAGCCATATTTTGAAAGTTGAAAGTTGAAAATTTAGGGTTCCATTATGCATAAAGAAAAAACTTAGTGTTAGGCTCCTTGATTTGAGTTTATGATGACTTTAATGAGTTTAAATGGAGTCATGTGACTTAGATTAAGTGAGAAATTAGAGGCAAGATGATGAATTATCTGAGTTGATTCATTATACCACTAAATGGAGCCATATGGATGCCATAAGCTAGAATTGGCTTGTATAAAGTTTATGTGAGGCTAGACAAGGGTTCATTGATGTAAGCCAAGCAAATCAAGCCTCTCCAAAGTATGTATATAACACCCAAAAATAATTAACAGTGATTATTTGGGGATTATGAAATTATTAAGAGGATTTAAGGAAACTTTATGAGGAGATAGAAAGCTTAAGGAAAATGGAAAATTTGAGTATTTTAACATAATAATTATTAATTAGATAATTTTAAGGGAAGCAAAATAATGATTATGGATTTAAGTATGATTTGGGCTCATGATTGATTTATGTGTGCCAAGAACATTATTAGAAGCCTAGTCTTATTCTTATGAAGGCCAAATTTCATCTTAATATGACCCAATCTTATCTCAAAAGGTGTATCCCTAAAGGAACCCGCTTAGCATTGGCCTAACCTAATTCGTAGAAGTCGAAAACTTAGAAAATGGGCCTAAGTGAAGCATAGACCCTTAAGTTAGCCCAAGACCTCCACAAGCTCATCAATTAATTGGCCTAATAAGTTCACGTCTGAACCTAAATAGATTTTGTGTAATATCCAATTCTTCAAAAATATGAGAAAATGTGTGAAACATAACATCTAGTTTCTCCGTAAATGTACAAAATTCACCGAGTACAAAAGAAAGTTTCCCAAATAGAGTGATTTAAGATCCAATAAAAGTGGAGCAATATTCTAGACCTTAAATGATAATGATCCAAGGCTAGAGGTGCCCTGAAACTGGAGCCAAAATAACTAGACAAAATTTAATAAAAATGCAACGAAACATAATGGTATTTTCGTAATTTTAGGAAATTTTTGAAAAAACTCATAGGAGGGCTTTTTAAATGGAAAATTTGAGTTTTCCAAGGTTCTCAGAGGCCTTAAAAACCATGGGAAGCCCTAGGATAGTTAAAACCCCTCCAGTGTATGTTTTGTAATGTCGGTGAACCCAAAATTTGACCTTTTTGTTCGAGAAGGTTTTAGCTCCAAATTGAGTAATTCCAAAAGCATTTTATAAGTTTGAGAACCTAAATTTTATGATAGAATAGACAGTTCTAAAAAAGGAGCTAAAATGAACTGAAAACGAAAAGGGCAAGAAAGTGGGACGTAATGGGAACTTTTTTTGTAACAAATTTAAGTCCTTTTTCTTATATATGATGTGTCCCACTTCTACCTCATTTCCACTGACCTTATTTGCTACTCAACACAAAGGAGTTTTCTGCCTTAGAGAGACGCTCAAGAGAGAGGAGCAAAGAGAAATAAAAACTCCATGGAAAGGTAAGAAAATTGATAGAATTTCATGGTCTTTTCTTTAGCAATTTGAATCTCCTCCTTCCCACCTTTCTTTCTATGGTTTTATTGATGGGGTTGTTCTATTTTGAGCTTTGTTCAGAGGGGAGAAGTTTGAAATTCAAGGGAGGAACCAAAGCAAAGGAAAAGACTCTTGAGAAAAGCTAGAAATCAAGGTGAGTTTGTTGCCTTTCATGCTTCTTCTCCCTTGCTCCCATGAGTGTGTGTCTCGGCCTCATATAGGTCAGCCAATGGGAGATTAATTTTGAACTAAAACAAATGTGATACTTATGTTTTAGAGTATGGGAAGTAAGATGGTGCAAAGGAATCCAAGAAAGAACCATTGAATTGCAAGATGCCTAGCCTAGGGATTCAATTGCAGCTTGACTTATAGAAAGCCTTCTAGCCATAATTTAGGGTGTCTAAGAGTTTGTATGAGTATCTAAGACATCAAGGAAGCCTCCCACATGCACCTCCCATCAAAGAAACAAAGCAAAGTCCATGGGTCCAAAACAATGCATATGTCTCGACCTAGAGGGGTTCATGGACCTAGGGAATGTTTTAATTTGTTCTAAGGATAAAATGGCACTACATATGATGGAAGAACATGAAGGGAAGCCTTGGAAAAATTTTAGAAGCCATGGATGGTGAGATGGGAGTGTAGGTTCTATAATGTAGTATAATAAAGCAACTCCAAGCTAAGCTCCTTAAAATAAATGTGTGGTGACTCCAAGGGGTTTCAATGGAGTCAAGAATCATAGATTAAAGGAGAGAAAGGAGCTAAGATCATAAATTCTTAAGGTTGCTTCATTAGGTGCTTTATGGAATCATATTGAAGTCTTGGAACCAAGTAGGCTTTCATATGGAGTGTGTAATACTAGAGTTTGATCCAATGATCTAAAAATTCCTTACTTGATATGTTCAGGCCAAGAGGTCTCATGGTTGGGCCAAGAAGAGGGAGGAAGATTTTAAAGTAAAAGTGTGGAACATTGGCTCTAAGGTAACTCTCTCTCCTTTCACTCATACATTCTTGAGTGGTTTCTTGTCTTTGGATGTGTGTATGTATGGTTATGCTATGTAAAATGTTTCTAGCAATTGTTCATATGCCATGGTACCATGTTGCTTTATTTATGCTCTTGAAAGATGTTTTATGAATGCATTTTGGTTTGCATGAGCTTGATCAAGCCAAAAGTCCCTAAGAATTGGTGAGACAAAGCCAAAAGTCTCTAGAAGAGCAAAGTTTAGTCAAAAGTCCCTTAAAAGTGGGTGAAGAAAGTCTAAAAGTCCCAAAGAGAATGGGTAAGGCTAAACCATTGTCTTGGCAAGCTTATGTATGATGCATATACTTTCTTGAATGAGAAAAAATGTCTTATGCATGTTCATAAATTGCTAGATCGCCATGCATTCATCTTTAGGCTTGAAATTGTATTCATTATGTATGATTGAAAAGGGTGAAGAGCTATTGGGATTCTTAGAATTTTACTCTTCCCTTCCCATTGCCTAACATGCTTAGGTGGACCAAGGGAGCAAAGAAATGGGAACCACCACACTTGAAGGCAAGAAGATTGTCAAAGGAGTTGCTAAATGCTTATATTGTAACCATTTTTTTGTCAAATGATGTAATCCCATGATGTACATGATGTATAACCTCTTGAACACGTATATATATGGGAATTGGCAACATATGAATGATATTGAATATTTTTGGCATTGAAATGCAAAGATGTGTATGTAAGATCCTTATGTATATCAACAAGTGAGATAGTGAAATTGTGATGTATGGATATTTAGACCCTTGGGACATGTTTAGTAGGTTGTTTTTATGCTCTCCCACGTGCTCAACTGGTCTTGGAGAGGCTAGAAGCCAAAATGATCCATGATTGACCCTTTAGGAGACATAAATGTGTCACTTTGCAACCCTATGTCACAAACTGACCAAATGGACCAATTTCCCTATGAAATTTGGCATGCATATAGGTGTCATCCAAAGATTTTTGGGAAGTGAAAAACTATATTATTAGGAGCTATAAAGAATTAATTATGAATTTCCAAAGTTGGCAAAAAGCTACTGAAATGGTTCAGTCACTATTCATATGGTCAGTTTCTTCTCCTAGGTAATCTGAGAGCTAATGTCATCCAATGCTCATAAATTTTTACAAGTATAAACTAGACATGATAATTTCATGGCCATCAAGGTCACCTCATTTAGAGGTTTGAACAAAGAGATATGAATTTTTGAAGCTTAGAGTCAGTACTAGTAATGCAGCAGTACCTTTGGTATTGTTCCATCAATTTTCAATAACTAATCGTTTCTGTTTTGATCTAGAATTATTTTTACCCTCAATCTAAGATCTGTAGCTTTCCATAATGGTATGATTTACTGGGTTTTGATTTTTCTAGAATTAGTTACAAATTTTTGAAATTTATATCAGTAACATGTAACAGCAAACCTAGGCAGCTAAACCTTTGGTACTTTTCTGTTGTTAATCATGGTCCAGCCATTGTTTTCATAGTTTGAAATGATTTTAACCTATATATGACATCCAATGTGTGACGACCCTAATTTCTAAACATTGTAATTAAGGTTTAATACATGATTAATAATCATAGGTTAGGGTTACAAGGTATTACAACCAATTACATTATGAAAATACGGGGAAATTTGAACCTTAATGTGATTAGAGTCATCAATCATACAATTACAAACACTTATATTCATAAGGGAAATAACCATTTATTTATAAGCCTTTGATTCTATTACTCTTTAGTTATAACTCATCCCAATGTCTCTAAATCATCCCTTGAGGTTACCATATGAGAAACCAAGGTTTTCTACTTAATATAAGTGTTTCGGGATGTTCGCCGCGGCTAAATTACGCTTAGCCACAGCCAATTCCTTTATGTTTTACCCCTTACTCCATTACTAGTTTTGCCGCAGCGAGTTGGACCTTCGTTGTGGCTAACCTACATGGTGCCGCAGCGAAGAAGCGTCCTGGAACTCACCTCGCTCGCCTCTCAATATTGGCCGCGGCCAATACCTCCTCTTGCTGCAGCCAATTCCTCTCTAGAATGCCTGGCTCATTTTCATAAAAGTTTACCGCGGTGAATTTCCCTCTGGATGACTCCCAGTTTTGCCTATCGCATTTCGCCGTGGCCAATTACATATTTCACCAGGGCGAATTCCTCTCTGGCACTCTCCTTGGGCAACTTCACCTCTATTGGCCGCAGCCAACTCCATTTTAGCCGCGACAAATTGTCTTCTAGTTCTACAACTCCTAAATTCTTGCCTCATGCTCTCCACTCTCCCTCCAATAACACCCTAAGGCCCCTCTACCTTAGTTATGGGGCTCGAATAGCCTTCATTAGCCTAATTTACCTATCTAATCTATCCTTATAAGTACAAAATTTAAGAGTCAATTTCTTTTCCCTAGTTGACCTCCATCAGTAAGTTTGTAAAGTAATCATAATAGGAATTTATGAACTAACAACAATTATCATTTTGATGCACAATAAGTGGGGGTTCCACGCATTAAGGGTTCATATCAATATCTCAAAGATTTCATTTCCAATGGTAAACCATTTTATAGTTTAACAAGGCTTTCAGCAGATATCATAAATCCATACATCAAGTATCAAATTAAGATGAGGTCTAACCCCTCAATATATACATCCTAAGTAATCAAAATATGAAAGCCTACACTTGGCAATACAG
Source organism: Erythrophleum fordii (assembly GCA_032878935.1). Taxonomy (NCBI): domain Eukaryota; kingdom Viridiplantae; phylum Streptophyta; class Magnoliopsida; order Fabales; family Fabaceae; genus Erythrophleum; species Erythrophleum fordii. The sequence continues at coordinate 1,242,393 of JAVQMF010000049.1, read as the reverse complement.
ATACATGATGATGCTATACAATGGTTAACAAAATTTAGCATCTTACTCTATTACACTCAGACTACGTGTAGCTCCCCCACCCTAGGCCTCAGCTCATGGATGTTCATCCACTTGTTTGCCTTTATCCTTACCCGCAGAACCTTCACCTGAAATTGTAATCCCATAAAACGAGGTGAGATATAAATCTCAGTAACCAAGGCAATTCTATCATATAAACCAGTTTAATTAACATATATGCATGAATCAAAACTAACATTAGAATCATATCAGTCATATCAGTAAATAAAACAATTAGGCTATCATGATTACTATCCCATATTAGCAATCATATTTTCACATGTTAAAGGCCAGTAACACTGGGAGATGCCCGTCCACAACACCCACTCCCGAATGAGCACAACCAGGGCTTAGTGCATTTGGGGTTTGATTATAACCCAGTGTCTGATCGAAGCATATGCACAGGTGGCAGCCGCACCACAGCTCCACCATAGACTCACAAGGTCTAATCACAATACAATAGATAGCCAACTAATTCATTCAACATTTCAAATCATTCATATACAGCAAATATGAAATTAAGACAGATATATGCATGGAATTAATGTAAATCCCGGTTACCTCACTTGTAGACAATTTGCAACAGCCACCAATGGTACAAAGTCTCCCTATAGCCATAACATCAGAGAATTACTACTCTAATTCATCATTAACAGTTGCAACAAGTACCCAAAGAATTTAAATGCTAATAAGTACCTAAAGAACACTTACCCAGCCACCACAAATGCCAAATTCGGATTGAAGTGTCCTCTACCAGAAATCTCAATATTTCACCTAAAATCCTAAGTAAATTTATACAGAATTAATACCCATATGATAAATCAGCTATGGGGGTCTCAAATTAGCAAAGAAAGCACCAAAATGAAGGGTTTATACTTACCTAATGGTAGTCCTAGCTTCAACTTACAAATTTCACCAAGAAAATCCTAAACAACCACATTTCAGATTTTTGGGTATGGTGAAAATGCTCCAAATGAAAAAATAATCAGGCCAAATTAAAGAGAAAGATAAGGGGATTAAGTTGTATAACTATTACCTTGGTTGAATCTTGCTCTAAATGTGATAAAAATATGGAATTCTTGCCCCAAACCTTAGCCTCCCTTGTGACCTCCGATTTTCCTTCTTGAGTTTCAGAAAAATAAGGAAGAGGTTGAAGTGTTAAGGTTTTAGTTGGGTTTAAGTTAGGTCAAATATGGGTCATGGGTTGCTCCAAGGGTCCAACTCCTAATGGGCTTCAGATTTGAGCTTGTTGGGCCAGTTTTAAGGTGTTATGCTGCAGAATTTTATTGGGCCAGACTTAGTTTTAAGGACTCCATGGTCTTGGGTCTGCACAAGGTTTATTGGGCCACTTATAAGAGCCTATACAAGGTGGATCTTGGGCCTCTATCATATAGAATTAGATTAGGTCTGCACCTAACTCATTGGGCCTCCATTAGCCTCTTATCATGATTTATTAATTTGGGCTTAGATGAAGTTTCTATCCCAATTAATTCTCAAACCCATATTAATAATTTATCTCTTTAAAATTCCTATTCACTGACTTGCCCAATTATCCTCTATTAATTATTCTTAATTACTCTAAATCTATGATTAACACCTTAATTAATTTTGGGGTGTTACACAATGATTTCCAAAATGCTATCATTTACTTGATTTTGATTTTTCTAGGTTTAATTATGAATTTTCAAAGTTGATGACAGAAACTTGAACCTTGGAGCCTGAAACTGATCTTGTATTTTTGAGTGTGGATGTCCTAAGCTCAGGCAAAATGGAACATTTTGGGATGGTTTTGACTAGTATACATGTATTTGGAATAGAAAATAATATGGATGAGTTCATGTGGCTCACAAAATGTGAAACAAAAATTTTAAGCCTTATGTAACACAAAATAATCCATTATAAAGAACTTTTGTGATTTCAAGGAAATAGAACTAAGACATGAAAAGGAAAAGCCAAAGTAATATGGTATTACATTTTGGGCCTTGGGTTAACACATTCCATCCAAACCTTAAGTGTTCTGTAGCCCAACCTACTAACATTGGCACAATAACTAGGAATAAGCCCAATTGAATCTTGGGCTGATGGGTTAACCCATTGGTAACCTAGAACCCTAAAGGACTAGTTATCACACTAGTTTACTAAGAGTCAAACACTTGATTCTACAGAAGAAAAACTCATTTTTGCAGCTTGAGGAGAAGCTAGGGTTTTCATTAACACTTTAGCTCTATTTCTCCTTTCTATAGCAAGATTCAGCTAAGGTAACCTATATAAAACTTGACCCTCTCTTATTCCTCCTCAATTTGAACTAATTAGTTTTTTATTTAGAGCATTTTCACATATACCCAAATCTAAAATGTGTTGTTTGGTGTTTTTATGGAGGATTTTCGGAGGTTGAGGCTAGGAGGGTGATAGGATAAGTATTTTCTTTCCATTTTGATACATTTTCTGTTGGATAGAGACTCTTATAGTTGACTTATGATATGGACTTTGGTTTTATGCAAAATTACCCAGAAATTGGACTGAACTACTGTGGTTTCTGGTGTGGGGAAGTTAGAACTTCAAATTGAAATCTATTAGTGGTTAGGTAAGTAACCTCTAGATATTCATTAGTAATTCAACTCTTTGAGTATCTAATTTATTACTAGAAATAATGATAACTATGCTTATTTTAGACTTGGTATGCATTTGGATCATGATGGTAGCTAGAAGAAGAGTAATTGGCTTCATTGAGGTAACCAAGGTTAATTTCTTAATTCCATGTATATGCTCATTTTAATATGAAATTTGATGCATATGTATAATTTTGAAATGCTAAATGATTGGTTGGCTATTTAAATTGTTATTGTTATAGACCATGAACATGTCCTTGGTGGAGCTGTAATGTAGCTGCCACCCATGCATTATGCTTGGATCGGGCACCGAATTGTGTTCAGACTTATGAATGCACTAAGCCTAGGTTGTACTCAATCAAAAGTTGGTGTCATGGATGGACCTTTCTTTGTGTTATTGGCTATTAACATGTTGTATGTGATTGCTAGTATGAGATAGTAATTACCAGTAATCCAACTAGTTTATTTATTGATAATATTAATGCCTTCAGTACTTTTTTTTGTATAATTGCATTATGTTTATTAATTTGTACATATATATGGAATTTGCCTCTTGTTACTGAGATTATAAATCTTACCCCGGTTGTGGACTAACATGTAACACTCGATTTTTGTAAAAATGATATAAACATGTTAGATATAAAAGAGAGTCCTTTAAAATGAATGAGGTGAGGCGAAATAAAATTAGGATAAAATTCTAAATAATAGAAAATGAAGATCCAAGGCTTTGGATGCTTAGAAACCAGAGCTGGAGTAGCTAAATAAAATTTGACAAAATGTAGTAGTATTTTTATAATTTTGGGTACTTTTTAGAAAACTCAAAGAAGGGATCTTTAAATGGAATAATTGAGTTTCTTGGGGTTCTCAAAGACCCTATAAACTATAGGAACCCCTAGAATAGTTCAAACCCTTCTGGTTTACATTTTAGAATATTAGTTGACCTAAATTTTAACCCTTTTGTTCATGAAGGTTTTAAATTTGATTTGAGTGATTCCAAAGGTATTTTATAGGTTAGAGGACCTAAATTTTATGATGGAAAAGATAGTTCTCAAAGAGGAGTTAAAATGAGCCTAAAATGAAAGAGCCAAGAAAAGAGGACACAAATGGGATTTTTAAGGAACAATTTTTAAGAAACTTATCCTTATATGTAGCATCCCATCCTCCCCTTCCATTTAACTAACCTTGCTTCTATCTAAATAGAGGAGAGTTCTGCCTAAGAAGCACACACAAGAAGGAGGCCTTAGGAGGAAGAAAGGCTTAGGAAAAAAGCAAGAAATCCTTAGATTTTCATGGTTCCTCCTTCACAAACTTTGTTCTCCTCCTTCTCCCCTTCCTTTTTATTGTTTCCATGAATGATTTGGGACTATTTTAGGTCTGGTTCAAAGGGAGGAGATTATAATTTGAAGGAGAGGATTATATCAAGTGAAAGAGCTCTTGGAATAAGCCTAGAAATAAGGTAAACTTCATAGCTTTTCTTACTTTTCTTCCTTTGTTCTTCCTAGTGTTGGTTTGGCCAAGTGGAGAGCATGTAGGAGGGATTAATTTCTGATCAAAAGCAAGCAAGGAACCTAGGTTTTAGAGTATAGGAAACTAGTAAATAAAATGAAATGCAAAGGAAAACTATTAGTTTTCAAGATGCAAAACCAAGGGATTTACTTGTACCTAGGCCAAGATAAAGCTTCCTAAGAGTAATTCAAATTGTCTAAGAGTGTATATAGGTTCCCAAGATATCTAAGAATCCTTCTAAGTGCTATTCTCTTGAAGGAAATTTGAAAAACTCCATGGGCTCTTTTCATTGTATAGGTCTTGGCCAAATAGATTCCATGCACCTAGAGAGTGTTTTAAATTCTTTTTAAGGCTAAAATGGGACGAGATAGAAGAACATCAAAGGAAGTCTTAGAAAAAATTTAGAAAGCCTAGATTGAGAGATGGAGGTGTAGGCTTCATAATGAGACATAAAGAAGTAACTCATAGCTAGGCTCCTTAAAATGAATGTGTGATGACTTCAAGGAGTCTAAATGGAGTCAAGAGACTTAGATTAAAAGAGAAAATGGAGCCAAGATTATGAATTCCTTTAATTGCTTCATTATGCCTTGTGTAATGTCCAGTTTTCCTTAAACGAAGGAAACAGCCGCGTTTTCAAAGCAAGTCCCCTGAAAAAGAATTAGTTAAGGTCCCAAAAAATTTGAGTAACATTCTAGCCTCCTAAAAATGAGAATTCTAGCCTCAGATGGAAGGAAAAATGGAGCTAAAATGAAGAAACAAAATTTGACAGAAAACCTACGAAACGTAATGGCAATTTCATAATTTTAGAAATTTTTTGGAATTCACACAGGAGGGTTTTTAAATCAAATTTTTGAGTTCTTCGGGGTTCTCAGAGGCCATGAAAACCATGGGAATCCCTGGGACAGTTAAATGCCCTCTAGTGGATGTTTTCCAACGTCGATGTGCCCAGACTTTGATGAGTTCGTTCGGGAAGGTTTTGACTCCGATTTGAGTGATTCCAAAGGCATTTTTCTTACTTGGGAACCTAAACTTTATAATGGAAAGAAAGGTTCTCAAAAAGGAGCTAAAATGAAGGAGAAACAAATATGCAAAATATAAAGGGCAAAATTGAAATTTTTGAAAAAGTCACTTTTCTCTAGCTATATATAGGTGGCGCCTCACACTTGCCCTTATTTCACTTCAGATTTTCTAGCCCCAAATCAGAAGCAAAACCCTAAGGAAGAGGCACCCAAGAGAGGAAGAAGGAGGAGGAAGAAATCTAAGTTTAAGGTATGTTTTCATGGTGTTTTTCATTGGTTTTCTTCATCCACACCTCCTCTCCTCCCTTCTCCTTTGTTTCCTTAGATTAAAATGAGGTTTGTAAATCTGATTCAAGGGAGATATTGAAGGGAAATTTCGGATTTGAAGAGAGGAGCTTGGAGAAAGCAGGATTCAAGCCAAACTAACTAAGGAAACAAGGTAAAAATGCATTCTATGGTAGCTATATTGACCCCCCTTTCTTCTCCACTTCAACCTACATATGGTCTGCCCTAGCGAGTTAAATTTTCAACCAAACCAAGGGTGAATCTTAGGTATTTGATGGAGGAGAATAAGAATATGTAAAGAAAACCATGAAATAGCCATTAGAAATCAAGATGCAAAACCTTGGGTTTCAAGTGCACCTTTCAAATTTTGAATTTATGTGATGCTTCCTAGGTCTAATTAAGAGTTTAAATAAGTTCTTGAGACACCTAAGATGCTCCCCGTAAGTTTCTTCCTTCAAGAAAACAAAAACATCTCCAAGAAGCCCTAAACCTAGGCATGTCTCGGCCAAACCATGTTCATGGTGCTAGGGAGAGTTTTAAATTTTTCTAAGGCCAATCTTGAGTCATATTTGATGAATGAAGATAAGGGGAGGCCTTGGAAAAAATTTAGAACTCTTAGAAATTGATTTAGTGCCTTAGGTTCCACATTATGACCTAAAGAAGTAACATGATGTTAAGCCCTTTTTTTAAGGGTGTGATGACTCCAAGAGGCTTAAAAGGAGTCAAGAATCATATTTGAAAGGAAAGAATGAGGCCTAAAAGTTATTTGAGGGGTGTTGCTTCATTAGGTGCAATTGTGGACCATAATGGAGCTCATAGAGCAATCTAGGGTTTAAGCCAATTATATAGCCTTAGAATATGTTTTATGAACCTAATTGGCTCCCATAAATTGTATCTAGGCCAAGAGAAACCATCTTCACCAATTTGTCGGTGTGTGGCCGAAAGAGGAGGCTTGAATCCTAAAGGAAAAGTGTGTGATTGTTTACAAGGTAGCTTTCTCTACCTTCTCTCATGCATGGATGTGTGTTTAGCTTGTTTTAAAATGTGTGTATGAGTATTTTGAAGCTATGAAAAGTATGCTAGCATGCCTTTATATACCATGATTCTTGATGCCATGTTATGTTTTCCAATGAATACATAATATTTGTATGAGTTTAATTGAGTTTGGAGAGGCCAAGAACTCTTCCCTTTGGTGAGGATGAGCCAAGAACCTTGAGCTTGGTTGAGACAAAGTAAAGAGTCTTCCAAAAGCAAATTAGGCTCCCAAGAGTATGTTTGAGTCCAAAGCTCTCAAGATTGGATGAGGCAAGTCCAAAATCCATGAGGAGAAGTATGAGGCCAATCCAAACACTTGGTGAACTCTTGTATGATTTGTTCATATGCCAAATTTGCTTTTAAAATATCCATGATTTTCATTTTCTCCATGCATGCATTTGTAAAGCTTGCTTTACACATATTATGTATGATTGAATGGGAGATGAGCTATTAGGATTCGTTGAATCTCATCCCCTCCTCTCCAATGCTCTAACATACTAGGTGGACTAAGTAACTATGGAGAAGGGAGCCAATAACAATGAAAAAGGAAGATTGACAAGCATATGCCTAGTTTTATCCATTTTGGAACCACAATTATATTTCTTAATGTATATGATGTTGTAAATGGCCTATAACCCTTGATACATGTACAAATATACTATTATGTGATGTTTATATGTATGGATATGATGTATGAGCTCTAGCATATATTTTGAGTTTGTAATGCTCAAGTATGCAAATTGAAAGTATGATGGAAATATGCATAAGTGTGGGTTGAATGGCCAAAATGAGATGCAAGAGTTTTGGGACCATTTGGGCAACTCACACAAGTCTTAAATATACTTTTAGACTTGCCCAAAAGGTGCCAACACTAAGGGAAAGCCATTTGGCAAGTTTGGTACTCCTTATGGAGCCAAATTTGACCATAATAGATCCTTATATCACTTTTTTGCCAAATGAATTAGTCTTGATCTGAGATTTGGCATGCAATTAGGTCTCATTAAGAGATTTTTGGAAAGCTAAAGATGATAATTTTTGGAGGTCTACAGAATATTTTATGATTTTTCAAAATTGGCAATTTTTATGGTTTCTGGTTTACTGTACTATTCATTTGGTCCAAAATTGCATTCTATCACATGAGGCCCAAATGATGTCCAATTGCCATGAAATTTTATATAGAGAAACTAAAAAGTCACAGTGACTCGTGCCAACTAGAAGCATCCCATTTGGAGGTCTAGAAAGGAAGATATGGATTTTTGAAGTTTTTGTCTAGTATCAATAATTTTGCCCGACCAGAGGTACTGTTCCATTGAATCTCGAGGTCTGGGCTTGATGAACTGATCTAAAGATATTTTTCCTCTCTAGTTAACATCACAGCTTTCCAGATTGGTATCATTTTCATGAATTGGATTTTTTTGGAATTAATTGGACATTTTCAAAGTTTTTTGCAGAATTCTATGTTCCAAAATTCAGTCAGACTTTTGGACAATTTTTTTATATCAAATGTCCTTTGTGATAAATATTATGCTTTGGAAATATTTTTAGTGTCAAGTAGACATCTCAATTTTTCCAGAATGACCAAGATTGCATGATTTCAATTTTCCTAGATTTAGTTATGATTTTTCAAAATTTGGTCAAAAAATTGAGCAAATCTGCCCGAGAATGAACTTCCATATTCCATGCTCCATTTCAGTTTTCATGAGTTGTGGGCATAATTTTGTAATGTAAATGAGTTTTAATGATGTATTTAAATATGAGGATGCATAGCATGAGCTCACACAGTCTATGTGACACCGATTGCAAATTTTTAAGTATGACGTAATGCAAATAAACCCATTATTTTCATTCCCTTTTTCATGTACTCTTATGGAAATAATGATGTGAAGCTTATGAATGTCATGAAATGAGCTAGAATCTATAGTGTTACACCTTGTATGGAACTATAATTGAGCCATAGAACAAAGTAACTTCACATAGAGGGTGTGTGATGCCAAAGCTTATTTCAATGATGTAATGTGTAACAACCGGGAAAAAAGAAAAGAAAGGGAAAAGAAAGAAAGAAGAAAGTTGGAAATTTTCGAAAGCCAGAAATTTTCCCAAGTCTTCTCGCAATAGCGAGAAATGGTCTCGTTGTCGCGACAGTGCCTTCTCGCCATAGCGAAAGTGATTCTAGCTATAGCGAGTGCGGGCAGCAGTCCATACAGAAACCAGGGGGCAGCTCGCTGTAGTGTATGCCATAGCGAAAGTGAGGTCTGGAACTAACGCGAGTTCGCTATAGCGAAGGTCAAATCTCGCCATAACGAAGGGAATTAATACGAGCTCGCCGTAGCGAAGGTTACACCTCGCCATAGCGAAGCCAGATAACATGAGCTCGCTATAGCGAAGGTTAATTTTCGCCGTAGCGAGTGTCAGTTCGGAAGAGAGTAAAAGGCGAGAAATTTACAACATTACACGACCCAACTCGTTATTTCTTTCATATTTGCCCTAGACTTCGACCCAAGGAGAGAAAAAGGAGTGGAGAGTGAGAGAAATCAAGAGAAGAAGGAAGAGCAAAGGAAAGGTAAGCAAGTTCCTCTCATTTCTCCTTAGAATTATGATCTCCTCTCTTTGCCCTTTCTTTCTATGGTTTTGTTTGTGAGATTGGTTGGATTTTGGGCATGGGTCAGAAGAGGGAAAGTGGAAAACACCCTTGAATCTCTTTGTTTTCTTTGAAAATATTAGTTCCACTACTTTAAGAACATGAGAGAGAGGAAGAGTTGATGGCATTCTAGAGAGAGAGAGAACCTCTAGGTTCTGGTATGTTAGGAGAGTTTGATTTGAAGGTTACATTCTAGAGAGTAATTCTATGTTCTTGATTGTACCTAGGCTCAAGTGAAGCACCTCCATCAAGGTGTGAGTATGAAATTAAGAAGGAAGAAGAGAAAGTGAAAGGGAAGGCTTGTGTTGGCTGATAAGGTAGCTCTCTTTCCACTCTTTCTTGTCGCATTCTTAGATGTAATAGTCATTGTATATTTATGTATATGCTCATTGTGTGGAATATTCCATATGCTATTGCTTTGATGCATTGATGCCAATATGCTTGTATGATGGATTGTGAGAATTGGTCGGGTGAGGTAGTGCCGAAAGTCCTTTGAGATGGGTGAGGTAAAGCCGAAAGTCCCTTGAGATGGGTGAGACAAGGCCAAAAGTCTCATAACCGAGTGAGGCCAAGTCAAAAGTCCCTAAACTCGGGTGAGGCAATCCAAAAGTCCCTAAACTCGGGTGAGGCTAGACCAAAAGTCCCTAGAGCCCATTTTTGGCATTGTTGTGATTTCCATAGCATGTACAACGTGTGTTAGATGTTTGAGAATGGCTAAATGCTTATTCACATGCCTTGACTTGTTATATGCCTTGATTGCTTACTTGATTGAGTGCATGAGCTACTGAGATTCCCTGAATCTCACCCCTTCCCTTCTCAACTTAATATGCTAGGTGGAGCTCAAGGAGAACCGAGTGCACACCAAGGAGCCTAGAAGCATGTGTAGCTAGATGTTAGCTTTGTTTTGACTATTTTGATGTAATTTTGATGTAAAGAGGTGCCGAAATGAATATGCACCTTTTATTTTTGAGATGTACATGTTGTAGCAAGTGTAAAAGTATGAATATATGATGTACAAACTATGCATAGAGCCAAATTAATGGAAATGTGGGTTTTGCCCCTTTTGTTGATTGTGCGTGATAGTGTATATTTGGCCGTAGCATAGCGAATTTGGAATGTATGTTGGTTTGGACCACTCGGACATGTTATATAGACTATTTTTATGCTTTTAAACTTGTCCATGAGTGGCTAGAACATGTGAGAGGTCATTTGGACCCATTTTAGACCTTTTGGGTGCCAAAACCGGTAGTTTTGTGAGCTCCGTCAAAGTATGACTGGATGGGCTTCTCTTGCCATGAAATTTGGCATACCTCTAGAGTCTGTAGAGAGATTCTTGAGAAGGTAAAGTGGGTAATATTTGGAGGTATAGAGAATATTTGGTAAATTTTTGAAATTAGGAAAATTTCCATGAATTGGTCATGGCACTGTGTAGCTGGTCAGAATTGAAAACTTTGTCATTCATGGACCAAATGGAGTCCAAATATTGTGAAATTTCATACACATAAACTAGGCAACCACAGTGACTTGTACCAACTAGAATCACATAAATTGGATCTCTGTAGAGAGAGAGTGAACCTTCTGAAGTTCTGTATCAGCATCAGGGAGTTCACCCGACCTCTGTTATTGTTCCATTAGTTTTTGGGGTGTAAAGGCTACTAAACTGATCTGAACTTATTTTTTTTCCTCTATTAGACATCTGTAGCTTTCCAAATTGGTATAGTTTGCCCAGATTGGATTTTTTTGGATTTAGTTATGAATTTTCGAAAGTCATGACAGTAAGCTGCACTAGAAATAGTAACAGCCGGACCTCCTTCCCATTTTCGATGTCAAACATGGTCCAAACGCCAAGATTGTGGTTGGGAATGATTTTTAGTGTAAATTTAACACTTAGAGCTTTACAGAAAGCTAAAGTTTACTAGATTCCCATTTTTTTATAATTAGTTATGATTTTCCAAAGTTAGAGCCAAAATATGACTTTTGGGCACAAATGAGAAAGTGCATTTTTCTGGTTTTTGGCTCTATACCCGTGGCTTATGGCTTGTTTTATGCTATGTATGAATTGTATAAGTGGAGTGTGAGTATAGAATATGAAGGATGGGTTCACAGGACCCAAGGGGCAGATATTGAGAGTATGAAACCCCGTTTCATAGCATGAAAATGCCACGGATTGGTATTGGTTCTTTGAAAATCATGTGGAATCGAGCCCAAAGAGAGGCTAGGTAGTGGTAGTAGATTAAGGTGTTACATTTTTGGTATCAGAGCAATGGTTCAGGCACTTTTGCTCAATTTTAGGCTCTTGAATGATGAGAATTGCTTGTGTTTGGTGTAAATGGTCATGGAAGTGGTAACATCCATATGCATATGTGCTAGTGATATTGTTGTGAACTGAGGATTGCTACTTCTTTTCAGACATGGTTAAGACTAGACGGGGTAGGGGTAGAGGCAGACTGCCCAGGGCTCAGAGAGCTGAGCCAAAGGTTCCTGTTGGGACTGAGGATCCTCTACGGGCCATCATAGAGAGACTTGACTGGATGAGGCCATGATGGGCCAGCACCAAGAGATGCTGGAACAGCAGAGGTACATAGCCTAACAATAGCATGATATGATCATGCATTTGCAAGACACCTTGGCTAGGCAAGAAGAAGCTAGGAGAGATGCCCCTGTACCTCAACCATCCACATCTAGTATTCCACCTGTACCTCCCCAGGAGCCTGCTGCTCTACAGACCCAGACGCCTATCCAGAAAGTGCTGAAACATGTTAGGCAGAATAATCCACCCTCATTTGACGGGGAGTTGGATGCGGATAAGGCAGAGGCTTGGGTTATGCAGCTTAAGAAAATATTCTCGGTGATGGATTGTACTACCGAGCAGAAAGCTCAGCTAGCCACTTTTATGCTAGAGAAGCAAGCTGATAGATGGTGGTGTAGCACGAAACCTCTGATGGAGACCAAGAATATACAGATAACTTGGGAGACTTTCTTGGTTGAGTTTTATGAGAAGTATGTACCTAGTTCGGTGAGGAAGAAGAAAGAGATGGAGTTCATGGGCTTGAGACAGACGGATGAGATGACTGTGGATCAGTATGTGGCCAAGTTCATAGAGTTGTCTCGGTATTCCTCTTACCTCCAGAGGTATGATGATGAACCCTAGAGATGTGAGCAGTGTGAGACTAGTTTGAGGCCCCTGATTAGCGACAGAGTCACCCCACAGCGAATCAGGAAGTTCAATACCCTTGTGGAGGTCAGTAGGGTGATTGAGACTAACTTACAAGTTATCATGCCTGCTGTGACTACGGCTAGTCAGAAGAGGGTTCTGGATTTGAAAAGGCCGAAACCAGAAGAGCGTTCTAGTTTGACCCCTAGTACTAAGAGGAGAGGCAAAGGGCCATGGAATAGAAGGCCATAGCGAGGTGTACCACTTCCTCGGGGCCAGTCATCCTTACAGCAGTCTCCGGTGACATGTTTCAAGTATGGGAAGCCGGGGCACATTGCTAGACACTGTCCTCAGATGGAGACAGCGCCTCCTCCTAGACCACAGACCCAGGGCCGAGTGTTCGCCCTTACTCAGCAGGAAGCCAGCGCATCTCCCAGTTTGATCCGACGTACGCTGATAGTGAATAGCTTTCCTGTAGTTGCTATGTTTGATTCAAGTGCTAGTCACTCGTTTATATCTTATGATTGTGTGAGGAAATTGGGTCTGTTCATTAGTGTCTTGCCATTTGACTTGTCTGTCATTACACCTACTGGAGGCCACGTGATTACTTCCCATACTTGCTTAAATGTCACTGTTCAATTTAACCATTGTCATACCACTATTGATTTGATTTGTATACCCTTCCATGATATTGATTTGATCATTGGTATGAACTGGTTAGCCGCAAATAATGCCATACTTGATTGTGAACACCGAACCATTTCCTTACCTGCTTGTGGGACCATACCTAGGGTAGGAGCTGAGTTATCCTTTATGACTACTGCCCAGGCTGAGAGATATTTAGAGTGTGGTTGTCAAGGGTTTCTAGTCTTTTTCTCTATTCAGGCTGATGTAGAAGAAGGGATAGAGGAGATCCCAGTTGTCAGGGAATTCCCGGAGGTTTTCCCTAAAGAGTTTGACTTTAGTGGCCTACCCCCTGAGAGAGAATTAGAGTTCCCTATAGACATAGTGCCTGGGGCTGGATCGGTGTCCAAAGCTCCTTACAGGATGGCTCCCGCCGAGCTTGCTGAGTTGAAAGAGCAGATAAAGGAATTGTTAGAGAAAGGGTTTATCCGCCCTAGTGTTTCACCTTGGGGAGCTCCGGTGTTGTTTGTGAAAAAGAAGGATGGTAGCTTGCGTTTGTGTATTGATTATAGAGAGTTGAATAAAGTTACCATCAAGAATAAATATCCTCTCCCTAGAATTGATGATCTGTTAGATTAGTTGGCTGGGGCATCTATGTTTTCCAAGATAGATCTTAGATCTGGTTACCACCAGTTGAGAGTGAGAACTAAAGACGTCTCCAAGACGGCTTTCAGGACGAGATATGGGCACTATGAGTTCCTTGTGATGCCATTGGGATTGACGAATGCGCCTGCTGTGTTCATGGATTATATTAACAGGGTATTCAGACCGTATCTAGATCAGTTTGTGGTGGTCTTTATTGATGATATTTTAGTGTACTCCTGATCATTTGAGGAGCACGAGAGGCATTTGAGATTAGTCCTAGACACCTTGAGAGAGAAAAGGTTGTATGCCAAACTTAGTAAATGTGAGTTTTGGCTGACCGAGGTGCGATTCTTAGGTCATGTGATCTCACGAGACGGGGTAGCGGTTGATCCCCATAAAGTCGAGGCTGTGTTACAGTGGGATAGACCTAAAACGATCACCGAGGTCAGGAGTTTCCTAGGTTTGGCAGGGTATTATAGACGGTTTATTCAGGACTTTTCTCGGATGGCCTTACCACTGATGAGGCTAACTAGGAAAGATACACCTTTTGTGTGGGATGAGAGATGTGAGAAGAGTTTCCAGGAGTTGAAACTCTGTTTGACCACTACCCCTGTACTGATTATCCCTGACCCTAGTGAACCATTTGTGGTTTATTGTGATGCTTCGAGCAAAGGGTTAGGATGTGTGTTGATGCAGCAGGGTCAAGTAGTGGCATATGCCTCGAGGCAGTTGAGGCCTCATGAGAAGAATTACCCCACACATGACCTGGAGTTAGCCACCATAGTGTTTGCTCTTAGAATTTGGAGACACTATCTGTATGGTGCTACCATAGAGATTTATAGTGACCACAAGAGTCTGAAATACCTGTTTGACCAGAAATAACTCAATATAAGACAGAGGAGATGGATGGAATTCTTGAAAAATTATGATTATGTGTTGAAATATCATCCGGCCAAGGCCAATGTATATCGAGATAGAATCTGTGTGCCTAGTCAGAATGAGTTGAGAGAAAGCATTTTAGAAGAGGCACATAAGAGTAAGTATACTATCCATCCAGGTGCCACCAAGATGTATCAGGACTTGAAAAAGATTTTCTGGTGGCCAGGGATGAAGAGCCATGTGACGGATTATGTGGCTAGATGCCTAGTGTGTCAGAGGATAAAGATAGAACATCAAAAACCGACTGGGTTGTTACAACCTCTAGATATCCTTAAGTGGAAGTGGGATAGTATAGCCATGGACTTTGTTATGGGGTTACCCAGGACATCCTCTGGACACGATGCTATTTGGGTAGTTGTGGATAGACTGAAGAAGTCTGCACACTTTTTAGCTATCAAGGCTACTCATACACTGGATAGATTAGCCCAACTGTACATCAGAGAGATAGTGCGACTTCATGGAGTACCCAATAGCATAGTTTCGGATAGAGACCCCAGGTTCACATCGAACTTTTGGAGGTCATTGCAGCATGCCTTAGGGACTAGGTTGCGATTTAATACTGCATATCACCCCCAGACAGATGGTCAGAGTGAGAGGACCATCCAAACATTGGAAGACATGTTGAGGGCATGTGTGCTAGAAATGAGGGGTAACTGGGATGTGTATTTACCATTAGCAGAGTTTGCATATAATAACAGTTACCATTCTAGTATCCAGATGGCCCCTTATGAGGCTTTGTATGGGAGAAAGTGCAGATTCCCTCTGTGTTGGGTTGAGTTAGGTGAGAGGAGTATGATAGGACCTGAGATTGTAGACCAGACCACCCGACAATTAGAGTTGATTAGAAAGAGGCTCCTCACGACCCAGAGTAGGCAAAAGAGCTATGCTGATAAGCGTAGGAGGCCGTTAGAGTTTAAGATTGGAGACCATGTATTCATTCAAGTATCTCCAATGACGGGAGTAGGTCAGTCAATGAGGGTAAGAAAGCTCAGTCCTAGGTATATTGGTCTATTTGAAATCCTTGAGAAAATTGGACCCGTGGCTTACCGAATAGCCTTACCTCCTAACCTAGCCCAAATCCACAATGTTTTTCATGTCTCCCAATTGAAAAAGTATTTACCAGACTTCTCACATGTCATAGACTATGAGTATGTGCAATTGCAGGAAGATCTTTCCTATGTAGTGAAATCGGAGAGAATTGTGGATGCTAAGCTAAAACAGCTGAGAAGCAAGAACATTCCCCTGGTGAAAGTGATCTGGAGAGGTCTGACATCTGAGGAAGCAACCTGGGAATTGGCAGATGAAATGAGACAAAAATATCCAGAATTATTCCCTTGAGGTAAGTCTTTAAATTTTGACGACGAAATTTCTTTTAAGAGGGGTGGAATGTAACAACCGGGAAAAAAGAAAAGAAAAGAAAAAGAAAGAAAGAAGAAAGCTGGAAATTTTTGAAAGCCAAAAATTTTCCCAAGTCTTCTCGCAATAGCAAGAAATGGTCTCACTGTCGCGAGAGTGCCTTCTCGCCATAGCGAAAGTGATTCTAGCTATAGCGAGTGCGGGCAGCAGTCCATACAGAAACCAGGGGGCAGCTCGCTGTAGCGTACGCCATAGTGAAAGTGAGGTCTGGAACTAACGCGAGTTCGCTATAGTGACGGTCAAATCTCGCCATAGCGAAGGGAACTGATACGAGCTCGCCGTAGCGAAGGTTACACCTCGCCATAGTGAAGCCAGAAAACACGAGCTTGCTATAGCGAAGGTCAATTTTCGTCGTAGTGAGGGTCAGTCCGGAAGAGAGTAAAAGGCGAGAAATTTACAACATTACACGACCCAACTCGTTATTTCTCTCATATTTACCCTAGACTTTAACCCAAGGGGAGAAAAATGAGTCGAGAGTGAGAGAAATCAAGAGAAGGAGGAAGAGCAAAGGAAAGGTAAGCAAGTTCTTCTCATTTCTCCTTAGAATTATGATCTCTTCTCTTTGCCTTTTCTTTCTATGGTTTTGTTTGTGAGATTGGTTGGATTTTGGGCATGGGTCAGAAGAGGGAAAGTGGAAAACACCCTTGAATCTCTTTGTTTTCTTTGAAAATGTTGTTTCCACTACTTTAAGAGCTTGAGAGAGAGGAAGAGTTGATGGCATTCTAGAGAGAGAGAGAGAACCTCTAGGTTCTGGTATGTTAGGAGAGTTTGATCTGAAAGTTACATTCTAGAGAGTAATTCTATGTTCTTGATTGTGCCTAGGCTCAAGTGAAGCACCTCCATCAAGGTGTGAGTGTGAAATTAAGAAGGGAGAAGAGAAAGTGAAAGGGAAGGCTTGTGTTGGCTGATAAGGTAGCTCTCTTTCCACTCTTTCTTGTCGCATTCTTAGATGTAATAGTCATTGTATGTTTATGTATATGCTCATTGTGTGGAATATGCCATATGCTATTGCTTTGATGCATTGATGCCAATATGCTTGTATGATGGATTGTGAGAATTGGTCGGGTAAGGTAGTGCCGAAAGTCCTTTGAGATGGGTGAGGTAAAGCCAAAAGTCCCTTGAGATGGGTGAGACAAGGCCAAAAGTCTCATAACCGAGTGAGGCTAAGTCAAAAGTCCCTAAACTCGGGTGAGGCAATCCAAAAGTCCCTAAACTCGGGTGAGGCTAGACCAAAAGTCCCTAGAGCCCATTTTTGGCATTGTTGTGATTTCCATAGCATGTACAACGTGTGTTGGATGTTTGAGAATGACTAAATGCTTATTCACATGCCTTAACTTGTTATATGCCTTGATTGCTTACTTGATTGAGTGCATGAGCTACTGAGATTCCCTAAATCTCACCCCTTCCCCTCCCAACTTAATATGCTAGGTGGAGCTCAAGGAGAACCGAGTGCACACCAAGGAGCCTAGAAGCATGTGTAGCTAGATGTTAGCTTTGTTTTGACTATTTTGATGTAAAGAGGTGCCGAAATGAATATTCACCTTCTATTTTTGAGATGTACATGTTGTAGCAAGTGTAAAAGTATGAATATATGATGTACAAACTATGCATAGAGCCAAATTAATGGAAATGTGGGTTTTGCCCCTTTTGTTGATTGTGCGTGATAGTGTATATTTGGCCGTAGCATAGCGAATTTGGAATGTATGTTGGTTTGGACCACTTGGACATTTTATATAGACTATTTTTATGCTTTTAAACTTGTCCATGAGTGGTTAGAACATGTGAGAGGTTATTTGGACCCATTTTGGACCTTTTGGGTGCCAAAACTGGTAGTTTTGTGAGCTCCGTCAAAGTATGACCGGATGAGCTCCTCTTGCCATGAAATTTGGCACACCTCTAGAGTATGTAGAGAGCTTCTTGAGAAGCTAAAGTGGGTAATATTTGGAGGTATAAAGAATATTTGGTGAATTGTTGAAGTTAGGAAAATATCCATGAATTGGTCATGGCACTGTGTAGCTGGTCAGAATTGAAAAATTTGTCATTCATGAACCAAATGAAGTCCAAATGTTGTGAAATTTTATACACATAAGCTAAGAAACCACAGTGACCTATACCAACTAGAATCACTTAAATCGGATGTCTGTAGAGAGAGATTGAACCTTCTGAAGTTCTGTATCAGCATCAGGGAACTCACCCGACCTCCGTTACTATTCCATCAGTTTTCGGGGTGTAGAGTCTATTGAACTGATCTAGAATTATTTTTCTCCTCTAGTAGACATCTGTAGATTTCCAAATTGGTATAGTGTGCCCAGATTGGATTTTTTTGGATTTAGTTATGAATTTTCGAAAGTCATGATAGTAAGCTGCACTAGAAACAGTGACAGCCAGACCTCCTTCCCATTTTCGATGTAAAACATGGTCTAAACGCCAAGATTGTGGTTGGGAATGATTTTTAGTGTAAATCTAACACTTAGAGATTTACAGAAAGCTAAAGGTTGCTTGATTCTCATTTTTCTATAATTAGTTATGATTTTCCAAAGTTAGAGCCAAAATATGACTTTTGGGCACAAGTGAGAAAAGTGTATTTTTCTGGTTTTTGGCTCTATACCCGTGGCTTATGACTTGTTTTATGCTATGTATGAATTGTATAAGTAGAGTGTGAGTAGAGAATATGAAAGATGGGTTCACAGGACCCACGGGCCAGATATTGAGAATATGAAATTCTGTTTCATAGCATGAAAATGTCACGGATTGGTATTGGTTCTTTGGAAATCATGTGGAACCGAGCCCAGAGAGAGGCTAGGTAGTGGTAGTAGATTAAGGTGTTACATAATGGGGTCTGATTCGATATATCTAGCCCAAAAGAATCAAGCTCCACCTCGTTGCAAGTGTGTGGCTAAGAGAGGGGAAGAATAATCAAGAGAAAAGTTTGCTTTCTTACTTTAAGGTAACTCTCTAACCTTTCTCCCATGCATTATTGGATGTTTTTTTTGTCTTTGGGTGTTTGTATGCTTGTTTGTGCCATGAGAAATGTTTCTAGCTATTGCTTACATGTTATGGTACTATGATGTTCTTAAAATGTGTTTTATGAATGTTATGTGGCTTGAATGGGTATGGTGATGCCAAAAGTCCCTTAACAAGGGTGAGGATGAGTCAAAAGTCCCTAGGATTGGGTGAGACAAAGCCAAAAGTCTAAAAAAGAGTGAGGCTAAATCAAAAGTTCCTTGAAAATAGGTGATAAATCCTAAAGTCTCAAGGAAAATGGGTGAGGCTAGACTAATACTCTTGAGAGCCTATATATGATATGTATGAGTTTCTTGAACATGGAAAATGTTTTATGTATATTTACTAATAGCTTTGAATTGCCATACATGCATTCTTAGACCTAAAAATACATCCATTATGTATATTTGAAAGGGTAATAAGTTATTGAAATTCTTGGAATCTCACTCTTCATAATATCGTATTTACTACACTCATCTCATACCATTTGTAGGCTCATTGCCATGAATTACATAACATTCTCAAAGAAAGGCCATTGAAATAACCAATTAATTTGCATTACGTCATGCATAAATTCTTTATTTCGTGTCTCGTGGGCCATATGGACTTATCCATCTTATTTTCATATTTAAATACATAATTAAAACTCATAACAAGCTTAAGAAGTGGCCTAAAACTCATGCAAGTGGAAGGTATACATGAAAATAGAGTGTGCAGCCTCGGGTTGGAATTCCAAAATTATAACATGAAATTTGAAAAATCATAACTAATTTTAAAAAAATTGAAATCATGCAAACTATATTATTCTAGAAATTTACAGATGTCTACTTTATGATAAAAATAATTTTAGACCATAATAGAGATGTATAGCTATCAAAAATTGATAGAACAATACCAAAGATCGCCTGTCACTACTGGTACTGTCCTCCAACTTCAAAAATTCATCTCTTCTTGCTCAGATGTCCAATTAGGGTGACCTTGGTGGCCATGAAAATTTTATTATATCTAGTTTATGTCTGTAAAATTTCATGAGCATTGGACATCATTTGTCCATCGAATGACATAGCCCAAAAAACTGACTATATGAACAGTATTTGCATCAGAAGAACAGAAAAATGCCAAATTTGAAAAATTATAATTAATTCCACAGAGCTCCAAATAATTTTATCTTTGACTCCATAAAAAACTCTAGATGAGATCTATTTTCATGCTAAATTTCATGGGCAAATTGGTTCATTTGGTCAGATTTTGACATTAGGTTGCAAAATGGCTCATTTTGTGTCATCAATGGGTCTCAAATGGTCCAAATTTGCTTCTGTGACAACCATGGCCACTTAAGTACGTGGGAAAGCACCAAAATGGTCTACTAAATTTTTCTCAAAGGTACATAAACCCAGATTTCTCAATTTCACCCATCCACCCCAAGTTATACATAAGAATGCATATGTTAAGTTTTGCCATTCCATACCCAAAATGTGCTATATCATACATATGGCATTAAATCTCATTTATACATCATACATTTACATATTTACATATGTTCATGGAGTCATAAAATATATGTAATAAATGATTACATCATATGCCACTCATATGGCTACATAATAGCAATTTTCCACACTTTGTTGTCAATCTTCATTCTCTAGGCTTAGTGGCTTCCATTCCTTGGCTCACTTGATCCACCTAGACATGTTAGACATGTGAGGAGAAATGAATGAGATTCTAGGAATCCCAATAGCTCTTCTCCCTTTCAATCACACATAAAGAATGTAAATTTATATGTAAAAATGCATACATGAACATCATAAAGCATGTAACCATTCAAGAAGCATTCTTGGCATTCAAGGAGTCATATGCCAAGTAAATGGATTAGCCACACCTATTCTTTTCAAGGATTTTGAACTTGCCTCACTCTTTTTCTTAAAGGCCTTGAATTAAGCCTTACTCTTGGGAGACTCTAAACTTTGTCTCAACCATTCTTGAGGGTTCTTAACTCATCCTCACCATGGCTAGAGGGTTCTTGGCTTCATCACACTCAAGCAAACCAAAGCAAAGTAACAAGACATCATTTGAATGCATAAAATAACATCATGATACCATGGCATATAAAATCATGCTAAAGCAAATTTTCATGGCTTAACACATACTTACACACATTCAAAGGCAAGACAACATTCATTCATGCTTGAGAGAAAGTAGAGAGAGCTACCTTTGTTATAAATACAAACTTTCCTTCTTGAATTTGGTTGCTCTTCCTTAGCCACACACACACACAAGAAGGTGGGACTTGTTTCTCTTGGCTTAGATACATCATATGGAAGCCAATTATACTCTTGAACCAAATTCTAAAGCCATACATTCATTAGAAAAGTTAGGTAGTTCATATGACTCCTTTATGGTTCCATAATGCACTTAATGAAGCAACCCTATGGAAACATGATCTTTGCTCCATTCTTTTCATTCATTTATGATTCTTGACTCCTTTTAAGCCTCTTAGAGTCATCATACCATCAAATTAAGGAGCCTAGCTAGGTGTTGCTTTTTTAAACCATAATATGGAACCTATGATACCATTTCACTATCCATGGCTTCTAAAATTTTTTCAAGGCTTTATGTCATTCTCTTCCATCATATATGACTTAAAAATAAGTTTGGAACAAATTAAAACTATCCCTAAGTGCTCCAACCTCTCTAGGCCGTGACTATGGAACATGTGAGCACCAAGTGAGTTTGCTTTGTTTTCTTGATGGAAGATGCATGAGGAGCCTTCTAGGGATCTTAGGAGCTCATACAAACACTCATTTAGGCCTAGGAACTATTATATCAAATCAGATTTTTGGTGGAGCACTTGAAACCCTAACTTTACTATCTTGAAATCTAATGGCTATTTGATTAGTTCCTTTGTATATTCTTGTCTCCTCCCTCATTTTCCTAAGATTCATCCTTTGCTTAGCTAGAATTCTAACCTCTCTTGGCTGGTCTTATCGAGGGCAAAATGGAGGGGAAGAGGAATAAGAAGATTCAAGCTTTGAAAGTAGTAATTTACCTTGAATTCTTACTTTCTTTGGCTTGTTCTTCACTTGGTTGGCCTCTTTCCTTGAATTTCAAAATTTCCACCTCTATTCTACCCCCAATACAGAGCCAAACTCTTCATTAAAACCATGGAAAGGAAGCTTGAGAGAAGAGGAACAAGTTTCAAGAAGGGGAAGCATGTAAATTCTTAAGAATTCTTACTTTTCTTGCCTTGATTTTCTCCCTCTCCATTCCTTATCTTGTGTGCCTAAGCCTCTTGAGTTTTCTTTGGTTTTTGGCCAGTATAGGTTATGGAAATGATGAGGGGAAGAAACATGAAACTTAAAGAGGTTTCAAAAAGCTTCCACTTTCTTAAGAATTCCAATTTTGTCCCTTCATCTTGGCATTTTTGTTTCTGATTTGTTTTACCTCCTTTTTGAGAACTGTCTTTTCTATCATAAAATTTAGGTTCCCAATTTTATAAAATT
The DNA here is from genome assembly GCA_032878935.1 of Erythrophleum fordii. Lineage (NCBI taxonomy): Eukaryota > Viridiplantae > Streptophyta > Magnoliopsida > Fabales > Fabaceae > Erythrophleum > Erythrophleum fordii. The sequence continues at coordinate 1,219,963 of JAVQMF010000049.1, read as the reverse complement.
CCTTTGGAATCACTCAAATTGAAGTAAAAACCTTCCCGAATAAAAGGGTCAAAATTTAGGTCAACAAATATTAGAAAACGTATACTAGAGGGGTTTTAACTATCTCGGGTCTTCTCATGTTTTTCAAGACCTCTGGGAATCCCAAAGAACTCAAATTTACCATTTAAAAAGCTCTCCAATGAGAATTCTAAAATTTGCTTAAAATTACGAAAATACTATTACATTTTGTTGCATTTCTGTTAAAATTCATCTGGTTATTCTGGCTCTGGTTTGAAAGCATCTCTGGCCTTAAATCATTGCTATTTGAGGTCTAAAATATTATTCTAATTTTATTGGACCTCAATTCACTCCATCTAGGAGACTTTCTTTTGTATCCAGTTAATTTTATACATTTACAAAGAAACTGTACATTATGTTTCTCATGTTTTCTCATATTTTTGAGGAGCTGGATATTACACTCTTTCCCCTCTAATATTTAACCATGTCTAGGTGAAACAAGTGGGCAAAGAAATGGAGCCCAACAACCTTGAAGCACAAAGCTATGGCAATGAAGTAGAGAAATAGGCTTTTAAATAGAATTATGATGTCAAACTATGTAACTATGTGATGTATATATGATGTAGATCTTTAGACACATGTAAAAGTATGTGGACATGACATATGTATCCATTTTGGAACCAAATGAATGAATATATAGATTTTTGCCACTTATGTATTATGACATTCATGTGTATAAGTGTGAGTGACATGGTGAGATTGAGCTCCATGATGATGCAAACCATTTGGCATGCTTCCCTAGGTTGTGTTTGTGCTATAGGATATGCTTAAGTGGCTATGGAATGAGAAAGGAGCCATTTGGTGCATTATGAACCCACTTTGAATCTTTAAATTGACCAAAACTTAAGTTAAACCACAAACTGATTAAATAGATGAATCTCCCCATGAAATTTGGTATGACTATAGGTCTCATCTAAAGTTTTTCATAGAGCTAAAGAGCACCTAATTTAGAGTTCTAGAGAATTTATTATGGTTTATCAAAGTTGGGAAAATTTTGTAAAAACGGTAACAACACTGTTCATATGATTAGTTTCTTCCTCTATGTCATTCGAGAGTCAAATGATATATAATGCTCATGAAAATTTACAAGCATAAATTAGACATGATAAACTTTCTGTAGAACTTAATAGAAACCTAATTAGAGGTTTATAGAGGGACAACCAAATTTTTAAAGTTGCATGATAGTACCAATAATGCAGCTCAACTTTTGGTACTGTTCCATCAATTTTCCTAAGTAAAATGCTTCTTTTTTGGTCTAGAATTATTTTTATTCATTAGATAACTTTCTCAAAAGCTATCATATGCATAATTTTAATTTTTTTAGAATTAATTATGAATTTCCAATATTCACACTAAAAAGCTATGACAGTAACCCAAGAGCAAATCTGGTTTTTGGTGAAGCTTGGTTCTAAATTGGAGTTGCATGAGATGAAATGTGATGTTTTTGAATTGTATGGATATGTTATGGATAGAGAATGATATTGATGAGTTCATGTGGTCTATAGAACATAAGATGAATGTTTAAAACCTTCTGTAACACAATTTAATGCTATTAAATATATTGATTTTCTTGCAAAGTGAATGAAGCTAAGCATGGATAAAGAGAAGGAAAAGGCTAATAAGTTATAGTATTATATAAAATTTTCAAAGACTAAACCTCTTAGTAGCAAGGAGAAATTAATGAAAGCCTATTATATGGTTTGGTAACACATAGGTTTGGAAAACCTGTTAGATTGGCTTTATGTAATGAGAATACTAGTTTTTATGTATTTGCCACATTACATCATGAATTGCCAAGTATAAGGACTAGCTATGTAACATGATTATCATGGGATTAAACATTGCGATTGTATTTGACAAATACTTGTTAAATGACTTGATATTTTGTAACCATTAAGCTTTAGCCCTATGTACATTATGATTGAAACACTTTTGCTATCATAGGAGGGGAATCAACTGATACAAAATAGAGTATTGATTACTCTTAATTTAATCCTTGATCCTTAGACAATGAGGATTAGTGAATCATGATATTTGGGAGGTAGGAGATCTAGAAAACCATGTATGTTAGCTATTAAGACCTTAGAATTCATCTAGGATTAATGGAAATTGATTGGGAAGCAGGAAAATGAGAGTCTAGGTGTAGAATTGAGTTAAGTCACAGCCAAAACACCTTAAGTCATGGCCAAAGTTGTTTTAGAAGCTAGGAGCGCCGCAGCATAATACACTTCGCTGCGATGCAATACCAAATTTTACGCAGGAGGGTAACAGAGAGCAAACTCGCTGGGGCGAGCATTGGGAGGCAATCTAGGAAAGGCGTGACCTGTGCGCCATGGTGAGAATCATGAAAGTATAAATAGTAAGTTCCCAAGAGCACCTTCAATATGATGCAAGGTTCTTATTTTTTATTTTGAGTTCTAGTAGCCATTTACACCATGACATAGGATACCAAGTCGTGCACAAGTTTCCAAACTTGGTTTTTAGGTTATAGTAACTAACTTAGCTACAGCGGGGTGAGTCCAAGTTGAGGCAAAGTTTTCCCAAACTCTTATATTGACTTAGAAACCTTGAATTTCACTATGATAATGCTATGTAATGACTTGGGAACACTTATAACAAGTTTATGTGAGTTGAAATCAATAGTAAAATGAATCAAAGGTCTTAATTAATAATTAGGATCACTTATGGACTTGATTGGTTATGATGCTTTGGCTAATAACTCTAATAATATCAAAGTTCAAATTTTCTTACCTTTTTTCTATTTTAATTAATTATAATGACTTTAGACCTTGATTTATGATTAATAATCTTACAAGTAATTTTAGTAATGGTAATTAGGAATTAGGGTTATTACAGTGTATTTGAGGCAAAGGCAAGGAAGTAAGAACTAAAGAAAGAACTTGTACTTTTTGACTCAAGATAGCTCTTCATCCATTTTTGTATGCATATCTTGGTTGTTTGATAGTCATTGATTGCTTATTTGTGTTTGAATCATGAAACATGTCTATTGCTATTAGTTTGATGATTTGATGACAATGTACTTCTTGAATTGCTTTGAAAATGTGAGATGGCTTTTGATGGGTGAAGTTATGCCAAAAATCCCTTGATTTAGGCAAGGTGAAGCCGAAGGTCCCTAATTAAAGGTGAGACAAGGCCAAAAGTCTTAAGAATGAGTGAGGCAAAATCAAAAGTCCCTAAAAGTGGATGAGGCTAATCTAAAAGTCTCAAATAATAGACTGAGGCTAGACCAAAAGTCCTTAGAGTTTATTTTTTACTTTGATGGATCCATATGACTATATATAAAAGATTATGTTTGATGTTTAGAAGCATTTGCTGTATGCTTGCTTTCTTTCACATGATAACATGGCATATATGTATGCTTGAAAGAGTGAATGAGCTATTGGAATTCTTTGAATCTCACTCTCTCCTATTTTATGTCTAACAATGTCTAGGGAATTCTCAAGAAGTAAGGAATGAAGACCAACAAACATAGTTAGTGCTACTTTGACAATGATTTAGAATATTATGTAAATTAATGTCAAAGTATGGTTGTACATATTGTTTTTGTAATGTAACCAATTAGTCATATGTAAAAGTATATGATTATGATATAAATACCAATGGTGGATGTATACATGCTCAATTGTGTAATTTGACCACTTATATGCTATGGGAAGTATGTGTATATTGCCAAGTTGATAGGCCATTTTTAGTTGCATGATGTTTGAGACCTTGTGAGATGGACTTACATGCTGAGTTTCATGTTTAGGATGTACTCAAATGGTCACATGCACTAAGGAAGTTCATTTGGAGTCATTTGACACCATAAATGTGCCATGTTGAGTCATAATTTGCCCTTAAACCAAAACTAAACCAAATGAATGAATTTTGGCATTAAAATTTGGCAGGCCTCTAGATCTCATTGAGAGATTTTCATAGAATTAAATAGCATTTTTAGAGCTCTGTAGGATTTCTTATGATTTTTCAAAATTGGCTAAATTATGTAGATTTGCCTATACACTGTTCATTTGGTCAATTCTAGTTTTCTATGTATTTGAGGGGCCAAATGAGCTCCAATACTCATAAAATTTTATAGACATATATTGGGTATTATAATATTTTCAAATCCACTGAGATCACTCAATTTGGAGTTATGTAACTCAAGATATGTATTTTCAAAATTTTAGGTCTGCACATGCACAAAAATATGATAGTGGTACTATTCCATTAGATTTTTATGGCCCAAAAAATTTCGTTTTGATTTGAAATTTTTACAACATGTAGTTTATGTTATGAGCTTTTGAGAAAGTCCTCATTTGCATGATTTGGAGTTCTTTAACTTAAGTTATGAATTTTTTAAATTAGTGGTAGATTTATGGAAGTGCATGGAATGATGTAATTGTGTTAGCATATGATGCTTGACCTTAAACCCAAATTCCATACTTCTTTATGTAATATTGTTTATTGAACAAGTATATTAAGGATGAAAGTTAAGATTGGTAAGTCGCAATGGTGTAATTAAATAAAAATGAAATATTTTGACTTTTAATGTCGATAATTTTCGCTGCTAAAAGTGTTACATATATGAATAATGATATTATAAACACAATGAGATATAGAATTTGTGCTATCTTATCATGGTATGATAAGCATATTGTTCTACCTTCAATTTTATCATTGGCAAATGCAAAATCAAGAAATTCTTTAAGTTTGTCTAAATATTCAAAGGCATTTCAAGGCTTAGCAATGGAAGACTTATCCATTTTTGAAAGCAAAGAAGTATCTATGTTCACATAACAAAAGGTTTATGTCGCAAAATTTCACACATGGATATGGCCAATCTAAATACATAAACAAATCACACATGTCCAAAATTATATTACCTTTTAAATCTTATTTTTGAATTTTTTTAATGAATAGAAAATTCAATGACATTGTCTGAAAACATTGACTCAATTAATAAGTATTGTGCTTTCAAAATGGAACATATTCCGAACTAATGCCATCTTATAATTTTTCTACCCTTATATTAAATAGATAGTGAAAGAAATTAATTTGTAAAACTTTATCAAGACACATATTAATGGAAGCAAAGTAGAAAATTTATAGAAATCAATATAAGGTTTAATTGTAATATTTTATATTTTGTAAACTAATATAGTTTTTAAAGAATGGAAAGAATTAGTTAAAAAGGGGTCACAGGGAAAGAAATGGCTAGTCAGGACTAAAAGAGCTTATTCAAGCCTAACCAACAAAAAATCAAGGATTTAAAAAATATGAAAATTTACTTGAGAAATCAATATTGTTATCATATTATTATGAAATAAAGCTAGTAGATTAACCATATGAGATTATTTTGGCTAAATCCCTGACGATGTATGGTTTAAGACCCTGGATAGCAAAAATTTTGATTAAACTTTTTTAGACTATTTTGAATCTCTATAGCCTCTAAGCATATATTTTTAATGAAGAAGATAGTCTAAAATTTCTTATGGAATCATCATTTTCTAAAAATATAAAAAAAATAGCTCAAAACAAGGAATTAAATTGTAAGGGCAAAATTGTTATTCTTAAGGAAGTTATAAAATCCTACAATGTAACAACCTTATTTCTAATTAAACTAATTGAACATACTTGTGGTCCTAATTGGTTGCAATTAAGGTTTAATTCAGATAATGGGTTAGCAACAGATGAAAATAACAGAAAATTTGAACCTTGATATCATTAATATTTGCCACCAAGACATACAAGAGGATTCATGTTCATAGGGAATCAAAATTCGCATTAACACTAGTTATCTCATTCAAAATGCCTCTTAAGAAGCATGAAAACTCATATATGTTGAATTACTGGTAATTACTCATCATTAACATGATGGAAACCAAGTATTCATAAATGAATTAGGGTTTTCAAGTCTTAAGTTGCAGCTTGGAATGGTTGGGTCACAACCAATTCGGTCTTTGGAACTTCTAAAAATGCAAACTTACTCTTATGCCATGACTTGGAGAAATCACGCTATGACCAAACTTAAATTTTGGACCTAAAATCCTTAAAAACACAATTCTTGCTGCAACCTAAGTTGTCCATGTTGTGGCGAGATTACTCTCAAACAACATATACATACTCAATTATATGTCTCGCCACTGCGAGCCCTGCTTGCACCATGGCAAGATTGCTCTCAGGAGTAATTCTCCCTAAGTCACATGATTTATGCTACAATGAGGATGCTTTGCACCATGGCATAACTTACTTTTGGTACCCTTTATATGCAATTCAGTTATGACTTAATAGATTTTGGCTATGACTTGGTCTCCTACTAAATCTAAACTCTAAAGTATCAAACTAATAAGTTGGTATCACCTTAACCTCAAACCTAAGGCCATTCTAAGGCTAAAATGTAAGGCTTTTAAGGCTTATATCCTTTCATAATCTTCAAGTGGACTTACATAATCTAAGGTTTCATGGACTAACTACACCAAGCAAACTTTGTATCATATCAGTATAAGACTTACTTATGACAGCAAATGGCAAGGTGCACCTCAAGTAGCAACCTAAAATGTACATTACACTACCTAATATCATCAAATCACTTCCAGCAAGTTTCAAAGAACTGAATAAACATGTTTCTATCCTTAAAACTCTAAAACAATTCTAGATTCAAAATATGACTATGACACGTCCCATAATCACACTTAAGCATATATGGTAGTTGTGACGACCCTAATTTCTAATTATTGGGATTAGACTTAATTATATAGTTAATAATCATAAATCAAGGCTTAAAATCATATTACAATTAATTAGATTAGGAGAAAGTGAGAAAATTTAAACTTTGATATCATTAGGGTCATCAACTTGACAACCGCAACTAATCAAATCTACAAGTGATCATAAATGGCTATTAAGATCTTGTATTCATCTTACTACAGATTTCAACTCACAAAACCTCTTATAAATATTTCTAAGTCATTACACAACATTATCATAATGAATCTCAAAGTTTCTAAGTCAAAATAAGAGTTTAGGGACCTTTTGTTTACATTTTTATGCACAGTGAGTTGGACCTTCATCGCGGCTAGTATCCCTTGAGCCACGGTGAGTGACTCGAGTCTTGTCGTGGCTAACTTATGTAGCACCGCGGCGAGATACCTCTTGGTACTCACCTTAAATTGCTTCGAATTTCACAACGACAAATTCAGTTTTGTTACCCTTCCTGGGTAAAATTTTGCCTTACGGCACAGCAAATTCACTTTTAACTAACCCTTTGGTCGCGACTTGTGATATTTGGCCACGGCTTATCCCTCTATTACACTATAGTTCCTAAATTTCATCCTAAACACTTTAACACTCCTTCTAGTAATACCCCAAGGCCACTCTACATTAATTTGTAGGGCTCTAATGCATTAATCTACCTGATTTACCCAACCTACCTATCATTACTACTTCAAGACTTAGGGGTTGATTCCTACTCATCAAACTATCATGCATTAGCAGTTTATATATCAATGATAGCAAAAAGGATTCATGACTACTAACAAGTATCATCCAATTATAAACTCTAATATAGGTTCCCTACATTACTAGTCTGAGCTAACAATTAAGGTATCATATGATTACATTCTCAAATGATGAATCATATCTCAAAGTTAGCAAGATTTCATATCAAATGTAAATAAGTGCATACATCAAATTCCAAGTTTCATAAAGCCTATCTCTTTATTAGATACATCATAGTTCACCAAAACATAAAAAATCCTACACTTAGCAATATGATTACATGATGATGTTAAAAAAAAAGAATAACAAAAATTAGCATCTATCCTAAGTTAGGTCAATCTAAGTGTAACTTCCCCACACATGGTTTCAACTCATGGATGCTCATCCATTTACTTACCCTTATGCTTACAAGAAGATCCTTCATCTGAAATAGTTAGCCCATGAAATAGGGTGAGATGCAAATCTCAGTAACCAAAGGGAAATTCTATTCATATGTTCTAATTTAATTAACATATGTGCATTTAATCATTAAACATAAGAAATATTAGTCATATCAACAAATGAAACAATTAGGCTATCTATGATTAGTATCCCATACTAGCAATCATATTTTCACATGTTAAAATGCTATTAACATTGAGAGAGGTCCGTCCATAGTATCAACTCTCTAATGAGCACAACTTGGGCTCAATGCATACAAAGGTCTTATCATAACCCAATACCCGATTGAAGCACGATGCATAAGTGGCAGCTACACTATAGCTCCACAATGGACTCACAAGGTCCAACCACAATATATTAGATAGCCAACCACTCATTTAGCCATTCAAAATCATACGTTTTCAGCAAATATAAAATTAAAGTAGACATATGCATAGAATTAACAATAACCCCAGTTATCTCACTTGTAGACAATTTTTTAAGAGCCAACAAAATGCTACTTCAGCCTATGGACACAAAATCAAACCATTACTATTTTTAATCATAATTTATATTAGCAAACCCATTACTCAAGGAGTTAAACTATAAAGGACTACTTAGAAAGCACTTACCCAACTACTACAAGAACCAAATTCAGATTTAATTGTTCTCACACTAGGAACTTCAAAATATTACCTCAAACTCTAGGCAAATTCGCACAAAATGAATACCCATACTATAAATCAACTTTTGGGGTCTTTAACAAGCAAAAAAATCATCAAAATGAGGAGTTTATACTTACCTAACAATAGCTCTAGTTCTAACCTCCGAACTTTCACCATGGAAACATCAAATAATAGTTTCAGATTTTGGGTGTGGATGAAATGCTCCAAACAAAAAACTAATATGGTCAAATTGAAGGGAAAGAGGAGAGGATTAAGTTATATATCAATTACCTTGACTAATTTTAAGTCTAGAAGTGGGAAATGGTGGATTTGTGTCAAGAACCCTAACCTCTTTCCAAAACCTTTGAATTTTGCTTTGCTTCTTGTGTTTTTTTTTTTTTTCTGTAGAATGGGGAGGAAGCTGAGTGTATTTAAGGTTTAGATGGGTTTAAGTTAGGTTGTAAACTGACACAAAGGCTTGCATAAAGTAAATATTAGGCTTCTAAGAAAATGAAATGGGGTTTCCCTAAGGCTAAGATTGGGCTTCTACATTTTGCCCAAGGCATAATTAAGCTAATTTTGAGGCCTAATTATAAATATCCAAATTAATTATGAGCCCAATTAAATCCCCATCTTAATTGAATTTTAAGTCCACATCAATAATTTATTTCTCCATAAGTTCTACCCTCCCTTGCCACTTACTTAGTTTTACTAATTATTTAGATTAATTGTAACACTCTAAAATTAATTAAGGTGTTAATCATGGTTTTGGGATAATTAAGAATAATTAATATGGGATAATTGGGTAAGTTAAGTGAATAAAAATTTTAGAAAAATAAATTATTAATATGGTTTTAGGATGTAATTGGGATAGAAACTTCATCTAAGCCCAAATTAATGTAGGAGATCATGATAAAAGGCTAATGGAGGCCCAATAAACTAGGTGTAGACCCAATTTGATTCAATGTGATAGAAGGCCCAAGATCCACCTTGTGTAGGCTCTTATAATTAGCCCAACAACCTTGGTGCAGACCAAAATCCTTTGAGCTCTTGAAACTTGGTTTGGCCCAATTAAAACCCAACAGCCCAACATATGGAGCTGGCCTAACAAAGCTTAAATCTGAAGCCATTTAGAGTTGGATACTTGGAACAGCCCATGACCCACCTTAGACCTAACTTAAACCCAACTAAAACCCTAAACACTTCAGCCTCTTTCCTATTTTGCTGAAACATAAGAGAGAATTTCGAAGGTTTGAAGGGAGGCTAGGATTTGGGGCAAGAAATCCATTATTTTCCACTTCTAAAGCAAGATTCAACCAAGGTAATAGTTACATAACTTAATCCCCTTCTCTTTCTCTTTATTTTGGCCTGATTAGTTTTTCATTTGGAGTATTTTCACCCACACCCAACATCTGAAACTTGCCATTTGATGTTTCCATGCTGAAAATTCGTAGGTTGAGGCTAGGGCTAACATTAGGTAAGTATAAACTCTCCATTTTTATGCTTTCTTTCCTAGTTTGAGACCCCTATAGCTAATTTATAATATGGGTGTTGTTTCCGTACAAATTTACTTAGAATTTGAGGTGTTATTTTGAGGTTTCTAGGTAGGAGCAACCAAATCCAAATTTGGTTTTAGTGGTGATTGGGTAAGTGTTTTTGAGTAGTCCTATATAGCTTAACCATTTTTTTAAGTGATGGATTGCTTATAAAAATTGTGATTAGGGATAGTAATGGCTTGGTTTTATGTCCATAGGCTGAAGTAACATTCAATTGGCTCTTAGAGGATTGGCTACAAGCGAGGTAACTGGGACTATATTAATTCCATGCATATATTTATTTTAATTTCATATTTGCTATACATGAATGATTTGAAATATTAAATGAATTGGTTGGCTATCTATTATATTGTGTTTGGACCTTGTGAGTCCATGGTGGAGCTGTGGTGCGGCTGCTACCCGTGCATGTGCTTCGATCGGGCACCGGGTTATGATCAAAGCCCAGATGCACTGAGCCCTGGTTGTGCTCAATGGGGAGTAGGTGTCGTGGATGGGTCTCTCCCAGTGTTATTGGCCTTTAGCATATGGAAATATGATTGCTAGTATGGGATAGTAATCATGATAGCCTAATTGTTTCATTTACTGATATAACTGGTATGTTTTTTTATGCTTATGTGAAATCATGCATATATGTTAATTAAACTGGAATATATAATGAAATTGCCTTGGTTACCGAGATTCACATCTCACCCTATTTTATGGGATTAAACATTTCAGGTGAAGGTTCTTCAGGTAAGGATAAGGGTAAGTAAGTGGATGAACATCCATGAGCTGAGGCTTGGTGTGGGGAGCTACACTTGGTCCGAGTCAAATAGAGTAGATGCTAACTTTGTTAACCTTTGTGTAGCATCATCATGTATTTATATTACCAAGTGTAAGAGTTTGTATTTTGATGATGTAGAATGTAACCAATGAGAAATAGGCTTTATATTAGTTGTTGATGGATGTATGAATTTATGACACCTATTATGGTTTGTAAACCTGTGTTTAAATGAATATTTAAGTTATGAAAGCATGTGATATATGGATTGTGGATCTGAGCTAGCGATGCATGAATTATCTAATGAAAATATGATTAAATGACCATTGTGAGAAATTTATAAATCTGTTGATGTAAGAACAATGAATGAGTAGGAGAATCCATCTTAAAATGGGGGATGGGTAATGATACAATGGTTAGGGTAAATTAGCTAGATAAATGCTATTAGAATCTCATAACAAGTGGGAGAGTAGCCCTAGAGAGCCCCTAGATAGAGAGTGGGAAGTAGGAGACAAGATTTAGGGAGTTGTAGGATCAGAAGGTATTTCACTGCGGCCAAAATGGGCTTAGCCGTGGCCAATAGAGGTGAATTTGCCCAAGGGGAGGCGAATTTGCCCAAGGGGAGTCCAGAGAGAAATTCGCTGTAGCAAAATGTGGATTTAGCTGTGGCGAAATGTGAGAGGCTAAACTGGGAGTCGTCTAGAGGGAAATTCACCGAGGCGAAAAGGGGAATTGGCTGCAGTGAACTTTTGTGAAAATATCTCAGGTGTTCCAGAAAGAAATTAGCCGCGACTAATAAAGGAATTGGCTACGGCCAACATGGGAATTGGCCACGGCCAATAGCGAGAGGCGAGCGAGGTAGGTTCCAGGAGGCTTCCTCCATGTGGCGCCATATAGCTTAGCCATAGCGAAGGTCCAACTTGCTGTGGCTATCACTGCGGCAAAATCAGTAATAAAGTAAGGAGTGAAATCGAGAAGAATTGGCCCCGGCTAAGGGGAATTTAGCCACGGTGCATGTCCTGAAACCCTTAAATTAACTAAGAAATCTTGGTTTTTCATGTGGTAACCTTAAGGGATGATTTTGAAACATTAGTAGAAGATTCTTGTGAGTTGGGATCAATGGGTAATAGAATCAAAGGCTTATAAATAAATCTTTATTTCTCTGATGTACATAAGTTCTTGTAATTGTATGGTTGATGACTCTAATAATATTAAGGTTCAAATTTCCCCATATTTGCATAATATAATTAGTCATAATGCCTTGTAACCCCAATCTATGATTATTAATCACGTATTTAACTTTAATTACAATGATTACAAATTGGGGTCATCATATTAATTTCCTAATCATCATAATTAGTCTTGATTAATTTTGGGATATTACAGTAGTAAAATGCTATGTGATAGAAACAAGGCTAGCAATAAGAGTAATGTCATAACTATATTTATTAGTTAATAAGGAAATCTATCATACATGCATATCAGATCAAAAGTTTTCAATTACAATTAAGATCATCAAATTAGATATAACTTAAAGCCTGATCTTAGTAGGGTTCATCCCAAATTACCAAAAAATATTAAAATACCTACATTAGCAATTTATGAATGCATCATGATTCTATATAAAAGAAAATTACAAAATTTAGCATCTACATTAAATCAAAATTGTCCAAGTGCAGAATTCCCACACAAAGCCTCAAATTAAGGGGTTATCCACCAACTTTCCCTTATCCTTAGTGGAAAAACATTCACCTAAAAATGTTAGCCTATAATAATGGTGATATATGAATCTCAGTAACCAAGAGAAATTTCATTTATATATACAACTTAATCTACATAAATGCTTGTCATATAGATAAATATCAAAAGCATAACATCTAGATTAGCAAATAAACAAGTTTGACTAGTGATGACTATTATTACATACTAGCAATCACATATAATGTGTTAATGGTCAAAACAGAGGAAAAAGGCACAATCACCACACCAACTCTTTACTGAGTATAATCATAGCTTAGTGCATTCCAATGAGTATGTTCATAACTTGGTGTATGATTATGGCATAATGCACAAGTGAAAGCATGATCACAACTCCTCAAAGGACAAGATCATATTCTAAAACAACAAATAGCCAAACTAATCATTTATCATGAATATATATATACACATATATATATAGCAAATATAAGATTAATATTAACATATACATGGAATTAAAACCCTAGTTATCTCACTTGATTGCCAAATCCTTAAGAACTACTAACAAATGCCACAACATTCTAAGTGTTCTAAATCAATGAAAATGTAGCTTTTAGTTATCATCCACTACAAGAATCACATACCTATTCATTTCAATCATTAAGAATTACTTAGAAAACATTGCCCAAGCCTTCAATGAATTAAGTGTATGGATTTGGGCCCCTAACACCTAGAGACCATAATGGGTCACGCCAAACATTACATTTTCGCACATGAACACAATCCAACACAAAAATTAGTCATAGAGGCCAATTTTCAGCATACTAATACATCAAAATGGAGGAAAAATGCTTACTCAATAGTTCCTCTAGCCTCAAGCTTGAAAAATCATGTAAGAAAACACCAAATGCCAATTTTCAAACTTACGGTTTAGATGAAAATCCACCAAATGAAGAACCAATTAGATTAAAATAAAGAGGAAGATGAGAGAATCAACTTTTGTATAACTTACCTGAGCTAAATCTTCTTCTAAGTATGCAGATTAAAGCTAAAATATTGAGAAACCTTAACTTTCCCTTATATGTGAGAATTTTCTTTTCTCCCTTAGCAACCCAAAGTGTTTTAACTAAAGTAATAAGTTGTACAACTCATATTTTAAGGTTTTTGATAAATATGAATTTTTATATATTTCATTCTCCTTATCTTAGGCATTTTAATGATCAAATATGACTCTAAGACTTTCATTAGATAAGAATTTATCTTAATAGCCATTTCAACACTCAAGGAATTTATTTACAAAATTCTTGAATTTTAATGCATACTTTTCTTCTAAATAATTGTGTGAATTTTTCCTACTTAATTTTTCTTATTTTTATGTGTAGAATTTCAATGGGCAATTAAAGCTTGAATGGTAAATTGATTTGGAGAAGGTATGAGCTTCAAACACTATGCAATTCTGATGTGGCTGGAATAAAGAAGAGACAACACAATGAATGGAGCTGCATAAAGGGAAGCTAGAGGAGAATATGAGCTGGATAGAACGTGGAAAAGTTTAAAACATTGAGCAACAAGAGATGAAAATAAGCTTGAAAGGAGACATGAGCAGAAAACCACGTGAAGTATGAAGTAGAGAAAAAGAAGAAGAAGGCACGGGTTTGGAGGATTTGGTGATTCAAGAAGACACTTATGAGCTAAGGAAGAAACTATTGCATGTAACCATGAGCTGGAGAAGAGAAATGAATGAGGGAGAATGAAGGTGAAGCCAAGTTGGAGAATGTAATCATGAGCTAAGAAAGAATGTTACAAGGCATGGGTTTCACGCATGGCTCCACGTTGCATCACTTCTGGCCTATCCATGAAGAAGTTAACATAGGAAGAGAAGAAGAAACAGAGAAGAAGATAGAGCAAATGAACAAGTAAGAAGAAGAAGCATGAGCTGGGAGCTGTGTTAAATAAAGAAGCAATGGGTTCAAGAGGCAACACACAGAGGCAGGTCGAGTCATGGAGAAGGAAACTTAACACACATGTAGAAACAAAGGAAGCAACACAAGCTTTGGGTTCAAGAAACACACACGAGCTAGATTGTCATAGGCTGAATGCATGAGCTAAATCGACGTGGGAAGTAAATGAAGAAGCTCATATGGAGAGAAGTGCAGAAACGTGTTTGCTAAGAAGAAATGATGCAAAGAACCATGTGATTAGAGGAACACACAAATGCAAAACTGCACATGGAATGAGAAGAGAGAAAGTTTTTCAAGCTGAAGCTAAGAATAAGGAAGTAGCTTACGGGTTGAATAGGTTGGTGGTTGATGCAGAATTATTTACTCGTACAGCAGCTAAAGAAAAGACTCGAGGCTGTGAACAGAAGTGTAGAGGAATCATGTGGAGAAGAGTTAAAACATGTATTTGAGAGAAAAAGCCTCAAGCACACTCATATGCACATGCAGCTCGAGTTCTACATGGATGTGAGCAAAATGGAGAGAAAACTACACAAAGAAAAAGCTACATGGAGAAGGAAGCAGCCCAGTTTTGGAGTGGCAGAATATGGAAAAGAAGAAGCATGCATGAAGTAACATGAATGAATAAGCAAGGAGGTTGGAAAGAAGAAGTAGCTACGAGATGTAGTTGAAACAGAGGTTCAGAAGCAAGATGAATGAATGAAAGAGCAGCTACATAGTAAATAATAATGTGAGCTGAGGAGCATGGAGCTAACGTAAAAAGAGAAGCATAAACGTTAATGAGAAGGCAACACATAAAAGGGCAGCACACGTGATCAGTAAATGGAAATAATGCAAAGGAGTCATGCACACACAATGAGAAAATGTGACACCTTAATCTACTATCGCTACCTAGCCCCTTACTGGGCTCGGTTCCATATGATTTCCAAAGAATCAACACTAGTCCGTGGCATTTTCATGCTATGAACCGGGGTTTCATACACTCAACTTCTGTCCCGTGGGTCCTGTGAACCCATCATTTATATTCTCAACTCAAACTCTACTTATACAACTCATACATAGCATAAATCAAACCATAAGCCACGGGTATGGAGCCAAAAACCAGAAAATGCACTTTTCTCACTTGTGCCCAAAAGTCTTATTTTAGCTCTAACTTTGGAAAATCATAAGTAATTGTAGAAAAATGGGAATGCAGAAAAATTTAGCTTTCTAGAAAGCTCTAAGTGTTAAATTTACACTAAAAATCATTCCCAATCAAAATCTCAGCATTTGGACCATGTTTGACATCGAAAATGGGAAGAAGGTCCAGCTGTCACTGTTTCTGGTGCAGCTTTCTGTCATGACCTTCAAAAATCCATAACTAAATCCACAAAAATCCAATCTGGGCACATTATACCAATTTGGAAAGATACGGATGTCTACTAGAGGAGAAAAATAAGTATAGATCATTTCAGTAGCTCCTACACCCCGAAAACTGATGGAACAGTGACAGGGGTCAGATGAGCTCCCTGATGCTGATACAGAACTTCAGACAATCCAATCTCTCTCTACAGACCTCCGATTTAGGTGATTCTAGTTCCTATAGGTCAATTTGGTTTTGTAGTTTATGTGTATAAAATTTCACCACATTTGGAATCCATTTGGTCTATGAGTGCCACAGATTCCATTTTCTGGTTTATATGAACAGTACATGACCAATCCATTAAATTTTCCCAAATTCAACAATTCCCCAAATATTCTCTAGACCTTCGAATATTGCCCACTTTAGCTTTTCAAGAAGCTTTCTACAAACTCTAGAGGCATGCCAAATTTCATGGCAAGAGGAGCTCATCCGGTCATACTTTGACGGAGCTCTCAAAAATACCGGTTTTGGCACCCAAATAGCCTCTCACACACTCTAGCCACTTATGGACAAGTTTAAAAGCATAAAACTAGGATATATAACAAGTCCATGTGGTCCAAATCAACATACATTCTAATCTCGCTATGCTACGGCCAAATATACACTACTTCATGCATTCAACAAAAGGGGCAAAACCCTCATTTCCATTCATTTGGCTATAAACATAGTTCATACAATATCCTTTCATACATTTACACTTGTTACAACCTTTACATCTCAAAAATAGTGGGCGCATATTCATTGTGGCACCACCTTACATCAAATACATAAAAATATCCCAAAATAAACTAACATTCTCCTATACATGCTCCTAGGCTCCTTGGTGTGTGCTCGGTTCTCCTTGAGCTCCACCTAGCATATTTAGTTGGGAGGGGAAGGGGTGAGATTCAGGGAATCTCAGTAGCTCATGCACTCAATCAAGTAAGCAATCAAGGCATATAACAAGTCAAGTCATGTGAATAAGCACTTAGCTATTCTCAAACAACCAACACACGATGTACATGCTATGGAAATCACAACAATGCCAAAATTGAGCTCTAGGGACTTTTGGTCTAGCCTCACCCGAGTCTAGGGACTTTTGGATGGCCTCACCCGAGTTTAAAGACTTTTGACTTGGCCTCACTCGTTTGAGACTTTTGGCCTTGTCTCACCTATCTCAAGGGACTTTCGGCGCTACCGCACCCGAGCAATTCTCACAATTCAACACACAAGCATATTGGCATCAATGCATCAAAGCAATAGCATATGGCATATTCCACACAATAAGCATATACATAATTATACAATGACTATCATATCCAAGAATGCAACAAGAAAGAGTGGAAAAGAGAGCTACCTTTGGAGCCAAAGCCAACACAAGCCTTCCCTTTCAATTTCTCTTCTCCTTTCTTAATTTCACACTCACACCTTGATGGAGGTGCTTCACTTGAGCCTAGACACAATTAAAGAGCATGGAATTACTCTCTCAACATGGAATCATCAGATCATACTCTCCTACATACCAGAACCTAGAGTTCTCTCTCTCTCTCTAGAATGCCATAAACCCTTTCTCTCTCTCAAGCTCCCATGGTAGTGGAAAACACATTTTCAAAGAAAACACAAAGATTCAAAGGTATTTTCCACTTTCCCTCTTCTGACCCATGCCCAAAATTCAACCATTTTCACAAACAAAACCGCAGAAAAAGAGGGCAAAGAGAGGGGATCAGAAATCTAAAGAGAAATAGGGAAAATTTCCTTACCTTTCCCTTGCTCTTCCTCCTTCTCTTGATCTCTCTCACTCTCCACGCCTCTTTTCTCTCCTTGGGTCGAAGTCTAGGGCAGATATGAGAGAAGAAATGAGTTTGGGCGTTTAATGAAGTCTGATTCTCACTATTTACTCTCTTCCGGATTGACCCTCGCTACGGCGAAAACTAACCTTCGCTATAGCGATCTCATGTTATCTGGCTTCGCTATGGCGAGGTGTAACCTTCGCTACGGCGAGATCATATCAGTTCCCTTCGCTATGGTGAGATTTACCATTCGCTATGGCGAACTCGCGTCAGTTCCAGACCTCACTCTCGCTATGGCGCACGCTACGGCGAGCAGTTCCCTGGTTTCTGTATGGACTGCTGCCAGCACTCGCTATAGCTAAAATTTCTTTCGCTATTGCGAACAAGCACTCTCGCTGTAGCGAGACCATTTCTCGCTATTGCGAGAGGACTTGGCAGAAATTCTGGATTTCGAAAATTTCCAGCTTTCACTTCCTTTCTTTTCCTTTTTCTTTTCTTTTTCCCGGTTGTTACATGTGACACACAAAAAGAATTTGCTGAGCACGTGAAGAATAAAAGCAGCATATGGTCATTTAAATAAAAAAAAAGAAAAAAAAAAGCTAAAGAGGGGTAAGTGAATTATAAAATTACTCGGGTGGCAGCTCATCCATTGATCAAAATCTCACCATTCCATCCATTGATTGAAGACGCAGCACCCATTGTGGAATAAAACACAATTCATCCATCACGTCATTCACGGCCCCTTCGTCCATTCCATCATCTCATTTGCAAAACACACTCCACACGATTTCCCATCCATTCTTCCATTCCATCTCCACTCTAATGATGCTCTAATTCTCTCCCTTGTGGCTAGCTAAAAGGAGGCTCTTGGAGAAGCTTGAATCCATGGAGAGAAACTCAGAATTTTGGCTAAGAATTTCTACTTTCCTACACCTTTTCTTTTTCTTGTACAAGCTTGGTTAAATTTTATTTGATTAGAAATTTGTGTAATTATAATTAGTGGCTGGTTAGACACTAATTAAGAAGCCTTTTTGTTGATTAATTGGTTGAATTAAACACTGAATTTTACACTTTCCTTTTAATTTCCTATGTATGCCACGAAGGTGTTTGATGATATTCATGAGTGAAATTATGAGCTTTATTGTTTGATCTAAAGATTCCTTGAAGTTTGGTTGGTTAATTAAACATCCTAAGGTGTTAATTCAGAGGCTAATTAATCAATCAATCATTCAATTCAAGTGTTCATTGATCTTAAAGGCAAGAATTAATAATTTGGTGTAGGATTGAGGTCTCAATTCAACATTAACTCGTTAAATTCTTAAATCTTAAGTGGTAATTCAAGATCATTTGCCAATAGACATAAATAGGGACTCTTAGGCTAAAATTAATCACAATTAGATTAGGATAAGGATAATGGATGCCAAGGGACAAATCCAAAGCTAGTCACAAATCTATCATTCATTCACAATTCATACAATTAGGTAGTGTTTAGGAACTTTATTTCAATTTTATTTCAGATAGTTTTAGTCAACCAAACCCCCTTTAATTTAGGTAGTTCTAGAATCCTTTAACACTTAGAAAACTTAATTAAACATTGAACTCCATTTTCAAGGAAGATGACCTAGGTTGTGCTACTAACTACATATTTAGTCCAACCTAGCTTTATTTTGATGGTTACATGACAGACCAGTCAGTTTTATAGGAGGGTGGCTAATCTAAGGGCATTTTTGTCTAAATGGGTCTTATATATGATAGTTGGGCCTTGATTTGATGAGTCCAATTAAGCTAGGTCTTCGTTAAAAGATTAAATTGGGCTCTTACAAATTATTCCTACAATAATTAAGTTAATTATGGAGCTCAACTTAAATTTTCACCTAATTAAATTCAAATCCACAATAAAACTTTATTTTTCACCAAAAATTTCCAAATAATAATTTTCTTCTAAAATTTCTATTTCCATATTTTTTTTCAAATTTCTTATAATGATTCCTTATTTTTCCAAATTAAATCCTTAATTCTCCATAATTCCACTTAATTAATTTCTGGATGTTACATAGAGTCTTCTATTTAAAGCATGCCATTTGTAATACCATAATTTCTTAGCTCATTCTATGCTATTTTTATACCTTATATCAACCAATTCATGTGAGAGGCAAGGAACTGGCATTAAAATATTGATTACTTTTACGTTGCGTCACGTATAAAAATTTCTCTCTGTGTCATGTGGACCGTGTGAGCTCATACTATACATTCTCATATTTAATTACATCAATACAACTTATTTGTATTATAAAATCATGCTCACAACTCATGGAAACCGAAAAGAAGCATAGAATATGGAGGTTTAATTTCGGCCAGGTTTGGCCCTTTTTCTAACCCAACTTTGAAAAATCATAACTAATTGTAAAAAAATCAAAATTACACAATCTTATCTATTCTGGAAAGCTATAGATGTCTACTTTACACTAAAAATACACCTAGACTATAACATCCATCACAAAGGGTGTTTGACATCCAAAAAGTTTCAGTGGTCAAACTACCTCCTAATGCTGTCATAGATTCTACAACAAACTTTGAAAATGTCCAATTAATTCCAAAACAATCTAATCCATAAAAATGATACCAATTTGGAAAGTTATGGATGTTAGATAGAGGGGAAAAATATTTCTAGACCAGTTCAGATAGCCCAAAGCTCGGAATTCAATAGAACATTAACTCAAGTTGGGTAAGGATCCTGATACTGTACAAAATGTTCAAAAATTCATATCTCCCTCTCTAGAGCTCCAAATGAGGTGTTTCTAGTTGGTACAAGTCACCAAGAATTTCTAATTTCTTTGTATAAAATTTTGTGGCAATTGGACATCATTTGCCCTATGAATGATAGAATTTAATTTCGGACCAATGCTACAGTACTAAGGACCAAAACCAGAAAAATTTCCAATTTCAATAATTCGCCAAATATTCCACAGACCTCCAAAAATTACCAACTTTATCTTTCCAAACATTTCCCAATAAGTTCTAGATGCATGCAAAATTTTAGACCAAGAAGAGCTCATTTGGACAAAAAGTAGTATAGCCTCCCAAAATGGTAAATTTTTGCTCCCTATGGGTTACCAATTTGTCCAAATGGATTTTTTAATTGTTTGGCACCTCTTGGGTAAGTTTCAAAGCACAAATATGACTTGTAGAGACTGTCCAAATGGTCTCAAACCCCATTCATATTATTTTGGTCTCTCAACATCCATTTATGCACTAAACATACATGTCATTCAAGGGTCCAATTACATAATTTCATTGATTTGATACTACATATATTATACATATAGTCTATATATCATGTTACATATGCTCAAGGTTTTACACAACCAAAAATAATATGTACAATGCTTCTTGACACTCCATTACAATTTAAACTACAAATTAAACAAAGTGTAGCCATTTAGTTTTCTTAACTTACATTTCCTTAGCCTTGGGCACCACCTAGACATTTTAAGCATGAGAGGAAAAGGGGGGTGAGGTTCCAAGAATCTTAATAGCTCACACACCTATTCACACCACATTCAAGGCATACATGCATAAAATATATGAATATGCAAGTATAAAGTGTGCAATAAATCTCATTTCATGCCACATCAATATGTCAAGACCACTTTCATGCTTTAGGGACTTTTGGTTTATCCTCACCCCAATTCTAAGACTTTTGGATTTGCTTCACTCTTGGTCTAGGGACTTTTAACTTACCCTCACCCATTCAAGGGGCTTTTGGCCTTGTCTCACCCATGCTATGAGACTTTTGGCATCTCCTCACCTTCATTAAGGGATTTTTGGCATCACCTCACCCTTGAGAGCCATTCTCATAATCAATGGCATTCAAGACAACACATTGGTACCAATGCAATCTCAAGGCATCAAGTGGGATGTTCTCAAATCATAAAAGCATATACAAGCACACAAAAGCATACATATGCATACAAGAATGTAAGAGAATAAGGTGGAGAGCTATCTTTTAATTTATGCAAGCTTACTTTGCTAATTCCTTTCCCTCCTTGGTCTCGCAAGAGCACTTAGGTGGAGTAGGGTTCTCTTGACCTAGACATCACAAACATCACATAATTACACATTTGAAGCAAGCCAAGACACTAGGTTCACACTTAAACACACACTTGGTTCTATAATGGGCATATTGGTTCCATAAATGGTCCATTGAAGCGACTCATATCATCCAAGTTCTAGGCTCTATTCTTTTGTTATTTCTAGACTTTTTGGACTTATTTAAGGTCCTTGGAGCCATCACATATTCAATTGCACCATTGGAAGACCAAGTTGCTTCAGAAGGCACCATTATGGACACCATTGTCTCATCTCCCAACCTATGGCTTCTAAATTTTTTCCAATGTTTTCTCCTATCTTCTAACATCATATGGAGTCCCAAACCAAGGCTAGAACAAATTAAAACACTTTTTAGCCCTATGAATCCTCCTTGGCCAAGACAAGCACATAATTAGGTTTCTTGGAGTTTCAAAATTTTCCTTGATGGGAGAGCCACTTGGGAGGCTTTCTAGAGGTCTTAGGAGCTCAAGGGAACATTCAAATAGTCAAGGAAACATTCACACAAAATCAGATTTTACAAAACCCTAGAAAACACTACACTTTTCTAACTTTTTTTCTTTTGGTTTTTCTTAGAATTTCTTTCCATATTCTTAATCCTTGCACTCTTTTCCCTAGGTTTCTCCCTTGGTTCTACCCAAAATTCATCTCCTTCTATCCCCCTAGGCTGGCCGAAACTACCACAAAGAGGAGCAACCAAGATGAAGCATCAAGAATGGAAAAATACCTTAGTTTCAAACTTGTTTTCAAAGCTTTTCTTCCTTGGTTCCCTTCTCCTTGGCAAATTAGAATTTTCTCCTTTAGGTGTGGACCAGAAATAAAACCAAATCATTCAAAAAAATCCATGGAAAGAAAGGAGGAAGAGAGGAGAACAAGATTAGAGGAAGATGGAGCAAGAAAATGCATGAAATTACCTAGTTTCTCTTTAGTTTTCTTCCTCTTTTTCTCCTCCTTCTTGTGTGCCTAAGAGAGCAAAATAACTTTTGTATTTTGGGTAGAAAATTTTGTGCTCAATAAAAGGGAGAAGATGGAAGAAAAATGTGGAAGTGTTTAGGACATTCTAGAAGGCTCTTTGGAAGGCATAAGTTTTCAAACACAAAGCCATGAGTTTGATGGAAGGATGAAGCAAAACAAGAAGAGCATGAGGAAGTATTAGTCACTCGTGGACAGAAGGTAGCTCACATGCAGAACAGAGCATGAACAGAGGAAAAGACGCTGGAGCTGGAAGCAAAACACAAACCAGAAGCAACGTCCAGTTGTGCGTAGAAGCATGCAGAATTACGTCTGGACAGCTTTAATTTGAACGAAGAAGCTATGCCAGCAGAAATAGAGAGAAGAACCACGTCAAAAAGAAGAAGCTGCATGGGAGAAAAGCAAGCTGAAACAAGAAGTAACTGGCTGGAACTCGAGAAAACAAGAAGAGATGAGGCCTAGACAGCAACGAGAAACGCGACGTGAGAAGCCTGGAAGTCTACATGAGCAGCTGAAATAAGGAAATCTGGGCACAAAGGGAGAAGAAAATCACGTGGAGAATGGCTAGACAGCAGCTGTAGCTGGACGAAGCAGAATCAAGCAAAGCAACACGAAGAAGAAAGCTACGTCTGGGCAGAACACGCTGAAGCACCAGTTACAGGCTACAAAAGAAGCTGAACTCGAGGGCTGTGTTAAATGAAGAGCAGCAATGTGGAACTCGACGTAAACATGAATGAACAGAAACACTGAAGCAAATGTGGATTATTATAATCACAATGGGGCCCACACTCACATGAACAAAGAAAGGAAAAAAAAATACTCGGGCAAATGAGGCAAAAGCTGATGCACGTGGAATAATAAAAATTCACGTGAGAGAATCACGCCTTCATCACATCCCCACATTCGCCCATTCACCCCAATCCCATCGTCACTCCACGCCTTCGCCCACATTCCCATTCACGCCCATTCTCTCCATCCCTTTCGCCTTCGTCCACACACAGAACACACTCCACCTCCATTCCACTTCCATGAAGTTCTGATTCATCCTTGAGGCTAGCTAGGAGGAAGCTCTTGGGCTAAAGCTTGAATCCTTGGAGAAGAAGCAGAATTTTGGGCTAAGATTTCTTTAATTTTCTTACACTTTTTTTTCATTCTGTGCAATCTCGGTTAAGTTGTATTTGATTAAGAATTTGTGTAATTAATTAGTGGCTGGTTAGACACTGATTAGGAAACATTTTTTGTTGATTAATTTGTTGGATTTGAATCTGATTTTTCATTATTCTCACTAATCTTCCATGTATGCCATGAAGGTGTTCGCTGAAATGCATGAGTGAGATTATGTACTTAAATGTCTATTTGAGAATTCCTTGGTGTTTAGTTGGTTAATTAAACATTTTTGGATGATGAATCAGAGGCTAATTAATCAGTTAATCAATCAAATTGGATGTTCATTGATCTAAAAGACAAGAGTTAACGGTTTAATACGGGATTGAGGTCTCAATTCAACATTAGATTATTAATCTCTTGATTCGTGCGTGGTAACTCAAGATAACTTGTAATAAACATAATTAGGAACTCTTAGGCCAGAATTAATCACAATTGGATTAGGATAAGGATAGTGGATACCAAGGGACCATTCCTAAGCTAGTCACAAGCCCATTTTCAACCATAATTCATCCATTTAGATAGAATTTAGGAATTTTGATTCAATTTAGTTTTAGGTTAGTTTTATTCAATCAAAAACCCCAAATTAGGTAGTTCTTAGAGTCTTAAATACTTAGAAACTTAATTAAGCATTGAATTCCATTTTCAAGGGAGATGACCTAGGTTGTGCCACTTGCTATATTTTTAGTCAACCTAGTTTTATTTTGAGGGTTGCACGACGAGCCCGTCAAGGACTCAACCCAAATTTTTTAGGATATTATCTAGGTCATTTCAGAGGCCTTACTTTTATATGGCTCATTTTGTCATTTTACAAAAATTACGTTTGTTACACTATTCATCTTCTACTTATCATAATTGACCTAGGTAGCTCCAAAACTCTTCCATGGTGGCATGAAAGGAGGAAGGAGAGAGAAGGGAAAAAAGGCTAAAAGAGGTAATCATTTATGCAAAATTTTACTATGCCATAGTTATGTAACGTCTTATGCTCTTCATGCTCTCTTTCATGGTGGTTTTGATTTTTTAAAAAGAGTGAATTTTGTGACAGGTATCTTGAGTGAGAAAGCTCCTTTGAGGAAACCAATTATACCAAAAGAATCTCTATCAAAGGCTCATAAAAAAGGTATGATTTAAGCTAGGAAAAAATTGTATTCTTGGAACCCTAG
This sequence comes from Erythrophleum fordii, assembly GCA_032878935.1. Taxonomy (NCBI): domain Eukaryota; kingdom Viridiplantae; phylum Streptophyta; class Magnoliopsida; order Fabales; family Fabaceae; genus Erythrophleum; species Erythrophleum fordii. The sequence goes on along the minus strand of JAVQMF010000049.1, from coordinate 1,194,775 downwards.
CCATGTGTAATTTTGGCTAAAGAGAGAGAAAGAGAGAAAGAGGGAGAAAGGAATGTTTATTTGATGAAAACTTGGTGTAATCAAGGGTTTAGAAGGGTGAAGAGTAAGAATATATAAAGAGATTTAATTAAAAACTAAGAGAAATGCATGTGGCTTCATCCAAGGTTTAGATTTGGCCTTGAGAAATTCAAACCTAAGAGGGTTAGCTAATCCCTATAATACTATAATTGAATTAAAAATGAATTATGGATATCCTAAAGCCATCAAGTTCCCTATGACATAAACAAAATTTCAAGATGGGGCTATGTAGGGTTGTTCTTAGCCAAGAGGGAGAAAGGATAGCTAGGAAAGTTTTTAATTTAGTTTTATGGTTTAAAAGGCCTAAATGAGTAATATAAAAGGTAGATGAACCATTAGTTTGATGAAAAGAATAAGATTTGATGATTTTGTAAATTTGGTTCCATGAAAACCCTAATATGCCCTAGGGATGGAATAAGTGGTATGGCTAAGCTTTTGAACTTGTTTTAGCCATGAAAAGTGAGTAAATTGAGATAAATGAATGATGGAATTGCTACATGAAATGTGACAAATGAAATGAGTTATGTTGAAGCAAATTAGGAATCTATGGAAAGCTCAAGACATGAACTACATTTTATAAAAATTTCAGATCAAAACAATTTTATTTAGGCCATGAAAATTCAATGAAATAGTAACCATATTAGTATATCGAATGCAATCCAAACCTGAAACTTTGAGCACACATATCTCAAGCAACACAGCTCCAAATGAGGTGTTCTCAACAGTTATGGAAAAATTATAATGCCAACTATATGCTTATAAAATTTTGTGAGCATTGGATTCTATTGGCCCCTCAAATACATGAAACATCAAAACTGACCATATGAATAGTACCCATGCAAGTAAGCATTTTTTTAGCAAATTTGGAAAATTATAATAAATTTTATAGAGCTCCAAAAATTATGTTCTTTAACTTTATGAAAAAGCTCTAAAGGAAATTTAAATTTTTGTCAATGTTCATGCCAAAATTCTTCCATTTGGTCAATTTTTTTTTTCAGGAGTAGAAAATGGCTTAAATTGGTGCATACATGGTATCAAATAGTTTCTTCCATGCATGTGACCATTTGAGCACGTCCCAAACATGAAATGTGTAATGTCTGGTTTTCGTTAAATGATGAAAACGGGTGCATTTTCAAATCAAGTCCTCCAAAATGAATTACTTAAGGTCCCAAAAAATTTGAGTAACATTCTAGACTCCTAAAAATGAGAATTCTAGGCTCAGATGGAAAGAAAAATAGAGTTAGAATGAAGAAATGAACTTTAACGAAAAACTTATGAAACATAATGATATTTTTGTAATTTTGAACAAATTTTGGAATTCACATTGAAGGGCTTTTCAAATGAAAGTTTTAAGTTCTTCAAGGTTCTCAGAGGCCCTAAAAATCATAGGAAGCTCTGGGATAGTTAAAACCCCTCCGATGGACATTTTCCATTGTCAGTATACCCGAACTTTGACAGAGTAGTTCGGGAAGGTTTTAACTCCAATTTGAGTGATTTCAAAGGAATTTTACTTAATTGGGAACCTAAATTTTATAATGGAAAAGATAGTTCTCAAAAAGGAGCTAAAAAAAATTAGAAACCAAAATGCCAAGAACAAAGGGCAAAATAGAAATTTTTGAAAAGTGTTTCTTCCTCCCACCTATAAATAGATGGCGCCCCACCTCGTCACTCACATAGCTTCATATGTTTCTGTCCTAAACTAGAGAAAAAGTCCTAGAAGAGTGGAACACAAGAGGAAGATAAAAAGGAGGAGAAATCAAAGGCTTAAGGTATGGATTTTTAGTAGTTTTTCATGCTCTTTCCTTTCCAAACCTCTTTTCCTCCATTTCCCTTTCTTTCTTGTGATTATATTAAAGTATATGGATCTATTTTAAGCGATAAATTAAGGAAAAAAATTCGGATTTGAAGAGAGGAAGCCAAAGAAGACAAGATTCAAGTGAGAAAACAAGGAAAAATAAGGTAATTTCTTCTTCTGTAGTTGCTACCTCTTGCTCCTCTTCTCTCCATATTTTGCCCCACTCAAGAAGTCATAGGAGGGCTTGGATTTTAGGTAGAACCAAGGGTGAATCTTAGGAAAAAGAGTATGGAGAATAAGAATATGCAAAGGAAATTAACAAATTACCATGGAAATTCAAGATGCAAATTCTAGGGTTTTATATGTTCCTTGTAAAATCTGATTTAATACCTTAATTTCTATACCTAAATGAGAGTTTAAATGAGCTCCTAAGATCCTTAGAAGTCTCCCCATGTGCTTCCTCCATCATGAAAACAAACCAAAGTCCATGAAGGACAAACTTCTTCATTGTCTCGGGCAAGAAGGATTTGGATACCTAAGTTGAGTTTTAAATTTTTCTAAACCCATTTTTGAGTCATATATGATGAGTGAAAATGAAGGGAAGCCTTGAGAAAAATTTAGGAAGCCTAAAGAATGAATTGGTGTCTTATGTTCCATAATATGACCTAAAGAAGCAACATGTAATTAGGCTCTTTGTTTCAATTGTGTGATAACTCCAAGAGGTTTAAAAGGAGTCAAGAATCATATTTGAAAGGAAAGAATGGAGCCTAGAATTTATTTGATGGGTGTTGTTTAATTAGGTTCATTCTTGGAACCACAAAGGGGTTAATGAGCTAAGTTAGTATCTAAGCAAGATATGTGGCCTTAGAATTAATTCCATAAACCTAATTGGCTTTCATAAATTGTGTTTAGGCCAAGAGAAATCATTCCTACACTTTTGTGTGTGTGAGGCTAAGGAAGGGAGAGCAAATCTAAGAGAAAAAGTGTGTGATTGCTTCAAAGGTAGCTCACTCCTCCTTCTCTCATGCATGAATGTATGCTTGGCTTGTCTTTGAATGTGTGTATGTGTGTTTTAAGCCATGAAAAATATTCTAGCATGATTTCATATGCCATGGTACAATGATGATGCATTATGTTTCTAAATGATGTTTATGATGTTTGCTTAGGTTTGCTTGAGTGTGGTGAAGCCAAGAACCCTTAGCCATGGTGAGGATGAGCCAAGAACCCTTAGAATTGGTTATGATAAAGCAAAGAGTCTCCCAAAAGTGAGGTTGACTCCCAAGAGTAAAGTTGAGTCAAAACCTCTTAGAAAAAATGAGTGAGGCAAGTCCAAAATTCATAAGTAAATGGGTGAGGCTAATCCACTTACTTGGCAAGCCTATGTATGCTAAACATGATGTGTTCAAATGCCAAGACTATTTTATGAATGCTCACATATGTCAATATGCCCATGCATGCATTTTTAAGACTTGTATTGCATGCTTTATGTATGATTGAATGGGAGATGAGCTATTGGGATTCTTTGAATTCATTCCCTCCTCTCCAATGTTCTAATATGCTAGGTGGACCAAGAGAGCAAGGAAATGGGAGCAACTACTTAAAAGATGAGATTTTGACATCAAAGTGTATAGATTTTGTTTCTTTAAGGCCATATGGATGGAAAATGTTGTAATCTAAGGTTGTATATATCCCATAATGTTATGAGCATGTATAATTATGTTAATGTATCATGTATAAATGAGAGCTAAGGTTATATGTATGGAAATGTGCATTTTGGACATGTGATGGCAAACTTGCATTATGAAAATGTATGTATAAATGGAAGTGGAATGGCCAAATTGAGATGTATGAGGTTTAGAACCATTTGGGCAGTTTATACAAGTCATATTCATGCTTTTAAACTTGCCCAAAAGGTGCCAAACATCAAGGGAAGTCATTTGGATACTTTGGTATCCTATATGGAGTAAAAATTTACCATATTAGAAACCTATACTATCTTTTATTCAAATAAGCTCTTCTTGATTTGAGATTTGACATGCATTTAGATGTTTTTAAGAGCTTTTTAAGAAGCTAAAGTGCAAAATTTTTAGAGGCCTATAGAATATTTAGTGAATTTTCAAAGTTGAAAAAAATTATGAAATTGGTTCAGGGTATTATTCACTCAGGTTCGAAAATGAATTTTGTCACTCAAGGGGCAAATGATGTCCAATTGACTTCAAAATGCTTGAAATGACTTAGTTTTATCTCTCTTGTAGCCATACACATAACATATGATGTAATCTTATGATAAAATGGTTATGTAATTATATGAGCATGTGTAAATACCTAAATGTATGATGTATGAATGAAATTTGATACTAAATGCATAAGATAGCATGATTTGGGTATTGGATGACCAAAGCTAGTATGTGCAATCTTATGTATATCATAAGGTGGATGAGTGAGTTTAAGAAATCTGGGTTTATGCACCTTTGAGACGAGTTTAGAATTTCATTTTGGTGCATTCCCACGTGCTCAAGTGCTCATGGTTGCCTTTGAGCTCAATCTGGACCATTTGGACCCTTGGTAAAGCTTGAAAATGACCATTTTACAACCTAATGTCAAAATTTGACTAAATGAATGAATTTGCCCATGAAATTTGGCACACATGTAGATTTTATCTAGAGCTTTTTAGGAAGCTAAAGACTAGATTATTTGGAGCTCTATGGAATTAATTATGAATTTTTCAAAGTTGCCATTTTTCTGCTAAATTGATATAGGTACTGTTCATATGGTCATAAACTTAGGTTGTGTCATTCATGGGCCAAATGATGTCCAATGCTTATAAAATTTTACAAGCATAAACTATATATGATAAGCTTTTTGTGGCCACCAAGATCACTCCAATTGGACTTCTGAGCAGGGAGATATAAAATTTTAAAGTTGGAGATCAGTATCAGGGATGACAATTGACCTCTGGTACTGTTCCATCAGTTTCTGGTGCCTAGCAGCCTCTTTTGTGGTCTAAATTTATTTTAACATAAATTAGATATCTATAGATTTCTAAATGGTATAGTGTGCTTGATTTCAATTTTTTAAAAAAATTAGTTATGATTTTTCAAAAATTCAACCACAGAATCTGAAAAACTGATCCGAGGCTGCACTAGTGTGTTTTGTGTGACTACTCCCTTTGCTCGAGGTATAGACTATTTCTTGAGCTTGTTATGTGTTGAAATTGTGTATTTAAATATGAGAATAAGAAAGATAAGTCCATATGACCCACGGGGCTTTAAGAGAAAATTTTTACCCGTGGAGAAAGGCATTTTGATTTATGATTCCCTATGCCATTATGTTGCTTTCCACAAAATTTACATGAGATAAGGCATGGGATTTGCATGAGTTGAGCGTTAAAGTTATGGTGTTACAAAATGTAGTATGTATGGCCATCTCATCATATCCTAAATATCATGCAACTCAAAATCACTCTTCCACTTCGTATTATATACACACATTTCATGGTACACACATTGGTAAATGTCTCATTCTTGCATATGTACATCCAAAAATAATATCTATATCATAATCTTATACTTTTACATATGTTGGAATGTTTACATTACAAAAATGACAAGTACAAACTGTCAATAACAATATATTACATAAAATGCTAATCCATTGTCAAAGTAGCACAATTGAAGTTTATTGGTCTTCATTCTTAGCTCATTGAGAGTTCCTTACACATGGTTAAAAATAATATAAGAGATAGTGAGATTCTAAGAATCTCAATAGCTCATTCACCCTTCAAGCATACTTATAAGGCATGTTATCATGTCAAAGAAAACAAATATGCATCATAAACATCCAAATAACAAACATAATCATATTTATGAAATCATATGGATCCATAAAAGTCAAAATCAAGTTCTAAGGACTTTTGGTCTAGCCTCACCCAATTATTTGAGACTTTTGGATTAGTCTCACCCATTTTAGAGACTTTTAACTTAGTCTCACTCATTTCTTAAGACTTTTGGCTTTGTCTCACCCTTACTTAGGGACTTTTGGCACAACCTCACCCATTAAGAACCAATTCATATTCCAAATGCATTTTAAGAAACATAATGATATCAAATCATTAAAAACAATAGCAATAGGCATAATTCATTGTCCAAACACACATATAAGCAATCAATAACAATTAAATAACTAACATAAGCATACAAGAATGGATGAAAAGCTACCTTTCTCAAGAAGTATAATTTTACTCCTTAGTTCTTTAGTCTCTCTTCTCGGCCTCACACACACACTTAGGAAAAGACTTGACTTGTTTGGCCTAGACGTATCAAACAAGACACAAATGTATCAATGGAACTATCTCTACCTTCACACAAGACTTTATTAGCTAATTTTGTAACACCCCGAAATTAATTAAGGTGTTAATCTTGGATTTAGAGTAATTAAGAATAATTAATAGAGGATAATTGGGTAAGTTAGTGAATGAAAATTTTAGAGAGATAAATTGTTAACATGGGTTTGAGAATTAATTGAGATAGAAACTTCACCTAGGCCCAAATTAATGAAATATGACAAGAGACTAATGGAGGCCCAATGAGTTAGGTGCAGACCTAACCCAATTTAATGTGATAGAGGCCCAAGATCCACCTTGTATAGGCTCTTATAAGTGGCCCAATAACCCTTGTGTAGACCCAAACCCTTGAGCTCTTCCAACTTGGCCCAAATCCCATTAAAACTTTAGCAACCCAATGTATAAAATTGGCCCAATAGAATTCTGCAGCCCAACACTTCAAAACTGGCCCAACAAGCTAAAATCTAAAACCCAATTGGATCTGGACCTTGGAGCAGCCCATGACCCATCCCTTGACCCAACTTAAACCCACTTAAAACCCTAAAAGCTGACCAGCCACTTTCCCATTCAGTAAAACACAAAAATACAAGAGAAATTCGGAGGTGAGGAGGAGAGGCTAGGGTTCTTGGCTTAATTCCACATTTTCTCACATTTGGAGCAAGATTTAGCCAAGGTAATAGTTATACAACTTAATCCCCTCATCTTTCTCTTTAATTTGGCCCGATTAGTTTTTCATTTGGAGTATTTTCATCCTACCCAAAATCTGAAATGTGGGTGTTTGGGGATTTTCTTAGAGAAATTCGTAGGTTGAGGTTAGGGCTGGTGTTAGATGAGTTTAAACCCCCTATTTTAATGCTTTCTTTGTTGGTTTGAGACCTCCATAGCTGATTTATATTATGGGTATTAATTTTATATGAATTTGCTTAGAATTTTGGGGTGGAATATTGAGATTTCTGGTAGAGGACACTTTAATCCGAATTTAGGATTTGTGGTGGCTGGGTAAGTGTTCTTTAGGTAGTTAGTAGCATTTAAATTCCTTGGGTACTTGTTGTAACTGTTAAAGATGAATTAGAGTGGTAATTATCTGATGCTATGATTATAGGGAGACTCTGTACCATTGGAGGCTGTTGCAATTTGTCTACAAGTGAGGTAACCGGGGTTTACATTAATTCCATGCATGTGTCAGTTTAAATTTCATACTTGCTGTATTGATTGATTTGAAATGTTGAATGAATTGGTTGGCTATCTATTGTATGATGATTGGACCTTGTGAGTCCATGGTGGAGCTATGGTACAGCTGCCACCCGTGCATGTGCTACGATCGAGCACCGAGTTATGATCAAACCCTAGATGCACTGAGCCCTGGTTGTGCTCAATAGGGAGTAGCTACCGTGGACGGGCCTCTCCCGGTTTTAATGGCCTTTAACATGTTAAAATATGATTGCTAGTATAGGATAGTAATCATGATAGCCTAATTATTTCATTTGCTGAGATGACTGATATGATTCTGATGTTGAATTTGATTCATACATATATGTTAATTAAACTGGATTATATGATGGAATTGTCTTGGTTACTGAGATTTATATCTTACCCCGTTTTATGGGATTACAATTTCAGGTAAAGGTTCCTCGGGTAAGGATAAGGGTAAGCAAGTGGATGAACATCCATGAGCTGAGGCCCGGTGTGGGGGGGAGCTACACTTGGTCTGAGTACAATAGGATAGATGCTAATTTTTGTTAAGGCTTGTATAGCATCATCATGTATCTGTATTACCAAGTGTAGGAGTATGGATTTTGATAATATAATGTGTATCTATTGAGGAGTAGGCCTTACTTTAAATTAGTAATTGATGTATGGATTTGTGTTATCTACAATGAGCCTTGTTGAACTTTGATGTAGCTTATTATTGGAGATGTAATCTTGACATAAGTGATATCTATTGATAGTTCATGAACTCTTGTTATTGTTATTTTACAAATTACTGATAAATGGACTTATTGATATAGGGTAATTAGAGGAAAGAAAATGATCCTTGAATCTTGAATTAATAGAGGATAGATTAGTCGGATAAATTAGGCTAATGAAGGATAGTGAGCCCCACAATGAAGGTAGAGGGGCCCTAGGGTGTTAATGAAGGGAGAGTGGAAAGTAGGAGGCAAGAATTTCGGAGTTATAGGCTCAGAAGGAATTTTGCCGCGGCTAAAATTTAGTTGGTCTCGGCCAATAGAGGCGAAGTCGCCCAGGGAGAGTGCCAGAGAGAAATTCGCCGCAGCGAAATGTGAGAGGTCAAACTGGAAGTCATCTAGAGAGAAATTCGCCGCGGCGGATTATGGAATTGGTCGCGGTGAACTTTTAGGAAAATGTCCCCGGCATTCCAGAGAGGAATTGGCCGCGGCGGAAGGAGTAATTGGCCACGGCCAATATCGAGAGGCGAGCGAGGGAGCTCCAGGAGGCTTCTTCGCCACGGCGCCATGTAGGTTGGCTGCGGCGAAGGTCCAACTCACTGCGGCGATATAGTGATGAAAAAAGGGGTAAAACAAAAAGGAATTGGCCGCGGCTAAGGGTTATTTGGCCGCAGCTAACATGCTGAAACACTTATATTAACTAGAAAACCTTGGTTTTCCATATGTTAACCATAAGAGATGACCTAGAGTCATTAGGATGAGTTATAATTGATGAGTAATGGAATCCAAGGCTTATAAATGGATGTTTAATTCCCTTATGAACATAAGTGTATGAAATCGTATGATTGATGACTCTAATCACATTAAGGTTTAAATTTTTCCACATTTTCATGACCTATGAGGATTAATCACGTGTTTAACCTTAATTATGATGATAAGGAATTAGGGTCGTCATAAATTCTAGCTTTAGGCATCCACATGGCTCTAATTACTGGTATAATGAAGTAACTCACATAATTTATCATCTTAGTTAAACTTATTAGAGTTATCAGAAAATCAAATCAAGGACCTTAGCACCAAGTTGCTTCTTTATACATAATGGAATCCTAAACTTTCACCTTACAAAATAAGACTTTTAAATTCAAATCAATGGTTCCTTTGATATTTAAAATTCATATCTAGACTATTTCTATCCTTAGAATAAAATAAAAAAACTCTCCTTAGGTATTCCAAAGGAGTCTTGGCTGAGACTATGCTTAAGAAAGGCACCTATGGAGTTTCATTCATTTTCTAGGGAATTTAGCATCTATATGAGTTTCTTAGCTTCTTCTTAACTTAATCATACTTTTAAATGGTCTAAAATATCATTTTAAAAGCTCATATTTTGCTAAGTGCAATCAAAACCCTAATTCCCATAACTTGCTACCCATAGCTTTTTTTTTTTAATTCTTTTTGTTCCATATGATTTTTCATGCTTCAAAACCCCATTTCCTATCAAGTTTAGGCTAAAACCAAACTCCTTCCATGGTCCCCTTAAGCTATCCAAATTGAAGCATCCATGGAAAAACCAATAAAGCAAGTTATTCAAGAACAAACATACCTTGTTTGCTTCCTTGTCAAGTGGTGTTTCTCAAGCCTCCAAGGTTTTCTCCAAACTCTTCGTTCCTTCTACTGAACTAGCCACAAATCACCACCATTCAAAACTTCAAAACCATGAGAAGAGAGAGAAGAAAGAGGAGAATTGTAACATCCAATTTTCTGAAAACGAGAAAAAATGTAAGAAACGTAATGTACAGTTTCTCCGTAAGCGAACGAAACACCCTAGATACAAAAGGAAGTCCTCTAGAATGAGATAGTTAAGGTCCCAAAAAATTTAAAAAGTATTCTAGACTCCTAAAAATAAGAATCTCAAGCTCAGACAGAAAGAAAAATGGAGTTAGAATGAAAAAATAATTTCTTACGAAAAACTTATGAAACGTAATGGCATTTTTGTAATTTTGAGCAAATTTTAGAATTCACATAGGAGGGCTTTTTAAATGAAATTTTTGAGTTCCTTAGGGTTCTTAGAGGCCCAAAAAATCATGGAAAGCCTCGGGACAGCTAAAGCTCCTCCGGTGGATGTTTTCTAACATCGATGTGCTCGAACTTTGACAGATTTGTTCGGGAAGGTTTTAGCTCCAATTTGAGTGATTCCAAAAGTATTTTACTAAATTGGGAACCTAAATTTTATAATGGAAAAGACAGTTCTCAAAAAGGAGCCAAAATGAAGGAGGAACAAAAATGCAAAATATGAAGGGTAAAATGGAAATTTTCAAAAAGTGTAACTTATTCCCACTTATATATATGATGCACCCTTCTCCTCCCTTCATTATGCACGACCATGTTCTGCCTAAAACTAGAAGAAAACCCTAGGGGATGAGGCTCACAAGAAGGGGAAGAAAAGGAGGAGAAATCAAAGGCTTAAGGTATGGAAATTAGTACTTTTTCATGCTCTTTCTCTTCCAAACCTCTTCTCCTCCATTCTCCTTTGTTTCCTATGATTAAAATGAACTTTATAAATCTGTTTTAAGGGAGAAATTGAGGGAAAAATTCGGATTTGAAGAGAGAAGCTCAAAGAACACAAGATTCAACTGAGAAAAAGCAAGAAAACAAGGTAATTTCTCTTCATATGGTTGTCATTTTTAGTTCCCTTCTCCACCATTTCGCCCCACTTGAGAAAACCCTAGGAGGAGATGATTTTTAGGTAGAACCAAGCATGAATCTAAGGAACAAGGGTGTAGAGATTAAGAATATACAAAGGGAATTATCAAAAAGCCATTAGATTTCAAGATGCAAATTCTAGGGTTTCAATTGCACCTTGTAAAATCTGATTTTGTATGATGATTCCTAGGCCTAAATAAGAGTTTAAATGAGCTTCCAAGATCCCTAAGAGGCCCCCATATCTTCTTCCCTTGAGATAACAAAGAAAGCTCCATGGAACCTAATGTGCTTCATTGTCTTGGCCAAGAAGGGTTCTCATAGCTAGGGAGAGTTTTAAACTTTTCTAAGGCCATTCTTGAGTCAAATTTAATGAATGAAAATGAAGAGAAGCCATGGAAAAAATTTAGAACTCATAGAAATTGATTTGGTGCCTTAGGTTCCATATTATGACCTAAAGAAGCAACATAGTGCTAGGCCTTTTGTTTTAATGGTGTGATGACCCCAAGAGGCTTAAAAGGATTCAAGAATCATATTTGAAAGAAAAGAATGAGGCCTAGAAGTCATTTGAGGGGTGTTGCTTCATTAGGTGCCAATATGGACCATAATGGGAGTTATAGAGCAATCTAGTACTTAAGCAAGTTGTATGGCTTTAGAGAATGTTTCATGAACCTAATTGGCTACCAAAAATTGTATCTAGGCCAAGAGAAACTATCTCCACCAATTTTAGAGTGTGTGGCCAAAAGAGGAGGCTTGAATCCAAAAGGAAAAGTGTGTAATTGTGTGCAAGGTAGCTCTCTCCACCTTCTTTCATGCATGGATGTGTGTTTAGCTTGTTTTAAAATGTATGTATGTGTATTTTCAAGCTATGAAAAAGTGTGCTAGCATGCCTTTACATATTATGATTCTTAATGCCATGTTATGTTTTCAAATGTTTACATGATGTTTGTATGAGTTTGCTTGAGTGTGGAAAGGCCAAGAACTCTTCCCTTTGGTGAGAATGAGCCAAGAACCCTTGAGCTTGGTTGAGACAAAGTAAAGAGTCTCCCAAAAGCAAAGTGGGCTCCCAAGAGTATGGTTGAGTCCAAAGCTCTTAAAGAATGGGTGAGGCAAGTCCAAAATCCATGAGGAGAAGTGTGAAGCCAATCTAAGTACTTGGTGAGCTCTTGAATGTCTTGTATGATTGATTCACATGCCAAGTTTGCTTTTAAAATGTCCATGACTTCTATTTCCTCCATGCATGCATTTGAAAAGCTTGCTTTGCACATATTATGTATGATTGAATGGGAGATGAGTTATTGGGATTTTTTGAATCTCATCCCCTCCTCTCTAATGATCTAACATGCTAGGTGGACCAAGTAATTATGGTGAAGGGAGCCAACAACCATGAAGAGGAAAGATTGACAAGCTTATGCATGGTTTTGTCCATTTTGGAACCATAATGATGGTTCATATTTTGTATAATATTGTATATGTAAAATGAATCTTGAGACATATGTAAATATACTATTATGTAATGTTTAGAGCTATGGAGATGATGTATGAGTTTTAGAACACAAATTGAGTTTTGAATGTGCAATTATGCATTACGGAAGTTTGATGGAAATATGCACAAGTGTGGGTTGAATGGCAAAAATGAGATACATGAGGTTTAGGACCATTTGGACAACTCACACAAGTCTCAAATAAGCTTTTAAACTTACCCAAAAGGTGCCAAGACTAAGGGAAATCCATTTGGCAACTTTGATACCCAATATGGAGCCAAAATTGACCATAATGGAATCATATATCACTTTTTAGCCAAATGTGTTAGTCTTGCTCTGAAATTTGGCATGCAATTAGGTCTAATTGAGATCTTTTTGGGAATCTAAAGAACATAATATTCGGAGGCCTAGAGAATATTTGATGAATTTTTAAAGTTGAGATTTTCTATTGTTTCTGGTATATACACTGTTCACACTGGCAGTTTTGTGTTTTGTGTCACCCAATGGAAAAATGGTGTCCAATACTTGTGAAATTTTATAACCATAAAGTAAAGAATATAAGATTTCTTTGGCCACTAAGATCACCTCATTTGGAGTTCTAAGCAGAGAGTTATGTATTTTTGAAGTTGACTGTCTGTACTAGTGGCGCCCAGGAGTTCAGTTACTATTCCATAGGTTCCCAATTGATAAACGTATCTATTTCATTCTAGAATTATTTTTATTATCAAGTTAAAATTTGTAGCTTTCCATAATGATTGAATGTGTGTGATTTCAATTTTTATAGAATTGGTTATGAATTTTAGAAGTTTGTATCAGTAATCTGAATAGCAGCCCAAGCAGCCAGTGACCTCAGTAGGTTTTCGACTGTCAAACATCCTCCATGATGAATGTTATTGTTTGGGCATACTTGTAGTGTGAAGTAGACATCCTAAGCTTTCCAGAATGATTAAGAACACATGTTTTCCATTTTTCTAGATTTAGTTATGATTTTTCAAAGTTTGCCCAAGAAAGAGGCCAATTCTGGCCGAAAATAAACTCCCATTTTTCATGTCTCATTTCGGTTTCCTGGGTTGTAGGCATGTTTTTGGGATATAAATGAATTGTAATGATGTAATTAAATATGAGGATGCATAGCATGAGCTCACACAGTCCATGTCACACTAAAATGAATTTTTAAATACAACACAACGCGAAAAAAAAAATTATTTCTTTGGCTTTTCCATGGAAAATCAATATGATTCATGATATTATGCCATTTAAATGTATGAGATGAGCTAGAAATTATGGTGTTACAAGAATAACATTAGAGAAAGGAAAATCATGAAAAAAAGGCATTTTCTTACCTTTTTTGCTTGGTTTTCTTCCTCCTTTCTTCTTCTTCTTCTGCGCCACTTAGAGTTGGCCTTAGTTCTATTTTGGAGCAGACTTAGGTCGATTTAGATAAAGGGAGGAGAGTGACATGCTATATAAGAAGAAGGAAACTAATTATAACAATTTTAAAATTTCAATTATGTCCCTTAAACTTTGAATTCTCTATTTGAGCTCATTTTAATTCCTTTTTTAGAACCATCTTTCCATCATAAAATTGAGATCCTCTAATTCATTAAATGTCTTTGGTTTTAAATTAATTGAATTTAGAACAACCCCAAATAATTCAGTCAAAGTTTGGGTTAACTAACAGTCTAAATTATATATTGGATAGATTTTAACCATTTTAACGGTTCCTATGGTTTTCTAGGTCTTTGAAAACCTTAGTGAACTCAATTTTATCATTTAAAGCTCCCTCCTTTGAGTTTTCAAAAAGTTACTAGAAATTATGATTTTACCACTACATTTATCCTTTCATTCGTTCAGCCATTTTAGCTCTATTTTGGGGCTATCCTTAGACTCTTAACCACATATTTAGATAATTAATTAACATTCTAATTTCAATTAGCTTTAATTTGCTTTGCTTTAGGGTGATCCTATCTCATTTATTGGTTTTAGTTCAATTTTTAAAAAATCAGTTATCACAAGTGTAGCTATTGAGATTCTCCCCAGAATCTCATCCCTTTTATCTCCCACTAACCATGTCAGGTGAAGCTAGCAAGGAGCAAGAGAAAAAGAAGCATTAAGAGCATGAGAATATGTAGTTAGAATACTTATAGTGTACATAAGATTTTGATGTGGACTATAATGTAGAATGGTAGTAATTCATGATGTATATTGTGATGAAATATAATAACTATCAATGTAGAAACATGAGAACATTAATGGATGCCAAGTTGATGCACATATATGTAATTAGAACATGAGTTAGCTTATATTATGTTTTCGGTTCTATATGCATGACCACAAATGAGATAGTGATTTTTAGAAGCTAGACATATTTCATGTATTAACCCTTTTAGAAATGATATATGTATGGATTGAATTTTGCTTAAAGTAAGAAATTGCATGTTAGAGCCCAATTGGACCACTTTGAAACTAAAATTCAATCCAAATGAGCTATAAAATGTAACTTCACCCTTGATAGTCCAAATAACCTTGTCTGGGGCTAAAATTTGGTGAGTAATTAAAGGACATATAGAACTTCCTATAAAGCCATAGTTTGCATTTTTTTTAACTCTGTAAAATATTTGGTAAATTTTCAAAGTTAGGCCTAAAAAATTGTCAAATAACAGTTATTGGTCATACTAGTGTAGCCTCAATTTCATGTTCCTGGAGGGGCCAAATGGATTCATTTTAACTTGAAAATTTTATAGCATATAGTTCATATCATAATCTTTTCATATATTAATCAGAGTTGTCTAGTTGAAGTTATGAACTTTTGAAGTTTAGGCTACAATATGTAACTTTGGTCAAAAGTGGCTAGTTACTCCCTTTATGCATCTGGTGTGTATATACATGATCTATGTTATGAGACAAATTTGAATATATGGATTGTAAATTAAAATGTGAAAGGATTCAATTTTTATCCACAAGACGTCTATTTGAGGTGTTGCTTAGCATAATAACCATTGCTAAAAGTATCATAGTAAAAGCTATTTCTTGTATTTTGTAATTATGGTATGAAATAGGTTAAGCACAGTAAGATGTGACAAATCAAGCCATAATGCTACCTTATCTCTAAGAGAGAATGGAAACAGTCGGAGTTGGATTGCATTAGTAAAGACCTCATTCATCTTAATGGTAACTTAAATCCTAAAAAATCTAGTCAAATGTGTGTTAGGATCTTCATGGACTCCTCCTCTAAATTCATTTTATTGTACCATTTAAATCATCCCTAATTTAATCTTAACTTTATTAGCCACATATATGAAACTAACAATATTATTGTTATTCAATACATGTGCATTTGGTGTGACATAGTTTTTTATTTATTGGTGGTAGTAGTTGTAGTAGTTTTGATTGGTTATATCTTTTGCTAGATTCTTTTATTGATTTACTGGTTGACGTTCTTATGGCACCTTTGCTTGCCTACATCTAGCATGAAAAATGCGTTCTAATTTAGGTATAGGCTTTAGAAGAGCAACCAAAGTTGAAAATCAAGAAAACACAAGAAATTAATGAAAAATAAAATATCTAGATTAATAGAAAAAATATTTAAATGATATTGAATTGCCTTCCCTAATAATGATGTCAAAAACTTATTGTGATGATTTTGAAAGTGTAAAGGTTACACAAGTAGTTATAAAATGAATGTAGTATTGTTCTCTTAAAGAAAAAATTTAATTACCAATTATCAAAATCAATCCTATTACTTAAATTATCCAATTGAAATTAAAAAAACTAATAAAGGTAAAATTTAAAGCCACTGATTCACTTAACAAACACTAACTATATATGAATGTAAAGGCTATGGAATCTATAATCCTTTATTTACTTTCTTACATATCACTCAAAATGAACTCTTGCAATTGAATTTAATTGAACTAATGGCAATCCTACTAGTATGGGTGAAATTCCTACTTGAAATAAGTCAACATGCTTGTAACAAGCCTATTTGTACTCTTATAATCATATACTTAATATAAACCCATTATGTATAGAGAATTTAATGCAAATATTTGCAAGACATTTAAATGTAACTCATATCTCTATAAAATTACTATTTGAGTCTATCACACTAATAATCTACACTGTAATTGACTTCTTAATCCTCTCACAATGCATTAGATGGACAGTGGCAAGCCATTCATAAACTAATAGAAAAGAATAGATTAATTCAATGGAAAGTGTTGTAAGAGTATTTTGAACTCAATTTAATCAATAAATAAGTTCATCTAAACTCCAGATCTAAGAATCTAGCTACACATAATGAAAATCAACAAAGCAACAATGAAAGTAAATAAATATATGCTCAAAAGCTAAAGAAAAGAATGAAGAGAAAACAAATTGACTAAAGTGACAATTTGTTGGCAAGAATTTCATATCTATTTTTATGTCTAGTGAATCTTCAAAGCATTTCTTCATAGTGCTCCTCACCTCACTCTGCCTACTAGGTCTCTTCTTAGCCTCCCTTTTGAAATTTACAGTTAACTCAGTAAAAAGCCCAAAATGTAGCTATACACATGTAATCTATAACACTATAATTGCTAACTCATCTCATACCTTTAAGTAACTCAATTCTAAGAATAATGAGTTTTCAATGAAAAAGGCAATAAAATGTTGATTATTTTTGTGTTGCGTCACATATAAAAATTTCATTCGGTGTCACGTGGACCATATAAGTTCATACAACACATTCCCATATTTAATTACATAAATATAACTCATTTGCATCATCAAAACTAGCCTACATCTCATGGAACTCAAAGGGAAGCTTAAAATACATATATATTTTTGACCAGATTTGGTCTCATTTCTGTCACAACTTTGGAAAATCATAATTAATTCTAGAAAAAATGAAATCATGAATTCTTGGCCATTATGAAAAGCTACACATGTCTACTTTATACTAAAAATATATCTAGACTATAATATCCAACACAGAGGACATTTGACGTTCAAAAAGGTCCAGAGGTCAGGCTGTCCATTGATGCTGTCACAAAATTTTGTAGGAAACTTCAAAAATGTCCAATCAATTCCACAAAAATCCAATCCATGCAAATGATACTAATCAGGAAAGTTGTGAATGTTATATAAAGGGAAAAAATAACTCTAGACTAGTTCAGGCACAGCCAAATGGCTTTCCTTAGGGTTTAGCACCTCTTGGGAAAGTCTAAAAGCATAATTAGGATTTGTGTGAGCTACCCAAATGGTCCTAACTTCATGCATCTCATCTTGGCCATCTCACTTGCATTTATACATGCTTGCATCAAACTTTCAAGAAGCATAATTTGCCATTACATACTCAAATCACATTCTAGCATTCACATAACATGTCCTCTCATTTATACATCACATATTAATATAATTATACATGTTCAAGAGGTCATAGACCATATACAATAATGAGTTATATCATTTGACATCAATATGGCCTTAAAGTAGCAATTTCAAGACACTTTGATGTCATACTCTCATCTTCAAGGTGGTTGGCTTCCATTACTTTGCTATCTTGATTCACTTAGCATGTTAGAACATTCGAGAGGAGGAGATTAGATTTAAAGAATTCCAATAGCTTATCTCCCATTTAATCATACATAAAAGCATGCAAAACAAGTCTTACAAATACATGCATGGCATGTGGACATGCGAAATCATTCAAAAAACATTCATGACATTTGTAAAAGTCATACATAGCATACAAAGGCTTGCCAAGCAAGTAGATTGGCCTCACCCAATTACTTGTGGATGTTGGACTTGCCTCATCCATTCTTTAAGAGGTTCTTGGAGTCAACCATACTCTTGGGAGTCAACCTCACTTTTGGGAGATTCTTTACTTTGTCTCAACCAATCTTGAGGGTTCTTGGCTCATCCTCACCCTGGCTAAGGGTTCTTGGCCTCATCACACTCAAGCAAACCCAAGCATACATCATAAACATCATATAAAAGCATATTGTAACATCATGGCACCATGGAATCAAAGTCATGCTAAGACACTTTTCATGGCTTAAAAATACACATACACACATTCAAAGACAAGTAAAGCAAACAATCATGCATGAGAGAAGGAGGAGTGAGCTACCTTGGATACAATTACACACATTTTCTCTTGAATTTTCCTTCCTTGCTTCGGCCACATATAATGTCCAATTTTTGTTAAATGACGAAAATGGGCACATTTTCAAAGCAAGTCCCTAAAAATGAATTAGTTAAGGTCCCAAAAAATTTGAGTAGCATTCTAAACTCCTAAAAATGAGAATTTTAGCCTCAGAGAAAAGGAAAAATGGAGTTAGAATGAAGAAACAAATTTTCACAGAAATCTTACGAAACATAATAGCATTTTTGTAATTTTGAAATTCACATAGGAGGGCTTTTTAAATGAAAATTTTGAGTTCTCTGGGGTTCTCAAAGGCCCTAAAAACCATGGAAAGCCTCGGGACAATTAAATCTCCTCCGATAGACATTTTCCAACGTCGGTGCATCTGAACTTTAATGGATTTGTTCGAGAAGGTTTTAGCTCCGATTTGAGTGATTCCAAAGGCATTTTACAAAATTGGAAACCTAAATTTTATAATGGAAAAGATGATTCTAAAAAGGGAGCTAAAATGAAGGAGAAACAAAAATGCAAGGAATGAAGGGCAAAATAGAAATTAAAAAAAAAACCATTTTCCTCCCCTTATATATAGGTGGTGCCTCACTCTTGTAACATCTAGTTTTCTGAAAACGAGAGAAAACGTGAGAAAAGTAACGTACAATTTCTCCATAAACGAATCAAATTCACTTGCTACAAAAAAAATTCCCCCAAGATGATGTAGTTAGATCCCAAAAAATTTGGGAAGCATTCTAGACTCTTAAAAATGAGAATCCCAAGCTCAGACGGAAGGAAAAATGGAGCTAGAATGAAGAAACAATTTCTTACAAAAAACTTATGAAATGTAATGGTGTTTTCATAATTTTAAGCAAAATTTGGAATTTCACATAGGAGGGCTTTTCAAATGAAAGTTTTAATTTTTTCGAGGTTCTCAGAGGCTTTGAAAACTATGGAAAGCTTTGGGATAGCTAAAGCCCCTCCGATACATGTTTTCCAACGTCAGTGTACCCGAACTTTGACGAATTTATTCATGAAGGTTTTAACTCCGATTTGAGTGATTCTAAAGGCATTTTACTAAATTGGGAACCTAAATTTCATAGTGGAAAAGACATTTCTAAAAAAGGAGCTAAAATAAAGGAGAAACAAAAATGCCAAGGTCGAAAGACAAAATGAGAATTTTTGAAAAAGTGTTTCTTCCTCTCTTATAAATAGGTGGCGCCTCACACTCTCTCTCATTTAGCTTCAGATTTTTCTGCCCAAAATCAGATGAAAACCCTAGAGGATGAGGTGCACAAGAGGAGGAAGAAAAGGAGGAGAAATTTAAGGTAGAAAGGTATGGATTTTCATGGTTTTTCATGCTTTCTTCATTCCAAACCTCTTCTCCTCCATTCTCCTTTATTTCCTATGATTATAATGAAGTTTATAAATCTTTTTTAAGGGAGAAATTGAGTGGGAAATTCGGATTTGAAGAGAGGAGCTCAAAGAAGACAAGATTCAAGTGAGAAAAACCATGAAAACAAGGTATTTTCTTCTTCCATGGTTGCTACCCTTTGCTCTCCTTCTCCACCATTTCACCCCACTTGAGAAGACTTAAGAGGAGTTGATTTTTAGGCAGAACCAAGGGTGAATCCAAGGAAAAAAGGTGTAGAGATTAAGAATATGCAAAGAGAATTAATAAAAAATCATTAGATTTCAAGATGTAATTTCTAGGGTTTCAATTGCACTTTGTAAAATCTAACTTTGTACAATGATTCCTATGCCTAAATAAGAGTTTAAATGAGTTCCTAAGATCCCTAGGAGTCTCCTCATATGCATCTTCCATGTAGAAAACAAAGCAAACTCCATGGAGACTACAAGGAGATATAGGCTCGGCCTAGATGGGTTTGTGTACCTATGTCTAATTCTATTTTTGAGTTATATGTGATGAATGAAAATGAGGGGAGGCCTTGGGAAAAATTTAGAAATCATAGAAAGTGAGTTAATGCTATATGTTCCACATTATGACCTAAAGAAGCAACATGTAGTGAGGCTCTTGGTTTTAATTTTGTGATGACTCTAAGAGGCTTAAAGGGAGTCAAGAATCATATTTGAAAGAAAAGAATGGAGTCTAAAATTTATTTGAGGGGTGTTGCTTCATTAGGTGCAATTATGGAACCATAATGAGGTTTATAGAACAACCTAGTGTCTAAGCAAGTTGTGTGGCCTTAGAATTTGTTTCATGAACCTAATTGGCTTCCATAAATTGTGTCTAGTGTAAAGTCCCACATCGGCTAGAAGGGGCCTGTGCTGAGCGCTTATAAGTGGGTGCGAAGCGCTCCCCACCAGAGGCGCCTTTTCCCGTGAGTTAAGCGGGCAAGGGACAAAACCCACTGAACCGGGAAGGCTGGGTCTATGACCCTCGAACTGGGAAGGACGGGACAATACCTCTGGAGGCTCTGTAGGTTGTTTGGTATCAGAGCAATCCTGGCCCATGTGCGACCCGAGGACGGGTCGGCCCCAAAAGGGGGGTGGATTGTAAAGTCCCACATCGGCTGGAAGGGGCCTGTGCTGAGCGCTTATAAGTGGGTGCGAAGCGCTCCCCACCAGAGGTGCCTTTTCTCGTGAGTTAAGCGGGCAAGGGACAAAACCCACTGAACCGGGAAGGCTGGGTCTATGACCCTCGAACCGGGAAGGACGGGACAATACCTCTGGAGGCTCTACAACCTACAGCTCACACAAGTACAAATTATGATTTTAGACTTGTCCAAAAGGTGCCAAAACCCAAGGAAAGCCATTTGGACATTTTGGTATCCTATATGGAGCCAAAATTGACCATAATAGAACCCTATGTCACTTTTTGGCCAAATGGGCTCTTCTTACTCTGAGATTTGGTATGCAATTAGAGTTTTTTGGGAAGTTAAAGAACACAATTTTTAGAGGTCTATAGAATATTTAATGAATTTTCAAAGTTGGCAAATTTTCTGATTTTAGTTTTATGCACTATTCACTTGGTCCGAAAATGAAATCTGTCACACAGGGCTCAAATGATGTCCAATTGCCATAAAATTTTATACCAAGAAGCTAGACATTCCTAGTGACTTGTGCCAACTAGTTTAGAGTTATTTTTTCCCTCTAGCTAACATCTATACTTTCCAGATTAGTATCATTTGTATGGATTAGATTTTTTTGGAATTAATTGGACATTTTCAAATTTTTCTGCAGAAATCTGTGACAACACCAGTGGATAGTTTGACTTATGGACATTTTCGAATGTCAAACGTCTTCTGTGATGGATGTTATGGTCTGGACATAATTTTTTTATGAATTATACATCTATAGCTTTTTAGAATGGCCAAGAATACATGATTTCAATGTTTCTAAAATTAGTTATGATTTTCTAAAATTTGGTCAAAAAAGAGCCAAATCTGGCCAAAAATGGATATGAATATTTCATGCTTTCCTTCATGATTCCTGAGGTGTAGGCCACTTTTGATGATGCAAATGAGTTGTATCCATGTAATTAAATATGAGAATGTGATACACGAGTCCATATGGCCCACAGGACTCCGAATAAAAAATTTATGCATAGTGCAACGTTAAGAAATTCATTATTTTATGTCATTTTTCCTTGCTTCTTCATGGAATGCATGATGTGAAGCATAAGAATGGCATAAGATAAGTTAGGAAATTATGGTGTTACAACTCTCCCCTTCATTTAGCTTTAGATTGTTCTACCCAAAATCAAAAGAAAACCCCTAGGAGAGTGGCCCACCAAGGGAAGAAGAAGAGGAGAAGAAGTTCAAGCTTTAAGGTATGGTTTCTTGGTAGTTTTTCATGCTTTCTTCCATCCAAACCTCCTCTCCTTCATTCTCCTTTATTTGATTTGATTAAAATGAAGTTTACAAATCTGATTTGAGGGAGAAACTTAAGGGAAATTTCGGATTTGAAGAGAAGAGCTTGGAGAAAGCAAGATTTAAGGAAGAAAAGGCAAGAAAACAAGGTAATTTCTCTGCCTATTGTCGCTATCTTGGTTTCTCCTCCTTCTCCATTTTTCCTAATCTAAGGAAGCCTAGGAGGAGTTGATTTTTAGGTAGGACTAATGATGAATCAAAGGAAAAATGGTGTGGAGATTAAGAATATGCAAAGGGAATTAACAAAAAACTATTAGATTTCAAGATGCAAATTCTAGGGTTTCATGTGCACCTTGTAAAATATGATTTTATATGATGATTCTTAGGCCTAAATAAAAGTTTAAATGAATTTTTAAGATCCCTAAGATGCTCCCCATATGCTTCTTCCTTTGAGAAAACAAAGAAAGCTCCAAGGAAGCCAAAAATGCTCCTTGTCTTGGCCTAAGTAGGTTAGGAGAGCTAGGGAGAGTTTTAAATTCTTTAAGCCTATTCTTGAGTCATATATGATGATTAAAAATGAGGGGAGGCCTTGGGAAAAATTTAGAACCCATAGAAAGTGAGTTGATGCTTTAGGTTCCATGTTATGACCTAAAGAAGCAACATGTAGTTAGGCTCTTGGTTTTGATTATGTGATGACTCCAAGAGGCTTAAAAGGAGTCAAGAATCATAAGTGAAAGAAAAGAATGGAGCCTAAAATTTATTTGAGAGGTGTTGCTTCATTAGATGCAATTATAGAACCATAATGAGGTTATAGACTAAGCTAGTGTCTAAGCAAATTTTATGGCCTTCGAATTGAGTCCATGAACCTAATTGGCTTTCATAAATTGTGTCTAGACCAAGAGAAATCTTCCCCACACTTTTATGTGTGTGTGGCCAAAGCAAGGAAAGGAGATTCAAGAGAAAAAGTGTGTAATTGTGTACACTGTAGCTCTTTCCACCTTCTCTCATGCATGGATGTGTGCTTAGCTTGTCCTAGAATGTGCGTATGGGTATTTTCAAGCCATAAAAAGTATGATAGCATGATTTCATATGCCATGATTTTATGATGATATATTATGTTTTACATGATGTTTATGATGTGTGCTTGGGTTTGCTTGAGTGTGGGGAGGGCAAGAACCCTTAGCTATGGTGAGGATGAGTCAAGAACCCTTAAGATTGGTTGAGACAAAGCAAAGAGTCTCTTGGATGTGTATTTTCAATCTACTTGCTTGGCATGCCTTTGTATGCTATGTATGACTTTCTCAAATGATAAAAATATCTCTTGAATGTTTACACATGTCCACATGACCATACATGTATTTATAAGACTTGTTTGCACCCATTATGTATGATTGAATGGGAGAAGAGCTATTGGAATTCTTTGAATCTCATTCCCTCCTCTCCAATGATATAAAATGCTAGGTGGACCAAGTGGACAAGGTAATGGAAACCAATCACCTTGAAGAAGAGAGCTTGACAACATAATGCATGGTTTTTAGTTCTTTAAGTCCATATTCATGTCAAATGATGTAACTCATGCTTGTATATAGTCTATAACCTTTGGAACATATGTAATTATGATAATATATGATGAAGAAATGAAAGAATGTGTTATGTGAATGATGGAATGCAAATTGAGTATGTATGGACAATGTAGCTTCTTGAATGAGTTTATGGAATTACGCATATGTGTGGATGAGATGACCAAAATGAGATGCATGGAGTTTGGGACTCTTTGGGCAGCTCACACAAGTCTTAATTATGCTTTTAGATTTGCCCAAGAGGTGTCAAACCCTAAGGAAAGCCATTTGGACATTTTGGTAGCCCATATGGAGCCAAAATTTACCAATTTAGAACCCTATGTCACTTTTTGTCTAAATAAGCTCTTCTTGATCTAAGATTTGACATACAATTATAACTTGTTCAAAGATTTTTGGGAAGTTAAAGAACATAATTTTTGGAGGTCTACAGAATATTTGATGAATTTCCAAAGTTGGCAAATTTTCTTGTTTTGGTCATGTCACTGTTCAGTCAGGTCTGAAAATGAAATCTATCACACAGGGCTCACATAGAGAAACTAGACATTCCCAGAGACTTGTTCTATTTAGAAGAACCTTATTTGGATGTCTAGAGGGGGAGATATGAATTTTCAAAGAATCTATCTAGTATTAAGAACTCCACCCAACCTCAGTTACTATTTGATTGAATTTCAGGGTATGATGTAACTAAAACTGTCTAGAGTTATTTTTCCCTCTAGCTAACATCCACAGCTTTTCAGATTGGTATCATTTGCATAGATTGGATTTTTTTTTGGAATTAATCAAACATTTTGGAAGTTTACTGCAAAACTCTATGATAGCACCAGTGGACAGCCTGACCTCTGGACCATTTTGCATGTCAAACATCTTCTGTATTAGATGTTATGGTCTGGACATATTTTTAACCTAAAATAGACATGTGTAACTTTCTAGAATAACCAAGAATACATGATTTTGATTTTTTTAGAATTAGTTATGATTTTTCAAAGTTGTGGCAAAAATGAGGACAAAGCTAGTTGAAATTATATATGTATATTTCATGCATTCCTTCAAGTTCCTTGAGATGTAGGGCACTTTTGATGATTCAAATGAGTTGTATTCATGTAATTAAGTATGAGAATGTGTTGTATAGGCTCATATGGTTCACGTGACACCAAATAAAATTTTTATATATGATGCAACGCAAAGAAATATATTATTTTAATGGATTTTCCTCACTTCCTTCATAGAATGTATCATATGAGCATGCAAATATGTATGAAATGAGTTAAAAATATAAGGTATTACACCACACACACACACACAAGTGTGGGGATGATTTCTCTTGGCCTAAACACAATTCATGGAAGCTAATTAGGTTCATGAACTCAATTCTAAGGCTATACAATTTGCTTAGACACTACCTTAACCTATATACCTCATTATGGTTCCAAAATGGCACCTAATGAAGCAACATCCCTCAAATAAATTCTAGGCTCCATTCTTTCTTTTCAAATATGATTCTTGACTCCTTTTAATCCTCTTGGAGTCATCACACAATTAAAACCAAGAGACTAGCTACATGTTACTTCTTTAGGTCATAATATGGAACATAAAGCACTAACTCACTTTCTATAGGTTTTAAATTTTTTCTAAGGCCTCCCCTCATTTTCATTCATCATATATGACTCAAAAATGGGTTTATAAAAATTTAAAACTATCCCTAGCTATATAAACTCCTTTAGGGTGAGGCTATGGAAGACTTTGGCTTCCATGGAGTTTGTTTTGTTTTCTTGATGGAGGAAGCACATGGGGAGACTTCGAGGGATCTTAGGAGCTCATTTAAACTCTCATTTAGACATAGGAATCAAGGTATCAAATAAGATTTTGCAAGGAACATATGGAACCCTAGACTTTGCATCTTGAATTTCCATGGTTATTTGTTAATTCTCTTTGCATATTCTTAATCTCCACACCCTTTTTCCTAAGAATCACCCTTGGTTCTGCCTAAAAATCAAACCTTCCTAGGGTTTCATGAGTAGGGCAAAATGGTGGAGGAAGAGGACCAAGGGGTAGTAACCATAGAAGAAGAAATTACCTTGTTTTCTTGCTTTTTCTTACTTGAATCTTGTCTTTTTTGACCCTTCAAATCCAAATTTTTCCTTAATTTCTCCCTTAAAATAGATTTATAAAATTCATTATAATCATAGGAAGAAAGCTCAAGAGGAGAGGAACAAGTTCAGAAGAACAAGGAGCATGAAAATCCATGAAATTCCTTACCTTTTCCTTGCTTTTTCTCCTCCTTTCTTCTCCTCCATGGTGCACCTAAGAGAGCTGGTGCTTTCTCTGGTTTTTGGACATAATGGGTCATGCAAATGAAGAGGAGAAGAAATAAGAAACTTAAAGTGTGTTGAAGAAGCTTTCACTTTCTCAAAATTTTCAATTTTGCCCTTCGTTTTTGGCATTTTTGTTTCTAACTCATTTTAGCTCTTTTTTTAGAACCTTCTTTTCCATTATGAAATTTGGGTTCCCAATTTAGTAAAATGCTTTTGAAATCACTCAAATCGGAGCTATAACCTTCTTGAACGAATCAATCAAAATTCAGATCAACTGACATTAGAAAATATCTACCGAATGGGTTTTAGCTGTCTCAGGGCTTTCCATGGTTTTTAGGGCCTCTGAGAACCTTGGAGAACTCAAAAATTTCATTTAAAAAGCCCTCCTATGTGAATTCCAAAAATTATTCAAAATTATGAAAATGTCATTACGTTTCGTAAGTTTTTTGTAAGAAATTGTTTCTTCATTCTAGCTCCATGTTTCTCTTCACCTGAGCCTGAGATTTTCTTTCTTAGGAGTCTTGAATGCTTCCTAAATTTTTTGGGAACTTAACTAAGTCATTTTGGGAGACTTCCTTTTGTATCGGGTGAGTTTCATTTGTTTACAGAGAAACCATACGTTACGTTTCTCAGGTTTTCTCTCGTTTTCAGAGAACCAGATGTTACACAATCTATGTCGAGGCCACTCAATTACACGGTTTGCCTATGTAGCATTAAAACATATCACTTTGAATTAGGGCCTTTTGACATGCCAATTGTAACACCATAATTTTTAGCTTGCTTCCTATCATTTCTAAGTCTCACATCATGAATTGCACAAAAGGAGTAGGAAAATGACATTAAAATAATGCATTATTTAGCGTTACGTCATGTATGAAAGTTCCATTTGGTGCTATGTGGACCATATGAGCTCATGTATTATATTCTCATATTTAATTACATGGATAAAACTCATTTTCATCACCAACAGTAGCCTACAACTCGTAGAAACCAAAGGGAAGCATAAAACTCATATTTGTATTTTCAGCCATAATTTTGCCATTTCTGTCACAAAATTTGAAAAATCATAACTAATTCTAGAAATATCAAAATTATTCATTCTTGGTCATTCTAGAAAGCTACACATGTCTACTTTATGCTAAAAAATATGTCCTGGCCATGAAACATAATACAAAGGATGTTTGACATTCTAAAAAAGTCTAGAGGTCTGGTTGTCTACTGGTATTGTCACAGGTTTCTGCAACAAATTTCAAAAATGTCCAATTAATTTCATAAATTTTCAATCCATGCAAATGATACCAATCTAGAAAGCTACAGATGTTCACTAGAGGGAAAAAATAACTCCAGACTATTTTAAGCACGCCCAGACCTCGAAAATTAATCAAATAGTACCTGAAATCAGTTTGAACACCTGGTACTGGACAAAAATTTTGAAAATTCATATCTCCCTCTCTAGATATTCAAATGATGTGCTTCTAGTTGGTACAAGTCACTAGGAGTATCTAGTTTTTCCTTATAAAATTGTGTGGCAATTGGACATCATTTGCCTCATGAGTGACTGAATTCAATTTCAGACCAGTGTTACAATACCAATGACCAAACTAGAAAAATTAATTCGCCAAATATTCCACATACCTCCAAAATTTACCTACTTTAGCTTCCAAAAAAGCTCTCAATAAGCTCTATATGCATGCAAATTTAGGACTAAGAAGAGCTCATTTGGATAAAAAGTGATATAGCCTCATGAAATGGTCATTTTTGTTCCCTATTAAGAGTGACTTTACTCCAAATAGCCTCCTCTTGAGTTTGGCACCTTTTGGGCAAGTTTAAAAGCATAATTATGACTTGTAGGAACTGTTCAAGTGGTCCCAAACCCCATGCATCTTAATTTGGCCACTCTATATCCAATAATACATGTGTAACCATAACCACACAAGAGGCAATTTCCATGATTTGCATTGATTTAATGTCACACATGGGCTACATAATACTCATACATCATATTACCATTACTCAAGGTCTTATATCACCAAAATAATATATACAAGACCACTTTGATATTTAAATACAAAGAAAACTACAACATCTCCCAAGTGTAGCTAGTTAGAGTTCTTGGCTTGCCTTCCTTGTATCTTGAGAGTCACCTAGACATTTCAAGATGGAAGGGGGAAAGGAGAATGAGATTCTAGGAATCCTAATAGCTCACACACATCCATTCATATACATTCAAGGCATACATACATCAATGACACAATTATAAAACATAAGGTGTGCAAGGCTACCATTTCATGCCACATCTACACATCAAGATCATTCTCATACTCTAAGGACTTTTGGTTTTGCCTCATCCCATTTCTAGGACTCTTGGAGTTACCTCACTCTTGGTTTAGGAATTTTTGACTTAGCATCACCCATCCAAGGGACTTTTGGTCTAGTTTGACCCATGCCTTGAGACTTTTGGCACATCCTCACCCACTTTAAGGGACTTTTGGCATCACCTCACCCTTATGAGCCAATCTCACATTCAAAGGCATTCAAGAGCATACATTGGTACCAATGTAATTCCATGAGATCATGTGGCATATTAATAAATCATAAGAACACATACAAGCACACAATGACATACATATGCACACAAGAAAGTATGAAGAATAAGGTGGAGTGCTATCTTTCAATTTATGCAAGCTTACTTTGCTAATTCCTTCCCCTCCTTTATTTCACAAGAGCACTTAGGTGGTTGATTATTCTCTTGGCCTAAACATCACTAGGAACACACAATCACATAATTGAAGCAAGTCAAGATATTAAACTAAAGCTTAAACACACACTTGGTTTTGTACTTTGCATTATGGTTCCATAATTAGTCTAATGAAGCAACTCTTGGAATTCAATTTCTAGGTTCTATTATCGTGTTATTTCTAGACTTCTTGGACTCATTTAAGGTCCTTGGAGTCATCACACATTCATTTGCACAATTAGAAATCCAAGTTGCTTCATAAAGTATCATTATAGACACCATTGCTCCATCTCTCATTCTATGGCTCCTAAATTTTTTCCAATGGTTTCTCCCATCTTCTAACATTATATAAAGTCCCAAACCGAGGCTAGAACAAATTAAAACATCGTCCAACTTCATGCTCTTGCCTTGGCTGAGATTAGTGAACATAATGGAGTTCAAGAGCTTCTTGATTTTTCCTTGATAGAAGAGCCATTTGGGGAGCTTTCTAAGAGTCTTAGGAGCTCAAGGAAACATTCAAATAACCAAGGAAACATTCACACAAAATCATATTTCATAAAACTCTAAAAAACTCCACACTTTCTATCTTATTTTCTATTGGTTTTCCTTGGAACTTCTTGCCATATTCCATCTCCTCATGGCCTAAAACCCTTGTTTCTCTCTTGCTTTTGGACAGAAATTCCCTCACCCATATGGTTCTAGTTTAGGCCAAAAATCCACCAATAAAGAAGCAACAAGGAGAAGCAACAACAACAAGTAATTACCTTAGTTTTAAGCTTCCTTTCAATGCTCTTTTTCCTTGGTTTGCTTCCTCTTATGAAATTTGAATTTATCCCTTGTGTTCTGGCCTAAAAATAGAACCAATCATCTTAGGAAAACCATAGAAAGAAAGCCAAGAAGGAAAGGAAGAGAATTGGAAGAAGGAAGAGTATGAAATTCTATAAATTTCCTTACCTTTTTCTTGATTTTTCTCCTCCTTTTCTTCCCCTTCTTGTGTGCCAAAGAGAGCAGATCATATTCTGTATTTTGGATAGAAAATTTCATGCTTAAGGAGGTGGGAGAAGAAAGGAGAAGTGTGTAGGAGCTTCTAGAAGCATACTTTTCCAAAAATTTCAATTTCATCCTTCCATAATGGCAATTTCGTTTCGGCTTTGTTTTAGCTCTTTTTTTAGAACCGTCTTTTCCATTATAAAATTTAGGTTCTTAATTTAATAAAATACCTTTAGAATCACTCAAATTGGAGCTAAAATCTTATTGAACAAACCAATCAAAATTTGGGTCAACCAACGTAAAAAAACATACATGAGAAAGGCTTTACCAGTCCCGGGGCTTCCCATGGTTTTGAGGCCTCTAAGAAACTTGGGCAACTCAAAAATTTCATTTAAAAAGCCCTCCTATATGTTTTTCCAAAAGTTACACTTATTTACGAAAATGCCATTACGTTTTGTCAGTTTCCATCACAAATTGTTTCTCCATCCTAGCTCCATTTTTCTTTCCGTTTGAGCCTACAATTATCATTTTTAGGAGCCTAGGATTCTACCTAATTTTTTGGGACATTATCTAGGTCATTTCAAAGGATTTTCTTTTATACAGCTCATTTCGTTGTTTTACAAAAATTGCATTTGTTACACCAATGTATATGGACACAATCAATTTATGTCCATATCTAGTTAGCTCAAAAAGTTCCCTTTTTCATACTCGTGCTCACTAACACAAGTAGCCCATATTGTTGGGAATTTTGGGACACACAACGGAAAATTAAAACACCGAATCCCTTTCCATGGATCCATCAATGTCGTTTAAATTGAGTAGATCTAGAAATATTTACCTTTGTTACATGATATTTCTTTCACCATCAGATCTCAGGAACTAATCTTTAAATCTACTCCCTCTATCGGTATCCACACAAATGGTTGATCAACTCAAACGGCGTGTTAGCACCTCTGACCAACATTCATACACATTCTTAGTAGAGAAGACACTCTTCTCTTTCTCTCTCTAGACAGTCGTATAGTGTTCGTACAATGTTTGTATGCTTTTTTCTTTCTCTGGGTTTTTTTTTTCTTTTTTTGTTCTAGGAAATGCTAGCCTCCTCTTTTTTAATATAGAGGTATCTCATTAGCGCTTCAGATATATTTGATTAATTTAAAATACATTACTTTAAGTCAAATCATAATTAAATAAATTAGTTTAAATTTAAGTCTATCTAATAGATTAAATTTAACTAATTATTTAATCTAAATCTAGAACTAAATTCAAGATAAATTAAATATAAATTATCATATTAGTTTAAATTTAAATCTATCATATAGACTTGAATTTAAAACTAATTCATTTAAATTAATTAAAGGATATATATATATTTCAAAAATATACATATATATATTTTGAATTTTATAAACTATATACATATATATATCAAATATATACATATATTTATTTATTTATGTATAAAATTTTTTCACCCTAGATTGAACGTAACATTCATTGAATCTAGACGCAATTTCAAATTCAATGAATTTGGACATTCTAGCTCGAGTTGACTCATTCTTGTATGCGACCCTGTAGACCCATATGATATTGGTAGCGGGCTAATAACACTATTTGACCCATAAGTTATAAGCAGTCTCTAGCAAGATATTGTGACTACCCAAATCATATAGGGATCGATGATCCAATGCAACCTATTATATAACCCTATTATATCCCTTTTGTCACACGATATCTAGATCAAGTATAAGGCATAAAAATGTCATCCTTATCTTACTTGATTATCGCTTTCTCAATCTACGTGTAGATTGATTATACAAATAGAAACCCTTCCATTCAAGTACGACCATACTTTTTTCAGTCTCACTCATCGAGGGGCCCAAAGATATCTCTCTATTAATCAGAGGGATAAATTCCATCTTGACCACTCATCCTCTTCTACATGAATTCTACTATGCCCGATCATAGCCTTTATGATTACCCAGTTAAAGATGACTTTTGACTATGCCAAAACATAGTGTTCCTCATGTTGAAAACTATAGTGATCTCAAGTCTAAAGGCTCGGTAACACAGTTATAAATGAGATACGCTTATGACTTAATCTATGTAGCTATCTCGTAATGGGTCGATCCAACATCTTGTTCCCTAATGAGTGCTTATAATTTTGATTCGTATCTATATACATGATTAACACATAATTATCAATCAAAATTATACTAGTCTTAGGTTATCATCGTTCCCAAAATGATGATCGACTAGGGATATTTAGAATAATCAATATGATTTATCTAAGGATATTATTATATAGAACATGCAAATAATATAATAATGTAATAAAAGAAAACTTTTATTTCTTAATAAAGTACAACATTTACAATACAATGATTGGCCTATGGCACAATCTCCCACACATATTTCCTGTTGAACATGCTTGATTTCTTGTTAATTCATTCATGCTTTTTTACTTCCAATTACTCTTGATTAAATAAAAACATGAGATATATAAAAATCATAGAAATTGGACTTAGTTACTTAATTTAATATCAAGAAAAGCATATATATATATATATATATTACACTCACCAGTCTACATGTCTTAACAATAGTTGTGTTAAATGTCATTAAGCCATGATTTAGTAGTAGTTATGTTTTTATAACCCCTAATCATTGCAAAATCTTTTTTCTTATTGTTTTTATAATGAAATTAAACCCTGTAAGGAATGGAATAATGTTAAGAACTTTTGTAATATATATATATATATATATATATATATATATATTTATTAATTTGTAAAATTAATTTTTCTTTTCTATTTATTAAATCTCATTAAGCCATGATTAAAAAACTAAATTTAACTTAAATAAATATAATATAAGTAAAAATAATTTAAAAATAAATAAATAGTTAATCACAAATTAAAAAATTTTGACAAATATTATCTTTATATATATATTTTCCTATATCTTTCTATACTCCTTTGTACCCTTATCTTTTCTCCTTGATTGCTCTTGCTTACATGTTATTTGTATAATTTTTTATATAAAAATATTATTAATAAAATGAATTTGAAAACATAAATAAATTTAAATAATAACAATAAATTAAAATTAGAATTAAAACATTAACAACAAATAGTCATTAATAGTGAGGAAAGAAAATCATATATAACTAATTGATATATAGAAGAACAAAAACCAAAACACATCTATTTTTAATTTTAATTTGTGGCATACAAAAAAGTTTTGAAATATGGTATCATATTTGTTATACCTCACATAATTAAAAGGTGTATAAAAGTTAATAGATAAACAAGATTCAAATTTAAAGTTTAAGTTAAATTAACATTTATTTTGTTATCGATGATGACATTTAACTATCTTAAACAAAATAAAAATTAATGCAATTATTAAAAATATATTGAATTTTATTTTTATTAATAATTAAACAATTTATAATATATTATTTTTGTTTCTTTAGATAGTAATTAAATAATATAATATTTACATGATTATCTCTTTAAATTTTTTTATATTTTAAGTGATTTTTACCATCTTTTAAATAAATTAACTTATCTTTTTTCATTCATCTCTTTATTAGACTTTCAAACAAAAGTTATTTTTTTAATTTTTTAATTTGTCTTTTTTATATAATATAATATAATATAAATATCCATGTAAATATTTACATAGCATCTATTTAACTATTCACTTGGTATGATATACAAAAGGTTAACTAAAATGGAGAGTTTGACTGTCTAATTATTATTATTTTAAGTTCATTTGCTTTTATTATATATAATATGATATTGAGGATGTAAATGTTTTAATTCTTAATTGGTCATTACTTTCATACACATACATACTGTAAAGCCTATCTCTATTATAAAAGAACTTAATCCCCAATCATTTAATTCTAGCTACAAGGAAGCATAAAAATATTCAAATCAAGCTTTAGAACTCTTAAAATATAGACCAATATAAACTTTTATAGTTAATTGCTTAACCTATGCTCATTCATTTACTTATCTTGAAGTTACATACACTAATAGAATCAATTAAGACATTAGCTACCTAGAAAATTTATGAATTTATAGGTAGCTTACTCTAGATTGGTGCATTGGGTGGAGTTAACTACAAGGGTTAGATCCCTCATTCAACAAACTAACACTTAAGAATATATAAGAATAACAATAGCTTTTAGCCAAGTGTCCTTAACTAAGTGTCATCCATCTAGCTCTCTTAAAGACTCCTCACTATGGGAATTCTCATACTGGTTACTTCTAAAATTATAGCCCATTAAACCAACTCCAAAATGTCTTAAAAATATGCGTGAGCACTTGGGTAAATCACCTTATAACTTCCCTTAAGCATGGTTCTCAATTGACAAAGGAAATTAGATAAGGAAAATAACAAAATGGGAGGTTCCAAGGTTGAGGCCACAACCTTGACTACAAAGGATGGCCAAAAGAGAATTGACCTTTGTAAAGCGATGACCATAAAGGCCAAGGCCATGGCCTTATGTGGCACAATTTTGTTTTTTTCATAATTTTGCATAGAAAGGATGCTTATACGCACTATACTTCCTATATTCCAAGATATGGTGTAAGGCCTCTTAAAGGTTTTCTAATCCATAAAAAGGGTTCAATAATTCTTTTAAACTCATGGAGTGCCATCAAAACTCACGGTAGTTCAAGGGCTAAAACCTAACTAAGGGAAGAACCTAAAAAATAAAACTAATGATAGTAAATGAGGATTTTTCTTAGCTTCAAATGGCATATTCAATGTGCCATATCTTCTTAAAACCAAACAAAACTCTTGCAATAGCCCTTAAGCACATATGTGCAAAGTTGGAACCCTAAAAGCTACCCCAATTCTTGCTAAACCAGAACCAAAACATCAAATGACTAAAAAAAAGGTAAATGATAGTAGCAACCTTTTTATGATAGCAGCTTAGAAGAGCCAAACATGTAACACCCCAAAATTAATTAAGGTGTTAATCGTGGATTTAGAGTAATTAAGAATAATTAATAGAGGATAATTGGGCAAGTTAGTGAATGAAAATTTTAGAGAGATAAATTGTTAACATGGGTTTGAGAATTAATTGGGATAGAAATTTCATCTAGGCCCAAATTAATAGATCATGATGAGAGGCTAATGGAGGCCCGATGAGTTAAGCCCAATGAGTTAGGTGCAGATCCAAACCCTTAAGCTCTTCAAACTTGGCCCAAATCCCATTAAAACTTCAGTAACCCAATGTATGAAACTGGCCCAATAAAATTCTGCAGCCTAACACTTAAAACTGGCCCAACAAGCTAAAGTCTGAAACCCATGTGGAGTTAGACTTAGAGCAACCCATGACCCATCCTTGACCCAACTTAAACCCACCTAAAACCTTAATGCTTCAGCCACTTTCTCATTTGCTGAAACATAAGAAGCAAAATTCGGAGGTTGAGAAGGAGGCTAGGGTTGGGGGCAAGAATTCTTCATTTTCACACACTTAGAGCAAGATTCAGCCAAGGTAATAGTTATACAACTTAATCCCCTCATCTTTCTCTTTAATTTGGCCTGATTAGTTTTTCATTTGGAGAGTTTTCATCATACCCAAAATCTGAAATGTGGGTGTTTGGGGATTTTCTTGGTGAAATTCGTAGGTTGAGGTTGGGGCTGGTATTAGGTGAGTTTAAACCCCCCATTTTGATGCTTTCTTTGTTGGTTTGAGACCCCCATAGCTGATTTATATTATGGGTATTAATTTTGTACGAATTTGCTTAGGATTTTGGGTGGAATATTGAGATTTGTGGTAGAGGACACTAAAATCCGAATTTAGGATTTGTGGTGGCTGGGTAAGTGTTCTTTAGGTAGTTATTAGCATTTAACTTCCTTGGGTACTTGTTGTAACTGTTAATGATGAATTAGAGTAGTAATTATTTGATGTTATGATTATAGGGAGACTCTGTACCATTGGTGGCTGTTGCAAATCTATCCACAAGTGAGGTAACCGGGGTTTACATTAATTCCATGCATATGTCGGTTTAAATTTCATACTTGCTGTATATGAATAATTTGAAATGTTGAATGAATTGGTTGGCTATCTATTGTATAATGATTGGACCTTGTGAGTCCATGGTGGAGCTGTGGTGCGGCTGCCACCCGTGCATGTGCTACGATCGAGCACCGGGTTATGATCAAACCCCAAATGCACTGAGCCCTGGTTGTGCTCAATGGGGAGTAGGTGTCGTGGACGGGCCTCTCCCGGTGTTAATGGCCTTTAACATGTTAAAAATATGATTGCTAGTATGGGATAGTAATCGTGATAGCCTAATTATTTCATTTGCTGAGATGACTAATATGATTCTGATGTTGATTTTGATTCATGCATATATGTTAATTAAACTGGATTATATGATGGAATTGTCCTGGTTACTGAGATTTATATCTCACCCTGTTTTATGGGATTACAATTTCAGGTGAAGGTTCTTCTGGTAAGGATAAGGGCAAGCAAGTGGATGAACATCCATGAGCTGAGGCCTAGTGTGGGAGAGCTACACTTCGTCTGAGTGTAATAGGGTAGATGCTAAATTTTGGTTAAGTCTTGTATAGCATCATCATATATATATGTATTGCCAAGTGTAGGAGTATGTATTTTGATAATATAATGTGTACCTATTGAGGAGTAGGCCTTACTTTAAATTGGCACATTGATATATGGATTTATGATACCTATTGTAAACCTTATTGAACTTGTGATATGACTTACCATTTGGGAATGTAGCCTTGAGATATTGATATGAATCACTGATGTATGGAACCTTTAATGGAAAGTGTATCTAATGTTAAATGTCAATGGTGCATGAATTGTGTTGTTGTTATTCCCTAGATTTGTTGATATAGAGTAATTAGAGAATAGAAATTGACCCTTAAACCTTGAATTAGAGAGGAGAGATTAGCCAGATGAATTAGGCTAATGGAAGCCATTTGAGCCCCACAATTAAGTAGATGAACCCTAGGGTGAGATTGGAGGGAGAAAGGAGAGTATAAGTCTAGATTTTCGGAGTGTAGGACCAGAAGGTACTTCGCCGCGGCTAAAATTGAGTTGGCCACGGCCAATAGAGGCGAAGTTGCCCAGGGAGAGTGCCAGAGAGAAATTTGCCACGGCGAAATGTGAGAGGTCAAACTAGGAGTCGTCTAGAGAGAAATTAGCCGCGGCGAACTTTTAGGAAAATGTCCTCGGCATTCTAGAGAGGAATTGGCCACGGCGGAAGGAGAAATTGGCCGCGGCCAATATCAAGAGCTCGAGCGAGGAAGTTCCAGGAGGCTTCTTCGCCGTGGCGCCATGAAGGTTGGCCGCGGTGAAACTAATGATGAAGAAAGGGGTAAAACAGAAAGGAATTGGCCGCGGCTAAAGGTAATTTGGTCGCGGCTAACATGCTGAAACACTTATATTAACTAAAAAATCTTGATTTTCCATATGTTAATCACAAAGGATGATCTAGAGTCATTAGCATGGGTTATAACTGATGAGTAGTAGACCCAAGGCTTATAAATGGATGTTTAATTCCCTTATGAACATAAGTGTATGTAATCATATGACTAATGACTCTAATCACATTAAGGTTTAAATTTTTCCACATTTCCATAACCGATGATGATTAATCGCGTGTTTAACCTTAATTAGTATGATAAGAAATTAGGGTCGTCACAAAACACAAGTGGTGTACAGAACTTGAGTTACACTATTCCAAATTCCCTCAAACCAACTTGATGCAGGACAAGAGGAGAAGGAAGGAAAAATAGAATAAAAAGGGAGGTGTAGAGAGAGGCAACAAATAATTCCAAATAACATTATTAATGATCAATTAGAAAACTATCTAACCCTAGTTATCAAGGGCTTTATATAGAGCTTAAAAGATAACTTTTAATAATTTAAAATAAAAATAATATTAAATTATAATTCTAACACAAAGATAATTATTAAATTCTAACAAAAAAATAACTAAGAATAACAAAATAACTAATAAAACAAAGTAATTTAAATATTAGCTCCTAATCCTAATCTTAATCCTAACAAAATATTATTTCTTATATTTATATCTAATCCATAATTTACAAATAATTAATAATATTTTTCTTATTATTTTTCCATTCTTCATTATTCTCTCTTAGTTGGAGAAAACTCGACCTCGAGTTTTGAAGTGAAGAAGTATTAAAATAATTCATGTTAGAGCTTCAAGTAAGACAAACATCACCGTTTTAAGATATAGTAACCAAGATAGCTCCAGATTTACCAATGCATTTGGAATGATAAACTTGATTGGGTGAAATAGTTGAACTAGTTGAATTTGAGCACAACATTCCAGTTAAGGTTGAACTTTAAATTGTTGGTTAGAATTGATTTTTTCACATCCTAAATTTACTTCTAAATATTCTTCAAACCCTATGATATAACCATCATCATCAATGTTTAATGGGCAATCAAAGGATTCCACAAGGATGATATCAGACTCGATTAAGAAAGCTTCTTCTAATGCTTTTGGCTCTTGAAGACATTCTTCTTCTACCTTAAGTTTTTCTAAATTTTTGCCAATAATTTGTATACAAAGTTAATTGATGGCACTCTTAAGTTTATCAAATTGAAAGTCCACATTTTTTGAAGTTATTTAGACTAGTTTGGATAGTTTGGGTATTTTGTTCCATCGTAGACTATCACACCTACCTTTCTCACACATTCTAACTAATAGCATTGAAGGATCTTGTACTACCCTCAAAAGACCTTGTTGACAAGGTCTTAAGTTTCACAAAACAAAATCCAAGATTCTATCGACAAGGTCTTTAATTCCATAGTGTAAAAATCTAAGATCTTGTCAAAAAGATCACAGACCTAGGAGATCTATACTGACCTATCTAGAGGATTTCCAACACCACCCAAGTATGTTCTATCATCTTTTCATGCAAAGCTAATAATCAAATTTTACTTTTACATAACGTCAAACACTTTTATCAAAGCTAATTATTAGGTCATACAGAAAGTTTCTCATGCACTATATTCATATAGATCAAAAGAGAGGTTAACGCTACAATGTTACATCATCCCTAGAGTCAGACATTACATTCAATACTTATTCAAAGGATTCATAAGACCAATTACAATTAGTACATAACCTATTAGTCAGTTTGTTCATTCCCTATTTGTCTGGCTCCGTTTGTAGCATAGTTAACACCTGGAAAATGGTTAGTTCATAATGAGATAAAATCCTAGTAGCTAACAATGTATTCAAGAAACAGACATATAGATAGTATGGATTACTATCCAGGATACATTTGATGCATACTTTGGTGTCGGAGCATGTAATATCTAGGTAGCAACATATTCTCATTCGTTAGGCTAGGTAGCAGCATATTCTCATTCGTTAGGCTACCATGCTTCAGTTATTAGCCAATAACAGCAATTTAGTACTCATAAAGAGTCATTTTAGTAGATATACATGAAACCAAACACAGCATAGGGACTTCAAGAATTCATGTGCATTAACATAAATAGCAAAATAAGTATAATGTTAACTACCTGTTTCGTTACTGTCGTTATGTCACGTTATTCCTTAGCTCTTGCTGTCCCAATTGCCTTCCTAAATTTCAATTATGCATTATCTTAATTAGGAATGAGTCATGGTTAATATTTACATTGCAATTAAATTACTAATCCCCCAGTACGAAATTCCTAAACCCCTTTCATTAGTTAACTATTGAAATTCCTAATTGTAAACAATTATATCTTCGTTTTCTTTTCCTTCTCATTAATTAGTTACTATCTAAGTTATTCATGTGTGGTCCAGTGCTATAAAGCTAAGTCCTTAGTCCTTATTTTCAAGCTTGATTCTCTAATTCACCTACAAATTCACACTACACTAGTAAGAAACAAAAGCTACTCTAGTCTCAATTTAACTACATTTTTGGACCTGTTTTTGTGAAATTTCTTTCCTCCACTAATGACCTCCAAAATTCATAAAAACTGGTATAATTACTCCTTATTATGTTAATCATAAGCTTCAGAAATAGTTTTCAAGAATTCCCAAGGATATCCCCCAAACACCTACTATTTTGGCCACTATCTCAGTTGAGCTCGCTGTACATTGTCCTTGCTGTTGCGGCTTTGTTATCCCACCAAAGAGTTCATAAAATTCTAATACTTTGA
This sequence comes from Erythrophleum fordii, assembly GCA_032878935.1. NCBI lineage: Eukaryota > Viridiplantae > Streptophyta > Magnoliopsida > Fabales > Fabaceae > Erythrophleum > Erythrophleum fordii. Next base: position 1,154,713 of record JAVQMF010000049.1, on the reverse strand, counting down.
CCTTACTTTATATGTCTTAGCTACCTCCCCACCAAATTTTATGCACTAATTCCTTCATTTACCCATTTGACAAAACTCCTTATGAAATTAGCCCCAAGCTGTCCCATCCAAGAGCTAAATTGAATTAGGGGTTGATTCTTTTATCTACCTTGTTCCAAAAATTCTATAATTTTTCAGATTTCAAGTACAAGGAATGAAAAACCTATTATAAAAATTTTGGCTCCAAAATCCTTTTTTAACTAATTCTACAAAAGTTAAAATTTTTCAGTCCAGAACAAGGAAGCAACTTAGAACATACTAAATTTTCTACTTACCTTTGATGGAGTCCTTGTACCTTGGTTTATCTTTTCATCCCTCCTCTTCTATGGCTATATGAGTTTTCTCCTCCCTTCTTACTACTACTTCCCTCGGCCTAAAATGAATTAAGGTGAACAGTAACTAATGCAACGGACAGCTCATGCTCTTCACCATTTGGATGGCATGAAGGCAATCTAAAATTCCTTGACTCAGTGCAATGCTAGGTGGCAGAGTATATGTGTCTTATTCCTAGCTAAACCACATATTAAAGGCAATATTTAACTCCCACTGTCAAACCAGAATACAAGCATTAACAAATTACAATTGAATATGTATATATGTAGGTAGGAGGTGTAAGCATGAGGTGTCACATTCTTTTGTGCTGGAGTTTTATTTTTTCCCATTCTTATTTGGTGCAAGTTAGGTGGCAGCATTCTAAATATATATATTACTCCCCTCTAATGCATATATTGCATACGGTACCTACCCCTATAGTAATTCAGATTGTGAGCAAGATTAGAATGGAATTTGTGGACATATATATAAATATATATCTAGCATAAGCATGAGGTGTCCTTGCTTAGTTTGTTTAATGCTTCCTAATTCATTTCCTATTCGGTGCAAGCTTAAGTGTCCTCATTCTAAATTATCTAAGCTATTCATTTACATGCAAATTTTTCATCCCTAGCTCTTCCACGGCTGAATGCACTACAAATTTTAGATCAAGACTAACTCATTTGGCCAAAAAGTGACATAGGGTTCCATTATGGTCAAATTTGGCTCCATATGGGGTACCAAACTTGCCAAATGACTTTCCCTTGGTGTTAGCACCTTTTGGGCAAGTCTAAAAGTATATTTAAGACTTGTGTAAGTTACCCAAATGATCCCAAACCTCATGCATCTCATTTTGGCCATTCAACCCATACTTATGCACATTTCCATTAAACTTCCACATTGCATACTTTGGCATTACATACTCAAAATAAATGCTAGAGGTCATACATCATATTCATACATCTAAACATCACATAATAGTATATTTACATATGTCTCAAGGGTCATAGACCATTTACAGCATTATATACATCAAGAAACATAATTATGGTTCCCAAAATGGGTAAAGCTAGGTATAAACTTATCAATCTCCCTTCTTCATTGTTGTCGGCTCCCTTCACCATAATTACTTGGTCCACCTAACATGTTAAATCATTGGAGAGGAGGGGATGAGATTCAAAGAATCCTAATATCTCCCATTCAATCATACATAATATGTACAAAGTAAACTTTACAAATGCATGCATGGAGAAAATGGAAGTCATGGACATTTTAAAAGCAAACTTGGCATGTGAATCAATCATACAAGACATTCAAGAGCTCACCAAGTGTTTGGATTGGCCTCACACTTCTCCTCATGGATTTTGGACTTGCCTCACCCATTCTTTGAGCACTTTGGACTCAACCATACTCTTGGGAGCCTACTTTACTTTTGAGAGACTCTTTACTTTATCTCAACCAAGCTCAAGGATTCTTGGCTTATCCTCACTAAAGGGAAGAGTTCTTTGCCTCTCCACACTCAAGCAAACTCATACAAACACATTGATCCATTTGAAAACATAACATGGCATCAAGATTGATGACATATAAAGGCATGCTAGCATACTTTTCTTAGCTTGAAAATGCACATACATACATTCTAAAACAAGCTAAACACACATTCATGAATGAGAGAAGGTGGAGAGAACTACCTTGTATACAATCACACACTTTTTCCTTGAAATTCAAGCCTCCTCTTTTGGCCACACACCCATAAATTAGTGGAGATGGTTTCTCTTGGCCTAGATACAATTTATGAGAGCCAATTAGATTTATGAAACACATTCTAAGGCTACATAACTTGATAAAACACTAGATTGCTCTATAGGCTCCATTATGGTCCATATTGGCACCTAATGAAGCAACACCTCTCAAACAATTTCTAGGCCTGATTCTTTCCTCTCAAATATGATTCTTAACTCCTTTTAAGCCTCTTGGAGTCATCACATCATTAAAAAAAAGACCTAGCACCATATTGCTTCTTTAGGTCATAATATGAAACCTAAGACACCAAATCACTTTCTATGAGTTCTAAATTTTTTCCAAGGCCTCCCTTCACTTTCATTCATCAAATATGACTCAAGAATGGCTTTAGAAAAATTTAAAATTCTCGCCCACTACAAGAACCTTCTTTGGCCGAGACTTTGGGCTTCCTTGGCCTTCTTGGAGTTCTCTTGGTTTTCTTGAAGGAGGAAGCTTATGGGGAGCATCTTAGGTGTCTCATGAACTCATTTAAACTCTTAATTAAACCTAGGAAGCATCACATAAATTTAGAATTTGAAAGGTGCACTAGAAACCTTAGGTTTTGCATCTTGAATCCTAATGCCTATTTCATGGTTTTCTTAACATATTCTTATTCCTCTCCATCAAATACCTAAGAATCATGCTTGTTTGGGCTTGAAAATCAGATCTTCCTAGGGTTCTTAGTGTAGGTCGAAATGGAAAAGAAAGGAACATCAACATAGCTACCATAGAATGCATTTTTACCTTATTTCCTTAGTTAGTTTGGCTTGAATCTTGCTTTCTCCAAGCTCTTCTCTTCAAATCCAAAAATTCCCCTTTGTTCTTCCTTCAAAATAGCCCTCAAAACTTCAAAAAAATCATGGAGAAGAAGAGGGAAGAGAAGAGATTAGTGGAGAGAAAGTCATGAAAAATAAGCAAATTTCCATACCTAAAGACTTGAATTTTTCCTCCTTCTTCTCTTCTCTTGGTGCGCCACTCTCCTAGGGCTTTGCTTTCGGTTTGGGGCTGAAAAATCTGAAGTTGAATGAGGGAGAGTGTGAGGTGCCACCTATATATAGCAAGGGCAAAGTGACTTTTTCAACAATTCTAATTTTGCTCTTCATACTTTGCATTTTCGTTTCTCCTTTGTTTTGGCTCCTTTTTTAGAACTATCTTTTCCATTATAAAATTTAGATTCCCAATTAAGAAAAATGCCTTTGGAATCACTCAAATCAGAGCTAAAACCTTTCTAAACGAATCAGTCAAAGTTTAGGTTAACCGACATTGAAAAACGTCCGTCGGAGGGGATTTAACTGTCTCGGCGCTTTCCATGGTTTTCAAGGCCTCTGAGAACCCCGAAAAACTCAAAAAATTGGTTTAAAAAGCCCTCCTATATAAATTTCAAAAATTGCCCAAAATTACGAAAATGCCATTACATTTCGTAGGCTTTCGTAAGAAATTGTTTCTTTATTCTAGTTCCGTTGTTCTTTCTGTCTGATCCTAGGATTCTTATTTTTAGGAGTCTAGAATGTTTCCCAAATTTTTTGGGACCTTAACTACATCATTTTAAGGGACTTCCTTTTGTATCCAGTGAGTTCTGTTGGTTGACAGAGAAACTGTACGTTACGTTTCTCATGTTTTCTCTGGTTTTTAAAGAACCGGATATTACAAAAGCAGCCGTGGTCTATTATCATATACATATATATATATATATATATATATATATATATATCTTGCATGGGTAATATGTAAGATATAGATCTGCTTATTAAAGTTCATTTCCTCTGTGGCCCACTCCACCGTTTATGCTTAATGTTTTATTCCTATCTTATTGCCTTAGATGAAACCTATAGCAGTCCTCATGGCTAATTATTTTGGATAGCAAAACCACACATGGGTACATATATTTTGATGAGTAATGGCTTCATAAAATGTTTGGTTGTAGCGTCCTAAAGAACTATTTAATGGTGTATATATATACATTTTTATGGTAGACACTCTACAATGTTACACCGTCCCCTTTCCTATATGTCTGCATCTCCTAATGCCTACACCATTAATCCAAGGGAGCTCCATGGCAAATTTTTCTACGGCTAAGTTAAGGTTCACTACCATGTCTAAATATGATCATCTAGGTGACAAGTTAATGGGATGTTAAGGTGGCATTGTCTTGTCCTTATTAAGTTCTTTAGTTCCTAGTTAACTCGGGTTAGTTCTTTAATGCCTTCCTTGATGTTCTCCATTAGCTAGTTGGGTTACATTATTAGTTACAGAGAATTTGGAATGTGACATAGACCTTAAAATAGCAATTTAAAAAGATAAAATTAGTATTATTTCCCCCATAATACTCTTAAATAATGAATTTCGCACTATGAAGTTGAAAGGGGATAAAAAAATAAAATAAAAAGACTTGAAAAATGAGACTTTCATAGGACTTTGCCAACGCATGGCAACGATGTAGCAACTGCTGGCAATGAGCTTAAATGATTTGACTGGATTTCTCCTTTTAGTTTTGATTGTATAATCCATCACTTGTTCTGGTGGTTAGGGGTATGAGATCTAGTGTAGGATAGTGAGAGGTTTAGATTTTCATATGAGTTTTGGAAGTATGAAAGGTGATGAAAAGTGTGGTTAAAGTTATGATGAGGCTCTAATACCATAATTGATATAGGACAAGAGAAGAATGAGGGAGAAATAAAATAAAAGGGTAGGTGCAGAGAGAAGTAGTAGATAATTCCAAATAACTTTATTAATAATCAATTAGAAAACTATTTAACCATAATTACTAAAGGCATTATATAGAGTTTAAAAGATTATTTTAATAATTTAAAATAAAGATAATAATAAATCCTAAACCTAACAGAATATAACCAAATCTTAATAATAGATATCTAAGTTAATAACTAACTAATGAATTCAAAATATGAAATAAATTCAAAATACAAATAAGCTAATCTAGATATTTGTTAGTTTATTATGCCTAGAATATGTCTTCTAAGATTTCCCATCATTTCCCCCCGGCTTGGGAAAACTCTCTTCTGGAGAGAAAGACTGGTTGAATCCAGACGTAAGAAGTCCTCTTTGGTGATCCAAGTAGCATCCAAATTTGTACAACCTTTCTAACAAATAAGGTAACAAGAGAAAGGGCCCTCAAGAGTGAGAATAACCTAAGTATCCATGATCGCATTAATCACCTTAACAAGTGGTAGAGCAGATGGTAGAGTGGGCAGAGGGGCATGATATGTCTAAACACGTGCAAAATCATTAGAAAGCAAAGAGGGAGGCCTAAAAGTGCCTCGGTAAGGAAATAAATCTTCTATATTGAAAATTGAACTAATGGCCATGTTAGGAGATCATTTTAACAAGTATGCATTAAGGATAAATTTTTTAGAGATACGAAAAGGACTAAAGGCTCGACCATGCAACTTTTCGAAGGAATGTTTAGGATAATGCTCAGGACATATACAAGCCATAACAAAGTCACCTTCAGTAAAATTTTAAAAGCATTAGTGTGCATTAGCAGATAATTTATATTATTCATTGCTTTTATTAAGTTTATGTTTGGTCTCAACATACAAGTCACGAAGGTGGTAGGCAAATGATTCTGCATATTTAGATGTGTCAGAAGTCAAAGGGATGGGCATAAGGTCAATAGGTTGATGAGGTTTAAAGCCTTGGAAAATCACAAAGGGAGTCTTATCAATGGACCTATTGACTGAATTATTATAAGCAAACTCGACTATCAGTAATACTAAATCCTAATTCCCAAGCTTGTCCCTTACTAGACTCATAAGAAAATCACTCAAACTTTGACTGATAATGAAACAACTGAAACTTTTAATCATCATAATTAAGGTTAAGTACGTAATTAATAATCATAAATCAAGGTAGAAAGTCATTACAACTGATTATATTCAAAAAATGTAAGGAAAATTGAACCTTGATGTTTTAGGGTCATTAATTAGACAACCACAATCATTCGAATGTGCAAGTGAATTTAATCATCAATAAGGAGCCTTTAATTCTTCCATCTACCAATTCTAACTCACAAAAAATCCTACAAGTGTTTCTAAATCATTCCTTAGTATTACCATAAAAGAAACTAAGGTTTCTAGGTAAATATGAGAAATTAAGCACTATTGCCGCGGCTAAATTCCCTTGTGCCGCAGCCAATTACTCTTAGGTTCAACTCCTTGCAGCTTCACAAATTTGGTAGATTTTGTCATGACCAAATAACCCTTTCACCACGGCCAAATACCTTCAGAAATACCCTCAAACTTGCCTCTCAGACTTAGCTGCAGCTAACCTCACTGTTCGCCATGGCCAATTACTCTTTGTTTTCTTCCTTGGCAGCTTCGCAACATTTAGCCGAGGCCAATTACCCTCTGTTACCATTTGGCTGAGGCCAATTAAATTTTGGCTGTAGCCAATTCCCTCTGTTACCCTCCCTGGGCAACTTCGTCACTTTTGGCCGCGGCCAATTTCCTTCTGTTCCTATAACTCCTAAGATTTCATCTCGTGCTCTCCAATTCCCCTTCTAGCAACACTCTAGGACACTTTAACTTAATTTATGAAGATTTAGTCTCTTTCTTTTACCTAATCTACCTAACACATCTATCATTACTCATTCAAAAATCAAATATAGATCCTTAACCCTCTAGCCACCATAAACTAGTGAGTTCATAGATCAATGACAGCAAAGAGCTCATACACTACTCACATTTCCATTCAAACATAAGTCCCATTAGAAATTTCATACATCACTAGTTTAAGTTGACATATGATGTATCAAATGATTACAGTCCTTATGCTTGTCAATTCATGATGCAATATGGTAATTACATAAAGCAAGTAGTCTAGTTATACAAATATAATCTGACAAGGTTTCTAAACCTACCTACTACTAAATCATATAATAAGCTTCCATTAATTTTCTCCTTGCCACTAAGAGGTCCGATCCCTTAAAATGTTAGCCTACAATCGGGGTGAGATATACAATCTCAGTAACAAGAGGCAAATTCCATTTATATGTATCGATTAATCAATACAATGCAATTTCATATCATCAATACCAGAACCATCAATTCAATTTACAAATGAACTAGTTGAGCTACCAATGACTACTGTCCCATACCAGCAATCATACACAATATGTTAATGGCCAATAACACTAAGAGAGGTCCGTCTATAACACCATAGATTCTAGTCCATCTAATATATTTGAATGGCATAATATCATGAACTATATAGGATTTCCATGGGAAAAGCAAGAAAAAGTGGGATTATTTTTGCATTGCGCTATATCTAAAATTTCATTTCGGTGTCACGTGGATCATGTGAGATCATACTATTTATCCTCATATTTAATTGCATCATTAAAACTCATTTACATCCCAAAAACATGCCTACAACCCATGGAAACCGAAATGGAGCATGAAATTGGGGATTTATTTTCGGCTGGAATTGGCCTCTTTCCTGGGCAAACTTTGTAAAATCATAACTAAATCTAAAAAACTCAAAAACATATGTTCTTGATCATTATTGAAATCTTAGGATGTCTACTACACATTAAAAATATTCCCAGACCATAACATTCATCGTGGAGGACATTTGACATCTGAAAAGCTACTGAGGTTGCTGGCTGCCTGGGCTGCTGTCTAGATTACTAATACCAACTTCTAAAATTCATAACTAATTATATAAAAATTGAAATCACACAAATTTAGTCATTATAGAAAGAAAAAATGTTAAATTGATACTAAAAATAATTCTAGAATGAAACAGATATGTTTAGCCATCGGGAACCTATAGACCAGTAACTGAACTCCTGGGGTGCCACAAGTACTGATGGCCAACTTCAAAAATGTATAACTCTCTACTCAGACCTCCAAATGAGGTGATCTTAGTGTCCATAAAAATATTATGACCTTTAATTTATGCATATAAAATTTCACAAGCATTGGACACCATTTGGCCATCGGCTGACACAAAATACAAAACTACCAGTGTGAACAGTACCCATACCAGAAACAATAGAAAATCCCAACTTTGAAAATTCATCAAATATTCTTTACACCTCCAAAAATTATGTTCTTTAGCTTTCCAAAAATATTTTAATGAGACCTAATTGCATGCCAAATTTTAGAGCAAGATTAACTCATTTGGCTAAAAAGTGATATAGGGCTCCATTATGGTCAATTTTGGCTCCATATTGGGTACCAAAATTGCCAAATGGATTTTCCTTGATCTTGGCACCTTTTGGACAAGTTTAAAAGCTTATTTGAGACTTGTGTGAGATTCCAAAATGGTCCCAAACCTCATGCATCTCATTTTAGGCATTCAACCCACACTTATGCATATTTCTATCAAACTTCCATAATACATAATTAGACATTCAAAACTCAAATTGTGTTCTAAAGCTCATACATCATATCCATGGCTCTAAACATTACATAATAGTATATTTACATATGTCTCAAGGTTCATTGTACATATACAACATCATATACAATATGAACCATCATTATGGTTCCAAAATGGACAAAACCATGCATAAGCTTGTCAATCTTTCCTCTTCATGGTTGTTGGCTCCCTAACACCATAACTTCTAGCTCATTTCATGTCATTTATAAGCTTTGTATTATCAATCCAACAATAGCATATAAAAAAGGGGATGAAAATAATAGACTTTTTCCGCGTTACACTATATCTAAAAAATTTAATTCGGTGTCACGTGAACCGTGTAAACTTATACTATACTTAATCACATTTAATTTCATTGTTACAACTCATTTGCATCACAAAAAAAAGCCTACAATTCAAGGAAACCGAAATGGAGCTCAAAATAAGCAAGCATATTTTCGGCCAAACTTGCTCTATTTTCTAACCCAATTTTGGAAAATCATAACTAAATCTAGAAAATGCGAAATCATGCAATCTTTATCATTCTGGAAATCTTAGGATGTCTACTTCACACTAAAAATATGTCCAAGTCACAAAATTCATCACACAGGATGTTTGACATCCAAAATGCTATAGAGGTCGCTGGCTGCCTGGGCTGTTGTTCAGTTTACTGATACAAATTTCTAAAATTCATAACTAATTCTATAAAAATTGCAATCACACAAATTTAGTCATTTTGGAAAGCCACAAATGTTAAATTGATACTAAAAATAATTCTAGAATGAAACAGATAATTTTAGCTAACAGGAACCTATGGAACAGTAACTGAACTCCTGGGGCATTACTGATACTGACAGTTAACTTCAAACATGTATAACTCTCTGCTCAGACCTCTAAATGAGGTGATCTTGGTGGCCACAGAAAGCTTATGACCTCGGGTGACACAAAATATAAAATTTCATAACCATTGGACACCATTTGGCCATCGGGTGACACAAAATACATAACTACTAATATGAACAGTACCCATACCAGAATCTATGAAAAATCCCAACTTTGAAAATTCATCAAATATTCCCTAAGCCTACAAAAATTATAATCTTTAGCTTCCCAAAAAGCTATCAATGAGCCCTAATTGCATGCCAAATTTCAGATTAAGAATAGTTCATTTGGCTAAAAAGTGATATAGGGTTCCATTATAGTCAATTTTGGCTCCACATTGGATACCAAAATTGCCAAATGGATTTCCCATGGTCTTGGCACCTTTTGGGCAAGTTTAAAAACTTATTTTAGACTTATATGAGCTGCCCAAATGGTTCCAAACCTCATGCATTTCATTTTGGCCATTCAACCTATAACACCATAACTTCTAGCTCATTTTATGTCATTTATAGGCTTTATATCATCAATCCCACAAGAGCATATGAGAAAGGGGATACAATAATAGACTTTTTCGCGTTGTGCTATATCCAAAAAAATTCAATTCGATGTCACGTGGACCGTGTGAGCTCATACTATACATTCTCATATTTAAATACATAATTACAACTCATTTGCATGACAAAATCATGCCCATAACTCATGGAAACCGAATGGGAGCTCAAAATAAGCAAGCATATTTTCGGCCAGATTTGTTCCATTTTCTGGTCCAACTTTGAAAAATCATAACTAAATCCAAAAACTTCGAAACCATGCAATCTTAGTCATTCTGGAAATATTAGGATGTCTACTTCACAATAAAAATATGCCCACATCACAAAATTCATGACACAGAACGTTTGACATCCAAAAAGCTACAGAGTCGCTGGCCGCCTGGGCTGTTATTCAGTTTACTGATACAAACTTCTGAAATTCATAACTAATTCTAAAAAAATTGAAATCACACACATTTAGTTATTCCATAAAGCTACAAATGTTAACCTGACACTAAAAATAATTACAGAATGAAACAGATGCGTTTATATATCTGGAACTGATGGAACAGTAACTGAGCTCCTGGGGCGCTACTGATACTGATAGTTAACTTCAAACATGCATAACTCTCTGCTCAGACCTCCAAATGAGGCGATCTCGGTGGCCACAGAAAACTCACGACCTTTAGTCTATGCATATAAAATTTTATAAGCATTGGACACCATTGGCCATCGAGTGACACAAAAATAAAATCTACCAGTATGAACAGTGTACATACCAGAAACCATAGAAAATTCCAACTTTGAAAATTCATCAAATATTCTCTAGACCTCCAAAAATTATGTTCTTTAGCTTCTCAAAAATATCTCAATGAGACCTAATTACATGCCAAATTTCAGAGCAAGACTAACTCAGTTGCCCAAAAAGTGACATAGGGTTCCATTATGGTCAATTTTGGCTCCAAATTAGGTACCAAAATTGCCAAATGGATTTCCCTTGGTCTTTGTACCTTTTGGCCAAGTCTAAAAGCTTATTTAAGACTTGTGTGAGCTTCCCAAATGTTCCCAAATCTCATACATCTCATTTTGGTCATTCAACCCACACTTATGTATATTTCCAACAAACTTTCATATTGCACACTTTGGCATTACATACTCAAAATAGGTTCTAGAGGTTACACATCATATCCATACATTTAAACATCATATAATATCATATTTACACATGTCTCAAGGGTCATAGCCCATTTACTACATCATATATATCATATGGTACAATAATGGTCTTAAAGTGACAAAAGCTAAACACATGATTGTCAATCTCTTTCCCTTAGTGTTGTTGGCTCCCATTAGCATCTCCACTTGGTTCAAATAGCATGTTAGATCATTGGAGAGGAGGGGATGAGATTCAAAGAATCCTAATAGCTCATCTCTCATTCAATCAAACATAATATGTGCAAGCAAGCTTTACCAATGCATGCATGGAGACAATAAAAGCCATGGACATTTTAGAAGCAAAGTTGGCATGTGAACAACTCATACAAATCATTCAAGAGCTCACTAAGTGTTTGGATTGGCCTCACACTTCTCCTCATGGGTTTTGTACTTGCCTCACCCGTTCTTTGAGCACTTTAGACCCAACCATACTCTTGGGAACCCACTTTGCTTTTGGGAGACTCTTTACTTTTTCTCAACCAAGCTCAAGGGTTCTTGGCTCATCCTCACCCAAGGGAAGAGTTCTTGGCCTCTCCACACTCAAACAAACTCATACAAACATCATGTGCTCACTTGAAAACATAACATGACATCAAGCATCATAGCATATAAAGGCATGATAACATACTTTTCAAAGCTTGAAAATGCACATACAAACATTCTAAAACAAGCTAAACACACATCTATGCATGAGAGAAGGTGGAGAGAGCTACCTTGTATACAAACACACACTTTTCCTTTAGGATTCAAGCCTCCTCTTTCGGCCACACACCCAAAAATTGGTGGAGATGGTTTCTCTTGGCCTAAATACAATATATGGGAGCCAATTAGGTTTATGAAACAATCTCTAAGATCATACAATTTGCTTAGATGCTAGATTGCTCTATAACCCCCATTATGGTCCATATTGGCACCTAATGAAGCAATACCCCCAAATGATTTCTAGGGCTCATTCTTTCTTTTCAAATATGATTCTTGACTCCTTTTAAGCCTCTTGAAGTCATCACATCATCAAAACAAAAGGCCTAGCACCATGTTGCTTCTTTAGGTCATAATATGGAACCTAAGGTACCAAATCACTTTCTATGAGTTCTAAATTTTTTCCAAGGCCTCCCCTCACTTTCATTCATCAAATATGACTCAAGAATGGCCTTAGAAAAATTTAAAACTCTGCCTAGCTAGGAGAACCCATCTAGGTCGAGGCTATGAAGCATATTGGGTTCCATGGAGCTTTCTTTGTTTTCTCAAGGGAAAAAGCATATGAGGAGCCTCTTAGGGATCTTGGGAGCTCATTTAAACTCTTACTTAGGCCTAGGAATCATCATACAAAGTCATATTTTACAAGGTGCAATTGAAACCTTAGAATTTGCATCTTGAAATCTAATGGCTTTTTGATAATTCCCTTTATATATTCTTAATCTCCACACCCTTTTTCCTTAGATTCATGCTTGGTTCTGCCTAAAAATCATCTCCTCCTAGGGTTTTCTCAAGTGGGGCAAAATGGTGGAGAAGGGGACTGATAAACATGATTCTTATACACTTTATTCCTCCTAACTTAACCTTTTTAATAATTAAATGTGGCTTAATGAAGGCAATTGGATGGAATTTGATTTTAATTGGCTATTTTTACATTTAAGGAATTAAGTTGCAAACTATAGGTTTTTAATGCATGAATTCCTTTTAAATAATTTTGTGGATATTCCTACTTAACACTTCCCATTCTTTTATGTAGATTTTAATGGGCTTTGAACACAATCAAGAAAGCCATGAGTTGGAAGAAGTAGGAAGCACTCTCAAGTTGAGCAACATGAGGCAAGCTCCAGCTCCTTTATTCCTCTCGTAGAGAACAACCCACTCATGCACAAACAGAAGCAATACAGAGCAAGAATAAAGAGAAGAAACATGTGAAAAGCTACGTGGTTCATGAAGGGAAGAAGCTCGAGTTTGCATAAAGAAAAGCTCAAGTTCTGCATGAAACATTCAAGTGGCAAAACAGAGAAAAGCTGTGCCAGCAGCAATGAGAGAAGAACCATGCAAAGAGAGGCAATGAGAGAAGAAGCGTTGGGCAGAATAGACGAAGCAGAAATGAAACCACGGGATCATAAAAGCTCAGCTTGGAAGAAGCGTGAATTTGAAGCTGAAATGGAGGAAGAAAATCACGTGGGACAGTAGCAAAATGAACAAGGAGCAGCGAGCAGAACTCGAGGGCTGGAGGAATGAGCTGCAGATTGAAAGAGTTGGACAGAGCTGGAACTCGAGCAAAACATGGAAGAATAACGTAGAATAGAACATAAAGGCAGCACCTGGGTTTAAAACACGAAGCAAAACGAGGCAGAACGAAGAGCTGCAGAAGACGAAGAAGCAGACAAGAAAATCACGTCTGGACAGAATGCAGAAGCTATAGCATGCATGTGGAATATAATAATAAAAAGAAGCGGGACCCACACCTTATTTCACATGCAAAGCTACGGGTAATTGGCACAAAGGAATAGCACGTGAATATCTAAAGCAAATGGAATTAAAACTGAAGCACGTGAAAGGGGAGGAGAAATACACATCCAGACGCTGCTTTGGGCTGACGTGGGAATTAAGATGAAGATGAGGATTAGTTGCGGGATTTCAGCATGCAGAAACAGAAAAAGAGAGATGTGAATAAAGAAGAGAGACGTGAACAAGGAAAGAGACGTGAACAAGGAGGGAAGGAGAAAATAAAAACTTGAAGGGGACGCTGGGAAAAAGGAGAACGAGGACAACGTAAAAAAAGGGCTGGAGACATCGAGAGGAGGAGAATTTCCAGCGCTGAAGAAGAAGAATTTTTTCTTTCTTTCTCGATGGCTGCTTCTTTGATTGATTCTCCTTCATTTGATCCTTCCATGGTAGCTTAAATTCCTTGTGGTGGCTAGCTGAAGATTGAATTCTCCTAGATGAAGATTTGAGCTCTACATCTCCTATTGAATTTGGATAAAACTCTCTTGCCAATCTTTTGATTTTAGCATTATTTCCTTCATCAATTTGTCTAGGTTTAGCTTTTTGGTTTAGGAAAGTAATTGCTAGAATTACCGGATTGAATTAATTCTTGGATCGAACTTAATTTGAATTTTGGAATTATTTTTTATCATCATGTGTTTGGAAAAAAATTCCAGAATTAATGTTGTGCAATTGAACTCTAAATTCCTCTTGACTTTAGGCTAATTGATGCAATGGTTATTGGGTTAGTTAGCTGGAACTTTTGTGCAAATTAATTGCTTGAGGGATTAATTAATCTAATTGGTGAATTAGCGTCTTGAGTGAATTGTGCAGTAGCTTTCATAAATTAATCAAATTTAGTGTACTGTGTTCTTATTCTTAATCCAATTAATTAGTTGTTTAAGGTTTCTTGTGGTTGCAAAATTCTTTGAACAATTGATAAATTGAATCTTGGATGGTTATTCAAGAACCTTATGAGGAATGCACTAAAGAGCAAGAACTTAATCTGAAATTAATAAACAAAAAGGAGCAAGGATAATTGAACTCTAGGGAATCCAATTGAAAGCTAGTTACCACATTTATTTGATTAATCACTTGAACTTAGTTTTAGATTTCTAATTTTTGTCAATTAATTTTAGTTCGATTAAATTCTAGCATATCAAACCCCCAAGTTAAGTCCTAATTAGTAATACTTAGAACTCTCTTCCATAAACAATTTAAGGCATAAACTCCTTGGGAAGATGACCTAGGTTGCACAATTATCTACAAATTTACTTTGCTACCTAGTTTTATTTGAGATTGCACGACACGATCATCAGGGACCAAAAATGACAGCCATAGGAAGAGAAATTACCTTGTTTTCTTGCTTTTTCTCACTTGAATCTTGTGTTCTTTGAGCTCCTCTCTTCAAATCCGAACTCTCCCCTCAATTTCTCCCTTAAAACAGATTTATAAACTTCATTATAATCGTAGGAAACAAAGGAGAATGGAGGAGAAGAGGTTTTGAAGAGAGAAAGCATGAAAAACTACTAATTTCCATACCCTAAGCCTTTGATTTCTCCTCCTTTTCTTCCCCTTCTTGTGAGCCTCATCCCCTAGGGTTTTATTTTGGTTTTAGGCAGAAGATGGTCGTGCATAATGAAGGGAGGAGAAGGGTGCATCATATATATAGGTGGGAATAAGTTACACTTTTCAAAAATTCCCATTTCGCCCTTCATACTTTGCATTTTCGTTTCTCCTTTGTTTTATCTCCATTTTGAGAACCGTCTTTTTAATTATAAAATTTAGGTTCCCAAACAAGTAAAATGTCTTTGGAATCACTCAAATTGGAGCCAAAACCTTTCCGAACGAATCCATTAAAGTTCCAGCGCACTGACGTTGGAAAATGTCCACCGGAGGGGCTTTAGCTATCCTGGGGCTTTCCATAGTTGTTAGAGCCTCTGAGAACTCTAGAGAATTCAAAAATTTCGTTTAAAAAGCCCTTCTGTGTGTTTTTCAAAAAGTGCCCATATTTACGAAAATGCCACTGGCTTTTTGACAAATTTTTCGAATTACTCTGGCTTTGATTTCTGGGCAACTCAAGGCTCAAGTCCTCATTTTCTAATATTTAAAATTTTATCATAATTTTGGTTGGCCCCAATCCCTTCTGTTTCAGGGACTTCCTTTTGTATCTGGCCCATTTCTGCTATTTACGGAGAAACCGAACATTGTGTTTCTCACATTTATGGAAAGGCCGGATGTTACATTCCTCCGCCTTAAATAAATTTCATCCTCGAAATTTAGGGGTACACTTTCTCTTACTCTTCTAGTCTAGCTAGCTATTCTTTTCTTTCCCTTCTTCCTGGCTCTAGACGCTTTCTCAGCAATCTCATTCTTTCGAATTTTCTTTCAGCCAGGGAACTTTTATTACTAGCTCTTAATAAAGGCTCTACTGTTACAAAATACTAGCTAGTTCTTTCTCATAAGGGAAAGAAATTCCTGACTCTGGAGGCCTATCCTAGGAAAGCTTACTAATCATGTCGGGTTAATGTTAACCCGATCGCAGGATTAACATTCTTTCAGTGGACTCATTTACACATCTCGGGAGGTAACTTATTTCATATCACGTCTCCTGTATCCTCTCTGAATGGCTTCTCATAACATCTCATCATCTTTTTTTTTTTTATCATTAGAGCCATCAGAGGTTTCTATCTGTCTGCTTATTTACATGTTCCGTCCACATTTATCTCTGCGATCTTCCTCACTAGCTCATCTCATGATTATAATTTGCATTTCTTTCTGTCATAAGCCTCATATCACAACTGCTTACTAGGATTACAGCTCGTTTGAGGAGTTTCTGCTTTTAATGATCCCAGTTTCTCTATTTATTACTATATCTGTCTTTGTAGGCCGTGACTTTTTCTCACTTTCTTTGCTCACTTATAGTGGCATTTCATAGTCCCTCGTTTTATTACTGATTGGCCTAATCTGTGTGTCTCACACTGGCACCGAAGAGCTACTACCACTGACTACTACTAGGCTCTGATGGGATGCTAGCTGTTCTCACAGTTTTGTTCACTAGAGATATACTATACCACTTACCTCATATAAGAATTGCACCTGACCCCTTTTCTGAATACATGAGCTATCATACAGGGATCTTTCTATCCCTTGGTCAGGGCTACTATCTGTTAGGTAGTGGTTCATCTGGTTCTAACTCTGGAAAGCTAATTTTTTGCTTTCCTCATCCCATATACCATGCTCATTTCTAAAGAGAGCTAGTCAGTGATCTAACTGTCTGAGTAAAGCCTTCGTATCTCTGTAGCAACAGTCTACTAGACTCAGGAGATCTGTAGTCTCTAAGACAAAGGCTAGCCGAAACTGTACTGGTCTCTAAGACTAGCTGCTCTGTAAAATCTATCTCAGGCTGTCATCTCTACTAGAGGTCTATCATGTTGTGGCTAGGGCTCTCTGTAACTCTGTGGGATCTACTATGACCCCTGGGTCTGCTGCGACCTCTTAGAGCCCTGCTAGGGTCTACTGCAACCCGCTATGCTATGCTGGGATCTACTGCGATCCATCTTTGGGAGATGTCAAAGCCTAAGATTATTGTATCTGATAGTAAAATACATGCTCACTAAGTCCAGTTACTATCGCTCATAATAGCTAAGGCTAAACTTAGAAGTATATCATGCTCTTCGCGTGAAGTGGGTTCTGTGTCATCTTATTCTCTAGGATCCCGTCATACTAATACTAGGGAGCATTTTAATTTTCATTCATCGTTCCTCATTGGATCCTTAGATTCCTACTTCAGCCCCTTTTTCACTTACACTTTCTTTTCTTACTCTATTGACTTACTTACTTTTACATATATTCATTCTAGCCTTCCTCTCATATCCTGCAATTCCTAACTATGCCCACGTTCTACTTTTAAGTGCCTTGACACCAGGGCATCTCACACACTAAGTGTAGTAAACATCTCTGGCAGGAGAGAGGCTATACACTGGTCCCTATTCATTTCATTTACAGATACTATAAGGGACTCAGGCTATGCATACTGAATCTAAACATTTTCTATTGGGAATTCCTTTTTGCATGTTTTTCTCATTATTCTGATATTGTTGGAATCCTTTCACTAAGATACCTTTCGATTATCGAGATACTATGGTGATTGATGTCATCATTTGCTACGCACTCAAGTCACATTACTACTGGGTTGGCTAGACCCAATATCATGTAACCATTATTGCAAGCAAACCATAACATCAAACACTAATACACGGGCACCTCATGACTGAGCTCAAAGCCATTATCCCCTGTATATTGCAAGTTTCCCAATAATCTAAAGTACCTCTCTCTTACCTTTTTCTATCAGCCTTATTCTCGTAAAGTGCTCAGGGAAGGTAGGATTCTTCATCTACTACATCCCGAGATTTCTTTGTATTGGCCGGTTATTTTTCTTCGGGCGTTATCATGCTAGAAGGACATCTACGCCAAGGACAGGTGTGCTTTCTTAAGTACTCAAGCACATTAACTGAATGTCTATTCTCAATCTAATATGTCCTTGGCTTGAACATTGTCATATCTGCTCTTTTTACCTTTCTTATCCTCTTACTTAGGTAAAAGGATATTCTACTATTGGCTGTTTTTGTTGCCAGTTCAGATTTTTTTACGCTTAAGAGCACCTACATTTTCCCAGGGTTCCTCCACTTAATCACTCTCTGTAACATCAAGGGGGTCTACTTTTTACTCATACGCTTACTCTGCTCTTAACTAGACCATCCCTTGGTAAGGAGGATTCTATTTCATAAAATCCTAGGAATGTCATTCTATAGTGCTTTCGGCTTACATTCTTTCTCTACATAAGACAGGGCTCGCCTTCTTAAGCGGTCTCTAGCTTTCTCGAGCTTCCTTGAGGGTACTAGGGCATTAACTATATGTCTTAGCTTATTTCTACATTCGGATCAGAGCTAGACTTTTTCTCTATTCAGCCTTTATAGCCTCATCCCCAGGAGCATAGTATGCTATTTTTAGGGTTCTGCTAACTCAATCTAGAATGCATATTTTCAATGTCTAGATTCTACCTTGCTGAAACCCATGCTGTACTAGGTGCTCTGACCACGTATGTGCCTTAACCCTGTACTATTCTCATATTAGGGAGCTCATCTAACTAACTATCAGACCCCTATCTGTTTACCTTTCTGAGCTTAATCTATACATTTAGTTGTTACTAAAGTGAGGGCATATCTTCTATGGTTAATTTTTCAGCTCTTCCTCGCTTCTTTGCTCTCTATACTCTACAATCGAGGGGTCGATCTCGGGGACTTTACTAACCACTACTAGGTGGTTTCCCTGACATGAGGATGTCTCATCTTTCCTTTTTTGATCTAGGGAGAACTTTCACTTAGCTTTTTATTTACATATCTCACCTGGAACGATGCTACTAGTCATCTTCTCCAGGCTTTAGCTTATGCTCAGCCTGGCTAGCCATCTCATTGGACCCATAGCTTACTAACTATCCTCATTCTTTTCTGAGCCTCTATTACTGGTTACTCATACTTACTTCTAGGTATTCCCTATGAGGTACACCTTACTAGGCCACTCGCTAGGTGCCTTACTACTGGTAGTCTTATCTTACGTTATTTCGAGGCTATACTAATATTCTATCATTCAGGGTCCCACTAGGTAGCACTCTAGGTTGGAGTCAACGCCTCATAGGCAACTCTCAACAACCTCATTAGCCTTGTGTCTAACTTTCTCTATGTTGAGCTCTTTCCTCAGTCTCATTTACTAGGCCCACGAACTTCTTACTAATCTTTCATAACTATTATTTTTCTTGACTTATACTTGGGGTTTCCGCTCACTGTGGGTTGTCTTACCCCTTATCAACTCCTTTCTCAAATTGGCCTGAATATGACTAACAAGGCATTTACATTACCATTCACCATGGCTAACACATCATTCGCTGTGATTAACAGCCTCTGATTGGCTTACTATTATAGGGATTAGATTTTTATCTTTAGCTACCAACCCGAGCCTTACTGCCTCTATAACCGACTCATCATCAAGCTAGAGGGTTCTACCTCTCACTTCATTTAGGCATAACTAGCTATCACCTTCAGACTGTTAGGCTCTAGGGTATAGCTTATAACTCAAACTTTGGCCTGAGGAGACTAACCTTTCAGGCTCTAATACTTATCTAGGCATTTGGGTGTTGTAGCTAAGGGGTGACTCTTTTTCTCACTTCCCCTCTAGATTGGTTTAGTGCAGTTGCAATCTCATCTCATACCGCACTGCATCATTACTTGTCTCTGCGTTACGCGAGACAGCTGGGAATGGCCTGAGTATGACTACCCAAGAGAATTAGGCCTCACATACTCTCTCTAGCAAGACTCTTCCTATCAACGAGATCATTCTCATTGTTCATATCTAGGGCTTGCCACTGATCCCGACAAGCTCTCATATCTCATCAAGCTCTAGCCATTGGATCCCTCAACTCTGCTCAAGCTACTTTAGAGGCCATTCTTCTCAGTGTCCACTAACGATCTAAGACCATTCTATGACTTACTTATCATGAATAAAGCCACAAACTACTTTCACACACCCACAATATCTCATATAGGACTTTCTATAGCTATGCAAGCCCTTTACACAGCCCTAATGCTACTTCCTCAAACCAAATCCAATCCGAGAGAGTCTGAAACTTTGCTCTGATACCAATAAATTTAACACCATAACTTCTAGCTCACTTTATTTCATTTATAGGCTTTATATCATCAATCCCACAAGAGCATATGAGAAAGGGGATAAAATAATAGACTTTTCCGCGTTGCGCTATATCTAAAAAACTATAATTCGGTGTCACGTGGACCATGTGAGCTCATAATATATATTCTCATATTTAAATACATCATTACAACTCATTTACATGACAAAATCATGCCCATAACTCATGGAAACCGAATTGGAGCTCAAAATAAGCAAGCATATTTTCGGCCAGATTTGTTCCATTTTCTGGCCCAAATTTGAAAAATCATAACTAAATCTAAAAAATTCAAAATCATGCAATCTTGGTCATTATAGAAATATTAGGATGTCTACATCATAGTAAAAATACACCCACATCACAAAATTCATGACACAGAACGTTTGACATCCAAAAAGCTACAGAGTCGCTGGCTGCCTGGACTGTTATTTAGTTTACTGATACAAAATTCTAAAATTCATAACTAATTATAAAAACATAGAAATCACACAGATTTAGTCATTCTGGAAAGAAAAAAATGTTAAATTGACAATAAAAATAATTCCAAAATGAAACAGATGCGTTTATACATTTGGAACTGATGGAACAGTAACTGAGCTCCTAGGGCGCTACTAATACTGACAGTTAACTTCAAACATGCATAACTCTCTGCTCAGACCTCCAAATGAGGTGATATTGGTGGCCACAGAAAGCTCATGACCTCTAGTTTATGAATATAAAATTTCATAAGCATTAGAGACCATATGGCCATCAAGTGACACAAAAATAAAATCTGTCAATATGAACAGTGCACATACCAAAAACCATAGAAAATCCCAACTTTGAAAATTCATCAAACATTCTCTAGACCTCCAAAAATTATGTTCTTTAGCTTTTCAAAAATATCTCAATGAGACCTAATTACATGCCAAAGTTCAGAGCGAGACTAACTCATTTGGCCAAAAAGTGACATAGGGTTCCATTATGGTCAATTTTGGCTCCATATTGGGTACCAAAATTGCCAAATGGATTTCCCTTGGTCTTTGTACCTTTTGGGCAAGTTTAAAAGCTTATTTGAGACTTGTGTGAGCTGCCCAAATGTTCTCAAATCTCATACATCTCATTTTGGTCATTCAACCCACACTTATGCATATTTTCCACAAACTTTCATATTGCACACTTTGGCATTACATACTCAAAATAGGTTCTAGAGGTCACACATCATATCCATACAATTAAACATCATATAATATCATATTTACACATGTCTCAAGGGTCATAGCCCATTTACTACATCATATATATCATATGGTACAATCATGGTCTTAAAGTGACAAAAGCTAAAAACATGATTGTCAATCTCCTTCCCTTAGTGTTGTTGGCTCCCATTAGCATCTCCACTTAGTTCACCGAGCATGTTAGATCATTGGAGAGGAGGGGATGAGATTCAAAGAATCCCAATAGCTCATCTCTCATTCAATCAAACATAATATGTGCAAGCAAGCTTTACCAATGCATGCATGGAGACAATAAAAGCCATGGACATTTTAGAAGCAAAGTTGGCATGTGAACAACTCATACAAATCATTCAAGAGCTCACTAAGTGTTTGGATTGGCCTCACACTTCTCCTCATGGGTTTTGGACTTGCCTCACCCGTTCTTTGAGCACTTTAGACTCAACCATACTCTTGGGAGCCCACTTTGCTTTTGGGAGACTCTTTACTTTTTCTCAACCAAACTCAAGGGTTCTTGGCTCATCCTCACCCAAGGGAAGAGTTCTTGGCCTCTCCACACTCAAGCAAACTCATACAAACATCATGTGCTCATTTGAAAACATAACATGGCATCAAGCATCCTGGCATATAAAGGCATGCTAGCATACTTTTCAAAGCTTGAAAATGCACATACAAACATTCTAAAACAAGCTAAACACACATCTATGCATGAGAGAAGGTGGAGAGAGCTACCTTGTATACAAACACACTCTTTTCCTTTAGGATTCAAGCCTCCTCTTTCGGCCACACACCCAAAAATTGGTGGAGATGGTTTCTCTTGGCCTAAATACAATATATGGGAGCGAATTAGGTTCATGAAACAATCTCTAAGATCAAACAATTTGCTTAGATGCTAGATTGCTCTATAACCCCTATTATGGTCCATATTGGCACCTAATGAAGCAACACCCCTCAAATGATTTCTAGGCCTCATTCTTTCTTTTCAAATATGATTCTTTACTCCTTTTAAGCCTCTTGGAGTCATCACATCATCAAAACAAAAGGCCTAGCACCATGTTGCTTCTTTAGGTCATAATATGGAACCTAAGGCACCAAATCACTTTCTATGAGTTCTAAATTTTTTCCAAGGACTCCCTCACTTTCATTCATCAAATATGACTCAAGAATGGCCTTAGAAAAATTTAAAACTCTGCCTAGCTAGGAGAACCCATCTAGGCCGAGGCTATGAAGCATATTGGATTCCATGGAGCTTTCTTTATTTTCTCAAGGGAAGAAGCATATGGGGAGCCTCTTAGGGATTTTGGGAGCTCATTTAAACTCTTACTTAGGCCTAGGAATCATCATATAAAGTCAGATTTTACAAGGTGCAATTGAAACCCTAGAATTTGCATCTTGAAATCTAATGGCTTTTTGATAATTCCCTTTGCATATTCTTAATCTCCACACCCTTTTTCCTTAGATTCATGCTTGGTTCTGCCTAAAAATCATCTCCTCCTAGGGCTTTCTCAAGTGGGGCGAAATGGTGGAGAAGGGGACCAAAAATGACAACCATAGGAAGACAAATTACCTTGTTTTCTTGCTTTTTCTCACTTGAATCTTGTGTTCTTTGAGATCCTCTCTTCAAATCCAAACTTTCCCCTCAATTTCTCCCTTAAAATAGATTTATAAACTTCATTATAATCATAGGAAACAAAGGAGAATGGAGGAGAAGGGGTTTGGAAGAGAAAGAGAATGAAAAACTACTAATTTCCATACCTTAAGCCTTTGATTTCTCCTCCTTTTCTTCCCCTTCTTGTGAGCCTCATCCCCTATGGTTTTCTTCTGGTTTTAGGCAGAAGATGGTCGTGCATAATGAAGGGAGGAGAAGGGTGCATCATATATATAGGTGGGAATAAGTTATACTTTTCAAAAATTCCCATTTCGCCCTTCATACTTTGCATTTCTGTTTCTCCTTCGTTTTAGCTCCATTTTGAGAACCGTCTTTTCCATTATAAATTTTAGGCTCCCAAACAAGTAAAATGTCTTTGGAATCACTCAAATTGGAGCTAAAACCTTTCCGAACGAATCCATCAAAGTTCTGGCGCACTGACGTTGGAAAACGTTCACCGGAGGGGCTTTAGCTATCCTGGGGCTTTCCATAGTTTTTAGAGCCTCTGAGAACTCTGGAGAATTCAAAATTTTCATTTAAAAAGCCTTTCTGTGTGTTTTTCAAAAAGTGCCTATATTTACGAAAATGCCACTGGCCTTTTGACAAATTTTTCGAATCACTCTGGCTTTGATTTCTGGGCAACTCAAGGCCCAAGTCCTCATTTTCTGGGCTTTCCATAGTTTTTAGAGCCTCTGAGAACTCTGGAGAATTCAAAATTTTCATTTAAAAAGCCCTTCTGTGTGTTTTTCAAAAAGTGCCTATATTTACGAAAATGCCATTGGCCTTTTGACAAATTTTTTGAATCACTCTGGCTTTGATTTCTGGGCAACTCAAGGCTCAAGTCCTCATTTTCTAATATTTAAAATTTTATCATAATTTTGGTTGGCCCCAATCCCTTCTATTTCAGGGACTTCCTTTTGTATCTGGCCCATTTCTACTATTTACGGAGAAACCGAACATTGTGTTTCTCACATTTATGGAAAGGCCGGATGTTACACAACCCACACCTATGCATTTTTTCATCAAACTTTAAACTTTCATACTATGGCATTACATACTTAAAACATGGGCTAGTGGTTATATATGAGAATCATACATCTCAACATCACATATTACATATATCTCGACGTTCATAGTACATATACAACATCATATACATGATGAGCCATCATCATGGTTCCAAAAGAAACAAAATAACATATAAGCTTATCAATTGTCCCTCTTCATGGTTGTTGGCTACCTTCGCCATAATTACTTGGTCCACCTAGCATGTTAGATCATTGGAGAGGAGGGGATGAGATTCAAAGAATCCCAATAGCTCATCTCCCATTCAAGCATACCTAATATGTGCAAAGCAAGCTTATCAAATGCATGCATGGTGAAAATAGAAGACATGCATATTTTAAAAACAATCTTGGCATGTGAATCAATCATATAAGACATTCAAGAGCTCACTAAGTGTTTGGATTTGCCTCACACTTCTCCTTATGGATTTTGGACTTGCCTCACCCATTCTTTGAGCACTTTGGACTCAACCATACTCTTGGGAGCCCACTTTGCTTTTGGGAGACTCTTTACTTTGTCTCAACCAAGCTCAAGGGTTCTTGGCTCATCCTCACCCAAGGGAAGAGTTCTTGGCCTCTCCACACTCAAGCAAACTCATACAAACATCATGGATTCATTTAAAAATATAACATAGCATCAAGTATCATGGCATATAAAGGCATGCTAGCATACTTTTCAAAGCTTGAAAATACACATAGGCACATTCTAAAACAACCTAAACATACATCCATGAATGAGAGAAGGTGGAGAGAGCTACCTTGTATGCAAGTACACACTTTTTCCTTAGCTTTTAAACCTCTTCTTTTGGCCACACACCCACAATTTGGTGGAGATAGTTTCTCTTAACCTAAAGACAATTTTTGGGAGCCAATTAGGTTCATGAAACATTCTCTAAAGCCATACAACTTGCTTAAGTACTAGATTGCTCTATAATCCCCATTATGGTCCATAAAGGCACCTAATGAAGCAACACCCCTCAAATGACTTCTAGACCTCATTCTTTCCTTTCAACTATGATTCTTGACTCCTTTTAAGCCTCTTGGAGTCATCACATCTCAAAACAAAAGGCCTAGCACTATGTTGCTTCTTTAGGCCATATTATGAAACCTAAGACACCAAATCACTTTCCATGAGTTCTAAATTTTTTCCAAGGCCTCCCTTGATTTTTCTTCATCAAATATGACTCAAGAATGGCCTTAGAAAAATTTAAAACTCCCCTCTCCTACACAAACAAGCCTAGGCCGAGACATAGGCTTCCTTTGGGCTCCTTGGAGGTCTCTTGCTTTTCTTGAAGGAGGAAGCTTGTGGGGAGCATCTTTGGTGTCTCAAGAACTCATTTATACTCTAACTTAGACCTAGGAAGCATCATACAAATTTAGAAATTGGAAGGTGCACTTAAAACCCTAGGTTTTGCATCTTGATTTCTAATGCCTATTTCTTGGTTTTCTTTGCATATTCTTATTCCTCTCCATCAAATACCTAAGAATCACCTTTGGTTTGGCTAAAAATTTGACTCCTTAGGGCTGTCTAAGTCTAGGTCAAAATGCTCAAGGAAGGGAGGAAGAAGACCAAATGGAAGAATCACAAAATACCTTGTTTTCCTTGGATTTCCTTGCTTGTTCTTGCTTTCCTTGGCCTCCTTACTTGAAATTCGAACTTTCCCCTCTATTCTCCCTTCAAAAAAGCCCTCAAAACTTCAAAAAATATCAAGGAGAAGAAGAGGGAAAAAAAGGAAAAGAAATTGGTGGAGAAAAAGCATTAAAACATACATAAAAACCTACCTTTACATTGGAATTTCTTCTCCTTCTCCTTCTCTCTTGGTGCACCCAAAACCCTAGCTCTCCCTTCTGAAATAATGCAAAATTTTCTGATTCCAAATGGGGAGGAAAGTGGGGTGCCACTTACATATAAGGAGGAGAAAGTGACTTTTTCAAAAATTCTAATTTTGCCCTTCATACTTTGCATTTTCGTTTCTCCTTCGTTTTAGCTCCTTTTTGAGAACCATCTTTTCCATTATAAAATTTAGGTTCCCAATTAAGAAAAATGGCTTTGGAATCACTCAAATCGAAACTAAAACCTTTCCGAATGAATCGGTCAAAGTTCGGGTCAATTGACGTTAAAAAAATTACACCGGAGGGTCTTTCCCGGTCCCGGGGCTTCCCATGATTTTAGGGCCTTTGAGAGCCTAGGAGAACTCAAAACTTTCATTTAAAAAGCCTTTCTATATGTTTTCCAAAAAGTCCACTTATTTACGAAAATGCCACTGGCCTTTTGACAAATTTTTCAAATCACTCCGACCCAAATTTTTGGGCAACTCAAGGCTCAAATCCTTATTTTCTACTATTTAAAATTTTGTCTAATTTTTATTTGGCCTTGAATCACTCATCTCAGGGGACTTGCTTTGAAAACGTGCCCTGATGATCGTGTCGCGCAATCTCAAATAAAACTAGGTTGAATATTAAATATAGCAAGTGGCACAACCTAGGTTATCTCCCTTGGAAATGGAGTTCAATGCTTAATTAAGTTTCTAAGTATTAAAGGATCCTAAAGGCTACTTGATTTTGGGGGGTTTTTGATTGAGTTAAACTAACCTAAAACTAAATTGAATCAAAATTCCTAAATTCTATCTAATTGGAGAATTATGGGTGATAATGGTCTTGTGACTAGCTTAGGAATCGTCTCTTGGTTTCCACTATCCTCATCCTAATCTAATTGTGATTAATTATGGCATAAGAGTTCCTAAATGTGTTCATTAACAAATGATCTTGAATAACCATCCAAGATTCAAGAAAGTAGCAATTTAATGTTAATTGAGACCTCAACTCTCATTAGATTACTAATTCTTGTGATTAAGATCTTTGAACACTTGAATTGATTGATTACTTGATTAATTAGCCTCTGAATTACCATCCAAAATGTTTAATTAACCAATTAAACACTAAGGATTCCTCAAATCAAACAATTAAACACTCAATTTCTCACATGCATTTCATCAAACACCTTGACTGCATACATGGATAATTGTAGGAAATTGGAAAATCCAGTACTAATTCAATCACATAATCAGTCAATTAATATCCTAATTAGTGTCTAACCAGCCACTAATTACTATTACATAAATTCTCTATCAAATACAGCTTAACCAAGACAATAGATGAAAGAGAAAAAAATATAGAAAAATAGAAGAAATTCTTAGCCAGAATTTTGCACTCCAAATCTTGGATTCAAGCTTGCACCAAGGATGCTTCCAAGCTAGCCTTAAGGATGAATTAGAGTTTCATTTCGGTGTGGAGAGATGGAATGGAGATGGAGAATGTATGGTTCTGTGAATGGATGAAGGGTGTGTGAGGGTGAGGGACGAAGGCGAATGACGGAGTGTGTGCGTGGTGAATCTCGTGCTTTATTTATTCTTCACATGCTCTGCCTTCCCTCAGCTCCAGCATTTTTACACGCTCTAATCATGTGCCCCTCTCATGCTCACTTTCACGTGCTCAGCTTTTTCATTTTGCATGCTGAAACCACGTTTAGTTTTTCTTCTAATATGCATGAGTGTGGGCCCCATAATAATCACATTTTGCTTCAACATTTCTGTTCGTGTTTCCCATGTTGTTCTTCCCAGCCCTTTGCTTTTTTTTCTTTTCAGCTCATGCATCGAGCAACCTGAAGCTCTCTTCCTCGCATTTAGCTTCCTTTCCAGCCCTCGAGTTCATCTTCTATTGTAGCCTGTAACTGGTGCTTCTGCATGTGCTGTCCAGACGTGACTTTCTTCTTCATGTTTCTTTGCTTGATTCTGCACACAAAACTCGTGGCTGTCTCTGTTTCACATTGCTGTCCACGTACCAATCTCCACATGGATCTTCTTTTACGTTTTTCTCACCTTAGTTTTTTTCCTCCATTCTTGCTCTGTTTTGCTTTTCTTCATTTGTTTCCAAACAGAGGCTGCTTCCTAAAAACGTGCTCTGTTTCACGTTATTTTCTTCTCGTTTCAGCCCTTCTGCCTGAGTTTCTCACATAACTTAGCTCTGTTCAGCAGCTTGTGTGTGAATCATGAAGCTCCTTGCTCTGCTCAGCTACTGGCCATGTGCATTTGTGTGTTTCTTCATATAAGTGTTGCCTCGTCATTCTTCCCTGTAGCTATGCAAGACACGAGAGAAAGTTCTGCTCACAAGCCTCCTTCAACCTAGCCTCTTTTCACGTGATCTCCTCCCATGCATATCCCTTGCTTCTTTCTCCCACACATACATGCCTTCATCTCTTCTTCTTCTTTGCTCTTCAAAACAAATGCTCATTCAAGCTCCAAATTCATATTAAACTTCTGCACAAAAGAGTGGGAAAAATCAAATGGAATTATCCACAAAATTATTTAAAAGAAATTCAGCATTAAAAACCAAATTTTTACAAATCAACTTTTAAAATATAGAAATGGCTATTAAAATGAAATCTCATCTAATTAAAGTCTTAAAGCCATATTTAGACATTACAATGCCTAAATTAGGGGATTAAAATATATAAAATATCATATTATCATGCCCGTTTCCTTCGTTTAACAAAAACTAGACATTACACCCTTCACCATAATTACTTGGCCCACCTAGCATGTTAGATCATTGGAGAGCAGGGGATAAGATTCAAAGAATCCCAATAGCTCATCTCCCATTCAATCATACATAATATGTGCAAAGCAAGCTTTTCAAATGCATGCATGGAAGAAATAAAAGTCATGGACATTTTAAAAGTAAACTTGGCATGTGAATCAATCATACAAGACACTCAAGAGCTCATTAAGTGTTTGGATTGGCTTCACACTTCTCCTTATGGATTTTGGACATGCCTCACCCATTCTTTAAGAGGTTTGGACTCAACCATACTCTTGGGGGCCCACTTTGCTTTTGGGAGATTCTTTACTTTGTCTCAACCAAGCTCAAGAGTTCTTGGCTCATCCTCACCCAAGGGAAGAGTTCTTGGCCTCTCCACACTTAAGCAAACTCATATAAACATCATGTAAACATTTGAAAACATAACCCAACATCAAGAAGCATAATATGTAAAGGCATGTTAGCATACTTTTCATAGCTTGAAAATACACATACACACATTCTAAAATAAGCTAAACACACATCCATACATGAGAGAAGGTGGAGAGAGCTACCTTGCACACAATTACACACTTTTCCTTTTGGATTCAAGCCTCCTCTTTCGGCCACACACTCACAAATTGGTGGAGATAGTTTCTCTTGGCCTTGATACAATTTTTGGGAGCCAATTAGGTTCATGAAACATTCTCTAAAGCCATACAATTTGCTTAGATGCTAGATTGCTCTATAAGCTCCATTATGGTCTATAAATGCACCTAATGAAGCAACACCCCTCAAATACTTTTTAGGCCTCATTCTTTTCTTTCAAATATGATTCTTTACTCCTTTTAAGCCTCTTGGAGTCATCACATTATTAAAACAAAAGGCCTAGCACCATGTTGCTTCTTTAGGTCATAATATGGAACCTAAGACACAAAATCACTTTCTATGAGTTTTAAATTTTTTCTAAGGCCTCCCCTCACTTTCATTCATGAAATATGACTCAAGAATGGCCTTACAAAAATTTAAAACTCTCCCTAGCTATGAGAACCCTTCTTGGCCGAGACAATGAAGCATATTGGGTTCCATGGAGCTTTCTTTGTTTTCTCAAGGGAAGAAGCATATGGGGGGCCTCTTAGGGATCTTAGGAGCTCATTTAAACTCTTATTTAGGCTTAGGAATCATCATACAAAATTAGATTTTACAAGGTGCAATTGAAACCATAGAATTTGCATCTTGAAATCTAATGGCTTTTTGATAATTCCCTTTGCATATTCTTAATCTCCACAACCTTTTTCCCTAGATTCATGCTTGGTTCTACCTAAAAATCATCTCCTCCTAGGGTTTTCTCAAGTGAGGCGAAATGGTGGAAAAGGGGACCAAAAATGACAACCATAGGAAGAGAAATTTCCTTGTTTTCTTGCTTTTTCTTAGTTCAATCTTGTGTTCTTTAAGCTCCTCTCTTCAAATCCGAATTTTTTCCTCAATTTCTCCCTTAAAACAGATTTATAAACTTCATTTTAATCATAGGAAATAAAGGCGAATGGAGGAGAAGAGGTTTGGGAGAGAAAGAGCATGAAAAACTACTAATTTCTATACCTTAAGCCTTTGATTTCTCCTCCTTTTCTTCCCCTTCTTATGAGCCTCATCCCCTAGGGTTTTCTTTTGGTTTTAGGTAGAACATGGTAGTGCATAAGAAGGGAGGAGAAGGGTGCATCAAATATATAGGTTGGAATAAGTTACACTTTTCAAAAATTTCCATTTTGCCCTTCATACTTTGCATTTTTGTTTCTCTTTCATTTTAGCTCTTTTTTTAGAATCATCTTTTCCATTATAAAATTTAGGTTCCCAATTTAGTAAAATGCCTTTGGAATCACTCAAATTGGAACTAAAACCTTCCCAAACGAATCCATCAAAGTTTGGGCACACTGACATTAGATAACGTCCACCGGAGGGGCTTAGCTGTCTCGAGGCTTTCCATGGTTTTTAAGGCCTTTGAGAATCTTGGGGAACTCAAAATTTTTATTTAAAAAGCCCTCCTGTGTGGATTCCAAAAATTTCTCAAAATTACAAAAGTGCCATTATGTTTCGTAGGCTTTTCGTAAGAATTTATTTCTTCATTTTCTAATATTTAAAATTTTATCATAATTTTAGTTGGCCCCGATTCCTTCTATTTTAAGGACTTCCTTTTGTATCTAGCCCATTTCTACCATTTACGGAGAAACCGAACATTACATTTCTTACGTTTACAAAAGGATTGGATGTTACATTCCTCCCCCCTTAAATAAATTTCGTCCTCAAAATTTAAAGGTACACTTTATCTTACTCTTTTATAATCTAGCTAATTGTTCTTTTCTTTCCCTTCTTCTTGGCTTTATACACTTTCTCAGTGATTTCATTCTTTCGAATTTTCTTTTTGCCAGGGAACTTTTATTACTAGCTCTTAATAAAGGCTCTACTATTATAAAATACTAGCTAATTCTTTCTCATAAGGGAAAGAAATTTTTGACTCTGGAGGCCTATCCTAGAGAGCTTACTAATCACATCGGGTTAAAGTTAACCCGTTCTCAGGATTAACATTTCTTTTAATGGACTCATTTACACATCTCGGGAGGTAACTTATCTCATATCACGTCTTCCATATCCTCTCTGAATGGCTTCTCATAACATCTCATCATCTTTTCTAATCATTAGAGCCATCAGAGGTTTTTATCTGTCTATTTATTTACATGTTTCATCCGCTATTTATCTCTGCATTCTTTCTCACCAGCGCATCCCATGATTATAATTTGCATTTCTTTCTGTCATAAGCCTCACATCTTAGTTGCTTACTGGGATTACAACTCCTTTGAGGAGTTTCTGCTTTTAATGATCCCAGTTTCTTTATTACTATTATTGTATCTGTCTTTGTAGGCTGAGAATTTTTCTCACTTTCTTTGCTCACTTACAGTGGCATTTTATAGTCCCTCATTTCAATACTAATTGGCCTAACTTGCGTGTCTCATACTGGCACCAAAGAGCTACTACCACTGACTACTGCTGAGTTCTATTAGGATGCTAGCTATTCTTATAGTTTTACTCACTAGAGATATACTGTGCCACTTACCTTATATAAAACTACACCTAACCCTTTTCTGAATATATAAGCTAGCATGCAAGGATCTCTCTATCCCTTGGTTAGGGCTACTATCTGCTAGGTAGTGGTTCATCTGGCTCTAACTCTGGAAAGCTAATTTCTTATTTTTCTTATCCCATATACTATGCTTATCTCTAAAGAGAGCTAGCCAGTGGTCTCACTATCTGAGTAAAGCTTTCATATCTCTGTGGCAATAGTTTACCAGACTCAGGAGATCTCTAGTCTCTGAGACAAAGGCTGGCTGAAATTGTACTAGTCTGTAAGACTAACTACTCTGTAAAACTATCTCAAGCTGTCATCTCTACCAGAGATCTATCATGCTGTAGATAGGGCTCTCTGTAACTCTGTGAGATCTACTATGACTCTTGGGTCTACAGTGACCTCTCAGAGTCCTACTAGGGTCTACTACAACCCACTGTGTTATACTGGGATCTACTATGATCTATCTCTGGGAGATGTCAAAACCTAAGATTACTGTATCTGACAGTAAAATACATGCTCACTAAGTCTAGTAACCATCGTTCATAATAGCTGAGGCTAAACTCAGAGGTATATCGTGTTCTTCATGCGAAGTAGGTTCTATGTCATCTAGTTCTCTAGGATCCCGTCATACTAATATTAGGTAGCATTTTAAATTTTCATTCATCGCTCCTCATAGGATCCTCAGATTCCCACTTCAACCCCTTTTTTCACTTGGACTTGCTTTTCTTACTCTATTGACTTACTTACTTTTACATATGCTAGTTCTAGCCTTCCTCTCATATCCTGCAGTTTCTAACTATGCCCACATTCTGCTTTTAAATGCTTTAGCACTAAGGCATCTCACACTGAGTGTGGTTAACATCTCTAATAGGAGAGAGGCTATGCACTGGTCCCTCTTTATTTTATTTATACATACTATAAGGGACTCAGGCTATGCATACTGAATCTGAACATCCTCTACTAGGGACCCCTTTCTGCATGCTTTCCTTACTATTCTGATATTACTGGTGTGACGACCCTAGTTTCTAATCTCGATAATTAAGGTTAAACATGCTGATAATAATTAGCGATCAAGGTTTGGGGTTGCTACAATCAATTACTTTGCAGAAATATAGGGAAATTTTAAACCTTGATACTACTAGGATCATCAACTATCAACTACAACGGAATCATGCATAAGAAGGGTTTATACCATCATCAAAGGTTTATGATTCATCCATTGATCAATTTCAACCCACAAAAACATCCCACCAATGTATTCATACCATTCCCTAACATTAGCCTTACTGAAATTAGGGTTTCTAGGTCAAATATAGGAGTTTGGGGACCTGCGCCGCGACTTGGAACTTTCCCGCCGCGGCTAAGTTAGGTTCTGGAGCTCAAAAACCACATTTTTAAACTTGCGCCGCGGCTTAGAACTCTCGCGCCGCGGCCCAGTTACTCTCTGGAATTTTCTTGACTTTCGCCGCGGCGATAGCCGCGGCGAGTTGGACCTGCGCCGCGGCCAACCCATGTGGCGCCGCGGCGAGTTTTGCTACTGTAACCTCCCTAATTAATTTCCTCGACTCGCGCCGCGGCGGGACTTCTTTCGCCGCGGCGAGGTTACGTTCTGTCACCTCCTGGGCGATTATTTTCACTCCGCGCCGCGGCGAGATTTCTCAAGCCGCGGCGTCCCTCGCCACTGTCACTCCCTAGGCCGCGGCGAAGCCTTCTTGGCCGCGGCGTGACTCCCTCCTGTAGCTATTTTCCCTCTATTTCGCCCCCTACACTCCATTCCTCTTCTTAGGGACACTCTAAGGTCACTTCCCCTTATTTTATATGGCTCTAATGGCATTTATCTACCTTATTTACTTAGTTATACTTCCATTACCAACTCAAAACCTATATGCCCGTTTCTTTCCTCTAATTACCTTCCATCAGCAAGTTCATAAAGTATCCACAACAAAATATACATGAACTACCAGCAGCTATCCTTTAATACAAAATAAATGGGGGTTCCATATATTAGGGGCTCATATCAATGTCTCAAGGGTTACATTTCCATTGATAAGCAATATTACATGTCAGCACCAATTACAACAGAAATCATGAGTCCATACAACAACTACCAAATTAAGATGAGGTCTAACCCCTCAGTTCATACATCCTCAATAAATCAAATGTTCAAGCCTACACTTGGCAATACAGATACATGATGATGCTATACATTAAGGAATACAAAATTAGCATCTATACTAGCTAAGTCAGCCCAAGTGTAGCCATCTCCCCATAGGTGGGAACTCATGGATTCTCATCCACTTGCTTACCCTTATCCTTACCCGAGGAACTTTCACCTGAAATATTAATCCCACAACACGGGGTGAGATATGAATCTCAGTAACCAAAGCAATTCCATCATATAATCCAGTTTAATCAACATATATGCATAAATCAAAATCCATATCAAAATCATATCAGTCATTTCAGCAAATGAAATAATTAGGCTATCATGATTACTATCCCATACTAGCAATCATATAATTAACATGTTAAAGGCCATTAACACCGGGAGAGGCCCGTCCACGGCACCTACTCCCCATTGAGCACAACCAGGGCTCAGTGCATCTGGGGTTGATCATACCCGGTGCCCGATCGTGGCACATGCACGGGTGGCAGCCGCACCACAGCTCCACCATGGACTCACAAGGTCCAATCATAATACAACAGATAGCCAACCAATTCATTCAACATTTCAAATCATTCATATATATAGCAAATATGAAATTAAAATAGATACATGCATGGAATTACTGTAAACCCCGGTTACCTCACTTGCAGACAATTGCAACAGCCACCACAAATCCCAAATTCGGATTCAAGTATCTCCCACCAGAATTTTCAATGTGTCACCCAAAATCCTAAGCAAATTCGTACAAAATTAATGCCCATAATACCAATAAGCTATGGGGGTCTTAAACCATAAAAGAAAGCATCAAAATGGGGGGTTTAAAGTCTCCTAATACTAACCCCAACCTCAACCTACGAATTTCACCAAGAAAACCTCCAAACACTCACTTTTCAGATTTTGGGTATAATGAAATCTCTCCAAATGAAAAACTAATTGGACCAAATTAAAGAGAAAGATGAGGGGGTTAAGTTCTATAACTATTACCTTGGCCAAATCTTGCTCTAAGTGTGTGGAAATGCAGAATCTTTGCCCCAAACCCTAGCCTCCTTCTCAACCTCCGAATTTGCCTCTTGAGTTTCAGAAAAATGAAAGTGTGGCTGAGGCAATTAGGGTTTAGATGGGTTTAAGTTGGGTCAAAAGGCTGGGTCATGGGTTGCTCCAAGTCCAAACCCAATTGGGTTTCAGATTTTGCTTATTGGGCCAGTTTTTAAGTGTTGGGCTGCATAATTCTGTTGGGCCAGTTTTCACTTATTGGGTTGCTGAAGTTTAATAGGTTTTGGGCCTAATTTGAAGGGCTCAAGGGCTTGGGTCTGCACAAGGGTAATTGGGCCACTTAATTGAGCCTATACAAGATAAATCTTGGGCCTCTATCTCATTAAATTAGTTTGGGTTTACCTCTAATTCATTGGGCCTCTATTAGCCTCTTATCATGATTTAATTAATTTGGGCCTAGATGTAAATCTCCATCCTAAATAAATTCTCAACCCATATTAACAATTTATCTCTCTAGAATACCTATTCACTAACTTGCCCAATTATGCTCTATTAATTATCCTTAATTAATCTTAATCCATAATTAACACCTTAATTAATTTCGGGGTGTTACAACTGGAATCTTTTTACCTTTCTTTTCTGACTCATCTCTTTCTCTAACTAGGATACCTTTCGATTATCGGAACACTTTGGTGATTGATGTCGTCGTTTGCTATGCACTTAAGCCACATTACTATTTGGTTGATCAGGCCTAATATCATGTGACCATTGTTGCAAGTAAACCATAATATCAAACACTAATACACAAGCACCTCATGACTGAGCTCAAGACCACTATCGCCTGTATATTATAAGTTTCCCAATAATCTAAAGTATTCCTTTCTTGCTTTTCTCTATCTGCCCTATTCTCGTAGAATACTCGGGGAAAGTAGGATTCTTCCTCTATTCCATCCTAAGATCTCTCTGTATCACCTGGCTATTTTAACTTCGGGCACTATCGTGCTGGAAGGGTGTCTATGCCAAGGACAGATATGCCTTCTTAAGTACTCAAGCACATTGACTAAATATCTATTCTCAATCTAATATGTCTTTGGCTTGAACATTGTCATACCTTCTCTTTCTACCTTTCTTATCCTCTTACTTAGATAAAAGGATATTCTACTACTGGCTATTTCTGTTGCCAATTCAAGTTTCTTTACGATCAAGAGCACCTACACTTTTCTTGGGGTTCCTCTGCTTATCTCTCTCTGTAACATCAAGGGATCTATTTTTTATTCGTACTCTTACTCTGCTCTTAGCTAAACCATCCTTTAGTAAGAAGAATTTTATTTCATATAATCCCAGGAATTTCATTCTATGGCGTTTTTGTCTTATACTCTTTTTCTGCATAATACGAGGCTCGCCTTCGGAGGCGATCTCTAGTTCTCTCAAGCTTCCCTAAGGGTATTAAGGCATTATCTATCTCTCTCAGCTTATTTCTACATTTGGATCAGAGCTGGGCTTTTTCTCTATTTAATTTCTTTAGCCTTATCCTCAAGAGCATAGTATATTAATTTTAGGGTTCTACTGACCCAATCCAGGACACGTATTCTCAATGTCCGGATTCTACCTCACTAAAAACTTATGCTCTACTGGGTGCTCTGACCACATATGTGCCTTAACCCTATACTATTCTCATATTAGGGAGCTCTTCTAACTAACTATCGGACCCCTATCCATTTACCTTTTTGAGCTTAATCTATACATTTTATTATTACTAAAGCGAGCGCATATCTTCTATGGTTAGTTTCTTAGCTCTTCCTGGCTTCTTTTTGCTCACTATACTTTACAGTTAGGGGGTCCATCTAAGGAAACTACTAACCACTACTAGGTAGTTTCCCTGACATGAGGATGTCTCATCTTTCCTATTTCGATCTAGGGAGGACTTTCACTGAACCTTTCATTCGTATATCTCACCTAGAACAATGCTACTGGTCATCTCCTTTAGGCTTCAGCTGCCATCTCATCGGACTCGTAGCTTACTAATTATCCTCATTCTTTTCTGAGCTTCTATTACTGGGGTACTCATACTTACCTTTAGGTGTTACCTAGGAGGTACACCTTTCTAGGTCACTCGCTCTGTGCCTCGCTACTAGTAGCTTTATCTTACGTTATTTCGAGGATACACTAGCATTCTGTCATTCAATGTCTCACAGGGTAGCACCCTAGGTTGGAGTCAACGCCTCATAGACGGGTTTCAATAATCTGATTATCCCTGTGTCTAACTTTCTCTATGCTGAGCTCTTTTTCAATTTCAATTATTAGGACAATGGACTTCTTGCTAACTTTCTGTGACTATTTATTACTCCTTTTTCTTTATTTATACTAAGGGTTCCTGCTCTTTATGGGTTGTCTGACCCCTTATTAACTTCTTTCTTAAGTTGGCCTGAATATGACCAACAAGGCATTCATGGTGCCCCTCGCCGCGGCTAACACTTCCTTCATTGTAGCTAATTAGCCTCGCTGTTTCTATGGAATAATTGGTAGCAGCTAAGCAACTAATTGGTCGCGGCTAATGGCCTCTGATTGGCTTATTTTTCAGGGATTGAATTTTCATCTTTAGCTACCAACCTGAGCCTCACCGCCTCTATAACCGGCCTATCATCAAGCTAGAGGGTTCTACCTCTCGCTTCATTCATGCATAACTAGCTATCACCTCCGGGCTGTCAGGCTTCAGGGTATAGCTTATAACTTAACTTTTAGCCTGAGGAGACTAACCTTTTGAGCTCTAATACTTATCTAGACATTTAGGTGTTGTGGCTAGGGGGTGACTCTTTTTTTCACTTCCCCTCTAGACTAGTTTGGTGTAGTTGCAGTTTCATCTCATACTGTACTGCATCATTACTTGTCTCTGCATTACGCGAGACAACTGGGAATGGCCTGAGTATGACTACCTGAGAGAATTTGGCCTTATATACTCTCTCTAGCAAGCCTCTTCCTATCAATGAGATTATTTTCATTGTTCATATCTAGGGCTTGCCACTGATATTGGTGAGCTATCATATCTCATCAAGCTCTAGCCGTCGGATCCCTCAACTCTGCTCAATCTACTTTAGAGGCCACTCTTTCTCAATGTCCACTAACTACTCTAAGACCATTCTACAACTTACTTATCATGAACAAAGCCACAACCAATCCTCACACACCCAAATGTCTCATACAAGGCTTTACTTATCCATTTATGCCTTTTACATAGCCTAGCTACTACATCCTTAAGCCAAATCCAATCTGAGAGAGCTTGGAACTTTGCTCTAATACCAATAAATGTAACACCATAGATTCCAGTCCATCTCATACATTTGAATGGCATAATATCATGAACTATATAGGATTTCCATGGGAAAAGCAAGAAAGAGTGGGATTATTTTCGCATTGCGCTATATCTAAAATTTTATTTCGGTGTCACCTGGATCGTGTGAGCCCATACTATGTATCATCATATTTAATTGCATCATTACAACTCATTTACATCCCAAAAACATGCCTAAAACCCATGGAAACCGAAATGGAGCATGAAAATTGGAGATTTATTTTCTGCTAGAATTAGCCTCTTTCTTGGGCAAATTTTGGAAAATCATAACTGAATTTAGAAAAATTGAAAACATGTGTTCTTGATCATTCTAGAAAGCTTAGGATGTCTAATACATACTAAAAATATTCCCAGACCATAACATTATCATGGAGGACTTTTGTTATCCGAAAATCTACTGAGGTCGCTGGCTACCTGGGCTGTTGTCCAGATTACTAATACCAACTTCTAAAATTCATAACTAATTATATAAAAATCTAAATCACACACATTTGGTCATTCTGGAAAGCCACAAATGTTAAATTGATATTAAAAACAATTCCATAATGAAACAGATACGTTTAGCTATGGGAAACCTATGGAACAGTAACTAAACTCTTAGGCCACCACTGATACTGATAGCCAATTTCAAAAATACATAACTCTCTGGTTAGACCTCTAAATGAGGTGATATTAGTGGCCATAGAAATATTATAATCTCTACTTTATGCGTATAAAAGTTCATAAGAATTGGACACCATTTGGCCATCAACTGACACAAAACACAAAACTACCAGTGTGAACAGTGCCCATACCAGAAATAATAGAAAATCTCAACTTTGAAAATTCATCAAATATTCTCTAGACCTCCAAAAATTATATTCTTTAGCTTTCAAAAATTATTTCAATCAGACCTAATTGCATGCCAAATTTTAGACTAAGACTAACTCATAAGCTAAAAAGTGACATAGGGTTCCATTATGGTCAATTTTGGCTCCACATTGGGTACCAAAATTGCCAAATGGATTTCCCTTGGTCTTGGCACCTTTTGGGCAAGTTTAAAAGTTTATTTGAGACTTGTGTGAGCTACCCAAATGGTCCCAAACCTCATGCATCTCATTTTAGCC
Source organism: Erythrophleum fordii (assembly GCA_032878935.1). Classification (NCBI taxonomy): domain Eukaryota; kingdom Viridiplantae; phylum Streptophyta; class Magnoliopsida; order Fabales; family Fabaceae; genus Erythrophleum; species Erythrophleum fordii. The sequence goes on along the minus strand of JAVQMF010000049.1, from coordinate 1,115,127 downwards.
ATTCAACCCACACTTATGCATATTTCCATCAAACTTCCATAATGCATAATTGAACATTCAAAACTCAATTTGTGTTTTAAAGCTCATACATCATATCCATGGCTCTAAACATTACATAATAGTCTATTTACATATGTCTCAAGGTTCATTGTATATATGCAACATCATATACAATATGAACCATCATTATGGTTCCAAAATGGACAAAACCATGTATTAGCTTGTCAATCTTTCCTCTTTATAGTTGTTGGCTCCCTTCACCATAATTACTTGGTCCACCTAGCATGTTAGATCATTGGAGAGCAGGGGATGAGATTCAAAGAATCCCAATAGCTCATCTCCCATTCAATCATACATAATATGTGCAAAGCAAGCTTTTCAAATGTATGCATGGAGGAAATAGAAGTCAGGGACATTTTAAAAGCAAACCTGGCATGTGAATCAATCATACAAGACATGCAAGAGCTCACCAAGTGTTTGGATTGGCTTCACACTTCTCCTTATGGATTTTGGACACGCCTCACCCATTCTTTAAGAGCTTTGGACTCAACCATACTCTTGGGGGCCCACTTTGCTTTTGGGAGATTCTTTACTTTGTCTCAACCAAGCTCAAGAGTTCTTGGCTCATCCTCACCCAAGGGAAGAGTTCTTGGCCTCTCCACACTTAAGCAAACTCATATAAACATCATGTAAACATTTGAAAACATAACACAACATCAAGAAGCATAATATGTAAAGGCATGTTAGCATACTTTTCATAGCTTGAAAATACACATACACACATTCTAAAACAAGCTAAACACACATCCATACATGAGAGAAGGTGGAGAGAGCTACCTTGCACACAATTACACACTTTTCCTTTTGGATTCAAGCCTCCTCTTTCGGCCACACACTCACAAATTGGTGGAGATAGTTTCTCTTGGCCTTGATACAATTTTTGGGAGCCAATTAGGTTCATGAAACATTCTCTAAAGCCATACAATTTGCTTAGATGCTAGATTGCTCTATAAGCTCCATTATGGTCCATAAATGTACTTAATGAAGCAACACCCTTTAACTACTTTCTAGGCCTCATTCTTTCCTTTCAAATATGATTCTTTACTCCTTTTAAGCCTCTTGGAGTCATCACATTATTAAAACAAAAGGCCTAGCACCATGTTGCTTCTTTAGGTCATAATATGGAACCTAAGACACCAAATCACTTTCTATGAGTTTTAAATTTTTTCCAAGGCCTCCCCTCACTTTCATTCATGAAATATGACTCAAGAATGGCCTTACAAAAATTTAAAACTTTCCCTAGCTATGAGAACCCTTCTTAGCCGAGATAATGAAGCATATTGGGTTCTATGGAGCTTTCTTTATTTTCTCAAGGGAAGAAGCATATGGGGGGCCTCTTAGGGATCTTAGGAGCTCATTTAAACTCTTATTTAGGCTTAGGAATCATCATGCAAAATCAGATTTTACAAGGTGCAATTGAAACCCTAGAATTTGCATCTTGAAATCTAATGGCTTTTTGATAATTCCCTTTGCATATTCTTAATCTCCACACCTTTTTTCCCTAGATTCATGCTTGGTTCTGCCTAAAAATCATCTCCTCCTAGGGTTTTCTCAAGTGGGGCGAAATGGTGGAGAAGGGGACCAAAAATGACAACCATAGGAAGAGAAATTTTCTTGTTTTCTTGCTTTTTCTCACTTGAATCTTGTGTTCTTTGAGCTCCTCTCTTGAAATCCGAATTTTTTCCTCAATTTCTCCCTTAAAACAGATTTATAAACTTCATTTTAATCATAGGAAATAAAGGCGAATGGAGGAGAAGAGGTTTGGGAGAGAAAGAGCATGAAAAACTACTAATTTCTATACCTTAAGCCTTTGATTTCTCCTCCTTTTCTTCCCCTTCTTGTGAGCCTCATCCCCTAGGGTTTTCTTCTAGTTTTAGACAGAACATGGTAGTGCATAATGAAGGGAGGAGAAGGGTACATCATATATATAGGTTGGAATAAGTTATACTTTTCAAAAATTCTCATTTTGCCTTTCATACTTTACATTTTTGTTTCTCCTTCATTTTATCTCCTTTTTTAGAACCGTCTTTTCCATTATAAAATTTAGGTTCCCAATTTAGTAAAATGCCTTTGGAATCACTCAAATTGGAACTAAAACCTTCCCGAATGAATCCGTCAAAGTTCGGGCATACTAACGTTGGATAACATCCACTGGAGGGGCTTAGCTATCCTAGGGCTTTCCATGGTTTTTAAGGCCTCTGAGAACCTTGGAGAACTCAAAAATTTCATTTAAAAAGCCCTCCTGTGTGAATTCGCTCAAAATTACAAAAATGCTGTTATGTTTCGTATGCTTTTCTTAAGAATTTATTTCTTCATTTTCTAATATTTAAAATTTTATTATAATTTTAGTTGGCCCCAATTCCTTCTATTTCAAAGACTTCTGTTTGTATCTGGCCCATTTTTGCAATTTTTGAAGAAACTAAACATTACATTTCTCACATTTACGGAGGGACCAAATGTTACACCGTCCACGACAGCCACTCTATAATGAGCATAACCCAAACTCAGTGTATCTGGGGTCTGATCACAACCTGGTGCTCGATTGAAGCACCTACACGGGTGGTAGCCACACCACAGCTCCACCATAGACTCACAAGGTCCAATCACAATAACAATTCAAGTAGTCAACCAATTATTTGGCATCTTAAAATCAAACATATATGGTAAACATCAAATTAACATGGGCATATACATGGAATTAGGAAAGTAACCCTAGTTACCTCAGTGAAACCAATTACTCTGCCTCTAGCTACTAAGAACACACCATGAGACATTCCCAAATTCGGATTTAAGTCATCAAGCCTAGAAAATTCAGTTTTTCACCTTCATCTCCTTGTAATTTCACAATAGTAGAACCCATTATGAAAATCTATCCTTAGGGACATTTTCTAGCAAAATAATACACAAAATAGACGGAAAATGCTTACCCAATCATCCATTTAACCTTCAACTCCAAAAATATTGTAACAATTATCCAAAAACCAAATTTCATCCTAAGAAGAGATGAAAATTCTCTGAATGACAAACCAATCATATCAAAATGTTGAGGAAGATAAGAGGGTCAAGTTATATAGAACCTACCTTGGCTAAATCTCCCTCCAATAGTGTAAATCTGAGCCAAAATGTTGAGAAACCCTAGCCCCTCTCCTAACATGCGAATTTCTTCTCTTGCCTTTTGTGTTTTCTACTGAATGGGGAGGGAGCTACTGAACCTTTAGGGTTATTAGGGGGAAATGGGCCAACCCATTAGCCCAAGGTCCATTTTAGCTCATTTCTAGTCATTGGGCCATTGCTTTATGAGGTGGGTTGTAGAAACTTTTGGGGTTAGAGAGGAATGTGCTGACCCAAAGGCCTAATTCCTTGTGGGTTCAGATTTTAGTTGGGTTGGGCCATGGATTCTAGAGTTGTATGGGTTAAATAGGGTTGGACCAAGTTTCAAGGGTCTATTATTCCAAATGGGCTGATGCTTAACATGTTGGGCCATGATATATGGGTTAGTTAAGTTCAAAATGGGTTGGGCTTCCCTGAGATTAGAGTTAGGTCATAATTAAATGAGACTGGGCCTTTAATAATGTTCTTGATACACATAATTTAATCATGGGCTTAAGTCACATTTAAATCCATAAATATTATCATACTTCTTAAAAATGGCCTAAGTAATAATTATTATGTTAAGATACCCAAATTTGTCATTTTCCTTGAGCCCTCTGAATAATTTCATAACCTCTAAATAATTACTATTAATTATTCTCGAGGTGTTACATTCTCTCCTCCCTTTAGGAATTTTGTCCTCAAAATTAGTCATACCTTATTTAATTAATGTTGGACAATTCTCCCTCATAACCTTCTCCTTGATAACTTGGATAGTCTTACCAGAGACTAGTCCTTTCCTACTACTTTCCTGGAGAGGATGTTCTTATCATGTTACTACTTCACTTGGTAACCATAATTCTATTCCCTCTAGTCAACCTACATCAAATAACATGTCAATCTAAGCATATTGTATTCCTTTTTTTTTTCGCAACTAAAGAGATCTTAACTAAGCTACACTTAATTATCTTATAGCAAGTTCTAGACACCTAGCTCAAATAAATCTCGATTTTCTCTCCGTTCGTAGCTTTTGTTTTGTTCTATTATGTCTCTTTCCTTTTTTTTTTCTCCTGCTACCCTCTCTTTTTTTGTTTTTTTAAATTTTTTTTTGGTTTTTGTTTTGATTCAACAATCGATCATTGAATGTTCATGTTAACTTCCTTTCCTTCTTAACTCTCAATCCATTTAAGAGATAACTCCTAGATACTTTAGCTTAACTCTCCTTAATAGTTGATACCAAGAACTACAAGGAATTCCACTTAGTTAGCCTTTTTAGTATTTATTCCACTAATAGCAACATAGGTACGTAACTTTATTTTATAATGAAGTTTCATTCGTCCTTCACTTAGATTACCTCGACATTTCTTTAGTCCAACCTTCTTAACCAAAATGGGTTTTACCTCTTACAGGTTCATCTAATCTAAGTTTTCAAGTCTTACATTTAACTATCTCATAAATTATTGCACACATTATCCTCATTTATTGTCCATTAGTAGAAGGTTCATTATTTCCATTAGACATATAGAATTCCCCTTTCATTTTCAATTAGTGCCTAAGATTCCTCCTCCTCATTTGTTCAGATTCCTAAGGGTCAAAACTAATAGAAAGTCTAATCTCACAACTAATCTCTTGAAGGCACCTAAACACTTTAGGTTCACCTTTCGCATAATCGAAATCAAACATAATCTTTCAAGCGAAAATAAACACGATATTTCAAGTCCAGATTATATTCCCTAATGAGGCTTGATTTCAAGGGTGAAAATGCCTTGTCTAGAGTATCAAGGTAATCTTTTAAGACTTAGGAAAAAGTTTCCTTAAATCTTATAAACTATAACTCTAGTGGATGTTTTATTAAATGACACAGCTTCAACAACTTGCCTATAACATTAGAAATTTCCAATTCATAATGATGGTTCATTATAGATAATCTAATCGTCATCCATAGGTGTAACCAGCATAGGAAAACCCTTAGTAGACCTCTTCTCTCTCTCTCTCTCTCGTTTTCTTGTCTTTTTTTTTTTTTTGCACTTGTAAAGGAATTACCACAATCACATATATGTGACTCTAAAGACTACCATTATTAATAAATCCCAATGTCTCATCTTGATTCTCAGTTACTACAAGCTTTAGTAGTCAACTTAATGGCATCTACACTTGTTTGAAATCAACTAAACATCTCCTTGGTTTTTATGCCATTATATAGTCCCAAAGGACTGCGCTTTCGTATCTTCTACCCCTAACTAAGATATTTTCATTCAAGTATATTCATTCTTCAATTAGTGTACTTCTTATCCTTCTTTTTTCCCCGATACTCTACATTTTCTTAAACCTTCTCCCATACAACTAAGTTTTTTTAAAAAATATTCTCTAATTTGGAAATTCATAATAATTCCTAAAGAGTAATGAGATAATATCGTGTCAACAAGGTTTAAGATCCTATCAACAAGATCTTATATTCATTAATGTAAAATCTAAGACCTTGTCAACAAGGTTCTTTGACAACAAGTACAAGGCTTTTTGACCATAAGTTATAGCATATAATATGAGATGGTATGACAGTTTTTGTCCTTACATAATGGCCTATGCCAACCACAACTAACTCTTTCGCTCCCTTAGAAGTTTTTAGGCCTCAATTCATGCCTAACTATTGGGAGTTGAATTAATATAATAAGGAGACTTAGGGAGTCTTTTCATTATCTAGCATTCCCTATTCATCAACGGATCAAGTAGGGATTTCCAATGAGAAAATTCAAGTATCATTTACTACTAGTTTTCACCCTTCCTTATCAGTCATAGTACTGAGGCTTTATTGTAATAGCATAAGTTAATTTCATTACTACCACCTTTCGTTCATTTCCCTCAGGTTATTATTCTAGATTAGGAGTCCTCTTTCAAAATTAGGGAGTTTTACTACTATAGTAAGTACTAGTCCATCTCAAATTCCCAATGTTGTCCTTATCCCCTTAATCACACCTCATGTGATACATGACAATAAGACTACTAATGGCAGAATCATACTTTGCCTTCAATATTAGCAAACAATTCTTTCCTGTGGCCATATACATGCTCATCATCCCATGATGACTGAATCTCAACCATTGGTACGCACACGGGTACCATTTTATTCTCTTTTTAGGTGGATCCTTATTATCAAGATCTCCTTTTTACCTTTTAGGTAGAAAGTCTACTTAGTCTAGTTTGACACTAATTTGGTGGTCAAAATTCATCAAATCATATCATAAGTGGCATGCCCTGCATGCCTCAAGCATCAAAGTTCTGAACAATGAGCACGACCCATATGCCTCTAGCACAAGGTGCTGTAGAATCCTATCTTACACTCCTTGAGTGTATTAGGCACGTAAAGTGTCTTTAACCACCACCCAAATGCACGTCAACATATAGCATAAGTAAACTAAATTACAAAAAAAAGACAACATGCATAAGCACCCCATGCCGATGCACCTTACCCTTATCACACTAAGGGGTTGTCTTTCTCCTTATCATAATCTCCTTCTTTTGCATAGTACACTAAGGGAGGAGCCTCAAAGCTCTTAAGATTCCTTCTAAAACATCATCTCCTTTAATCTCTTACTTTAAAGTCACTATCCCCCATTTAGAAATGGATTCGACAATCCTAATGGTTTCTTGCCCTCCTTTCTTATCATCATTAACTAAAGATGACTTACTCACTCCAATAGTTTGAATAAAACTATTTGAAATGCTCTTTAGCTCTTATTGCCCTTATTCATTAGGCCTAAATTGCAATAGCTAGGATTGAGTAATTGCATTCTTTATTAATTGGGATCAAGTAAGTGGGTTAGGACCTCTGTACCTATAAAGCTTCACCCTTGGGAACCTTTTAAAGTCTATATAGTTCTAACTTAGTATGAATTGTATATCACTTCATATATTTAGTCAATCACACTTATTTATTATACATTAGCTCCTAAACTTCCATTGTCAATTTCCTAATCATAAGTAAGGTCAACATATTACCTTTCTCTAAGGTTTTTATAGCTAGTCAGGTGTTTTACTCAGTTTTGTTACCTTCTAAGTTCTCAACATCACTCTAGATAGCCCTTGAAAAGTTTGAAATTTTTTTTAGGTAAAGAATTGCTACTCTTGTTGGAATCAGTTAACTACTTCGATAAGCCAATCAACTAGTCGGCCGTACCCAATTGACTTGCTTAATAAATGGTAGTTAACTGATCACAAATACTCTTAGTAGCTTTGCTCATCATCCTCATCAGTTACCTGGTCTTATTCATTTAGTCAACTAGCGCCTCATAGTGAGTGATTAGTGCATCTATTGCGTAGCCAGTTGGCAATAAGCCTTAACTAGTTGTTATCTAGACTGAGACCAGTAACCCAATCTCTGAAGAAAAAAAGGATAAAATTCTAGTCTTTTCATTGGCGTTAATAACCTTAAGTCTCAAAATTGGTATCACCAAAGTGTTATGAGGTAGAATCTCACTACACTCTATTATTCTCCGGGGCATACTTATTATGATAAGTGATGTTCTAAATAAAAATCAAGAAATAGCCATTTTAATCAAGCATTACAAGCCTCATATCATTTTCCTCTATATTTCCTTCCAGAACATAAAGCACAGCATTATATGTTCACATAATTATCTATTCTTTTGAGCTAATACTATGCCAAATATGCATCATGATTACCAAGCTTCAAACCATAAATTTTAAATTAGAACGATTTTTCTGAACCATTGCTCTGATACCAAATGAAATAATCCTAACTTTTAATCATCATAATTAAGGTTAAGTACGTAATTAATAATCATAAATCAAGGTTGAAAGTTATTACAACTGATTATATTCGAAAAATGTAAGGAAATTTGAACCTAGATGTTATTTGGGTCATTAATTAGACAACCATAATTATTTGAATGTGCAAGTGAATTTAATCACCAATAAGGAGCCTTTGATTCTTCTATCTATCAATTACAACTCACAAAAACCTCCTACAAGTATTTCTAAATCATTCCTTGGTATTACCATAAAAGAAACTAAGGTTTCCAGGTAAATATGATAAATTAAGCACCTTCATCGTAGCTAAATTCCCTTACACCACGGCCAATTACCCTTGGGCTCTACTCCTTACACCTTTACAAATTTGGCACATTTCGCCGTGCCCAAATATCCCTTTCGCTGCAGTTAAATACCCTCTGAAACACCCCCAGATCTACCTCTCAGACTTAGTCGCGGCTAACCTCACTGTTCGCCACGGCCAATTGCTCTCTATTTTTTTCTCTGGCAGCTTCGCCACATTTGGCTGAGGCCAATTAAATGTTGGCCATGGCCAATTACTAGAGGCCAATTAAATTTTAGTTGAGGCCAATTAAATTTTGGCCGCGGCCAATTCCCTTCTCTTCTTATAACTCCCAAGATTTCATCTCATGCTCTCCAATTCCCCTTCTAGTAACACTCTAGGCTACTTTAACTTAGTTTATGAAGATTTAATGTCTTTCTTTTAACTAATCTACCTAACACATCTATCATTACCCATTCAAAACTCAAATATGGATCCTTAACCTTCTAGCCACCATAAACCAGTGAGTTCATAGATCAATGACAGCAAAGAGCTCATACACTACTCACATTTCCATTCAAACATAAGTCCCATTAGAAATTTCATACATCACTAGTTTAAGTTGACATCTGATGTATCAAATGATTACAGTCCCTATGTTTGCCAATTCATGATGTAATACAGCAATTACATAAAGCTAGTAGTCTAGTTATACAAATATAATTTGACAAGATTTCTAAACCTACCTACTACTAAACCATATAATAAGTTTTCATTAATTTTCTCCTTGCCATTAAGAAGTCCGATCCCTTATAATGTTAGCCCACAATTGGGGTGAGATATACAATCTTAGTAACAAGAGGTAAATTTCATATATATGTACAGATTAATCAATACAATGGAATTTCATATCATCAATACCAGAACCATCAATTCAATTTACAAATGAATTAGTTGAGCTACCAATAACTACTGTCCCATACGAGCAATCATACATAACATGTTAATGGCCAATAACACCGGGAGTGGTCCATCCACAGCACCCACTCCATAATGAGCACAACTCGGACTCAGTGCATCTGGGGTTTGATCACAAGCCAATACTTGATCGAAGCACATGCATGGGTGGCAGGCGCACCACAGCTCCACCATGGACTCACAAGGTCCAATCACAATAACAATTCAAGTAGTTAACTAATCATTTGGTGTCTCAAAATCAAACATGTGTAGTAAACATCATATTAACTGGGCTTATACATGAAATTAGGAAAGTAACCCCAGTTACCACAATGAAGTTAATTACTCTGCCTTTAGCTACCAAGAACACACCATGAGATATTCCCAAATTTGGATTTAAGTCATCAAGCCCAGAAAATTTAGTTTTTCACCTTCATCTCCTTGTAATTTAGCATAATAGTAGAACCTATTATGAAAATCAACCCTTAGGGACATTTTCTAGCAAAATAATACACAAAATGGAAGGAAACTACTTACCTAATCATCCTTCTAACCTTCAACTCTGAAAATCTTGTAACAATCATCCAAAAACCATATTCATCCTAAGAAGAGATGAAAATTCTCTAAATGACAAACCAATTAGACCAAAATGTATAAGAAGATAAGAGGGTCAAGTTATATAGAACCTACCTTGGCTAAATCTCCCTCCAATAGTGCAAATCTGAGCCAAAATGTTGAGAAACCCTAGCCCCTCTCCTAACATACGAATTTCTTCTCTTGCCTTTTGTGTTTTCTACTGAATAGGGAGGGAGGCTGCTGAACCTTTAGGGTTATTAGGGGGAAATGGGCTAACCTATCAGCCCAAGGTCCATTTAAACTTATTTATAGTCATTGGGCCATTGCTTTGTGAGGTGGGTTACAGAAACTCTTAGGGTTAAGGAGGAATGTGCTGACCTAAAGGCCTAATTCCTTATGAGTTTAGATTTTAGTTAGGTTAGGCCATGGATTCTAGAGTTGCATGGGTTAAATAAGGGTTGGACCAAGTTTCAAAGGTCTATTATTCCAAATAGGCTGATGCTTAACATGTTGGGCCATGATATATGGGTTAGTTAGGTTCAAAATGGGTTAGGCTTTCCTAAGATTAGAGTTGGGTCATAATTAGATATGACTGGGCGTTTAATAATGTTCTTGACACACATAATTTAATCATAGGCCCAAGTCACATTTAAATCCATAAATATTATCATACTTCTTCAAAATGGCCCAAGTAATAATTATTATGTTAAGATACTCAAATTTGTCATTTTTCTTGAGCCTTCTCAACAATTTTATAACCTCTAAATAATTACTATTAATTATTCTTGGGATGTTGCAGGTAACCTCAGTTTGTCCATTAGTCAGAGAAAGAAAAGCAGGAGAGCTTTAATTGTGTTCCAACAAGTTTTTAAAGGATTTTCCAAAAATGGCTAACAAACATAACATCTCTATCTAACACAATAAAGGTAGGCAATCCATGCAAATGCACAATCTCTTAATAAAACAATTTGGCTAAGTAGGATACATTTGTAGTGTTGTTACATAGAATAAAGTGAGCCATCTGAGAAAATTTATCCACAACAACTAAAATAGAATCATGTCCTCGCGCTGTCTTAGGTAGACCTAAGACAAAGTCCATACTAAAGTCCTTCCAAGGTGTTTCAAGAATTGGTAAAGGCATATACAATCCTGTATTTTGTCACTTGGCCTTAGAAGTTTGGTATGTACGACATTGAGACAAAACTCTAGATATTTCACATTTTAAAGAAGGCCAATAGAATCAATCTTCCACTAAGGTGATGGTATTATCTCTATCAAAATGGCAAGCTAATCCTCTAGCATGTAATTCTTATATAACAAAATCTCTCATGAAGATGAAAAGAATGCACAACTTAGACCCTCAAAAGAGATAACCATCTTTAATGATAAATTATATGTGATTATGATGATGACTATCGCTAACATCTCAAAAAATAGTTCCAAAGTCAGGACAATTAGGATACTCATTTTTTAACCTATCAAATCCTACAATGCCAATACTTGTAGAGTGTAGAGTGGTGAGCATATAGCTTAGTGCATCAACCACTTTATTTTCTACTCCAGAATGATGTTTAACCATAAAAGTGAACTCTTGAAGAAATTCAACCTAAATGGCATGCCTAGCATTCAGGTGTCTTTAAGAATGAAAAAACTTAAGAGCTTGATGATTAGAATACAGGATAAATTGTTAGGGAAGAAGGTAAAATTTCCAATGTTCAAGGGTCCTAACAATTGTATAAAATTCTTTATCATATGTAGAATACCATGTTTTTAGCCTCATTAAGCTTTTTTACTAAAGAAAGCTACTGGATGACCTTCTTGACTAAGGACACCTCTAATCCCTACCCCATAAGTGTAATGTAACACCATATTCATTTAGGCTATCTCATATCATTTCTAGGCTTCCTTCCATGAATAACACAAGATTTCCAAGGAAAAGCCATTAAAAATTTCAATTAAATTACGTTATGTCGTGGATAAATTTTTCATTTCATATCTTGTGGACCATATGAAGTCATCCATCTCATTCTCATATTTAAATACACAAATAAAACTCCAAATTATCTCAAAAAGTGGCCAAGAACTTGAGCTAATGGAGTATATACACAAAATTCACAAGTGTAGCCTTGAGTTCGTGGTCCAGCTTTCTGTCATGAACTTTGAAAAATTATAACTAATTCTAGAAAAGTCAAAATTAAGTACACTATACTATTTTGAAAAGCTATAGATATCTACTTTATGCCAAAAATAATTCTAGACCAAACAGGAATGTCTAGCGATTAGAAATTGATGAAATAGTAACCAAGGTCGCCTGTCACTATTGGTACAATACCTAAATTTCAAAAATTCATATCTCCCTGCTTAGATGTCCAATTAGGTGATCTCAGTGGCCATAAAAAGCTTATTATGTCTAGTTTATGCTTGTAAAATTTCATGAATATTGGGCACCATTGGCCCTCAAATGACACAACACAAGAAACTAACCATATGAACAGTTCTTATACTAGAATAACAGAAAAATGGTAATTTTGAAAAATCATAATTAATTCCACATAGCTCTAAATAATCTGGTTTTCAGCTTCCCAAAAAGATCTGGATAAGATCTATATGCATGCCAAATTTCATGAGCAAATTCATTCATTTAGTCCAATCTTGACATTAGGTTGCAAAAATACTCTTTTGGTGTCTCCTAAGGGTCTCAAATGGTCCACATTGGCTTCTAAGACAACCATGGCCACTTGAGCATGTAAGAAAGCACCATAATGGTCTACTAAACATTTCTCAAAGGTGCACAAACCTAGATTTCACAAACTCACACTCTCACCCCGAGATATACATAAGAGTCCATAAGCTAGTTCTTGCCACTCAATGTCTAAATCATGCAATATCACACCTATGGCATCAAATCTCATTCATACATTAAGTATTAATGTAATTACATATGTTCATAACCTTATACATTATATACAATATTGGATAACTTCATATGCCATTCATATGGCTACAAAATAGGCATTTCCACACACTTGTTGTCAATCTCCTTCCTTTATGCTTAGTGGCTTCTACTCATCGGCTCACTTGGTCCACCTAGACATGTTAGATATGTGGGGAGGAAGAAATGAGATTTTAGAAATTCCAATAGCTCTTCTCTATTTCAACCATATATAAAGAATGCAAATCTAAGTCTAAAAATGTATGCATGGCTATCATGGGACATGTAATCATTCATGAAATATTTTTAGCATTCAAAAAGTCATACAAAATATACATAGGCTTGCCAAGAAAGTGGTTTAGCCTTACTCATTCTCTTTAAAGATTTTGGACTTGCCTCACCCTTTTTCTTAAAGTCTTCTAATTAAACCTTACTCTTAGGAGACTCTTGGTTTTACTTCAACTATTTTTTAGGTTCTTGACTCATCCTTACCATGACTAAAGGGCTTTTGGCTTCATCACACTCAAGCAAACCAAGGTAAGTTCACAAAGTATCACTTGAATGCATAATGTGACGACCCTAATTTCTTACCATAATAATTAAGGTTAAACACATGATTAATCACTATAGGTCATGAAGATATGGAAGAATTTAAACCTTAATGTGATTAGAGTCATCAATCATATGATTTCATACACTTATGATCATAAGGGAATTAAACATCCATTTATAAGCCTTGGATTCCATTACTCATCAATTATAACTCATCCTAATGACTCTAGATCATCTCTTATAGTTAACATATGGAAAACCAAGGTTTTCTAGTTAATATAAGTGTTTTAGCATGTTAGCCGCGGCCAAATTACCCTTAGCCGTGGCCAATTCCTTTCTGTTTTACCCCTTTCTTCATCACTAATATCGCCGCAGCGAGTTGGACCTTCGCCGCAGCCAACCTACATGGCGCCGCAGCGAAGAAGCCTCTTGGAGCTCCCTCGCTTGCCTCTCGATATTGGCCGCGGCCAATTTCTCCTTTCGCCGCGGCCAATTCCTCTCTAGAATGCTGGGGACATTTTCCCAAAAGTTCGCCGCAGTGAATTTCTCTCTGGATGACTTCCAATTTGACCTCTCACATTTCGTCGCGGCAAATTCCTCTCTAGCACTCTCCCTGGACGACTTCGCCTCTTTTGGCAGCGGCCAACTATATTTTAGCCACGGCAAAATCCCTTCTGAGCCTATAACTCTGAAATTCTTGCCTCTTACTTCCCACTCTCCCTTCATTAATACCCTAGGGCCCCTTTACCTTCATTTTGGGGCTCATTGCCCTTCGTTAGCCTAATTTCTCCAGCTAATCTATCCTTATTAGTTCAAGACCTAAGGGTCAATTCCCTTTCTCTAATTATCCTATAACAGCAAGTCCATATATCAGCAAGTTTGTAAAATAACAATAACATGAGTTCATAGTAATATATATCAAGATTTTATTTCCAATAATAAGCTATTTCAAACTTCAACAAGGCTCATAGCAAATATTATAAATCCATACATCAAATACCAATTTACAGTAAGGCCTACTCCTCAATAAGTACATGGTATATTATCAAAATACAAATTTCTACACTTGGCAATATAGATACATGATGATGCTACACAAGCCTTAACAAAAATTAGCATCTATCCTATTCTACTCGGACCAAGTGTAGCTCCCCCACACTGGGCCTCAGCTCATGGATGTTCATCCACTTGCTTACCCTTATCCTTACCCGAGGAACCTTCACCTGAAATTGTAATCCTATAAAACGGGGTGAGATATAAATCTCAGTAACTAAGATAATTCCATCATATAATCCAGTTTAATTAACATATATACATGAATCAAAATCAACATCAGAATCATATCAGTCATCTCAGCAAATGAAACGATTAGGCTATCATGATTACTATCCTATACTAGCAATCATATTTTTAACATGTTAAAGGCCATTAACACCGGGAGTGGCCCGTCCACGGCACCTACTCCCCATTGAGCACAACCAGGGCTCAGTGCATCTGGGGTTTGATCATAACCCGGTGTTCGATCGTAGCACATGCACGGGTGGCAACCGCACCACAGCTCCACCATGGACTCACAAGGTCCAATCATCATACAATAGATAGCCAATCAATTCATTCAACATTTCAAATCATTCATATACAGCAAATACGAAATTAAACAGATACATGCATGGAATTGATATAAACTCCGGTTACCTCACTTGTAGACAACTTGCAACAGCCACCAATGGTACAAAGTATTCCTATAACCATAGCACCAGATAATTACTACTCTAATTCATCATTAACGGTTACAACAAGTACCTAAGAAATTTAAATGCTATTAACTACCTTAAGAATATTTACTCAGCCACCACAAATCCTAAATTCGGATTTTAGTGTCCTCTACTACAAATCTCAATATTACACCTCAAAATCCTAAGCAAATTCATATGAAATTAATACCCATAATATAAATCAGCTATGGGGGTCTCAAACCAACAAAGAAAGCATTAAAATGGGGGGTTTAAACTCATCTAACACCAGCCCCAACCTCAACCCACGAATTTCATCAAGAAAACCCAAATAACCACATTTCAGATTTTGGGTAGGGTGAAAATCCTCCAAATGAAAAACTAATCGGACCAAATTAAAGAGAAAGATGAGGGGATTAAGTTGTATAACTATTACCTTGGCTAAATCTTGTTCTAAGTATGTGAAAATGCAGAATTCTTACCCCCAACCCTAGCCTCCTTCTCAACCTCTGAATTTTCTTTGTGTTTCAGTAAATGGGGGGAAAGTGGCTGAAGCATTAGGGTTTTAGGTGGGTTTAAGTTGGGTCAAAGGGCTGGGTCATGGGTTGCTCCAAGTCCAAACCCAATTGGGTTTCAGATTTTGCTTATTGGGCCAGTTTTCAATTGTTGGGCTGCAGAATTTCATTAGGCCAGTTTTTTATACATTGGGTTGCTGAAGTTTAATGGTGTTTGGGCCTAATTTGAAGGGCTCAAGGGCTTGGGTCTGCACAAGGGTAATTGAGCCTCCATTAGCCTCTTATCATGATTCATTAATTTGGGCCTAAATGTAAATCTCTATCCTAAATGATTTTCAAACCCATACTAATAATTTATCTCTTTAAAAATCCCCATTCACTTAACTTGCCCAATCATCCCATATTAATTATCTTTAATTAATCTAAATCTATGATTAACACCTTAATTAATCTCGGGGTGTTACACATAAAATAACATCATAGTACCATGGCATATGAATACATGCTAGAACATTTTTTCATAGTTTAACACATACATACACACATTCAAAGACAAGATAAACATCTATTCATGCATGAGAGAAAGAAGAAAGAGCTACCTTTGTCACAAATACACACTTTCTTCCTTGAAGTTAGTTCCTCTCCCATGGCCACACACACACAAGAAGGTGGGACTTGTTTCCTTTGGCCTAAACAGATAATATGGAAGCCAATTACACTCTTGGAACAAATTCTAAGGCTACATATTTATTTCAAGAGCTATGTTGTGCTTATGTCTCATTTATGGTTCCATAATGCATTTAATGAAGCAACCTTAGGAAAACATAATCTTGGCTCTACTGTTTCCATCTATTTATGATTCTTGACTCCTTCTAAGTCTCTTAGAGCTATCGTACAATTTATTTAAGGAGCCTAGCTAGGTATTGCTTCCTTAAGCCATAATATGGAACCTAAAGTTATATCTCACTATCTATGGCTTCTAAAATTTTTTCAAGGCTTCCTCTCATCCTCTTTCATCATATATGACTCAAAATCAAGTTTGGAACTAATTAAAACTATCCCTTGGTGTTTCATATAGCCTAAGCTGAGACTATGCACTATATGAACACCAAGTGAGTTTGCTTTATTTTCTTGATAGAAGATACATGTGAGAAGCCTTCTTGAGATCTTAGGAGCTCATCTAAACACTCATTTTGGCCTAGGAATTCTTGTATCAAAACAGAATTTTAAAGGAACACTTAAAACCTTAACTTTTCTATATTGAAATCTAATGGTTATTTGATTATTTCCTTTTGCATATTCTTGTTCTTCTCTCTCATTTTCCTAAGATTTACTCTTGATTTGGTTAGAAATTCTACCCCTTAGGGCTGGTCTTATATGGGTCGAAATATGCAAGAGGAAGAACAAGAAACATTAAGCTTGAAGCATGGCAAAATACCTTGGTTTCTTAGTTTTCTTTGCTTGATCTTCACTTTGCTAAGCTTTTCCTCTTGATTTTCAAAAATTCCCCCCTTAGGTCTGACCTCAAAACAGACCCAAAAGCTTTAATAAAACCATAGGAAAGAAGGGAAGATGGAGGAGAAGGAATTTACTAAAAAGAAACCAAGAACATCCATGAAAAACCATACATTTTCCTTGCTTTTTCTCTTCCCTTTCTCCTCTCCCTTGTGCGCCTCACTCCCTTGATTCTTTCTCTAACTTAAGGTAGAAATAAAATTAGCTAAAAGTGGGGTGTGGTCCTATATATAGCTAGGTTTAGGAAGTTGTTTCCAAAAATTCTAATTTTGTCCTTCAATCTTAGCATTTTTGTTTCTAGTTCATTTTAGCTCCTTTTTTAGAACTGTATTTACCATCATAAAATTTAGGTCCTCAATCTTATAAAATTCCTTTGGAATCATTTAATTAGAGCTAAAAACCTTCTCAAATGAAAGAGTTAAAGTTCAGGTCAACCGACGTTAGAAAACATACACCTGAGGGGTTTTAACTATCCCAGGGTTTCTTATAGCTTTCAAGGCCTCTGAGAACCATAGAGAACTCAAATTTTCCATTTAAAAGGCCCTCCTATAAGAATTTCAAAATTTACCCAAAATTACAAAAATGCCATTACGTTACGTAACTATTCCGTTAATTTCCGTCTAGTTATTTTAGCCTATGTTTTAGGGTACCTTTAGTCTCTTAAATTCATTATTTAATGTCTAAATCATCATTCTAATTTTTCTTGGCCTTAACCAATTCATTTCAAAAGATTTACTTTGAAAATGTATCAATTTCTGTCGTTTTAACGAAAATTAGACATTACATGCAACATTTGATTTCTCCGTAAACATACGAAACTCACCAAATATAAAAGGGAGTTCTTCAAATAGAATTATTTAAGGTCAAATAAAATTATAACAATAATCTAGACTTCAAATAATGAGGATCTAAGGCTAGAGGTGTCCTGAAAATAGAGCTAGAATAACAAAATGAAATTTAACAAAATGCAGTGGCATTTTTGTAATTTTAGGTACTTTTTAGAAAACTCAAAGGAGAGATTTTTAAATGAAAAAAATGAGTTTCTCAGGATTCTCAGAGGCCTTAAAAACTATAAGAACACCTAGAATGGTTAAAACCCCTCTAGTTTATATTTTAGAATAATGGTTGATTTGAACTTTGACCTCTTCATTTGAAAAAGTTTTAGATTCATTTTGAG
Source organism: Erythrophleum fordii (assembly GCA_032878935.1). Taxonomy (NCBI): domain Eukaryota; kingdom Viridiplantae; phylum Streptophyta; class Magnoliopsida; order Fabales; family Fabaceae; genus Erythrophleum; species Erythrophleum fordii. The sequence continues at coordinate 1,096,970 of JAVQMF010000049.1, read as the reverse complement.
TGATTGTAAAGGCATTTTATAAGTTAGAGAACCTAAATTTTATTATGGAAAAGACGGTTCTAAAAAAGGAGTTAAAATGAGCTTAAAATAAAAAAGCCAAAAAAGGGGACATAAATGGAATTTTTAAGAAAGAATGTCTAAGAAGCCTCCCTTATATATCATGTCCTCCTTCTCTTCTTCATATAACTAACTTATGTTCTACCTAAAAATAGAAGTGAAACTAGCCACAGAGGGCACACAAGAGAGAAGCCAAGAAGGGAGGAAAGACTAGCCAAAAAGGTAAGGAAATTCTTGGTTTTTCATGCACCTTCCTTCACCAAACTTGTTCTCCTTCTCCTTCTCTTTCTTCCTTTGGTTTGGATGACTTATTTGGGATTGATTTAGGGCTGGTTCAAAGGAGAGAACTCAAAATTTCAAGGAGAAGCTTGAAGCAATGATCTTGAAAAGGGCTTGAACATAAGGTAATTCCATAGCCTTTCATGCTCTCCTTGTTTACTCTTCCTCCATTAAGTTTTGGCCAGCTTAGAGCCCATTCTCTAAGGGATAATTTTTGACTTAACCAAGGAAGAAACATAGGTTTTGGAGTATGAGAAATAAGAATATGAAAAGAAATTCAAATAAGATGCTTTAGAAATCAAGTCAGCAAGATTAAGGATTTTATTTCACCATGATATGAAAGAAGCTTCCCAATGATAATTTAGGTTGTCTAAGAGAATGAATGAATTCTCAAGACACCTAGGAAGCCTCACATGTGCCAACTCCCTAAAGAAAGTGAAGCAAACTCTATAGATGTTGTATGCTTATATAGTTTCAGCCAAAATAGGACCATGTACCTAGAGAGTGCTTTAAATTATTCTAAAGCTAGGAAGGGACTAAATATGATAGGAGAACACCAAAGGAAGCCTTGGAATAAATTTAGAAACCACTTCTTGTGAGATGGAGGTTTGGGTTCCATTTTAAGGCATTAGAAGGCATTAGGAAGCAACTTGTATCTAGACTCTTTGAAATGAATTTGTGATGAGTCCAAGGAGTCCTAATAGAGTAAAGAGACCTATATTGAATGAGAGATGGGAGCCAAGATAATAAATTCCAATAGTTGCTCCATTTTGTCTTATATGGAAGCATAATAAAGTTAGATGAGAAAGTAGCTATGCATAGAGCTTGTAGAAGGTTAAAGCTTATTCCAATGATTTAAATATGCTTTGTTTGATGTGTCTAGGCCAAAAGAGTCTTTCACCGAAAAGGGGAAGACAAGTTCAAAGGAAAAATGTGTGACATTAATTTTAAGGTAACTCTCCAACCTTTCTCATATGCATGGCTTGGATGTTTATTTGTCTTTGAGTGCTTGTGTGTATGTTTGAATCATGAGAAATATTTCTAGCTATTACTTACAAGTTATAGTACCATTATGCTTCTTGAAATGTGTTTATGTATGCAAAGTGGCTTGAATGGGTATAGTGATGTCAAAAGTCCTTTAGCATGGGTGAGGATGAGCCAAAAGTCCTTAGAATTGGGTGAGATAAAGCCAAAAGTCTTAAGAAGAGTGAGGCTTAGTCAAAAATCATTTGAAAATGGGTGAGGCAATTCTACAAGTCCTTAAAAAGTTAGGTAAGGCTACACTAATGCCCTTGAAAGCCTATATTTGATATGTATGAGTTCACATGACCAAGAAAATGTTTTATGTATGTTCATGAAAGGTTTATATGACATACATGCATTGTAACACCTTAAAATTAATTAAGGTGTTAATCATGATTTTGGGATAATTAAGAATAATTAATATGGGATAATTGGGTAAGTTAAGTGAATAGAAATTTTAGAGAGATAAATTATTAATGTGGGTTTGGGATTTAATTAGGATAGAAACTTCATCTAGGCCAAAATTAATGTAGGAGATCATGATAAAAGGCTAATGGATGCCCACTAAGCTAGGTGCAAACCTAATTTGATTCAATGTGATAGAGGCCCAAGATCCACCTTGCATAGGCTCTTATAATCAGCCCAACACATGGAGCTGGCCCAACAAAGCTTACATCTAAAGCCATTTAAAGTTGGATACTTGGAGCAGCCCATGACCCACCTTAGACCTAACTTAAACCTAACTAAAACCCTAAATATTTCAGCCTTTTCCCCATTTTGCTGAAACACAAGAGAGAATTTCAGAGGTTTAAAGGGAGGCTAGGGTTTGGGGCAAGAAATTCATTATTTTCCACTTCTAGAGCAAGATTCAGCCAAGGTAATAGTTACATAACTTAATCCTCTTCTCTTTCTCTTCATTTTGGCCTAATTAGTTTTTCATTTGGAGTATTTCACCTACACCCAAAATCTGAAACTTGCCATTTGATGTTTCCATGGTGAAAATTCGTAGGCTGAGGCTAGGGCTGACATTAGGTAAGTATAAACTCTCTATTTTGATGCTTTCTTTGCTAGTTTGAGACCCCTAAAGCTTATTTATAATATGGGTGTTGTTTCTATACGAATTTACTTAGAATTTAAGGTGTTATTTTGAGGTTTCTAGGGTAGGAGCAACCGAATCTGAAATTTGGTTTTAGTGGTGATTGGGTAAGTGTTTCTGAGTAGTCCTATATAGCTTAACCATTTTTTTAAAGTGATGGGTTACTTATTCAAATTTTGATTAGGGATAGTAATGGTTTGGTTTTGTGTCCATAGGCTGAAGTAACATTCAATTGGCTCTTACAGGATTGGCTACAAGCGAGATAATTGGGACTATATTAATTCCATGTATATATCTATTTTGATTTCATATTTGTTGTACATGAATGATTTGAAATGTTGAATGAATTGGTTAGCTATCTATTATATTGTGATTGGACCTTGTGAGTCCATGGTGGAGTTGTGGTACGGTTGCCACCTGTGCATGTGCTTTGATCGAGCACCGGGTTATGATCAAACCCCAGATGCACTGAGCCCTGATTGTGCTCATTGGGGAGTAGGTGCCGTGGACGGGCCTCTCCCAGTGTTATTGATCTTTAATATATAGAAATATGATTGCTAGTATGTGATAGTAATAATGATAGTCTAATTGTTTCATTTACTGATATAGCTGGTATTTTTATGATACTTATGTGAAATCATGCATATATGTTAATTAAACTAGATTATATGATGGAATTTCCTTGGTTACTGAGATTCACATCTCACCTCATTTCATGGGATTAAACATTTTAGGTGAAAGTCCTTCAGGTAAGGTAAGGGCAAGCAAGTGGATGAACATCCACGAGCTGAAGCCTGGTGTGGGGAGCTACACTTGGTCCAAGTCAAATAGAGTAGATGCTAATTTTGTTAACCTTTATATAGCATCATCATGTATCTATATTGTCAAGTGTAAGAGTTTGTATTTTGATGACATAGAATGTAACCAATGAGAAATAGGCTTCATATTAGTTGTTGATGGATGTATGAGTTTATGACACTTATCATGGCTTATAAACCTGTGTTTTAACTGACAATTTGAGTAATGAAATCATGTGACATATGGATTGTGGATTTGAGCTGGCAATGCATGAATTATCTGATGAAAACATGATTGAATGACCATTGTGGGAAATTTATACATTTGCTGATATAAGACCAATGGATGAGTAGGAAAACCCACATTTAAATGTTAGATGGGTAATGATACAATGGATAGGGTAAATCAGCTAGATAAATACTATTAAAATCTCATAACAAGTGGAGAGTGGCCCTAGAGAGCCCCTAAATAGAGAGCGGGGAGTAGGAGACAAGATTTTAGGAGTTGTAGGATCAGAAGGTATTTTGCCGCAGCCAAAATGGGCTTAGCCGCGACCAATAGAGGCAAAATGTAAGAGGCTAAACTAGGAGTCGTCTAGAGGAAAATTCGCCGCGGTGAATTTTTATGAAAATGTCCCAAGTGTTCTAGAGAGGAATTAGCCATGGCTAACAAGGGAATTGGCTGCGGTCAATAACGAGAAGCGAGCAAGGTAAGTTCCAAGAGGCTTCCTCGCCGTGGCGAAGGTCCAACTCACTGCGACGATTAGTGACGATGCAAGGGGTGAAGCCGAGAGTAATTAGTTGCGGCTAAGTGTAATTTAGCCACGGCAAACGTCCTAAAACCTTTATATTAACTGGGAAATCTTGGTTTTTCATGTGGTAACCTCAAAAGATGACTTAGAAACATTGGTAGAAGATTCTTGTGAGTTGGAATCAATGGGTAATAGAATCAAAGGCTTATAAATGAATTTTTATTTCCCTGATGTATATAAGTGCTTGTAATTGTATGGTTGATGACTCTAATAACATTAAGGTTCAAATTTCCTCGCATTTTCACAACGTAATTAGTCGCAATGCCTTGTAATCCCAATCTATGATTATTAATCACATATTTAACCTTAATTACAATGATTAGAAATTAGGGTCGTCACATTCATTCTTTGACATGTATATGCATCATTATATATATTTGAAAAGGTAAGGAGCTATTGAGATTCTTTGAATCTCGCTTTTTCCCTCCATATGCCTAATTATGTGTAGGTGAACTAAACAGATTAAAGAATGGAGGCCAAAGGTCTTGAAGCATGGCACTTTGATAAAGGAGTAAAGAAATAGACATTTTAATAGCATATTGATATCAAGAATTGTAACCATGAAATGTATATATGATGTAAACCATTGAACATGTCCAAATGTATGTAAATATGATGTATGTGAAAGCCAAATAAATGAGAATGTGAGTTTTTGCCACTCATTTGCCTTTATGTCCATGTGTATGAATGCAAGTGGCAACATGAGATTTAACTATATGGTGATTTAGATCATTTGACATGGTAATTATGCTTTTGGATGTGCCCAAGTGGCTATAGAATGAGAAGTAAGCTTTTTGGTGACCATTATGTGTGCTAAACCAAAGCCTAACCAAATGAATGAGTTTTTCTATGAAATTTGGCCATCAAGTAAGTATCATCTAGAGTTTTTCATAGAGCTAAATAACACTCAAATTAGAGCTCTAAAGAATTTATTATGATTTTTCAAAGTTGGCTAAATTATGCAGAATTGGTATACTTATTGTTCATTTGGTCAGTTTGCTTCTCTATATCACACGTGGGTCAAATGGAGTCCAATACTTATAAAATTTTATAAAAATAAACTAGACATCATAATCTTTTCATGGCCACCTAGATCACCTCATTTGGACCTCTGTGGAGGAAGAACCAAATTTTTAAAGTTGCATGACAGTACCAATAATGTAACTTGACCTTTGGTATTGTTCCATCAATTTTCATAGGCTAAATGTAATTTTCTTGATATAGAACTATTTTTAATCATTCTAGAGCTTTCCAAAAAGCTATCATATGCATAATTTTAATTTTTTTAAAAATTATTTATGAATTTTCAAAGTTTACACCAGAAAGTTATGATAGCAAACCCAAGAACAACTTTCCATTTTTTTAGTGCACGACTCCAAATCCGTGGTCTATGAGATAAATTGTGATGTTTATGATATGATTGGATATGTAATGGATGAAAAAATGAAATTGATGAGTTCATATAGTCCTTAAAACTATGAATCATGTGTATGGCATCCCAATTACGCAATTCTCCATATGTAAAACTATATGTTTTCTTACAGGTCTTTTCTAATATGCATGAGATATGTTGAGATAACTTATGGGACAATTGTGTAAGAGCTAAGAGGTTAAGGTATTACAAGAAGCATCACAAATAATATTAAAAGGTTTAGTGAAGTCAAGCAAAGCTAGAATAGGGGCCTTAAGAAGTTTCTTTTTAATGGATTCAAAGGCTTTAGAGGCTGCAGAAGTTTATTGTAACTTATCCCTTTTTAAGCAATTAGTAATAGGGGATGTGATAGTACTAAATTCCTTAATGAACCATCTATTAAAGGAGGCTAGGCCATGAAAACTTCTTACCCTAAAAATTGATCTAGGTTCTGGCTATTCTTTAACGGCTTTAATTTTTTTAATATTAATAGCTATATCTTGTTCAGAAACTATAAACAAAAAAAAAAGGGAAAAGCAACTTGATTTTGGAGGAAAGAACACTTAGGGAGATTAATATAAAACTTCTCTTTATGTAAGGTGAGAAAGACTTGATAAAGGGGCCTACATGCTCCTCCTTAGACTAACTATAAACCAATATGTCATCAAAGTATATAATCAGAAATTTTCTTAAATACAGGCAAAAACTATGGTTCATCACTCTCATAAAAGTATTAGGGGCATTAGAGAGATCAAAAGGCATGACTAACCATTTATACAACCTATCTGAAGTCTTAAAAAAGCAGTTTTCCATTCATATCTAGGTTGGATCCTAATTTGGTGATAACCATTATAAAGATCAATTTTGGAAAACTAACTAGAGCCAGTTACCAAATCAAGCATGTCTTCTAGCCTATGTATAGGAAGCCTATACTTAATGGTGATTTTATTAATTGCTCGAAGTTATGTCTTTTTTAAGAGTTAAAAAGATATGCACAACATAGGGACTGAGGCTATGTTGGATGTACCCTCTTGTAAGCAATGCTTTAACTTACTTATTGATCTCTGCTCTATCCTTTGGGTTTATCTTATAATGTGTAGATTAGGGAGTAGAGATCTAGGGATCAAGTCAATAGAGTACTGAATATCTCTTAGAGGTGGGAGTTCATCTAGGGAAATATCCTGGAATTCTGTCAAAAGTTGGGTTATTTCACTAAGTGTATCATTTCTATATATTGAAGTGACCTTAAATGAAGTTTTGGGAATGAAGGCAAGTATTATATTAATCTATTTATTCTCATATTCAAATTGTTTGTGATTTAAGAGGTGAAAGTTATGGTTTTAATTCCTTTATCCTTTAGACTCAATATGGCTCTTAGGTTCAAAATTAGGTTTTGCAGGACATAATAGGATTGTTTTTCCCTGATATTTAAATGTATAAGTGTTTTCCCTGCCATGATTAGTAATATCATGGTCATAAAGCCATGACCTAATAAGATATGAGAAACAACGATATCTATGGTAATGATATCAAAAATAACCTCTTCTATATAGTGACCTAGTTGGAGGGAAACCCAACACTATTAAGTGATAGGTAAGGAGGTTTTATCTACCTAAGCAATATGAAAAGGCGTAAGGTGAGGTTCTAGCTTTAGGAAAAGCCTAATAATTCCTATTGTAGAAATTATGTTTTATCTACTACCCTTATCAATGAATAGTTTACATGGTTTGTCTTTACATTTCACAAAGGTGTTAAAAATAATAGTCCATTTCCATGAGTCATTTGGTAATGGAATAAATAGAATGTATCTTATCACACTAAGATATCCACATTCTTGGTTAAAACCATTAGTTAAAATTGCCTCATCAATATCAGAAGGACATTACCCAATCAACCTACAAGACAACTTGCTAATAATGTGTATAGCAAACCTCACTTTACACCTACTTGATAGCAAAACCATTTGAATAATGAGGTTTTACTTACCAAAAATGAAAATTCATAAGCAATTTGCTCCAAATTAGTTCCAACAAATTTTAAATGATGAAGCAAATTTCCCTCAGCAATTGGGACCCCATAAATAAGAAAAATGGCCAAAGTGACCATACTTAACCCCTTTACCATGCTATAAGTTAACATGGAAGTTTTAAGATTTAACAAGTGTATTGATTAATTACTTTGACCCCAAAACTCTCAAAAGAGCACAACCTACACAATTCTAAAATACCATAGGCAACTTTATGTAATGACAAGTAATTCTATACCTAAAAGGACTACCATCTTACACAAATATCAATATTTCCACTACTATAAAATTTCAGTAATTACTTCATTCATTGGCAAGTTTAACTATACATGTAAGATATATTTACAAACATGTTCTCATCATAATATTTACAACTCAACATTAAAAAATCATCACCTAGCTTAGTATCCATTTCCATGTACAATTCAAAATATCAAGTTCTATATCCTATATTAGCATTCATGTATGTACACGATTAGGATCCTAAAAGTAGGCCTTAAGGCCATGTAGTATTCAAATATCACATTTACAATCCCTCCAAAAGCTATACACTCACACAGAGGGTCATCAAAAGTTATAGTCATACATAAGCAACATCACTCTTTAGTTTTCGATCGAAGGTTCTTTGCCTTTACCTGAACCTTCTCTTGAATGAGATATACATCCTAGTAACTCATTGTTTTTTCCAAATATATTTAAGGCATCATGAATGAATATCAAACTAGACTAGCATGCAATGGCATAATCATATCATAAATACTTAACATAATAATGGCATACATGCATAAAGACTTAATTATTGGCCAATAATCTATGGGAAAACAATCTTAGTCTCAACCTAAGCTCAACGTTGCATTACCATAGGAGAGCATCCTTTATCTCCATCCAAACTTAACATCACATTACCATAAGAGAGTGCCCTCTATCTCCACCCAAGCTTAAGCTCAAATAATGCCATGGGAGAGCAATCTCTATCTCACCCCCGTTGAGTCATCAAATGTACCATGGGAGAGCAATCTTTGTCTCACCCAAGCTAAGTCATCAGATATACCATGGAAGAGCAACCTCTGCCTCACCTAAACTCAGTTAATCAAGCATATTATCATCATCAATTCAAACATAACTAATCTAGTTCAATGCAAATACATAAGGAAAGGCAAGGAGCTACCTACATAAACTATATAGCAAGTTCTATATCAATTCATTAGTAGTCAGTAATTTCAACTGGGTCTATTCTCAATCAAATAAATATATTCATGTTAATATCTATCTCAATGTTTTCTATTATCCAATCAACATAAAAGAAATAAATCTTTAATCTAACACTTACATTAATTACTTTTTTCAAGCTCATGTCTTTTGCTTTATTCATTGCCAATACCAAATCTTTGAATTTCTCAAGTTCTCTAGTTTTTTAGTCAAGCTCCAATAATTTAGCCAAGGCAAAGAAAACAATATTTCAATTTTCAATCTAAATTCCAATTTAGTCATCCATGACAAAGAGGCTAATTTAAGGGATTACTAACCAATTTCAAGCTTCTATTTTCATCATTCTTATAAGCTAATCCCAATTTCTCATAGCAAGTATTCCCATGTCTTTGATGTCCACTTTTTAGCCAAAATAAAAACAAAACATACTTAAGTCACAATTCCCCACTTCATTTGAAAACTAAAACTGAAAAGACCAAAGAATGAAAAACAATTATCTTATTAATTCCCTTTTAATTTCAATATTCTTCAAGCAAGTTTCCAAGTTTCCCTCAAAATTGCAACTTCCTTCCCTTTTTGCTTTCTTGATTCTTGGCCTAAACACATAAGAAGACAACCATTCAATTCAAATTCTCACAAAATCGAAATACAAAGAGCGCCAAGATGAAGGATTTACCTTGTTTTAAGACTCCTTTCCCTTTCTTGACCAAAAATCACGTTTCAACCATGAACCCTACCAATTCTGATCATTCAAAACTTTCATCATTTCAAAAATTATTCAAACCATGAGAGAGAGAAAGAGGAGTCGAATAGTTTTCGTGAAGGTTACCTTGGCAAGCCCTTAAAGTTTCCCCTCCATGCAAGCTTCCAAATTTTCACGCAAATATGAATGAGTTCTCTCCAACTCTCCCTTTGTTTCTCTCCTCTCTCCTCCAATCACGATGGCTAAGGGAGAGTGAGTAGATTATGTAATATGATGTGATGGTTATATAGTTAAGTGATTTGATGTATTGAATATGGGCCAATGCCACTTAGGCCCAAACTTTGGGGTTGACACTTTTGTGATGCTCTAGCAAATTTTAAGTTGGATTTAATTAGCTTCACTTTATCATACTTAATTTTTTAACTACCTTATCCATTTTTAAATTAATTAAACCCCTTTCTTAATAAATTTGCTAATTATTAACTAGCCAAGATATTACAGATGTCAAATTATATCTAATAGATTTCCCTTGATCCTAATCAATTGGATTCTTAGTAGCTCTCTCTCTAATCAATTTAGTTAGATTTAAGGATAATTTTACCTCATTTAAGTTTCCTAATTCATACTATTCTAATTCTCCATAAATTCTTAATCAAGAACCATTTCTCAATAACTGTATTTATATTTATTCAATGCATCATACTTCAGTTCATTAGAATCTGTTTTCGAAGACACTTCATCTTTCGAAATCCTCATTCCTTGATACTATTTTTCACTAGGTAATTATTAAGGCGTTACACATATATGTACACACACATTTTGTTCATAAATTTAATGAGCTAAGCCAAATTTGAGTTTTTTATCAACTGAATTTCAGTAGTTCATGAATAACTCTTGTTTTTTGTAATAATCTTTTACAATAGTTGTGAATACTAATATCTTTGGAAAATATTATAGTTTATCAATAAATCAGATAACTTTACAGCAAAAATCAAATGTATATATATTTTTTATAAAAAAAATTAATAAGCACAATGGATTTTCCCTTTCATTTATTTGATATAAATTCTCGTTATTGTCATTGTAAAAATGGATTTTATAGTTATCAATTGAATTTATAATGTTTTCCTAAACGACTCCAATAACATTAATTAAAAATGTCAAAAAATAAGGATAGAACAAAAAGAAACACATTTGTTAAGGCATTAATTATTATTTCCATGCTTGGTTCATAAAAATTTTCAAAATCACGTATTTTAAATTTATTATTATTATTATTATTATTATCGTTATTAAGACATTAATTATTATTTTTTAATTTATTTATTATTTTATTTATACTTTATATTTAAAATAATATTTTTTATATTATTAAAATTTACAAATCTTTTTATTTTATTTTTATTTTGTTTGAAGGGAGATCAAACCATATCCGAACGAAAATGTCACGCGTCCAGCCGTTCACCAACTGAGCTTAGGTAGAACAAAAAGAAAGTCACCTCATCAGCCAGCCGCAGTCCACAAGGGCCTTCCGGCGGCACAAGTATCTCTTCCACCTCACGGACCAACCCAGGGATCAATCTCCGGCGGGTTCTGCCGCCGAATCCATGACCCTGACCCGATCCGAACATCCAATAGCTACTGAACCCGAGGACGAGAATCGAAATCCCTCGGGAGCTACAGCCATGAGGCTCATAGTGCCTCTCCAAGGCGTGGTCCAAGGCAGGGGAGGCCTTCTTCTGGGTTCTCTCATCCCCTGTGCTCTCTTCTACTTCCTCCAACTCTATCTCAAACGGAACCGTTCCAAAAATTCCTCCAATCCTCCGTCTCCGTCTGCATCGTCCCCGAATCTCACGGACCTCCCGCGATCGTCGTCCCGCTCCAATTTGTCCAGCCGTGGATCCATTGGCCGGGTTCGAGTGTCCTCCCTTGCGAGTATGATTGCTAAACCTGATTCTTCGCCATATTACATTGGGTTGGATAAAGTGTCTCAGGATCCCTACGATGGATTGAACAACCCGGATGGTATAATTCAGCTCGGCTTGTCCGATAACAAGGTTGGTTTTAGTTTAGCTTAGCTTATTCCGTGTGTTAATCCGATCGACTTGGCCTTTTTATTTTTGTGGGCTTTGAGCTAAACTGAAGCTTTCGTTCGTGGTAGTTGTGCTTGGATTTAATTGAGAAATGGATATCAGCGAACTTGAAGAAATCGCTTATGGAAACCGATGATGTCACTTTGAGTGTCAATGGCATTGCATTATACCAGCCATTTGATGGATTGGAGGAACTGAAAGTGGTAAAATAAATTCTGCAAGTAGTTAAGTTCTATAGGGGCAGTTTGATTCCGCATTACACTTGAAAGATGCTGGCATGTTGGAACTTAGTATTTCTAGTTTGCTCATTCTAATTCTGAAAGCCTATTCAATGTTGATGAGCATATTTATGATTATTGTTATATATATATATATATATTTACAATTATAACAATCTTGTTCTGGATTGTGAGTTGTATAATTCAGTTTTCCTTTTTTACTGTATGCCTGTATCGACTTCTGTTAGGGGACAGTTGCCTTTGTGCTGGTAATAATTGTGTTTTGTGTTGTTATTCTGCTGTCAGTTATTAATAATTGCTAATTTGTATTATTAACGTTAGTGTAACTTTCTTCTCAAAAGCTAAATCAAGAACTTGAACGTGTGAAGCCAATATATTTCCTGGCTACCCTTTTACAGAAAATTGATATGTACATCTTGCTGTACAAAACAGGCATTTTGCTTCTTCAGTAATGGAGTCATTTGCTCCCTCCCTATGCTGGGAATAGAAAGTCAAATGTGTCCTGAGCTTGTTAATTTGATAGTTATATTGTAATTCATCTAAGCTTGTGCCATTGTTATATTTGATAGATTCAATTTTTTATTATTTCTTTTCACTTTGCAGGCCATGTCACATTTTATGTCTCAGGTAATGGGAGGGTCAGTGAAATTTGACCCATCTAATATTGTATTAACATCTGGTGCTACTCCTGCAATTGAGATACTATCCTTCTGCTTGGCTGACCATGGAAATGCACTCCTTGTCCCCACACCTTATTATCCGGGGTAAGTGATGGCATGACACCTTTTAAACATGTAATTCTTCTTACTTGTGTAGTTCTGAAAGCTGACTTTGAAAAGAAAATATGTAGTTTTGACAGGGATGTCAGATGGCGAACAGGAGTGGATCTGATTCCTGTTCATTGTCGTAGTACCGACAATTTCAGTTTAAGTATCACTGCTCTTGAACAAGCATATAGTCAAGCGAGAAAACGAGGAGTTAAAGTTCGTGGAATTCTCATTTGCAACCCTTCAAATCCTGTTGGCAACCTGCTGTCGCAGGACATGCTTTACAGTCTTCTAGAATTTGCCCAGGAGAAGAATATTCATATAATTTCAGATGAACTATATGCAGGCTCCATATATGGAAGTGAGAAGTTTGTGAGTTTAGCTGAAATTCTTGATTTAGAATATATAGACAAGAGCCGGGTTCATATAATATATGGCCTGTCAAAAGACCTCTCTCTTCCTGGCTTTAGAGTTGGGGTTATATATTCATTTAACAAGAGTGTTTTGGCTGCTGCTAGGAAGTTAACTAGATTTTGCTCTGTATCTGCTCCAACCCAGCGCCTAGTTGCTTCAATGCTTTCAGATGAAAGATTTATTCAGGAGTACTTTGATACCAACCGGAAGAGAATCAGAGAAATTCACGAAGAATTTGAGGCTGGTTTAAATAAACTAGGGATCAAGTGTGCTAAGTGCAGTGCTGGTGTGTTCTGTTGGGCGGATATGAGTGGATTAATCCGACCATACAGTGAGAAAGGGGAACTTGACTTATGGGAGAAGTTTCTAGGTGTTGCCAAGATCAATATAACTCCAGGATCAGCTTGTCATTGCATAGAACCAGGATGGTTTCGTATTTGTTTTACTACTTTAGCTTTGGAGGATATTCCTTTAATTATTGAACGGATTAGGAGAGTTGTTGAAACTTGTAAAACGTCTGGTTGAAGTCTTATGATTTTATTCACATATATGGTAATGCTTGATGTTGCTCTCAGAAGCTGCCCCATCTTAGAAAAATTTGAATGAGTCTATACATTTCTAGCTATAGAGTTAAGTTGTCGTGCAGAATCCTGGTTTTGTTTCCTTGCAGAAGTAAATCCACATTCTCAACCGGGAAAACACATAATTCACAAGACACTTACAGAGGTTGATTTTAAATCAATGGGCAAATAAGCATGTTTAACTACCCGTTTTCAGTCTTGGGAAGTACTTTCTCTTCAGAAGTCCTTCAGTCATCTTGCTGCTAGTTGCAAATGTAAAGCATCCAAAATCGTTAACTGCTTTGATTTTCTGCTCGATTCATACCGGAAAAGAGTCAAAGATGGTTTGACATTTACTTTTGTGCTAGAGCCTTCCGAGATGATGTTATATAGTTTTCATTTTTCTATATGCAAAGATCCAACGTTAGTATGCTGTTTCGTGAACATTGTGATCATAACGGTCGTTGCAACTTGCAGGCAACAGAGTATGCAGAAGCAGAGGATGATGCTACATCAACGAGCTCTGCTTCTGGGTTTGGGGGTACTGATTATACCGACCTCTGAGAAAGCAGGAAGAGGCTTTCAAGGCCTTATACTTGCCATACAAAGAAAACTGACGCATTTGGTTTGTGTTGACTTTTAGGAACCTGGCTAAGTGAAGGACTAATGGGTTTTAGTCTTTCTTAGGAACTCTAAAACTGAACATGGTTCCTTAACCTGCTTCTTCCATTCTATTTGATTAACTTTCTCGTGACTAGTGAGTGCTATGTTTTCATTGCTCTTGTACATTGCTATAGTTGTACCAGCGTTACTAGTTTCCAGTTTCTATTAATGTTTGTGGACTGAACCTTCTTGTGCTCCTGGAGATTATTCACGTCTACCCTACCTCCTACTGTGTGTCCGGCAAGTTCCCAGCTGCGGGGCTTGGAGGCTTTGAGTTCTGCCCCGGAAACACTTAGAATCATCCATATATAATCCAGGGCTAGAATTAATTTTAGATTTAATTGTTTTTTAATTCTTATATTTTATTTAAGAAAATAATTTAGTTCATATAGTTTAAATCAGTTATAGTTTATTTATCATAGTCATAGTAGCCTATGATTTTAATCCGATCAATCTTGCACTTTTCATTATTTAAAAAACTATATAATTGAAGGAAAAAATGTCATATTTAGTCTCCCTCAATTAAGGATTCACTACAAAATTAGTATATGAGCTTTAAAATACAATCAAAAAATTCCTTTAATTTTGGATTAAAATGAGAATGCTAGATTTCAAATAAAATTAGTTACAAGAGGCCTTTCCTTACTTCATTAGCTAGGTGGGATCTCTGTTATGCTCGGACTTCTCATTTCCATTGCTATATAATTGCCACTTTACCAAACATCAAAATAGAAAGGTACTGCTGTTCTTTTCCATGTTATCTTAAGTGTGATTTTAGATCACACGATTCTATTCCATTTTCATTTTAATTCTCTTTTCCATTTCTTAAAAAATCTTTCCATTCTACCATACACAATCTTAGTCTTTGTTGTGAAGGTACAAACCAATTAGGAAGGAAGATTTGTTATAGATTATTTTTCAATCTTCTTACTTCCTACAATTTTCCAACTATGATGGGCTCCTTAACTCAGTGCATTCTAAAGTAAAATCATCTACAAGTCACAACAAGAAAACTGACTTACAGGGACCTGTTTTTAGATGATTATCCAAATCGTTGCTAACATTCCAAAAAAAATTTAAACATCATGACATTTCTTCATTAAAATGTACCTAATATTTTTAGGCAAAAATACACTTTTTGTCTCTTAATTTTATGTCGCTTAATTTTATCTAAGATTTCAAGTTTGTTCATTTATTTAATTTGATTCTAATTTAGTCATTTAACTTATCTTATATTTTTCTTTTATCTTTGAATTTCATTTGATTCTAATTTAATCTCTTAATTTTACCTCATATTTCACTTCAGTCTTTTAATTTCATTTCATCGTAATTTAGTCTCTTAACTTTCAAAAGCCAAATAAATATTTCCTTTTTCTAACACTATTAAATTAAAATGCTTAACAAAAAAGTTGTGTGTGATTTTTTGATGACTTAACTCTAATAACTTCTTGTCAATTTGGATTTATATGTTATAATATCCTTTTTTATTACCATTAGGATGGGGATAACTAAAATGATAGGGGAGTAAATTGGAACAAAATAAAATTAAAAGATGAAAGTGAAACTTGAGGGCCAAATGAAGTTCAAGGACAAAATTAAAATTTAAGTTAAAATTAAGGGGCAAAATTGGAACACAATGAAGTTAAGATACGAAAGTGAAATTTGAGATAAAGCTAAAAGATAGAATTGGAACAAAATAAAGTTAAGGAATGAAAGTGAAACCTAAAATGAGGTTAAGTGATTAAAAGTGTATTTGAGAGTTTTAAAAAAACTTAAAATATCCTTCAGCCATACTAGGAGAAAAGGAAAAAAAAAAAAAACTTCTTACAGTCACTTTCTCTTGAATCATGCTTTCTCGCACTTGCTTTCACTCTCTTGCACACTTTGAATGGGGCTATTTTTTTAATCTTAATATCACCCAAACAAAATAGCATCAAATCCTACACCATTGCATCCATATGCTATACACATTTTTCTTTTAAATTATGGGTGTCTTCGCCTAATTGAGGGTAAGACACTTTTTTTTTTAATCAATAGCGACGCTAGTCCAGATTTAATTGAGGCCAAGATTGGCCTTAAATTTTTTTTAGGCTTTGATTCAATCTTAGCCTTATGTAGACTAAGACTAATCTATATCCAATTTTGTTAAGGATGAGCTTATAATACATCTTATTTGGCTATTTAAACACATCGTTATTAACATTTATAATCTCTCTTACATATGTAATATGATATAACAAGTAAAATATTGCAAAATCCAATTGAGCTTTTAAAAATTACATTAATATTATTTGTGATGGTAAATTAATAACCAAAAGTAGATAACAAATTGAACTAATGTAGTGTTAGATATTTTTCTTGTTATCAAATTTTAAAAAAAGAGTTGCAAAATTTTACAAATATAATAATAAAAAAAGAATACCTATTCATCAAAGTAATGGCTTATTATGCCATAATGAAACCTTCTTTTTAGTTGTTATAGTCACCACTACATCAATTGTTCTTCTTCTTCTTCCTCTAAAGTCTCATTGTGCCAATGCAGGGTATAGGAAAAGGAGGCAATACCTCCAACTAGCATGAATAAGCTATTGCATTAATGCCATCATGATACTAACCCATGTCCTCCATAATGGGTGCCCTAACTAACATGTAGTCATGAATTTTTTTCCCAACTTGCTTTTCAAAAATGTTGGCCTTGGTAAATGAGGTGTTGATGGAGTAGATTGGGATACCATCATGTCTTGCTTTTTGTCAAGTGCATGTAGTATGGTCTTGCAATCCTAGCTCACTGTCTCCTTGAAATCCTTATAATTAACTAGTGGAGGATCATGCACAGTGAGCTTATACAAACCCTCTAAAAGATCAGCTTTAAAAAATATAAAATGTTCAATGTTTAAATAATATGTATTTAGAAAAAGAAAAAGCGATGGTTACAAGTATCTAAAAGTTTATCATGAAGCCAGCAACACTATTTGTGGGATGGATCCACTGCTGGGTGCATCTCTTATACTATCTTATGTACTTAAAGGCATGATTCATAGGCTTTATAAATATATCAATCAAGCTAGAGCATCATGCCATCCATTCCAAGCCACAATAAATACTATGTACTCATCTTTTGTTGTTTTTCCTCTAAGATATATGGGATGATAGAGGCCTAAATTGCTTAGTTAACTTAAGATTGGTAGCTACTTACCAAATTGGTAGAGCACATGATTAGGATGGTGCCATTCGACAATGTAAAAACAAATTAGGAGGACCAAAGCGAGTTAGATATCTGGTAACACCAAGCAATATTCTAGAATCAGCTACTGCATACTTGATGTATCATATGGGTATTAAATAATCTATAAATACACTTTAAACATAAATAAATATACCATTTGACATAATGATGAATATATATATGTTCATATAAGGTGACAAGCCTAATTGTTTCTCATCTTATTTGGTAATATCCTATACTATCGTATAACTTTGTCACTTGAATAAGGAGGTTGCTCAACATTCTTTCATCTATATAGATTATGAGCAAATATATTATTCAAACAATAAGTAATAAATGGAAACTTAATGAACAAAACTATCTAAGTTGTAACTATATTTCATATTTGAACCTTAAAGGTAGTTGTAGAGGATAATGAGCCATACGAGGATCTGGCATTGAAGGTCTCTTTGGTGCTTGCATAAGGAATTGATTACATGCCTACAAGTGTAATAATGGTAAGAATCCATCTATATTTTGCTACTCATAGTTTTTAACATTGCAAAGCTCCTTGTATAGGTAATGTGACAACTTTAATCCCCAACTATTCTATCTAGTTGCTTCAAAATCAATGAACAATAGGAGGTACATCAGATATAGCTTGTGGCTCAACTTATTTGGTATTAGATAACCTTATATCAACCTAACTATATAGGCATGCTTGAAGCATTGTACATCATCATCACTTACATCCTTTGATAGTTAGGTAAAGTGCTTGGTGAGATAACATGCTCAATCTCTGACCATCAAGCTTCTTGGCCAATGGTTTAATTCCATGAATGCATTTGCATAGGCCAGCTTAATCATAGTTTGTTGGACTTAAGATGGGTGTGGTGTCACTAAGCAGACCTAACTGCATGTCATTATCTTTAACGATGATGGTACACTCTCTATGAGTTGTGTTAAAGGTATATGTCTCAAAATGCCACCTCTCCACAAGTGTTGAAATAAGTGATAGATTGAACTTGAAGTGCCTAAGTGAATGTACTCATAGAAGCTAGCTTGTTAGAGATAGTCTATGACAGTTGGGGGTGGATCAAATAAATGATTCTCATGTAAAACATGTCATGGGCAAAGCGTAGCATCCTAAAATTTATTAAGAGTAATTATAAAGAATTAAGGAATTATCATAAGGAATTTAGGAAGATTATTAAAAATTAGAATTTTTACGAAAAAGAATCATTCTAGGCATCTTTCAGTTTTTGTGGAAAATAAAATATTATTGTAGACTTGAATTTAATTAGGTTAAAAATTTTATTTAGGCCCCATGATTAATTTAAATGTGTCAAGGATAAATTATGGAGGCCTAATTTTAGTTTTTATGGAGACCCAATGTAATATCCAATTTTTATTAAATGACCAAAATGGGTATGTTTTCAAGCAAGTCCCAAAAAATAAATTAGTTAAGGTCCTGAAAAATTTAAGTAGCATTCTAGACTCCTAAAAATAAGAATCTTAGGCTCAGATGGAAAGAAAAACGAAGCTAGAATGAAGAAATGAAATGTAATGAAAGACTTACGAAACATAATGGCATTTTTGTAATTTTGAGTAAATTTTGGAATTCACATAGTAGGGCTTTTTAAATGAAAGTTTTGAGTTCTCTGGGCTTCTCAAAGGCCCTAAAAATCATGAGAAGTTTCGGGACAGTTAAAACCTTTCTAGTAGACGTTTTCAAACAACAGTGAACCCAAACTTTGACAAATTCGTTTGAGAAGGTTTTAGCTCTGATTTGAGTGATTTCAAAAGAACTTTACTAAATTGGGAATCTAAATTTTATAATGGAAAATATGGTTCTAAAAAAGGAGCTAAAATGAACTAGAAACAAAAATGTTAATACAAAAGGGCAAAATTAGGATTTTTAAAAAGTCTTTCTTAGACTCCACCTATATATATAGGGCGCCCCACCTTATCACTCACTTAACCACATATGTTTCTGCCCTAAATCAGAGGAGGAACCCTAAGAGTGAGGCACACAAGAGGAAGAGGAAGAGAAGGAGAAAGACAAGGCAAAAGGTATGGATTCTTGGTTGTTTTTCATGCTTTTTCCTTGGCAAACCTCTTCTCCTCCATTTCCCCTTCTTCCCTATGGTTTTATTGAAGTTTATGGATCTGTTTTGAGGGAAGAACATAGGGGAAAATTCGGATTTGAAGAGAGGAGACCAAAGAAAGGAAGAATCAAGCAAGAAAACAAGGAAAACAAGGTAAATCTTCCTTCCATGGTAGCCACCTCTTGCTTCCTTCTTCTCCTTGGTTAGTCCCAGTCATAAAGCTTCAAGAGGGCTTACATTTTGGGTAGAACCAAGGGTTAATCTTAGGAAAAGGAGTATGGAGAATAAGAATAAAGAAAGGGAATTAACAAATAACCATGAAAATTCAAGATAGCAAATCTAAGGTTTTAAGTGTTTCTTACAAAATCTGTTTTGATACAATGATTTTTTGGCCTAAATGAATGTTTAAATAAGCTCCCAAGATCCCCAAGAGGCTCCGCATATGCATCTTGCACCAAGAAAATAAAGCAAAGTCTATTGGTGCCCTTATACTTCATAGTCTCAAAATAAAGAGGATGAGGTACCTAGGGATAGTTGTAATATGTTCCAAGCCCATTTTTGAGTCATATATGATGAGTGAAGATTAGGCGAAACCTTGGAAAAAATTTAGAAATAATAGAAAGTGAGATGGCCTTATATGTTCCATAATATGATCTAAGGAAGTAACATGTAGTTAGGCTCTTTGTTTTAATTGTGTGATGACTCCAAGAGACTTAAAAGGAGTCAATAATCATAAATGAAAGGAAAGAATGGAGCCTAGAACTCATTTGATGATTGTTGCTTCATTAGGTGCATTCTTGGAATCATAAAGAGGTTAATAGACCAAGTTAATGTTTCAGGAGGATATATAACTTTAGAAATGATTCCATGAATTTAATTGGCTTCTATAAATTGTGGCCAAGAGAAATCAATTCCACACCCTTGTGTATGTGAGGCCGAGGAAAGGAGCATTGTTTCAAGAAGAAAAGTGTGTGGCTGCATCAAAGGTAGCTCACTCCTCCTTCTCTCATGCATGAATATATGGTTGACTTGTCTTTAAATGTTTGTATGTGTGTTTCAAGTTAGGAAAATTATTCTAGCATGAGCTCTTATTCTATGGTACCATGATGATGCATTATATTTTCAAATGATGTTTCTTATGTTTGCTTGAGTATGGAGAAGCCAAGAACTCTTAGCTATAGTGAAGATGAGTCAAGAACCCTTAGAAATGGTTGAGACAAAGTGAAGTATCTCCCAAGAGTGAGGTTGAGCCAAAACCTCCTTGAGAAAATGGGCGAGGCAAGTCCAAAATCCATAAGTGAATGGGTGAGGTTAATCCACTTACATGGCAAGCTTATGGATACTTTGTATGACTTACTCACATATCAAGATGCATCTTGAATGATCATGTCATCCATTATGCTCATACATGCATTTTCAAGACTTATTTTGCATATTTTATGTATGATTGAAGATATAAGTTATTGGGATTCTTTGAATCTCATTCCCTTCTCTTCAGTGTTCTACCTGCTAGGTGGACTAAGTAGATAAGGTAATGAGAGCCAACAACTTGGAAGATAAGAGATTGACAACAATTTGCATAGATTTTGCTTCTTTATAGCCATATGAGTGGCAAATGTTGTAATATATTATTGTATATGTCCTATTACATTATGAACATGTATAATTATGTTAATGTATCATGTACAAATGAGATTTAATGTTAGATGTATGGTGCAGTGCATTTTAAGTATGGAACGGTAAGACTAGCATTATGTAACCTTATGTATAACTTGGGGTGGATGAGTGTGTTTGAGAAATCTGGGTTTGTGCACCTTTAAGACAAGTTTAGAATGTCATTTTGGTGCATTCCCACATGATCAAGTGGCCACATAAGCTTAGGAAGCAAAATTGGACACTTTGATGCTAGTAGAGACCATAAAAATGACCAAACCAGAACCCTATAGCACAAACTGACCTAATAGATTAATCTTCCTATGAAATTTGGCAAAAAATGTAGAATGCATTGAGAGCTTTTTGTGAAGCTAAAGTTCAGAAAAGTTGGAGCTCTATAGAATTAGTTATGAATTTTCAAAGTTTATGATAGTAACTTGTGACAGTAGCCCAGACAGCTAAGACGTTGGATGCTTTTTGAATGCCAAACGTCTTCTACTTGATTTTTCATGACCTAAAATTATTTTTAGCATAAAATTAGATATCTGTAACTTTCTAGAATGGTAAAGAATGCATGATTTAAATGTTTCTAAAATTAGTTATGATTTTTCAAAGTTTACGACAAAAAACATGAAATTTTGGGCGAAGCTGCATTATGGTATTTTATGTGTTTCTTTTACTTGCACGAGTTCTTAGCCACTTCCTTGGATGGTTTTGAGTTGTATTAGTATAATTAAATATGAGACTGAGTTAAATGAGTTCATATGGTCCACGGGACATCGAATAAAAAGTTCATACCCTACGCAACGTGAAAATACTCATTATTTTAATATCATTTTCCTTGCTTCTTCATGAAATATATGGTATGAGACATAGAGATAACATGAGATAAGATAAAGAGTTACGATGTTACATTTATTGGTATCAAAGCAAAGGTTTAGGCTCTTGATGTTGGTTGTGGCTTGTGTTTATAAGTTGCCTAGATGAGTATATAAGCTTGTTGTGGATGAATTAAGTGTGTAATGGTTGTAAAAGTGTTCCCTTAGACACTAAAGTTTGTTATGATGTTTCAAAGCTATGGTGAACACTAGGAGAGGTCAGCCTTCTAGAGAGGCTCGTGCAGATGATAGAGCTGAGCCCAGTTATCTAGTAGCTAGAGCCCTAGAGGCTATTATGGCTCGCCTTGATCAACAGCAAGCCGTGATCATGCAATTACAGGAATGACTTGCTGAGAGAGATAGCTAAGGCCCCACACCTCCTCCTTCACAGCCACCTCACCACTCAGATCGTCCCGAGCATTTTGAGGTAACTCACGCAGATCCACAGCCATACATACAGATGGTTGCCCTTATTCCACTAACTTAGATGCCTCTAGCCGAGGAGCAGCCCTCTACCAGGAAGATTATTACTTAGTTCAAAAAGTTCGAGTCTCCCACCTTTGATAGTGAGATGAATTCAGAGAAAGCCAAGGCTTGGATTATGCAATTAGAGAAAATCTTTGAGCTGATCAAGTGCACATCTAAGCAGAAAGCTAATATGGTTATTTTTTAGCTACAAAGAGAGGCAAATTATTGGTGGAAGGGCACAGAGCCTATTATGAGGGTGAGGAACCTTCTGATTACATGAGAGGCATTCCTCCATGCTTTTTATGAGAAGTATTTCCCTAGCTCTGTTAGAGATGAGAAGGAGTCAGAGTTCGTACTCCTAAGACAAACAGAGACGATATCTGTGGATCAGTATGTGGTTAAATTTGTAGAGCTCTTTAGGTATTCCTCGTATTTACAAAGGTATGATAATGAATGCTGGAGAGTAGACAAGTTAGAGAAAGGTTTACTTCCTGAGATAAGAGATAGGGTAGTTCCATAGAGAATTAGGAACTTTAATACCCTTATAGAGATATCCAAAGTAATAGAACCGAACTTTAAAACTATGCAGCCTTCTTCCAGTGCCAGACCACCCCTCCCTGAACCCAAGAGACCTAGAGAGGAATCACAAGTTGCAGCTACTAGTAGGGGAGTAGCTAGTGGAAT
Source organism: Erythrophleum fordii (assembly GCA_032878935.1). Lineage (NCBI taxonomy): Eukaryota > Viridiplantae > Streptophyta > Magnoliopsida > Fabales > Fabaceae > Erythrophleum > Erythrophleum fordii. The sequence goes on along the minus strand of JAVQMF010000049.1, from coordinate 1,073,825 downwards.
AGAAGAGGAAAGAATAGAAGAACTCAATCTAGTAAAGGCAGTTCTGTGCCTACAGTATGTCCCCAGTGCAGTAGGAACCATGGCACTAGACCATGTTATGCAAGGTAGAATGTATGTTATCAGTGTGGTAGGCCAGGAGACATGGCTAGGGACTACATACAGGCTCTTCTGTAGTTCATATAGTAGAGGAAGATGGCTCCTACTCCCAAACCTCAGACCCAGGGTAGAGTCTTTGCCCTGTCACAGTAGGAGGCTAGTCGGTCCCTGAGTCTGATTCAAGGTACTATTAGAATAAATAATTTTTCTGTAACTGCATTATTTGATTTGGGTGTTAGCTATTCTTTTATATTATATGATTGTGTTAGGAGGTTGAGTCTGAGTATACATACACTACCATATGACTTGCATATATCTAGCCCCACATGAAATCAAGCTATTACCCTATGATTGCTTGAATTGTGTGGTCTAGTTTAATCATTGCGTTACCACTCTTGATTTGATTTGTATGCCTTTTGTTGATATTGATTTGATCATTAGCATGAATTGGATGTCTGCAAATAATGCCACATTAGATTGTAGCTATAGATGTATCACTTTACTTGAGTATGGGACTGTACCTAGTATGAGGACTGAGTTATCTATTATGACCACTCCCAGGTTGAGAGGTCTCTAGGGCATAGTTGTTAGGGATATTTAGTTTTCTTTTTAGTTCAAGCTGAGATAGAAGAGGGTATAGATGAGATTCCAGTAGTGAAAGAGTTCCTAGAGGTATTCCCTAGAGAGATTAGTGGATTACCTCTAGAGAAAGATGTTAAGTTTCCTATAGACATTGTACCTGGGGTAGGTCCAGTGTCTAAGGCCCTATATAGGATGGCTCCCACCAAGCTAACTGAGCTTAAAAAGAAAATAAAAGAGCTTTTAGAGAAGGGTTTTATCAGACCTAATATCTTGCTGTTGGGAGCTCCAGTCTTATTTATAAAGAAGAAAGACGGGAGCCTTAGGCTGTGTATAGACTACAGGAAACTTAATAAGATAACTATTAAGAATAAGTACCCTCTTCCTCGTATAAAAGACCTCCTAGACCAGTTAGTAGGAGCATCAATATTTTCTAAGATAGACCTCAGGTCGGGATACCATCAGCTTAAAGTAAAGGCTGAGAATATTCCTAAAATAACATTTAAAACTAGATATGGGCATTATGAATTTTTAGTTATGCCTTTCAGGTTAATGAATGCACCTGTAGTATTCATGGATTACATGACCAGAGTGTTTAGGCTATACTTAGATTCATAGTTATCTTTATAGATGACATTCTTATCTACTCAAAAAGTAGAGAAGAATATGAGCAACATCTGAGATTAGCCTTGGAAACCCTGAGAGAGAGGCAGCTGTATGTTAAACTTAGTAAATATGAGTTCTAGCTTATTGAAGTTTAATTCCTAGGCCATATGATCTTCCAGGCCAAGGTTGCAATAGATCGCCATAAAGTAGAGGCAGTGTTACAATGGGAGAGACCTAGGACAGTGACAGAGATTAGGAGCTTTCTAGGTTTAGCCAGCTATTATAGGAGGTTTATTCAGGGCTTGTCTCAGATTGCGATGCCACTAGCCTAGCTTACTATAAAGAATGTACCGTTTGTGTGGGATGAGAAATGTGAGAAGAGCTTTTAGGAGTTGAAGCACAAGTTAACCATGGCCCCAGTTTTAGTATTCCCGAACCTTAGAGAGACTTTTGTAGTCTATAGTGATGCCTCTAAGAAAGGATTAGGATGTGTGCTTATGCAAAAAGGCCGAGTGGTAGCTTATGCTTCTAGATAATTAAAACCTCATGAAGAAAATTACCCCACACATGACCTAGAGCTAGCTGCAGTGGTATTTGCTTTGAAAATATGGAAACACTACTTGTATGGGGCAGTTATAGAAATTTATAATGACGACAAGAGTTTTAAATATTTATTTGAATAGAAAAAGCTAAATATGAGATAGTGGAGATAGTTAGAATTTTTGAAAGATTATGATTTCACTTTGAAATACCATCCCAGTAAAGTTAATGTGGTAGCTGATGCCTTGAGTAGGAAATCTATACACATGGCCTGTATGATGATCTAAGAGCAGGAATTAATAGAAAGATTTAGAGATATAAGTCTCTTGTGTGAGGTGCATTCATGAAAGTTATTAATAAGCGAAACCTGAATAGACAATGACTTGAGAGACCAGATAAGAGAAGCTCAATAGACAAACGATCATATAAATAAGGTTAGGTCTCAAACAGCCTAGGGTAACATTCAGGAGTTCAATATGTTTGAGGATAATATAGTGAGATATAGAGATAGGTTGTAAGTGCCTAGAAATACAGAAATTAGAGAGAAAATATTAAATGAGGCATATAAAAATAACTACACCACTTATCTAGGCAGTAATAAAATGTACTAGGATTTAAAGAAAATGTTCTAGTGGCTTGGGATGAAAACAAACATAGCAAAGTATGTCTCCCGATGTTTAGTATGTCAGAGAGTTAAGATAGAGCATCAGAAACTAGCTGGGTTACTTTAGCCCCTAGATATCTTGGACTAGAAATGGGATAGCATAGCAATAGATTTTGTCATGGGTTTGCTCAAGACATCATTGGGGCATGATGCAATATGGGTAATAGTGGATAGATTAAGAAAGTCAGCACACTTTTTAGCCATGAAAGCCACTTATACCCTAGACAATTAGCCCAACTGTACATTAGGGAGATAGTAAGATTACCTGGTATGCCTAGGAGCATAGTATCAGATAGAGATCCCAAATTCACTTCAAATTTCTAGAGATCATTACAGGATGCTCTAGGTACCAGGCTTAGATTTAGCACAGCCTATCGCCTCTAAACAGATAGTCAGACGAAGAGAACCATCCAAACCTTATAGGACATGTCAAGGGCATGTATCTTAGAGATGAAAGAAAATTGGGATACATACTTGCCTCTATTAGAATTTGCCTATAATAATAGCTATCATGCAAGTATACAGATGGCACCATATGAGGCATTGTATGGGAGGAAGTGTAGGTCTCCGATGTGTTGGGTTAAACTAAGAGAGTGGAGCCTAATAGGCACAGAATTAGTGGACCAGACTTCTAAATTGATTGAGACCATCAGAAAGAAACTACTAATGGCCCAGAGTAGATAGAAAAGTTATGTAGATAGATATAGACGGGTGTTAGAGTTTGAGATTGGAGACCATGTTTTCATTAGAGTATCTCCAGTTATAGGGATAGGTCAGTCCATTAAAAGCAAAAGGCTCAGTTCGAAATACATAGGTCCCTTCTAGATTCTTGATAAAGTAAGACCTGTGGCCTACAGACTAGCCTTTCCCTTAAACTTGAGCCAAGTACACAAAGTATTCCACGTTTCATAGCTCAAAAAGTACTAGCCCAACCCCTCACATGTCATAGAATATGAGAATGTGCAGTTATAGGATGATCTATCATATATAGTATCATGAGATCGAATTATGGATGTTAGACTTAAGCAGTTATGGAATAAGATGATAGCATTGGTGAAAGTAGTTTAAAAGGGATTATCTCCCGAAGAGACTACCTAGGAGCTAGAGGAAGAGATGAGAAAGAAATATCCAGAGCTCTTCCCATGAGATATGTTATCTAAATTTTGAGGATGAAATTTATTTAAAGGGAGGAGAATTGTAATCTATGAAATGAATAAGTCAAGGTCCCAAAAAATTTAAGTAGCATTCTAGACTCCTAAAAATGGGAATCCTAGGCTTAAACGGAAAGAAAAATGGAGCTAGAAATGTAACAAAAGATTTACAAAATGTAATGGCATTTTCATAATTTTGAGAAAATTTTGGAATTCACATAGAAGGACTTTTTAAATGAAAGTTTTGAGTTCTCCAGAGTTCTCAGAGGCCTTGAAAACCATGGGAAGTCTCGGGACAGTTAAAACCCCTCCGGTGGATGTTTTTTAATAACGGTGAACCCGAACTTTGATAGATTCGTTCAGGAAGGTTTAGCTTTGATTTGAGTGATTCTAAAGGCATTTCACTAAATCAGAAACCTAAATTTCATAATGGAAAATACAGTTCTAAAAAAGAAGCTAAAACAAACCAGAAATGAAAATGCCAAGACGAAAGGACAAAATTAGGATTTTTGAAAAGTTTTTCTTAAACTCCACCTATATATAAGGTGTCCCACCTCCTCACTCACTTAGCCATATATGTTTCTACCCTAAACCAGAGGAGGAACCCTAAGAGTGAGGTACACAAGAGGAAGAGGAAGAGAAGGAGAAAGACAAGGTAAAATGTATAGATTCTTGGTTATTTTTTATACTTTTTCCTTAGCAAACCTCTTCTCCTCCATTTCCCCTTCTTTCTTATGGTTTTATTGAAGTTTATGGATCTATTTTGAGGGACAAACAGAGGGGAAATTTCGGATTTGAAGAGAAAAGACCAAACAAAGAAAGAATCAAGCAAGAAAACAAGGAAAAACAAGGTAAATCTTCCCTCCATGGTAGCCATCTCTTGCTTCCTTCTTCTCCTTGGTTTATCCCACTCATGAAGCTTTAAGAGGGCTTGGATTTTAGGTAAAACCAAGGGTGAATCTTAGGAAAAGAGTGTGGAGAATAAGAATATGCAAAGGGAATTAACAAATAACCATGAAAATTCAAGATAGCAAGTCTAAGGTTTTGAGTGTTCCTTACAAAATCTATTTTGATACAATGATTCCTAAGTCTAAATGAATGTTTAAATAAGCTCTTAAGATCCCCAAGAGGCTCCTTATATGCATCTTGCACTAAGAAAACAAAGCAAAGTCTATTGGTGCCCTTATGCTTCATAGTCTTGGCCTAAAGAGGATGAGGTACCTATGGATAGTTTTAATTTGTTCCAAGCCCATTTTTTAGTCATATATGATGAGTGAAGATGAGGGAAGCCTTGGAAAAAAAATATAGAAACCATTGAAAGTGAGATGGCCTTATATGTTCCATAATATGACCTAAGGAAGCAACATGTAGTTAGACTCTTGGTTTTAATTGTGTGATGACTCCAAAAGACTTAAAAGGAGTCAAGAATCATAAATGAAAGGAAATAATGGAGCCTAGAACTCATTTGATAAGTGTTACTTCATTAGGTGCATTCTTAGAACCATAAAAGGGTTAATAGACCAAGTTAGTTTAAGGAAGATATATGGCTTTAGAAATGATTCCATGAACCTAATTGGCTTCCATAAGTTGTGTTTAGGCCAAAAGAAATCAATTCTACACCCTTGTGTGTGTGAGGCTGAGGAAGGGAGCATTGTTTTAAGAAGAAAAGTGTGTGGTTGTATCATAGGTAACTCACTCCTCCTTCTCTCATACATGAATGTATGCTTGACTTGTCTTTGAATGTATGTATGTGTGTTTTAAGTTATGAAAAATATTCTAGCATGAGCTCATATTCCATGATATCATGATGATGCGCTATGTTTTCAAATGATGTTTCTTATGTTTACTTGAGTGTGGAGAAGCTAAGAACTCTTAGCCATGGTGAGGATGGGCTAAGAGCCCTTAGAAATGGTTGAGACAAAGTGAAGTATCTTCTAAGAGTGAGGTTGAGCCAAAATCTCCTTGAGAAAATGGGTAAGGCAAGTCCAAAATCTATTAGTGAATGAGTGAGGCTAATCCACTTACTTGGCAAGCCTATGGATGCTTTGTATGACTTACTCACATGTCAAGAATGCATCTTGAATGATCATGTCATTCATTATGCTCATGCATGCATTTTCAAGACTTATTTTGCATATTTTATGTATGATTGGAAGAGAGATGAGCTATTAGGATTCTTTGAATCTCATTCCCTCCTCTCCAATATTCTAAACTGCTAGTTGGACCTAGTGGACAAGGTAATGAGAGCCAACAGCTTGAAAGATAAGAGATTGACAACAATTTGCTTCTTTATGGCCATATAAGTGGCAAATGTTGTAATCTATTATTGTATATGTCCTATGACATTATGAACATGTATAATTATGCTAATGTATCATGTACAAATGATATTTAATGTTAGATGTATGGTGTAGTGCATTTTGAGTATGGAATGGCAAGACTAGCATTATGTAACCTTGTATATAACTTGGGGTGGATGAGTGTGTTTGAGAAATCTGGGTTTGTGTACCTTTGAGACAAGTTTAGAATGTCATTTTGGTGCATTTCCACGTGCTCAAGTGGCCATACAAGCTTGGGAAGCAAAATTGGACACTTTGATGCTAGTAGAGACCATAAAAATGACCAAACTAGAACCTTATGGCACAAACTATCCAAATGGATGAATCTTTCCATAAAATTTTGCAGACATGTAGAACTCATTGAGATATTTTTGGAAAGCTAAAGTTTAGAAAAATCATAGCTCTATAGAATTAGTTATGAATTTCTAAAATTTATGATAGTAACCTATGATAGTAGCCCAGACAACTGAGACCTTGGGTGCTTTTTGAATGTCAAACATCTTCTACTTGATGTGTGATGACCTAAAATTATTTTTAGCATAAAGTAGATATCTTCAGCTTTCCATAATGGTAAAGAATGCATGATTTCAATTTTTCTAGAATTAGTTATAATTTTTCACAATTTGTGACAAAAAATATGAAATTCTGGCCGAGACTGCACTATGGTATTTTGTGTGTTTCTTTCACTTGCACGAGTTCTAGGCCACTTCTTTGGATGGTTTTGAGTTGTATTAGTATAATTAAATATGAGAATGAGTTGAATAAGTTCATATGGTCCATGAGACATTGAATAAAAAATTCATATGCTATGCAAGGCAAAAATACTCATTATTTTAATATCATTTTCCTTGTTTCTTCATGGAATATATCATATGAGACATGGAGATAGCATGAGATAAGCTAGAAAGTTACAGGGTTACACCCAACACAATTTGGCTTGTCTAGCTTTGGCTTAAAACTTAAGGAAAATAGACCATTTGGAATATAAGGCCTAATTGGATGATGGACTCTTGGGTCAGCCCATTTCAAACTAAGACCCTCAAACTATCTACAGCCACCCTAAAATGTTTGAGGCAAAACACTTGTTCTACAAAACACATAAGAGCATTTTTGCATCTCTAAGGGAAGGCTAAGGTTTCTTCACTTTGTGGCTTCAATTCACAATCTTAAAGGGAGATTTGGCCAAGGTGAGCTATATAAAAATTAATCCCTTCATTTTTCTCTACACTTTAATCTGATTAGTTTCTAGTTTAGTGGATTTTCACATCATCGCCAATTTTGAAATTGGATGTTTTAATTGGTTTCTTGCATAATTTTTGGAGCTTAAGGCTAGAAGAACTATTGGGTAATAATTCCTCTTTATTTTAATATGTTATGTGCTAAAAGTTGGCCCTAAAGGCTTATTTTCTTTTTGGGTTTTGTTTATGTGGGAATTTGCTAGCCTTTTAGACTGAATCATTATAGTATCAAGTGTGGAAAGGTCCAAGTCTAAATTTGAAATTTATTAGAGATTAGGTAAGTAATTTTTGAGTAATTCTTAATGCTAGGAATGAATGAGTAATTAGGTTCTATAATGAATAATAATTTAGAATATGATTTTTGGTAATTTAGGACCTTTAAAATGTTGGAAATGAATTTTAGTTTATAAGAAATTGACACAATTAAGTGAGGTTACCAACGGTTTATTTCTATTCCCAGCATATGTACATTTTAATCTTATATTTGTTGCATATATATGTTTCTCTATGCTAAATGATTGGTTAGCTACTTGTTTGTATTTGGATTGTGATCGTGTCTTTGGTGGAGCTATGGTTAAGGTGCTACTTGTGCATTATACTGTGATCATGTATTGAGTTATGACCAAACTCAATGGAATGCATCAAGCCATAAGCATGCTCAATGGGGAGTTGGCACAGTGGACGAGCCTTTCCCTTTGTTATTGGCCATTAACATATTGTATGCGATAGTTAGTATGTGATAGTAGTCACTAGTAGTCCAATTAGTTTATTTACTGATTAAATTAATGATTTTGGTATTTATTAGTATAAAATGCATTTATGTTGATTAATTCTCTCGTATGTATGAAATTTCCTTTTGATTACTGAGAAATTACATCTCACCTCATTTTATAGGCTAACAATTTCAAGTGAAGGTTCTTTAGCCAAGGAAAAGGGAAAGCTAATGGATAACCACCCTTAGATTTAGACCTTATGTGGGACTCTTGCACTTGGGTGCTTTTGATTTTGTATAAATGCTAAATTTTTTCTAACATAAATTGTATAGCATTATGTTGCATTCATTCTTGCCAAGTGTAGGTATTTTGATGTTTTGTACTGAGGATCTAGCCATTAGAAGAATAGGTTCTAATTTATATGGATTTCAATGTAATTACAGATGATCAAGCACCTAAAAACTGATATGTATGTATGGAACTTGCCTTATCAATCTAATGAACATGGTTATGATGTCAATTGTGTGTTTGGCCTTAATTTTGTTACGTGCATTTTTATCTATCATATATGCTTCATAAGTGAATTGGGGATACACTGTAGCTATATTTTGTACTTGAGATTGTTCTAGAGTTTTAAGGAGTTGGATATGTTCATTTGATTTATTGAAACTTGCTCAAAGTAGTCTGAGACTAGTTGGTAAAGAATTACATAATTTAAGGTTAGCACCTATGGCTTCAGGTACAGCTTTGTTGATATGATGGATGAAATGCTGATGCATGGTAAAGTTTAGCTAATCTAATTAATCCTTAAGTCCTTATGTAACACCATAATTCTAGCTCATTTTATGTCATTCATAGGCTTCACATCATCATTTCCATGAGAGCACATGAAAAAACGCATAGAAATAATGGGTTTATTTGCATTATGTCATGCTTAAAAATTCACTTCAGTGTCATATAGACCGTGTGAGCTCATGCTATGCCTCCTCTTATTTAATTACATCATTACAACCCATTTGCAGCATAAAAACATGCCTACAACTCATGGAAACTGAAATAGAGCATGTAATATTGAGGTTCATTCTCGGCTAGGTTTACTTCATTTTTTAATCGAACTTTAGAAATTCATAACTAAATCTAAAAAAATAGAAATCATGTAATCTTGGTCATTCTGGAAAGCTTAGGATGTCTACTTCACATAAAATATGCCCAGACCATAACATGCATCATAGAGGACGTTTGATATCCAAAATATTCCAAAGGTCCAACTGAATCTAGAGCTATCACAGAATTTTACAGAAAACTTTGAAAATGTCCAATTAATTCCACAAATATCCAATCCATGTAAATGATACCAATCTAGAAAGCGGAGGATGTTAACTAGAGAAAAAAAATATCTTCAAATCAGTTCATCAAGCCTAGACCTCAGAATTCAATAGAACAGTACCTCTAGTTGGGCAAAATTACTGATACTAGACAGAAATTTCAAAACTTCATATCTCCCTCTCTAGACCTCTATATGAGGTGCTTCTAATGGCACAAGTCATTGTGATTGTCTAGTTTCTCTGTATAAAATTTCATGACAATTAGATATCATTTAAGCCTTGTGTGATGGAAAGTAATTTCGGACCAAATGAATAGTGTAACAAACCAGAAACCATGAAAATTGCCAACTTTAAAAAATCATCAAATATTCTGTAGACTTGAAAAAATTATGATCTTTAGCTTTCTAGAAAGCTCTCAATAAGTCCTAATTTCAAAGTCAAATCTTAGATCAAGATTAGCTTATTTCACTAAAAAGTGATATAGGGTTCCATTATAGTCAAATTTGGCTTCATATGAGGTATTAAATTTGCCAAATGGCCTTCCCTTGGTTGTGGAACCTTTTGAGCAAGTCTAAAAGTATATTTGAGACTTGTGTGAACTTCCCAAATGGTCCCAAACCCTATGCATCTCAGTTTGGCCATTCAACCTATACTTCCACATTGCATATTTGGGCATTATGAATTCAATTTGTATTGTAGATCTCATACATCATATCCATAAATATAAATATCACATAATAGTATATTTATACATGTATCAAGGTCCATAATATATTTACAACATCATATACATCATGAACCATCATTATGGTTCCAAAATGGGTGAAATAAGGCATATGCTTATAAATCTTCTTTTTTCATGGTTGTTGGCTCCCTTCACCATAATTACTTAGTCCACCTAGCATGTTAGATCATTGGAGAGGAGGGGATGAGATTCAAACAATCCCAATAACTCATCTCCTATTCAATCATAAATAATATGTGCAAAGCAAGCCTTATAAATGTATGCATGGAGAAAATAGAAATCATGGTCATTTTAAAAGCAAACTTGGCATGTGAATCAATCATACAAGACATTCAAGAGCTCACCAAGTGTTTGGATTAGACTCACACTTCTTCTCATGGATTTTGGACTTGCCTCACCCATTATTTGAGAGCTTTGGACTCAACCATACTCTTGGGAGCTCACTTTGCTTTTAGGAAACTCTTTATTTTGTCTCAACCAAACTTAAGGGTTCTTGGCTCATCCTCACCAAAGGGAAGAGTTCTTGGCCTCTCCACACTCAAGCAAACTCAAACAATTATCATGTACTCATTTAGAAACATAACATGGCATCAAGAATCATAGCATATAAAGGCATGCTAGCATACTTTTCATATCTTGAAAATACACATACACACATTCTAAAACAAGCCAAACACACATCCATGCATGAGAGAAGGTGGAGAGAGCTACCTTGTGTACACTCACACACTTTTTTCTTGAAATTCAAGCTTCCTCTTTCAGCCACACACCCACAAATTGATAGAGATGGTTTCTCTTGGCCTAGATACAATTTGTGGGAACCAATTAGGTTCATGAAACATATTCTAAGGCTACACAATTTGCTTAAACCCTAGATAGCTCTGTAAACTCCATTATGGTCCATAATTGCACTTAATAAAAGCAACACCTCTTAAATGATTTCTAGGTCTCATTCTTTCCTTTCAAATATAATTCTTAACTCTTTTTAAGCCTCTTGGAGTCATCACACCATTAAAACAAAAGACCTAGCACCATGTTGCTTCTTTAGGTCATAATATGGTACCTAAGACACCAAATCACTTTTTATGAGTTCTAAATTTTTTCCAAGGCCTCCCTTCACTTTTATTCATCAAATATGACTCAAGAATGGCCTTAGAAAAATTTAAAACTCTCCCTAGCACCATGGAACATGCTTGGCCAAGACATGCCTAGGTTTAGGGCTTCTTGGAGTTCTTTTGGTTTTCTTGAAGGAGGAAGCTTGTGGGGAGCATCTTAGGTGCCTCAAGAACTCATTTATACTCTTAATTAAACCTAGTAAGTATCACATAAATTCAGAATTTGAAAGGTGCACTAGAAACACTAGGTTTTGCATCTTGAATTCTAATGCCTATTTCATGATTTTCTTTGCATATTCTTATTTCTCTCCATCAAATACCTAAGAATCATGCTGGGTTGGGCTTGAAAATTAGATCTTCCTAAGGTTCTTAGTGTAGGTCAAAATGGAGAAGAAGATGGGTGGAAGGTATCAACCATAGGATGCATTTTTACCTTATTTTCTTGCTTAGTTTGGCTTAAATCTTGATTTCTCCAAGCTCCCCTATAATGTCCGAGTCTTCAAAAATTAGAGAAAACGTGAGAAATGTAACATACGGTTTCTCCGTCAACGAACGAAACTCGCTGGATACAAAAGGAAGTCCCCCAGAATGAGATGTTTAAGGTCCCAAAAAATTTGGGAAGTATTCTAGACTCCTAAAAATAAGAATCTCAAGCTCAGACGGAAAGAAAAATATAGTTAGAATGAAGAAATAATTTCTTACAAAAAACTTACAAAATGTAATGGCATATTCATAATTTTGAGTAAATTTTGGAATTCACATAGGAGAGTTTTTTAAATGAAAATTTTGAGTTCCCCAGGGTTCTTAAAGGCCCTAAAACCATGGAAAGCCCTGAGATAGCTAAGGCCCCTTCAGTGGACATTTTCCAACGTCGATGCGCCCAAACATTGATGAATTCATTTGTGAAGGTTTTAGCTCTAATTTGAGTGATTCCAAGGGAATTTTACTAAATTGGGAACCTAAATTTTATAATGGAAAAGACGGTTCTAAAAAAGGAGCTAAAATGAAGGAGAAACAAAAATGCAAAGTATAAAGGGCAAAATGGGAATTTTTGAAAAGTGTAACTTATTCCCACCTATATATATGATGCACCCTTCTCCTCCCTTCATTATGCATGACCATGTTCAGCCTAAAACCAAAAGAAAACCCTAAGGGATGAGGCTCACAAGAAGGGGAAGAAAAGGAGGAGAAATCAAAGGCTTAAGGTATGGAAATTAGTAGTTTTTCATGCTCTTTCTCTTCCAAACCTCTTTTCCTCTATTCTCCTTTATTTCTTATGATTAAAATGAAGTTTATAAATCTTTTTTAAGGGAGAAATTGAGGGAAAAATTCGGATTTGAAGAGAGGAGCTCAAAGAACACAAGATTCAAGTAAGAAAAAGTAAACAACGTAATTTCTCTTCCTATGGTTGTCATTTTTGGTTCCCTTCTCCACCATTTCGCCGCACTTGAGAAAACCATAGGAGAAGATGATTTTTAGGTAGAATCAAGCATGAATCTAAGGAAAAAGGGTGTGGAGATTAAGAATATGCAAAGTGAATTATCAAAAAGCCATTAGATTTCAAGACGCAAATTCTAGGGTTTCAATTGCACCTTGTAAAATATAATTTTGTATGATGATTCCTAGGCCTAAATAAGAGTTTAAATGAGCTCCTAAGATCCCTAAGAGACCCCCCATATGCTTCTTCCCTTAAGAAAACAAAGAAAGCTCGATGGAACCCAATATGCTTCATTGTCTTGGCCAAGAAGGGTTCTCATAGCTAGGGAGAGTTTTAAATTTTTCTAAGGCCATTCTTGAGTCACATTTGATGAATGAAAATGAGGGGAGGCCTTGGAAAAAATTTAGAACTCATGAAAAGTGATTTGGTGTCTTAGGTTCCATAATATGACCTAAAGAAGCAACATAGTACTAGGCCTTTTGTTTTAATGATGTGATGACACCAAGAGGCTTAAAAAGAGTCAAGAATCATATTTGAAAGGAAAGAATGAGGCCTAGAAGTCATTTGAGGGGTGTTGCTTCATTAGGTGCCTTTATGGACCATAATGGGAGTTATAGAGCAATCTAGTGTTTTACCAAGTGATGTAGCCTTAGAATATGTTTCATGGACCTAATTGGCTTCCATAAATTATATCTAGGCCAAAAGAAACCATCTCCACTAAATTGTGGGTGTGTGACAGAAAGAGGAGGCTTGAAAGCTAAGGAAAAAGTGTGTGCTTGTATACAAGGTAGCTCTCTCTACCTTTTCTCATGCATGGATGTGTGTTTAGCTTGTTTTAGAATGTGTGTATGTTATTTTCAAGCTTTGAAAAGTATGCTAGCATGCCTTTATATACCATGATGCTTGATGCCATGTTATGTTTTCAAATGATTACATGATGTTTATGTCAGTTTACTTGAGTGTGGAGAGGCCAAGAACTCTTCGCTTGGGTGAGGATGAGCCAAGAACCCCTTGAACTTGGTTGAGACAAAGTAAAGAGTCTCCCAAAAGTAAAGTGGGCTCCTAAGAGTATGGTTGAGTCTAAAGCTCTTAAAGAATGGTTGTGGCAAGTCCAAAATCCATAAGGAGAAGTGTGAGGCCAATCCTAATACTTGGTGAGCTCTTGAATGTCTTGTATAATTGATTCACATGCCAAGTTTGCTTTTAAAATGTCCATGTCTTCCATTTTCCCCATGCATGCATTTGTAAAGCTTGCTTTGCATATATTATGTATGATTGAATGGGAGATGAGCTATTGGGATTCTTTGAATCTCATCCCCTCCTCTCCAATGATCTCACATGCTAGATGGATCAAGTGGATATGCTAATGAGAGCCAACAACCATGAAGAGGAAAGATTGACAAGCTTATGCATGGTTTTGTCTATTTTGGAACCATAGTGATGGTTCATATTGTATATGATGTTGTATATGTACAATGAACTTTGAGACATATATAAATATACTATTATGTAATGTTTAGAGCCACGGATATAATGTATGAACTTTAGAATACAATTTGAGTTTTAAATGTCCAATTATGTATTATGGAAGTTTGATGGAAATATGCATAAATATGGGTTGAATGGCCAAAATGAGGTGCATGAGATTTGGGACAATTTGGGCAGCTCACACAAGTCTCAAATAAGCTTTTAAACTTGTCCAAAAGGTGCCAAGACCAAGGGAAATCCATTTGGCAACTTTGGTATCCAATATGGAGCCAAAATTGACCATAATGGAACCCTAAGTCACTTTTTGGCCAAACAAGTTAGTCTTGCTCTAAAATTTGGCATATAATTAGGTCTCATTGAGAGATTTTTGAGAAGCTAAAGAATATAATTTTTGGAGGTCTAGAGAATATTTAATGAATTTTTAAAGTTGGGATTTTCTATTGTTTCTAGTATGTGCACTGTTCACACTGACAGATTTGGGTTTTGTGTCACCAAATGCCCAAATGATGTCCAATGATTATGAAATTTTATAGCCATAAAATAGAGATTATAAGCTTTTTTTTCCACATAGATCACCTCATTTGGAGGTCTGAGAAAAGAGTTATGCATTTTTGAAGTTGGCTATCAGTAGTAGGGCGCCCCAGGAGTTTAGTCATTGTTCCATAGGATTCTAATGGCCAAATGTATCTATTTCATTTTGAAATTATTTTTAACATCGATTTAATATTTGTAGCTTTCTAGAATGACTAAATGTGTGTAATTTAGATTTTTATAGAATTCGTTATGAATTTAAGAAATTTGTATCAGTAATCTAAACAATAGCCCAGGCTGCTAGCGACCTCAATAGATTTTTGATTGTCAAACGTCCTCTATGATAAATTTTGTGGTCTGAGCATATTTTTAATGTAAAGTAGACATCCTAAGCTTTCCAGAATGACCAACATTGCATGATTTTGAATTTTCTAAATTTAGTTATGATTTTTCAAAATTGGGTCAGAAAATGGAGCAAATCTGGCCGAAAATATGCTTGCTTATTTTGAGCTCCATTTTAGTTTCCATGTATTGTAGGCATGTTTTTGTATTGTAAATGAGTTATAATGATGGAACTAAGTATAAAAATGCATAACATGAGCTCATATAGTCCACGTGACACTGATTAAAAATTTTTAAGTATAGCGCAACGCAAATAAACCCATTATTTTCATTCCCCTCTTTATATGCTCTTATGGAAATAATGAGGTGAAGCTTATGAATATCATGAAATGAGCTAGAATTTATGGTGTTAAATCCCCTCTTCAAATTCAAACTTTTCCTTGAATTTCTCTCTTGAAAACCTTATTTTAATCCAAGGAAAGAAAGGAGAATGAAGGAGAGGTGGTAAGGATGGAGAAAAGCATGGAAAACAACCATAAAAGCATACCTTAAGCTTGGAATTTCTTCTTCTTCTCCTTCTCTCTTGGTGCACCCAAAACCCTAGCTCTCCCTTCTAAAATTATGCAAAATTTTCTGATTCCAACTGGGGAGGAAAGTGGGGCGCCACCTATATATAGGTAGGGAAAAGTGACTTTTTCAAAAATTCTAATTTTGCCCTTCATACTTTGCATTTTCGTTTCTCCTTTGTTTTAGCTCCTTTTTGAAAACTATCTTTTTTATTACAAAATTTAAGTTTCCAATTAAAAAAAATGCCTTTGAAATCACTCAAATCAGAGCTAAAACCTTTTTGAACAGATCTATCAAAGTTCAGGCATACTGAGGTTGAAAAATGTCCACTGGAGGGGATTTAACTATCTTGGGGCTTTCCATGGTCTTTAGGGCCTCTGAGAACCCCAGAGAACTTAAAAATTTGGCTTAAAAAGCCTTCCTATGTGAATTCCAAAAAGTGCTCGAAATTACAAAAATACCATTACGTTTCGTAGGTTTTCGTCAAAATTTATTTCTCTATTCTAGCTCTATTTTTCCTTCTGTCTAAGGCTAAAATTCTCATTTTTAGGATGTAGAATGTTACTCAAATTTTTCAAGACCTTAACTAATTTTTTCCAGGGGACTTGCTTTGAAAATGTGTCCATTTCCGTCATTTAACGAAAATCGGACATTACACCCTAAGTGATGAAGGTTAGAATGGGAAGATAGATAGGAGACTATATATCATTAAAGCTAGGTATTTTTGCCATAGAAGGACCCTAGAACTTCATCAAAGGGAGTACTAAATGGTTGGGGCAAATATTTAAGAATTTAGGATCAAACAAAGCCATGGCTAAAACTAATTAAGTCATGACCAATGCTCATACAAAATCGAGGAGCGTTATGGTGCGGGGTGATTCACTATAGCACGAGTTGAAAAGTTTAGCCTAGGAATCCTACAAAATCGAACTATGTTGCAGCAAAGCATGTTCTACTGTAATGCAAGTCATGAATTTTTACCCACTAGAGTTCCAGTGTGTAAACTTGCCGCAGTGCTAGGTAGCCTTGCCACGATGACACTTAAGGAATTTTAAGGAATTTTGGTAGTGAGGCCTAAGAGGGAATCTCACTATGGAATGGGTAGTTTGAGTTTCGGTGAGGCCTCAATGGTATTGTCCCTAGTTAGACACCTTACCTTAGCTAGCAATCTAGGTCCAAGGTTTTGTCCCACAAAAGCACCCTGTCAAGAAGGAGAGCACCATTTCCACTTATAAGTGTTGGGAATTTTTAGGATGCGCAGCAGAAAATTAAAACCCCGAATCCCTTCCTATGAATCCATCAATGTTGTTTAAATTGAGTAGATCTAGAAATATTTACGTTTTCTGTCGGATCTTAGGAATTGATCTATAGATCTACTCCTTCTACTAGTATCTACACGAATGGATGCTTAACTCGAATGGCATACTAGTGCCTTTTACCAATGTTTGTACACATTCTTAGTAGAAAAGACGCTCTCCTCTTTCCCTCTCTCTCTCTTGGCATCCGTACATTTTTCTCTCTTTAGATGTCCGTACGGCGTTCGTACACTTTCTCTTTCTAAACATCAATACGGCGTCTATATAGTATGCATACACTGTTTGTACGCTTTTTCTCTCTAGGGTTTTTCTTTAGTTCTGTAGTTCTAGGAAATCAAAGCCTCATACCTTTTTATAGAGGTATCTTATTAGAGTTTCAGATATATTTGATTAATTTAAAATATATGATTTTAAATCAAATCAAATTAAATTTGAATTAAATAGATTAGTTTAAATTTAAGTCTATCTAATAGATTTAAATTTTAACTAACTATTTAACATAAATCTAGAACTTAATTCAAATTTAATTTATCTCATAAATTAAATTTAAATTATCATATTAGTTTAAATTTAAATTTATCATACAGATTTTGAATTTAAAACTAATTAATTTAAATTAATTGAAGGATATATATATATATATATATATATATATATTTCGAATATATAAAATATATATACTTCAAAATTTATAAATTATATATATATCAAATAATATATTTGTTTATTTATAAAATTCTTCCACCCTAGATTGAACATGACATTCATTAAATCTAGACGCAATTTTAGATTCAATGAATTTGGACATAACATTCATTGAATCTAGGCGTAATTTTAGATTTAATGAATTTGGACATTTTAGCTCGAGTTGACTCATTCTTGTATGTGACCCTGTAGGCCCATTTGATATTGGCAGTGGGCTAATAATATTATTTGACCCATAAGTCACAAGCGGCCTCTAGTAAAACATTGTGACTACCCAAATCATATAGGGATCAATGATTCGATGTAACTTGTTATATAACCTCATCACATCCTTTTTGTCACACGATATCTAGATCAAGTATGAGACATGGAAATGTCATCCTCATCTTACTTGATCATCACTTTCTCGATCTATGTGCAGACTGGCAGTACAAATGGAAACCCTTCCATTCGAGCACGACCATGCATTTCTCAGTCTCACTCATCAAGGGGCTCAGAGATATCTCTCTATTAATCAGAGGGACAAATCCTATCTTGATCACTCATCTTCTTCTACATGAATTCCACTATACCTGATCATAGCTTTTATGATCACCCCATTAAAGATGACTTTTGATTATACCAAAAAATGGTGTTCCTCATGTTGGAAACTATGGTGATCTCAAGTCTAAGGGCTCAGTGATATGGTTATATATGAGATACGCTTATGACATAATCTATGTAGCTATCTTAATAGGTTGATCCGGCATCTTGTTCCCTAACAAGTGTCTATGATTTTAATCCGTTTCTATATACATGATTAACACATAATTAGTTCATCATTATTCCTACAATGATGATCGACTAGGGATATTTAGGATAATCTATATGATTTATCCAAGGATATTATTATATAGAACAAGCAAACATTATAATAATGTAATAAAAGAAAACTCTTATTTCTTAATAAAGTACAATGTTTGCAATACAATGATTGGCCTAGGGCACAATCACCAACAATAAGGCCTTAGCCCAGGGTCTTTTTACCCGATGTGAGACATTACAATCCACCCCCTTTTGGGGCCACCTCGTCCTTAAGGTGCACATGTGGCTAGACTGGCTCTGATACCAGTTCTCCACCGAACCCTTGACGGTATTGTTCCTGGTTAGACACCCTGCCTCAGCTAATGATCTAGGTCCTAGGTTTTGTCCCACAAAAGTGCTGTCGAGAAAGAGAGTACTACTCCCTCTTATAAGGCCTTAGCCTAAGGTCATCTTACTCGATATGGGACTTCCATTTCCACCCCTTTTTAGGGCCAACCTGTCTTTAGGTTGCATATACAACTAGGCTAGCTATGATACTAATTCCCCATAGAGCCTTTAATAGTATTGTCCTTGGTTAGACACCTTACCTCAGCTGGCGATCTAGGTATGATATTTTGTCCCATAAAAGCACGTTGTTGAGAGGGAGAGTACTACTCCCTCTTATAAGGCCTTAGCCTAGGTTCATCCTACCTAATGTAGGATTTACATGGTGGATTGTAATATCCCACATCGGCTAGGAAGACCCTGGGCTAAGGCCTTATAAGTGGGAGTGGTGCTCTCCCTCTCCAAGCGTATTTTTGTGAGACAAAACCTCAGATCTAGATCATCGGCTAAGGCAAGGTGTCTAACCAGAGACAATATTGTCGAGGGCTCTATAAGGAATTGGTATCAAAGCCGGCCTAGCCACATGTTCAACCTGAGGATGGGTTGGTCCTAAAGGGGGTGGAAATTTGAGTCCTACATCAGGTAGGAAGACCTTGAGCTAAGGTATTATAAAAAGGAGTAGTATTCTCCCTCTCGATGGTGCACTTTTATGGGACAAAACCTTAGACGTAGATCGCCAGCTGAAGTAAGGTGTCTAACTGAGGATAATACCATCGAGGGCTTTATAGGGAATGGTATCAGAGCCAGCCTAACCGCGTGTGCACTTCGAGGATGAGGTGGCCTCAAAAAGAGGTGGATTTTAATGTCCCACATTAGGTAAAAAGACCCTCGATAAAGGCCTTATAAGTAGGAGTGGTGCTCTCCTTCTCAACGCGCGTGCTTTTATGGGATAAAACCTCAGATCTAGATCACTGGCTGAGGAAGTTGTCTACTTGAGGATATTGTAAAATCCCACATCAGGTAGGAAGATCCTGAGCTAAGGCCTTATAAGTGGGAATGGTGCTTTCCCTCTTAACGGCCCACTTTTATGGCATAAAACTTTAGAACTAGATTGTTGGCTAAAGCAAGGTATCTAATCGGGGACAATATTGTCAAGGGCTCTATGGGAAATTAGTAACTTGCAATTTTTCTAGTTCTTGTCTCCAAATCCGTGGTTCATGTATTATTTTATGATGTGTATGAGTTAAATAGATGAAGCATGAGTAGGGAATGATGTTGTTGTGTTTATATAGCTCACGTAACATAAAATGGAAATTTCGAGCTCTACACAACATAATAAAATACTAGTATTGTTATCCCTTTTTCTTGGAAATTCTAGGGAATCGAGCATGAATACTAGTCTAATGAGACTAATGCATTATGGTGTTACATTTTTTATATCAAAGCTAGCCTAGCTGCGTGTACACCTCGAGGACGAGGTAGCCCAAAAGAGGAATGGATTGTAATGTCCCACATCAGGTAGGAAGACTTTATGCAAAGGCCTTATAAGAGGGAGTAGTACTCTCCCTCTCGATGGCAAACTTTGTAGAAACAAAACGTCGGACCTAGATCGCTAGCTAAGGCAAGGTGTCTAACCGAGGACAATACCATTGAGGGCTCTGTAGGGAATAGGGATTAGTTCTAATAGTAAGTTGAGTTATGGCGTAGGTGTTTTAAGTAACAACACAAGTCCAAAATTTTATTTCCAGAGTTACATAATCCAATTGATTTGTGGCAGTAAGTATATCTTGATGTTTTTAGAAGTTCCAGTAGCCATCTTAGCTATAGGGAAATCCTCATAAGTCATGGCCTATGTCCCCAAACCCCAATTTTTACTTCTAAATCCTAGTTTTGCATATGTTAATGAAAAGGGACAACCTGTAAATAAATATATATGAGTTTTGTGCTTTTAGAACCATTTAAGAATGAGTTAAAGGTCCTAAGTAAGATTTTAAATTCCCTATGAGCTTAAGTTTCCTTGCTTATTTGAATAGTGATTATTAATGATTAAAAGGTTCAAATTTTCCCATATTTCCATTCATTGGTAACTAGTATTGGCTTTAGAACTTAAGTATTGATCATTAAGAGTGCAATTATATTTAATTAGTGTGATTGGGAGTTAGGGTTATTACACGAAGAATCTGATTGTCTTGTGAAAGGGAATAAAATGCGCACTAAATTTTAGTTCAAAATCAATGTTTTGTGTAACTTGTAACACCTTATGATATAAGTATATTAAGCCTTAAAGGATTAACTAATAACATTTAACTAAAACCCTAATGGAAGCATAACTACTAGAAAAACCAACCAAAAAAAAATACAATTTAAACTTTTAAGCTTGGTAAGTCATTAGGTGTAGGAGATTGTTAAGTACAAGCCCTAACCTATGCATATTCCATCCATAAAACCCCAACTTAACTTAGCTAATTCTTAACATAAGACGTAGAGGGAGATAAACTAGAAAGAGGAGCACAAAACACATACTTCATTATAAGGGATTAGGCATGCTTGATGTCCATGATTGGATAGCCCTACACAACCATGTGGGGGCAAGATGCGAAGGTTGTGTCTCCTACAATCACACACCCATTGAAACATAGCCTTCACACGACTATGCATAATAGCATGGGTAGGCTGTGTAGGTTGTAAAAAGGCATAGAACGTAAAAAAAAAAATCCCCTAAACTTTGGCCAGTTGATTGGTTATCCTATTTTACTCTAAAATTCACCAAACTTAACATACAAAGACATTTATAAGAGAAATGGCATGCCAAAGCTCACACAAAACTCTACCATTTGATCCCTCAAATGCACACATTTTCAAAATTGCTTGGTTTCACCTTTTATGTAGCTTCAACACTTCAAACACCCCTAAACCTTTCCAACCCATACTAAAGCCAACCAAAGCTCTTGAGATAACTTTCAATTGGTCACAACTTCCTAAAATTGATATAGCCAAGACCTAATTCCTCATATATCAAAATTTGACCTGGTGACTTCCCTAGTCACCTATACTACCTCACATACTAAGATTCAAATTTATCCCCAACTAATTATCCATTTGAAATGATCTAGAGAGAACCACATATAACCATAAGTTACAACACCATGAATATATGAACCATATTTACACACGAGAATTTATATGCAAAAGAACTAAAAGAGCTTCTAAGTTGAATACCAATCCTACTTGTACAAAACATGGGCAAAATTTTACACTTGGCAATACATTATGCACCATGGAATGCTAAATGGAAATAGCCATATACATAATGTCCAGCATTTACACAACATATGTATATATATATGCATATACATATACATACATATATGTGTGTATACATTTGTATATATATGTATACATATATACATATAGGTGTATATACATATACATGTATATATATATCTATACAAATATGTATAATAGAAATAGAAAATAAGCAAGTTTTAATATCTTATGATTTGGTAATCCAAAATAGTTCCTAAAGAGTGAATAAATTATTTAAGCGAGGTCATGGGCATAGAAAAAGGCGATATGAATTAAGAAAAACTAGAATTTAAACTGTATGGTTAATGAAAGAGGACCCTATAGTAAAATGTATCAAGGTAAATTTAAGATATAATACTAAATAGAGCATCTAAAAATAAGGTTGGGAAATCAATGATGGCCTAAAATTAGAGTCGAAATGGCTAAATAGAATAAATCGATATTGTAGTGGCAAAATCATAATTTCAGCCAAATTTTAAAATACTTACAAGAAGAAGTTTTAAATGGTAAAATTGAACTTACTAAGATTTTTAGAGGCTCAAAAAATTATAAGAACTATCAAAATGGTTAAAATCTTTTCGGTTTACAATTTAAGTTGTTAGTTGATCAAAATTTTGACCAAGCAATTGGATGAGGTTTTAAATCTAAAAAAATTTCAAATAAATGCTTTTAGTAAACTAGAGGACTTAAATTTTATGATGGAAGAAATGGTTTTAAAAAAGGAGTTAAAATGAACTCAAACAGAAGAAATGAAGTCAAGGGGCATAATGGGAATTTTATAAATTATTATAAACCACCCCTTTCTCCATATATTTGAGTCATGCCACCTTCTAGCTTCTTTTAACTAACCTAGCTCAAACCAAAGGAGCTCTCATGGTGGCATGAAGATGGAGGAAGAACCAAGGGAAGAAAAGCCTTATATAGGTAAGCAAATCTCCTAAATTTGAATATGATGATATTACAAACATTCTTCCACTTCTTCTCCTCTTTCTCTTTGTAGTTTTAGTTTCTTAAAAGGATCAGTTTTATGGCTAAACTTATGGATGAAGAACCTCTCTTAGGGAAATCAAATGTACTAAAATAATCTCCATTTAAAACACTTTCATATGATATGTAATTTGAGCTAGGAAAACTTGTGTGACTTTGGAATCTTAGCCATTACATGTTCAGCCAAGAGAAGGGAAGGAAGAGGGAGGCTTAGGTTTGATGAATTCATAGGGGAATTAGAGACTTTAAAGGGTAAAGATTAAGAATATGTGATTGGATTCCATAAAGAACCTAAGAAATGGCTTATGGCTCACTTAGGGTTTAGATAGACCTTAGGAAGATTTAAAGCCTTAAGAGAGTTAATTAAACTCTATAATATCATAATTGAATGAGATGTGAATTATGGATATGACAAGGCTTTGAGATACTCAAATAAACAAGTAAAACTCAAAAAGGCACCAATGGTGTACAGTTCGGCCACATGAGGATTTAGGAATTGAGGAACTTGTTTTAATGATTAAGTGGTCTAGATATAAATTATAGACACTAATGGAATTGTTGGTTTAAATTTAAAAGCCTTAATTTGGAAGGTGATTTTTTAAGTTTCAATTATGCCTAAAGAAGCAACTAGGAGCTACTCTTCTTAAATTATGCATATGATGGCTCTAATGAGTTCTATTAGGGGTCATAAAGCTCATATTAAATGAGATTTTGAAGCCAAGAAGTGAAATCATAAGAGTTGCTTCTTAAGGTATGAAAGTATAGCCATAGATATAACTAGAACTCTAAATTGTGTATGCAAGGCTAGTATTAGTATAAGTATGGTTGTATTGATTGTTTTGTGCTCTATTTGATGTGTTTAGGTCAAACAGTAAAGAGCATAGATAACCATAGGGCCATGGAACCAAGAGAAGAGACCAAAGGGAATTAATAGAAATCTGTGTGACAAGGTAGGTCTTTATCCATTCTTGTATACGTATGATGGTTGCTTGAGTGTCTTGGATTGCTTTTACGTATTATTTGCAAATTATGAGTATTGTTGATTATTTGATGATCATATCCAATTACATGACATTTGATTACCTTTGGAATTAGTTTGGCTCTTAAATATGTGAGGTTGTATCAAAAGTCCCTGGAAATGGGTAAAGTGAGGCCAAAGGTCCTTAAATATGGATGAGATTAAACTAAACATCTCAATTATAAGTGTGTCTAAGTCAAAAGTCCCTAAAAGAAGGTGATACTAAACCAAAAGTCTCTAATTGATGGGTAAGGCTACATCAAATGTCCCTAGAGCTTGTTTTGCTCTTAGTGGAGTCATATGATCCTTAATGCATAAATATAAATGATATTTGTAATACCATATAAAGATAGTACTTAATTTAGATCACAAAGTACCTACGTTATCCTTTTTATCAATTTCAACACTTTTTGACGTAGAATTTATAGACATCAAATGTCAAATTAATTCATTTCTTACTAATTGAACCATTTCAACTTACCAAACTCAATTTTTATCCTTAATACACTTGTTCATATAGAAACATCACAAAATGAAGCATGGAGTTCGAGTTTGGAGCATACACATCAAGATTAACCAAATTCATAAGCTTCCATGCAATTCCATATTTTGTCACAATTTTTAAAAATCATAATTTGAGCTAGAAACTTCCAAATCACACAAACTAGGACTTTATGGAAAGCTCAAGACATCATCTAGTTATTGTAAAAATTTGAGACCAAGAAAATATAATTTGGCTTATGAAATTCTAATGGAACAGTAGCTAGATCAGAATCTAGGACTGGTGCAGACA
Source organism: Erythrophleum fordii (assembly GCA_032878935.1). Taxonomy (NCBI): domain Eukaryota; kingdom Viridiplantae; phylum Streptophyta; class Magnoliopsida; order Fabales; family Fabaceae; genus Erythrophleum; species Erythrophleum fordii. The sequence goes on along the minus strand of JAVQMF010000049.1, from coordinate 1,049,095 downwards.
TGGAATTTTAAAGCTTTATATCTCATGCTACAGAGCTCCAAATTGAGTGATCTTAGTGGCTATGGAAAGCTTAGGATGCCAACTATATGCATGTAACATTTCATGAGTATTGGACTTTTTTTGCGCCCTTAAAGATTCCAAATACCAGACTAACCAAATGATCAGTGCACTGATAGTTTTTATATAATTCAACCAACTTTAAAAAATCATAATAAATTCTAAAGAGCTCCAAAAATTGTGTTCTTTTGCTCTGTGAAAAGTTCTAAATGAGAAATAAAATCTTCTAAATCTCATGCCAAAATCCATCCATTTGGTCTAGTTTTGGTTTAGGGAAAGAATATGGCTCCAAATGGTGCAAAATTGGGTTCAAGAGAGCCAAAATGGCTTCTCCCATGCGATGTGACCATTTGAGCACGTCCAAAACCTCAAACATAGTAATAAAAGTATCATAACATATTAAAATTACCATGAAACTCAAAACAACTCTCTCACTTGGTCATATACTCATGCATTCTGTGGCTGAAGGATGTTAAAAACCTAAGATCCCATACATTTGGTTCCAAATATGGTTCATACAACATATTTATATACTTTTAAATTGAGTGAGAGTTTATATCTTATAAATAACATAGACATTCATACTTTGATATTAATTTATACAAAATTATATTTTATTGTCAAAGTAACATGTCTCAAGCTTCTTGGCCTCCGTTTTTGGCTCCATGAGCATTACCTAGACATAATTAAACATAAAGTGGGGGAGAGTGAGATTTAAAGAATCCCAATAGCTCATTCACCCTTTCAAGAATGCACATAAGGCATGTTATCATGTCAAAGAGAGCAAGCATGCATGAAATGCTTCCAAGTATCAAACATAAATATATTCACAAATTCGTAGTGATACATTAATGTCAAGAATATGCTTAAGGCCTTTTGGTCTAGCTTTACCTAATTATATGGGGGTTTTTGGATTAGCCTTACCCATTTCAATGACTTTTGATTTAGCTTCACTCATTCTATGAGACTTTTGGCCTTGTCTCACCCCCACTTAGGGGTTTTTGGCTTTACCTCACCCAATTCAATGGACTTTTGGTACAATCTCACCCACCAAGAGCCATATTACATTCAAAATACAAATCAAGAAGCATAATGGTACCAAAGCATTAAACCAATAGCTATAGACATGTTTCATAATTCAAACATACATATAAGCAATCAATAGCACTTGAACAACCAAGAAATGCATATAAGAATAGATGAAGAGCTACCTTAAGTTAAGAAACACAATTCCTCTCTTGGTTCAGCCTTACACACACACTTGGAGGAGGCTTGTTTTGCTTGGCCTAGACACATGAAACAAGACACAAATATATCATTGGAACCATCTCTAGGCTTACATAAACTCTTTATAAGTTACTTCTAGCTTATGGCATACATATGGTTCCATACAAGGGCATAATGAAGCAACATATAATTTATCATCTTGGTTCCAATTTCTCACTCAATCCAAGTCATATGACTCCATTTAAACTAATTAGAGTCATCACTAACTCATTTCAAGGAGCCAAACACTAAGTTGCTTCTTTATACTAAAAGGAACCTTAAACTTTCAACTTTCAAAATATGGTTTCTAAATCTAAACTAATGGTTCTTTTGGTATTTATTATTTATTTCTAGATTATTCCTATCCTTATAATTAAAGAAAACTCTCCCTAGGTATGTGATACCCTTCTTGGTCGAGACATGTACCAATTTAGGAGCCTATAGAGTTTTGTTAGTTTTTCTAAGGAATTTGCCACTTCTGAAGCTTCCTAGGTCTCTTATAAGCTCAAACATACTCACAAATTAAATCATCACTAAAAAGCTTTATAAATCACTATGTCCAATTAAAACCCTAATTTCCATAACTTGTTATCTATAGGTTCTTTTTGAGTTCTAATTGTTCCATATGATTCTCCATGCTTCAAAATCCCATTTTCTATTAAGTTTGGATCAAAATCAAACTCCCTACATATGACCTTAGTACTAGCTAAGACACTGAAGCAAAGGAAAGCCAAGAAGAAGCAAGTTAGGCTATGGTTTCTTACCTTATTTCAAATCTTATCAAGAGAGCTTTTTTAAGCTTCCAAGAGTTCCTCTGCAATGACCCTAGTTCTTAATTACCTTGATTAGGCTTAATAGCATGATTAGTAATCACAAATTAAGGTCTAAAGTCATTATAATTAATTAAAATAGAGAAAGTGGAAAAATTTTAACCTTGATATCATTAGGGTCATTAGTGAAACAACCATAATTAATTAAGTTCACAAGTGATCATAGTTATCATTTAAGACTTTGGATTCACCTTGCTACTGATTTCAACTTACAAAAACCTCATATAAAGACTCCCAAGTCATTACATAATATTAATATAATGAAATTCAAGGTTTCTAAGTCAAAAATAAGAGATTAGGAACCTTCGCCACAACGGCTAAGTTGGTTACTGGAATCTAAAAATCAAGTTTTGCATCTTGCGATATGGCCTAAGATTTTCACACTACAGTGAAATTGCTCTCGAGTTCAACTTCTCACATTTTTGCAAATCTTGATGCGGTGAAAATGCATCATGAAGCTATTGTAGCAATTTTCGCATTTCGCACCATGGCGGGCTATACTTGTACCGTGGCGAAACTAGCTACCGAGACACTCATCACCTAATTTCCTCAACTTATGCCATGGCAGAACATGTTGCATCGCAGTGAGATTACTTTCTGTTACCCTTCCTAGGGAACATTTTTGTTTTGCACCATAGTGAGACAACTCACTCCACAGCACTCGTTGCCTCTGCCTGACAAATGGCTGTGACTCAGCTCACTTTAGTCGTGGCGTGACCTTCTTCTGCACTATTTTTCCCTAAGTTTCGTCCCATACACTCCCACTTTCCATCTAACAACACTTTAAGGCTACTCTACCTTAATTTTTTAGGCTCTAATAGCTTTTATCTACTTGATTTACCCAGCCGACCCATCATCACCAATTCAAGACTTAAGTATTGATTCCTACTCATCTAACTACCATATATTAGTAAGTTCATGGATTAATGACAGTAAGGATTCATAAGCTACTAAAATTTATCATTCAAATACATATTCCAGTAAAGGTTTCGTGTATCACTTGTTTAAGTCAATATCTAATGTATCACATGATTTCATTTCCAGATAGTAAATTATATCATAGGTTTAACAAAATTCATATCAGATGTTATAAGTTCATACATCCAATACCAATTTAATATGAGGCCTAGCTCCTCAATAGATACATCATAAGTAATCAAAATACAAACTCTTACACTTGGTAACATGATTATATGATGATGCTATATAAGAAGAAATACAAATTTTAGCATCTACTCTACTCAAATAAGTCTAAGTATAACCTTCCCCACACATGGTTGGAGCTTATGAATTTTCATCCACTTGTTTCCCTTTATCTTTACTTGAAGAGCCTTCACCTGAAAGTATTATCTCATAAAATAGGGTAAGACACAAATCTTAATAACCAAAGGCAAATTCTATTTATATATTCTAATTTAATTAACATATATGCATGAATTAAGATAAGCATCATAAATTATATCAGTCATATCAGCAAATAAAACAATTAGGCTATCAGTGACTACTATTCCATATTAGCAATCATATTCCCACATGTTAAAGGACAATAACACTGGGAGAGGCTCGTGCACAACACCAACTCCCCTATAAGCACAACTTGGGCTCAGTGTATACAAGGGTCTGATCACAATCCGATGCCAATCAAGCACAATGTATGGGTGGCAACTGCACCATAGCTCCACCATGAACTCATAAGGTCTAAACACAATATATTAGATAGCCAACCATTCATTATGCATTTCAAAATTATACATGTGTAACAGATATAAAATTAAAGTAGACATATATATAAAATTTAACACTAACCCTGGTTACCTCACTTAGTAGACAATTTGGAAAGTTATTAGCAGTACCAAAATCCTCCTATAACTATAACATCAGAAAATTACTACTCTAAATCATCATTTATAGTATCAAACAAGTACCCAAAGAATTAAAATACTAATGGATACCTAAAGAACATTTACCTAGCCACTACAAGTCTTCAATTTTAGATTTGATTGTTTCCACACTAGTAACTTCAAAATATCACCCTAAATCCTACGCAAATTCATGCAAAATTAATACCTATACTACAAGTCAACTATAATGGTCTTAAACTAGCAGAAAACTAGCTTAAATTGAGAAGAAAATACTTACCTAACAATAACTCTAACCTCAACCTCTGAAAATCCTCCAAGAAAACACCAAAAAACACATTTCAGATTTTAAGTGTGGTGAAAATGCTTCAAATGAGAAACCAATTAGATCAAATTGAAGAGAAAGAGAAGAGAATTAAGTTATATAACAATTACCTTGGCTGGTTTTGACTCTAGAAGTGGAAAATGGTGAAAATATGTGGAAAATCCTAGGCTCTACCTTAAACCTCCAAAAATGCTTTGTGTCTCTTATGTTTCTACATAAGGAAGGGGAAGGGCTAAAGGACCTTTAGGTTTAGATGGGTTTGGTTGGATTGTAGATTAACCTATAGGCCCAAGTCCATTTGGAGTTTAGATTTTGCTTGTTGGGCCAGACCTTAGGGATTGGGCTACAAAATGTTTAGCATTTTAGTATGGTTTTAGGCTTTTAACTCACTAAACTAGATTGGGGCATTACTAGGTGGTCTTTCTTGAGCCAAGTCTCACAATAGGAAATTGGGTCTGTAATTAAAATCATTGGGCCTCTATTAGTCTTTATCCATGACCTACTTAAATTAATTATGGGTCTAAATTAAATTTTAACCCAATTGAATCTTAAACCTACATTAATTATTTATTTATCTATAAACTTCTATTCATATAGCTTGCCTAATTATTCCATAATAATTATTTTTAATTAGTCTAAATCTATGATTAATACCTTAATTAATTTTTGGGCGTTGCATCCTCTAAATTCTCCCTTTCCTTTACTAAACTAGCTGCAAAACAACACTATTTAAGTCACTAAAACCATGATAAGAGAAAGGAGAAAGAGAAGAAGAAGTTTAGTGAAGGGAGAAGCATGAAAAAGTAGCAAAATCTTACACTTTTAAGCCTTGGTTTCTTCTTCCCTTACTATTCCTTTGGTGCACCACTTAAAATTGCCTTAGGTTTTTTTTTAGACCAGATGGAAGTCAATTAAGAGAATGGAGAGAAGTGGGACATGATTTAAGGAGGTGGGGGGCTTAATTATGCCATTTTCCAAATTCCAATTTAGTACCTTATTTTGGTTTTCTCCATTTGAGCTCATTTTAACTCTTGTTTTAGAACTGTCTTTTCTATCATGAAATTTAGATTCTCTAATTCATAAAATATCTTTGGTTTCATCCAAATTGAATTTAAAACCTTATTGAACTATTCAGTCAAAGTTTTGGTCAACCATTGACTAAAAATTGTATACCAAAAGAGTTTTAACCATTTTAGGAGTTCTTATGGTTTTTAAGGCCTTTGAAAATCCCTGAAAATCCCTCAAAAAGTTACCCAAAATTAAGATTATGTCACTACATTATTTTTTAAATTGGCATAGCCATTTTGGCTCTAATTTCAGGTTATTTTAAGACTCTAAACCATATTTTGAGATGTTTAAATTCTCATTCTAATCTTAATAAGCCTCAATTTGCATTGCTTTAGGGTGATTCTATCTTATTTTATTAGATTTAGTTCAGTTTTCTGAAAATCAGTTATTACATTATTTGGTTATGTAACATCCATGCTTGCTTTTTTTTATCTTGAATATGCCATATATGTATTCTTGAATGATAACTGAGCTATTGGAATACTTTGAATCTTATTGTTTCCCCTGTCTTCTCTAACCATGCCTAGGTGGTTCTTGTAACACCATATTTATTTAGCCTATCTCATCTCATTTCTAATTGCATCCCTTTGATATAGCAAGCTTCCAAGAAAAAAACCATTAAAATATTCCATTATTTTTGCATTACGTCAAACTTAAAATTTTGATTTCATGTCTTGTGGACCATATGAACTCATCCATCTCATTCTCCTATTAAATTATATACATACAACGCAAAACTATCTCAAAATGTGGCCAACAACTCGAGCTCATAGTATATATACACAAAATAATACAATGTTGCCTCAAGTTCAGCTACCAAGTTTCTAGTACCAGCTTTGAAAAATCATAACTAAATAAAGAAAAATCAAAATCATACATAAAAATCACATGTGCAACCTCGAATTGGTGTGCCAAGTTTCTGTTATAAACTTTGAAAAATCATATCTAATTCTAGAAAAATACAAATCAAGCATACTATACCATTCTAGAAAGTTACAAATGTCTACTTTATATGAAAAATAAGTCTAGACCAAAACAAGAACATTTAGCCATTGAAAATCAATGGAATAATACATAAACTTAGCTAGTGCTACTAGTACTGACATAGAATTTCAAAATTTCATATATCTCTACTCAGACATCCAATTGGGGAGATATTAGTACCTATAGAAATTTTATCATGTCTAGATTATGCTTGTAAAATTTCATGAGCATTGGACACCATTGGCCCTCAAATGACATAAGAGAAGAAATTGACAACATAAACAATAATCATATTAGAATTGCAAAAATTTGGCAAATTTGAAAATTCAAAATTAATTCCACAGAGCTCTAAATAATTTAATCTTTAGCCTTCCAAAAAGCTCTAGATAAGATCTATATGACTGCCAAATTTCATGGAAAAACTCATCCATTTAATTAGATTGTGCCATAGGGTTCCAAAATGGCTATTTTTGTGCTTTTTAAGGGTCATAAATGGTCCTAATTTGCTTCCAAGACTTTCATGGCCACTTGAGCATGAAGGAAAGCATGAAAATGATATATTAAACATGTCTCAAAGGTCCACAAACCCATATTTTACAAACTCACTCTCCGACTCCAAGGTATACACAAGAACATACAAGCTCTACCTTGCCATTCAATGTCAAAAAGTTGCTATATCATTCACATTGCATCAATTCTCATATATATATATATATATATATATATATATATCAAGTATCTATGTAATTACATATGTTAAAATGGTTATACAAAATATTCATCATAAGGTTACATCATATACCATTAAAATGGTTACAAGTGAACAAATTAACACATTTCTTTGTCAATCTTTCTCCTTTAAGTTTGGTGGCTTTCATTTCTTTATTCACTTGGTCCACCTAGACATGTTAGGAAATGGGGAGGAAGGAATGAGATTCTAGAAATCCTAATAGCTCTTCTCCCTTTCAACCATACATAAAGCATGCAAATTCAAGTCTAAAAATGCATGCATGGTATCATGGAATGCATAATCATACATGGAACATCTCTTACATTCAAGAAGTCACATAAAACATACATAAGCTTGCCAAGAAAATGATTTAGCCTCACCCATTCTATAACACCATAATTTCTAGCTCATCTCATACATTTCATGGCATAATATCATGAATCATATTGATTTTCCATGGAAAAGCCAAAGAAATAATGATTATTTTCGCGTTGCATCGTATCTAAAAATTCATTTTGGGGTCACGTGGACCGTGTGAGCTCATACTATGCATATTCATATTTAATTACATCATTAAAATTCATTTACATCCCAAAACCATGCCTACAACCCATGGCAACCGAAATGAAGCATGAAAAATGGGAATTCATTTTCGACCAGACTTGGCCTCTTTTCTGGGCAAAATTTGGAAAATCATAACTAAAACTAGAAAAATTAAAATAATGTAATCTTGGTCATCATAGAAAGCTTAGGATGTCTATGTCACACTAAAAATATGTACAGATCATAAAATTCATCATGGAGGAAGTTTGACATTCGAAAAGCTACTAAGGTCGCTGGCTGCTTGGGCTACTATTTAGATTATAGATACAAAATTCTAAACTTCATAACTAATTCTATAAAAATATAAATTACATAAATTTTGTCATTATAGAAAGATAAAAATGTTAAATTGATACTAAAAATAATTTCAGAGTGAAACAGATACATTTAAAGATTGGAAGCCTATAGAACCATAACTGAACTCCTGGGGCACCACTACAACTGATAGCCAGTTTCAAAAATGTATAACTTTTTACTCAAACCTCCAAATGAGGTGTTCTTGGTGGCCACAGAAATATTATGACCTCTAGTTTATGAATATAAAATCTCACAACCATTGGACACCATTTGGACATCAGGTGACACAAAACACAAAACGACCAGTATGAACAGTGCACATACCAAAATCCATAAAAATTTCCAACTTTGGAAATTCATCAAATATTGTCTAGACCTCCAAGAATTATGTTCTTAGCTTCCCAAAAATATTTCAATGATACCTAATTGCATGCCAAATTTCAGAGTAAGACTAACTCATTTGGCCAAAAAGTGACATAGGGTTCCATTATAGTCAATTTTGGCTCCATATTGGGTACCAAAATTGCCAAATGGATTTTCCTCGGTCTTGGCACCTTTTGGGGCAAGTTTAAAAGCTTATTTGAGACTTGTGTGAGCTGACCAAATGGTCCTAAATCTCATGCATCTCATTTTGGCCATTCAACCCATACTTATGCATATTTTCATCAATCTTTAACTTTCATACTATGGCATTACATACTTAAAACATGGGCTAGTGGTCATATATGAGAATCATACATCTCAACATCACATATTAGTATATTTACATATGTCTCAACGTTCATAGTACATATACAACATCATATATATGATGAACGATCATTATGGTTCCAAAAGAGGTAAAATAACACATAAGCTTGTCAATTGTCCCTCTTCATAATTGTTGGCTCCCTTCACCATAATTGCTTAGTGCATGTTTGGTTCAGCTTCTTCTCTCTTCAAATAATGGTTTTGTCTGAAGTAACAAGTTATAGCTTTTACATTTTGTGGTTTGCAAATGGGCTTTTCCCACCTCTCACCGCAGAACCAAACATGCACTTAGTCCACCTAGCATGTTAGATCATTGGAGAGAAGGGGATGAGATTCAAAGAATCCCAATAGCTCATCTCCCATTCAATCATACATAATATGTGCAAAGTAAGCCTTTTAAATGCATGTATAGAGGAAATGAAAATCATGGACATTTTTAACACAAGCTTGGCATGTGAGCACATCATATAAAGCATTCAAGAGTTCACCAAGTGCTTGGATTAGCCTCACACTTCTCCTCATGGATTTTGGATTTGCCTCACCCATTCTTTAAGAGCTTTGGACTCAAGCATACTCTTAGGAGTCCACTTTGCTTTTGGGAGACTCTTTACTTTATCTCAACTAAGCTCAAGGGCTTTTGGCTCATCCTCACCAAAGGGAAGAGTTCTTGGCCTCTCCACACTCGAGCAAACTCCCACAAACATCATGTAATCATTTCAAAACATAATATGGCATTAAGCATCATGGCATATAAAGGCATGTTAGCATACTTTTCAAAGCTTGAAAACACACATACACACATTCTAAAACAAGCTAAACACACATCCATGTATGAGAGAAGGTAGAGAGAGCTACCTTGTATACAAACACACACTTTTTCCTTAGCCTTCAAGCCTGCTCTTTCGGCCACACACCCACAAGTTGGTGGAGATAATTTCTCTTGGCCTAAATACAACATATGGGAGCCAATTAGGTTCATGAAACAATTTTTAGGGCCATGCAACTTGCTTAAACCCTAGATTATTCTACAACCTCCATTGTGGTCCATATTGGCACCTAATGAAGCAACACCCCTTAAATGAGTTCTAAGCCTCATTCTTTCCTTTCAAATATGATTCTTGACTCTTTTTAAGCTTCTTGGAGTCATCACATCATTAAAACAAATGGCCTAGCACCATGTTGGTTCTTTTGGTCATAATATGGAACCTAAGATACCAATTCACTTTCCATGAGTTTTAAATTTTTTCCAAGGCCTCCCCTCATTTTCATTCATCAAATATGACTCATGAATGGCCTTAGAAAAATTTAAAACTCTCCTCCACACCTAGAACTCTTCTTGGCCTAGACATGCCTAAGTTTAGGGCTTCTTGGAGTTGCCTTTGTTTTCTTGAAGGAGGAAGCTTGTGGGGAGCATCTTAGGTGTCTTAAGAACTCATTTAAACTCTTTCTTAGACCTAGGAAGCATCATACAAATTCAAAAATTGGAGGGTGCACTTAAAACCCTAGGTTTTGCATATTGATTTCTAATGCCTATTTCTTGGTTTTCTTTGCATATTCTTATTCCACTCCATCAAATACCTAAGAATCATCCTTGGTTTGGTTAAAAATCTGACTCCTTAGGTCTGTCTAAATCTAGGTCGAAATGCTCAAAGGAAGGGAGGGAGAAGACCAAGTGAAAGAATTACAAAATATCTTGTTTTCCTTGAATTTCTTTGCTTATTCTTGCTTTCCTTGGCCTTCTTACTTGAATTTCAAAATTTCCCCCCTGTTCTCCCCTCAAAATAGCCCTTAAAAGTTCAAGAAATCATGGAGAAGAAGAGGGAAAAAAGAGGAGAAGAAATTGATGGAGAAAAAGCATGAAAACATACATAAAAACCTACCTTTACCTTGGAATTTCTTCTCCTTCTCGTTCTCTCTTAGTTTCCCCAAAACCCTAGCTCTCCCTTATGAAATTATGCAAGATTTTCTGATTCCAAATGGGGAGGAAAGTGGGGCACCACTATATATAGGGAGGAGAAAGTGACTTTTTCAAAAATTCTAATTTTGTCCTTCATACTTTGCATTTTTGTTTCTCTTTCATTTTAGCTCCTTTTTTAGAATCATCTTTTCCATTATAAAATTTAGGTTCCCAATTAAGAGAAATGGCTTTGGAATCACTTAAATCGGAGCTAAAACCTTTCCGAATAAATCCGTCAAAGTTCGGGCACATCGATGTTGGAAAATGTCCACTGGAGGGGATTTAATTGTCCCAGAGCTTCCCATGGTTTTCAGGGCCTTTGAGAACCTTGGGAAACTAAAAAATTTCATTTAAAAAGTCATCCTGTGTGAATTCCAAAATTTTCTCAAAATTACGAAAATGCCATTACGTTTCGTAAGGTTTCCGTCAAAATTTGCTTCTTCATTCTAGCCTTGTTATTTCTTCCATCTGAGGCTACAATTCTCATTTTTAGGAAGCTAGAATGTTACTCAAATTTTTTGGGACCTTAACTAATTCATTTCGGGGGACTTGCTTTGAAAATGTGCCCGTTTTCATCATTTAACAAAAATCGAACATTATAATTCTCCCCCCTTTTAAAAATTTTGTCCTCAAAATTTAACTAACATACCTCATGGGAAGAGTTCTGGATATTTCTTTCTCATATCATCCTCTAGTTCCCAGGTGGCTTCCTCGGGAGATAACCCTTTACAAGCCACTTTCACCAGCGGTATCGTCTTATTCTGTAACTGCTTGAGTCTAACTTCCACGATCCGATCTGGTGATACTATGTATGATAGATCATCCTATAACTAGACATTCTCATATTCTATGACATGTGAGGGGTCAGACTGGTACTTTTTAAGTTAGGAAACATGGAATACATTATGAACTTGGCTTAGGTTTGGAGGAAGCGCTACTTTGTATGCCACAGGTCCTACTTTATCAAGAATCTGGAAAGGACCTAGGTACTTTAGACTGAGCTTTTTACTCTTAATAGATCGACCTATCCCTGTGACTGAAGACATGGTCTCCAATCTCAAACTCTAACGGCCGCCTACATTTATTTGCATAACTTTTTTGTCTACTCTGAGCCATCAAAAGTTTCTTTCTGATGGTTTTTATTTGTCTAGAGGTCTGGTCCACTAACTCTGGGCCTAGCTCTGCTCTCCTAGTTCAACCCAACACATTGGAGATCTACACTTCCTCCCATATAATGCCTCGTACAGTGCCATCTGTATACTGGCATGATAACTGTTATTATAGGCAAACTCCGCTAGAGGTAAGTATGTATCCCAATTTCCCTTCATTTCTAGCACACACGCCTTTAACATGTCCTCTAAGGTTTGGATGGTTCTCTCTATCTGTCCATTCGTCTGAGGGTGATAGGCCGTATTAAATCTAAGTCTGGTGCCTAGAGCATCCTTTAATGATCTCTAGAAATTCGATGTGAATCTGGGATCTCTATCTAACACTATGCTCCTAGGCACACCATGCAGTTTAACTATCTCCCTAATGTATAGTTGACTAATTTATCTAGGGTATAAGTGGCTTTCATAGGTAAGAAGTGCATTGACTTTGTTAACCTATCCACTATTACCCATATGGCATTATACCCCGATGATGTCCTGGGGAAACCCATGACAAAATCCATAGCTATGCTATCCCATTTCCACTCTGAGATATCTAAGGGCTGAAGTAACCCAGCTGGTTTATGATGTTCTATTTTTACTTTCTGGCATACTAGACATCGGAAGACATACTCTGCTATGTCTATTTTCATTCTGGGCCACCAGAACATTTTCTTCAAATCCTGGTACATTTTATTACTACTTGGATGAATGGTGTACTTACTTTTATATGCCTCATCTAATATCTTTTCTCTAATTTTTATGTTCTTAGGCACATACAACCTATCCCTGTATCTCACTATGTCATCCTCAGACAGATTGAATTCCTAGACACTACCCTGGGCTATCTGGGCTCTAATCTTACTTACATGGTCATCTGTCTGCTGGGCCTCTCGTATTTGATCCCTCAGGTCATTCTCTATTCAGGTCTTACTCATTAATAATTTTCCTGAACACACCTCGCAAGAGAGACTCATGTCTCTGAATCTTTCAATCAATTCCTACTCTCGGATCATCATACAGGCCATGTGTATGGATTTTCTACTTAGGGCATCAGCTACCACATTAGCCTTACCGGAATGGTATTTTAATGTGAAATCATAATCTTTTAGAAATTCTAACCATCTCCGTTGCCTCAATTTAATTCTTTCTGTTCAAATAAATATTTGAGGCTTTTATGGTCACTGTAAATTTCTATTACTGCCTTATATAAGTAGTGTCTCCATATTTTCAAAGCAAACACCACTGCAGTTAACTCTAAGTCGTGTGTGGGATAGTTTTCCTCATGAGGTTTCAACTGTCTAGAAGTATAAGCTATCACTCAGCCTTTCTGCATAAGCATACATCCTAACCCCTTCTTTGAGGCATCACTGTATACTACAAAAGTTTCTTTAGGGTCAGGGAGTATTAAAACTGGGGTCGTGGTTAGTTTGTGCTTTAGCTCTTGGAAACTACTCTCACATTTCTCATTCTACACAAATGGTACATTTTTTCTAATAAGCCGGGTCAGTGGCATCGCTATCTGAAAAAACCCTGAATGAACCTTTTATAGTAACCTGCTAAACCTAGGAAGCTCCTGATCTCTGTCACTGTCTTAGGTCTCTCCCACTGTAATACTACCTCTACCTTATGGGGATCTACTGCGACCCTTGCCTAGGAGATCACATGACTTAGAAACTGAACCTCTGTAAGCCAAAACTCACATTTTCTAAGTTTAGTATATAGTTATTTCTCTCTCAGGGTCTCCAAGGCTAATCTCATGTGCTGCTCATGTTCCTCTCTACTTTTTGAGTAGATGACGATGTCATATATGAAGACAACTACAAACCTATCTAAGTATATCTTGAAAACTTTGTTCATATAATCCATGAAAACTGTGGGTGCATTTGTCAACTCGAAGGGCATAACTAGAAACTTATATTGTCCGTATCTAGTTCTAAAAGCTGTTTTGGGAATATCCCCAGCCTTTATTCTAAGCTGATGGTATCCCGACCTGAGGTCTATCTTCGAAAACACTAACGCTCCTACTAACTGATCTAGGAGGTCATCTATGCAAGGGAGAGGGTACTTATTCTTAATCGTAATCTTATTGAGTTCCCGGTAATCTATATATAATCTAAGGCTCCCGTCTTTCTTCTTTATAAATAGGACTAGAGCTCTCTATGGTGAGACACTAGGTCTAATGTAACCCTTATCTAAAAGCTCTTCTATCTGTTTCTTAAGTTCTGCTAGCTCAGTGGGAGTCATCTTATACGGGGCCTTAGACACTGGACCTGCCCCAAGTACAATGTTTATGGGAAACTCTACCTCTCTCTCTAGGGGTAGTCTGCTAATTTCCTTGGGAAATACTTCTGGGAGCTCCCTTATTATAGGAATCTCCTCTATACCATCTTCTACCTCAGCCTAAACTGAAAAGAAAATTAGATACACCTGACAACCATGCCCTACAGATCTCTCAGCCTGGGGGGTGGTCATGACAAATAACTCAGCCCTAGCCTGTGTGATCTGCAAAGGGGCCTGTGGAGGAGTCTGAGTACAATCTCTAGCAATGTGCCCCGGCCTACCACATCTAAAATATACGTTCTGCCCCGCATAGCACAGTCTAGTGCCGTGATTCCTGCCACATTGAGGACATGTAATGGATGGAGCACTGCCTTTGCTAGACTGAGTCCTCTGTCTCTTGCCTCTTCGGTTCCATTGACTCTTTTTGCCTTTTCGGCTAGTCTCTGCAGGATGTAAGCCCTTTCTAGGTCTCTTGGGCTCAGGGAGAGGAAGAGGTGGTCTAGTACTGGGTGAGTGGCTGTGCATTTGGGTGAGTCACCCCTGAATGCTCTGGATAATCTGAGTGTGGAGGTGGCTGAGGAGGAGTAGGTGTAGGGCCCTGGCTGTCTCTCTCAGCAAGCCGTTCCTGTAACTGCATAATGATGGCTTGCTGCTGATCTAGGCGACCCACGATGGACTGTAGGGCTCCAGCAACTGGATTACTCAGCCCGGCTTCATCAGCATGAGCCTGTCTAGGGAGCTGACCTCTCATAGTGTTCACTATCGTAGTGAAATATCATAACAAACTATAACATAAGCTAGGGAACACTTCCACCATCATACACACTAAATTTATCCAAAACAAGCTCATATGCATATGGGCAACTTATAAACACAAGCCACAACCCATAATGAGAGCTTGAACCTTTGCTCGGATACCAATAAATGTAACACCATAATTTCTAGCTCATCTCATACATTTCATGGCATAATATCATAAATCATATTGATTTTCCATGGAAAAGCTAAAGAAATAATGATTATTTTTGCATTGTGTCGAATCTAAAAATTCTTTTTGGTGTCACGTGGATCATGTGAGCTCATACTATGCATTCTTATATTTAATTACATCATTAAAACTCATTTACATCCTAAAACCATGCCTACAACTCATAGAAACCGAAATGGAGCATGAAAAATGGGAATTCATCTTCGGCCAGACTTGGCCTCTTTTCTAGGCAAAATTTGGAAAATCATAACTAAATCTAGAAAAATAAAAAAAATTCAATATTAGTCATTATAGAAATATTAGGATGTATACTTCACACTAAAAATATGATCAAATCATAATATTCATCATGGAGGACGTTTGATATTCAAAAATCTACTAAGGTTGCTAGCTGCCTGGGCTGCTATTCAGATTACTGATACAAAATTATAAAATTCATAACTAATTCTATAAAAATATAAATTACACAAATTTGGTCATTATAGAAAGCTAAAAATGTTAAATTAATTTAAAAATAATTCTAGAATGAAACCGATACATTTAGCCACTGGAAGCCTATGGAACAGTAACTGAACTCTTGGGGTACCACTGCTACTGACAGCCAACTTCAAAAATGCATAACTCTTTTCTCAGACTCCAAATGAGGTGATCTCATGGACACAGAAATATTATAACCTCTAGTTTATTCATATAAAATCTCACAAGCATTGGACACCATTTGGCCATCGGGTGATACAAAACACAAAACTGCCAGTATGAATAGTGCACATACTAGAATCCATAAAAATTCCCAACTTTGAAAATTCATCAAATATTGTCTAGACCTCTGAACATTATGTTCTTTAGCTTCCCAAAAATATTTCAATGAGACCTAATTGCATGCCAAATTGTAGAGCAAGACTAACTCATTTGGCTAACAAGTGACATAGGGTTTCATTATGGTCAATTTTGGCTCTATATTAGGTACCAAAATTGCCAAATGGATTTCCCTTGGTCTTGGCACCTTTTGGGCAATTTTAAAAGCTTATTTGAGACTTGTGTGAGCTGCCCAAATGGTCCCAAACCTCATGCATCTCATTTTGGCCATTCAACCCATACTTATGCGTATTTCCATCAAACTTTAACTTTCATACTATGGCATTACATACTCAAAACATGGGCTAGTGGTCATATATGAGAATCATACATCTCAAAATCACATATTAGTATATTTACATATGTCTCAATGTTCATGGTACATATACAACATCATATACATGATGAACCATCATTATGGTTCCAAAAGAGGTAAAATAACACATAAGCTTGTCAATTATCCCTCTTCATGGTTGTTGGCTCCCTTCACCATAATTGCTTGGTCCACCTAGCATGTTAGATCATTGGAGAGGAGGGATGAGATTCAAAGAATTCCAATAGCTCATCTCCCAGTCAATCATACATAATATGTGCAAAGCAAGCCTTTTAAATGTATGTATCGAGAAAATAGAAATCATGGACATTTTTAACACAAGCTTGGCATGTGAGCACATCATATAAAGCATTCAAGAGTTCACCAAGTGCTTGGATTAGCCTCACACTTCTCCTCATAGATTTTAGATTTGTCTCACCCATTCTTTAAGAGCTTTGGACTCAACCATACTCTTGGGAGTCCACTTTACTTTTGGGAGACTTTTTACTTTGTCTCAACCAAGCTCAAGGGTTCTTGGCTCATCCTCACCAAAAGGAAGAGTTCTTGGCCTCTCCACACTCAAGCAAACTCACAAAAACATCATGTAACCATTTGAAAACATAACATGGCATCAAGCATCACGGCATATAAAGGCATGCTAGCATACTTTTCAAAACTTGAAAACACACATACACACATTCTAAAATAAGATAAACACACATCCATGCATGAGAGAAGGTGGAGAGAGCTACCTTATATACAAACACACACTTTTTCCTTAGCTTTCAAGCCTGCTCTTTCGACACCCACAAGTTGGTGGAGATAATTTCTCTTGGCCTAAATACAACATATAGGAGCCAATTAGGTTCATGAAACAATTTCTAGGGTCATGCAAATTGCTTAAACCCTATATTACTCTACAACCTCCATTATGGTCCATATTGGCACCTAATGAAGCAACACCCCTCAAATGAGTTCTAGGCCTCATTTTTCCTTTCAAATATGATTCTTGACTCTTTTTAAGCTTCTTGGAGTCATTACATCCTTAAAACAAATGGCCTAGCACCATGTTGCTTCTTTTGGTCATAATATGGAACCTAAGACACCAATTCACTTTCCATGAGTTCTAAATTTTTTCCAAGGCCTCTCCTCATTTTCATTCATCAAATATGACTCATGAATGGCCTTAGAAAAATTTTAAACTCTCCCCCACACCTAAAACTCTTCTTGGCTGAGACATGCCTAGGTTTAGGGCTTCTTGGAGTTGTCTTTATGTTCTTGAAGGAGGAAGCTTGTGGGGAGCATCTTAGGTGTCTCAAGAACTCATTTAAACTCTTACTTAGACCTAGGAAGCATCATACAACTTAAGAAATTAGATGGTGCACTTAAAACCCTAGGTTTTGCATCTTGATTTCTAATACCTATTTCTTGGTTTTCTTTGCATATTCTTATTCCTCTCCATCAAATACCTAAGAATCATCCTTGGTTTGGTTAAAAATCTGACTCCTTAGGTCTGTCTAAATCTAGGTCGAAATGCTCAAAGGAAGGGAGGGAGAAGACCAAGTGAAAGAATTACAAAATACCTTGTTTTCCTTGAATTTCCTTGCTTGTTCTTGCTTTCCTTGGCCTCTTTACTTGAATTTCGAAATTTCCCCTCTGTTCTCCCTTCAAAACAGCCCTTAAAACTTCAAAAAATCATGGAGAAGAAGAGGGAAAAAGAGGAGAAGAAATTGGTGGAGAAAAAGCATGAAAACATACATAAAAACCTACCTTTACCTTGGAATTTCTTCTCCTTCTCCTTCTCCTTCTCTCTTGGTGCACCTAAAACCCTAGCTCTCCCTTCTGAAATTATGAAAGATTTTCTGATTCCAAATGGGGAGGAAAGTGGGGCGCCACCTATATATAGGGAGGAGAAAGTGACTTTTTCAAAAATTCCAATTTTGCCCTTCATACTTTGCATTTTTTGTTTCTCCTTTGTTTTAGCTCCTTTTTTAGAATTATCTTTTCTATTATAAAATTTAGGTTCCCAATTAAGAAAAATGGCTTTAGAATCACTCAAATCGGAGCTGAAACCTTTCCAAACGAATCCATCAAAGTTCGGGTACACCAACGTTGGAAAACAGCCACCGAAGGAGATTTAACTGTCCCGGGGCTTCCCATGGTTTTCAGGGCTTTTGAGAATTTTGTGGAACTCAAAAATTTCATTTAAAAAGCCATCCTGTGTGAATTCCAAAATTTGCTCAAAATTTCAAAAATGCCATTACATTTCGTATGGTTTCCATCAAAATTTGTTTCTTCATTCTAGGTCTGTTTTTCCTTCCATCTGAGGCTATAATTCTCATTTTTAGGAAGCTAGAATGTTACTCAAATTTTTTGGGACCTTAACTAATTCATTTCAGGGGACTTGCTTTGAAAACGTGCCCATTTCTGTCATTTAATGAAAATTGGACATTACACATTCTCTTTAGGATTTTGGACTTGTCTCACCTATTGTCTTAAAGGACTTTTGATAAGCCTCACTCTTTAGAGACTTTTGGCTTTGTCTCATCCATTCTTAGGGACTTTTGGCTCATCCTCACCCTAATTAAGGGGCTTTTGGCTTCGCCACACTCAAGCAAACCAAAACATGTTTATAAGACATCATTCAAGTGTATAACAAAGCATCATGGTGCCATGGCATATAGATACATACTAAAACATCTTTCATGGCTTAAAACATACACATACACATTCAAAGATAAGATAAACACCCACTCATGTATGAGAGAAAGAAGAGAGAGCTACCTTGGTTACACAAGCACACTTTTCCCTTTGAAAATGCTTCCTCTCCCTCGGCCACACCCTCACAAGGATGTGAGACTTGATTTTTTTGGCCTAAACATATTACATAGAAGCCAATTACACTTTTGGAACAATTTCTAAAGCTACACATGCATTTGAAAAGCTAGATTGCTTCTAAGGTTCAATTATGGTTCTATGAGGCACCTAATGAAGCAACCTTAGGAAAACATGATCTTGGATCCATTCTTTCCTTTATTCTATGATTCTTGATTCCATTTAGACCTCTTGGAGCCATCATGCAATCAATTTGAGGAGCCTAACTACATGTTGCTTTTTTAAGTCATAATATGGAACCTATGCTGCCATCTCACTCCCTAGGCTTCCTAAATTTTTTCCAAGGCTTCCTCTCATACTCTCCCATCCTATATGATACAAAACCAAGCTTAAAAGAAATTAAAACTATCTCTTGGTGCCTCTTCCACCTTAGGTTGAGGCTATGCTTCTTTATGGGGACCAAGGAGTTTTTTTTATTTCTTTTGATGGGAGAAGCATGTGGAAGGCTCTCTTGATGTCTTAAGAACTCATATGAACTCTTAAACATCTTTATTTATAGTTAGAACTCATCTTACAAACCAAGGTGCAACTTAAACCCTAGCTTTCCTATCTTGCAAATTCATAGTTCTTTCTTTATTTTCTTTACATATTTTTATTCTCCTCACTCATTTTCCTAAGATTCACCCTTGGTTTGGTTCAAAACTCAACCCCTCTTGACTATCCCTAGGTTGGCCGAACCACGCATATCCAAGAATAAAGAAGAAGGAGCATGAAACTAGCATTTACCTTAGTGTTTCTAGGTTTCTTTATGAGCTCTTCTCTTGGCTTGTGTTCCTTTCTTGACATTCAAACTCCTCCCCTCTGGTCTGAGCTCAAAATAGACCTAAAAGCTTCAATAAATCCATAGGAAGGAAGAGAAGAAGGAGGAGAAAGAGTTTACTAAAGAGAAACTAAGAAAATCCAATAATTTCCATACCTTTCACTTAGTTTTTCTTCTCCTTTTTCCTCCTCCCTTATGCACCTTTCTCTCTAGGTCTCCCTCTCTATTTTTGGCTGAAGTATAGTTGGTCATTTGAAGGGAAAAGTGGGGTGTCCATATATATAGGAAGAAGGAATAAAATTGTTCTAAAGATATTCCATTTATGTCTCGTAAATTTGGCATTTTCATTTTTGATTCATTTTAGCTCCTTTTTCAGAACATTCTTTTCCATCATAAAAATTTAGGTCTTTAATCTTATAAAATGTCTTTGGAATCACTCAATTTGGAGTTAAAATCTTCTTGAACAAAAGGGTTAAAGTTTGGGTCAATTGACCTTAGAAAACGTACACTTGAGGGGTTTTAACTGTCCTAAGGCTTCCCATAGTTTTTAGGGCCTTTGAGAATCCTAGAGAACTCAAATTTTTCATTTAAAAAGCCCTCCTATGAGTATTCTAAAAATTGTATAAAATTACAAAAATACCATTACATTATGTAGCTATTTTGTTAAATTCTGTCTAATTATTTTTACTTCTGTTTCAGGGCATAGTGGCCTCTTATTTTCATTACCTAATGTCTAGATCATTATTCTACATTTTTGGACCTTAACTAATTCATTTTAGAGGACTTTTTTTTAAAATGAATCCATTTCTGTCTATCGTTTTTACAAAAATTGGACATTACATTTCCCCCCTTAAATAAATTTTGTCCTCGAAATTTAGATACATACCTCATGGGAAGAGTTCTGGATACTTCTTTCTTAGCTCTTCTTCCAACTTTCAGGTGGTTTCTTTGGGAGATAACCCTTTCCAAACCACTTTCACCAGTGGTATCGCCTTATTCTGTAACTGCTTGAGTCTAACATCCATGATCTGATATGGTGATACTATATATAATAGATTATCCTACAACTGCATATTTTCATACTCTATGACATATGAGGGGCCGGGCTAGTACTTTTTGATTTGGGATACATGGAATACATTGTGTACTTGGCTCACGTTTAGGGAAAGGGCAAGTTTGTAAGCCATAGGTCCTAATTTTATCAAGAATCTGAAACGAACCTATGTATTTTGGTTTGACCTTTTACTCTTAATGGACTAACCTATCCCTATGACTGGAGACACTCTAACAAAGATATGGTTTGCAACCTTAAACTTTAATGGCCTTCTCCATCTTTCTACATAACTTTTCTGTCTACTTTATGCCATCAGGAGTTTCTTTCTTATGGTCTCAATCTGTCTAGAGGTTTGGTTTACTAATTCTAGGCCTATTAGACTTCTTTCTCCTAGCTCAACCTAACACATTAAAGACCTACACTTCCTCCCATTCAATGCCTCATATAGTGTCATTTGAATACTCACACAATAATTATTATTATAGGCAAACTCTGCTAGAGGCAAGTATGTATCCCAATTCCCTTTCATCTCTAAAACACATGCCCTCAACATGTCTTCTAGGGTTTGGATGGTTCTCTCTATCTATCCATCTATTTGAGGGTGGTAGGTTGTGCTAAATCTTAATCTAGTACCTAGAGCATCCTACAATGATCTTTAAAAGTTCAAAGTGAACCTGGGATCTCTGTCTGACACTATGCTCCTAGGCATACCATGTAATCTTACTATCTCTCGAATGTATAGCTGGGCTAATTTATCTAGGGTATAAGTGGCTTTTATCTCTAAAAAGTGAGCTGACTTCATTAATCTATCCACTATTATCCATATAGCATCATACCCCGATGATGTCCTAGGTAAACCCATGACAAAATCCATAGTTTTGCTATCCTATTTCCACTTAAGGATATCTAGGAGCTGAAGTAACCCAGCTGGCTTCTTGTGTTCTATCTTAACTTTATGACATACTAAACATCAAGAGACATATTTTGCTATGTCTGCTTTCATCCTAGGCCACTAGAACATCTTTTTTAAATCATGATACATTTTATTACTACCTAGGAAAATTGTATATTTGCTCTTGTGTACCTCATCTAGTATTCTTTCTTTAATCTTTGCATTTCTAGGCACATACAGTCTATCCCTATATTTCACGATGCCATCATCAGACAGATTGAACTCCTGAGTGCTATCCTGGGATAATAGGGATCTAATATTTCCTATATGGTCATCTTTAGCCTGGGCTTCTCTTATTTGGTTCCTCAAGTCATTCTCTATTCGAGTTTTACTCATTAATAGTTTCCCTGAATGCACCTCACATGAGAGATTCATATCCTTGAACCTCTCAACCAATTCCTACTCTCTAATCATCATGTAGGCCATATGTATGGATTTTCTACTCAAGGCTTTAGCTACCACATTAGCTTTACTGGGATGATATTTCAGTATGAAATCATAATCCTCTAAGAATTCTAACCATCTCCTCTATCTCATATTCAATTTTTTCTACTTAAATAGGTACTTAAGGCTTTTATGATCACTGTAAATCTCTATGACTACCCTATACAAGTAGTGTATCCATATTTTCATAGCAAACACCACTGCTACTAGCTTTAAGTCGTGTGTGGGGTAATTCTCTTTATGAGGGTTTAATTGTCTCGAGGCATAAGCTACCATTTAGCCTTTCCACATAAGCACACATCCTAACCCTTTCTTAGAGGCATCACTATAGACTATAAAAGTCTCTCTCAGGTAAGGAAGTACTAAAACCCCTCTGGTGTAAATGGAAGTGCGAGCTATTGAGAAAAGATTGAAACCCCCAACTAGGGATAGGGTTGCTCTGCTAGAAATTAGAGCATGTAATGCCCTTTGGCAAGATTGGTAGATTAATTAAAAATAACCTACAGGACATGATGCAGGCAAGGGCTAGATAGAAAGGAACCCTAGAATTGAAAGGGTCAAGGTAAAAGGATGACGTGAATGTCTTTATTTATGCTAGGAAGAAAGGTAAAGTATGTTAGGATAGGAAAGACCAAGGAGGGAAAAGGTTTTTCCTAATAAGGAATAGTCATCATAGTTGACGTGTTATAAATGTGGGAAGTTGGAATGGTGCCTCCACTTAGACTTCAGACTCAGGGTAGAGTGGTTGCTCTCACTAATTAGGAAATTAGCATGTCTCCTAATTTGATTAAAGATGTGAGGGCAGAAAGCCAGTGTGTCTCCTAATTTGATCAAAGGTATGATTAAGAGTTAACGGTTTTCCTCTGGTTGTTATGATTGATTTGGGTATTATCCCATGATTGTTATGTGTAAGAAACTAGGTCTAGATATTGATACTCCGCCTTATGATTTATTTACATCTGTTTCTATTGGAGGCTGTGTGAGTACTTCCCATGTTTATGTGAATGTCACTATGTAATTGACCATTAATTCTTTACCATTGATTTGAGTTGCATGCCTTGCCATAATATTGATTGATTATTAACATGCACTAGATGGTTGCTAATAAAGATATGCTTAAATGTGAACATAAAAATCATTGCCTTACTTGAATGTGGGATCATACTTAATGTTGAAGATAAATTATCTTTTTTGTCTACCATCTACGCTAAGAGATATTAAGAGCATGGATGTAAAAGGCTTCTAGTTTTTCTTTCTATATGACTAAAGGTAGGAAAGAAGGATAAAGGAGATCCCTATAGTTAGGGGATTCTCAAAGATTTTTCTTAAAGATTTTGATTGTAGTAGCCTATCTCCTAAGAGAGAGATAGAGTTCGCTAATGATATAGTGTCTGAAGCTGAATCAGTACTTAATGCTCCTCATAGGTGACTGAGCTAGCAGAGTTGAAAAAGCAAATTGTGAAACTGTTAGAGAAAGGTCTATACACCCTAATGTGTCACTTGGGGAAATGGTAGCCTAAGATTGTGTATAAATTATAGAGAATTTAACAAGGTTACTATTAAAAATATGTATCCTTTCTCTTTAGAATTGATGATCTTTAAATTGGTTAGCGGGGGCATAAGTATTTTCTAAAATTGATATTAGATCTAGGCATTATTATTTGAGGGTTAGAGCTAAAGACATCCTAAAAATGGACTTCAAAATTTGATATGGACATTATGAGTTCCTGGTTATGTCATTTGGCCTAATTAATGCATTGGCTATTTTATGGACAATATGAATAGGGTATTTAGATTATATTTGAATAAAATTTTATGGTGGTCTTTATTAATGATATTATGGTATACTTCAAGGCAGTTAAGGGATACGAGAGGTAAATGAGAGTAGTCCTTGAGACCTTGAGAAATATAAGATGGTATGCCAAAGATAGTGAACGTGAGTTTGGCTAACCAAAGTGAGGTTCTTAGGTTATATCATATCAAAGACAAGAGTTGTGGTTGATCCTCATAAAGTTGAGATTGTATACAGTGGGACAGTCTTAAAACCATCACTGAGGTTAGAAGTTTTCTAAGTTTAGTAAGGTATTATCAGAAGTTCATACAAGGCTTTTCTCAGATAGCCCTATAACTGATAAGGCTAACTAGGAAAGAGATTCTATTTATATAGGATGATAAATGTGAGAAGAGTTTCTAGAAGTAGAACTCCATGAGACCACTACCTCTATGCTAATTGTACCTGACCTAATAAACCTTTATAGTTAATGGTGATGTTTTACAAAAAAGGTTAAGATGTGTATTGATATGACATGGGGTAAAGTGGTAGCATATACCTCTAGACAAATTGAGGCCACATGCAAATAATTATTCCACATATGTTTTAAAGTTAGTTGCAGTGGTTTTTACCCTCAAAACTTAGAGACATTGCTTATATGGTGCTACAATAGGAATATATAGTGACCACGAAAGTCTTAAATACCTATTTTGATCAAAAAATATAGATGGGATTCTTGAAGAATTATGATTGTACATTGAAATACCATCTAGATAAGGCAAGAGAGGCAGCTAATACTTTAGGTAAAAGGTCCATATACATATAGCTTATATGATGGTCTGGGAGCAGGAACTCATAAAGAAATTCAAGAATATGAATATATCATGTTATATACTTCCAATCAAATTGTTATTGAGCGAGATTAGAATAGAAAATGATAGCCTAGATAGTAGATGCCCAGAGAGAGGATGACTTTTTGAACCATATCAAGAGTGAAATTTCCCATGGTAAACCTCAGAATTCGAAGTGTCTAAGATGGTATGGTAATGTACAATGGTAAAATTTATGTGCTAAATATAGTTGAATTGAGAGAAAAGATTCCTAGAGGAGGCACATAATAACAAATATATAATATGTTCAAAGGTCGCCAAAATTTGAAAGATCACTTTCTGACACACTAAATATTTAGATACAAAGTCAGCTATATCTTTCTTCATTCTTGGCCACCAATACAATTTCTTAAGATCATGGTACATCTTTATGGATCCAGAATGAATGGTATATTTGCTTTTGTGAGCTTCTTCTAGAATCAATTTCCTTAATTCTCCATTAGACACATATAATCTATCTTGGAGCATTATGGTTCCATCCTTAGCTTTAGTGAATCCAGGATGTTTTCTCTGATCTTGTAAGATTAAGTCAAATTCTTGGGCTTCTCTAATATGATTCCTCAAACCACATGAGATTTCAAGCCTATTCAATTTATAACCCTCGGGTGACTATAATACTCGGTTGTTCTAAAAAGACCTAAAACTAAGGAGTTATAAAAGGAAGTCCCCTAATTTAAATTATTAAAGGCCAAACAAAATTAAAGTGATAATTTAGATATCTAAAAATGAGAATACAAAGTTAAAGGTGCCCCAAAACCAGAGGTAGAATAGCTAAATAAAATTAGGCAAAAAGGCAGTGGCATTCATAAATTCAAGCAACTCTTTGTAAACTCAAAGGAGGAATCGTTAAATGGAAAAATTAAATTTTTTAGGGTTCTCAGAGGTCCTAAAAATCATAATAACCCTTAGAATGGCCAAAACTTTTCCGGCAAGTATTTTAGAGTGTCAATTGACCAAAACTTTGACCTATTTATTTGGTAAGCTTTTAAATATGATTTGGGTGAAACCACAGGCATTTTATGAATTAGAGAATCTAAATTTTATGATAGAAAAGATAGTTCTCAAAAAGGAGTTGAAATGAGACCAAATGGAAATAATTAAGTTTAGGGACTAAATTGAAATTTTGGAAAAAGTCATAAATAGACCCCTAGCCTCTTATAATCACATCCCACTCTTTTCCACTCTTCTAACCAACTTCCATTTGGTCTCAAACACAATCCAAGCAAGCTTGAAGAGGTGCACTGTAACACCTAATTTTCATAAAAATGACGGAAACGGGCCAGATATAAAAGAGTCATCTAAAATGAGTCATTTAAGGCCAACTAAAATTAGGATAAAATTTTAAATATTAAAAAATAAGGAACCAAGGCTTAGGGTGGCTAGAAATTAGAGCTAGAATAGTTAAAGAAAATCCTAAAGAAATATAGTGGCATTTTTGTAATTTTGGACAACTTTTAGAAAACTTAAAGGATGGATTTTTAAATGGAAAAATTGAGTTTACTAGGGTTCTTAGAGGTCTTAAAAATAATAGGAACCCCTAGAACAATTAAAACCCCTCTGATTTACATTCTGGAACGTTGGTGAACTCAAAATTTGACCATTTCGTTCGGGAAGGTTTTAGACCTAATTTGAGTGATTCCAAAGGCTATTTAGAGGTCAGAGAACCTAAATTTTATGATGGGAAAGATAATTTTTAAAAAGGAGTTGAAATGAGCCTAAAACAAAAAGCCAAGAATGAAAGACAAAATTGGCATTTTAATAAACTTCTTAAGAATCCCTAGCTATATATAGGTGGTGCCCCACTTCTCCCTCACATTTGGTTGACCTAAATTTTGCCTAAGACCAGGGAGAAGTTCTGTAAAAAGTGGTGCACAAGAAGGAGCTTCAAGGGAGGAGAAAAACCTAGGAAAAGGTATGAAAAATCAAGGAATTTCTTGCTCCTTCCTTCATTGAACTTTTTCTCCTTTTTTCCATGGTTTTGATACATGATTTAGATCTATTTGAGCCATGTTCAAAGGGGAGAAGTTCAAAATTTCAAGAGGAGTGAAAGCAAGGAGAAAGCTCTTGAAAAGGCTAAGGAATCAAAGTATTTCCATGGCTTTCCTTGCTTCTTCTTTCTTGCTCTTCCATAGCTAGTTTTGGCCTCATATAGAACAAACAAGAAGGAGGAAAATCTGACCTAAACCAAGCATGATACCTAGGTTTTTAAGGGTGAGGAACAAGTAGATGCAAAGAAATTCTAAAAAGAACCATTAATTTTCAAGTTTCCAAAACCTAGGGTTTTCTTTGCACCTTAATGTGTATGAAGCTTTCTAGTGATATTTCTAATTGTCTATGAGTATATATGGGTTCTTGATATGCCTAGAAAGCCTCACACATTCCACTTCCTTCAAGGAAACAAAGCTAACTCCATGGGTCCCTAAATGAGCCTATGTCTCGGCCTAGACAAGAAGAGGTACCTAAGGGGAGTTTTAAATTTTTCTGAAGGTAGAAAGGAACTGAACATGATAGGAGAACATTAAAGGAAGGCTTGGAAAAAATTTAGAAGCCTTAGTTTGTGAGATGGAAGTGTAAGCTCCATAATAAGACCTATAGAAATAACTTGTATCTAGACTCTTGGGAGTGAGTTTGTGATGACTCCAAAAGGCTTCAATGTAGTTAAAAGTCCTAGATGGAAGGAAAGAATAGAGCAAAGACCTTGAATTCTAGCACTTGCTTAATTAAGTCTCATATGGAACTATTATGTAACCATAGAACAAAGTGAGCTTCCATAGAGAGTGTATAATGTTATGGCTTACTTCTATGATGTAATTGTGCCCTAGTTAATGTGTTTAGGCCAAGAGAATCAAGCTCCATCCCATTGCAAGTGTGTGGCCAAAAAGGGGGAGGAACAGCTAAGGAAAAAGTATGTGAATCTTGCTTCAAGGTAGCTCTTTAACCTTTCTTACATGCATAGCTTGGTTGTTTTCTTGTCATTGAGTGCTTGTATATGTGTTTGAGCCATAAGAAATGTTTCTAGCCAATGCTAACATATTATGGTACCATTATATTTCTTGAAATATGTTTATGATTGCATTATAGCTTATATGGGTTTGGTTAAGCTAAAAGTCCCTTAACAATGATAAGGATGAGCCAAAAGTCCTTAGAAATGGGTGAGACAAAGTTAAAAGTCTCAATAAGAGTGAGGCTTAGTCAAAATTCCCTTGAAAGTGGGTGAGGCAAATCTAAAAGTCCTAAGAAAGATGGGTGATGTGATGACCCTAACTTCTAATCATGATAATTAAGATTAAACATGCAATTGATAGTTATAAATCAAGGTCTAGCACCATTTAAATTAATCAATTTAGGGAAAAGTGAAAAAATTTGAACCTTAATATTATCAAAATCATTAACCAAATGTTTACAAGCATTCATGTACATAAGTGAAACAAATCTCCAATTAAAAGCCTTTAAATCTATTACCTATTGATTTTCAACTCTCAAGAATCCCTTACAAGTGCTTCTAAGTCATCCTTTGATGTTGTCATAGGAAAAACCAAGGTTTCTACGTTAATATAAAAGTTTTAAGACCTTTGCTATGGCTAAATACTTTCACGCTGCAGCCAAATGCTCTCGAGTTCACTTCTTATAGCTTCATATCGTCGTGGTAAGAGGACTTCCTGGAGCCTACCTCACTATTGGCCACAGCCAAATCCCATTTTTGCCGTGGCTAATTCCTCTCTGGAACACCTGGAACAATTTCACAAAGTTCGCCAAGTCTAATTCCCCATTTCGTCGCGGCAAATTACCCTCTGGACAACTTCCAGTTTGGCCTCTTACATTTCACTGTGACTAATTCCACTTTTTGCTGCAGTGAATTGCTCTCTAATACTCTCCCTAAGCAACTTCGCCTCTATTGGCCACAACGAAACATCTTCTGGTCTTACAACTTCTAAAGTTTTGTCTCATTCACTCCAACTCTCCCTCTAGTGACACCCTAGGGTCACTCTACCTTAATTTTTGGGGCTCTAATAGCTTTTCTCTACCTAATTTACCTAACTTATCTATTGTTACCCATTCAAGACTTAAGTGTTAATTCCTACTCATCCAACTACCATATATCAACAAGTTCATGGATTAATGACAACAAGAATTTCATAAGCTACTAATAATTATCATTCAAGTATATATTCCATTAAAGATTTCATGCATCACTGGTTCAGATCTACATCCAATGTATCATATAATTACATTTACCAAATGGTAAACTATATCATAGGTTCAACAAAGTACATAACAGATGTTATAAGTTTATACATCCAATACCAAGATAAAATGAGGCCTAACTCCTTAATAGATATATTCTAAGTAATCAAAATACAAATACCTACACTTGGCAACATGATTACATAATGATGCTATACAAAAAGGAATACAAAATTTAGCATCTACTCTATTCAGATCAATCTAAATATAGCCTTCTCTATACATGGTTGGAGCTCATGGATTTTCATCTACTTGCTTCCCCTTATCCTTACATGAAGAGCCTCCACTTGAAAGTATGATCCCATGAAATGGGGTGAGATGCAAATCTCAGTAACTAAAGGCAAGTTCCATTTGCATATTCTAATTTAATTAACATATATGCATGATATTATATAAGCATAAGAAAATATACCAATCATATCAGCAAATGAAACAATTAGGCTATCAATGATTACTATCCCATATTAGCAATCACATTTTCACATGTTAAAGGCCAATAACACCAAGAAAGACTTGTCCATGACACCCATTCCCCAATGAGCACAACCAGGGCTCAGTGCATTTGGGTCTGATCATGACTTGATGCTTGATCGAAGTACATACACGGTGGTAGTCGTACCACAGCTCCACCATGGACTCACAAGGTCCAAATACAAAACAATAGATAGCCAATCAATTTATTTAGCATTTCAAATTTTTCATGTGGAGCAAATATAAAATTAAAGCAGATATATGAATAAAATTACAAAATCCCCTATTATCTCACTTGTAGCCAATTCTTTACGAGCCAACAGAATGCCACTTTAGCCTATGAGCACAAAACCAAGCCATTACTATCCCTAATCACAATTTATATCAGCAAACCTATTACTCAAGGAGTTAAGCTATATAAGACTACTTAGAAAATACTTACCTAACTACTACAAGAACCAAATTCGGATTTAGTTGAGCCTACACTAGTAACCATAAAACAACACCTTAAATTTTGAGTAAATTCACATAAAAACAATACTTATATCATAAATCAGCTTTAGAGGTTCCAAACTAGGAGAAAATACATCAAAATAAGAAGTTTATACTTATCTAATAACACTTTTAGCCTCAACCTACAAAATTTTACCATGGAAACATCAAATAGCAAGTTTCAGATTTTGGGTATGGGTGAAAGTGCTCCAAATGAGAAGGTAATCAGGTCAAATTAAAGAGAAAAAGAAGGGGATTAAGTTATATAACTATTACTTTGGCTGAATATTGCTCTAAAAGTGAAAAATGATGGAATTTTGCTGCTAACCCTAGCCTCCCCTTTGGACCTCTAAATTTGCTCCTTGTGTTTGTGTTTCAGCAAAGCATGGAGGGGGCTATGTAACACCATAACTTTAGCTCATTTTATGTCATTTATAGGCTTTATATCATCAATCCCACAAGAGCATATGAGAAAGGGGATAAAATAATAGACTTTTCCACGTTGCGCTATATCTAAAAAAATTCAATTCGGTGTCACATGGACCGTATGAGCTCATACTATACATTCTCATATTTAAATACATCATTACAACTCATTTGCATGACAAAATCATACCCATAACTCATGGAAACTGAATTGGAGCCTGCATGTGCTTAAGGTTTTAGTTAGGTTTAAGTTGGGTCCTAAATGGGTTATGGGCTGACCCAAATGCCCAATTCCAAGTGGGTTTCAAATTTAAGCTTTGTTGGGCTTTATAAGTTGGGCTATAGAATTATAGTTGGGTTGGGCCCAATTTTAAGAGCTCATGTAAGTTAGGTCTTAGGCCCCTATCTTACTAAATCAGATTGAGCCATCACTAGGTGCTCTCTCTCTTAGGGTAAGTCTCACAATAAGAGGTTGGGTCTGCACCTAAAATCATTATGCCTCCATTAATTTCTAACCATGACTTACTTAATTTAATTTGGGCCTAGATGAGGTTTCTAATCCAATTAAATTTCAAACCCATATTATTAATTTATCTCTCTATAATTTCCATTCACATAACTTGCCTAATTATTCTATATTAATTGTTCTTAATTAACCCAAATCCATGATTAATACCTTAATAAATTTTGGGGTGTTACAGGTTAGACTAGACCAATGCCCTTAAGAGTTTATGCTTGTTATGTATGAGTTTATGTGACAAGGAAAATGTCTTGAACATGTTCACTAGTTGCTTGAATATTATGCAAGCATTCTTTGACTTGTTTATCCATTTATGTATGTTTGAAAGGGTTAAGAGCTATTGGGATTCTTTGAATTTCATTCTTCCCCATAAATGTCTAACCATGTCTAGGTGAGCCAAGTAGACAAGGAAATAGAGGGCAACAAGCATGAGAAGTAAGATTATGACAACAAGAGAGAGAAATGGCTTGTTTAATTGTATTTTGATGTCAAACTATGTACCCATGAGATATATCTATGATGTAAACCCTTGAGCATGTTTCAATATATGTACAAATAGTGTATGTATCAATATGGAAGATAGGTGAATGAGAATGTGAGATTTTGCCACTCCTTAGCCATTATGTGACTTGATGTTCTTATATATATATGGATGTGGCAAAGTGAGATTTAGCTCCATGGGGATTTGGATCACTTGACATGCTTTTATGTATAGTGTTTATACTTTTAAACTTGTCCAAGTGGTTGTGAAAAGCAAGAAGGGCCATTTGGTGTCTTGAGATGCCATTTTCAATTTTGACCAAATAGTGTGCTGAGCCAAAGTATGACCAAATGAATGACATTTTCTATGAAATTTGGCCATTAAGTAGGTATCATCTATAGCTCTTCACAAAGTCTAAGATCACTCAATTTGACATTTTAAAGAATTTATTATATTTTTTCAAAGTTGGCCAAATTATGTAAAAATAGTATGGTTATTATTCATTTGGTCAGCTTACTTCTTTGTGTCACATATGGGTCAAATGAAGTCTACTATTCATGAAATTTTATAGGCACAAACTAGATATCATAAGCTTTCAATAGCCACTAAGATCACCTTATTTAGACTTTCATAGAGGGAGAAGTGAAATTTTGAATTTGCATGACAGTACCAGTAATGTAGCTTGACCTGTGTTACTATTCCATCAATTTCTGGTAGCTTAAGGCTATTGCATTGGTCTAAACTTATTTTTATTCAAAATTATATATCCACGTATTTCTAGAATGGTATGGTTTGCTTGATTTTTATTTTTTTAGAATTAGTTATGAATTTCCAAATTTTGTATCAGAAAACTGAATTCTAAACCCTAGAGCAAACCATGGAATTTGTGTGATGTAACTTCAAACCTGAAGTGAATGAAATCAAATGTGATGAGTATGACTTGTATGGATGTGCTATGACTAGAAAATGATATGGATGAGCTCACATGGTCCATGGAGCATAAGATGAGAAAATGAAATCTTATGTAACACAAATATATACAATTAAATATTCAATATTTTCTT
Source organism: Erythrophleum fordii (assembly GCA_032878935.1). NCBI lineage: Eukaryota > Viridiplantae > Streptophyta > Magnoliopsida > Fabales > Fabaceae > Erythrophleum > Erythrophleum fordii. The sequence continues at coordinate 1,016,317 of JAVQMF010000049.1, read as the reverse complement.
TATGTAAGGTGTGTTCTTCCTTGAAATGGTGCTCCATCATGCATGTTATGAATGAGATAGCTTATGGTAATAATATATAAGGGTAAAGAGGCTAGGGTATTACATGCACCAGGTGAGGGAAAGAAGGAGGAGAAAAACTAAGCAAAAAGTGTAAGAATTCAAGGCTTTTTTATGCTTTCTCCTTTATCAAACTTCTTCTCCTCTTTCTCCTCTCTTTTCTCATGGTTTTGATGAGTCATTTGAGGTTGTTTCATGGCTAGTTCAAATTGAAGGAAAGCTTGGAAGTTTTAGAAATTTCCTTTGAAAAGCTTGAAAATAAGGTAAGATACTATGGCCTATGTTGTTTCTTCTTGACTTTCCTCCATGCCCATGTTTTGGCTCGACCTAGGCCCATCTAAGAGAGGATGAATTCTGGTCATAGCAAGGTAGGAACAAAAGTTTTAGAGCATGAGGAGTAAGAATATGCAATTGGAACCAAAAGAAATGCTTTAGAAATTAAGTTATAGTAAGTAGGGCTTTAGTTGCACCTAAGAATTTATGAAACTTTCTAATGGTAATTTAAACTATCTAAAACTATGTTTAAATTCTCAAAACATCTAAGAAGCTTCACAAGTGGCAAATTCCCTTGGAAATTGAATGAAACTCCATGGGCTCCCACACTTTGCTATGTCTTGGCCAAGAGAGGGAACAAGTGCCTAGGGAGAGTTTTCTTTAATTCCAAGGATAGAAATGGTCTAGGTGAATAATAAACACCAAAGGAACTATTAGTTTGAGTTTAGAAACCATAGTTTGAAAGATGGAAGTTTATGTTCCTTTTTAGTTATAAAAAAGTAATTTGGTGTTTGGCTCTTTGAATTGAGTTTATGATGACTCTAATGAGTTAAAATGGAATCATGAGACTTAGATTGAGTGAGAAATTGGAGCCAAGAACCTGAACCATAGGAGTTGCCTTATTATACCCTTGTATGGAACCATAACCATACCATAAGTTAGAATATGTTTATGTAGAGTTTATGTGAGGTTAGAAGTGGTTTCAATAATATGTCTGTGTCTTATTTGATATATATAGGCCAAGCAAATCAAGCTCCTCCTAGGTGTATGTGTGTGAGGCTAAGAAGGGGAAAGAAAGTTAAAGGAAGAAAGTTTGTGATTCTTAATTCAAGGTAGCTCTCCATCCTTTCTTGTATAAATTGCTTAGTTGTTTCATTGTTATTAGATGATTGTATGTATGTTTGAATCATGAGATATGCGTGTAGCCATTAGTTTAATGCTTTAGTACCATTATGTTTCTTAAATGACAATTTGAATGTGTTTGTCTCTTAATTGGTGAGGTTATGCCAAAATTCCCTTATAATGGGTAAGGAGAAGCCAAAAGTCTCAAGAGTGAGTGACGCTAAGTCAAAAGTCCCTAAAAGTGAGTGAGACTAATCCAAAAATCCTAAACAATTGGATGAGTCTTGTAATACGTTAAGTTCATACACCCCATACATAACATTCAAAATCTTACATCCTTATTTGCATGGGATTTGTATACTTTGGTACCTGAAAAGCAAGCACATGGACTTCGACTTTGATCATTTTAGCCTACGTGAGACATTCAAACTTACCTTAATTCCATTCTACCCATAACATACTCAAACATATCAAATTAATATATTTGGAGGCTCACATTGAGGATCAAGCACCATTTGCAAGGCACATACACTTTTGTCCAAGATTACTTGTGTAAATAGGGGGCCATAAACATCATTCTTGGCTTTTGGGGCCATGTGGACTTACTAGAATCATTTTATATCCATAACATATCCATAAAAGTTGACAACATCCCATTTCATTTCATACATTTCAAATTTAGAACCATGCTTCACCAAAAACCAAAATTTCTCTCGAGTTATAGGGGCAGATTTCTTATATCAACTTTGTAAAATCATCATTAATTCTAGAAATATTGAAATCAAGCAAATGACAACTTTTTGGAAAGCCCTAACTATCAACCATAGGTTAAAATTTTTAGACCATAAAAACATCAACTGAACTAAGAATGACAACAGAATAGCACCAAAGGTTTAGCTCCTAAGTTTGCTATCACAAGTTTTTAATATAAATTTCAAAAATTCATAACTAATTCTAAAAAAATCAAAATCTAGCAAACCATACCATTCTAGAAAAATGTGGATGTTTAATTTCAATTAAAAATAGATCTAGATCAAGGAAATGGCATCTAACCCACAAAAATTGATGGAACAGTACCATACCATTCTGCATTACTGGTACTGACCACCAATTTCAAAAATTCATATCTCTTTCAATATAAATCCAAATGAGGTGCTCTTAAGTGCTACCAAAAGCTTATCATTCCTAGTTTATATACATAAAATTTCATGAGCATTGGATATCATTTGGCCTTTGGATGACATAGGAGAAGAAACTGACCATATGAACAGTGTACATACCAAATCTAAGAATTTTTCCAAATTTGGAAATTCATCATTTATTCTCTAGAGCTCTAAATAATGTGGTTCTTATCTAAGAAAAAAGCTCTAGATGAGACCTATATTCATGTGCGAATGGTTAAAATCAGCATATAAAGGCTGCCCAAGTTTTCCAAATCCTCATGTATCTGAAAACTACTTCCTAACTTAAGCTTACATACAAGTATCCTAAGGCATTTAGATGTCAAACTTTTTCATACATGCACATATGGTTCCAAAACCCATTCATTCATCATAAATACATAAATTTACATATGTTCAATCAATTACATCATTCATATATCATATGATTACAACTTTTGACATCAAAATGCTTATTTTCTTTCTCCTTTGTCAAAATGTCATGCTTCAAGATCTTTGGCCTCTATGCTTTGATCCACTTAGATCACCTAGACATAATTAGACATGTGGAGGGGAAGAATAAAATTCAAAGAATCTTAATAGCTCTTTACCTTTTCAAACATATATAATGGATGCATGTACAAGTCAAAGAATGCATGCGTGGCTTTCAAGCTACTAGTGAACATATACATAGCATTTTCCATGTTCAAGAAACTTCTACATAACATATATAGGCTCTCAAGGACATTGGTTAAGCCTCATCCATTTTCCTTAGGACTTTTGGATTTGCCTCACCCATTTTTGAAGGACTTTTGATGAAGCCTCACTCTTTTTGAGACTTTTGGCATCACTATACCCATTCAAGTCAAAACACATTCGTAGAATATATTTCAAGAATATCATGGTACCATGGCATGTAGGAAATAGCTAGAAAAATTTCTCATTGCATAAACATATATACACACATCCAAAGATAAGGAAATACCTAAGAATGCACCAAAGAAAGGTTAGAGAGCTACTTTAGAGCAAATGCACACACTTTTCTCTTAGGATTCTTCTCTTTCTTGTTGGCCAACCCTTGCAACTAGGTGTTCCTAGGTTCTCTTGGCATAGACACATCAAAAGAGACATAATTCACTCATGGAAACAAACTTTGGCATCATACATACTCTATATGAAGCTACTTTGTTCTATGGCTCCATTATGCTTCCATATAAGACCTTATGAAGCAACTATGCGAATTCATGATCTTGGCTTCCATTTCTCATTCATTCTAAGTCTCTTGACTCCCTTTAGACTCCTTGGAGTCATCACACATTCATTTTAAGAAGCCTAATTATAAATTGCTTCCTAATGTCTTATTATGGAGCCTACACTTCCATCTCACATTCCAAGGCTTCCTTTGATATTCTTACATCATATCTAGTCCTATTCTAGCTTTGGAATAATTTAAAACACTCCATAAGTACTTGGTATAGCCTAGGCCAAGACATGCTTACATTATAGAGCCCATGGACTTGCCTTCATTCTCTTAGAGAGGATGGTTCATGTAAAGCTTCCTAAAGGTCTAAGGGACTCATACCATGTCTTACATAAGTTAGAATATCTCTAGAAAAAATCAAATTTTATCATTTGTGTCAAAACCCCAAGTTGTGCTAACTTAAATTTTAATGCATCTTAGTTGGATTCCTTTGCATATTCTTGCTCCTTATACTCCATAACCCATGTTTCCTCCTTAGTTAGGTCAGAATTTATCCTCCTTTGGCTAGGCCTATGTTTGGCCGAACCACCTCTTAATAGAAGCAACAAGGAATTACAATGAAAACTAGAAGAATTACCTTGTTTTCTTAGCTTCTTTAAGAGCTCTTTCAATTGCTTGAAGCTCCTCCTTCAAATTCTAAATTCTCTCCTCTAGACTAGTCATAAACTAGCCTTAAATCAAACACTAAAACCATAGAAATGAAGAGGATGAGGAAAGGAATAAGTTTGGTGAAGGAAGGAGTATGAAAAACCAAGAATTTCCATACCTTTTTTTTGCCTTCTTTCTCCTTCTCTCTCCTCCCTCTTTGGATGCCATCTCAAACCAATATGAAGCTACTTCAGGTCGTGGAGAAGGAAGGAGAAGTGGCTAGAATGTGTTTTAAGAGAAAAAGGTAAAGTTATACACACTTTTCCACTTTTCATTTTAGTTCCTAAACCATAGTTTCTCCATTTGACCTCATTTCAACTCCTTTTTAAAATCCTTCTTTTCCATCATAAAATTTGGCTCCTTTAACTTATAAAATGGCTTTGGTTTCACCCAAATTAGATTTGAAATTATTTTGAACTATTCGATCAAAAATTCAATCAACTGACAGTCAAAATCACTCACTGGAGGGGTTTCAGCTATTCTAGGGATTCCCATGGTTTTCAGGGCATCTAAGAACCTCAAAAAGCTCAAATTGCTCATTTAAAAAGCGCTCTTTTGAGTTTTTCAAATTTTTCAAAAATTACAAAAATGCCCTAACTTATTTTGGCAAATTTTTTTAGTTCTTCTAGTTTTAGTTTTTGAGCATCTTAAGTCTCAAATCCTCATTTTTTATTATTTAAAATTTTATTCTAATTTTGTTTGGCTCTCTATTTATGGGACTTCCTTTTATATCTGGTGAGTTCCATATATTTACAGAGAAACTGGACATTACATTTCTTATGTTTATAGAGGGGCTGGATGTTACAAGTTTAGATCAAAAGTCCCTAGAGCTTATATTTGAATTGGAATGACTTCATATGACCTGAAAATGTGATGATTTATGTTTATTAGAAGGATTTGTAGCATGCTTGCATTCTTTGACATGAAAATGTGCCATATATGTATGCTTGAAAGGATGAATGAGATACTGGGATTCTTTGAATCTCACTCTTCCCCACTTTATGTCTAACCATATCTAGATAAGCCTTATAAAGCAAGGAATGGAAGCCAAGGAGCATGAATGATGATACTTTGACAATAGGATAGTTTTTGATATAATGTCAAAGTATGTATGTATATGATCTTTATGAGATGTAAACCTTTGATCATATGTAAAAGTATATAAATGTGATATATGAACCAAGGCTAGGGCCAAACGTATGAGAATGCAAGCTTTTGACATCCTTGAGCCTTAATATGCTTGTGTATATGAACAAGTGGAATGATAATTTTGAGTTCCCTGGTGATATGAGCCTATTATGATGCTTCTATATGCTGTGTTTGAGCTTTTGGACATGCTCAAGTGGTCCTATTATATGTGTGAAGCCATTTTGGCTCATTTATAACCAATAGTACCTCTTTTTAGACTATAATTTTTCCTTGAACCAAAACTAGACCAAATGGATGAATCTTGGCATGAAATTTGGCAAGCATGTATATCTCATCTAGAGCTTTTACAAAGACAAAGAACAAAAGTTTTAGAGCTCTAAAGAATTTATTAGGATTTTTCAAAATTAGCCAAATTATGCAGAAATTATCAATGGTACTGTTCATTTGATTAGTTTAGTTTTTTGGATTTTTGAAAGGACAAATGAGGTCTAATACTTATGAAAGTTTATAGGCATATAGCTTTCCATAGCCACTAAGAGCACTCAATTTGGATTTGTGTAAAGAGAGATATGAATTTTTGAAGTTCCAAGTCTATTATAGGATGAGAATTAGACTCAATGACTGTTCCATTAACATTTCATGGGACAATGATATTTTTTTCGTCTAAAATTGTTATAGTAGCTAGATGACATCCTAAGCTTTCCAAAACGTCCTAATTTTCTTGATTTGGAATTTTTAGAATTAGTTATAAATTTTTAAAGTTTACATTAGAATATGGAATACGTGAAAAATGCAAGTGTGATGTTCAATTTGAGATGTATGTCTTCAGCCCGAAAATTTAGTTTTAAATTATGATGTTTCTGATTGAACAAGTGTGTTATGGATGGAAGATGAGTTTGGCAAGCCTAAATGGTTCATTTAGCCAAAGATGAATTATTTTGGCTTTTAATAACAGTAATTTCCATTACTAAAGGTAATCATTTTATGAAAATAGATACTAGACCTTTTGTGATGTAAATTGAAGGCTATCTTGACATCGTATTATAGTGACTTAGTGAGCAAAGTAGGTAAATCTTTAATTTGCTCAATCAAATTTATCTCTCTTACCATTAAGGATGATACATGAAGACTTCCTACTCAAAGCATCCACCACTATATTCGCCTTTCCTGAATGATATTTCAACTCAAAGTCATAGTCTTAAAACAATTCCATCCATCTTCTTTCCTTTATATTAAATTATTTCTATTCAAATAAATATTTAAGGCTTTTATGGTCACTAAAGATTTGAAAAGTTTCCCTGTATAGGTAATGTCTCTAAATTTTCAAGGCAAACACTATGTCTGCTAATTCTAGGTCATGAATAGGATAATTTTCTTCATGAAGTCTCAACTACTTAGAAGCATAAGACACTACTCTCTTTTCTTGTATTAGCATACATCCGAACCCTTTCTTTGGTGCATCACTGTATACTTCAAAGGTTCATAAAGGATTAGGCATAGTTAATACTAGAGCAGTAGTTAATTTCTCTTTTAAAGTTTGGAAGCTTTGTTCACATTCAGTGGTCCAAATAAAAAGATTTCCTTTTCTAGTCAACTTGGTTAAAGTTGAAGCTATTTGGGAGAATCCTTTTATAAATCTATAGTAATACCCATCCAATCTTAAGAAACTTCTAATTTCAGTGACAGTCTTGGTCTTTTCCACTTAAGCACAGTTTCTACTTTACTAGGGTCAATTGACACACCTTGACTAGAGATCACATAACCTAAAAATTTTACTTCAGATACCCAAAATTCACATTTTCTAGGCTAGCATACAATTGCTTTTCTTTAAGAATTTGCAAAACCATTCTTAAGTGTTTTTCATGTTCTTCCTTACACCTAGAATAGACTAGGATATCATCTATAAACACTACCACAAATTGATCTAGGTAAGTTGGAAAATCCTATTCATGTAGTCCATAAACACTACAGGTGCATTAGTGAGTTCGAATGTCATTACCAAGAACTCATAATGACCATATCTAGTCCTAAAGGTAGTCTTAGGATTATCTTCTTACCTTACTTGAATTTGAAGGTATCCAGATCTTAAGTCTATTTTGGAAAAAACAGAGGCTCCTTTAAGTTGATCATTCAAGTCATCTATTCTTGGGAGAGGACATTTGTTCTTGATGGTTACCTTATTCAATTTCCTATAGTCTATACGTAACCTAAGGCTCCCATCTTTCTTGGCTACAAACATCATTGGTACTCCCTAAGGTGAAACACTCAGCATAATAAATATTTATTCTAATAGTTCATTGATTTGGATTTTTAGTTCTTGTAATTCAAGAGGTGACATCTTATAAGGAGTGATGGAAATTGGTCTTATTCTAGGTATATGGTCAATGGAAAATTCTATCTTGCTTTTAGGGGGTAAACCTAGAATTTTATTTGGAAAGACTTCAGGAAACTCACAAACCACTAGAATTTGGGTTATCTCTATTTTGACCTCTAATGAATTCAAGAGGGAAAATTTTAAATTCATTGAATCATCTTCCTTTCCACAAGAATCGGTAGAGATTTTTAGAGGAATGAAAATAGTTCTATTATGACAATCAAGGGTAACATGGTTAATAGATAGCTAATCCATTCCCAAAAATGACAACAAGATCAGTCATAGGCAAACAAGTAAGGTTAACAATAAAATCTTGTTCACAAACATGGATAGGACAATTTAGACAAGCATGGAAAGTGACCACCTTTTTGGTAAGGGTAACCATAGTAAGATCATTGAGTAAAACAGAGATAGGAAGTTGTAAATTCCTTATATAGCTTACAAATATAAATGAATAGGTAGCTCCAAAATCAAACAATACAGGTAAAATATTATTTTTAATATAACATGCACCTTGTATCAATTCGGATGACTGAGCCACATCTCTTTTATCTAAGGAATAGACTCTCCCTTAATGTTATGGTCAGGTAAGATTTTACTCCTTTTTCCACTGTGGGTAGTTTCTAATGAAATGTCCCGTTTGACCTTATTTATAACAAGTAAGAGATCCTGATTAGCACGGCTTACCAGAGTGTTGCTTCCTACACCTTTTACACACCATGATATTATATTATTTGAGTTGATAAAGGGTAAGTTTCTTCTCATTTTGTAAGTTCTTACAAAAAGGTTTAAAAGGTCCTCCTTCTTTTTTCCTTGATTATTCTTAAATTTTTCAACCTCATCTTCCTTCAGAGTCTTTGCTACCACCCTACATTAATTCACTAACTCTAGATAGTTCCGTATCATTAGCGAGGATATAACCTTTTTCATCTCTATCCGTAGTCCTGACTTTAATTTTTGACACTTCCAGGTTTTGCCCTAGTTATGTCAAAGATAAGAGGAGAACTTAGATAATTCTTCCAATTTCACCAAATATTGTTCAAAGGTCATATTCCCTTGGACTAGCCTAAGGTACTCTCTTTGTTTATCATTGAGGATTTCTTTAGGAAAATATTTTTCATAAAAGACTTCTTGAAAATTCGCCCAAGCAATAGGGGTACCTTGGCTTTCCAATAGTTATCTAATACTCCCCTACCTATATTCAACATCCCTAGAAAGCATATAAGCTACAAATGTTACCTTTTGCTCATATGAAAATCCTAGTACTTCAAAAGTCTTCTCCAATTCCTTTATCCACTCATCAGCCTTTTCTGGGTCAAAGACTCCAATGAAGGTAGAAGGTTTAGCCTTTATAAAGTTTGACCACCCTCGTTGGTTTGCTATTTCTTCCCTTCTTTCATCCCCATTTCTTTCATTTTCATTTTAACCATTTTCCTGTAGGTGTTGCAGGATCCGATGCGTAGCAACGACCTGTTCCCGAATAGCTAAGGCCAATCCCTGTAGAGTCTTATTAGTACTGTTTAAATTTCTGTTAGCATTTTGTCAAGTCATCATGATTTTCTTGTTTATACAAATAGATATTATTGAGGTGATCAAGCTCAACATTAAAAATAGAAAAATACAACACCCTTATTTATGTATTCATTTTAATAGTATTGATTTAATTAGCATATAGGTAAGGAAACATTAGTAATCTCCTATTTGTACACTAACCCCCAAACAAAGTCTAGCCTTAACTTCTTAAGGACTTCACCTAGATTGATCTCAATTACCATACCCAAAGGCATCGATGAATCAACTTGCTTTGATACTATAAAATTTAACGCCTCTACTAATTTCCCATATTCAATGAAATATTTTTTAAATAAAAATTCTTCATTTGTGTGTCAACTAACTTATACAGTGTAGTAGATCATGAAATACGATGAAAATAAAACTATTGTTATGACATATAGTCAAGAGCTTAGAGATAAGGGAGCAAGGTCATATAAGTACAAACCACATCATATCACTGGAGATTTATCATTTAACTAGTCAAAAAATAATCCACAAGTAACAAAAACACCAAAAAATCAATCCCCCACTCACACAAAAAGGTCATATTAGGATTAGTTCAGAGTCTTCATTCATGTAAACGAAGGAGGCATCCTTCCTGTAGGAATGGCAGACTCTCCTTATCTATTGCCACGAATATGATAGGTAGCACACGAACTAATTCATCACACATAATAATCCTAATGTTGTGCATGACAAATATCCACCTCTGTACTGGGAACTAGATCCACTCTGCTTGGAGTTTTAGGGTTATTTCGTAGATAGGCATCCAAGAAAAATATAAACCATAGCAAAGTGAGAAATAATTTTTTCAATAACATAGATATGATTAATATGACATAATATTCATGAAGAAAGGTCAAGTATAAATTTAATAAGTAGTGGTTAATGTAAACAAAGAACTTTACAAAAAATAATCAATTTACAGAATAATGTAACACAAAAAAAATATACTAAATTCTATAATATTTAATAAGAATATAATATAACATAATGAATAGTAATAGAAGGTATTATACAAACATATAAAGAAGTATATCATGTGAATCTTAAGATTTTGCACATGCAAATATAGAATTACAGAGAGCAAGATATCAATATGCACGAAATACAAAAAGCAAAAAAATACAACAATAAACAATCATCCAGCTTAACCATTAGGCCTTAGAGACTGCCAGGCTCAATACCTTGATCATGTTGCGTTGCCATGATTTAGTAGGCTCACCCTCACTTCCTTTACGGAGGCATCCCTCAGTGGGTACCTAAGGAAAGTCATATAAAAATATCACAATAATATGTCATCCAAGTTATCATTTAATTAAGACATAATAAATATATTTAGGAAAGAACTCTCTTTCATAACTTTGTGCATAATTAAATAATCCCGATAGTGTAACAGCATACCGAAGTACGAAAAAATCATATTTAAATACTTAAAATTATCTTTTTGCTCTTCTAAGTCCAGATTTGTCTTGGGGCCCATCTGATGTCCAAAATAGTTTATAAATCAGGGTCTGATGTCAAAGTACATAATAAAGTCCAATATAGCCATACAAAGGCTCGTTTAGGTATACAAAAGGCTTAATAAAGCCTAGTAAGTCCAAAATAGGTCCAAAGTATGCGAATGACCCTTATTGGTCCTAATTAGTAATTTAGATATTTTGAAGTATCTTTCTTAATTAAAATTGGACATATAGCATAACAGCATCTATCTAGTGGCCAAATTTAGCACACACAAGGCTCGTCCCCAAAATAAGGCTACTTTGTCATATTATATATATATATATATATAATAGCTAGTCCTTTACCAAATAACCAATATTTATAAAATTAGACAGTAAACAACATATTGTCTATGTTAAGAAATCAGACAATCAGTATATCAGTACAGCAAATAGCACAAATCCAGAACACATGTTCATCACATATTCCATTCTTGACATCATGCTTCATAAATTTCTAACTATCACAAACGGGCTCCAAAATTTACAAAATAAATATTAGTATAATCCAGACAGCATGTAGAACATATTAGATCACATAAATCATTTAACACATATCAAATAACATAAGTCAAAATTCAAGAACTTCTTAGTCAACACTTTTTCTCAAAAATTTGACTTTTTATATAGTGATCTATAATTTACCAAAATTTCACCATAGGCCTTATTTTTCATGTAGATTAAGCTAATGTAGTTGGATTTTGGAAAACTCTTCCTTAGGTGTATATAGATATGTCAGTTGAACCTATGTATCAAGGGGAGTATTTGATTTTGTTTCATTTTTATGTCACCAAATAGCCATACATACATATCCAAGGGAGATGAACAAAGGCCCTTAATCAATTTTTAGAAATTCTATGTATATTCTACAATTTTCTCAAATTAAAATTCAAGGGTTTCTTGCCAAATTCTTCATGAAAATTAAAGTTATATTAATCTTTCTCTTCTTTAGACTTCCTCCCATTGTTCTCCCATTTATTTTCTCTTCAATTTCTCCCATGGCTTCATGAAATACAAAGTTCATGGTTTGTAGAAAAATTGCCATGAGTAAGAATTTTCTTAAATCACATGAATCCATTAGCTATATATGTATATTCTCCATCTTTTCTTGGCTTGGATTCATGAAAACAACAAAATTCCCAATCTCATCTTGCCATGGCCGAAACTTAAAGAGGAAGAGAAGAAAAAAATAGAAGAAAAACTAAGAAGAAGAAAGTTTATCTATGTTACCTTGACTTTGCAATGTTTGTTCTTTCTAGTAGTTTTTCTCTCTTTCTTCTTCCCTCCTTCTCTTCTTTCTTTGGCCAAGCTCTCACTTCTTCTTTTTCTTCTTGTCTTGGCCGAATTGTGTGTGTGTTTTATATGTGAATGTGGCGTGAAAGTGTGCGTGTGTTTTGTAAGTTTTATTTACAAATGGATGGCTAGGATTTGTTATGTTTTATGATGTTAAATCTATACCTTTGATTCATTGGATGGCTATGATTTAATCTTGATTTTAGAGATTTAATATAGACTTTTGGATTAGATCAAGGGTTATGATTTGATCTTAAAAAGTAAGGAAATCTAAGCCATTAGATTACATCAACAGTTAAGATTGCATCACGTTTTACGGATGAATATTAGTCGTTAGATTTTAACTATAATTAACTTTTAACCATGGTTCTGTTTTCATAATGTGAGAAGATAAGATTGCATTTAATACTACTTAAGTCAACATCTCTATCATTCTAATGTCAGAGGGAACTTTTTTGTAATATGTAATATCCAGTTTTTCTTGAACTGTATCAAAATTGATTTGATTATAAAAGGAGACTCCTATAATGAAATGAAATAAGGTAAAATAAGGCTAGATTAATAAACAAAGCATCTAGAAAGGAGGATAAAGATCCAAAGGTGGTCCAAAATCAAAGTCAAAATAGCTAAATGGCTTAATATAGAACTCAATGGCAGAAATCATAATTTTGAGTAACTTCTAGAAGATTTGAAGAAAGGATTTTCAAATGATAAAATTGAGCTCACTAGGTTTTCTGAGGCCTTAAAAATCATAGGAACCATCAAAATAGTTAAAACCCTTCTAGTGTGCAATTTCGATAAAGGGTTAATTGAAACTTTGACTGAATGATTTAGAATGGTTCTAAAATCCATAAAATTGAAAGAAAAAGTTTTTAATAAACTAAATGATCTAAATTTTCATATGAAAAAGACGGTTCTAAAAAAGGAGCTCAAAAGAAGGAATGGAAGTGGAAGGACGTAATTAATATTTCAGGAATTATTATAAAAATCTTCCTCCACCTTTTAATAAAGTCAAGTCAACTTCTCCACCCTTTCAAAATGACACTCTGTATTAGACCAGAAATGGTGTCTAAGAGAGATAGAGGAGAGTGAAACAAAAAGCTTACATTTTGGTAAGGATTTTTGCCTCGTTTCACTTCCTTCTAGTTAGCAAAATTATTCCTCTCACTAAGTGTGACACCTTAATCTACTACCACTACCTAGCCTCTCACTGGGCTCGGTTCCATATGATTTCCAAAGAATCAACACTAGTCCGTGGCATTTTCATGCTATGAATCGGGGTTTCAAACACTCAACTTTTACCCCGTGGGTCCTGTGAACCCATCATTTATATTCTTAACTCAAACTCCACTTATACAACTCATACATAGCATAAATCAAACCATAAGCCATGGGTATGGAGCCAAAAACCAGAAAATACACTTTTCTCCCTTGTGCCCAAAAGTCTTATTTTGGCTCTAACTATGGAAAATCATAAGTAATTGTAGAAAAATGGGAATGCAGCAAAATTTAGCTTTCTAGAAAGCTCTAAGTGTTAAATTTACACTAAAAATCATTCCCAATCAAAATCGCAGCATTTGGACCATGTTTGACATCAAAAATGGGAGAAAGGTCCAGCTGTCACTGTTTCTGGTGCAGCTTTCTATCATGACATTCAAAAATCCATAACTAAATCTCCAAAAATCCAATCTGGGTACATTATACCAATTTGGAAAGCTACTGATGTCTACTAGAGGAGACAAATAAGTCCAGATCAGTTTAGTGGCCCCTACACCCCGAAAACAGATGGAACAGTAACGGGGGTCAGATGAGCTCCCTGATGCTGATACAGAACTTCAGACGATCCAATCTCTCTCTACAGACCTCCGATTTAGGTGATTCTAGTTCCTATAAGTCACTTTGGTTTTCTAGTTTATGTGTATAAAATTTCACCACATTTGGAATCCATTTGGTCTATGAGTGCCATAGATTTCATTTTCTGGTTTATATGAACAGTACATGACCAATCTATTAAATTTTCCCAAATTCAACAATTTCCCAAATATTCTCTAGACCTCCGAATATTACCCACTTTAGCTTCTCAAGAAGTTTTCTACAAACTCTAGAGGCATGCCAAATTTCATGGCAAGAAGAGCTCATCCGGTCATACTTTGACGGAGCTCTCAAAAAATACTGGTTTTGGCACCCAAAAGGTCCAAAACGGGTCCAAATAGCCTCTCACACACTCTAGCCACTCATGGGCCAGTTTAAAAGCATAAAACTAGGATATATAACAAGTCTATGTGGTCCAAATCAACATACATTCAAATCTCGCTATGCTACGGCCAAATATACACTACTTCATTCATTTAGCAAAAAGGGGCAAAACCCTCATTTCCATTCATTCAGCTATAAACATAGTTCATACAATATCCTTTCACATTTATACACATGTTACAACCTTTACATCTCAAAAATAGTGGGCGCATATTCATTTGGCACCACTTTACATCAAACTTACATCAAAATATCTAAAAGAAAGTAATATCTAACTACGCATGCTCCTAGGCTCCTTCGTGTGTGCTCGATTCTCCTTGAGCTCCACTTAGCATTTTTAGTGGGAGGGGAAGGGGTGAGATTCAGAGAATCTTAGTAGCTCATGCACTCAATCAAGTAAGCAATCAAGGCATATAACAAGTCAAGGCATGTGAATAAGCACTTAGCTATTCTCAAACAACTAACACACGATGTACATGCTATGGAAATCACAACAATGCCAAAATTGAGCTCTAGGGACTTTTGGTCTAGCCTCACCCGAGTCTAGGGACTTTTGGATGGCCTCACCCGAGTTTAAGGACTTTTGACTTGGCCTCACTCATTTAAGACTTTTAGCCTTGTCTCACCTATCTCAAGGGACTTTCGGCTTCACCTCACCCATCTCAAGGGACTTTCGGTGCTACCGTACCCGAGCAATTCTCACAATTCATCACACAAGCATATTGGCATCAATGCATCAAAGCAATATCATATGGCATATTCCACACAATAAGCATATACATAATCATACAATGACTATCATATCCAAGAATGCAATAAGAAAGAGTGGAAAAGAGAGCTACCTTTGGAGCCAAAGCCAACACAAGCCTTCCCTTTCAATTTCTCTTCTCCCTTCTTAATTTCATACTCACACCTTGATGGAGGTGTTTCTCTTGAGCCTAGACACAATTAAAGAGCATGGAATTACTCTCTCAACATGGAATCATCAGATCGTACTCTCCTACATACCAGAACCTAGAGTTCTCTCTCTCTCTCTAGAATGCCATCAACTCTTTCTCTCTCTCAAGCTCCCATGGTAGTGGAAAACACATTTTCAAAGAAAACACAAAGATTCAAAGGTGTTTTCCACTTTCCCTCTTCTGACCCATGCCCAAAATTCAACCATTTTCACAAACAAAATCGCAGAAAAAGAGGGCAAAGAGAGGGGATCAGAAATCTAAAGAGAAATGGGGGAAATTTCCTTACCTTTCCCTTGCTCTTCCTCCTTCTCTTGATCTCTCTCACTCTCCACGCCTCTTTTCTCTCCTTGGGTCGAACTCTAGGGCAGATATGAGAGAAGAAATGAGTTTGGGCGTTTAATGAAGTCTGATTCTCGCTATTTACTCTCTTTCGGACTGACCCTCGCTACGGCAAAAACTAACCTTCGCTATAGCGAGCTCGTGTTATCTGGCTTTGCTATGACGAGGTGTAACCTTCGCTACGGCGAGATCGTATCAGTTCCCTTCACTATGACGAGATTTACCATTCGCTAGGGCGAACTCGCTTCAGTTCCAGACCTCACTCTCGCTATGGCGCACGCTACGGCAAGCAGTTCCCTGGTTTCTGTATGGACTGCTGTCAGAACTCGCTATAGCTAAAATCTCTTTCGCTATTGCGAACAAGCACTCTCGCTGTAGCGAGACCATTTCTCGCTATTACGAGAGGACTTGGCAGAAATTCTGGATTCCGAAAATTTCCAGCTTTCACTTCCTTTCTTTTCCCTTTTCTTTTCTTTTTCCCGGTTGTTACATTTCTACCCCTCTTAAAAGAAATTTTGTCCTCGAAATTTAAAAACTTACCTCAAGAGAATAACTCTGGATATTTTTGCCTCATTTCATCCGCCAATTCCCAGGTTGCTTCCTCAAATGTCAGACCTCTCCAGATCACTTTCACCAGAGGAATGCTCTTGCTTCTCAGCTATTTAAGCTTAGAATCCACAATTCTCTCCGGTTTCACTACATAGGAAAGATCTCCCTGCAATTGCACATGCTTATATTCTATGACATGTGAGGAGTCTGGTAGATACTTTTTCAATTGGGAAACATGAAAAACACTATGGATTTGGGCTAGGTTAGGAGGCAAGGCTATTCGGTAAGCCACAGGTCCAATTTTCTCAAGGATTTCAAATGGACTAATATACCTAGGACTGAGCTTCCTTACCCTCATTGACTGACCTACTCCCGTCATTAGAGATATTCGAATGAACACATGGTCTCCAACCTCAAACTCTAACGGCCTCCTACACTTATCAGCATAGTTTTTCTGTCTCCTCTGGGCCGTGAGGAGCCTCTTTCTAATCAATTCTATCTGTCGGGTGGTCTGGTCCACAATCTCAGGTCCTATCATACTCCTCTCACTTAACTCAACCCAACACAGAGGGGATCTGTACTTTCTCCCATACAAAGCCTCATAAGGGGCCATCTGGATACTGAATGGTAACTGTTATTGTACGCAAACTCTGCTAATGGTAAATACGCATCCCAGTTCCCCTTCATCTCTAGCACACATGCCCTCAACATATCTTCCAATGTCTGGATGGTCCTTTCAGTTTGACCATCTATCTGGGGGTGATATGCAGTACTAAACCGCAATCTGGTCCCTAAGGCATGCTGCAATGACCTCCAAAAGTTCGATGTGAACCTGGGGTCTTTATCCAAAACTATGCTATTGGGTACTCCATGAAGTCGCACTATTTCTCTGATATACAACTGGGCCAATCTATCCAGTGTATAAGTAGCCTTAATAGCTAAAAAGTGTGTAGACTTTGTCAGTCTATCCACAACTACCCAAATAGCATCGTGTCCAGAGGATGTCCTGGGTAACCCCATGACAAAGTCCATGGCTATACTATCCCACTTCCACTCAGGGATATCTAGAGGTTGCAACAACCCAGCCAGTTTCTGATGTTCAATCTTTATCCTCTGACACACTAGGCATCTAGCCACATAATCCGTCACTTGGCTCTTCATCCCTGGCCACCAGAAAATCTTTTTCAAGTCTTGATACATCTTGGTGGCACCTAGGTGGATAGTATACTTACTCTTATGCGCCTCTTCTAGAATACTTTCTCTCAACTCATTCTGACTAGGCACACAGATTCTATCTCGATATACTATCATGTCATCCTCAGACACCTTGTAATCTGAGGTCTTACCTTGGGTGATCTCATTCCTGATCCATTTCAGGAATTCATCCTCCCTCTGGGCATCTAAGATCTGGGTTCTCAAGATATTTTCAATTCGAGTTTCACTCAAACACAATCTACCCGATACTACCTGACACGAGAGGTTCAAATCTCTGAACTTCTCTAGGAGCTCTTGCTCCCTAATCATCATATGGGCTACATGGATGGTTTTTCTACTCAGGGCATCTGCCACCACATTGGCCTTACCCGGATGATATTTCAACACATAATCATAATCTTTCAAGAATTCCATCCATCTCCTCTGTCTCATATTGAGTTCTTTCTGATCAAACAGGTATTTCAGACTCTTGTGGTCACTATAGATCTCTATGGTCGCACCATACAGATAGTGTCTCTAAATTTTAAGAGCAAACACTACGGCAACTAACTCCAGGTCATGTGTGGGGTAATTCTCCTCATGAGGTCTCAACTGCCTCGAGGCATATGCCACTACTCGGCCCTGCTGCATCAACACGCATCCTAACCCTTTGCCCGAAGCATCACAATAGACCACAAATGGTTCACTAGGGTCAGGGATAATCAGTACAGGGGCAGTGGTCAAACAGAGTTTCAACTCCTGGAAACTCTTTTCACATCTCTCATCCCACACAAAAGGTGTCTCTTTCCTGGTTAGCCTCGTCAGTGGTAAGGCCATTCTAGAAAAGTCCTGAATAAACTATCTATAATACCCTGCCAAACCTAGGAAACTCCTAACCTTGGTGATCGTTCTAGGTCTATCCCACTGTAACACAGCCTCAACCTTATGGGGATCCACCGCAACCCTATCTTGTGAGATCACATGACCTAAGAATCGCACCTCGGTCAGCCAAAACTCACATTTACTAAGTTTGGCATACAACATTTTCTCTCTCAAAGTGTCTAGGACTAGTCTCAAATGCCTCTCGTGCTCCTCAAAAGATCGGGAGTACACTAAAATATCATCAATAAAGACCACCACAAACTGATCTAGATACAGTCTGAATACCCTGTTCATATAATCCATGAACACAGCAGGTGCATTCGTCAATCCGAATGGCATCACAAGGAACTCATAGTGCCCATATCTCGTTCTGAAAGCTGTCTTAGAGACATCTTCAGTTCTCACTCTCAACTGGTGGTAACCAGATCTAAGATCTATCTTAGAAAACACAGATGCCCCAGCCAACTGATCTAACAGATCATCAATTCTAGGGAGAGGATATTTATTCTTGATGGTAACTTTATTAAACTCTCTGTAATCTATACACAACCGCAAGCTATCATCTTTCCTTTTCACAAACAACACCGGAGCACCCCAAGGTGAAACACTAGGGCGGATAAACCCTTTCTCTAACAATTCCTCTATCTGCTCTTTCAACTCAGCAAGCTAGGCGGGAGCCATCCTGTAAGGAGCCTTGGACACCGGTCCAGCACCAGGCACTATGTCTATAGGGAACTTTAATTCTCTCTCAGGGGGTAGGCCACTAAAATCAAACTCTCTAGAGAAAACCCCCGGGAATTCCCTGACAACTGGGATCTCCTCTATCCCTTCTTCTACCTCAGCCTGAATAGAGAAAAAGACTAGAAACCCTTGACATCCACACTCTAAATATCTCTCAGCCTGGGTAGTAGTCATAAAAGATAACTCAGCTCCTACCCTAGGTATGGTCCCACAAGCAGGTAGGGAAATGGTTCAGTGTTCACAATCAAGTATGGCATTATTTGCAGCCAACCAGTTCATACCAATAATCAAGTCAATTTCATGGAAAGGCATACAAACCAAATCAAGAGTGGTATGACAGTGGTTAAATTAGACAGTGACATTCACGCAAGTATGGGAACTAACCACGTGGCCTCCAGTGGGTGTAATGACAGACAAGTCAAATGGCAAGACACTAACAACCAGACCCAATTTCCTCACACAATCATAAGATATAAACGAGTGACTAGCACCCGAATCAAACATAGCAACTACAGGAAAGCCATTCACTAATAGCGTACCTTGGATCAAACTGGGAGATGCGCTGGCTTCCTGCTGAGTAAGGGCGAACACTCGGCCTTGGGTCTGTGGTCTAGGAAGAGGCGCTGTCTCCATCTGAGGACAGTGTCTGGCAATGTGCCCCGACTTCCCACACTTGTAACATGTCACTGGAGACTACTGGAAGGATGATTGGCCCCGCGGAGGTGGCACACCTCGCTGTGGTTTTCTATTCCATGGCCCTTTGCCTCTCCTCTTATTACTAGGGGTCAAACTAGAACCCTCTTCTGGTTTCGGCCTTTTCAAATCTGGAACCCTTTTCTGACTAGCCGTAGTCGCAGTAGGCATAATAACTTGCAAATTCGTCTCAATCACCCTACTGACCTTCACAAGAGTATTAAACTTTCTGATACGTTGTGGGGTGACTCTGTCGCTAATCAGGGGCCTCAAACCAGTCTCAAACTGCTTACATCTCCAGGGTTCATCATCATACCTCTGGAGGTAAGAGGAATACCGAGACAACTCAATAAACTTGGCCACATACTGATCCACGATCATCTCATCTGTCTGTCTCAAGCCCATGAACTCCATCTCTTTCTTCTTCCTCACTGAACTTGGGACATACTTCTCATAAAACTCAACCAAGAAAGTCTCCCAAGTTATCGGTATATTCTTGGTCTCCATTAGTGATTTCGCACTATCCCACCATCTATCAGCTTCCTTTTCTAGCATGAAAGTGGCTAGCTGGGCTTTCTGCTCAGTGGTACAATCCATCACTGAGAATATCTTCTTAAGCTGCATCACCCAAGCCTCCGCCTTATCCTCATCCAACTCCCCGTCAAATGAGGGTGGATTGTTCTGCCTAAACTGCTTCAACACTTTTTGGATAGGCGTCTGGGTCTGTGGAGCAGCAGGCTCCTAGGGAGGTACAGGTGGAATGCTAGATGTGGATGGTTGCAGTCCAGGGGCATCCCTTCTGGCTTCTTCTTGCCTAGTCAGGGTGTCTTGCAAATGCATGATCATATCATACTGCTGCTGGGCAATGTAACTCTGTTGCTCCAGCATCTCTTGGTGCTGGCCCATCATGGCCTCATACCGGTCAAGTCTATCCATGATGGCCTACAGAGGATCCCTAGTCTTAATAGGAACCTCTGGCTCATCTCTCTGAGCCCTAGGCGGTTTGCCTCTGCCTCTACCCCTAACCCATATAGTCTCAACCATGTCTGAAAAGAAGTAGCAATCCTCAGTCCACAACACTATCACAACACATATGCATATGGATGCTACAACTTCCATGACCATTCACACCAAACACCAGCAAATTATAGCATTCAAGAGCCTAACATTGAGCAAAAATACCTGACCTATTGCTCTGATACCAAAAATGTGACACCTTAATCTACTACCGCTACCTAGCCTCTCACTGGGCTCGGTTCCATATGATTTCCAAAGAATCAACACTAGTCCGTGGCATTTTCATGCTATGAATCGGGGTTTCAAACACTCAACTTTTACCCTGTGGGTCCTGTGAACCCATCATTTATATTCTCAACTCAAACTCCACTTATACAACTCATACATAGCATAAATCAAACTATAAGCCATGGGTATGGAGCCAAAAACCAGAAAATACACTTTTCTCCCTTGTGCCCAAAAGTCTTATTTTGGCTCTAATTATGAAAAATCATAAGTAATTGTAGAAAAATGGGAATGCAGCAAACTTTAGCTTTCTAGAAAGCTCTAAGTGTTAACTTTACATAAAAATCATTCCCAATCAAAATCTCAGCATTTAGACCATGTTTGACATCGAGAATGGGAGAAAGGTCCAGCTGTCACTGTTTCTGGTGCAGCTTTCTGTCATGACTTTCAAAAATCTATAACTAAATCCACAAAAATCCAATCTGGGCACATTATACTAATTTGCAAAGCTACGGATGTCTACTAGAGGAAAACAATAAGTCCAGATCCGTTCAATAGCCCCTACACCCCAAAAACCGACGGAACAGTGAAGGGGGTCAGATGAGCTCCCTGATGCTGATACAAAACTGCAGATGATCCAATCTCTCTCTACAGACCTCCGATTTAGGTGATTCTAGTTCTTATAAGTCACTTTGGTTTTCTAGTTTATGTGTATAAAATGTCACCACATTTGGAATCCATTTGGTCTATGAGTGCCACAGATTTCATTTTTTGGTTTATATGAATAGTACATGACCAATCTATTAAATTTTCCCAAATTCAACAATTCCCCAAATATTCTCTAGACCTCCGAATATTACCCGCTTTAGCTTTTCAAGAAGCTTTCTACAAACTTTAGAGGCATGCCAAATTTCATGGCAAGAGGAGCTCATCCAGTCATACTTTGATGGAGCTCTCAAAAAATACCGGTTTTGGCACCCAAAAGGTCCAAAACGGATCCAAATAGCCTCTCACACACTCTAGCCACTCATCGATAAGTTTAAAAGCATAAAACTAGGATATATTACAAGTCCATGTGGTCCAAATCAACATACATTTAAATCTCGCTATGCTACGGCCAAATATACACTACTTCATTCATTCAGCAAAAAGGGACAAAACCCTCATTTCTATTCATTCGGCTATAAACATAGTTTATACAATATCCTTTCACATTTATACACATGTTACAACCTTTACATCTCAAAAATAGTGGGCGCATATTCATTTGGCACCACTTTACATCAAACTTACATCAAAATATCCAAAAGAAAGTAATATCTAACTACGCATGCTCCTAGGCTCCTTCGTGTGTGCTCGGTTCTCCTTGAGCTCCACTTAGCATTTTTAGTGGGAGGGGAAGGGGTGAGATTCAGGGAATCTTAGTAGCTCATGCACTCAATCAAGTAAGCAATCAAGGCATATAACAAGTCAAGGCATGTGAATAAGCACTTAGCTATTCTCAAACAACCAACACACGATGTACATGCTATGGAAATCACAACAATGCCAAAATTGAGCTCTAGGGACTTTTGGTCTAGCCTCACCCGAGTCTAGGGACTTTTGGATGGCCTCACCCGAGTTTAAAGACTTTTGACTTGGCCTCACTCGTTTAAGACTTTTAGCCTTGTCTCACCTATCTCAAGGGACTTTCGGCTTCACCTCACCCATCTCAAGGGATTTTCAGTGCTACTGCACCCGAGCAATTCTCACAATTCATCACACAAGCATATTGGCATCAATGCATCAAAGCAATAGCATATGGCATATTCCACACAATAAGCATATACATAATCATACAATGACTATCATATCCAAGAATGCAACAAGAAAGAGTGGAAAAGAGAGCTACCTTTGGAGCCAAAGCCAACATAAGCCTTCCCTTTCAATTTCTCTTCTCCCTTCTTAATTTCACACTCACACCTTGATGGAGGTGTTTCTCTTGAGCCTAGACACAATTAAAGAGCATGGAATTACTCTCTTAACATGGAATCATCAGATCATACTCTCCTACATACCAAAACCTAGAGTTCTCTCTCTCTCTCTAGAATGCCATCAACTCTTTCTCTCTCTCAAGCTCCCATGGTAGTGGAAAACACATTTTCAAAGAAAACACAAAGATTCAAAGGTGTTTTCCACTTTCCCTCTTCTGACCCATGCCCAAAATTCAACCATTTTCACAAACAAAACCGCAGAAAAAGAGGGCAAAGAGAGGGGATCAAAAATCTAAAGAGAAATGGGGGAAATTTCCTTACCTTTCCCTTGCTCTTCCTCCTTCTCTTGATCTCTCTCACTCTCCACACCTCTTTTCTCTACTTGGGTCGAACTCTAAGGCAGATATGAGAGAAGAAATGAGTTTGGGCATTTAATGAAGTCTGATTCTCGCTATTTACTCTCTTCCGGACTGACCCTCGCTACGGCGAAAACTAACCTTCGCTATAGCGAGCTCGTGTTATCTGGCTTCGCTATGGCGAGGTGTAACCTTCGCTACGGCGAGATCGTATTAGTTCCCTTCGCTATGACGAGATTTACCATTCGCTATGGCGAACTCGCGTCAGTTCCAGACCTCACTCTCGCTATGGCGCACGCTACGGCAAGCAGTTCCCTGGTTTCTGTATGGACTGCTGCCAGCACTCGCTATAGCTAAAATCTCTTTCGCTATTGCGAACAAGCACTCTCGCTGTAGCGAGACCATTTCTCGCTATTACGAGAGGACTTGGCAGAAATTCTGGATTCCGAAAATTTCCAGCATTCACTTCCTTTCTTTTCCCTTTTCTTTTCTTTTTCCCGGTTGTTACATTGAGAGCTTCATTTTGATATCAGTTTCATCCCAAGATTCCCTATTTTCATGGCTGACCTGAGGCTAAAGTTCAAATTTTAGGGATGCTCCTTTGAAGAAAAAGCTTCAAGGTAAAGAGCTCTTTACACCTATATGCATCTTCTTATAAGATTTTCGATTTTGTGTTGAACTCTAGAGGCCTAAGTTTCATCCATGATGGTGCTGAAAATATATGATATTTCTCTTGGTTGTTTAAATGATTTAAGAGCATGAATGGATGTATTAAACATTATTTCTTTTGGGTTCAATTGAAATGGTTAAATTTGTGCATTGGGTGATCTTGTATGTGCATGGACTAGTCAAAAAGAGATAATATAAGAGAGAAGAATTTCTGCTAAAGTTAAGGCTATTAAAGGCTTATTAAAGCATTTTTAAAGATGGAAACTGAGTTAGAGTGATACTATCTTTCATGGATATGCATTCTTGAATTTTAGCCATATGTGTAGCTTAAGTTGAGAATTTGAGATGCTATCATGGAATTGTGGTTAGGGCTGTACAAACAAGTTTTATATGATTATTATAAGATATTTATGTCATGGAAATGAAGTTAAAATTAAGAAAGCCCAAGAAAATAAGTAAAACTCCCTTAGTCCCTTTATATGGCATGGGTTCAGCCAAGCATTATTAGAGCATCTAAAGAGAGCTCTAATGGATTTTAAGGTTTTAAGAAGTCTAATTATGATAAATAAGTATTAATGAAGCCATTGAATTAAATTTAAAAGCCTTATTTTGAAAGATGAATTTTTAGAGTACATAAAGGGCCTAAAGGGGCAAGTAGCCCTTGTAACACCATATTTACTAAATTTATCTCACATCATTACTAGGCTCATCTCCTTGGATTGCATATGATTTCCAAGAAAAGCTATTAAAAATATTCCATTAAATTACGTTACATCAAGAATAAAATTTTCATTCAGTGTTTTGTGGGCTGTATGGACTCATCCATTTCATTCTCATATTTAAATATACAAATACAACTCATAACAAGCTTAAGAAGTGGCCTAGAACTCAAATAAGGGAACTGTACACATAAAAACAAGGTGTGTAGCCCTAGATTGAAATTTTAGGTTTCTATCATAAATTTTGAAAAATCATAACTAATTCTAGAAAAGTCCAAATCAAGCATACATTACCATTCTAGAAAGCTACAGATGTTTACTTCATGTTAAAAATAAATCTAGACCACAACATTGGCTACTAACTATGAGAAATTGATGGAACAATACCAGAGGTTGTCTGTTGCTACTAGTACTATCCTTCAACTTCAAAAATTCATATCTCCTTGCTCAGATATCCAATCGAGGTGATCTTGGTGGTCATGGAAAACTTATTATGTCTAGTTTATGCCTATAACATTTCATGAGAATTAGATACTATTTGGCCATCAAATGATACAGCCCAAGTTACTGGCCATATGAACAGTGTTTGCATCAGTTTAGTAAAAAAATGCCAACTTTAAAAAATCATAATTAATTCCACAGAGTTCTAAATAATCTGGTCTTTAGCTTCCTAAAAATTTCTAGTGAGATTTATATGCATGCCAAATATCATGAGCAAATTCGTTCATTTGGTCAGATTTTGATAGTGAGTTGCATAATGGTCATTTTTGGGTCTCATAAGGATCTCAAATAGTCCAAAATTGCTTCTAAGACAACCATGGCCACTTAAGCACGTGGGAAAGCACCAAAATGGTCTACTAAACTTGTCTCAAAGGTGCACAAACTCAGATTTCTCAAACTCACTCTTCTATCCCAAGTTATACAGAAGAATGCTTATGTCAAGTCTTGCCATTCCATACCCAAATCATGCTCTATCATGCATATTACACCAAATCTCATTCATACATGATACATTTACATTTTCATATGTGCTTATAAGGTCATATAACATATACAATGAAGGATTACATCATGTGCCACTCATATGGCTACAATTTAGCATATTTCCACACTTTGTTGTCACTCTCCTTCCTTTAGGCTTAATGGCTTCCATTCCTTTGCTCACTTGGTCCACCTAGACATGTTAGACATGTGAGGAGGAAGGAATGAGATTCTAGGAATCCCAATAGCTCTTCTCCTTTTCAATCACACATAAAGAATGCAAAACCAAGTCTAGCATGACTATCATGGGGTATGTGATCATTAAAGAAGCATTCTTGGCATTTGAATAAATCATACAAAGCATACATAGGCTTGCCAATTACCCTCTGTAACACCCCGAAATTAATTAAGGTGTTAATTATGGATTAAGATTAATTAAGGATAATTAATAGAGCATAATTGGGCAAGTTAGTGAATAGGTATTCTAGAGAGATAAATTGTTAATATGGGTTAAGGATTTATGTAGGATAGAGATTTACATCTAGGCCCAAATTAATTAAATCATGATAAGAGGCTAATGGAGGCCCAATGAACAAGAGGTAGACCCAAATTAATTTAATGAGATAGAGAACCAAGATTTATCTTGTGTAGGCTCAATTAAGTGGCCCAATTACTCTTGTGCAGACCCAAGCCCTTGAGCTCATCAAATTAGGCCCAAATCCCATTAAACTTTAGCAACCCAATGTGTGAAAACTGGCCCAACAGAATTATGCAGCCCAATAATTAAAAACTGGCCCAACAAGCAAAATCTGAAACCCAATTGGATTTGGACTTGGAGCAACCCATGACCCAACCCCTTGACCTAACTTAAACCCATCTAAACCCTAATTGCTTCAGCCACTTTTCCCCCCATTTGCTGAAACACAAAAATAGAAGAGAATTTCGGAGGTGAGGAGAGGAGGCTAGGGTTCTTGACATAATTATGCATTTTCTCACATTTGGAGCAAGATTTGGCCAAGGTAATAGTTATACAACTTAATCCCCTCATCTTCCTCTTTAATTTGGTCCGATTAGTTTTTCATTTGGAGAGATTTCATTATACCCAAAATCTGAAAGTGAGTGGTTAGGGGTTTTCTTGGTGAAATTCGTAGGTTGAGGTTGGGGCTGGTATTTGGTGACTTTAAACCCCCCATTTTGATACTTTCTTTGTTGGTTTGAGACCCCCATAGCTTATTTATATTATGGGTATTAACTTGGTACGAATTTGCTTAGGATTTTGGGTGAAACATTGAGAATTCTGGTGGGAGATACTTGAATCCGAATTTGGGATTTGTGGTGG
The DNA here is from genome assembly GCA_032878935.1 of Erythrophleum fordii. Lineage (NCBI taxonomy): Eukaryota > Viridiplantae > Streptophyta > Magnoliopsida > Fabales > Fabaceae > Erythrophleum > Erythrophleum fordii. Next base: position 989,311 of record JAVQMF010000049.1, on the reverse strand, counting down.
CTGTTGCAATTATCTGCAAGTGAGGTAACCGGGGTTTAATTAATTCCATGCATGTATCTAATTTAATTTCACATTTGCTATTTATGAATGATTTGAAATGTTGAATGAATTGGTTGGCTATCTGTTGTATTATGATTGGACCTTGTGAGTCCATGGTGGAGCTGTGGTGCGGCTGCCACCCGTGCATGTGCTACGATCGAGCACCGGGTATGATCAACCCCAGATGCACTGAGCCCTGGTTGTGCTCAATGGGGAGTAGGTGCCGTGGACGGGCCTCTCCCAGTGTTAATGGCCTTTAACATATGATAATATGATTGCTAGTATGGGATAGTAATCATGATAGCCTAATTGTTTCATTTGCTGAAATGACTGATATGATTCTGGTATGGATTTTGATTCATGCATATATGTTGATTAAACTGGATTATATGATAGAATTATTTTGGTTACTGAGATTTATATCTCACCCCGTGTTATGGGATCAATATTTCAGGTGAAGGTTCCTCGGGTAAGGATAAGGGTAAGCAAGTGGATGAAAATCCATAAGCTTCAACCTATGGGGAGATGGCTACACTTGGGCTGACTTAGCTAGTATAAATGCTAATTTTGTATTCCTTAATGTATAGCATCATCATGTATCTGCATTGCCAAGTGTAGGCTTGAACATTTGATTTATTGAGAATGTATGTACTAAAGGGTTAGACCCCCTCTTGACTTAGTATTTGATGTATGGATTCATATGATCTGCTGTAAACTTTGTTGACCTATAATATGGTTGTCAATGGAAATGTAACTCTTGAGATATTGGTATGAATCCCCATTGTATGGGACCCCTATTGATTGAGTATTAAAGGATAGTTACTGGTAATTCATGTATATTCTGTTGTTGCTATTTTATGAACTTGCTAATAGAGGGTGATTAGAGAACAGAAATGGGCATATAAGTTTTGAATTGGTAATGGAAGAATAGCTATATAAATAAGGTAGATAAATGCCCTTAGAGCTATATAAAATGAGGGGAAGTGACCTTAGAGTGTCCCTAAGAAGAGAAATGGAGTGCAGGGGGCAAAATATGGTGAAACTAGTGACAGAAGGGAATTACGCCACGGCCAGGAAGGCTTCGCCGCGGCCTAGGAAGTGACAGTGGCGAGGGACGCCGCGGCTTGAGAAATCTCGCCGCGGCACGGAGTGAAAATAATCGCCCAGGAGGTGACAGGACGTAACCTCGCCACGGCGCAAGACGTCTCACCGCGGCGCGAGTCGAGAGAATTAATTAGGGAGGTTACAGTAGCAAAACTCGCCGCGGCGAAAGTCAGGAAAATTCCAGAGAGAAACTTGGCCGCGGCGCAAGAGTTCCAGGCCGCGGCACAAGTCTAAAAACTCAGTTTTCAAGCTCCAGAACCTAGCTTAGCGCAGCGAAAAAGTTCCAAGTCGCGGCGTAAGTCCCCGAACTCCTATATTTGACCTAGAAACCTTAATTTCAGTAAGGCTAATATTAGGGAATAGTATGAGTACATTGGTGGGATGTTTTTGTGGGTTGAAATTGATTAATGGATGAATCCTAAACCTGTAATGATGGTACAACCCCTTTCATGCATGTTCCCGTTATGGTTGTTAGTTAATGATCCTAGTAGTATCAAGGTTTAAATTTCCCCTATATTTCCCTAATATAATTAATTGCAATGACTCCAAACCTTGATCATTATTTATTAATCGTGTATTCAGCTATAATCACTGATATTAGAATCTAGGGTCGTCACACCCTCACCCATTCTCTTCAAGGTTATTAGACTTGCCTTACCTTTTTCTTAAAGGCCTTGAACTAAGCCTTGCTCTTAGGAGACTCTAATCTTTGTCTCAACTATTTTTAAGGGTTTTTAGCTCTTCCTCACTGTGGCTAGAAGGTTCTTGACTTATCTACACTCAAGCAAACCAAGACAAGCATATAAAACATTATTTAAAAATATAATATCACATCATAGTACCATAATACATATGCACATGCTAGAACACTTTTCATGGCTTAAAACACACATACAAATATTCAAAGACAAGGCAAACATTCATCCATGCATGAGAAAAAGAGGAGAGAACTACCTTTGTTACAAATGCAAACTTTTCCTCTTGAATTAGACTTCTCTTCCTCAGCCACGCACACATAATAAGGTGGAGCTTGTTTCTCTTGGCCTAGACACATCATATGGAAGCTAATTACACTCTTGAACCAATTTATAGAGCTACACATTCATTAGAAGAGCTAGGTAGTTCATATGACTCTTTTATGGTTCCATAATGCACTTAATGAAGCAACCCTATGGAAACATGATCTTTGGCTCCATTCTCTCCATTCATTTATGATTCTTGACTCCATTGAAACCTCTTAGATTCATCACATAATCAAATCAAGGAACCTAGCTAGGTATTGCTTCTTTAAGCCATAATATGAAACCTATGATACCATTTCACTATCCATAACTTCTAAAATTTTTTCAAGGATTCCTCTTATAACACCATATATTTCTAATGTATTTCATACACATTTGCATGCTCACATGAAATATTCCATGAAGGAAGTGAGAAAATTCATCAAAATAATACATTTCTTTACGTTGTGTCGTGTACAAAAATTTCATTCGGTGTTACGTGGACCATATAAGCCTATACAATACATTCTCTTATTTAATTACATGCATAAAACTCATTTGTATCATTAAAAGTGGCCCACATCTCAAGAAACTCGAAGGGAAGCATGAAATATTCATATTCATTTTCGGCTAGATTTGGCTCTTTTCTGACCAAATTTTGAAAAATCATAACTAATTCTAGAAATATTGAAATCATTCATTCTTGGTCATTATGAGAAGCTACACATGTAGAATTTAGGCTAAAAATATGTCCAAATCATAACATCCAACAAAGAGGACGTTTGACATGCGAAATAATCTAGAGGTCAGGCTATCCACTGGTGCTGTTAGAGAATTCTGTAACAAATTCAAAAATATCTAATTAATTCTACAAAAATCCAATCCATATAAATGATACCAATCTAAAAAGCTGTAGATGTTAGATAGAGGTAAAAAATAACCCTAGACTAGCTCAGGCATGCCCATACCTCAAATTCTAATCAAACAATAATAGAGGTCGGCTGAAGTTCTCGATACTGGATAAAATCTTTAAAAATTCATATTTCCCTATCTAGACATCCAAATGAGGTGCTTCAAGTTGAAACAAGTCACTGTGAATTTCTAGTTTCTATGTATAAAATTTAGTGGTAATTGGACATTATTTGAGCCCTGTGTGATAGATTTCATTTTAGGACCAATATGAATAGTGATATTGCCAAAACCAGAAAATTTGCCAACTTTAAAAATTCATGAAATATTCTGTGAACCTCCAAAAATTATATTCTTTAGTTTTCCAAAAATCTCTCAACAAATTATAATTCTATGCAAAATCTTAGATTAAGAAGAGCTCATTTGGACAAAAAGTGACGTAGGATTCTAAATTAGTCAATTTTGACTCCATAAGGGATACCAAAATGTCTAAATGGCTTTCATTGGGGCTTGGCACCTCTTGGGCAAGTATAAAAGCATAATTAGGACTTGTGTAAGCTATCCAAATGGTTCCAACCCTTATGCATCTTATTTTGGCCATCTCATCAACACTTATACACAATTCTATAATGTCATCCAAGAAGCTCATTTGCCAAGGCATGTTCAAATCACATTCTAATGGTCACCTAACATATTCTCTCATTCATACATAACATATTATCATAATTACATGTGTTCATGATATCATGATAGATATACATCCATGTATTACATTATTTGCCAATTGTATGGTTTCAAAGTAACAAAATTCAAGCACTTTGTAGTCATCCTTTCATCCTTAAAGTGGTTGGCTTCCATTACCTTGCTCTCTTGGTCTACCTAGCATATTAGAACATTGGAGAGGAGGGGATGAGATTCAAAGAATCCCAATAGCTCATCTGCCATTCAATCATACATAATGGATGCAAATAAGTCTTATAAATGCATGTATGGTCATGTGGGCATGTGCAAACATTCAAAAGACATTTTCATCATTTGAGAAAGTCATACATAGCATACAAAGGCTTGCCAAGCAAGTGGATTGGCGTCACCCAATTTCTTGTGGATATTGGACTTGCCTCACCCATTGTTTAAGACATTCTTAGACTCAAACATGCACTTGGGAGCCCATCTTACTTTTAGGAGACTCTTTATTTTGTCTCAACCAATCTTAAGGGTTCTTGGCTCATCTTCACCATGGCTAAGGGTTTTTGGCCTCACCACACTCAAGTAAATCCAAGCACACATCAAAAACATCATATAAGAGCATATTGTAAAATCATGGCACCATGGAATTAAAGTCATGCTAGAACACTTTTCATGGCTTAAAAATACACATACATACATTCAAGACAAGCTAACCACACATCCATGCATGAAAAAAGGTGGAGAGAGCTACCTTATACATAATTACACACTTTTTCTCTTGAAATTCCCTTCCTTGCTTCGACCGCACACACACAAAAGTGTGGGGATGGTTTCTTTTGGCCTAAACACAATTTATGGAACCCAATTAGGTTCATGGAATTAATTCTAAGGCCACACACTCACTTAGACATTAGCTTGGTCTATAACTTCATTATAGTTCCATAATTGCACCTAATGAAGCAACACTTCTCAAATAAATTCTAGGCTCTATTATTTCCTTTCAAATATGATTCTTGACTCCTTTTAAACCTCTTGAAGTTATCACACAATCAAAACTAAGAGTCTAGCTACATGTTGCTCCTTTAGGTCATAATATGGAACATAAAGTACCAACTCACTTTCTATAGGTTCTAAATTTTTCCCAAGGCCTCCCCTCATTTTCATTCATCATATATGACTCAAGCATGGGTTTAAAAAAATTTAAAACTCTCCCTAACTACACAAACCCCTTTAGGTCGAGGTTATAAAGAAAATGGAGTTTCTTGGAGTTTACTTTATTTTCTCAAGGGAAGATGCATATGGGGAGCCTCTTAGGGATCTTGGGAGCTCATTTAAACTCTTATTTAGGCCTAGGAATCATCATACAAAATCAAATCTTACAAGGTGCAATTGAAACCCCAGAAATTGTATCTTAAAATCTAATAGGTTTTTGTTAATTTTCTTTACATATTCTTAATCTCCACACTCTTTTTCCTTAGATTCATCCTTGGTTTTGCCTAAAAATCAAGTCCTCCTAGGGTTTCTCATGTTAGGTGAAATGGAGGAGGAGAGGAACCAAATGTAGCAACCATAGGAAGAGAAATTACCTAGTTTTCTTGCTTTTTCTGACTTGAATCTTGCTTTCTCCAAGCCCCTCTCTTCAAATCCGAAATTTTCCCTTAATATCTCCCTTAAAACAGATTTGAAAACTTTATTTTAATCAAAGGAACAAAGGAGAATGGAGGAGAGGAGGTTTGGATGGAAGAAAGCATAGAAAACTACCAAGAATCTATACCTTTTTCTTGATTTTTCTCCTCCTTTTCTTCCCCTTCTTGTGAGCCTAAGAGAGCAGATCATATTCTATATTTTGGGCAGAAATTTCGTGCTTAAGAAGATAGAAGAAGAAAGGAGAAGTGCGTGAGAGCTTCTAGAAACACACTTTTTAAAAAATTCCAATTTTGTTCTTCTGTAATGGCAATTTCATTTTGGCTTCATTTTAGCTCTTTTTTTAGAACCGTCTTTTTCATTATAAAATTTAGGTTCCCAATTTAATAAAATGTCTTTGGAATCGCTTAATTTAGAGCTAAAACCTTACTGAATGAACCAGTTAAAGTTCAGGTCAAACGACATTGGAAAACATCCACTGGAGGGGTTTTAGCTGTCTTAGGGCTTTTCATGGTTTTTAAGGCCTCTAAGAACCTCAGAGAACTCAAAATTTTCATTTAAAAAACCCTTCTATGTGAATTCCAAAATTTGCTCAAAATTATGAAAATGCCATTATGTTTCGTAAGCTTTTTGTGAGAAATTGTTTCTTCATTCTTACTCCATTTTTCTTTCCATATGAGCTTGGGATTCTCATTTTTAGAAGTCTAGAATGCTTCCCAAATTTTTCAGGACCTTAACTATCTCATTTCGGGGGACTTCCTTTTGCATTCGGTGAATTTCGTTCATTTACGGAGAAACTATTCGTTATGTTTCTCACGTTTTCTCTGATTTTTAAAGAACTGAATGTTACACCTCTCATCTTCCTCCATCATATATGACTCAAAAATAAGCTTGGAACAAATTAAAACTATCCCTAAGTGCTCCATCTAACTTAGGCCAAGGTTAGGCTCAAGGAAGCACCAAATGGATTTGCTTTGTTTTCTTTATAGAAGATGCATATGAGGAGCCTTCCAGGGATCTTAGGAGCTCATCCAAACACTCATTTATGCCTAAGAATTATTGTATCAAATCAGATTTTTTATGGAACACTTGAAACCTAACTTTGCTATCTTGAAATCTAATTGTTATTTGATTATTTCCTTTGCATATTCTTGTTCTCCTCCCTCATTTTTCTAAGATTCACCCTTGGTTTAGCTAAAAATCCAAGCCCTCTTAGTTGGTCTCACAAAGGGCAAAACATGCACCATAGAAGGAACAAGGAGAATCAAGTATTGGGATGATAAGATACCTTGTTTTCTTACTTTTTCTTGCTTGTTTTTCACTTGGTTGGCTTCCTTTCCTCAAACATGAAATCTCTCTCTCTATTTTGTCCTCAAAATAGAACCAAACTCCTCATTAATACCATGGAAAGGAAGCTTGAGAAGAAAGGAACAAGTTTGGAAGAAGAAGGAGCATGCAAATCCACGAAATTCCTTACCTTTTTCTTGCTTTTCCTCCTTGGTGTGACTAAGAGAGCTGGTCCTTCTCCAATTTTTGGGTAGATTAAGCCATGAAACTAATGAGAAGAAGAAACATGAAACTTAAAGAGGGTTCAAGAAGCTTCCCCTTTCTTAAAAATTTCAATTTTGCCTTTTCATTTTGGCATTTTTGTTTTGATTTCATTTTAACTTCTTTTTGAAAATTGTCTTTTCCATCATAAAATTTATGTTCCCAATTTAATAAAATACCTTTGGAATCACTCAAATTAGAGCTAAAACCTTCTCGAACCAAAGGGTTAAAGTTCAGATCAACTGACATTAAAAAACGTCTACTAGAGCGACTTTAAGTGTCTCGAGACTTTTCATGGTTTTTAGGGCCTCTGAAAACTCCAGAGAACTCAAATTTTTCATTTAAAAAGCCCTCTTGTGAGTATTCTAAAAATTGCTTGAAATTATGAAAATGTCATTATGTTTCGTAACTGTTTTGTTAAAATCCATCTGTCTATTTTGGCTCTGGTTTCAAGGCATCTCTAGCCTTGAATCACCATTATTTGAGCTCTAGAATATTATTCTAATTTTATTGGACCTCAAATCACTCTATTTGGGTGACTTCCTTTTGTATCATATGAATTTCATGCGTTTACAGAGAAATTGTACGTTATGTTTCTTGCATTTTCTCTCATTTTCAAAGAATTGGATATTATAGCTCTAGGCTTGTGTAATTATATATATGATGGTTTTAATGAGTTTCATTAAAGTCATGTGACTCATAACAAGTGAGGTTTAAGAGCTTAGAAAGTGAAATCTAAGAATTGCTACTTAAGGAGGTATAAAGTAGTGTAAATTCCCTTTTGAGTTTTACTAACTCTATATGGTAGCAATATAAGTTAGAACATATCCTAATAGGTGCTTTGTATTGTAATTGATGTAGTTTGGGCTAAGCCAATGGAAACTCATTTTGGGTATGTTTGAGCCCGAGAAAGATATGGCAAAAGATCAAAGAAAAGAGAAGGATTTAAGAGTTAGTGGTAGCTTGAGGCTTCAAACTTCACAAGGTAGCTTTCTCTCCACTTCTTGCATGCAATTGAGTGCTTGAATGAGTTGATATACTTGTATGTGTAGTTGCTTGATGCTTTCATGAAAGATGATCCATTATGTTTTCATATGAGGTTTATAAGTACCTTATGTTTATGAAAAGTTTATGTGATGGCTCTTAGCTCCCTAAGGTGTGGAATTAAGCCCATTAGCTCTTTCTTGGCCTTAAGTTGAAAGTAATAAAGCCCAAGTAGTTTTAAGATGTTGCCATGGCTAAAAATGAATGAGTTTTTATGTTATATGATGTATATGATTTACATGATGCATATGCATAGCATTCTTGCACTACATATATTGCATTCACTCTGGCATTATTGTATGCATTGAATTGGATAAGTTTATGCTACTAAGATTCTTCTAGAATCTCACCCCTATGCTCCCACTAACCATTTCAGGGGTCAAGCCAAAGTAAAGAGGATGAGAAGATAGGATATTGGGACTTATGTGTTGGAAGCACTATATGTGCTAAAATGTAATTTATGTATCAAGAATGGCATGGATAATGTATTTGTTGTGTAATGGATAACTTTGATGCCATATAATGTATAATATCATATTTTTGGATGAGAACTTATGTATAAGTATGAGAATCTGTATGTTAGTTATGTGAATGTATAATTTGGCAATAAATGGCTAAGATGATACATGGAATGTTATTGAAAAGCATGTATTAGTTAGGTGTCAAAGGATCAAATTTTGATCCAAGTCTTTGGCATGATATGAAATAGTTAGAGATGCTATTTAGGATGGTTAAAACTTGCTCCACGTGGAAGAATTCCATTTGGATGCCAAATGGCCTAAAGGCATACCAAGTTTAGGCATAAAAAGACCTTAAAAAACTTCTATACCCAAAGTGGCCCAAATGACTTAGTTGAAGCTTGAGATTTGGCATGCATATAGACCCTTAAGAGAGTTTTCTATCAGGCTAAAAATCATAATTTTTGGAGATCCACAGAATATTACAGAAATTTCCAAAGTTTCAGAATTTGTGCAAAATAGTCCCAATATTGTTTATCTAGCAATTATGGTTTTTAGTGGATTTAAAAAGTCTAATGAACTCTAATACTTATAAAATTTTACAAAAATATAGTTGGCATTATAAGCTTTCTAGAGCCACTAAGTCTGAATAAAAAGAAGTTGTATAGAGGAAGTTATGAATTTTTGAAATTAAGGGCCTAATTATGTTCGAATACTATAGTAGTCACTAATATGTAAGGTTTCTCATAGGCCAAATGAGCTTAGATACTCTTGTAATTTTTACAGTACATAGATCTCATCTCCAGATTTCCATCGGCAGTGAGATTACTTAAAATGGAGTTGTGTAGCCTAAGATATGGAATTTTAAAAATTAGGTCTATCATATGCTATCCTTTATGCATCAGGTTATTGTTCCATTATTTTCAGTAAGGTGAATGAACTCAATTTTACTTGAAATTTTGATATCATGTAGTTTACATCTTAAACTTTCCATAGACACCTAATTTGCATGATTTGGAGTTATATAGCTCAAGTTTTAAAGCTTCAAAGTTAGTGCAGATTTTGGGTCTTATGCTGTCATTTTGGGTCCTATGAAAATTTTGTGCGTTTCACGAGTTAAACATGTTAAAATGAGTATGAACAAATTTTTTTATGATAAAAATGAATCAAGGAAAAGAAAGAATAAAGGTTGGATCCTTATAACTCAAATTGACCTATAAGTGGCCTAATTTTGGTGTTGAAAGTTATGAATGGATGCAAATTTTTGCTTAAAACTCCATAATTGATATACATAAGTTAGTTAGATAAGTTGTAAAGGATAAGGGACATCAAACCCTGTCAATACAAAAGCTGAGATAATATCTTCTCAACAAGGTTGAGGATCTTATGAATAAGATATTGTATTCCATAATGTGAAATCTGAGACCTTGTTAACAAGGTTTCTTGACAGTAAGTACAAAGTTTTCTGACCTAGTGAGTTATAGCATATAGTATGTGATAGTGTGACATAATACGTGAGATTTACTAAGATTTGCTAATGTAAGCCTATGTCATTGCTTTAGAGTTCGTGCAATCTCTAGAATCTTCCTACGCATGGCACCACATCACCATTTTTCCTTGCTCATGGCACCACATCAGCACTTCCCCAATTATAATTTACAAAATTACCATTGTTTCGTCGATATCTCCTATTGTAGGTTCTTCGTATATTTTATTTAACTTGTGTTTTCTAGATTCTCTGCTATATTTTAATATTATTTGAGCCTATGTAGGTCTTATTTAATGTCTCCAACCATATATTTTATTATTATTTATTTTTTTAATATTTTATTATTTTAGGGTCTAAATGATCATTTTGCCCCTGGTAGTAATGTAACAGACAAGCATCTCCGTTCGTTTTTCTCTTATATCCTCATTTTAACTCTGCATTTCTTGATTCCATCACTACCCTCTAGTAGATCTTTCTGCATAGAATTTCTTGATACAGTTGACTCAAGTTTAGAGGTTTAGTTCATTTTCATATAATCTCTTAATTGTTTGGGGTCATTTTCTAGTTATAACGATTTTAGAATTTTATGGAACAAATTTTATAATTTTTTGCACATTATTTCCTAACTATTGATATATATATATATATATATATATATATATATATTTGACTAGTTATAAATTCCTCTTTTTTTCTAGAAAAATTTTCAAAATTCGTCTAAATGAAAAATGACAATTTTGTCCCTGAGCCCCCAAGACCCCCAAAAAATCTCAAAAGTTTCTATAGGTCCTATTCATCTGACACTTCTCATATACAAAGTTACTTCATTCAAATTCATCTTATTAAAGCTTAATAAATTCATTACATAAAATACTAAATAATTAAAAAATCCTAATTTTTAGGAATGTTACACTCAATGCAATCCATTGTCTCATGACCATTAGAGAAGCATTTAGTGTTGATTTAGATCATCACTACAAAATTTAGATATGCCACAAAAAGAGAAAAGTATGCTGCTACTTTCTCCTTATCACCAGCAGAAAAGCACTTGGATGGCTAATCTATGACACTTTCAGTGAGCTACTAGGGAAGGGCAATTCTATAACATGTATGGTGGCTGTACATTGCATAAAATGGGCATGCCTTTTATTTCATCATAAACCATGAAAAAATAATCAAATTAAATCGATTCAGGTTAAGAAGACGTGTTTTGCAAATGATCACCTTATTTTATTATTGGCTCAAGAGTCAAATTAGTGACATTCTCTTTAAGGCATTTTATGATGTTCTTCAAAAAACTATTATTCATAGCAATTCTTGTCATTTCCTTTTTATCTTTGGTAGATAAAAGCTCACTATCTTTTCATTCCTTAAAACCAAGCAAATTTATCAATATTGCTTTATACTTAATAAGATATGTGATTGTCAACTAAGTAGTAGCAAATTGAGTTACAGCTAACCAAATTAAGTGCCTTCCTTTCTAATAAGCATTATTCTTGTGTAAATGTAGGTTGTAGTTCTTCTATCCTGCTTATGGTTTCTTTAAGAAACATAATTCTTTTTGTATGTTTTTTGAAATGGATTTTAGTTGATTAATTTTTGACATATTTTGTACTTACTTAGGTGATGACATTTATTTAATAACATTTTTTTTATTTTGTCATTTCAAGTTATGCGTTATGATCTTTAATTCTCAGCAGTTAAAAAAAAAACTCATTATGATTAAGCTCAATGAAATGATCATACCCATTGTCCCAAAAAAAAAACTCATTAATCATTATGGATGGGGGTGGGTTGTTCCACATAAGGCTCATATAGTTACAAATTCTAAGAAAAAAGGCTAGAAAGAAAGGGCAAGAACAAGAGCATTATTCTTGTGATTTATGTTATGTTAAGGAGTAGTCAAATAAGGAAAAAGAAAAAGGTATCTATAATTTTTTTATTATTTATGATATTAATTATTTTATCTATTTATATAAATTAAAGTACTTTATATAAATATTACATTATATATATAATTATTTTTAAAGAAACCCATATTTGCACACATCCCTGCATATGCACATAAGCAAAAAGAAGAATAGAGGGATCACATTCGACAATTAATTTAATTTGAATTTTAAATAGGTAAAAATTGCAGTCCATTTACCCACTTAATTTCTTACACTTGTCCTCCAAGGAAAGGGCGAATCCAAGGGTGTGGCTCATTTTTCTCTTTGGATAGTTTTTATATTATATTACACTATATATATAACGTGTATATATATATAACTATGGTGGCCAAAATTCGTTTGATATTGTAACGTCTAATACATTGTAAAAACACTAAAACGGGTCGGTTTGAAAAGCAAGTCCCCTTAGATGAGTGATTCATGTCCAAATAAAATTTGGATAAAATTTAAAGAATAGAAAATGAGGATTTAAGCCTTGAGTTGCCCAGAAACTGGGGTCAGAGTGACTCAAAAAATTTGCCAAAAGGCTAATGGTATTTTCATAAATAAGTGTAATTTTGGAAAAACAACTAGGAGGGCTTTTTAAATGGAAATTTTGAGTAGCCCCTGGTTCTCAGAGGCCCCAAAAACCATAGGAAGCTCCGGAACTAGTAAAGCCCCTCTGGTGTACTCTTTTCGACATCGGTTGACCCAAACCTTAATCGGTTCGTTTAGGAAGATTTTAGCTCCGATTTGAGTGATTCCAAAGGCATTTCATTAAATTGGAAATCTAAATTTTATGATGGAAAATAAAGTTCTTAAAAAAGAGCTAAAACGAGCCTAAAACAAGAATGCCATGCACAAGGGACAAAGTTGTCATTTTTTTAGAACAATTCTCCTTTAATTCCCCTTTATATGTGGCGTCCTATGCTTGGCCCTTCTTAACTGACTTGCTACAGTGTCCAAACCAGAGAAGAAAGCTAAGGAGAAGAACGCACAAGAGAACTAAGAAGGAGGAAGGAAAAGGCTAAAGCAAGGTGAGAAAGTGTAGGATTTTCATGCTTCTTCCTCTTGAAACTTCATCCTCCTCTTCTTGCTTCATCTTTCCATGGTTTTAATGTAATTGTTGGTGGTGGTTTGGGGTCAGACCAGAGAAGAGAAATTTAAAATTCAAAGAGGAGGAAGAGGGAAGAGGAAGGACTCTTGAAGGAAGCTTGATTGCAAGGTAGTTTCTCTTCCTTTGTTGTTTCTTTTTCTCCTTCTTCTCTTCCATGGTAGGACACCTAAAATAGAGCCATGAAGAGGGAAGAGTTTCTGTTTTATAATCCAAAAGAAAGCATCAAACTAGGCTATGGGAAAATGGAATACACCAAAGAAATGCATGGAAAACTAGTAAAACTCAAGTTGAAAAAGTGTAGGGTGTTTGAACATAGTTTAAAATCTGGGTTGATTCAAGACTTCCTCATCATATGTGAGTGTCTGTTTGAGTTTCTAAGACTCCTAGGGAACCTCCTAAGTGTCCCATCCATTAAGGAAAATCCCAAACTTCATGGGTCTTTAATGGAGGCATAAAGCGGTCAAGACCCTTAGAGATAGCTAGGAGATGTTTTAAATGGTTCCAAGCTTGATTTGGGACTTTATATGATAAAAGAAGATAAGAGAAACTCTTAGGAAAAAATTTGAAGCCTTAAGTTGGGAGATGAGGCAATGGCTTCCATAATGTAACCTTATGAAGTAACATAGACCTAGGTTTGTGAAAGTGAGTGTGTGATGGCTTTAAAGACCTTAAATGAGGTCAAGAGGTCTAAATATGGCAAGAGAATGGACCAAGAATGTTAATTATGATAGTTGCTTCATTAGGTCCTTAATGGAACATATTGTAACAAATCGAACAAAGTGTAGTCTTAAGAGTGAGTTGAATGTCATAACTTATTCTAGGAGTATAATTAAGTGTTGTTTATTATGAATAGGCCAAGGAAATCCAACCCCACCTCCTTGTGCTTTTTGAACCTAAAAGGAGAAAGAATAAATAAAGTAAAGCTTGAATTTGCACCAAGGTATCTCTCCACCTTTTTTTGTTGCATTTTCTTGTTGCATATGGTGTCATTGTGTGCTTGTGTGTATATTTATATGTTGAAGACATGCCACTTGAGGCTATGTTGCTATTTTGGTACCAATATACTTTCTTGAATGTCTTTGAATTGAGTAAATGGCTCATAAGGGTGAAGTAGTGCCAAAAGTCCCTTAATGCGGCGGAAGAGATACCAAAAGTCTCATGGCATGGGTAAGACAAAGCCAAAAGTCCCAAAAACCAAGAGTGAGGCAATCCAAAAGTCCTAGAAATGGGGTGAGGCCAAACCAAAAGTCCCTAAAGCTTATTCTTATGCTTGACATGAGTTTGTGACACAAAAATATGAAAGTGGAATGCTTCATAAATTGATTGATTACATACTTGTACCTTTGACATATTACATGCCTTGAAAATGTGCTTGGATAGGTGTATGAACTATTGAGATTCAATGAATCTCAACCTCTCCTTTCTCTCATCTCATATGATCTAGGTGGAGTTCAAGATCCAAATGATAGAAGCCAAGGAGTTTAAATCTCCACCTCTTGACAAGTCTTCCCATTTTTGATGTACTAGGATGTCTAGAATGTTAAAGAATATACATATATGTTATTTTTAAGCCATGACACTTTGAACAAGTGTAAAACTGTATAAAGATAGTATATGTATCAAAAATAGAGTTAAATGAATGGCATTGTACAATTTGACCCCTTAAAAGCCCATTTGTGCTTGTATGTTTATGGGAGTGGCATGATGAATTTGAATTGTATGAGGATTCAGACCTCATGAGAGGCTCATTTATGCTATATTTTATGCTTTCTAAGTTGCTCAAATGTGTGTGGAACAATGTAGACCTTATTTGGACCAAATTTGCCTCTTGTTGGAACCAAAAGTGCCATAATCTTGAGCTATAGCAAAGTCTAACCAAATGACCTCTTCTTGACTTAAAATTTTGCATGCAATTAGATCCTTCCTAGAGCTTTTTGGAAACCCAAAGATCAGGTCATTTGGAGGTCTGTGAAGTTTCTATGATTTTTCAAAGTTGGTAACAGAATTTCGAATTGGCACCAGTACTGTTCATTTGGCCAGTTGTGAAATTGTGTCATCCGTGGGGCAAATGTGGTCCAATGGCTACAAAATTTTATGGGAAGAAACTTGATATTCATAGTGACTTGTAACAACTAGAAGCACCTCATTTGGAGGTCTGAGCTAAGAGATATAAATTTTTGAATTTCTGGAACAGCAACAATAGGGCAGCATGACCTGAGTCACTATTCCATTCAATTTCAATGGCTGAACGTGCTTATTCTGGTATGAATCTATTTTTACCATAAATATAACATTCATAGATTTCCAAATTAGTATTATTTTCATGTATTGGATTTTTTTGGAATTAATTAGACATTTTTGAAATTTATAGCAGACACTTGCATCAGTACCAGTAGCTGTCCAAATCTTTGCCCATTTTCATGTGTCAAACGCTTTATGTGTTATGTTTCATGGCTTGAAAATATTTTTGGAATAAATTATACATGTGTAGATTTCTATAATAGCTAAGAATGTATGATTTCAATTTTTCTAAAATTAGTTATGAGTTTTGAAACTTCATATCAGTAATCTGAATCAGTAGCCCAGATAGCATCGACCTCAAAGGCTTTTTGGATGTCAAGTGTTCTCCTCTTAATTATTCATGAGCTGAAATTATTGTTTCCATTGGACACACATCTTTAGCTTTCTGGAATGGTAAAGTTTGTTAGGTTTCAATTTTTGTGGATTTAGTTATGAATTTTCGAAGTTGTGACAAAAAAACTGAAATTCTAGCCAAAAATAATAGTGAGTTTGTTGCTCCCCTTTGAATTCCACGAGTTGTTGGTGATATAAATGAGTTGTATTTATGTAATTAAATATGAGAATGTTAGGTATGAGCTCATAGGGTCCATGTGACACCAAATACGAAATAAGGCATTATTTTAATGCCATTTTTCCATTCCCTTTGTACAATTCATAATGTGAGACTTATAAATGATAGGAAACAAGCTAAAAATATATGGTGTTACAGATATAGTATTGAAAAGTGATAATAAAAATCCACATAATTAATAAACAAGCATAAATAAGCAAACATACAAAAAAAAGTTCTTATTATTTGACTCATGTAGGCCAAATGTACCAACTAAACAAAAAGGCAAACACAATCCCACAGCAAGTTCTTAGCTTGCAAATCAACATGGTACAAGATGAGTAGCCTCATCATCACATTCTTGCATGTAGTACCAGTACAACGTTGGTAGCATGAACAACTCTTATTTAAAGGGAAACTTATACAAACCATATATACAAAATAGTAACAACATCACATCATGGATCTTCATACTTTATTTAATAGTAGACTAAAATATAAATAGCAGATCAATATGTGGAGTGTCTTGGAAAGGAAGGAACCCTAATCACCCTTCCTTTTCTTGGTTCCTTTACGTTTCTTTTTTCTTTTTCATGTGGTTACAAATTGGTTGAATATTTAGGGAGATTTTGTTCCTGTTTACATAGGAAGTTTGCTAGTTTTGTGTGTGCTATTTATGCACGTGTGTGGAAGATTCGAATCCAATAAAATTAAACTAATTAATCTGGTAATAAATAGATATATAGATATCTTAATTAAAAGTATGTTTTGCTAAATGTTAATCTCTTATTTACTTAAATATATGTATTTTAAAACTGAATATGCATTGTGAACTATATACCTTGTAACACCATAATATATTAACTCCATCTAACCTCCCTCTGGGCTCGATTCCAGATGATTTCTAAAGAACCAATACAACCTGTGGCATTTTCATACTATAAAACGGGGTTTCAAACACTCATCTTTTGCCCCGTGGGTCCTGTGAACCCATCATTCACATTCTCTACTCAAACTCCATGTATGCGACTCATAGATATCATAAAACAAGTCATAGACCACGGATATGAAGCCAAGAATCAAGAAAATGCAATTTCTCACATGGGCCCAAAAGTCAAATTTTTGGCTCTAACTTTGGAAAATCACAACTAATTATAAAAGAATGGGAATCAAGCAAACCATGACTTTCTGAAAATCTCTATGTGTTAAATTTACACTAAGAATAATTCTCAACCACAATCTCAGCGTTTGGACCATGTTTGACATAAAAAATGAGACAGAGGTCCGGCTGTCCCTGATACTGGTGTAGCTTACTATCATGAACTTCGAAAATTCATAACTAAATCCAAACAAATACAATCTAGGAAAACTATACTAATTTGGAAAGCTAAAGATGTTAACTAGAGGAAAAAAATAAGTTCAGATCAGTTCAGTAGTCCTTAGAGCTCGAAAACCAATGGAACAGTAACAAAGGTCGAGTGGCTCCCCTGATGCTGATACAAAACTTCAGACGGTTCATTCTCTCTCTACAGACCTCCAATTGAGGTGATTCCAATTCTTGTAGGTTACTATTGGTGTCTAGTTTATGCATATAAAATTTCAAAACAATTGGATACCATTTGGTCTATGAATGACACAGAATAATTTTCAGACCTATGGTAATAATGCATTGACCAAACCATTAAAATTCCCAAAATTCAACAATTTGCCAAATATTCCCTAGACCTCCAAATATTACCCACTTTAGCTTCCCAAGAGGCTCTCTGCAAAATCTAGAGGCATGCCAAATTTCATATCAAGAAGAGCTCATTTGGTCATACTTTGACGTAGCTCACAAATTTGGCGGTTTTGGCATCCAAAATGGTTCAAAGGGGGTCCAAGTGGCCTCCCACATGTTCTCACACCTCATGGACAAGTTTTAAAGCATAAAAATAGTCTATATAACATGTCCAAGTGGTCCAAATCATCATACATTTCAAACTCACTATGCTACGGGCTAAAATATACTATCACATACAAGCCACAAAAAGGGCAAAACCCATATTTTTATTACTTTGGCTCTCTACATAGTTTGTACATCATATTTCCATACATTTACACTTGCTACAACATTTACATCTAAAAAATAGTAGGTGCATATTCATTTTGGCACCACTTTACATCAAAAGAAACAAAATAAACTAACATCTAGCTAAACATGCTTCTAGGCTCCTTGGTGTGCACTTAATTCTCCTTGAGCTCCACCTAGCATATTAAGATGGGAGGGGGAAGGGGTGAGATTCATGGAATCTCAGTAGCTCATGCACTCATTCAAGAAAGCAATTAAGGCATATAACAAGTCAAAGTATGTAAATAAGCATCTAACCATTCACAATCATACAATATATGTTGTACATGCCATGAAAATCATAACAATGCCAAGAATGAGCTCTAGGGACTTTTGGTTTAGCCTTACCCGATTTTAGGGACTTTTGGATGGCCTCACCCAATTTTAGGGACTTTTGACTTGGCCTCACTCGGTTATGAGACTTTTGGCCTTGTCTCACCTAGCCTCAGGGACTTTCGGTTCTACCTCACCCATCTCAAGGGACTTTTGGCACTACCTCACCCGAGCAATTCTCACAATCCAAAACATAAGCATATTGGTAGCAATGCATCATGGCAATAACATATGGCATGTCTCACACAATGAGTATATACACACGCATACAATGACTATTACATCCAAGAATGCATCAAGAAATAGTAGAGAGCTACCATTTGAGCCAACACAAGCCTTCCCTTTCAATTTCTCTTCTCCCTTCTTGGTTTCACAATCACACCTTGATGGAGGTGCTTCACTTGAGCCTAGACACAATCAAGAGCATGGAATTACTCTCATGCAAATAAACCTTCACAAGGCTAGGAGATTAAAGCCCTACTTCTTCCCTTCTTAAACTTTACTAGCCCTTCTCCTAGTTCTTTGCATTTCTCAACTTAACACAAGGGTTTCTTGTTCATTCTAGGTCAGACTTTCTCCCTCTCTCTAGAATTTCACCACCTCTTCTTCACTCTCAAGCACTGCTCAAGGAAAGCAAAGAAATGCAAGAGTGGTTTCTCACTTTCCCTCTTTTGACCCATGCCTAAATCCCAATGAATTTCACAAGCAAAACCATAGAAAGAGAGGATAAAGAGAGAAGAACAAGATGCTAAGAAGAAAGGAGAGGGAAATCTCAAGCTTGCTTACCTTTTCTTTTCTTCTTCCTTCCTTCTCTTGGTCTCTCTCCCTCTCCACACCTCTTTTCTCCCCTTTGGTCGAAGCTTAGGTTAGATAGAAGAGAAAGAATGAGTTGGGACATTTAAAGAAGTCAATTTCTCCCTTTTTACGCTTTTTCGGACTAACCCTCACTATAGCGAAAAGTAACTTTCGCTACGGCGTGCACGTATCAATTCCAGACCCCCGTTTTCACTATGGCGCACGCTACGACCAGCAACTCCCTGATTTTTGTATGGAATGCCCGCACTCGCTATAGCTAGAAGTATTTTTGCTATAGCGAACAGCTACTCTCACTATAACTAGACCATTTCTCGCTATAAAGAATAGGTACATTCGCTATAGCTAGGCTATAGCTAGCAGACTTAGAAAAATTTCAGGACTTCAAAAATTTTCAGCTTTCTTCTTTCTTTCTTTTTTTTTTCCTTTTTCTGGTTGTTACATACCTCACTGCAATGAAAACTTAGAAATGAAAATTTTGAGGTTAGATTTGTGTTGTAGCACAGAATTCATGATCAGTTCTGAATTAATAATTATAGAACAACATAAAAGAACATATATATTAATTATAAAAATAATAATGAAGGTGCCTTGTAAAAAAGAAATTGATTCAAATAACACTTTTTCTAAATATGAGGGACTCAAATGATGAAGGCACGTTTAATTTGAGCCATTGAACATCAACTTTTGTTTTGGGTTTTATTCTTGGATAATTTAATCTTTACATAGAAACATATTGATTGAAAGCATTAAAATTGAATGAAAATAATGGTTGCTCTCTTTGCCAGATAAACCTTTAAAATTTTTTCTTATTATACCAGAGAAGTTTTGGTATGCCCTTTCTTACTGCTACGAAAAAAGGGGATTAAATCCTTTAAAGTGTCATTCTCTCCATTCCCTGAAAAGTGTCTCACAAATATTATTCTTTTTTAATATATATATATATATATTCTTTTAAATTTCACCTCATTTCTCCCATATAATCAATGCAGAGAAATTGTACTAAGATCTCACTACAGAGGATCTCAGTCTCGGAAAAGGGCAGAGAGTGCCGAGCCATAGTAAATGTACAACTAAGCCCAAAGTGGACCCCTATGTGGGGCCAACTTTTCCCATGTGAACAAATTAAGGCATCCACGTGGCATGGCAGGATCACTTGTAAGTTACCTTGTAACGACCATAACTTCTAATCCCAGTAATTATGGTTAAATACATGATTAATAATTAATGATCAAGGTTTGGAGTCGTTACAATTAATTACTTTAAGAAAATATAGGGAAATTTGAACCTTGATGTTATTAAGGTCATCAACTAAACAATCATAAATGGGAGAATGCATAAAAGGAATTACACTATCATTAGGGGTTTGTGATTCATCCATCTATCGGTTTCAACACCCAAAAACCTCCCACAAGTATTTCTATATCATTTCCTAGCATTACTATTGAAGCAATTAGGGTTTCTAGGCTAAAGGTGGGAGTTTGGGGACCTGTGTCGTGACCTAGAACTTTCCCGTCGTGACTAAGTTAGGTCCTGGAGCTCAAAAACTAAGTTTTTCACTTTGTGCTGCAACCCCGACCCATCGCGCCACGACTAAGTTGCTCTCGGGAATCTTTGGGTAACTTAGTTGGATCTGTGCCGCGGCCAACCTATGTGGCACCACAGCGAGTTTTGTTACCATACTCTCCTTAACTAATTTCTTCAACTTGCGCCGCAGCAGGACCTATTGGGTCGCGGCAAGGTTTCATTCTGTCACCCTCTTGGGCAATTTTTTTCACACTGAGCCACGGCGAGATTTCTCAAGCTGCGGCGTGACTCCCTCCTATAGCTATATCTCCTACATTTCGCCCCATGCACTCCAATTCTCTTCTTAGGAGCACCCTAGGACCACTTCCTCCCATTTTATATGACTCTAATGATATTTATCTACCCTATTCACCTAGCTATTTTACCATTACCAATTCAAAAATCAAGTACTAATTCTCACTCACCCAACCACCACATGTCAGCCATTTCATGGATTAATGACAGCAAGGGTTCATGCACTATCAACAATTAACATCCCATACGCATTCCGTTAGAGATTTCATACATCAATGATCCATATCAATATCTAATACATCACATAATTATGTTTCCAACAGTATACCATACCATAAATTCAATAAAATTCATACATCAGATACTATAAGTTTATACAACCTAAACCAAGCTATATTGAGACTTAACTCCTTAATAAATACATTCCAACTAATCAAAATATAGACACCTACACTTGGCAACATGAATACATGATGATGTTATACAGAGGTTAACAAAATTTAGCATCTACTCTATTCCACTCAGACCAAATGTAGCTCCCCACACCAGGCCTCAATTCATAGATGTTCATCCACTTGCTTGCCCTTATCCTTACCCGAGGAATCTTCACCTGAAATTGTAATCCCATAAAACAGGGTGAGATATGAATCTCAGTAACCAAGGCAAATTCCATCATACATTCCAGTTTAATTAATATATATGCATAATTTCACATAAGTATCAGAAACATAGTAGTCATATCAGTAAATGAAACAATTAGGCTATCATGATTACTATCCCATACTAACAATCATATTTTCATATGTTAAAGGCCAATAACACTGGGAGAGGCCCATCCATGGCACCTACTCCCCATTGAGCACAACCAGGGCTCAATGCATTTGGGATTTGATCATAACTCGGTGCCCGATCAAAGCACATGTATGGATGGCAGCTGCACCACAGCTCCACCAGGGACTCACAAGGTCCAATCACAATACAATAGATAGCCAACTAATTCATTTAGCATTTCAAATCATTCATATATAGCAAATATGAAATTAAAATAGATATATGCATGGAATTAATGTAAACCCCGGTCACCTCACTTGTAGATAAATTTGCAACAGCCACCAATGGTACAAAAATCCCCCTATAACCATAGCATTAGAGAATTACTACTTTAATTCATCATTTACAGTAGCACAAGTATCCAAAGAATTTAAAATGCTAATGACCACCTAAGGAACACTTACCCAGCCAATACAAGTTCCCAGATTCGAATTGAAATATCCTCCACCAGAAACTTCAATATTTCACCCAAAATCTTAAGCAAATTCATACAAAATTAATACCCATACTATAATCCAATCATTGGGGTCTTAAACCAACATAAATACCTCAAAAAGAAGAGTTTATACGTACCTAATGTCAGCCCTACCCTTAACTTACGAATTTCACCAAGAAAATCCCAAACAACCACATTTCAAATTTTGGGTATGGTGAAAATACTCCAAATGAAAAACTAATCGGGCCAAAATGAAGAGAAAGATGAGAGGATTAAGTTATATAACTATTACCTTGGCTGAATCTTGCTCTAGAAGTGGGAAAATGTGGATTTCTTGCCCCAAACCCTAGCCTCCCTCTAAACCTCCGAAATTCCTTCTTGTGTTTCAGCAAAATAAGGAAGAGGCTGAAGTGTTTAGGGTTTTAGTTTGGTTTAAGTTAGGTTTTCCATGAGTTATGGGCTACACCAAGATCTAACTCCAAATGGGCTTCAGATTTTAACTTTGTTGGGCTAACTTTAAGGTGGGCCAGACCTAGTTTTAAGAACTCCATGGTCTTGGTCTGCACAAGATTTATTAGGCCATTTATAAGAGCTTATGGAAGTTGGGTCTTAGGCCTTTAATTCATTAAATCAGATTGGGTCTGCACTAACTTATTGGGCCTTCATTAGCCTCTTATCATAATCTCCTACATTAATTTAGGCCTAGATGAAGTTTTTATCATAATTAATTTGCAACTCATATCATTAATTTATCTCTCAAAATTTTTATTTACTAACTTGCCTAATTATTCTCTATTAATTATTCTTAATTACCTTAATTCACGATTAGCATCTTAATTAATTTTAAGGTGTTACATACCTCATGCTTTTCCCACACCATAGGGATCATACTTTATTGGGAAAATTAGTATGGAGGACCTAGATCACCTAATATTTACTAAGAAGGACCTTAAAAATCAAAATTATTATGCAGGACCAAGTAAGAACCGATTGACACAAATGCCTTTCTCTATTAAACAAGCTGGTCCAATCCAAAAGCACTATTTGCCCTCTAAACACTGTTCTCTTCCTCTCCAGCCCTCCATTACCTATCATTTGAAAATTTCTCTTGTAATCGATAACTAAAAATTCTTGGATGGTTTTTCCTACAATCAGTCACTAAAAATCCTTGAACAGTTTCTCATTGGACGAGCATCCTTCAACAATTTAAACGATGCGTGTCATAGCTAGCCTTTGACAGGTTCTTCCTTGCTTGCAAATTTGTGAAAAGCAATAGTAAACAACACTTTAAAATTGAAATATATCTGGGTATTGTTAGTGAAGAAAATTTGGGCAGTGAATGACAATACTCCAAAATGGCAACTGTGATGGCAACTGGTGCCGTGGTAATATAATGGTAGCTACAATGGCAATAACTTAAAGGAAGCAAACCAGAAAGATGTAATGCACTGATTATTTCTTCCCTAATATTTTGTACTATTATAGTTATTGTGAGGCTTGTAAAAGAATGATTGTAAATATTTGATTATTATGATTATAATAAGATTATAAATTCTTTGAAGTTTCTTTTTCTGCTACCATAATCGTCTATTTTCTTAAGGTCCAGGGCATTAACGATTCTAAACTTAGATAGCCTGAACATAGTAGTAAATTCCCTAAAGTTCACTAGTAATATTTTTAAAATTTGTAGAGCCTAAATTACACTAATAATTATATTCTAGAAGGTCTCTAAAAGTTGGCATAAATTATAATACCATAATTTCTTAGCTTATTCCATGCTATTTTTATACCTCATATCAATCAATTCATATGAGAGGCAAGAAAATGACATTAAAATATTGATTATTTTTACGTTGTGTCATGTATAAAAATTTTGTTCAGTGTCACGTGAACCGTGTGAGCTCATACTATACTTTTTCATATTTAATTATATGTATACAACTCATTTTCATCATAAAATGTGGCTCACAACTCAAGAAAACCAGAATGAAGCATAAAACATGGAGGTTTATTTTCGGACAGATTTTGCCTCTTTTCTGTCCAAACTTTGAAAAATCATAACTAATTCTAAAAAAATTGAAAACATATATTCTTGGTCATTCTAAAAAGCTTCAGGTGTCTACTTCATGTAAAAATATGTCCAAACTATAACATCCATCATAGAGGACGTTTGACATCCAAAAATATCCAGAGGTCAAACTGCATTCTAGAACTGTTATAGAATTCTGTAGCAAACGTTGAAAATGTCCAATTAATTATAAAAAAATCTAATCCATGTAAATGATACCAATATGGAAAGCTGTGGATGTTAGATAGAGGGAAAAAATATTTCTAGGCCAGCTCAAATAGCCCAAATCTCATAATTCAATAGAATAATAACTCAGGTCAAGCAAAACTCCTGATACTGGATAGAGTGTTCAAAAATTCATATCTCCCTCTCTAGACCACTAATTAAGGTGCTTCTAGTTGGACAAGCCACTGGGAATGTTTAGTTTCTCTGTATAAAATTTTGTGGCAATTGGACATCATTTGCCCCATGAGTGACAGAATTTAATTTCAGACCAGTGCTACAGTACCAAGGACCAAAATTAGAAAAATTCTCAACTTCAACAATTTGCCAAATATTCGACAGACCTCCAAAAATTACCAACTGTAGCTTCCTAAAAAGCTCTCAATAAACTCTTAATCATGCCAAATTTTAGACCAAGAAGAGCTCATTTGGGCAAAAAGTGGTATAGCCTCCTAAAATGATAAATTTTGCTCCATATGGGTTACCAATTTGTCCAAATGGCTTTCTTAATTATTTGGCACCTCTTGGGCAAGTTTCAAAGCACAAATATGACTTGTAGAGACTGTCCAAATGGTCCCAAACCCTATGCATCTTATTTTGGTCTCTCAACATCCATTTATGCACTAAACATACATGCCATTCAAAGGTCCAATTACATAACTTTATTGATTTAATACTACATACATTATACATATAGTCTATACATCATTTTATATATGCTCAACATTTTACACAACCAGAAGTAATATGTACAATGCTTCTTGACAGTCCATTACAATTTAAACTACAAATTAAACACAAAGTATAGCCATTTAATGTTCTTAGCTTGCATTTCCTTGGCCTTGGGCACCAGCTAGACATTTTAAGCATAAGAGAGAAAGGGGAATAAGATTCCAAGAATCTAAATAGCTCATACATCCATTCACACCACATTCAAGGCATACATACATCAAATATATGAATATGCAAGCATAAGGTGTGCAATAAATCCCATTTCATGCCACATTAACATGTCAAGACCACTTTCATGCTCTAGGGACTTTTGGTTTAGCCTCACCCCATTTCTAGGACTTTTGGATTTGCCTCACTCTTGCCCTAGGGACTTTTGACTTAGCCTCACCCATTCAAGGGACTTTTGACCTTGTTTCACCCATGCCATGAGGCTTTTGGTATCTCTTCACCTTCATTAAGGGACTTTTGGCATCACTTCACCCTTATGAGCTATTTCTACAACCATAGTCATTCAAGAAGACACATTGGTACCAATGTAACCTTAAGACATCAAATGGCATGTTTTCAAGTCACAAGAGCATATACAAGCACACAACATATACATATACATATAAGAATGCAAGAGAATAAGGTGGAGAGCTACCTTTCAATTAATGCAAGCTTTACTTTGCTAATTCCTTCTCCTCCTTGATTTCACAAGAGCACTTAGGTGGTTGATTGTTCTCTTGGCCTAAACATCACAAGGGACAATCACATAATTGAAGCAAGCCAAGACATTAAACTAAAACTTAAACACACACTTGGTTTCATACTTGGCATTATAGTTCCATAATTGGCCTAATGAAGCAACTCTTGCATTTCAAGTTCTAAGATCCATTCTCTTGTGATTTCTAGGCTTTTTGGAGTTATTTAAGGTCCTTGGAGCCATCACACATTCAATTGCACAATTGAAAAACCAAGTTGCTTCACAAAGCACCATTATGGACACCATTGTCCCATCTCCCAATCTATGACTCCTAAATGTTTCCCAATGGTTTCTCCCATCTTCTAACATCATATAAAGTCCTAAACCAAAGCTAAAACAAATTAAAACATCCTTTAGCCTAATGAACCTAGCTTGGCCGAAATATGCACCATAATGGAGGTTCATGGACTTTGTGACTTTTCCTTGATGAGAGAGCCACTTGGGAGGCTTTTTAGAGGTCTTAGGAGCTTAAGGGAATATTCAAATATCCAAGGAAACATTCATAGAAAATCAAATTTTGTAAAACCCTAAAAAATACTACACTTTTCTAACTTGTTTTCTATTAGTTTTTCTTGGAATTTCTTGCCATATTCTTAATCCTTACACTCTTTTTCCTAGGTTTCTCCCTTGGTTTTACCTAAAATTCATCTCCTTCTATCCCCCCTAGGTTGGCTGAAACTACCACAAAGAGGAGCAACCAAGATGAAGCATCAAGAATGGAAGAATACCTTAGTTTCAAGCTTGTTTTCAAAGCTTTTCTTCCTTGGTTCTCTTCTCCTTGGCAAATTCGAATTTTCCCCTTAGGCCTGGATGAAAAACAAAACCAAATCATTTAAGAAATCCATGGAAAGAAAGGAGGAAAAGAGGAGAACAAGATTGGAGGAAGATTGAGCAAAAAAATCTATGAAATTACCTAATTTCTCCTTGGTTTTCTTCCTCTTTTTCTCCTCCTTCTTGTGCACCTAAGAGAGTAGAATAACTTCTGTATTTTGGGCAGAAAATTTTGTGCTCAATAAAAGGGAGAAGATGGAAGAAAAGTGTGGAAGTGTTTAGGACATTCTAGAAGCTTTTATTTTCAATTTTGCCCTTCCATAATGGCAATTTCGTTTTGGCTGCATTGTAGTCCTTTTTGAGAACCCTCTTTTACATCATAAAATTTAGGTTCCCAATTTAATAAAATGCCTTTGGAATCACTCAATTTGGAGCTAAAACCTTCTCGAACGAATCGGTCAAAGTTTGGGTCATCTGACGTTAAAAAACATACACCAGAGGCGCTTGACCAATCCCGGGGCTTCCCATAGTTTTTGGGGCCTCTGAGAACCTTGGGCAACTTAAAAATTTCATTTAAAAAGCCCTCCTATGTGGTTTTCCAAAAGTTACATTTATTTATGAAAATGCCATTATGTTTCGTCAATTTCTGTCGCAAATTGTTTCTCCATTCTAACTCCGTTTTTCTTTCCATCTGAGTCTAGAATTATCATTTTTAGGAGTCTAGGACTCAATCCAAATTTTTTGGAACATTATCTAGGTCATTTTAGAGGACTTACTTTTATATGGTTCATTTTGTCGTTTTACGAAAATTACATTCGTTACATAAATTTCCTTAAATCCAGTAGTAACATCTTTAAATTTCACAGTAATAGTCCTAAAACTATATATCATTAGATTATGAACTTGAAATAGGAAGAAGGATTGATAAAAATGAAAATTAGAGGAGAAAAGTTTCCCACCCCATGATTCCCTTTAAATTTGAAATGAGAACATCCCTTAACATGAAAATTAAGAGGTGCAGTAATTATAAGAGCAGACTCATACTCTCTCACTCACTCATAACCCCCAGAAGCATATCATCAGAGCCATGAGTCTTATCCATGTATAGAAAGAAGATGCTGCAACCAATGACTCCTCCAAATATGCATTTAGTAGCCCTGTTATTAGCAAACTTTAAGAAGTTATATCAGAACCAAAAATTCCTATCCTGTAATGAGGCTTCAATAATTATTGTACTAGTGTTAGTGCTTTTTTCCCGCTCATTGCATATTGTCATTGTTTGTATCAATTGGAAGACATTTTTTAACATTAGAAAAATTGATTTATGAAAGCTATGAAATCTTCTTATGCAAGCTACCAAGAATTATGAAAATTCTTGCAAGAAGAGATAGAAAACAAAATAGAAGTCACAGATGCTTTAGTAGTTAAACTTCTTTAGCGATTTAATCACTCAGTATCCATAATGAAGACTGCTTCACAACACTTATCAAAAGGAAATTGATTGATCAAAATCTAACATTATAAAGAATATTGGGTTGTGTGACATCATAGCTAATAACAGGTACTGCTTCAAAATCCATTAGATAATAAGAAAAATTGCCAATCAGGTCTTTAGTTCATAGAGCTTTGAGGACTAACAAAATTATATAAAATATTAAATTCATCTACATTTCTATCATAATTTTTACATGGTGTGGGTGAACTGATTAATTGGCCAGCACCACCCTTTGCTAGACATTGTTAGTCTTCTACCATTGCTTATGAACATCTATTGGCCAGCATTAAACTTTGGGGGACACTGCTGGTATTCTACCTTTATTATGGCTATTAGTCTTCTACCATTGCTTGTGAACATCTTTGAACATGCATGCCCAAAGAGTTTTAGGGTCTCACTTAATCGTAAAATCTTAAACACCTATGCTTCTCTGTTATAGTGTAATGTTTACATGGTATGGATGAAGAAGAAGAACTAACTAACTGTGATTGTCATTATGTGAATTCTACTTATCTTCTACCATTGCTTGTGAACACATGTTAACTTTGTGTTGGAACACGCATGCAGTTCATGCATTGCATGTGGAAATTGGAGAGCTTAAAAGATGGTTAACTGAAGTTATCAGTAATTGTGATGCACTGTGCAAAAGAGTTGTAGCAGAAGGCCCCGAATCTCTTTGATCATCTATCAAGCCTTTTATAGTTACTAAAATTGACCAAGAAATCTACTTAAACTCATCTAATTTGTAAACAAGTTTAATCCGAAATCCACTTTCTTTAGAAGAATAGTTAAACTGACATGTTTGGTTCGTGAACATATGTGGAGGATTTTTGCATTCTTACCAAACTTGTGGTTTCGCTTTTATGTCTTCCTAGACCGGTTGGATAACATGTTTAGCTAAATTTCTAAAAGCCTTATTTTGGATGAAGGGCATGAAGATCATTGGCTGAGATGCAAGTCCCTGATATTCTTGATCCATGTTACAATGTCACTCTGACACAAACCATGTTCCTTGTTTGCTATGGAAATACAAAAGGGAAAATTAGTACAGAGGACCTAGACCAGCCTAATATTACTCTAAAGAACCTTAAAAATTAATATTACTCTGTAGGACCAAGTGAAAATCAATGGAAAAAAATGCCCTTACTCTATTAACAAGCCTTATGAATCCCGCAATTTACTTCCGTCATCAATTCTTCTTTTGTTATTTTTGTTCCTCACTAGTTTTGGCTTCCTCCATGATCTTCCTTCCCTTAGTTCTTCAACTTTCTTCCCTTCAATCTGTTATCCTTCTTCCCTTCATTTCTTCATCCTTCCTCCCCCCATTTCTTCCACACTTCATCTAGTCCTCTTATCATCCCATGAGTTTTATAGCTATGCACAGTCATAACATGAGCAGAAAGGAATGAGCTAAATAGATTTATTGATATGCTAATATTGAAGGCTTTTTTATACGATTCAATAAGTAGCAATCTATGATATACTATATCTCTCAAATCCCCATGATTAATGACAAAGTCTTCTTCTTCTTATATTTTGCATTATATACAGTATTTGGGCTAGAGTTACAAGGACCCAGATCTGCATATAATATTTGCTGTTGCTTATCATAAATTGATCATTTTCACTTTCTCTTACCTTGTACGAGTATGGAAATTTGAAGTCCCTGACTGCTTCTGTCCCATATAGCAGACGATAAAGTGAGACTATATCTAATGATACATCATATATGCCTTTGCATGATTTAAAGTTAAAGCTAACACTTAGGCCAAAGCATGGCGTTACGGATGAATGAATGGTGTCAGCAAAGCACTGATGAGACTTAGGTCGATTACTATCAAGTTATATCTATTACTACAAAGTTTAGGGATATTATTATGGAAGTTTAAAAAATTTACTACTATGTTTAGGATCATTACTACAAAGTGTAAAGTTGTTATTATGCAAGTTGAAGAAAGTTACTACAAAGTGTGATTTTGTGAATCTAGTTTTTACATCTCTAGTTGTTTTCATTAACAGATTTTTTCCCTCACTGTTGTTCACAAATGGAGGTCAGATTGATCAAATCACGTTATATTATATATTTGCCATTTCTCTTCTCTTACTACTTCATTTGGAGAGCTTAAAAGATGGTTAACTGAAGTTATCAGTAATTGTGATGCACTGTGCAAAAGAGTTGTAGCATAAGACCCCGAATCTCTTCGATCATCTATCAAGCCTTTTATAGTTACTAAAATTGACCAAGAAATCTGCTTAAACTCATCTAATTTGTAAACAAGTTTAATCCAAAATCCACTTTCTTTAGAAGAATAGTTAAACTGACATGTTTGGTTCGTGAACATATGTGGAGGATTTTTGCATTCTTACCAAACTTGTGGTTTCCCTTTTATGTCTTCCTAGACCGGTTGGATAACATGTTTAGCTAAATTTCTAAAAGCCTTATTTTGGATGAAGGGCATGAAGGTCATTGGCTGAGATGCAAGTCCCTGATATTCTTGATCCATGTTACAATGTCACTCTGACACAAACCATGTTCCTTGTTTGCTATGGAAATACAAAAGGGAAAATTAGTACAGAGGACCTAGACCAGCCAAATATTACTCTAAAGAACCTTAAAAATTAATATTACTCTGTAGGACCAAGTGAAAATCAATGGAAAAAAATGCCCTTACTCTATTAACAAGCCTTATGAATCCTGCAATTTACTTCATTCATCAATTCTTCTTTTGTTATTTTTGTTCCTCACTAGTTTTGGCTTCCTCCATGATCTTCCTTCCCTTAGTTCTTCAACTTTCTTCCCTTCAGTCTGTCATCCTTCTTCCCTTCATTTCTTCATCCTTCCTCCCCCCATTTCTTCCACCGTTCATCTAGTCCTCTTATCATCCCATGAGTTTTATAGCTATGCACAGTCATAACATGAGCAGAAAAGAATGAGCTAAATAGATTTATTGATATGCTAATATTGAAGGCTTTTTTATACGATTCAATAAGTAGCAATCTATGATATACTATATCTCTCAAATCCCCATGATTAATGACAAAGTCTTCTTCTTCTTATATTTTGGCATTATATACAGTATTTGGGCTAGAGTTACAAGGACCCAGATCTGCATATAATATTTGCTGTTGCTTATCATAAATTGATCATTTTCACTTTCTCTTACCTTGTACGAGTATGGAGATTTGAAGTCCCTGACTGCTTCTGTCCCATATAGCAGACGATAAAGTGAGACTATATCTAATGATACATCAGATATGCCTTTGCATGATTTAAAGTTAAAGCTAACACTTAGGCCAAAGCATGGCATTACGGATGAATGAATGGTGTCAGCAAAGCACTGATGAGACTTAGGTCGGTTACTATCAAGTTATATCTATTACTACAAAGTTTAGGGATATTATTATGGAAGTTTAAAAAATTTACTACTACGTTTAGGATCATTACTACAAAGTGTAAAGTTGTTATTATGCAAGTTGAAGAAAGTTACTACAAAGTGTGATTTTGTGAATCTAGTTTTTACATCTCTAGTTGTTTTCATTAACAGATTTTTTCCCTCACTGTTGTTCACAAATGGAGGTCAGATTGATCAAATCACGTTATATTATATATTTGCCATTTCTCTTCTCTTACTACTTCATTTACAATCTTAGATTTTTCACTATCAATCAAGTCTTTTTATGCTAAATTCAACTTTATCCCCAAATTACAGTCTGCTTGGGAAGGGGATAAATGAAAAATGAAAAGCTAATAAAGATATTTATTGCACTTGATTGAAAATTCTGGTTGATAACATTATATTGCTAAAAACCTAGAAAACTAAGCAACTGATTATTATTATGAGGGATAAAATTAACAAATTCAAATGACAAAGATGACTAATATCATTTCCAAGAACCAATCACTACATAAGTACAAAGAACGAAAGAAATAAAAAAAAGGACATTATTGATACAAAATTGACCTTTAACTACTTGCAAGTATTCTCAAATGAATTAAAGAAGATCCAGAACAGATTTCCTATCATGGATGATAAGAATGGCTCCCTTCACTTGCATACAAAGAGAAACTGCTGCAGCTGTTATGCAAGGATTAAAAAAAAGAGAATGTTGCAGTTGTTATGCTTCCACACCTCTTCTCATTCCATGAATATGCTTGTTCAAAATAATAAACTTAACTCATTAAGTAACCAATAGAAAAAAGAACAGAACAAGAAGTTACCCCTTTGTTTTACGCATGGTAAAGCTTCTGTTACTATATGATGATGGCATTGGTTGTGATGTGTTTGTTGAAATGCTTGTTGTAGTTATCGTTGTTGTCAAAGAAACTTCCACAGGCTTTCTTAAACAGGTTCTCCCTCTATGCATGTATCTCTCACGGTGCTTTGAGCCTGGATATGCTTCCTTTAAGCATATCCATTTCTTGCCATCTGTTCTTTTGCACTTTCCTAGCTTTAAGTCTACTTTTCTACCATATCCCATTTGAAGGCATCCCTATCCAACTGCAGCCATATAAAATTAAAAAAGAAAAAAGAAAAATTGAATCATAAACTTGGATCAACTAAAAATAATATGCTTCATTCTTACTGGGATGGAGGGGGAAGAGCCTCAAAGAAGAAAACATTGAAGAGTCTTGGCTTCTTTGGATAAAGTAAATGAGATCAGGTGGGATGTGGTCTTTGAGACTATGTATTTAAAGATAAGAGTTTGTTGTTCAAATTCTTGTCACTAAATTATTGTAAAAGGAGACTTATCTCTTGCACTTGTTGCACTTATCATTTTTTGGTACAAAAAGCTTTTATATAAATAAATATTTTAACCATATACTGATGAAGAAAAAGAACTTGGAAAATTTCAAAGACAAAAGGAAAATGGATTTCTTCAAGTGTTCAAAGTGAAGGACATATTTAGAGGAGTCATTTTGTTGCAGCATCTTCTTTCTGTGCATGGATAAGACTTATAGCTATGATGATATGCTTCTGGGGTTTGTGAGTGAGTGAGAGAGTATAAGTCTGCTCTTATAATTACTGTACCTCTTAATTTTCATGCTAAGAGATGTTCTCATTTCAAATTTAAAGGGAATCATGGGGTGGGGAACTCTTCTCCTTTAATTTTCATTTTTGTCAATCCTTCTTCCTATTTTAAGTTTATAATCTAATGATATATAATTTTAGGACTATTACTATGAAATTTAAGGAAATTTACGCTAACTTTTAGAGATCTTTCAGAATACAATTATTAGTGTAGTTTAGGTCCTTTACTACAAATTTTAAAGATATTACTAGTAGACTTTAGGGAATTTACCATCGTGTTTAGGCTATTTGAGTTTAGAATCGTTAATGCCCTGGATCTTAAGAAAATAGACGATTATGGCAGTAGAAAAAGAAATTTCAAAGAATTTTATAATCTTATTATAATCATAACAATCAAATATTTACAATCATTCTTTTACAAGCTTCACAATAACTGTAATAGTACAAAATACTAGGAAAGAAATAATCAATGCATTACATCTTTTTGGTTTGCTTCTTTTAAGTTATTACCATTGCAGCTGCCATTATATCACCACGGCACCAATTGCCATTGCAGTTGCCATTTTGGAGTATTGTCATTCGCTGCCCAAATTTTTTTCACTAACAATACTCAGATATATTTTGATTTTAAGGTGTTGTTTACCATTGCTTCTCACAAATTTATGAGTGAGGAAGAACCTGTCGAAGGCTAGCTCTGGCATGTATTATTTAAACTGTTGAATGATGCCCATCCAATAAGAAATTGTCCAAGGATTTTCAGTGACCGGTTGCAGGAAGAACCATTTAAGGATTTTTAGTTATCGATTGCAAGAAAAATTGTCAAATGATAGGTGATGAAGGGTCAAAGAGTAAGAAAATAGTGTTTAGAGGGCAAATAGCGCTTTTGGATTAAAATGACTTGTTTAACGAAAAAATGCATTTGTGTCTATCAATTTTTACTTGATCCTGCAAAATAATTTTGATTTTTAAAGTCTTTTCTAGTAAATATTAGGTGATTTGGGTCCTCCATATTAATTTTCCCTGCTTTATTTAATAGTCACTGTGATGGTTGTGAAGGAGTCGGTGGCATTCTTGATCCATGTCAGTTTCTCAGTAGGTTTGACAGCAAAGGGATATTTCTGGTCACGGCCTCCAATGCTCAAGAAAAACTTGACTTGAGACGTCGAGTTCTTCTTGAATTCGGAGATCACCTGGGAAGTGACCGAAGCAGTATCAAAATAGGACAGGAAGCGTCCTTTTGTGTGCATCCCACGATGATCATAATCTCTAGCGAAGGGCAAAACAACGTGGATTTCCCCGGGGAGATTCACATTTAGGAGACTTTCGAATTGGTTGTAATTGTTGGCATAAACCCGATAGTTGGACAATTCCATTTTGAAATGTATGCCTCTTGGATTTTCGATTCGGCTTTGGCGTGTGAGGGTGATTGAACTCCCTTCCAGGCCTTTATAAGGCTTGTTTAGTTGCACGGTACACATGAAAAAATAATAATAATAATTTAGTGAAATTTTATTATTGTTATTTTAATTATTTATTAATTATTATTTGATTATTAAAAAAAAAATATTATACATATTTTTTAATTTTAAAATTATTATTTATTATTTATTATTTTTATTTTTTTTACGTATCAAACAGGTCATAAATAAATCACATGAAACATTTTGACATCATCGCTGTCTGTCATAACCTACCTATTACGTCATGTTTCCATCTCTTCAAATTTTGTCATCTATCCAATCATCACTTGACACGTGTACATATTTTTCCTTTCAATCCTCTTCTTACCGACCATCAAACAAAAACGTGCACCAGATTATGCTCATCCTCTATGCTGTGTAATTGATCATTTTAGTAAAATTTAATGTTAGATACAAAAGGTATTTAATTAATGAAATAAATTAAATAAACTTTAATTCTCTAAATTATAAATACTCAATCACAAAACAAGCGAAAAATAATTAAAAACAAAGTAAAATTTAGGACAAAATAAATAATTCAACCTAAAATTTACCTCTTTTCAATTTTTGTTGTAACTACATTAATAAAATCCATATCTGAAAAGAATAATATTTAAAATGTGCAAGGGCTTGTTTAAAATAAATAAATTATAAGGTTTAAATTAAAAAAATAGATGAATTATAAAAACAAAATATATAATTAAACTTTAAAATTTCAAAGAAGTTAATTTTTTGTTGTCCAACTAAAAAGCTAAAATTTAAACTTAATATGTCTAACAAACGAAAGTTTGTACCGTTGGCGAGCTCTTGTTTGGACGTGGCATTCATTATTGATCACATTAACCGTGAAAAAATAACAAACACAAATTTTGTGCAGTATTTTATTAATAAGAAAGTTTATTTATATTATCGAGATAGACATATTTAAATGTTAATATTATACCTTAAACTTTGCTGAGCAAATCAATTTGTAATTTGTGTATTAAAAAATGGATGCGAAAATTGTGGTGATTAATTAATGTCAGCTCTACTATTGTTAAGATCATGTGGCACCATGTTCGTCGTCTTCAACGAGGCATTTATAATTTATTACATAATCATATAGAGTTATTTATATTTCTTTGACTTGTTTTAATTTTTCATTTTTGGTATTTAATTTATGTCAGCATTCATATTGTTATAATCATGTGGCACCATGTTCATCGTCCTCAACCTCAAGGAGATATTTTTTTGAACAATCATGGTTATTTAATTATTTTTTATTTGCTTTTATTTTTTTTAAATTTTTTATGTTTAATTTATGTCAAGATTAATATTGTTATGATGGTGGGGCACAATGTTCATCATCCTCAACCTTAACGAG
The DNA here is from genome assembly GCA_032878935.1 of Erythrophleum fordii. Lineage (NCBI taxonomy): Eukaryota > Viridiplantae > Streptophyta > Magnoliopsida > Fabales > Fabaceae > Erythrophleum > Erythrophleum fordii. Next base: position 953,262 of record JAVQMF010000049.1, on the reverse strand, counting down.
GCCTTTATTATATGATCATCGTTATTTTTATTTCTTTGGTTTATTGTTATTTCTTAACTAGAATGGTGACCCATGTGATACATGGGATATTTAAATAAAATGATTATATATAATAAAATGGTTGTTTTTTGGATATTTTATCAATCAAAGCATAAAACTAATCATTAATTTTATTAAATACCATGAATTGGGGTTACTGATTATTGCATTAAAATCCCGAAATTTCATATATAATTATCTATAAACTATGAATTAAACAAAAAATCAAAGTTGCACTGTAATTGTAAGTCACTAACTTGAAATTTAACATTATTGCTAGATCAGGTATCTTTATAACCCATGTGATGCACCAATATTATATAAAATTGTCATATATAAAAATAAATACATTATTAATATGTCTATGATAAATAAAATTTAGGAATTGCTTTAAAAATTTGTTGCACAATGCATATTTGATCTTTTCAACATATAGGTAGGAGATTCGTAGTCATTCTATGTTTTTAAGTAGCAAAACTCAAGTTCTAAATTTTAATGTTAATATATGGTTTGGTAGTAACATTTAAAATTATTTCTAATACATGCTACACAAAATTTATTTAATATATTTATTATGTTCATAATTATTTAAAAAGGCTTCCAATTGGGTGGCTTTTCCTTTGGGTCCCTTCTATGATCTGCATGCAATTTGTTTTTCTTTACTTTATCATCATTTCATTTCCAAATCGTCATATATTTTATTTCCGATCTTGTCTTTCCCACTCAATACATTAAAAAAAGAAATCTTATTACTCAAAATAAAAAAAAAAATGTAGCTTTTTATGATACATATTTAAACCTTTACATTTAAACTTTATGAATAATAACTATTAAAGTCAATTCATATCTTATAATTTTAATTTTATCACATGATTCTATTGCCTTAACTTGCATAGATTTTATTATTAAGTTCCATCTTATCCCACTCAACACATTAAAATAAATCATGCGACTGAAATCGATGAACACAAATTTTATATGATAAATATTTAAACTTGTACATAATATTTTCTAAGTCAATTTAAAATACTTTATTGAATTAGAATGATCAAATAACATATTAAATTAAACCCTTTAGCTAAAAAAGCATAAGGTTTTAAGGAACCATAAGAAATACAAAAGTTGAATAAATAATAACGCAAAAGTTTATACCCATTTGATGCATTGACATTTTATAAAATGGTTGTGCATAAAAATAAATACATTATTAACATTTTTATGATAAATAAAATTTAATAATTGATTTAAAAATTTGCTAAACAATACATATTTTATTTTTTCAGATCAAAAAATATATTTTTTACCGGTAAACTTAAAAAATTCAGTGTAATTTTTAATTATAATTGTTAAGCTATTGGTAATGACCACTAAATTACAACAAAGACTACTCATTAACCATTTCAATTAATTTTAAACTCAATGAATAATGCCTTTAATTGTAGCATAAAAAGATTAAACACAAATGTTCTGTACAATTATTTAATATAATATTTAAAATTAACTTATTTGTGATCATATAAAAAAAGATGATATCACTTTCTTTCCTAATAATGAATTAAAATATACTTACCTGTTTCATTTCTTTTCAAAAATAACTTAGATGAAAATTATGATTATTGAGATTTTATTCTCAACATTTGTCTTATCCCACTCAAAGCACTGAAAAAAATTAAAAATTAATATGATGATTATAGTTCTTATGATATGAATATTTAAATATTTATGTTTAATTCATTCTAAAAGAATATATTTTAAATTTAGTATAAAAAATTCTAATTACATTATAAAAATAATTATCAAAATCAATTTTTAACTTTTGTCATGATTTCTTGTTGCTTGTCCCCAACACTTGATTTTTCTTTTTTACATTTGCCATTATATATAGATGATATGAAATATACATACATGGAGAATGATATTTTTTTGAATTATAAAATGTTTGCATTAAATTCTTAACACCATGCCCATAATTCCAAATATCTCGAAGATTTTTACACGATAATAAATATATTTTAGATTACAAAAAAATTATCCATTTAAACATATACATAGTTTGATAGTGAAATATCAATTCTATTTATAAGACAACATGTAGGTATAAGATTCATAGTCACAATACTTTATCTATGTTTCTATGTAGCATTACTTGAGTACCAACTTTCAATCTCAACGAATGACATGGTAGTAATAATTAAAATTATACTTGACACATATTACGCATAATTTATTTAATATTTTTATTATTTGTTATGCTCATAATTATCTACAAGGGTTTCCAATAGAGTGGCTTTTCCTTCTAGTCTTCTTTGTGATCCCTATGCAATTTTTTTAAAAAAATTTATCATTGCTCCATGTCCAAATCTTCATAAATTTTAGTCCCAATCCCGTCTTGTCCCACTCTGAACATTATAAAAATGCTTATGACTCAACATGATAAATGTAGTTTTTTTAAGGTACATATTTAAACTTTATGAATAATAATTATCAAAATCAATTCCTAACTTATACTTTTAATTTTATCACTTGAATTTCCATATATGATATTTGATTGTATTACCTAACTCCATATGGATTTTATTATTAAGTCTCTACTTTATCTTACTCAATAAAATAAAATAAATCATTAGACTAAAATTGATTAATATAGAGTTTATATGATAAATAATTAAGCTTTTACATAATATTTTTCAAAGTCAGTTAAAAGTATTTTATTGAATCAAAAAGATTAAATAACGAATTAGATTAAACTCTTTAACTTGAGAGGCAAAAGGTCTTGAAAGATCATAAGATATATAAAAATTAAACAATCAATGAAGGAAAAATCTATAACCCATGGAATGCACCAACATTTTATAAAATTGTTGTGTGTAAAAATAAATACATCATTAATTTTATGATAAATAAAATGTAAGAAATGATTTAAAAATTTGCTAAACAGTACACATGTTATCTTTTCTAAGAAATATTTTTTTATTGGTAAACATAATGTGAATGAACAAGAAATTATATCGTGAAAAAGAATAAAGGAATGCCTTTAGTTTTGGCTCAATGATCAAATTTATTCTACATCTTATGACCTAGGTAAGGAACTCCATAGTAATTTGGAGGCTAATTATATAAAATAAGTACTATGTATGGCAAGATGTGTCAAATAGAAATTCTAAATTCTTTTGAACATTGTTTTTCTTACTTAACTTCAAATGGATGTTCTCTACACCAATTTAAAATATTTTCTTTGCAGATAAAAAATTAATCAAGCCAATTCATTGGCATTAAACTTCTTTTATTTGTTTTGTATTTATTTGATGTTCTATTCTATGAAATCGTTTTGCTGCTTTGCTATAGTATTTAGTACTCCATTTGAATAATTTTTTTGAGCTTATACATTCTTGATACCTTGTTAAAGGCTTGCATTTTTAGTTATAAAGCTATTGTTTTGAATGGGGATGCTTCTAGTTCTATTCCATCTTTATTTAATTTTATTGCTCTAAGGGATAGGTGTATTTCTTCTATTTCTTTTCCCTTAACTATGTTTCAAGACTTTACTTCTGATATATGGTTTTTGGTATGTTAGGCCTAAGGTTTACTCCTCAAGTTTACTCCTTTTAGATTATAATGAAATGTTGAGTTTGTAGATCTAGCATCCATAGAATGCCTACAGGGAATAACTTGTTCTGACTTTACTAATCTAAGACTACTAATGGAAGGGGACCTTCTCATTCTTACACTTACTGCTACACCAATATATGCAATTATTCTATCCTCATTGAGAATGGAACTAGAAACCTCCCCATTTAGGACAATAACTTTATAACTAAAAACACAAGCCCTTACATAAGATATTAAGAATGTACAAGCTCAAGATAATTATTCAAATCGGCTACTAAATATTATAGTAAAACAATTAAATAAAGTAGAACATCAAATAAACATAAAACAAATAGATTCCAATTTATCAAAAGAAACGTCACAACATGTAGATCAACAAAGACTCATATATAAATTTAATAATTTGACTCAAGAAGAAAGCAAAAAGATAAACTTAGGGAAAAAAAAAAGCTGAGTTTATTATTAGAAGAAATTAGACAAACTAGAAATTGGAAGAAGTTCAAACACCTATAGGATAAATACACTAACCTAAGGATTTAGTGAAGAAGATGTGAAGGGCTCTTTAAAAAAAAAAAAAGAAAACCTACCCTTTACCTCAAACCAGAAATTATCATAGAAGGCCACTATTTGATACTCAATTTGAAGAGAAAAATATGTATTTTGAAAGTAGTTATTCAGGCCAACCTATCTAATACTTAGCTTGTAGATCTCGCATCTATAGAATGCTTCTAGGGAATAACTTGTTCTGACTTTACTAATCTAAGATTAATAATGGAAAAGTGTCACACCTAGTTTTTACTATCTTATACATGACAAATATACAGTTATACGCAAGTGCCACATTTATCCATAAGTATTTTAATACTATAATCTAGTTATTTATGGGTCATTTTGAGTTATATGGGTCTAAATTTGATTCTTACCTTTTCATGACTCATTTTTATCATAAACAGGTTTGTTCATACTCAATTTATAATACACAACTTATGGAACCCCTTAAATTCCCGTGGAACCCAAAATGACAACATAGGTGCAAAATCTATTCAAATTTTGAAAATTCATAACTTGGGCTATATAATTCCAAATCATGCAAATTTGTGTCTATGGAAAGCTTAAGATGTGAAATATATACTGTAAAGATTTTAGGTGAAATTGAGCTCATTTGCCTAGTCAAATGTAATGGAATAGTAATGTAGGTTAGAAATGGAGGCAAGTAATAGACCTGAACTTTGCAATTGGATATCTTGAGCTCCACAACTCCAAATTAGGTGCTCATAGTGGCCACAGAAATTTTAAGATAAGATATAATTGTTGTAAAAATTTCAAGATCATCCGAGTTCATTTGTTACATGAAGTATATGACATATCAAAAACTGCTATAGTATTTAGGCATAGTCATATCCTTAACTTCAAAAATTATACTCCCTTATACAACTCCTTTTTATGTAAAGTCAATGGCCCTAGAAAGCTCATAATGCTAGCTATATTCCTATAAAATTTCATGAGCATTGGACTTCATTTGGCCCTTGAAAAACCTAAGTCACTAAATCTGTTCTGTGTGAATAGTATTAGACCTAATATGAAATTTTGTCCAATTTCAAAAATTTGAAAAATATTCTGTACAACTCCAAAAATTATACTTCTTAGCTTGAAATAAAAAATCTAGGAGGGATCTAAATGCAAGCCAAATCTTAGGCTCAAACTAGGTTATTTAGGCCACTTTTGATATCAGAGTTATTTATGGCAAATTTGAGACCATTTTAGGTAACCAATTTGGACCATTTGGTATCTGATTAGGTTTCTTCCACTTTGAGTATATTTCTTTCATCCTAAATGGTCTCTCTAACCATTCCATATCATTCCAAAGTAAGTGGATCAAAATTTGACCCTTGAACACCAAGAATACATACATACATCATGTCTTCCCATAACTAAAACTTTACCATAATCATATACGTTGTCACAAATAGTCATACATTGGTATTCTTATACTTTTACACATGGTTCCATCATTAAATATGAAGTATCATTCTTATATATATCATAAGTGTGTCATGGTACATGCAAAACATCATGTGCATACATATATATAAATTCTAGTACAAGATGGAGTTGTAATACATAATTTCATACTATTTATGATCTATCTTGGTCTTGACCTTGGTTTAGAGAACCTAAAATGGTTAGTAAGAGCATGAAAGATGAGATTTGAGAGAATCTCAATAACTAATCTCAACCAACTTAATACATACAAGAATGTCATGAATGTATGCCATGCATATGGTGCAAGAATGCAATGCTCATGCCTCATATGAATCAATGCATCATCAAAAATGAAAATTCTTTCCTTTCTTAGCCATGGCTTCATCGTAAACTTACTAGGATTAACTTTTCTTAACTCGAGGGCCAAGGAAAAGCTACTGTGCTTAATTCAATGCCTGAGGGGAGCTAGTTTTCGAAACATATATCATTCTCATTCATATAGATCAAGATGCAAACTATGCTAAAACATACATCATGAATGCATCAAGCAACAACACATACAAGCATTACAACTCATTCAGATATTCAATTGTATGTAAGAAAGGGAGATAAAGCTACCTTTTGATTCTAGGGACTTGGATGTACCACTAACCCACTTGTTGGCTTCTTTTTTTCCTTTACTTTCTTTGCCTTGACACCTAAAAATGAGTGAGTTGGAGTTACCCTGACTTACATATAAGAATTACAAGGCATTTTAATCCCATGTAACTCACTCTAGGTTCTAAGATGCTTACTTAATCTCATTCAGACTCAAAGTGGCAATTTAGACTAGTTTAGGTCCATTATGAAGCAACCATTGATTTTTTCTTTCTAAACCCCTAACTCTTAGTTTCTACAAGTCTTATAACTCTCAAAAGACTTATTTGAGTCATTATATAGTTGGCTAGAAAGCTCTAAACCCAACTTGCTTCATTAACCTCCTTTAGGCCCTTAAAATTTCAAATTTCATTCCAAGGCTCCTAAATTCAATCCAATGCTTCCATAAGTATTTATTCATCATATCTAAGTCTCTAAATTCATTAGAACTCAAAGAAACACTCTCTAGCTATTCATTTCTCTCCTTGGCCGAACCGTATACATGTAAGAAGCCATATGGAGTTTTATTTGTTTTCTTGGGGAAATTGATACATACCATATTCCTTGGTATCTCTAGAGTCTATGCATGATTAAAAATGGCTTAGGTTATTCTCTTAAAGTTCCAAAACTCTCAAGGTGCAATTGAAATCCTAACTTTTTTACTTTGTTTCCTATGGCTCCTTTCTTGAATCTAATTGCATAATTCAATTCCTTACATTCTAAAACCCTTGATTCTACCTTGTTTCCATCCAAAATATCCTCACACATTTTGGGCCTTAGGGTGGACAAATTTAAGAGGGAGAGAGAAGGCAAGGAGAAGCCAACTTTGCACCTTGTTCCATGCATCATCTTAAAGCTTTTCAAGAGAAGAATTTGGTGCAAAGCATGGTTTTCTCAACTCCTTTCCCTCTTCCACAAGTTCAGCCATCAATATCTTCCTCTTAAGAAGTTAAAACCATGAGTATAAAGGGCTTGAAGAAAAGAATCAAGTTCATGAAGGAAGAAGTATGAAAAAGTGTCAAAATCCTGACCTTTTCTTAGTTGGTTTTCCTTTGTCTTTCTCCTTCCTATGGTGTGCCTCTCTCCTCTAGTTCAGATGGTCTAGGTTCTATTTTAAGAGGTTTGGGTCGTGCTGGATAGGTTTAAGAAGAAAGGGGTTAAGTTATAAAATTTTTCAAAATTTCCATTTTGTCCTTCAACTTTATTTTTTCCATTTTCACTCGTTTTATCTTCTTTTTAAGAACCGTCTTTTTCATATAAAAATTTAGGTACTCTAATTCATAAAATGCCTTTGGTTTCAGCCAAATTGGATTTTAAACCTTATTAAACCATCTAGTCAAAGTTTGGACTAACTGATATCCTAAATCTTACACTGGAGGGATTTTAACTATTCTAAAAATTCTTATGGTTTTTGGAATCTCTGAGAACCTTGGGAAACTCAATTTTATCATTTAAAGCTCTCTCCTTTGAGTTTTCAAAAAGTTACTTAAAATTATGAAAATGCAATTGCCTTTTCGTATAATTTTATTTAGCCATCTCGGCTTTAGTTTCAGGGCATCTTTGGCTTTGTATCCTCATTTCTAGATGTCTAGATTATTATTCTAATCTTATTTAGCCTCTAATCATCTCATTCTTTGGTCTTCTTATTATAACTCATTGGTTCTAGTTCAGTTTTAGAAAGAAGGGGTATTACAAAATAGATCTTCTCATTCTTAAACCTACAGCTACTCCAGTATATGCAATTATTCTATCCCTATTGAGAATAGAACTAGAAGCCTCCCCATTCAAGACAATAACTTTATAACTAAAAACACAAGCCCTTAGACAAGATAATAAGAATGTACAAGTTCAAAATAATTATTCAAATCAGCTACTAAACATTATAGTAAAACAATTAAATAGAGTAGAACATCATATAAACACAAAACAAATAGATTCCAATTTATCAAAAGGAACATCATAATATTTAGATCAACAAAGACCCATATATAAATTTAATAAGAAGAAAGCAAAAAGATAAACTTGACGAAAAAAAAAGCTAAGTTTATTATTAGAAGAAATTACAAAGAAATTAGACAAACTAAAAATTGGAACAAGTTTAAACACCCCTAGGATAAATACACTAACCCAAGGATTTAGTGAAAAAGATCAGGAAGACTTTTTAGAGAAACAAAAGACAACCTGCCCTTTACCTTAAATCAGAAATGATTAGAGAAGGCCAACCTATCTAATACTAAATTTGAAGAGAAAAATATGTATTTTGAAAGCAATTATTTAGGAGAATCAATAGTATAATGGAATATTGATGGAGCTAGTGAACCTAAAATATTTGATACAATACAAGATATGGTAATGTGCACCATAGTATATAAGGTAAAACATAACACAAAAAAGCAAAGAGTAACAATGATAGTAATAGGATTCATAAGACAATTGAAATGATGGTGAGATAGTTATTTAATAGAAGCAGAAAGAGCACTCATAATAAATGCAGTAGAAAAAGAACAAGAAGTCCAGTAGTAATAGAAAGGGAAGATGCAGTTTCAACCCTATTATATATAGTAACCAAACATTTCCTAAGAGACTCCATAAAACTTCAAGAAAGAATAGAGCAATTAATAGATCTAACTTGTCCCACCATGTTAGGTTTTAGATGGTATAAAGACATATTTCTAACAAAATTATACACTAGATCAAATTGTAATGCGAATTTTTGGAAAGAAAGATTATAATAGGGTTACCTAAATTACTTGTGGAAATGGTTAGAGAATCTATTATAAGACAATATGAAAACATTATACCTTATAATCAATTAACATATAGACAAATAATTAGTTACATTACTAGTGAATGACTAGCAATTGGTACTAATATGAAACTACAATATAAAATTAAATTAAAGATAATAAAAAACAAGAAAGAATTAGGAAGTTTCTATCAACAATATGGAATAGAAAAGCCCCATCAACTAAGTATAAAAAAAGATAACCACAAAAATTTTGGGAGAACACTTCTAATAAATTTTATAAGAAAAAGCATAAAACACCTTAAAATTTCTATAATAGTTCATACAAAGGGAATAAATGGGATTAGTCTATTTTAAATATGGACAATTTGGACACATGGCAAGAAACCATCAAATGAAGAAAAAGATTAACGAGTCAGAAATTGATGAGAAATATAAACAAAGCCTTATAAGTATGTTAATCAATGAAGAATATTAAACCTTTGATGATGAATTTGAAGAAAGTGAAGTTGATGAGTATGGAAATTATATTTAGGATATAGGTATGGAAGAGAGTGAAAGTGATAAAGAAGACTATACAGGAACAAGATTATGTGCATGTAATAATTGTTTAAGATCCATAAATACAATAACTAGAGAAAAGGTACAAGTATCAATAGAAATCATAGATAAAATAGATGATAAAGACATTAAAAAATAATATTTGACTAAACTTAATGATATAGTAGAAGTACAAGAAAATTTGAATAAAGTAAAACCTTACAATTTTCAAGATATAATGAAAAGATTTAAACCACAAGAAGAAAAAGTGATAGTAAAAGGCATGAAATTAAAACAATAAAAGAAGAAATACAATAGCGAAAAAAATGTTATTTTATAATTATATATCCTAACAATAATGGGAACTCAGAATGTAAATAAGAACAAAACAATAACAAATGAAGATAATTCAAAACACCTAAAGGAATAAGAAAGTTATTTAAACTTAATATCAAGAATACAAGTGCACAAATGGTATTCTCAAATAAACTTAGCAATTAATAATGAATTCAATGTAACATTAATAGCATTATTTGACTCGAGAACATATATGAATTATATACAAGAAGGATTAATACCAAGCTAATACTATGAAAAAACTAAAGAACAATTAACTAGTGCAAATGAAACAAAGCTTCAAATAAATTATAAGTTATCAAAAGCAAGTATAATTAACAATAAAATATGCTTTAAAACTCCTCTATATTAGTAAAAAAAATATTAATGAACATATTATTTTAGGAAGTTCCTTTTTAACATTAATATATCCCTTTAGAGTAACAGAAAAAGGAATGACTATAGACATCATTGGAAAAGAAATATGTTTTGAATTCTTAAGAGCACCTCATACAAAAGGTATAAACTTATTAAAAAGAACTTCCATATCTAGTATTAATAGCATAAGTAAAAAATACTGTCAATCAAGATGATTAATAAAGAATTTCATTATAAAAGAATAGAAAAATAACTAGATAATGCTCATATACAAAAAAAGGATAAAAGATGTTCAACATAAATTTGAAAATGAAATCTATGTAGCACATCCTAATGCAATTTGGGAAAGGAAAAAACATTTAGATGATCTACCACATGAAAAGGATTTTGACAAAAGCAATATCACAACTCAAGAACAAACCATACAAATAACTAAAGAAATCTTATAGTATTGTAAAAATGAAATTCAGGATTTGCTAAACAAAAAAATTAATCAGGCCAACAAAATCCCCATGGAGCTGTCTAGCATTTATGTTCAAAATCAAGCCAAGATAGAAAGGGGAGCACCCTAAATGGTCATAAATTACAAACCCCTTAATAAAATCCTAAGATGGATAAGGTATCCTTTGCCAAAACTAAAAAAAAAAAAAAATCTAATTAGAAGATTCAACAAGCATAAGTCTTTTCAAAATTTGACATGAAATAAAGATATTATCAAATTCTAATAACAGGAGAAGATAGCTATAAGAATGTAATGCTTTTTGGACTAAAAAATTCCCCTTCTAAATTTTAACATATAATGAATGATATCCTTAATCTATTGACGACTCTGTAATTTTGGTGTTATATAGTATATTTTTTGGTAGAATAGAGAGTCATCTAATTATTTTCTTACAAATTTTTCATTTTAGTGTAAATTTTTTTGCAGTTAGTGTAAATAAATAAAATATAATTTTTGTAGTTAATTTTAGCAGCTCTTTGTTTCATTTTGTGTTGATCTTAATTTTAGGAAAAAGATAAGGACCTACTAAAAGGAAATGAAGAGAAGGAGAAGGCTAGAAAATCAAGAGACAATTGTCAAGTGTCCTCGTAATAACAAAGATACTAGTTCGCAATAGTGAGAGCGTGGCTCATATAAAATCCAAGGAGTTTCTACCAACAACATAGGCCATAGTGAGAAGACTTGGAATCTGGAATTGATAAGCTCTCATAATAGCGAGAGATATTTTTTGCTATAGCGAGACGTCTATACTAAAATGCATAACTTTGATTTTTAGGTTTAAAATGTGAGGAGCTACCAAGGTTTTGGGGTTTTAGGTCTTTTGGAGAGTGTTTTGAAGGGGAAATGCATAGAGGAGTTGGATTTTGGAGGCAAGGAGCTTGGATTGAAGATTGTAGGCTAAAGAATCACATTGTCATTGAGTTTTCTGATCTTTTATTTTTCTTCTTCTATGGATTCTTGTTTTTCTAAACTCATTGCTTGGTTTGTATTGTTTAAACCTATGTATGGCTAAATATTGTAAATCCTAGGTTTTCTTGAATCTTATTGTTATGTAATTGAGATTTTGTGTAGTTAATTTGGTTTAATCTTAGATTTGAGTGCTTCATTTGGATTGTTTTGTTCATTTAAGAATTTGGCCACCTCTTTTCATGAATTTGGGGGTTAGGATTAGCCCTTGAGAAAGGAAAATCTTAATGGACCATTGGATTAATCAACTTAGGATTAGTTTAATCTAATTTTGTACTTGAGTATAGAGATATCAAAGAAACCTAAGTAGTTCAAAAAGATAGAGCATAGTTAACCTTATTAATTATTAGAGAGATCTACAATTAAATAAGATAAAGGTGAGACTGGTTTGAGAGACACTTTGTAACAACCCTCATTTATTAATTACTATGATTAACCTTAATAGCATGATTAGTAATCACAAATCAAGGTTTAAAGTCATTATAATTAATTAAAATAAGAGAAAGTAGGAAAAATTTGAACATTAATATCATTAGGGTCATTAGCTAAATAACTACAATGAATCAAATCCACAAGTAAACATAATTATCATTTAAAACCTTTTCTGCCCTTCGCTGCGGTAGGCTTATGTGGCACCACAGCAGCTATACCTACTATGTGGTGAAACTAGCTACTGGAACACTCATCACCTAATTCCCTTGACCTGTGCCGTGGTTGAAAATTTTTTGCCATGACAAGGTTGCTCTCTGTTACCCTCCCTAGGCAACTTTTCATTTTTTGGCCACGACGAGACACCTCAAGCCACAGCGTTCCTCACCTCTGCCTAACACCTCGCTGAGACTCAGCCTATTTTGGCTGTGACGTGACCCTCTTCAGCACCATTTCCCCTTAAGTTTCATCCTATACATTCCAACTCTCCCTTTAGTAATACTCCAAGACTACTCTACCTTAATTTGTAGGATTCAAATGTCATTAATCTACTTGATTTATCTGACATACCTATTATTACCAATTCAAGACTTAGGGATTGATTCCTACTCACCAAACTATCATGCATAAGTAAATTCATGAAGTATTGATAGCAGCAAGATCCATAAGTAACTAATATTATCATTTATAGAGATATAAAAGCATGCTCTCAAGAGTCAAGTCATACATTCATACTAAAGAGGTTCCACATTAGATATAAATAATTACATACACCATATACTAGATTTGTATAAGGCCTAACTCTCTATTAGATACATCATGGGTTATCAAAACACAAAATACCTACACTTGGCAATTTGATTACATGATGATAATTCTATACAATAGAATAACAAAAATTAGTATCTATCCGAAATTAGATCCATCCAAGTGCAGAAACTTCCTACATATGGTCTTAGCTTATAGATGTTCATCCACTTGCTTCCCTTTATCTTTACTCGAAGGACCTTTACCTAAAATAGTTAGTCCATAAAATGGGGTGAGATGCAAATCTCAGTAACCAAAAGCAAATTCCATTCATATATTCTAATTTAATTAACATATATGCAATTAATCAAATAAGCATAAAAAATAACAATATATCAGCAATTGATACAATTGGGCTATTTGTGACTACTATCCCATACAAGCAATCACATTTCTACATGTTAAAGGCCATTAACACCAGGATAGGCTTGTCCGCAACACTAACTTCCCAATGAGCACAACTTGGGTTTAGTACATATAAGGGTCTGATCATAACCTAGTGCTTGATCAAAGCATAATACACGGTAGTAGTCGCACCATAGCTCTACCATGGACTAACAAGGTCCAAAAATAATATATCAGATAGCCAACCATTCATTTAGCATTCAAAATCATAGATATGCAGCAGATATAAAATTAAAATAGACATATGCATGGAATTTAACATTAACTCCAGTTACCTCATTTGTAGACAATTTCTTGAGAGTCAACAATAACGATACCTCAGGCTATAAACACAAAATTAGATCATCACCATTCCTATTCATCAATTATAGTCCAATACTCAAAGAATTAAACCAGCAATAGCTACCTAGAGGACACTTACCTAGCCACTATAAGAACAAAATTCGGATTGGATATTTCCCTACTAGTAACTTCAGAGTATCACCCTAAATCCTAGGCAAATTCATACAAAATTAATACCCATATTACAAATCAATTATGGGGCTCTTAAACTAGTAGAAAATGCATCAAAATGAGAAATTTATACTTACCCAATATCCCTCCTAGTGTCAATCTCTGAAAATCCTCTAAGAAAATATTAAATAACCCATATCAGATTTTGGGTGTGGTGAAAATGCTCCAAATGAGAAACTAATCAGGTCAAATTAAAGAGAAAGAGAAGAGGATTAAGTTATATAATAATCACCTTAGTTGATTTTGACTCTATAAGTGGGAAATGGTGGATTTATGCCAAGAATCTTAGCTTCCACTTTAAACCTTCGAAAATGCTTGTGTCTCTTATGTGTTTTGTTTTTTGCAAAATGGTGGAAGGGCTACTAAGGGTTTAGGGTTTAAGTTTGGGTCTTGGGCTAGCCCAAAGACCTAATTCCAAGTGAGTTTAGTTTTATGCTTATTGGGCCATGGATTCTAGGATTACAAGAGTTAGATAAGAGTTAGGCCAAGATGAAAAGGCCCATTAACATTTGGGTCTACACAAATAAATATTAAGCCTTTACGAAATGGAATTGGATCTCCCTAAGGCCAAAATTAGGCTTCTACATTTAATCCAAATCAACAATTAAATTAATTATAAAGCCTGATTTAATGTCCTCCTCTCTTAATTAATTTTTCTAATTAAACCCATATTACTCCTTAATTAATCATAATTATTCTTAATTAATTTTAGAATGTTATACACTTAAGCTTAAATTTGTTCCTCAACTCATTTATTAATTAAACCAATTAACTTAGCAATTTAATTTTTGGTAGTAAGGGGATAGAAAAACCAAGATGTTTCTTAGTGACATTTCTCATTAGAACAATTCTAAGAATTTAGTTTTATTTTCAACTTCATTTACGTAATGAACACAAACACTATTTAGGCCCAATTTCATCTAAATTAATTCTTTGTGGGATGACCTCGATTTAATCCACTATACTATATAATCAATCTATACGCTTGTGGAATCCCTTTCAAAAGTAGTGGTAATCATCCATATACCCAATTCTCAATAGTTTACCTAAATGATATATTAATATTTTAAAATCTATTGAATGGCATTTCAATTATTTAGAACAATTCTTCGATATTGTTAAAAATAATGGATTAGTAGTCTTTGTCAATAAAATGAGATTATTCCAAACCAAAATGCAATTTTTAGGTTTTGAGATACATTAAGGAACCATCAAAGCTATAAGTAGATCAAGAGAATTTGTGAAAAATTTCTTGAAGAAATTAAAGATAAGAACTAGCTTTAGAGAGAAGTAATCTTTAGTCAACTAAAACTTGATAAATAGTTGCCTGCTTCATAAGAGGTAAGATCAAGTTGATTGGATTTGAGACCAAGCCAACTAGATGAACTTACTTGAGAAAAACTTTTTTTTAGACTAAGATTTAAGCAACTCAATCAATTTAGAGTTAATTGTTTTTTAAGTTGGATTCCTTATAGATCAAGCCAACTATAATTTATTAGAAAGAGTAATATTAGAGTTAGACATTACATTTGCAAAATGAGGAATACCCTTTTAACAACAACATTTTGCAGTGATTGAAGATTGTTGCCACTAACAGTCTTAATGGCAACATTTTTCAGTTGTCGCAAAAGGTCATTGCCAAAAGTATGTTATTTTGAAATGGAAAAGATTTGGTCACTACCTATCATAACCCATATCAATTTAGTCACATCAAGTAGTGTTGAAACACTTTTATAAATAGCTCTAAAGGACAATTTTAGCATCTTTTGATCATTTTTCATTTTCATTTGGTATTTGCACAACTTTTTCTCTATTCTCTTTGATTTTTGTAGCTTATAGAAGAGCTTAATCTTCTTCTCCTTTGGTAAAATCGCTCAAGACACTTGTCTTTAATGATTATCTTCTTCTCTCTTTTAATTTTTTTGTAGTTGCTACTTTTATATATTATATTTTCTTAATTGTATTTTAGATTAGATGTTCTTATTTGAAATTCCAGTATTGTGTAATTGACTATGAATTAAATATAATTGGTGCTTTGTATTGGATTTGAGTTTCATTTCTTAGTCATGAACCATTGGTGTAATTCCTTCTCAATTAGTGTTAATGAAGAGTAGATCACATAGGATGATGTATCAGTACATGAATTCTTATGTTGATTTGTTTAGAGTTCATATAGATTGAACAAAAATCTAATTATGTGTTGGTTGACAAAGACTTGTGTAGTTAATTCATGTTCTATGATGATGAGTTAGTAGACAAAGCCATAGGAATTAAATCTTGATTGATTGATTAGGAGAAAGAGCACAAATAAATTTTATGTTTCTATTGTAATTAATCCAAGTCCAGGTGCATTTTAAGTGTCTATCATATTGTCTAGGTGATTGATTGTATTGGTGAATTGTAATCTTAATCTATGTTGATTTTTGTTTCATGAATTAATGTTGTAAAATCTTAGACAATTGATTTAGATGAAGGGTTAGTACTTGAGGTAATGTATTGGTTGATGAAATCTCAATGTTAATATACTTGTAATCTAGATTAATTGAATTTGGATCCTAGTGATGTGTTGGTTGACAAAATTAGGTGAGGAATATTTTGGTTCAACATTAATCATAGTTTGATGTGTTGGATGACGAAGGATTATGTAGTGAACTTAGAGATTTTAGTGATGTATTGATTGATGAAGCTATATGATCTAGGTGAAGCATGATTGAATATGAGGAGAAAATATGTTAATATCTTGCCCTTAGTGTGACTACTCCAAATGCTTGGTGAGTCCTTGTCTATATCCTTGCTTTAAGAGTTTTAATTGCATTTGAGTCTTAAGACTTTTTTAGTGTATGCATACATTTAGATTAGTTTAGAATAGCTTAATTTCTTTTCTTTTTGAATCCTAATAACTAGAAAAACCTAGGATAGCAATGTACATATCTTTGTAAATGTAAGTATGTGACACCAACCACTAACACCTAATAAAAACCTCTAGAATAGTAAGTACCAGTTTTTCTAAGATCACCCTCATTTACTCAAGTCACTTTATTACTTGAACAACTAGCATACTTACTATTTAGAATGAAAATTTGTCATCATCAAGTTTTTGGCATCGTTGTTGATGATAAAATTTATTTTATTCTTGTGCAATTGTACACTAAATTCTTACATCACTATTGTGAGCTGCTCCTAAGCATAACTAACCTAAGCAATCTATTTGACAACAATAATTGTATTTTTTTCAACAAGATGCAGCCTTTGGTTGTTAACAAGGAATTTGTAACTTGAAATAATTTGGGGTAGCTCATTAGCCTCCTTATTCTCTCCTCTAGGTATATGCATGATTATCACATTAGAGGACTATCGTAGCATTTCTAAGGCCAACCAATGGTGCTGCGCTAGGTTATTGTTGATGCATTGATATTCGCTGGTTAACAATTTGATCATTAACTATAAGTCCTCTGCAATTTGGTTATAATCTACACCCATACTTGTCAGCAACTCTAAGCTAACGATCAATGCCTTATAATAGCTTGGTTATTTGAGAAGGAGAACTTCAATTTAAAGTTAAAGTAGGCTTTTCTTTGGTTAGGGTAGATTATCACCATTCCAACTCCTTCTCTTCCTTAGGCATGAGATTAATAGAAAAAATTTTACAAATATTAAAGGCCAATGAATCTTATATGGCATATGGCATGTAATATGCCACCTTTAGGTAAGAATGCTTAACAAGCAAATCTACTAGAGCTTGGCCTCTTATAGCTTGCTAAAGCATGTATTGTAAGGAATAAGAGTTTAACTTCAACACCCATTTGGCCCCTTGCAATAAAGGTCTAAACAATAGATATTTAAGAAAATTTACTTTGTAGACCACTTGTACCTATCTCATTTGGATGTAATACTCCAATTTGGTGCAAGCATGGTAGAATGACAGGCACAACTTTTCAATGGGTGTGTATGTTCTTTTTGTGTTCATCAACACCTTGCTAAGGTAATACACTTCTTTTTTTTGTATCATCTTTTGTGTCCTAAATGAGTCATGAGCCAAAGGAATCTTCTATGGCCAAAATGTACAATATCAAAGGCATCTTCGTTACTAAAGGAACTAACATTGGTGGCTTACTCAATTATTGCTTTATTTGATTGAATGCAACCTTTAAGTCAAAGAGATAGGACTCAAGCTTTGCAAATTTAACCATCACATCATCTATGAACACCTTTATCAACTTACCAATTAAGACATGGAATCTAGCATTCATGACCCACTAGTATGTAGCTCTTACATTCTTCAAAGCAAAAGGTATAATCATCCATTCAAAAATGTTGATTGCTTGGAAACATATGAACACTGTCTTGTTCACATCCTTCTCAACTTTATATATCTAATTGTGGTCAAAATAGCCATCCAGGAATGACATGATCTAGTTTGAGGTTGTTGTGTCAACTACGCTATTGGCTATCAACATCACGTATTCATCATTGAGCATGGCATCAATCAAATCTCTAAAGTTGATGCATATCTACATTTTTCCATTCTTCATTATTATGACTATTATGGATAGCATTTAGTATATTTGGCTGTGCATATGAAGCCAATATTTAGAAACTTTTAAATCTCTTCCTTTACTTTGGTAATATTCTAGAGCTATTCTCCTTGTTGCTAGATGCATCCTAGGTTTTCAAGTAAGAGTAGCAATCGATGTTTTGTCAAATCTCATGATAAATTTGGCATCTCATTGTGGTCCTATGCAAAACAATATTTTTATTCTTTAAGAGGTCCAACAGTCAAAGTCTTTATGACTTTGATAATAAGGCACTTAAAAGTGTTGGCTTGGGCTTGGCGTATTGCTTAAATTAACCTCTAATAAAGTGTCTTGGGTCTCGACTATTATGATAATCTCCTTAACAAGTGACTCCAAGAAGGTTAACTCCACATTGTCGTCTTTGTACTTCTGGTGCTCTGCTATCTTTTTGTTATGATTTGCAAGTATAATTCCTTAACAATTTTTAAAAGCTGAATCCATCCTCTATCTAGTTGAAGGCCCATGCATTAGCCTTTACAATATTGATCCATAGAGTGAGACCATTTGTTAATAGCTAGTAGGAAACATTAGGGTCTAACTCCATATCTAGAGGTAATGTTATTGGCTACATGTTTGTTGTATAATATAATGGACTTGCCATTCCAATCTCAGTTGAGAATTACTTGTCATCAACCTTCACCACTTATAAATCTCCTTTGTTCCAATAAATCAAGTGTTGATGCAATAATTAGGGTATGCAATAGTTCTCATGTATTCAATCCCTTCCAAGTAGCAATGCGTAGGAAAGAAAAATGTAGTAGATGTTTTGCTTCCTACTGTAAGTTGAACTGACAGCATACCTTTGATTGGCATTGGTCTGCTAGTGAAGTTGGTCATTATCATATTTTTCTTAATCAATTCCTTCTCCATCTTGCTCCCTTTCCTAAGTGTGGTCATAGGCATGATGTTCAAGGCTTCTCTGGTGTTCATGAATACTCAACTAAATGGTTTGACACTAACGTATACTTTGATGTATAGTGGTTCCAGGTGCCTAACCATGACTTCTATAGATTGTCATTCCCTTTCCCTTTCCATTAAGCCCATTTACTACATGCCCTAATTATATTGTCTCCAATAGCAACACCACAAGGCCTGACCTAGTGTGCTAGCTATACTCTTCTTTGGTCTGCACAAAATTCCCTCGTGGCCCCTAGTTTTGATAACTTGTTGGCACTTTGTTTAGTTTATCATGACCATTCAACATACCATTACCCACTTCTTCATTGACCACCCTCAAAGTTCTGAGAAAAAAATGAAGTTAGGAAACTCAAAGAGGCCCCACCATTTGTCCAACAATTTCGCTGTTAGGCACGTTCTTCTCATCCTTCTCAGAATCCTATTTGTTGCACTTACACTCCGATCACTATCCCCGACCAAATTGCATTCTTGTCACTGTCCTCTGCCTTCCATAGAAGCGACTTCCTCATATGCACTAGTAAGCATCTCCTTACAATTAAGAGACCCTCTCATGCGTGATAATCCCATTGTAGCACGACCTTGGCGCAGAAAGATCAAAGGAGTCAGAATCACTCTTTATCTTCTCACTGCGATCCAAGATATCAGCTCCCTCCACAGAGACATGTTTCTTCACGTTTATTGTGTCCTTTTTTGCGTGGTGCGAAAGTTTAATTTGATAATTTCATTCTTTCAAAAAGTTTTTCTTTCGGTTTTCTTTTTTGGGCGGAGGGGGGAGGTTGATTTCCAGTAGCATATTATCTAATATATTTTTTTGTTTAGCTCATATTATCTAATATTTATCAAGAGTTGAGTTGGAAGGATAAGCAGGCCAAACAAAATTTAATGGGTTGCACTTTATACAATTTTTTATTTGCTTCAAAATTGTAGTATGCAGTGGACAAATGGGCCGAATAATTTATGTTAATATGGTTATGGGCTCTAATGGTGTTTTAGTCTCACGATCAACAGAAACACAATAATATTTAAAGATAATAAATGAATATGGATTGTGATGTAGGGAGTTGAGCATTTATTTAATTAACTTTTCATAAATTTTTTATTATTCTTAAAATTGAAAAAATTATACACAAAAGATAAGATGTGATTAATTAAAATAAATTTATTATTTTTAATAAAGATAGTATTAATATAATTTTCAATTCAAAATAAATTGAAGAGACAATGGACATGGACTAAGGACCAGAATAATTATTCAAAACTTTTTGCTAAATTTGAATTTGACTTTCCAATCGATCAGTTCTAAAATTCTACACAATGCACGTTCGTTGACGGTTATGGTATATATTGCATGAAGTCCAACTACTTATGTAACATCTAAACATTTTTTCCCCTATTTTTATGATGAAGCTAGAATTTGTTACGTTTGAGAGTAACTTACATATTTTAAACTTGATTTTACTAATTAATATTTCTTTATTATACATAGTTTAAAATGCTTATAATTAATTATAATTAATTTAAGGTAATAAGTGAGACCAAATTGAGAGGCGATACTTTTCTGAACGGCGACTACTATATGCAAATGAAAGATGGAATTCTTCACCAAGGACTACTCTTCTACTCTTCTCAACCATTATCTCATGACAAGTACCCCCAGTGACGAAGTGGTAAAGAAGGTGATAGAGGAACCACGACCACAACAAAGCAATGGGAAGGAAGAAATTGCAAAGGAGACAAAATTGCATAGGAGAGCTTCTAATTTGGAGGAGTAGGATTTTTGGTTCTAAAACTTGTCAGCGAAGGATCAGCAAGGGACACATCCCTCGCTAAACGGTCACATAATTTGGCACGAGTGTTCGCTCATTTTTCTTTCCCACATGTTTGTGAATCAGCGAAGAATTTACATATACTTACTAATGCCTCGCTAATCAATGAGGGATTGGGAAAGGAAAAATTCCCTAATTGCATTCCCTTGTTATTTTGTATTTTTCTTCTTGTGACAATTTAATTTATTTTAAAACTTTATTAAATTTATGACAATGCTTATGTTTATACATATACATATACATATACATATATATATAATATGAAATTTATTTTAAAATTACCTTATTATCTTTAAATTATTTAATCTTAAAATTTATTTTATAAATATATATATTTTTTTAATAATTATTTTTTATCAAGTGCTTTTACTATTTGCTAAACTTAAAAAAATTCATTATTTTATATTGATTAAATATAATTTAATACTTGTTACATTATATCATAGTTATAAGGATATTTTAATCAAAATAAATGTAATTATAACTTACTTTTTATTGCAAGGGGGTAAACATAGTGCATCTTTTAATTTTAGAAGAAGAAAGTATATAATTTCAAAATAAAAGAAAATCATGTAGTTTAGACATCTCTTAAGGATAAAAGAGTAACTTATCCTCAATTTATTATACTTTTATTTTAGTCCTAAAATAATTTTTTCCAAAAATATTATCTAAGCTTTCCAGCTCGGTGAACCATAATTCCTTTAATACTAATCTACGTAGACATGGAAAATTAGTGTCTTAGCAGTTGGCATATTTTATGTCTAAATAGCAACATATGTAGTTTTTTTTTTCCTTTCTCTCTTCACTCCCTCTCTTTTCTCTACGTAAAAGGAAATGTCATGTTGAGCACCAATATATTAAAATTATTCAATTATTTTAATTTTTAAATAATTATATAAATTGACATAAACATTATATACGTGCCAAGCCATTGGTTATGCTAAGCCACTTGTGGTATGTTACTTTGCCGCTTGTCCACCTTCCTTCATCTGCTTATCCATATTGTCAACTTCTAATTTGGGTTGTGTTTTGTTCACTTAGAAATGAGGAGTAAGAATGACCTTGTCTGTGGCTTTCAAGAGCTTACTATTTAACAATCATAAAGAGAGGAGTTAAACAGACAAGCATGTAATAATAAATTGAAGACAATTATATGAAATTAGAATACTAGATTAATTACCTGTAGAAGACATGGCTGCAGATTTAGGATACCCTGTTAATTCTGAATGCCTGAAGGTTTGAAGAGACTAGATCTTCCTCTGTGGTTCACACTCCCTATCATAACTTATAATGGGGTAAGTTGTAGAGTTAGAATTCGACGTGAACATAGAAGGGACCTAGCCAAGTTTAAATAGAATTCTAGTACCCACCCATTATGAGCCTATGAGTTATCGGCCCACACTTTTATCCATACTAATCAATTAGATATCCAACCCAAAATAAAAATATCACTAATCATAAGTGGGCCTCAAATGCATCTCTCATGGATCATAAATCAGCCTGTTTTTATTTAAAACAAAAATAATTGATTGTAGCCTATTATAATTCCTACATTTTCCCACTTGGGCAAAATCAATTGTTTATTTCACAAATTTTTATTTTGAAAATGACTCTTGGGCTAATAACTAATTTTGTAATGTGGCTACATTTTAAAAACAAATGATCCAATATGCGATATCCAATATGACTCCATCCAACTAAAGTTAAGTGACACTGAATCATGGCGGTTATTATATCTATTACTCATATTAAACCTTCTATGATTACAAATGCCACTGACTCCATCGATTAGTCATTAGTGTGGAGTGCAGCAAGAAAATAGTATGCCAATGTGATCCAATGGCCAAACTACTATTTTCTTTGTCAGTCCTCACAATTTCTCTCAAGTGCTTTAAAGTCAGAGAAACTGTATGGTTTGTCAAGAAACCATCATGCCTCAAGTCCAATATGGCATCAACCACATGCATAGCGGTCCTAATGACACCGAGTTCAAAATTTTAAATTGATGCATATATTCAAAAATACATAATACCAAAATTCAATGTATTATCAAATTAGCCGGAATACAAACCATATGAACGTTAAAAGTATCAAAAAAATTGTTCAACATAAAAGGAAAATGATATAAAACTCAAGCTCCCACTAACTAAACATATCAAGAGAACTTACTATGCCCATGTTATCAACGTGTCTTTTAAACACAATGGGCCTAAGTCCTTTGGTCAAGGGATCAGCTAACATAGAATCTGTATCTATATATTCAACAACTATTTCATTGTTCTTTACTAAATCTCTGACAGTTAAATACTTTAACTCCAGATACTTAGAACTACTAGTAGTTTTATTATTTTTGGTATAAAACACTGTAGCATTATTGTCATAGTAAATCCTCAGTGGTCTCGCAATGGAATCTACAATACGAAGTCCTGTTACCAAATTTCTCAACCAAACAACGTGAGTGGCAGCTGCGTAACAAGCTATAAACTCCGCTTGCATAGTGGAGGAGGCAACTAGAGTCTGTTTCTTACTCTTCCAGGATATGGCACCCCCAGCTAACATAAAGATATAACCAGAAGTTGATTTTCTATCATCAGGACACCCAGCAAGATCTAAATCAGTGTATCCTATTATCTCCAAATCATCAACCCTTTTGTACACAAGCATATACTCTTTAGTTTTCTGCAAGTATCTCATTACTTTCTTTGTAGCTATCCAATGGTCATTCCCTGGATTAGACTGATATCTGCCCAAAACACCAACTATGAAAGCTATGTCAAGTTTAATGCATACCTGAGCATACATCAAGCTCCCCAATGCACTATCAAAGGGCTTATCTTTCATCTCTCTCTTTTCAATCTCATTTTTAGGGCATTGATCTTTATTGAATTTATCCCCTTTAATCCCTGGAACATCTCCGGGTTTACAATTCTGCATGTTAAACCTCTCCAGAACTCTGTTAATGTAAGCCTTTTATGATAACCTAAGCGTATGATGTGGTCTATTTTTATGGATCTCAATACCCAACACAAATGATGCTTCACCAAGGTCCTTCATGTCAAAGAATCTAGTCAACATGTGCTTAGTCTCATGAAGTAAACCAAGATCATTGCTAGCAAGTAAAATGTCATCCACATACAACACAAAGAAAATAAATTTACTTCCATTGACTTTGATGTACATGCATTGATCAACCTTATTCTCTTCGAAACCCAAAGAAGTCACTAACTCATCAAATTTCAAATACCACTGTCTAGAAGCTTGTTTTAGACCATAAATTGATCTTTTCAACTGACAAACTAGATACTCATTACCTCTCGCTTGATAGCCCTCAGGTTGTTGCATGTACACTACTTCATTCAGGTCACCATTTAAAAATGCCATCTTAACATCCATTTAATGCAACTCCAAATCAAAATGAGCTACAAGTGCCATAATAATTCTAAAAGAATCCTTAGTGGACACCGATGAAAATGTTTCATTAAAATCAACGCCTTCTTTCTGAGTGAAGCCTTTAGCCACAAGTTTAGCTTTATATCTCTCAATCTTCCCTTGTGAATCTTTCTTTGTTTTGAACAGCCATTTGCAACCAATTGCCCTACAATTATTAGGCAATTCCACAAGCTCCCACACTTTATTGTTAGCTATAGATTTCATTTCCTTATCCATAGCATCTCTCCACATATTAGATTGAGGGCAAGAAATAACTTCTTTATAATTCTTAGGGTCAACAACATCCCCAATATCATAGACATCTTCACTGAGGTAATGTAACACCCCGAAATTAATTAAGGTGTTAATCATGGATTGAGGTTAACTAAGGATAATTAATAAAGGATAATTGGGCAAGTTAGTGAATAGGTATTTTAGATAGATAAATTATTTATATGGGTTTGAGAGTTAATTGGAATAGAAACTTCATTAGGGCCCAAATTAATGAATCATGATGAGAGGTTGATGGAGGCCCAATGCATTAGAGATAGACCCAAACTAATTTAATGAGATAGAGGCCCAAGATTTATCTTGTTTAGGCCCAATTAAGTGGCCCAATTACCCTTGTGCAGACCCAAGCCCTTGAGCCCTTCAAATTAGGCCCAAAACCCATTAAACTTTAGCAACCCAATGTGTGAAAACTGGCCCAACAGAATTATGCAGCCCAATAATTAAAAACTGGCCCAACAAGGAAAATCTGAAACCCAATTGGATTTGGACTTGGAGCAACCCATGACCCAACCCCTTAACCCAACTTAAACCCACCTAAAACCCTAATGCTTCAGCCACCTTTCCCTTCATTTGCTGAAACACAAAAATAGAAGAGAAATTCGGAGGTGAGGAGAGGAGGCTAGGGTTCTTGACTTAATTCTATCTTTTCTCACATTTGGAGCAAGATTTGGCCAAGGTAATAGTTATACAACTTAATCCCCTCATCTTCCTCTTTAATTTGGTCCGATTAGTTTTTCATTTGGAGATATTTCATTATACCCAAAATCTGAAAAGTGAGTGGTTGGCGGTTTCCTTGGTGAAATTCGTAGGTTGAGGTTGGGGCTGGTATTTGGTGAGTTTAAACCCCCCATTTTGATGCTTTCTTTGTTAGTTTGAGACCCCCATAGCTTATTTATATTATGGGTATTAACTTGGTATGAATTTGCTTAGGATTTTGGGTGAAACATTGAGAATTCTGGTGGGAGATACTTGAATCCGAATTTGGGATTTGTGGCGGCTATTGCAATTATCTGCAAGTGAGGTAACCGAGGTTTAAATAAATTCCATGCATGTATCTAATTTAATTTCATATTTGCTATATACGAATGATTTGAAATGTTGAATGAATTGGTTAGCTATCTGTTGTATTATGATTGGACCTTGTGAGTCCATGGTGGAGCTGTGGTGCGGCTGCCACCTGTGCATGTGCTTCGATCGGGCACCGGGTATGATCAACCCCAGATGCACTGAGCCCTGGTTGTGCTCAATGGGGAGTAGGTGCCGTGGACGGGCCTCTCCCGGTGTTAATGGCCTTTAACATGTTAAATATATGATTGCTAGTATGGAATAGTAATCATGATAGCCTAATTGTTTCATTTGCTGAAATGACTGATATGATTCTGGTATGGATTTTGATTCATGCATATATGTTGATTAAACTGGATTATATGATGGAATTATTTTGGTTACTGAGATTTATATCTCACCCCGTGTTATGGGATCAATATTTCAGGAGAAGGTTCCTCGGGTAAGGATAAGGGTAAGCAAGTGGATGAAAATCCATAAGCTTCAACCTATGGGGAGATGGCTACACTTGGGCTGACTTAGCTAGTATAGATGCTAATTTTGTATTCCTTAATGTATAGCATCATCATGTATCTGCATTGCCAAGTGTAGGCTTGAACATTTGATTTATTGAGAATGTATGTACTAAAGGGTTAGACCCCCTCTTGACTTAGTATTTGATGTATGGATTCATATGATCTACTGTAAACTTTGTTGACCTATAATATGGTTGTCAATGGAAATGTAACTCTTGAGATATTGGTATGAACCCCCATTGTATGGAACCCCTATTGATTGAGTATTAAAGGATAGTTACTGGTAATTCATGTATATTCTGTTGTTGCTATTTTATAAACTTGCTAATAGAGGCTGATTAGAGAACAGAAATGGGCATATAAGTTTTGAATTGGTAATGGAAGAATAGCTAAGTAAATAAGGTAGATAAATGCCATTAGAGCTATATAAGATGAGGGGAAGTGACCTTAGAGTGTCCCTAAGAAGAGAAATGGAGTGTAGGGGGCGAAATATAGTGAAACTAGTGACAGAAGGGAATCACGCCACAGCCAGGAAGGCTTCGCCGCGGCCTAGGAAGTGACAGTGGCGAGGGACGCCGCGGCTTGAGAAATCTCACCGCAGCGCGGAGTGAAAATAATCGCCCAGGAGGTGACAGGACGTAACCTCGCCGCGACGCAAGAAGTCTCGCCGCGGCGTGAGTCGAGAAAATTAATTAGGGAGGTTACAGTAGCAAAACTCGCCGCGGCGCCACATAGGTTGGCCGCGGCGCAGGTCTAACTCGCAGCGACTATCGCCGTGGCGAAAGTCAGGAAAATTCCCGAGAGCAGCTTGGCCGCGGCGCAAGAGTTCTAGGCCACGGCGCAAGTCTAAAAACTCAGTTTTCAAGCTCCAGAACCTAGCTTAGCCGTGGCAGAAAAGTTCCAAGTCGCGGCGCAGGTCCCCAAACTCCTATATTTGACCTAGAAACCTTAATTTCAGTAAGGCTAATGTTAGGGAATAGTATGAGTACATTGGTGGGATGTTTTTGTGGGTTGAAATTGATTAATGGATGAATCCTAAACCTTTAATGATGGTACAACCCCTTTCATGCATGTTCCCGTTATGGTTGTTAGTTGATGATCCTAGTAGTATCAAGGTTTAAATTTCCCTTATATTTCCCTAATGTAATTAATTGCAATGACTCCAAACCTTGATCATTATTTATTAATCGTGTATTCAGCTATAATCACTAATATTAGAATCTAGGGTCGTCACAGGTAAACCATAAAATCATCAGTGATGGTAAGCCTTCTTTGTCTAACTGATCTCCTCACATGCATTTGTTCAGCGGGTTCAATTGGTTGTGGGATTTCAATAGGGGAATTGACTAGATTCTCAGTTGGGAGGTGATTTTCAATGGAGGTATTAGACGACATGCTATTATCAAAGATAGGCAGAGGCAAAGAGATAGTTTCTTGGGTATTCATAGGAGTCTCATGAGATGGGGCAATGGCTTCAGCTATATCAAGTTCCAAAAACTTAGCATTCATAGATTCCACAATTTTGACACCTCTACCAGGACAAAAAAACCTGTACCCTTTAGCGTGGTCTGGATATCCAATGAAAAAACAATGACTAGTTTTTGGGTCTGTTTTCTTTTCTGAAGGATTGTAAATTTTAACTTCTACTGGGCACCCCCATACACGAAAGTGGTTCAAACGGGTTTTCTTCCTGTCCAAAATTCAAAAGGTGTTTTTGGCATAGATTTGCTTGGGACTCTGTTTAGTATATAAAGGGCTGTTTTCAAGGCTTCACCCCATAGGAATTTTGGCAAGTTACATCTACTCATCATACTCCTCATCATATCTTTAAGTGTGCGATTACGCCTTTCGGCTACACCATTTTGTTCAGGGCTACCAGGCATGGTGTATTGTGGAACAATTCCACAATCTTGCAAGTATTTTGCAAAAGGTCCTATATCCTAGCCTGTAGTATCATGTCTACCATAATACTCTCCACCACGGTCAGATCTCACTATCTTGATGACCTTTCCCAATTGCTTTTCTACCTTAGTTTTAAAAATTTTAAATTTTTCAAGAGCATCGGATTTTTCTTTAATTAAATAAAGATAGCTAAATCGAGAAAAGTCATCAATAAAAGTGATAAAGTACCTATTGGCACAAATTGTAGGAGAAAGGGGTCCACTAATATCTATATGGATAATTTCTAAGAGACTTAAACTTTTAGTCGCACATTTCTTTTTACTTTTAGTGAATTTTCCTCTAATACAATTCACACAAGTCCCTAAGTCATCAAACTCTAAGGAAGGTAAAATATCACTTTTAATCAATCTTTCAACTCTTTCCCTAGAAATATGACTTAAGCATTTGTGCTATAATGAAAAGGATTTTTCTTTAATTTTAGACCTTTTGGCAACTACATTCTTCGTATTTAAAGATGAAATATTATTGTCAGAAACCAAAGACAGTTTATATAAACCATCCACTAGATGTCCATAACCAATGATTTGAGAATTTAACATTAAATTTAATTTTTCATTGCCAAAAGTAAAATGAAAACCAAATTTGTCTAAACAAGAAATAGAAATTAAATTTCTTCTAAAAGAAGGTACATAAAATATATCTTTCAAAATCAATTCAAACCGGTTGTCAAAATTAGACTGACGTCTCCCACTGACTCTACCACTACTTCAAGGTCATTTCCTACTCTCAGCTTGCTTTCTCTCAGGTTTGGTTTCCTCAAGTTTTTGAACCCCTGTAGAGACATAGCAATATGAGTTGTAGAACCACTGTCAAGCCACCAAGAATCAATAGGGACATCAACTAAATTAGACTCATAACAAACAAAAACTAAGAGATTACCTCCAGATTTCTGTTTATTCTCTGGCCAAGCCTTGAATTTTGTGCAATCATTCTTTTTAT
Organism: Erythrophleum fordii; assembly: GCA_032878935.1. Lineage (NCBI taxonomy): Eukaryota > Viridiplantae > Streptophyta > Magnoliopsida > Fabales > Fabaceae > Erythrophleum > Erythrophleum fordii. The sequence goes on along the minus strand of JAVQMF010000049.1, from coordinate 923,854 downwards.
GCCCCTTTCCCTTACACCAGAAACACCATATGTTTTTCTTAATGAGAGTTGGTTTAGGACCTCTTACATCATGATGTTGACCAATGCCTGGTTTCCTTGAATTTTGATTCTTATAAGGAATATTGAATTAATTTTTCTTATGTTTCCATTTACTCTTGCCAGAATGGGATTTACCATGGGAAGTGAAAAGGGCTAGCTCACGGGACAGGTCACTCTTTTCTTTCTTAAACTTTTCTTCTTCAGCCACACACTTGGTAATGAGGTCATTAATGGTCCACTTTTCACCAATTGATAATCTAATTTCCCTAGCAATGGCACCAAATTTGACGGTTGTGTCGAGCAACTTCAAATAAACTAGGTTAGAAAAGATTTGCAATATAAGGTGTAGCCTAGATCGTCTCCCTTGAAAATGGATTTCAAAATTTAATTGAGTTTTGTAAGTGTAAAGAAAATCAAAAAGCCACCTAATAAAAAGGTTTTTGATTTAATTAAACTAACTAGAATTTAAATTGAATTAAGAAAATAAACTACTACCTAAATGTATGAATTAAAAAGTAACTAATGGACCTATGACTAGCTTTGGATTCATCCCTTGGTATCTACTATCCTTATCCTAATTAAATTATCATTGGTTTTAGTCTAAGAATCCCTATTTGTGTTCAAGGCAATGTATCTTGAGTTACCACACAAGATTCAAGAGATTAACAATTTAATATTAAATTGAAACCTCAACTTTGCATTGAATCGTTAATTCTTGTCATTGGGATCAATGAATACTAAATTTGAATGATTAATCCATCAATTTAGCCTCTGAATTATCATCTTAAGATGTTTAATTAACCAATTAAACTCCAAGGAGATCTCAAATTAGACATTTAAGTACACAATTTCTCACATGCATTTCGTTAAACACCTTGACTGCATACATGGATAATTAGAGGATAATGAAAAATCTAACACTTAAATTAATCCATTAATCATCAATTACTCTCCTAATTGATATCTAACCAACCACGAATTACAAATAACACAATCATAATTCATTACAAGCTTAACCAAGCAAATATATGAATAAGGAAAATACTAGAAAGAGAGGAAAAATAAAATAGAAATCTTAGCTAAAATCCTTTGACAATCTCTTTAGATTCAAGCTTCAATCTAAGGTCTTCCTCCAAGTTAGCCACAAGATGCAGTTAGTGCTTCATGGAATGCAAATGGAAGAGGTGAAATGAATGGATAGGTCATAGCAATGTGGCGGATGGATGAGAGTCGTGAATGAATGGCTAATGGAATGATTGATGCCTTGCCCCCTTTTTTCTCATGCTGTCCCCGAGCTTCCCACTTAAGCTTCATTTATTGCTTGCTCTTTTTATCCCGTGGCATTCCACCTTAACTCTTATCACGTGTTATTCTCCCTTCTCATCTATCCACGTGTTTATTTCTTATGTAATGAATGGTGCCTTTTCATGTAAATCACGTCCTCTCTCTATGGGTATGAATTGGAGGTCCCCCCTGATTGTATGATTATGTGCTTCCTTCTTCCTCTCGTGTTTCTTTCATTCCATCACATCCTTCAAGTTCTATTTCCCAAACACTACAAAAAAATAGGCTTTTAGTAATGACTTTTAGCGACGACTTAAAAAAGTGGCCGCTAAAAAATGTTTTTAGCAACGACTTTATTATGTTGTCGCTAAAAGTGGTCGCTAAAAAACTATTCTTAACTCTAAAAATGTTTTTAGCGGCGAGCTCAAAAAATAGTCACTAAAACTATTTAGTAGCAACAAAAACCTCGCCACAAAAAGGTTTTTGCGACGACATAGATATAGTCGTCACAAAAAATATATTTCAAAACACAACTTTTAGCGACTACTAGCTTGAGTCGTCACTAAAGCATAATTTTTAGCGACGATAATTTTGAGTCGTCGCTAAAGCATAACTTTTAGCGACGACTAACATTAGTCGTCACTAAAACATAACATTTAGCGACGAGAAACTTTAGTCGTCGCTAAAACATAACATTTAGCGACGACGTACGTTATCGTCACTAAAAGCCCAAATGTCAAATTGTTTACGTATTAAAAATATTATTGGCAAAACTTTTAGCGACCACTAGCTTGAGTCGTCGCTAAAGCATAACTTTTAGCGACGGCTAACATTAGTCGTCACTAAAATATAACATTTAGCGACGACTAACATTAGTCGACGACGTCACTAAAACATAACATTTATTATTAGCGACGAGAAACTTTAGTCGTCGTCACTAAAACATAACATTTAGCGACGACGTCGTTATCGTCACTTTAAAAGCCCAAAAAATGTCAAATGTCAAATTTTGTATGTATTAAAAATATTATTGGCAAAACTTTTAGCGACCACTAGCTTGAGTCGTTACTAAAGCATAACTTTTAGCGACGACTAACATTAGTCGTCACTAAAACATAACATTTAGCGACGAGAAACTTTAGTCGTCGCTAAAACATTTTAGCGACGGCTAACATTAGTCGTCACTAAAATATAACATTTAGCGACGCTTGAGTCGTCGCTAAAGCATAACTTTTAGCGACGGCTAACATTAGTCGTCACTAAAATATAACATTTAGCGACGAGAAACTTTAGTCGTCGCTAAAACATAAGATTTAGCGACGACGTACGTTATCATCACGAAAAGCCCAAATGTCAAATTTTTTACATATTAAAAATATTATTAGCAAAACTTTTAGCGACCACTAGCTTGAGTCGTTACTAAAGCATAACTTTTAGCGACGACTAACATTAGTCGTCACTAAAACATAACATTTAGCGACGAGAAACTTTAGTCGTCGCTAAAACATAAGATTTAGCGACGACGTACGTTATCGTCACCAAAAATCCAAATGTCAAATTTTGTACGTATTAAAAATATTATTGGCAAAACTTTTAGCGACCATTAGCTTGAGTCACATTTAGCGACGAGAAACTTTAGTCGTCGCTAAAACAAAAGTTTTGGCGCGTTCAAAAAATTTGGTCAAATAAAAAAATATTTTGGCGCCAAATCTTTTTGAGTCGACGACATTTTGTAAATTTTGTCAAATGATATTTTGGCGCTTTTTAGCGACGACATTTTGTATTCGTCACTGATAGTAACTTTTAGCGGCGACTCGCTAAAAGTTTTGATGCACAATTTTTAACGTATTAAAAATTTTTGCTTAAAATATTTCTATAATTTATATGTATCAATTAATATATGCAAATATACAGGACAAAAAAATAAATTAGAGTATTAATTAAAAAAATAAAACTAAAATTTTTATTAAGTTTAAAAAACCTAGTAGATTTAATATATTTAAGAAGTTAAAATTTTAATTTTTGAAATTCATGAAATTAATATGCCTAACATTTCATATGTTGAAGAATTCATATATTTAAATTTTGAATTTTCATTTCTATAATTCATTTTATTAATGGGTCCTTTTCAACTTTTGAAGCAACGTAAACAACAAAGAGGTAGAAAGAAAGAAAAAAATGAAAGAGAAAAAAAAAAGAATAGATAAAAGATTGAACTTCACCTTAATCTCTTATCATTGCAACATTAATTTTAGTTGGATAACTCTTTTAAATTCCTATTTTATCTTCTTCTTCATCCATTAATGTCTTCTTCTTCTTTATGTTCCAAGGCTTTAAACTTAATACTTTATAATTTCAGCAAAAATATAATGATTTCTATAGATTTTTTTGTGAAGGGGTAGCCATGGATGTGAATTTAGAATTTCACTCTTGATACCTTAAACTTGATACTTTATAAAGATGAGCCCCAATTAATGTAATGACCCCTAGTGTAATGATTTAGCATGTATTTCTTATTGAGACAACAACATATACAAATTCTAGAGAGATAAGTTGGAGGATGACTTATATTTAGGATTAAGAACTTCAAATGTTTTAGTTAGAACAAAAATATAATAGGTAAATCATAAAAAAAGATACATTAGGCTATCAAAGAATAAAAATTCTAAATTCTTAATTAATTTTTGAGTTTAATTATATATTTCTTAATTTTTACCCTCTTTATTATTAATCAAGTACTTAAATTCAAAACTTAAATAAAATAAAACTTAAGTAAATTATAAAAAACATTATATAATTATAAACTTAAGTAAAAAACAAGAATCACAAAATTAAAGGCCTAAACAAACTTTTTTGAAAAAAATAAGTGACCGAATCGCCTACGGCATTCGCCACGCGTAGATCTCGAAAAAATACCCAAAATCAATACCTAGATCACCTCAAACAGAGTACGGTACACAAAGTTATGACATTTTAAAGTTTTACCCTCCAATATTATATTTTCTGCATAATTTATGCTCTAAACCTAACCTATATTTTTTATTTTTTATCACTTAAACTATTTTTTTCATTTATATATCAATTATCAATTATTAAATTATCAATATATTTAAAATAATATATTATCATTACACATAAACCTCTATTAACACAGTAACAGTAAAACCTAGCTTTCATTCCCCGCCTCTGGGTTTTCCCCGTTGTTCTCCTTTCCCCCTTTCCCATTTTCAAACCTTCTTTGCATCTGCTGGCAAAGGCTATCGCAAATCTTCGTTCCAATTCGCATCTTCTAGTCGATTTCGTTGTGAGTGAAGCTATTCCAACAAAAATCGTTTCGCGCACGAAGAACAGAGTATCCTTAGGAGCTGAGTTCGCTGTGGAAGAAGAGAACATAAAAACTGAAGAGGAAGGAAGCTATATACATGGTAATCTGGTCTATTGTTTGCTCCTTCTTTGGTCCATTATTTGCTCCTTCTGTAGGAAATTATTTGCTCCTTCTCTGGTCCATTATTTGCTACTTCTCTGGTCCATTATTTGTTCCTACTCTAGTCCATTATTTACTTCTACTCTGGTCCATTACTTGCTCCTTCTCTGGTCTATTGTTTACCCCTTCTCTAGTTCATTGTCTGCTCTTTCTTTGTGCAATTGATTTTGTGTTAAGTGTTGTGACTGTGGCTGTGGCTAGCAGAACTGAATAATGCCCCCATGTTCGTGACAGAAAAATCTATGGATTGAAGTGCCATGACCACCATGTTTTGTTACAAGATATATTCCCCATAGCATTACGTGGCTTGTTGCCTAATGAGGTATTTGAACCTATATTAGAGTTGGGTAAATTCTTTAAGAATTTATGTTCCAAGTGCCTAACAACTGAAGCTCTTGATCATCTTGAATCTCAAATTGCCAGCACATTGTACAAATTGGAAATGGTTTTCCTACCAGCCTTCTTTGATATCATGATCCACTTGCCTATCCATTTGGCAAGAGAGGTAAAGCTCGAAGGGCCCGTACAATATAGATGGATGTACCCTATCGAGAGGTAACTTACTACACTAGATATGCCTTTTATAAATTTTATTAATACTCTATGCTAAATTTTTTATTCAAATCCTCTTATGTATTTAGGTACTTGCGAACATTAAAAACATATGTTCGCAATAAGGCTCGACCAGAAGGTTCAATAGCCGAAGGGTATTTGGCAGATGAATGTCTTACTTTTTGCTCCCGTTACTTGAAAGACATTCCCACCAAGTTTAATAGGCCTACCAGAAATGATGATGGACTTATGGGAAAGGATGAAAGATCCATCTTCAATAAAAGTGGCCAAGTCTGGGGAGGTTACGAATCAAGATTTCTCTCTAGTGTAGAGTTTAATCAAGCTTGTATGTATGTGCTCTACAACTGTGAAGAGGTTTGGCCATTCATAGAGTACGTTGGTGGAGCCTAGTAACTCCTTCTAAATAATTTCTTCAAGAATTTGTTGCCTTAACTATGTCATTCATTGCAGGGAGCATAAGAAGCAAATGGAAATGCATAGATCAACAATTAAAGAGTTCCCAAAATGGTTTCGTGAACAGGTTAGTTTTTGGACACCGCACTAGAATATAAGAATTATGTGATAAATTTTGATCATGATAGAATTTATCAATGGTGATATCTCATTATAGGTTGCAAAGTTAAGCACACAGGGTGAGGCTAGTGATGACCTCATGAGTTTAGCAGCTGGCCCACTCAAAGTGGTTCATCGCTACTCAGCATTTACAGTGAATGGCTTTAGATTCCACACAAAAGATCGTGCCTTAGGCTGAAGAACAGATAATAGTGGAATACTTGTGAAAGGTGATGATGAAGACGAGAATAAAGAGTACTATGGTGTATTAGAAGACATATATGAGTTGTCATATATTGGGCATAAAAAAGTGTATTTATTTAAGTGTTATTGGTGGGATGTGGCTCATCTAGGAAGAGGATACAAGGTTGATAAATTTGGAATCACTAGTGTGAATACTCGTTATTCACTTAACTCTAATGAGCCATTTGTCTTAGCATATCAAGCCGAACAAGTATTCTATTTGAATGACATAGTTGATGTAAATTGGCTCATTGTTGTCAAGACAAATCCTCATGACTTATTCAATATGCCTGAGGTGATTGATAATGACGTCAGTGGAGACTTTGAAGGAGGGCCCATCGATGAGGCATATCAACAAGATGAGATCGAACTATATGTGGTCCTTGATGATAATGTGGGAAATGACTTTGTGGTCCAGTTGCAAAGGGATGATGTTGCTCCAGAGACTCTAAGCCATTCAAGCGAACACCTACGAACACAATGCCCAAGTGCAAATAATGCAGGACATGAATTCATTGATGACAATGATGAGGATGTATCCACTGACAAAGGAGATTCAGAAGACATACTTGGCGAGGATGATGAAGTCGATACTGACACCACAGATCCTGAGTAAAAGTAACTAAGATTCTATGTTATTTAATGGTACATATAATAAATGACTAAAATATTAAATTTGTAGATAGCATCATATTTCATTGAGTATTTTTTATTTTGATAAGGTTATAGATCTTGTTTATAAAGTGGAAGATCTTGTCAACAAGATTGAAGATCTAATCTTTAAATTCAGTGGCTGGACAATATATTGTTGACACAATTGAAGATCTTGTCAACAAGATCCTGAATTCAGTAGAGAGAAGTTAGAAACCTTGTCAACAGGATTTGTTATCTTACAACAAGGTATTCTTTAATTAAAAAACTTAGAATAACTAAGATCATAATAAGTTATAACTCATAATAAGTGATAATTATGACAATTTCTATAAGATTGTCACTAATATTATTATTACTATTATTATTATTATTATTATTATTATTATTATTATTATTATCATTGCTTTAAATTTTTAAAACTTCCCTTCTTAAAATTCATTTCTTGGTTAAAAGTTTCATAATTTTACAAATTGACATGATTCAACTACCTTGTTCTCATAATAATAAATGTGGAATGATCCAGGAAATGTCAGGTGCTGGGCGTGTGAGAGGGGCTGGACGAGGCAGACGAGGCTTAGGACGTGGAAATGGACGGGGGAGGCAGAATTACACGAGTGATGTTGCATCTCTACCACGTACGAGAGGGCAACTTGAGCATGATGCACTAGAAGCTCAATATTCTCTATTGCCACTAGAGCTAGTTGGTGAGGAAGAACAAGAACAAGATGGTTCACCTCTTACTCAGCCATCACGAAACCAGAGTAGTGCAGGTAAGTATGGGAAACAATATACGTGTTTGGTTAATTTTTCACCTTGTGTCATATATAGGTATATTTGTTTTCTTATGTATAATCATCTAATCGTTTTCTTTTTTCTATATTGTTCAGCTTCTTGCAGCACTGTTAAAAAGGGTCGAGGGAAGTATAAGTGTTTAGGAGTTGACCTTAAAACAAAATTTGGCAATAAGATCTTAATTACTATGTCTAGGACCATTGAACGGCCGATTGGAGATGGGGCTCGAGACTTATCTAGTTACATTGGTTGGGTGGTGCGGACTACTGTGTCCTTAAGAGATGGTGATTGGAAAGATATCGCAAATAAAGATGGGGATACCATGTGGTTGAAAGTAAATGTAACAAGTTATATATTTTAAATGCATATCTTTAACTAATGTGCAAATACCTATGTTATGTTTGCAATTATAACTACTTATAATTTGAATTTGCTATTCTATTCTTAATGTATAGGACAAATTTGAAGTTCGCGATCCTCAACAGGAGGTGGCATTCAAGTCTTACTGCATGGACTCGATGCAACGACTCTTTAAGAATTGGAAGTCTTCATTGTCAAAAATATATAAGAACTACATGACTGACGAGGAGAGGCAAGCAGCAAAACCAAAGGATGTTAGCCTTGAAGATTGGGATTGGCTAATTCAGCACTTTAAGTCTAATAAGTTTCAGGTCTTTAGTTCAAACTTTATTGCAGCTACACTATTATTAATTAAAATTATCATTAACAATACTTTGGCTTTATATGCAGGCTGCAAGTAGTAAAAATAGTATAAATAGGTCAAAGCAGGTTACATTACATACATGTGGTACCCGCTCATTTGCAGAGGTTGAAGAGTCTTTGGTGAGCACCTTATTGTATTTTAGGACAAATTCGTTTCTATATTCACTACTACTTTTTCTCATGCTAAAAAGATTTGAATACTAATGTTTGAAAAATATGTAGAGGGACCCAGAAACAGGGGAGCCAGCAACAGCTGATCGAGTATGGGAGGCACAACATACTCGTCGAACAAAAGAGGGGGAGATAGTGTGGGCTGATCCACAGTCCCAGGAGATCCATGTAATGTTCTCAAATTCATTTACTTTAAACAAATTGTTTATATAATTTTTCACACTTCTAACTCATGTCCTACACTATAGTCACGCATTCACGATCTTGTTATTCAACAACAAACAACAAATGAAGAGGCACGCCTAACTGGAGATGAGATATTAGCTACCATACTGGGGGAGAGATCGGGATATGTACGTGGCAAGGGATATGGGAAGAAACCTTCAAGAAAGAGAAGCATCGGCGAATATGAAGTGGATTCTAGAGTTTCTTCTGCAATAGAACAAGTGCGTGAAGAGATGCGTAAAGAAATGGAACAAAAACTACAAGAGGAGCGAGCCCAAATGCAAGCACAGATGCAAGCTGAAATTCGTGCTCAAATGACTGCCTTCATGGCCACATTCCAACAGGTATCTTTTGCACTTGTCTTTTTCTTTTCAATGTTAAAAAACTTAGTGTTATGTTTCTTTTCAGCAGGGAAATGTACCTCTGATGAACAATGCTTCAAGTGGAGAAGCTCAATAATTTTGTGAGTAATTAAGAGTTTTAATGATTGATTATTCAACTAACACAAATAATACATCTTAAGTTTTCCTTTTAAACTTTTGACATTAATTTATTTATGGCATACATAGTCTTTTAAACATTATACTTTACTGAAATTGGAATGTGGTCTTAATTTGTTACACAGGTAATTGCTTTGATGGAGAAAGTCTTGACATTTACAAAACAAAACGAAGTGTCTAGATTGAATGCCAGTGCCTCTCCCTTGAATTACAAAGATTCAAGCAATTGCCAATACTAACTTCTTGTTGTTTAGTAATATTGTAATGCTATTTTGAATAGTGGAGTATATGAGTGAGTTTAAAAAATTATTCATACTTGTTTGATGGACCTCTGCAGTAATATATACATCAAACTTATTAGCTTTTTCTTGGCTTATGTATTTTAAAATATTAGATTAAGTCGTTGTTCTTTTTTAGCTTATATATTTTAAAATGTTAGATTTTGTAAAATGATGTATGTTATTAGAGATTTAGAAGATTTATTTTTCACCATTTATAATATTATAAAATCTATTTTAGTAAACAGGTTTAAAGAAAATAATTAAAACAAATATTAAAAATTTGAAAAAAAAAAACCTCTTTAGCGGCGACTAAAGTCGTCGCTAATAATATATCAAATATTGATAAAAGCATATATTTAGCGGCAACTAACGTCGTCGCTAAAGATATATTTAGTGGCGACATAAAATATTGACGCTAAAAGAAAAATTTTAGCGGCAAAAGAATGATTCATTGCAAAAATAGACATTTAGTGTCACCAAAATATTTCACCACTAAAAGTATATATTTCGCGACGACAATACTCGCTACTAATTCCTCTAAATACCCATTAAAAGGAATTTCGGTGACTAATAATTTTGCTGCTAAAACAACATTTAGCGTCAAGATACATGTCGTCGCTAAAGATCCCCACCAAATAAAAGAGTTTTTGCGGCGAAAAGGTCGTCGCTAAATCTTTTAAACTAAAAGGTCGTCGCTAAAAGTATACATTTAGTGACCACAACTATTGGCAAAAAGTCGTCACTAAAAGTTTTTAGTGTCAAAAGATATTTGTTGCCGCTAAAACTATATATTTAGTGACGACTTTTTTCGCCTCTAAAAATATTTTTTGTCGTCACAAAAAGTTTTTTTAGCGACAACAATTTCTTGGCCACTAAATTTCTTTAGCAACAGCTGTAATTGCGGCGACTTAGCGACGACTACATTGTCGTCGCTAAAAATATTTAGCGACGACTTTTGTCGCCGCAAATTCCATATTTTTTTGTAGTGAAACCTGACCCGTGCCTCTTGATTGTATGATTCATTCTTGTAGCATCCGATCCTCCATAAATGATTAATATAAGTTAGTTTTAAAAAAAGTCCCCTAAATAAAAAGATTTAAGGCTAGATAAAATTAAAAGAAAATTTTAAATAATGAAAAATGAGGATACAAGACTTAAGATGCTCAAAAACTAGAGTCGAAATAGTTAAATAAAATCCAACGAAAACTAGTGACATTTTTGTAATTTTGGGCACTTTTTAGAAAACTCAAAGGAGGGATATTTAAATAAAAAAAATTGAGTTTCTTGGGGTTTTCAAAGGCCCTAAAAATGATAGGAACCCCCAAAATGGTTTAAACCTATTTGGTTTATGTTTTAGAGCGTCAGTTAATTCAAACTTTAACTAGTTCATTTGGGATGGTTTTAAATCTAAGTTGGATGAAACTACGACATTTTATGAATTAGAGGACCTAAATTTTATGATGGAAAAGATAGTTTTAAAAAAAGAGTTGAAATGAGCCTAAATAGAGCAAACAAGCACGTAGGGGCAAAATAGTCATTTTAAAAAATTGTAAAAGAGGCTACTTAAGTAAGATTACATCTCATCATCTTCTCCAAGCTTCCATTTTTAGAATTTTAGAGAGCTATGGCGTCACATTAAGGGGAGGGAGAGAGAAGAACTTTACGCTTCCGTTAGGTAAGTAAATGGCCCCGTTTCATCCCGCGCCAATTAGGAAAGTTGTTCCTCTATCTAAGAGCTCTCTAATGGTAGTTTTTTTTTCTTAAAATCTTATTTTTTAAAAAAAGCTTGAAGATTTAGGTCTGACCCAAGCCAAAAAGGAACTCTTTTCAAGAGACCAACTAGTGGAAAATAATCTACGCAAAGAGAGCTTCGTTTTAAGGTAAGACTTTACTTGAAACACTTGCAAAATCTTGTATTTCCAAGCCATTAAAGCTTCAGTCTAGAGAGAGAAAGTAAGGAGGAGAGTTTTTATTCATGTGTTCTTAATGGAACCAAGGGTTATGGAGTGTGAGGATTAACAATATACAACTAGAATTGAAAAGGAAGTTTTAGAATGCAAGTTATAGAAATTAGGGATTTGGTTGCACCTTGGCAAATATAAAGCTTCCTAATGATTATTTCAGTTGTCTAAGAGTATGAATGAGTTCTCAAGACACTTAGGAAGCCTCACATATGCCATTTCCCTAAAAGGAATGAAGCAAACTTCATGGGTACACAAGATAGGGATGTCTCAGCTAAAATAGAACCATGTACCTAGGGAGTGTTTTAAATTATTCTAAGCCTACAATGGGACTAGATATGATAGAGGAACATCAAAGGAACCCTTGGAAAAAATTTAGAAGCCTTGATTTGTGAGATGAAGGTATAGGCTCCATAATGAGACATAAAGAAGCAACTTATAGCTAGGCTCCTTAAAATGAATTTATGACGACTCGAAGGAGTCTAAATAGAGTTAAGGGACTTAGATTAAAGGAGAAAGAGCCAAGATCATGAATTCCAATAGTTGCTTCATTATGCCTTGTATGGAGACATATTTGATCCATATGAGAAAATAGCATAGCATAGAGTTGTGAGAAGCTTAAGCTTGTTCTTATGAATGATTCATGTCTCATTTAATGTGTTTAGTCAAGAGAATCAAGTGCCACTTAATTCTATGTGCTTGGCAAAAAAGGATAAGACAAGTTCAATGGAAAAGTGTGATGTTCTTGTTCCAAGGTAGCTTTCTAACCTTTCTCTCATGCATGGCTTGGATGTTTACTTGTCTTTAAGTGCTTGTGTATATGTTTGAACCATGAGAAATATTTCTAGCTATTTCTTACATGCTATGGTACCATTATACTTCTTGAAATGTGTTTATGTATGTAATATAGCTTGAATGGGTTTGGTTGTGCCAAAAGCCCCTTAGCAAGGGTAAGGATAAGCCAAAAGTCCCTAAATATGAATGAGACAAAGCCAATAGTCTCAAAAAGAGTAAGGCTAAGTCAAAAGTTTCTTAAAAGTAGGTGAGACAAATCCAAAAGTCCTAAAAAAATTCGATGAGGCTAGACCAATGCTCTTAAAAGCCTATGTTTGATGTGTATAAGCTCATATGACAAAGAAAATATTTTATATATGTTCATGAGAAGCTTGTATGACATGCATGCATTCTTTGACATGTTTTAGTATCCATTATGAATGTTTGAAAGGGTAAAGAACTATTGGCATTCTTTAAATCTCACTCTTCCCCTTTATATGCCTAATTATGTCTAAATGAGCCAAGTTGACTAAAGAATGAAGGCCAAAGGTCTTAAAGCATGGCACTTTGACAAAGAAGTAGAGAAATAGACCTTTTAATAGCATATTGATGTCAAGAATTATATCCATGTGATGCATATGAGATGTAACCATTAAAACAAGTTTAAATGTATACAATTATGATGTATGTATCAATCTTGAAGCTAAATGAATGTATATGTTGGAGATTGACATCCTTGTTCCCTTATATGCATGTGTATAAATGTGAGTGGCATGGTGAGATTTAGCTCCATAGTGATTTGGATCATTTGACATGCTTTTATATATTGTTATTATGCTTTTGGATGTACTCAAGTAGTTATGGAATGAGAAGAAAGCTTTTTTGGTGCCTTGAGATACCAAATTAGACTTCAAAAGTGACCATAACGTGTGCTAAACCAAATTCTAACCAAATGAATGATTTTTTTCATAAAATTTATCCAGAAAGTAGGTATCATCTAGAGCTTTTCATAGAGCTAAAGATCACTCAATTTTAATTCTAGAGAATTTATTATGATTTTTTAAAGTTGGCCAAATTATGCAGAAATGATATGTGCATTGTTCATATGGTTAGTTTAGGTTTTTATGTCACACATGGGGCCAATAAAATCCAATGCTCACAAAATTTTATAGACACAAACTAGATAGTATAAGCTTTTCATAGCCACTAAGATCACCTCATTTAGAAATCTATAGAAAGAGAAATGAATTTTTAAACTTGTATACAAGTACTAGTAATGTACTCTAACCTAAGTTACTATTCTATCAATTTCTGTGAGTTAAACGCCATGGCATTGGTCTAAAATTATTTTTAATCACTAGTAGAAACCCACACATTTCTAGGATAGTGTGGTTTTCTTAATTTTAATTTTTTTAAAATTAGTTATGAATTTTCAAAGTTCATATCAGAAATTTGGCATGCCAACCCGAGAGCAAAACTTGATTTTTCTAATATATGGCTTCAAACCCGAGATATATGTGATGAATTGTGATATTTATAACTTGATTGGATATGTTATGGATAGGAAATGATATTAAAGAGTTCATATGGTCCCTAAAGCTATGAATCATGTATGTGGCCTCCCAATTATGCAATTTTCCATGTATAAAAGTGTATGTTTTCTTACAAATATCTTCCAATATACATGGAATATGTTGAGATAGCTTATAGGACAATTTTTTGAGAGCTAAGAGGTTAAGGGATTACAACTCTCCTCTCCTCTTGCCATGTGAACTACTTCTCCTCTCTAATCAAACACGTATGCTTGTGGCTTCATCTGTTGCTTACTCTTCTAATCCCCATGGCTCCACCTTAGCCTTCTTATGTGTTTTCCTATGTGTAGTTGCTATATGCATATGGGTGAGTGAATGAAAAATACCATGCATGAGTGAATGGTCTACTGACATGTGTGTACTATGACTGTGGGTGAGACAGAGCCCGTGAGTGAAGAAGTGAAGCTGCTCTCGTGTGTCTCGTGTTTGAAATTGTGATAAGGTGAGAAACATGTTTATGTAATGTGCAGAATGAGAGTTGTGCCTTAAGTATATTGCTACATGGAGTTGCTGTGTGTAATATGTTACTTCCTTCAAACCCAAGTATATTTATGTGAGCTTGAACCAGACCATACATGTAAGTGCAAGGATGTGAAAGCCTGTAAGGATGTGAGTGTTTGTTACTACATGTTTAATGTGTGTTGACTGCTCTCTCGCACGTCAGTCCATGCCTATATACGAGGATGGATGAATGGGTGAATAATGAATATTGTGCATGACCCATGCATGTGCGTTAATGTGAGGAAGTGGTGCTACATTCATATGAATCAATGCATGAAAGAAGTATATGGCATTGTGAGTGTGTTATTAGTGGACTAGAAGTGAGCTAGTGGAATTTGGTGTATTGTGTGCATTGAAAAGCTTGTGCATGGTGTGTATGTGCATGGAAAGACAATGGGAAGAGAGGTTGGTTCTGCACCTTAATTGCTTTAAGTGCCTATGCCATTCATCTCATTTTTTTTTCATTTTATATTTGTGACGACCCTAACTTCTAATCTCAGTAATTATAGTTAAATACATAATTAATGAATAATGATTTAGGTTTGGAGTCGTTACGATTAATTACATTAAGAAAATATAGAGAAATTTGAACATTTATGTTATTAGTGTCATCCAATAAACAACCATAAATAGGAAAATGTATAAGAGGGTTTGTGATTCATAAATCCATTAATTTCAAAACACAAAAACCTCATACAAATGTTCCTATATCATTCCCTAGCATTAGCATTAAAGGAATTAAGGTTTCTAGGTCAAAGGTGGGAGTTTGGGGACCTGCGCCGCGACCTAGAACCTTTCCATCGCGGCTAAGTTAGGTCCTAAAAGCTCAAAAACTAAATTTTTAACCTTGCGCTGCGGCCCAGACCTTTTATGCCATGGCTAAGTTGCTCTCGAGAATCACTGGGTAACTTACTCGAATCTATCGCTATGGTGAGTTAGATCTGTATAAAGTCCCACATCGGCTGGAAGGGGCCTATGACTAGCCCATATAAGTGGGAGCGAAGCACTCCCCACCAACGACGTGTTTTCCCACTGAACGGGGAAGGCTGGGTTGAAGACCCTCGAACCCAGAAGGTAAGGAAGAACAAAACCCCTTGGGCCAGCGTGCCGCTCAGGGACAATATCGTTAAAGGCTCTGTATGTATTAGTATCAGAGCAATCCTGGCCCATGTGCGACCCGATGACAGGTCGGCCCCAAGGAGGGTGGATTGTAAAGTCTCACATCGGCTGGAAGGGGCCTGTGACTATCCCATATAAGTGGGAGCGAAGCTCTCCCCACCAACGACACATTTTCCTACTGAACGGGGAAGGCTGGGTCGAAGACCCTCGAACCCGGAAGGCAAGAGAGAACAAAACCCCTTGGGCCAGCGTGCCGCTTGGGGACAATATCGTTAGAGGCTTTGTATGTGTTGGTATCAGAGCAATCCTGGCCTATGTGCGACCCGAGGACGGGTCGGCCCTAAGGGGGTAGATTGTAAAGTCCCACATCGGTTGGAAGGGGCCTGTGACTAGCCCATATAAGGAGGAGCAAAGCTCTCCCCACCAACGACGCATTTTCCCACTGAACGAGGAAGGTTGGGTCGAAGACCCTCGAACCCAGAAGGCAGGGAAGAACAAAACCGCATGGGCCAGCGTGCCGCTTGGGGACAATATCGTTGGAGGCTTTGTATGTGTTGGTATCTGAGCAATCCTGGCCCATGTACGACCCGAGGATGGGTCAGCCCCAAGGGGGGTGGATTGTAAAGTCCCACATCGGCTGGAAGGGGCCTGTGACTAACCCATACAAGTGGGAGCGAAGCTCTCCCCACCAACGATGCGTTTTCCCACTGAATGGGGAAGGCTGGGTCGAAGACCCTCGAACCCAGAAGGCAGGGAAGAACAAAACCCCTTGGGCCAGCGTGCCACTCGGGGACAATATCATTGTAGGCTCTATTTGTGTTGGTATCAGAGCAATCCTGGCCCATGTACAACCCGAGGACGGGTCGGCCCCAAGAGGGGTAGATTGTAAAGTCCCTCATCGGCTGGAAGGGGCCTGTGACTATCCCATATAAGTGGGAGCGAAGCTCTCCCCACCAACGACGCGTTTTCCCACTGAACGGGGAAGGCTAGGTCGAAGACCCTCGAACCCGAAAGGCAGGGAAGAACAAAACCCCTTGGGCCAGTGTGCCGCTCGGGGTCACATACAGAGCCTCTAACGATATTGTCCCCGAGCGACACACTGGCCTAAGGGGTTTTGTTCTTCCCTGCCTTTCGGGTTCGAGGGTTTTTGACCCAGCCTTCCCCGTTCAATGGGAAAATGCGTTGTTGGTGGGGAGAGCTTTGCTCCCATTTATATGGGCTAGTCACAGGCCCCTTCCAGCCGATGTGGGACTTTACAATCCACCCCCCTTAGGGCCAACCTGTCCTCAGGTCGCACATGGGCCAGGATTGCTCTGATACCAACACATACAGAGCCTCCAATGATATTGTCCCCGAGCGGCACGCTGGCCCAAGGGGTTTTGTTCTTCGCTGCCTTCCGGGTTCGAGGGTCTTCGACCTAGCCTTCCCCGTTCAGTGGAAAAATGCGTCGTTGGTGGGGAGAGCTTCGATCCCACTTATATGGGCTAGTCACAGGCCCCTTCCAGCCAATGTGGGACTTTACAATCTGCGCCGCGTTCAACCTATGTGGTGCCGCAGCGAGTTTTGCTACTGTACCCTCTTTAATTAATTTCCTCGACTTGCGCCGCGGCAGGACGTATTGCGCCATGGTGAGGTTTCATTCTGTCACCCTCCTAGGCATTTTTTTCACTCTACGCCACAGCTAGATTTCTCAAGCCGCGGCGTCCCTCGCCACTGTCACTCTTCAGGCTGCGTCGAGGCCTTCCTAGCCATAGCGTGACTCCCTCTTGTAGATATATCCTCTACATCTCGTCCCCTACACTCTAGTTCTCTTCTTAGGGACACTCTAAGACCCCTTCCCCTCATTTTATATGGCTCTAATGGTATTTATCTACCTTATTTACCCAGCCATTCTACCATTATTTACTCAACACTCAAATACTAATTCTCACTCACCCAACCACCACATGTCAGCCTTTCCATGGGTTAATGATAGCAAGGATTTATATACTATCAACAATTAACATCTCATACACATTTTGCTAGAGGTTTCATGCGTCAATGATTGATATCAATTTCTAATACATCACATGATTAGGTTTCCAACAGTATACCATACCATAAGTTCAGAGAAATTCATACATCAGATACTATAGCTTCATACAACTTAAACCAAGCCATATTAAGACTTAACTTCTTAACGAATACATTCCAATTAATCAAAATATAGACTCCTACACTTGGAAATATGAATACAAGATGATGCTATATAATAAGGATTATAAAATTTGCATCTATACTAACTAAATCAATCTAAGTGTAGCCTTCTCCCCACATGTTGGAGCTCATAGATTTTCATCCACTTGCTTCCCCTTATCCTTACCCAAAGAACCTTCACCTGAAATATTAATCCCATAAAATGGGGTGAGATATGAATCTCAATAACCAAGGCAATTCTATCATATAATCCAGTTTAATTAGCATATATGCATAAATCAAAATCAACATCAAAATCATATCAATCACATCAGTAAATAAAACAATTAGGCTATCATGATTACTATCCCGTACTAGCAATCATATTATCACATGTTAAAGGCCATTAACACTGGGAGAGGCCTATCCACGGCACCTACTCCCCATTGAGCACAACTAGGGCTTAGTGCATCTGGGGTTTGATCATAACCCGATGCTCGATCGAAGCACATGCACGAGTGGCAGCCGCACCACAGCTCCACCATAGACTCACAAGGTTCAATCATAATACAATAGATAGCCAACCAATTCATTCAGCATTTCAAATCATTTATATACAGCAAATATGAAATTAAAATAGATACATGCATGGAATTAATATAAACCCCGATTACCTCACTTGTAGACAACTTGCAACAGCCACCAATGGTACAAAAATTCCTATAACTATAGCATCAGAAAATTACCACTCTAATTCATCATTAACAATAGCAACAAGTACCTAAGGAATTTAAATGCTAATAACTACCTAAATAACATTACCCAACCACCACCAATCCCCAAATTCGGATTGAGTATATCCTCTACCAGAAACTTCAATATATCACCCAAATTCTTAAGCAAATTCGTACATAATTAACACCCATACTATAAATCAACTATGAGTGTCTTAAACCAGCAAAAAATACACTAGAATGGATAGTTTACACTTACCCAATGCCAGCCCCAACCTCAACCTACGAATTTCCTCTAGGAAAACACCAAACAACTCTATTTCAGAATTTGGGTATGGTGAAAATACTCCAAATGAAAAACTAATTAAACCAAATTAAAGAGAAAGATGAGGGGATTAAGTTGTATAACTATTACCTTGGCTGAATCTTGCTCTAGGTGTGAGAAAATGTGGGATTCTTACCCTAAACCCTAGCCTCCCTCTCAACCTCTGAATTTTGCTTCTTGAGTTTCAGCAAATGAGAAAGTGATTGAAGCATTAGGATTTTAGTTGGGTTTAAGTTGGGTCAAAGATGGGTCATGGGTTGCTCCAAGGTCCAACTCCAAATGGGCTTAAGATTTTAGCTTGTTGGGCCAGTTTTAAAGTGTTGAGCTGCAGAATTTCATTGGGCCAACTCTTATGCATTGGGTTGCTGAAGTTTAATTAGGTTTGGGCCAAGTTTGAAGAACTCAACAATTTGGGTCTACACAAGGGTTATTGGGCCACTTATAAGAGTCTATGCAAGGTGAATGTTCGGCCTCTATCACATTAAATTAGATTGGGCCAGCACTTAACTCATTGGGCCTCCATTAGCCTCTTATTATGATTTATTAATTTGGGCCTAGATGAGGTTTCTATCTTAATTAATTCTCAAATCCATATTAATAATTTATCTCTCTAAAATTTCTATTCACTAACTTGCCCAATTATCCTCTATTAATTATTCTTAATTACTCTAAATCCAGGATTAACACCTTAATTAATTTTGGGGTGTCATAATATTCTTAAAAATGCATTAAAAATTATGTCAATTATTCCCTCCTTGAAATTGCGTACTTGAAGCTCCATCTCTTCTCCAAATCAATTTCTTCCTCTAAGTTCTTTTTTCCCATTAAAATCTATAAAAAATAATAGAAAAATATTAAGTAAGAAAATTTACAAAATTAATTAAAAGAAATTTAAGCATTAAAATTTAATAATTCTGCAAATAAATTCCTAAAGTGCAAAAGTGGCTAATAAATTCAAATATCATATAATAAAACTCATTAAGTCATAGTTATTCATCAAAATGTCCAAATTAGGGAAAATAAAATATATAAAAATAGCCTTTATTGAGGCTCCATGCGTTACTATTCTAAGTCAACAATTAAGGTATCACATGATTATATTTTTAGATAATAAACTATATCTTAGGATCAACAAGGTTCTATATCAGATATATAAGTGCATACATCAAATTCCAAGTTGTAAAGAGTCTAACTCCCTATTAGTTATATCATTGTTTACCAAAACACAAAATGCTTATACTTGGCAACATGATTACATGATGATGGTGTTATACAAAAGAATAAAAAAAGATTAACATCTATCCTAGATTAGATTCATCCAAGTACAGAATTTCCTACACATGGTCTTAGCTCATAGATGTTCATCCACTTGCTTCCCTTTATCCTTACCTAAAGGACCTTCGCCTAAAATAGTTAGCCCACAAAATAGAGTGAGATGCACTTCTCAGTAACCAAAGGAAAATTCCATTCATATATTCCAATTTAATTAATATATATAAAATTAATCATATAAGTATTAGAAATAATAGTCATACCAGCAAATGAAACGATTGGGCTATCAGTGACTACTATCCCATATTAGTAATCACATTTCACGTGTTGAAAGCCATTAACACAAGAAGAGGCTTGCCCACAGCACCAACTCCCTAATAAGCATAACTTGGGCTCAGTGTATACAAAGGTCTGATCATAACTCGATGCTCGATTGAAGCACAATGCACAGGTGACAATCGCATCACAGCTCCACCATGGACTCTCAAGGTCTAAACACATAATTCAGATAGCCAACCATTCATTATGCATTCAAAATCATGCTCATGTAGTAGATATAAAATTAAAGTAGACATATGTATGGAATTTAATATTAACCCTGGTTACCTCACCTATAAGCAAATTCTTTAAGAGCTGATGGGCTCGTCGCGCAACCTTCAAAATAAAATTAGGTTGAACTAAATATGTAGCTAGTGGCATAACTTAGGTCATCTCCCTTGGAAATGGAGTTCAATGTTCAATTGGATTTTCTAACTGCTAAAAGACTCTAAAAATTTCTAAACTAAGTGGGGGGTTTTTGATTGAATTAAACTAAGTAAAATGAAATTGAAATAAAGTTTCTAAATTCTACCTAATTAGATGAATTATGGGTGAATGATGGTCTTGTGACTAGCTTTGGAATTGTCCCTTGGTATCCACTATCCTTATCCTAATCCAATTTTGATTAATTCTGGTCTAAGAGTCTCTAATTATGTCCACAGCAAATGTATTTTGAGTTACGACGCAAGAATCAAGAGATTAACAATCTAATGTTGAATTGAAACCTCAACCCCGCATTAAATCGTTAATTCTTGTCTTTAAGATCAATGAATACCCAATTTGATTGATTAAATGATTAATTAGCCTCTGAATCATCATTCAAAAATGTTTAATTAACCAACTAAACACCAAGGAGTCCTCAAATCAAATAATTAAACACTCAATCTCTCACATGCATTTCATCAAACACTTTGACTGTATACATGGATAATTGTAGGAAACTGAAAATTTCAATATTTAATCCAGCCAATTAATGAACAAAAAGGCTTCCTAATTAGTGTCTAACTAGCCACTAATTACAATTACACAAATTATCTATCAAATACAACTTAACCAAGATAATATATGAAAGAGAAAAAGTGCAGGAAAATAGAAATCTTTAGCCAAAAATTATGTGTTCATCCATGGATTCAAGCTTACACTAAGGGCCTTCCTCCTAGCTAGCCTCAAGGCGGATTAGAGCTTTATTAGAGAATGGATGGAGGTGAGAATGGAGGAGATGGCGTGGTGGATGGCTATTAGACGAAGGGGTGGAATGAAGGCGTGAATGGAATGGATTTGACGGAGTGTATCAAATGGAATGGACGATCAATAGACTCCCCCCTCTCGAAGGTGTGCTCAGCATGTTTTAAGAAGTCATGTGCCCTTCTCATGCTCACTTTCATGTGCTAACCTTGTGCTAATTACTCGTAGCAATCCCCGTATTTAGATGAAGCATGGATGGATAGATTAATGCATTATTCACGTGCTGAAGAACAAGATGATGTCTGAGTGTATTCTCTTCTTCTCTCCACACATGCTTTCCTCGTGATAATTATTTAATTATCCTAACATGTTGCTTTTTGCCCAGCTCAATCCACGTACCTTCCATGTGGCTTTTCTTCTTCCTCAACAAGTACCAGAACCCATAGCTTTGTACGTGTTTTTTCTCCTCATTCTTTATGAGTTTCATTTAAATCTCCCTCACGTGGTTCTCTTCATGCACTGTACTGTTCATGTGCTCTGTTCTATTAGCTTGATCTTCCTTCATTTCTTCACGTTCAGCTCGAGCCTTCTCTTCATACCACATGTTGCTTCCTCTGTTTCTACTTGTGTTTATAGCGTGGCTGTATGAAAGTTATATATGTGTTTCTCTTCTGTTCGCTTCTTCCCGTAGGATCTACATACTGCTTTCTAGCCTTTACTTCCTTTCATTTAATCCCTAATCCATGTGCTGCCTCTTTGCTCATTCAGCTTATAATTATCATGTCTTCTTCAGCTAACTCCCAGCTCTTTCTTCACATGTAAATCTCCAATTAATACGTTAGAACCTACATGAGTATGTCTCTTGCTTCATGCATCCTTCCATGTGGCTTTTCTTCCTCACGTTATTCTAGCCAGTCCACGTTATTCTTCCATATTGTTTCTTTTCTTCGGCCAGCTCCAAGTTCTGCCTCTGCATGTGTGTGTGTTTGTAGCCTAGACTTCTCTCCAGCTCATTCTTCCAGCTCAGCGTTTTCTTCCTTCTCAACCAAAAGCATATCCTTCCACGTAGCTACCTTTATATTATTTCCACGTTATTTAGCTCCATACCCACGTTTAAGTCTTGCTGGAACCTGTGGCTACTCCTGACGTGTTCTTTTGGTTTTCCACGTGTTCACTTCCCAGTTCTTGCTTCATTACTTGTGGCTTGCTTCCTTCTTCGTTGCTTCTTTCATTTCCACGTGAAAGTTTCTTCTTTCTCTCCTTTCTCTGCTTTTTACTTTCACACACACACTCTGCTTCTTCTTCTCCACATTATTTCTCAAGTTGCTGTCCTCATTCCCATATTCTGCCACGAGTTCCCATACTGGCTTCCCTCTCTTTAAAAACCAATAGCTCCTTGCTCTCCACGTAGCCTCGACGTTAGTTGCCCCTGCATGTGTACATTACGTGGCATGGGTGAGCTATGAGTGAATGGAAGAGGGACGTATGTGTGTATAATGTGAGAGGAATGAGCTGGACTGTATGTGCATAGAAAGGGATAATCGTGGAGTGGGTAATGTGTGTAATATGGCCGATAGCTCATATGTGTGCTTAAATCACAGCTCATTCATCTCATTCAATTTTTTTCTTCTTTTTTTTTTCTTCTTCAATTCAATTTTCTATTCAATCTCCAATTACCCATTAAAAATATGCACAATTAATAGGAAATATTTAATAGAAAAAATTCACAAAATTATTTAAAAAAATTTTAACATTAAAATTCAATAATTTTGCATATAAATTCCTAAAATGCAAAAGTAACTATTAAAATAAAATCTCATCTAATTAAAATCTAAAATTCATATTTAATCAATAAAAACTCTAAGTTAGGAGAAATAGAAGGTATAAAAATAACATTTATCAAGAGCCAACCACAATGCCACCTTAGCCTGTGGATACAAAACTAGACCATTACTATTCCTAATCACCATTTATAGTAGCAAATCCAATACTCAAAGAATTAAATTACAAATGACTGCTTAGAGAACACTTACATAGCCACTACAAGAACCAAATTCAAATTTGATTGTACGTATACTAGTAACCTTAGAACAACACTCCAAATTATGGGCAAATTCTCACAAAATGACCACTCATATCATAAAAGCTATAGAGGTCTTAAACCAATAGAAAATGCATCAAAATGAGAAGTTTATATTTACCTAATATGTAACAACTGGGAAAAAGAAAAGAAAAGGAAAAGAAAGAAAGTGAAAGCTGGAAAAATTCAAAATCTGGAAATTTTGCTAAGTCTTCTCGCAATAGCGAGAAAAGGCCTCGCTGTCGCGAGAATGTCTTCTTGCAATAGCGAATGAGGTTCTAGCTATAGCGAGTGCTGGCAGCAGTCCATACAGAAACCAGGGGGCAGCTCGCTGTAGCGTACGCCATAGCGAGAGTGAGGTCTGGAACTGACGCGAGTTCGCCATAGCGAATGGTATATCTCGCCATAGCGAAGGGAACTGATACGAGCTCGCCGTAGCGAAGGTTACACCTCGCCATAGCGAAGCCAGATAACACGAGCTCGCTATAGCGAAGGTTAATTTTCACCGTAGTGAGGGTCAGTCCGGAAGAGAGTAAATAGCGAGAATTAGACTTCATTAAACGCCCAAACTCATTTCTTCTCTCATATCTGCCTTAGACTTCGACCCAAGGAGAGAAAAGAGGCGTGGAGAGTGAGAGAGACCAAGAGAAGGAGGGAGAGCAAGGGAAAGGTAAGTACATTTCTCTCTTTTCTCCTTAGAATTCTGATCTCCTCCCTTTGCCCTCTTTTCCTACGGTTTTGTTTGTGAAAATGGATGGATTTTGGGCATGGGTCAGAAGAGGGAAAGTGAAAAACACCTTTGAATCTTTGTGTTTTCTTTGAAAATGTTGTTTCCACTACCATGGGAGCTTGAGAGAGAGAAAGGGTTAATGGCATTCTAGAGAGAGAGAGGGAACCTCTAAGTTCTGGTATGTTAGGAGAGTTTGATCTGAAGATCACATTATAAGAGTGTAATTGCATGCTTTTATGTGTCTAGGCTCAAGAGAAACACCTCTATCAAGGTGTGATTGTGAATCTAAGAAAGGAGAAGGGAAATTGAAAGGAAAAGCTAATGTTGACCTTGGCTGATAAGGTAGCTCTCTTTCCACTCTTTCTTGTTGCATTCTTGGTTGTAATAGTCATTGTATGTTATGTATATGCTTAATTTGTGGAATATGCCATATGCTATTGCTTTGATGCATTGATGCCAATATGCTTGTGTGATGAATTGTGAGAATTGCTCGGGTGAGGTAGCGCCGAAAGTCTCTTGAGATGGGTGAGGTGAAGCCGAAAGTCCCTTGAGATAGGTGAGACAAGGCCAAAAGTCTCAAACGAGTGAGGCCAAGTCAAAAGTCCTTAAACTCGGGTGAGGCCATCCAAAAGTCCCTAAACTCGGGTGAGGCTAGACCAAAAGTCCCTGGAGCCCATTTTTGGCATTGTTGTGATTTCCATAGCATGTACATCGTGTGTTGGTTGTTTGAGAATGGCTAAGTGCTTATTCATATACTTTGACTTGTCATATGCCTTGATTGTTTACTTGATTGAGTGCATGAGTTACTGAGATTCCCTGAATCTCACCCCTTCCCCTCTCAACTAAATATGCTAGGTGGAGCACAAGGAGAAGCAAGTGCACACCAAGGAGCCTAGAAGTATGCTTAGCTAGATATTAGCTTGTTTTGGGTATTTTGATGTAAAGTGGTGTCACATTGTATATGCACCCACTATTTTTTAGATGTAAAGGTTGTAACATGTGTATATATATGAAAAGATGATGTATGAACTATGTTTATAGCCAAAGTAATGGAAATGAGGGTTTTACCCCTTTTGATGAATGAATGAAGTAGTGTATATTTGGCCGTAGCATAGCGAGATTGGAATGTATGTTGATTTGGACCACATGGACTTGTTATATAGACTATTGTTATGCTTTTAAACTTATCCATGAGTGGCTAGAATGTGTGAGAGGCCATTTGGACCCATTTTGGACCTCTTGGGTGCCAAAACCGGTAAATTTGTGAGCTCCGTCAAAGTTTGATCGGATGAACTCCTCTTGCCATGAAATTTGGCGTGCCTCTAGAGTTTGTAGAGAGCTTCTTGAGAAGCTAAAGTGGGTAATATTCTGAGGTCAAGAGAATATTTGGTGAATTTTTGAAATTGGGAAGAATCCATGGTTTGGTCATGTACTGTTCCTATAGGTCAGAAATGAAATCCATGTCATAGATAGACCAAACGGTGGCCAACTGTCATGAAATTTTATAAACATAAACTAGAAAACCAAAGTGACTTGTACCAATTGGAATCACCTAAATCGAAGGTCTGTAGAGAGAGATTGAACTGACTGAAGTTCTGTATCAGCATTAGGGAGCTCTTCTGACCCCCATTACTGTTCCATCAGTTTTTGGAGTGTGGGGGCTACTAAACTGATCTGGACTTATTTTTCTCCTCTAGTAGACATCTGTAGCTTTCCAAATTGGTATAGTGTTCCTAGATTGGATATTTGTGGATTTAATTATGAATTTCCGAAGTTCATGACAGTAACTTGGGCCAGAAACAGTGATAGTCAGACATCCTTCCCATTTTCGATGTCAAACATGGTCCAAAGCTGTGATTACGATTGGAAATTATTTTTAGTGTAAATTTGACACTGATATCTTTCTAGAAAGCTAAAGTTAGCTAGATTCCCATTTTTCTACAATTAGTTATGATTTTCCAAAATTAGAGCAAAAATATGACTTTTGGGCACAAGTGAGAAAAATGCATTTTTTTGGTTTTTGGCTCCATACCCGTGGCTTATGGTTTGTTTTATGCTATGTATAAGTTGTATAAGTGGAGTTTGAGTTAAAAATATAAATGATGGGTTCACAGGACCCATGAGGCAGAAGTTGAGTGTATGAAACCCCGTTTCCTAACATAAAAATGCCACGAACTAGTGTTGTTTCTTTGGAAATCATATGGAACCAAGCCCGGTGAGAGGCTAGGTAGCGGTAGTAGATTAAGGTGTTACATAATATCTCTCCTAACCTCAACCTTTAAAAATCCTCTAAGTAAACACCAAATAACCCATATCAGATTTGAGGTGTGGATGAAAATGCTCAAAATGACAAACCAATCAGGTCAAATTGAAGAGAAAGAAGAGAGGGTTAAGTTATATAACAATTATCTTGGCTAATTTTGACTCTATAAATGGGAAATAGGGCCAATAAGATGAGAAAAAACCTAGCTTCCGAGGGACCTCCAAAATTTTCTTGTGCCTCTTATGTATTCTGTATAATGGAATAAGGGAAAGGGTTTTTAGGGTTTAAGTTGGGTCTTGGGCTGACCCAAAGGCCTAAATCCAAATGGGTTCAATTTTTTGATTTGTTAAGCTAACTATAAGGGTCCATTAACAATGGGTCTGCACATAATTAAATTTGGGCTCCTAAGAAATGGAATTAGGTTAATTACATGGCTTAAGTTTAATGCCCATCTCCTTTTCCACTTACTTAATTTTACTAATTATCCATATTAATTTCTAATTAATCATAATTATCTTTAATTGATTTCAGGGTGTTACATTCATCATACATGCACTCCATGAGATACATGCACAGGATTCCATTCAACATGAAGCACATTCTCACTCTCTAGCTGCCACCTAATCACACATGAAGCCACAGTCCTCCATTTTCCAAGTCACACAAATGGAATGCTACACGTGTCACATTGATTCATGCACTAGCACAAGTCCATCTTACTCCATCACATACACATAATCATGCGCATGACTTACATACTCTTCAAGATCACACACGTTGATAGGGGGTCTCGGGTGAGAGGGAGGGAGGTGAGAGGTAGCTCTCCACCTCATTCTTTTTATATTCTTAGTTGTATATATGTCATGGTGTGCTTGTGTGTGCTCTTGTAACTTGAGAACATGCCACTTGATGTCTTGAGATTGCATTGGTACAAATGTGTTGTCTTGTATCTCATTGATTGTGGAAATGGCTCATAAGGGTGAGGTGATGCCAAAAGTCCTTTAATGAAGGTGAGAGATGCCAAAAGTATCAAGGTATGGGTGAGACAAGGCCAAAAGTCTCTTGGATGGGTGAGGCCAAGTCAAAAGTCCCTAGGCTAAAGGTGAGGCAAATCCAAAAGTCTTAAAAATGAGGTGAGGCAAAACCAAAAGTCCCTAGAGCATATTCTTGAATTAAATGTGAATTGGTTGCATGGAATGGTGACTTTGCATACTCTATGGTTATTCTACTTTCTGTACTTATGCCTTTGATGTGTATATGTCATGAATGTGTGTGTGAATGGGCATGCGAGCTATAGAGATTCCATGAATCTCACTCCCTTCTCCTTCTTCATTTAAATATATCTAGGTGGTGTTCAAGAACCAAGAGATGCAAGCCAAGGGTCTTGAGAAGCTACACTTTGTCAATTATGTAGTTGTATTTGCAAATGAATGTCAAAGTGGACTTGCATATATTATTTTTGAGTTATAAATTATTGAACAAACGTAATATTATGTATGGACCATATGTGGCACAAAATCAATGCAAATGAGAGAATTTGACACTTGATGGCATGTATGTATTAGTGTATTCTTAGATGTAAAAAGTCCAAAATAAGATGTAAGAGGTTTGGGACCATTTGGGCAGTCCATATAAGTCACGTTCATGCTTTTAAACTTGTCCAAGAGGAGCCAAACACAAGAGGAAGACATTTAAACCAAGTTGGCGTCTTATAAGAGACAAAATTGACTATAATGGTGAGCCATAGCACAAACCATGTAACTGGGCTCTTCTTGGTCTAAAATTTGGCATGTATCTTGATCTTGTTAAGAGCTTTTTGGGAAGCTAAAGTAGGTAATATTTAGAGATCTGTGTAATTTTTATTGAATTTTTTAATTTGGCTGAAATTTCAGAATTTGTTATTGGTACTATTCATATAGTTCGAATTTTAACCTATATCATTCATAGGGTAAACGATGTCCAATTGCTGTGAAATTTTACAACCAAAAACTAGACCTTCCCAATGACCTGTGCCAACTAGAAGCACCTTATTTGGATGTCTAGAGAGGGAGATATGAATTTTTGAAGTTTCTATTTTGTTCCAGGTGCACAGCCAGACCCTCAATATTATTCCATCAAATTTTGTGGTTTGAATGCTCTTGGATTGATCTAGAACTATTTTTTCCCTCTAGCTAACATCTACACCTTTCCAAATTGGTATAGTTTACATGAAATTTGATTTTTTTGGAATTAATTGTGAATTTTCAAAGTTTACATTAGTAAGCTGTATTAGTAATTTTGGACAGTTTGACTTTTGTGCCTTTTGTAATATCTGATTCTTTGAAAATGAGAGAAAACATGAGAAATGTAACGTACGATTTCTTCGTAAACAAATAAAATTCACCAGATACAAAAGCAAGTCCCCCAAAATAACTTAGTTAAGGTCTCAAAAAATTTAGGAAGCATTCTAAACTCCTAAAAATGAGAATTCTAGGTTCAGACAAAAAGAAAAACGGAGCTAAAATGAAGAAATAAAATTTAACGAAAGACTTACAAAACATAACGGCATTTTTTTTGTAACACCATAATGTCTTAATCTCAATTAATCTCACTCTTGGCTCGATTCCATATGATTTCCAAAGAACAAGTATAAACCGTGGCATTTTCATGCTATAAAACAGGGTTCAGACGCTCATATTTTGCTCCGTGGGTCTCGTGAATCCATCATTCACATTCTCTAATCAAACTCCATTTATACGACTTATACATATCATAAAACAAGCCATAAACCACAGATAAGAAGTCAAAAACTAAGAAAGTGCAATTTCTCAAATGGGCCAAAAAGTCAGATTTTTGGCTCTAATTTTGGAAAATCATAACTAATTATAGAAAAATAAGAATCTAGCAAACCATAGCTTTTTGGAAATTTCTAGGTGTTAGCATCATGCTAAAAATAATTTCCAACCACAATCTCAGCGTTTGGACCATGTTTGACATCAAAAACGAGACAGAGGTTCAGCTATCCCTGACACTGGTGCAACTTGCTGTCATGAATTTCTAAAATTCATAAATAATTCCACAAAAATCCAATCTGGGAAAACCAAACCAATTTGGAAAGATACGGATGTTAACTAGAGGATAAAAATAAGTCTAAATCATTTCAGCAGCCCTTAGACCTCCAAAACGGATGGAATAGTAACAAAGGTGATGACTTCCCATATGCTAATATAGAACTTCAGAAAGTTAGTTCTCTCTCTACAGACCTCCAATTGAGGTGATTTTAGTTGTTATAGGCTACTATGGATGTCTAGTTTATTCCTATAAAATTTCATGATAATTGGACACCATTTGGTCCATGAATGACACAGATTCATTTTCAGACCTATGGTAATAGTGCATTGACCAAACCATTAAAATTCCCAAACTTTAACAATTCGCCAAATATTTCCTAGACCTCTAAATATTACCTACTTTAGCTTCCCAAGAAGCTCTCTACAAACTCTAGAGACATGCTAAATTTCATATTAAGAAGAGCTCATTTGGTCATACTTTGATGTAGCTCACAAATTTGGCGATTTTGACACCCATAACGGTTCAAAGTGGGTCTAAATGGCCTCCCACATGTTCTCGCACCTCATGGACAAGTTTTAAAGTATGAACATAGTATATATGAAATGTTTAAGTGGTCCAAATTATCATACATTTCAAACTCACTATGCTACGGGCAAAAATGCATTATTGCATACAATACACAAAAGGGGCAAATCCCATATTTTTATTACTTTGGCTCTCTACATAGTTTATATATCATTTTTCCATACATTTACACTTGCTTTAACATTTACATCTCAAAAATAGTAGGTGCATACTGATTTTGGCACCTCTTTACTTCAAAAGAGTCAAAATAAACTAACAACTATCTAAACATGCTCCTAGGCTCCTTGGTGTGCACTTGAATCTCCTTGAGCTCCACCTAACATGTTAAGATGGGAGAAGGAAAGGGGTGAGATTCATGGAATCTTAATAGCTCATGCACTCATTCAAGGAATCAATCAAGGTATATAAACAAGTCAAAGCATGCAAATAAGCATCTAACCATTCACAATCATACAATATATGATTTACAAGCCATGAAAACTATATCAATGCCAAGAATGAGCTCTAGGAATTTTTGGTCTAGTCTCACCCGATTTTAGGGACTTTTGGATTGCCTCACCCTTGGTTTAGGGACTTTTGACTTGGCCTCACTCAGTTATGAGACTTTTGGCCTTGCTTCACCCATCCTCAGGGACTTTCGGCTCTACCTCACCCATCTCAAGGGACTTTTGGCACTACCTCGCCCGAGCAATTTTCACAATCCAATACATAAGCATATTAGTACCAATGCATCAAGGTAATAACATATGGCATGTCTCACATAATAAGCATATACACAAGCATACAATGACTATTACATCCAAGAATGCAACAAGAAAGAGTGGAGAGCTACCATATGAGCCAACACAAGCCTTTCCTTTCAATTTCTCTTCTCCCTTTTTGGTTTCACAATCACACCTTGATGGAGGTGCTTCTCTTGAGCCTAGACACAACAAAAAGCATAGAATTACTCTCTCATAACTCAACAACTATTAGGGGTTCTTCAGAGCAAACCCTTTCAACATATAAGAACCTAGGGGTCTTTCTCTCTCTAGAATTTCACCAACTCTTCTTCTCTCTCAAGCTCTCAAGTTAGTAGAACTAACATACTCAAGGAAAGCAAAGAAGTTCAAGAGTGGTTTTCCACTTTCCCTCTTCTGACCCATGCCTAAAACCCAACTAATTTAATAACCAAAACCATAGAAAATGAGGGCAAAGAGAGAAGAACAAGATTCTAAGAAGAAAAGAGAGGGAAATCTCAAGCTTGCTTACCTTTTCTTTGTTCTTCCTTCCTTCTCTTGGTCTCTCTCTCTCTCCATGCCCCTTTTCTCTCATTTGGTCGAAGCTTAGGTCAGTTAAAAGAGAAAGAATGAATTAGGACGTTTTAAGAAGTTAAATTCTCCTTTTTTATGCTTTTCCGGACTAACCCTCACTATAGTGAAAATTAACCTTTGCTACGGCGAGCATGTACCAGTCCAGAGCCTTGTTTTCGCTATGGCATGCGCTATGGCGAGTAGCTCCCTGGTTTTTGTATGGGATGCCCGCACTCGCTATAGCTAGAAGCATTCTCGCTATAGAGAACAGGTACATTCGCTATAGCTAGACCATTTCTCGTTATAGCGAACAGGTACTCTCGCTATAGCGAATAGCTAGGCCATTTCTCACTATAGCTAGCTGACTTAGAAAAATTTCATGATTTCAAAAACTTTTAGTTTTCTTCTTTCTTGTTCTTTTCTTTTTCTGGTTGTTACATTTCTACCCCTCTTCTCTCTTTTCCCTCTCTTTCTATGGTTTTGGTTGTTAAATTAGTTGGGTTTTGGGCATGGTTCAGAAGAGGGAAAGTGGAAAACCACTCTTGAACTTCTTTGCTTTCCTTGAGTTTGTTGGTTCTACTAACTTGAGAGCTTGAGAAAGAAGAAGAGTTGGTGAAATTCTAGAGAGAGAGAGAACCCCTAGGTTCTTTTATGTTGGAAGGTTTTGCTCTGAAGAACCCCTAATAGTTGTTGAGTTATGAGAGAGTAATTCCATGCTCTTTGTTGTGTCTAGGCTCAAGAGAAGCACCTCCATCAAGGTGTGATTGTGAAACCAAGAAGGGAGAAGAGAAATTGAAAGGGAAAGCTTGTGTTGGCTCATAAGGTAGCTCTCCACTCTTTCTTGTTGCATTCTTGGATGTAATAGTCATTGTATGCTTGTGTATATGCTTATTGTGTGAGACATGCCATAAGTTATTGCCTTGATGCATTGGTACCAATATGCTTATGTGTTGGATTGTGAAAATTGCTCGGGTGAGGTAGTGCCAAAAGTCCCTTGAGATGGGTGAGGTAGAGCCGAAAGTCCCTGAAGATGGGTGAGGCAAGGCCAAAAGTTTCATAATTAAGTGAGGCCAAGTCAAAAGTCTCTAAACTAAGGGTAAGGCCATCCAAAAGTCCCTAAAATCGGGTGAGGCTAGACCAAAAGTCCCTAGAGCTCATTCTTGGCATTGGTATGGTTTTCATGGCATGTAAATCATGTATTGTATGATTGTGAATGGTTAGATGCTTATTTGCATACTTTGACTTGTTTATATGCCTTGATTGCTTCTTTGAATGAGTGCATGAGTTATTGAGATTCCATGCATCTCACCCCCTTCCCTCTCCCATCTTAACATGTTAGGTGGAGTTCAAGGAGATTCAAGTGCACACCAAGGAGCCTAGGAGCATGTTTAGATAGTTGTTAGTTTATTTTGACTCTTTTGATGTAAAGAGTTGCCAAAATCAGTATGAACCTACTATTTTTGAGATATAAATGTTGAAGCAAGTGTAAATGTATGGAAAAATTATTTATAAACTATGTAGAGACCCAAAGTAATGAAAATGTGGGATTTGCCCCTTTTGTGAATTGTATGCAATAATGAATTTTTGCCCGTAGCAAAGTGAGTTTAAAATGTATGATGATTTGGACCACTTGGACATGTCATATATACTATGTTCATGCTTTAAAACTTGTCCATGAGGTGCGAGAACATATGGGAGACCATTTGGACCCACTTTGAACCGTTATGGGTGTCAAAATCGCTAAATTTGTGAGCTACATCAAAGTATAACCAAATGAGCTCTTCTTAATATGAAATTTAGTATGTCTCTAGAGTTTGTAGATAGCTTCTTGGGAAGCTAAAGTGGGTAATATTTAGAGGTCTAGGGAATATTTGGCGAATTGTTGAAGTTTGGGAATTTTAATGGTTTGGTCAATGCACTATTACCATAGGTCCGAAAATGAATCTGTGTCATTCATGAACCAAATGGTGTCCAATTTTCATGAAATTTTATAGGCATAAACTAGACATCCATAATGGCCTATACCAACTAGAATCACCTCAATTGGAGGTCTATAGAGAGAGAACTAACTTTTTGAAATTTTATATCAGCATCAGGGAAGCCATCCGACCTTTGTTACTGTTCCATCTGGTTGTTACATTTGTAATTTTGAAAAAATTTTGGAATTCACATAGGAGGGCTTTTTAAATGAAAGTTTTGATTTTTCTAGGGTTCTCAAGGGCACTAAAAACCATGGGAAGCCCTAGGATAGCTAAAACCTCTCCGATGGATGTTTTCCAATGTCAGTACACCCGAACTTTGATTGATTTGTTCGGGAAGGTTTTAGCTCTAATTTGAGTGATTCCAAAGGTATTGTACTAAATTAGGAACCTAAATTTCATAATGGAAAAGATGGTTCTCAAAAAGGAGCTAAAACAAATTAGAAACAAAAATGCCAATAACGAAGGGCAAAATGAGAATGTTTGAAAAATCTTCCTTCCTTCACCTATATATAAGTGGTGGCCCACCTCCTCATTCATCTAGCCCATTATGAAATTTTTGGTGAATTTTTTTAAATTGGCTAAAATTTCAGAATTTGCTACTTGTACTATTCATATAGTTCAAATTTTAACCTCTACCATTCATAGGGTAAACGATGTCTAATTACTGTGAAATTTTATAAGCAGAAACTAGACCTTTCCAGTGACCTGTGCCAACTAGAAGCACCTTATTTGGATGTCTAGAGAGGGAGATATGAATTTTTGAAGTTTCTATTTTGTTCCAGGCACATAGCCAGACCCTCAACATTATTCCATTGATTTTGTGGTCTGAATGCTCTTGGATTGATCTAGAACTATTTTTCCTCTCTAGCTAACATCCACACCATTCCAAATTGGTACAGTTTGCATGAAATTGGATTTTTATGGAATTAATTATGAATTTTCAAAGTTTACATCAATAAGCTGTTTTAGTAATTCTGGACAGCTCGACCTTTATGCCTTTTGTAATATCCGGTTATCTAAAAACAAGAGAAAATATGAGAAACATAACATACGATTTTTCTGTAAACAAAAGAAATTCACCAGATACAAAAGCAAGTCCCCTAAAATGACTTAGTTAAGGTCCTAAAAAATTTGGAAAGTATTCTAGACTCCTAAAAATGAGAATTCGAAGCTCAGGTGGAAAGAAAAATGGAGCTAGAATAAAAAAATGAAATTTAACAAAAGATTTACGAAATATAACGGCATTTTCATTATTTTGAGCAAATTTTGGAATTCACATAGGAGGACTTTTTAAATGAAATTTTTTAGTTTTCTAGGGTTCTCAGCGGCACTGAAAATCTTGGGAAGCCCTAGGACAGGTAAAGCCTTTCCGGTGGATGTTTTCCAATATCAATGCACCCAAACTTTGACTAATCCGTTCGGAAGGTTTTAGCTCCAATTTGAGTGATTTTAAAGACATTTTACTAAATTAGGAACCTAAATTTCATAATGGAAAAGACAGTTCTCATAAAGGAGATAAAACGAATTAGAAACAAAAATACCAAAACAAAGGCCAAAATGAGAATTTTTGAAAAATCTTCCTTCCTCCACCTTTATATAAGTGGTGCCCTACCTCCTCATTCATGCAGCCCATTATGTTTCTACCATCGACTAGAAGAAAGCCTTAAAGGATGAGGTGCACCAAGAGGAGGATGAAGGAAGGAGAAAGACAAGGTAAAAGGTATGGATTTTTGGTAGTTTTTTATGCTCTTTCCTTTCCAAACCTCTTCTCCTCCATTCTCCTTTATTTCTTATAATTATTTTGAAGTATATGGATCCATTTTAAGGGAGAAATTAAGTGGAAAATCCTGATTTGAAGAGAGGAGGGCAAGGAAAATGAGAATCAAGCAAGAAAACAAGAAAAAATAAGGTAAATCTTGCATCCCATGGTAGCTACTCCTTCCCCCTCCTTCTCCCTATTTTGCCTCATGTATGTAGATGCAAGAGGGCTGAAATTTTAAGGAGAACCAAGGGTGAATTCTATGAATTTGAGGGAGGAGAGTAAGAATATGCAAAGAAATTCAAGAAAAGGCCATGGATTTTCAAGGTGGCAAATCTAGGGTTTCATGAGTTCTCTTGAACATATGATTTGATATAATTCTTCCTAGGCCTAAATGAATGTTTAAATGAGTTCCTAAGGTCCCTAGGAGTCTCCCTATATGCATTTTCCATGTAGAAAACAAAGCAAACTCCATGGAGGCCAAAAGGAGTCATAGGCTCAACCTAACATGGTTGAGACACTTAAGGAGAGTTTTAAATTTTTTCAAGCCTATTTTTGAGTCATATACGATGAATGAAAATAAGGGGAAACCTTGGGAAAAATTTAGGAGGTCTAGAGAATGAATTGATGTCTTAGGTTCCATAATATGACCTAAAAAAGTAACATGTAGTTAAACTTTTTGTTTCAATTGTGTGATGACTCCAAGAGACATAAAAGGAGTCAAAAATCATATATGAAAGGAAAGAATGGAGCCTAAAATTTATTTAATAGGTATTGCTTCATTAGGTGTATTCTTGGAACCATAAAGGGGTTATAGATCAAGTTAGTGTTTAAAAAAGATATTTAGCCATAGAATTTACTCCATAAACCTAATTGGCTTCCATGAATTGTGTTTAGGCCAAGAGAAATGATCTCCACCCTCTTGGGTGTGTAAGGTTAAGGAAGAGTATTCAAGACTTAAGAAAACAGTATGTAAATGCAAGTAAGGTAGTTCTCTCCACCTTTTCTCATGCATAGATGTGTGCTTACTTTGTCTTTGAATATGTGTATATATGTTTTGAGCTATGAAAAGTATTTTAGTATGAGCTTTTATTTCATGCTAGCATGATGATGTTTTATGTATTCTAATGATGTTTTATGTGCTTGTCTTGGTTTGCTTGAGTGTGGAGAAGCTAAGAACCCTCAAGCTATGGTGAAGATGAACATAGAACCCTTAAAGTTAGTTGAGACAAAGTAAAGAGTGTCCCAAAAGTGAGGTTGATTCCCAAGAGTAAGGTTGAATAAAAAACCTCTTAAAGAAATGGGTGAGGCAAGTCCAAAATCCACAAGTAAATGGGTGAGGCTAATCCACTTACTTGGCAAGCCTATGTATGCTATGTATGACTTGTTCAAATGCCAAAAATGTTTCTTGAATGCTCACATATGTTAACATCTCCATCCATACATTTTCAAGACTTGTATTGCATACTTTATGTGTGATTGAAAGGGAGATGAGCTATTGGGATTCTTTGAATCTCATTCCCTTCTCTCTAATGTTCTAATATACTAGATGAATCAAGAGAACAAGATAATGGGAGCCAGCACCTTGAAAGATAAGAGATTGACAACAAAGTGTATGAATCTTGCTTCTTTAAGGCCATATGAGTAGCAAGTGTTGTAAATTATTGTTGTATATGTCCTATGACATTATAAACATGTATAATTATGCTAATGTATCATGTACAAATGAGATTGAATGTTGTATGAATGGCATGGTGCAATTTGAGTATGGAATGGCTAGACTAGCTTTATGGAAATCATGTATAAATGAAAGTGGAATATCCAAATTGATATGCATGAGGTTTGGGACCATTTGGGCAGTTCATATAAGTCATATTCATACTTTTGAACTTAACCAAGAGGTGCCAAACATCAAGAGAAGTCATTTGAATATTTTGGTATCTTATGTAGAGCAAAAATTTACCACATTAGAAACCTATACCACTTTTTGTCCAAATGAGCTCTTCTTGATTTGAGATTTGGCATGCACCTAGAGCTTATTAAGAGTTTTGAAAGCTAAATTGCAAAATTATTGGAGGTTTATGGAATATTTGATGAATTTTCAAAGTTGGAAAAAATTCTGATTTTGGTTCATGGTACTGGTCACTTAGGTCCGAAAATGAATTCTATCACTTAGGGGGCAAATGATGTTCAATTGCCATAAAATATTATAAGGAGAAACTATACATTCCTAGTGACTTGTGCCAACTAGAAGAACCCCATTTGGATGTCTAGAGAAGGAGATATGAATTTTTAAAGTTTCTGCCCAGTATTAGGCATTTAGACTGACCTTAGGTACTATTTGATTGATTTTCGAGGTTTGGATGTGCCTTAAATGGTCTGACATACTTTTCTCCTTTATCTAACATCTGTAGGTTTCTAGATTGCTATCATTTACATGAATTGGAGTCTTTTTAAATTAATTGAACATTTTTGAAGTTTATAGCAGAAACCTATATCAGTACCAGTAGCCAGTCTAACCTCTGCATATTTTCGAATGTCAAACGTCTTCTGTATTATGTTTCATGGCCTAGACATATTTTTAGTATAATGTAGGCATGTGTAGCTTTCCAGAATTGTAAACAATGCATGATTTCAATATTTCTAAAATTAATTATGATTTTTCAAAATTTGTGATAGAAATGGGAAATTTCTAGCCGAGGCAACTATCATGAATTTCATGCATTCTCTTGCCTTGCATGAGTTTTAGGCAACTTTTGGTGATGGTAATGAATTGTATCCATGTAATTAAACATAAAAATGTAATACATGAGCTTACATGGTCCACGGGACACTGAATGAAAATTTTATACCTGACACAACGCTAAAAAATTCATTATTTTAATTGATTTTTCTTGCTCCTTCATGAAATGTATGATGTGAAGCATGAGATAAGCTATGAAATTATAGTGTTACACCTTTTCTATTGTCAAACATGATTCAGATGAGATTTTCATGGCTGAGAATTATTTTTATGTAAAGTTAACATCTAGAGCTTTCCAAAAAGCTATGGTTTGTTGATTTCGATTTTTCTAGATTTAGTTATAATTTTTCAAAGTTGCCTAAAAAATCTGCCACCATAGAACCCGGGCAAAACATGAGAATTTGTGATTTTTGGCTCTTGGTCTATGGTTCATGTGAAGTTTTAAGATGTTTAGGAATTTTATGAATGGAAAATAATTAGAGAATGTTGTTGGAAAGTTTTTAGGGTCCACGGATTGAAATTTGAATTTTCAACCCCGACGTAACACAATTAAACTCATTATTTTTAAGGGATTTTTTTGAAATTCTCTTGATAACATGCAAAATCCCCCTTGAATGAGTAAAATAATATTAGAAATAATATGGTGTGACATGGCTTAGTCATAAATAAAGGTTCGAGAAGATATTTTATCATTTTCCATAATTACACTTTTACCACTACACTTTGACTACCTCGTTTGAGCTCATTTTAAATCCTCTTTGAGAATCATATTTTTCATCATAAAATTTAGGTCCTCTAATTTATAAAATTCCTCTGGTTTCACCTAAATTGGATTTAAAACCTTACTGAATAGTCTGGTTAAAGTTTTGGTCAACCAATACTCAAAAATACATATCAGAAGAGTTTTGACCATTCTAGGGGTTCTTATAGTTTTCAAGGCCTTTAAGAATCCAAGAAAACTCAATTTTCTCATTTAAAAGTCCCTCATTTGAGTTTTCTAAAAGTTATCCAAAATTATAAAAATGCCATTGGCCTCTGCAGCTCTCCGTTTGGCCAGTTTAGCTTCAGTTCTGAGCTAACCTTATACTTTAATCCACATTTTAAGATGTTCTAATTAATATCCTAATCCCATTTAAACTTAATTTACCATGCTTAAAGGTGTTCTCATACTAGTTTATCAGGTTTAGTTCAATTTCTGAATTACCAATTATTAGATGTAACAAGGTGAAACCACACGAAATGGTAAAAACCAAGAAACATAGGCAAATACATGGCCCATGCTAATTAGCATAGCCTAGCTGTGTTCGTATGTCAGCCTCTGGCCAGTGGGCATGCTAAGCAACATGGCCTTAGCTTGTTATGCCTAAAAAAAACTTACCTTAAAGCCTAGAAACTATTGGAATATTATATTTCCATGTTTTGAAGTTTATGATGTGAGGGATGTGAAAAAACTTCCTTACCAATATATTCTCAAGAGGTGGACAAAAGAAGTAAGGAGTGGTGTTTTACATGATATCAGGGGAAATAAGGTTCAAGCAAATCCTACGTTAGAAAGCATGCAACAATATAGACTACTTTGTCCCATAATGATAAGATTAGTAACTAAAGTGTATGACTTTCCAAAAGCATTCTCATTGGTACGTAGAGGCATGCTAGAATTGACTAAACAAATAATGTAGCACCACTAATGGAGCCTGTTGCTCTAGCAAGAGGGCTTAAGAAAAGGGATGGAATAAGGAAAACGAAGTCAGAGAGGGGTTGGTTTAAGAAACTAAAGAGAAAAAGAAGAAGAATAACTCCCACGGTATGCATAATGATGTGTGTCTCTATTTTATGATTAGTGGTAAGGAAGTATTAATATTGCCTTACCTTTCTCTATTAGGATAACCAAATGCAAGCCAACACCT
Organism: Erythrophleum fordii; assembly: GCA_032878935.1. Classification (NCBI taxonomy): domain Eukaryota; kingdom Viridiplantae; phylum Streptophyta; class Magnoliopsida; order Fabales; family Fabaceae; genus Erythrophleum; species Erythrophleum fordii. The sequence continues at coordinate 883,985 of JAVQMF010000049.1, read as the reverse complement.
CTAACATTACACCTCTTACATAGACAAGTGCACCTCAGGCCTTTTTAACACTATATGTATGGTCTCACACAAGTGAGAGTGAACTAACTTATACTTAGATGTTGTTGGTAAGAACAATTAAGATTTTAATACCTACCATTTTTTTCTAATTAATAAGTCATCATATTTTACACCATTATATCTTAATAATCTAGCACTATAATTAGCCATTATATTGTCTAATAGGAACCACCTGATTGTCTAATGCCATCACTTGAAGCGCTAAAGTTTAGTCACACTATTTCATATGGTACATAATAATATTGCAGAAAAACAAAAAGTTTGAAAGAATGGCAATACAAAATTAAATTTTATTGAAAGTAATCTGCTTATGTATAATAAACTCTTGATTACAACTTAAATGAACAAGTTCCTACTAATTACATTGACACTGAATTGTTTGACTTTTTTCCTAGGCTACAACTACCAACAAGACAAGCCTATATGGTTAGGTTGAAGTTGGAAATAGCAACATGTCTAGGGATTAGAGTTAGTTCTAATACAAGTATGCTTTATTGATGCTCTCTTGCTGCTTTCTTGGTGCTTGTATCTTCATGCTACCATGGTTGATATGTATCTTATTCTTTGCTTGTATCTTGTCTTTTGTTCTTTTGTATCTTGTTCCTTTCATTTGGGAAAATGAGATTGGAAAATGTGAAAATCTAGTTTTCCCACCATTAGGCAATCTTTTGTCATAAAAATGAAAAGCTTGCCAAATATACTTTACAAACTTCCTCGTCCCAAAAGGCTTTGTTAAGAATCTCAATTGTTGAAGCAAGCAAATCATCTACTTCTTTTTCTCATTTTTGCACTTAAGCATCCCAATTTAGCATGCTCTTGTTTTCATGTAGGATTACATAAATGTTAAATATAGTAAGTCATAGATAATTAGTGTCTTAAGTGAAGGTAATATATATATATATATATCTAATCCCATACAATGGCTCAGAAAGGCCTCTTAAGTAAGGCAAAAACATCAGCATTTTTAAAGAGGTCCTTGGGATGATTAAATTTCAACCTAGAACTAAACTTGCATCTCTAATTAAGAATTGAAATCATTACATGATTATATTTCACCTTGTGTAACTAAAACCCATTGCCAGTAAAGATGGGGAACATAAGAATAATTAAACACACAAATGCCACACATAAATCAAGCCATGAATACAACCAAGACTATTCTGGCATACCAAGTAGCCCTAGTAGGTTCTAAACTTATATTTGTCACTTTTCCCTAAAACTAATAGGAATATGAGATACTAACAAAACAAACATTGACTGGCCACTTACAGCTAAAATTATTCTTTTTGTCTTTTTCTTTTAGTAAATAAATCATTCTTTTATGGACAAGTTGTAACACCATATATTTCTAGCTCATATCACAACATTTACATGTCTCACATTCATAATTTCCATGAAGGAGCAAGAAAAGGAGTCAAAATAATATAATTTTCTTGCGTTGCATTGTGTATGAAAATTTCATTCGATGTTACGTGGACTGTGAGCTCATATTATACATTATCATATTTAATTACATGAATACAACTCATTTGGATCATAAAATGTGGCCCACATTTCAAGAATCATGAAAGGGAAGCTCAAAATATGTCTATTAAATTTCGTCCAGAATTGGCCCCTTTTCTGACCAAACTTTGAAAAATCATAACTAATTCTAGAAAACTTGAAATCATGCATTCTTGGTTATTCTGGAAAGATACAATGTCTACTTCATATAAAAATATGCCCAGACTATAATATCTATCACAAAGGATGTTTGACATCTGAAAAGGTCCAGAGGTCAAACTGCCATTGATACTATCACAGATTTCTATAGCAAATTTGAAAATATCCAATTAATTCCAAAAAAATCAAATCCATGTAAATGATACAAATATGAAAATATGTGGATATTAGCTATAGGAAAAAAATAACTCCAGATGAATTCAGATAGCCCATACCTCGAAATTTAATGGAACAATAACTGAAGTTGGGTAAGGCTCCTGATATTGGACAAAATCGTTAAAAATTTATATTTCTCTCTCTAGACCTCCAAATGAGATGCTTCTAGTTCTCACAATTCACTGTGAATGTCTAGTTTCTCTATACAAAATTTTGTGGCAATTGGACATCATTTAGGTCCTGTGTGACAGATTTCATTTTCAGACCAAATGAATAATGCAGTAGACCAAAACCAGAAAATTTGCCAACTTTGAAAATTCATCAAATATTTTGTAGACCTTCAAAAATTATGTTCTTAAGCTTTCCAAAAATCTCTCAATAAGCTCTAATTTTATACCAAATCTCAAATCAAGAAGAGCTCATTTTACTAAAAAGTGACATAGGGTTCTATTATGGTCAATTATGGCTCCATATGGGATACCAAAGTGACCAAATAGCTTTTCTTGGGTGTTGGCACCTTTGGGGAAAGTCTAAAAGTATTATTAAGACTTGTGTAAGCTACCCAAATGGTCCCAAACTCTATACATCTCATTTTGGCCATTTCATCCATACATATGCATATTTCCATAAAGCCATTCATGAAGCTAATGTGCCATCATATACTCAATTTATATTCTAGTGGCTACATAACATATTCTCTCATTCATACATGACATAATATCATACTTACACATGTTTAAGAGGTCATAGACCATATACACCACACCAAGGGGTTACAACATTTGACACAATGATGGCCTTAAAGAACTAAAAACTTTGCATTTAATTGCCAAACTATTTCCTTCAAGGTAATTGGCTTCCATCACCTTGTCCACTTGGTCCACCTAGCATGTGAGATCATTGGAGAGGAGGGAATGAGATTCAAAGAATCCCAATAGCTCATCTCCCATTCAATCATACATAATAGATGCAAACAAGTCTCATAAATGCATGTATGGTCATATGGACATGTGCAAACATTCAAGAGACATTTTCATCATTTAAGAAAGTCATACATAGCATACAAAGGCTTGCCAAGAAAGTGGATTGGCTTCACCCAATTTCTTGTGGATATTGGACTTGCCTCACCCATTCTTTAATGCATTCTTAGACTCAACCATGCTCTTGGGAGCCTACTTTGCTTTTGGGAGACTCTTTGCTTTGTCTTAACCAATCTTAAGGGTTCTTGGCTCATCCTCACCTTAGCTAAGGGTTCTTGGCCTCATCACACTCAAGCAAACCCAAGCATGCATCAAAGACATCATATAAGAGTATATTCTAACATCATGGCATCATGGAATTAAAATCATGCTAGAATACTTTTCATGGCTTAAAAACACACTTACATACATTTAAGACAAGCTAAGCATACATCCAGGCACGAGAGAATGTGGAGAGAGCTACCTTGTACAGAATCACACACTTTTTCCCTTGAATTTTCTTTCCTTGCTTCAGCCACACACACACAAGAGTTTCTTGCTTCCTTTGATGGGAGAATCATGTAGGAAGCTCTCTTGGTATCTTAGGAACTCATATGAACATTTAAACATCATAAAATATGGCTAGGAGTTGCTTTATTATGCTCTTATATGGAACTATAAATATACCATAAGCTAGAATATGGTTGTGTAGAGTTTATTTGAGATTAGAATTGGCTCCAATGATGTAATTATGTCTTATTTGATATGTCTAAGCCAAGCAAATCAAGTTCTTCCTAGGTGTGTGTGTGTGTGTAAGGCCGAGAAGGGGAAGTAGACTTCAAGGAAGAAAACTTATGTTTCTTGTCTCAAGGTAGCTCTATATCCTTTCTTATATGTATTTTTTGGTTGTTTGATTATCCTTGGATGCTTGTACGTATGATTGAATCATGAGATATGCCTATAGCTATTGATTAAATGTTTTGGTGCCATTATGCTTTTGGAAATGTATTTTGAATGTAAGATAGTTTTATTAGGTGAGGTTGTGCCAAAAGTCCCTTAAATTGGGTGAGTAGAAGCCAAAAGTCCTTAAGAATAGGTGAGACATAGCCCAAAGTCTCAAGAGGGAGTGAGGCTAAGTCTAAAGTTCTTAAAAGTGGGTGAGGCTAACCCAAAAGTCCAAAAGAAATTGGGTGAGGCCAGCCCAAAAGTCCTTAAAGCCTATGCTTGATTTGAATGAGTACATATGACTTGAAAATATGATTATGTATGCCTACTCTAAGTATTTAGTGCATGCTTGCATTCTTTGACATGAAAATGAGCCATATATGTATGCTTGAAAGGGTAAAAGAGCTATTGGGATGCTTTGAATCTCACTCTTTCCCACTTTATGTGTAGCCATGTCTAGGCGAGTCTCATGGAGCAAGAAATGAAAGCCAAAGAGCTTGAGTGATGAGACTTTGACAATAGAAGAGGATTTTATGTAATTTAATATCAATGTATGTATATGATGTTTATAAGATATAAACCCTTGAGCACATGTAAAAGTATATAATTATGATGTATGAACCATAATTAGAGCCAAATGGATGAGTATGTAAATTTTTGACATCCTTGAGCCTTAGTGTACATATGTATAAGAATATGCAGATGAGTAATTTTGAGTTCCATGATGATTTGGGCCTATTGGGATGCTTTTATATGCTGTGTTTAAGCTTTTGGATGTGCTTAAATGGCCATGGTATGGTTAGAAGGCCATTTGGTACCATTTGAAGCCATGTGGATCTCAAAATTGACCACATTCTTGCCCTAAACCAAAGTTTAACCAAATGGACAAAGTTTTTCATGAACTTTTAGCAACCATATAGGTCTCATCTAGAGCTTTTCATAAAGCTAAAGAGCACTATTTTTACAGCTCTAGAGAATTTATTATGATTTTTCAAAGTTAGCCAAATTATGTAGAAACTGTCACTATTATTGTTCATATGGTTAGTTTAGTTTTTGGTGTTATTCAGTGTCCAAATGAAGTCTAATGCTCATGCAATGTTACAGTCAAATAGTAGACATCAAAAGATTTCCATAGCACCGAGAGCACCCAATTTGGGGCTCTATAGAAGGAGAAATAAATTTTTGAAGTTTTAGGTCTGTTTTTGTTCAAACCAGTGACCTAGTTACTATTTCATTGCCATTTCATAGGTCAATGTGATTGTTTTGACCTAAAATTTTTATGGTAGTTAGAGGACATCGTGATCTTTCTAGAAAGTTATAGTTTACATGATTTGGAGGTCTTTCGAATTAGTTACAAATTTTCAAATTTATATTAGAATATGAAGCATGTGGAAAATTGTAAGTGTGATGTGATTTTGTGATGTATGCCTTGGACTTGAGATTTATGGTTCAAATTATGATATTTATGATTGAACAAATATGTTGTGGATGGAAAATGAGTTTGGTAAGTCCACATGGTCCATTTAGCCAAAGATAAATTATTTTGGCTTTTAATAATGGTAAATTCCGCTGCTAAAGGTAATTCGTTTGTAAAAATTGATACTTTTGGCTATTTATGATACAAATTAAAGGCTAGCTATATATGGTGTGACACTCTCCTCACATATAACATTGATAGACATTTACCTCACACATAATGGGCCCTATACCTAGGTCTAGGTACACCCTAAGTTAGTAGAGGTTTATATTGATTTTTCTGTGAAGCCTTCTGCATCTTGAGACTATTATGAGAACCTTGCCTAAGTTATACCTTATTATATGGGTTTGATCTGTGTTGGATCTTTTTTCTCTTAAGGTCAATTTTATATAGCAAGATCCTCATCCCATGATAAGGGCAATTTGGGGACCAATATCTTTAGGAGTTATAGACCTACCTTGAAATCTCATACTAATAGTCAAGCAATTGATGCCTCCCAAATAGTTAGAGTCAGATTTTTATAAATCAGTGACTTTGACTTAAGGTTTACCCATACTGAGTTAAAGAAGAGAATTTTTAACTTATTCCTTATCACATTAATGCATTCAATAGGCCCATAAGAAAAGTGGCACATCGTCTATTTCCTAGAATGATTAGTGAAATGTCATTGCACATTTAGAAATACATTAACCACCATGAACCAATTCATTAATTAAACCTGACATTTGTCTAGTAGGTTTTCAACCTTAAAAGACTATGATCATGCACATCATAATTCCTTAAAAGGAAAACATCTTGGTATGCATTTTCTTAAAACATAAAAAATAAAGATAAAAAAATTATGCCAAAAGAAAAAAAAATAAAATGGAAATAATTGGCACATAATTTTGGACATATTTATTTAATGACTAATCCAATTATATTGACATTAAACTTGAAAAGACTCTTTTCTCCAAAATCTTTATCCCTACAACATAATCAGTTTCCTAAAAAAAGGAGTATTTTCATGGGAGAATTAGAGTTAAGGACTCAGTTGAAAATATTTACTTGTTACCATTAGGTTTAGGGGGTTTTACTTAAAGTCAATGATAATCTATCTTAAAACAATGGTAATAGGTCCTTTTGAATAAATATTTTTAATTTTGGATCCTTAACTCTAATTCTCCTTATTTTCATAGTCTTTGTTTCCAAAACATAAAAAGAAATAAAATATTCACCATTTTTTGTGTGAAAATTTTGCATTTGTTATTACATCATCAAGTGAGTATCATGTCTTAGTTAAAGATTTGAATCAAGTTTCTCTTTTAAGGCATTAATTGTGTAGAAAGGTATATTTCTCCCAATTGACTATTAACTATTTTTTCTTCCATGAAGCAAAATGTTCCTCGAGAAAAAGTCTAAAGTTTTTCTTTTTTTTCTTATACCAAGAAAATGTTCTTAATGATGGATGAGCAAATTGTAATATAAAATCCATCTTATGTTAATGGATCATTATATTGGCTTATTTTTATCAAATTTCATCAAAGTCAAAGTTCTAAGCATCAATTGGATAGGGACTATTGCTTCTCAGGTTGATTGATAAGACATAACTCCCTATGGATCAATAGGATCTTAGAGAAATGTGAAAAATATCAATTAATGTTAATAATCCACTGATTAATTAGAAAAGACAATCTTAGATAATGTCTAGAAAAATAGTAATTTTTGGCATAATGTCACTAGTCTGATTCCAAAATAAACAAAGAGCAAATTAACTGTAAGAGTTAAGTTGGTTAGGAGTTTAACTTAAGTTGCTCGCAAAAGAATTGAAATTTTTTGCAATTCAATTTGTTAACTTCATTTCTCATTGGGAAAAAATAAAATCCCAAAGGAAGTAAAGGATCTTAAAATGACTTTGCAAATTGTTAAAAGAAATGCATATTTACTAGACTTTCCTATAGACATCATACATGTGGAATTTAGCACATTCTTATTGGATGATTTATCAACTTTGTTTATCCTTATGTGCAATAAGCATTTAAGTAAAATAAGGGTCAAATGATTAAAAAAAATGGTTATCATAAAAGCAATACTGAGTGAAAAAATTTTAAGTTTATTCTTAAGTCGATTGTTATTTCTAATCTACCTTGTGAGGTAGCTAATTCTCAAAAGGAAATAAAGATTCGTTGTCTTGAAAGACTTTTATATCAAAATCAATGCACCGATTAGTTCATAAGTCAAGCAACACAATAAAATTGCATAATGCATAAGCATAATGCATTTTAATTAAAAATCTCAAAATTTATAAAATATAAGATTCTTGGTCTTTTACAATGGAAAAACCATTTTAAACCAAAATTTTCGTCAAAATGCTACACTCATGAATGGGCAAAAAGTAAAGGTATGCTAATTTATTAGGCAAAAAGAAGTGTCAAATGTCTTGATAATGTTGTTTATAACCTTTTAACTTTTCAAACCACTATATACTTTAGCTTGTGCCTGCACACTACCATACCTTCTAATTCAAAGAAACTCAAATTATCCATCCCAAAACTCATCAACACCTATCAAACTTAATCATCCTAAGAACCACAAACCACCTCAATTAAGGCACTTGCCATTTACCTTAATTAGGACATCTACTATTTGTCTAGCTGTCACATGACTAGCTCTAATGAGGGCAGAATGTTTCCTTCACTAATCTCTAAGCTCTAATGAGGGCAGAATGTTTCCTTCACTAATCTCTAAGCTCCATTCTAAAAATGGTATTGGCCAAAGCAAGGTTATGAACTTAATCCTAAGGCAATAAGGCACTTAATAGAAAGTTACAACCTTTCCATAGGCAAGGTGTACAAGGATATAAGAAAGAAAATATCAATTCCACATGTAAGATGATTTAGAAATCCAAAATCATTCCTAAATAGTGGAATGAATTACTTACAGGAGGTCACGGGCCTAGCAAAAGCCAGTAGGAACTATGAGAAACCAAAATTGAAATAATTTAATTAATGAATGAAGACCCTAGAGTAAAGAAAACTAAGGCTAACTGATATTTGGATGTTAATTAGAACATCTAAAAATGTAGTTAAGAGCCTTAGGATAACTTAAAATCGGAGCTAAAACAACAAAACAGAGTTACAGAGGCCAGTGGCATTTTTGTAATTTTGGGCAACTCTTAAAAACTCAAAGGAGAGAGTTTTAAATGAGAAAATTGAGTTTCTCAGGGTTCTCAGAGACCTAAAAAATCATAGAAACCCCTAGAATGGTCAAAAGTCCTCCTGTTTGCATTTTAAAGTGTTGATTTACTGCAACTTTGACCAAACCATTTGGTAAGGATTTTGAATCCAATTTGGGTAAAACCAAAGACATTTTATGAATTGGAGAATCTAAATTTTATCATGAAATAGATGGTTCTAAAAAAGGATTTGAAATGACCTTAAACAGAGAAACAAAGTATAAAGACATATTTAGAATTTTGGAAATGTTATAAGTGAGCCTCCACCCCTTATAATCATGTCCCATTCTTCCTCACTCTCTTAATAGACACTCATCTAGTCCAGAATAGAAATAGAACCAGTAGAAGGTGGCGCACCAAGGATGAAGAAAAAGAAGGAAGAAGACAAAGCCAAAAGGGTAAGAATTTGTCACTTTTTGATGCTATTCCCTTCACTAAAGTTCTTCTCCTCTTTCTCCTCTCTCTTTTCATGGTTTTGATGTTCTAAAAGAAGGTGTTTTGTGACTAGTTTAGTATAGGGAAGGAAGAGTTTGGAGGAAACTTTAGATGTCTAAGAAAGCTCTCTTGGCAAGCTTTCAAATAAGGTAAAAGACTATGGCTCAACTTGCTTCTTCTTGGCTCTCTTTTGCTTGAGTATTTTAGCCAGAATTAGAGTATGAAGTTTAATTTTGGTCCCAACATGATAGAGCAAGGGGTTTTGAAGCCTAAGGAATCATATGGATGCAATAAAACTCAAAAAGAGGTTATAGATAACAAGTTATGAAAATTAGGGTTTTAATTGCACCTAGGGACTTATAGAGCTTTGTAATGATGATGTAGATTAGGTAAAACCATTTTTGAGTTCTCAAAATATCTAGGAAGCTTTGAATGGAAAATTCCTTAGAAAAATCAAGAAAACTCCATGGGCTATCCACCTTAGTATGTGTCTTAGCCAAGGAGAGGATTATGCACCTAGGAAGAGTTTTCTTTGATTCTAAGGATACAAATGGCCTATAAATGAATAATAAACACCAAAAGAACTATTGGTTTGAATTTAGAAACCATAGTTTGAAAGTTGAGAGTTTAAAGCTCTATTATGCATAAAGAAGTAATTTGGTGTTAGGCTATTTGATTTGAGTTTATGATGACTCTAATGAGCTTAAATAGAGTCATGCGACTTAGATTGAGTGAGAAATTGGAGCCAAGATAATAAATTATGTAAGTTGCTTCATTATGCTACTATATGGAGCCATTTCGATGCTTAATACTAAAAGTAGCTTATATAAGGTTGTGTGAGGTCAGAGATAGTGTAATACTTGGTTTTCCTAAAAATGTAAAAAATGAATCGGTTATAAAAGAAAGTTTCCTAAATTGAATAATTTGAGGCCAAATAAAATTAGAAAAATAATTTAGAAAATTGAAAATGAGGAAATACGACTTAAGATGCCCAAAAACTAAAATTGAAGTAGCTAAATAAAATCAGATGAAAACTAGTAGCATTTTTGTAATTTTGGGTACTTTTTAGAAAACTCAAAGGAGGGATCTTTAAATGGAAAAATTAAATTTTCTGGGGTTCTCAGAGGCCCTAAAAACTATAGGAACCTCAAGAATAATTAAAACCCTTCCAATTTATGTTTTAAAGCATTGGTTGACTAAAACTTTGACCAATTTATTCAAAAAGGTTTTAAATCCAATTTGGATGAAAAACAAAGGAATTTTTTGAATTAGAGAGCCTAAATTTTATAATAGAAAAAACAATTCTCGAAAAAAAGTTAAAATGAACCTAAATGAAAGGAACCAAAAAAAAAGGGACAAAATGGGAATTTTAAAAAAGTGTGTTTAAGAAGCCTAGCTTTATAAGTCACATCCCACTTCTCCCATTTGGCTAACTGACTTTAGTTCTACCTCAAACCACAAGAGAGACACATAAGAAGGAAACAAAGGAGAAAGGAAAAACTTAGTAAAAAGGTAAAGATTTAAAGCGTTTTCCATGCTTCATCCTTTAACAAACTTGTTCTCCTCTTTCTCCTCTTTTCTCCTATGGTTTAGGAGATTGAATTGGGACTATTTTGTGGTTGGTTTAGGAAGAAGAAGGGAGAGTTTGAAAGAGAGACTAGAAGCATTAGAAAGTCTCTTGGAAAGCAATTAAAACATGGCAACTTCCATGGTTCTTCTTACATCACCTTGCTTGTTCTCCATAAGTGTAGGTTCAGACAGACCTAGGCCCATCTTATAGGAGATAAATTCAAACCAAATTAAGGTAGGATTAAGGGTTCTAAAGTGTGAGGATTAAAAAGATACAATTAGTATTAAAAAAGAAGCATTAAAAAACAAGTTATGCTACCTAGGGATTTTGTTGCACCTAGCCATTTTTGAAGCTTTATAAGGGTATTTTAGCTTATATATGAGTGTGTATAAGTTCTTAAGACATATAGGAAGGCTCATAAGTGTCAATTCCCTAAAGAAAATGAATGAAACTCCATAGACTCTTCCTTAGTGGTGTGTCTCAACCAAGACATGTTTAAGCACCTAGGGAGAGTTTTAATCACTTCTAAAGATAGGAAGGGCCTGGATATGATTAATAAACATCAAAAGAAGCATTAGTTTAAATTTAGAAATCATGGTTTGTGAGATGGAGGTTTAGGTTCTTTTGTAAGACATAAAGAAGCAACTTAAATCTAGGCTCCTTAAATTGAATTTGTGATAACTTTAAGGAGTTTAAATGGAGTCAAAAGGCATAGATTGAATGAGAAATTGGAGCCAAGATCATGAATCCTATGGGTTGCTTCATCATGCACTTATATGGAACCATAACTATGTCTTAGAATAAAGTAAGCTTACATAGAGTTTGTGTGAAGCTAAAACTTGCTCTAATAAAGTAATTATGTCACATTTGATGTGTCTAGGCTAAGTGAATCAAGTCTCACCTAGTTGCATGTGTGTGGCCAAAAAAGGGAAGGAGTAATCAAAGGAAAAAGTTGTGTTCTTGCTTCAAGGTAGCTCTTTAATCTCTCTTGCATGCATTCCTTGGATTTTTTCTTGTCATTAGATGCTTATGTGTTTGTTTGAATCAAGAGATATGTTTATAACTATTGATTTCTTGCTATAATACCATTATAGTTCTTGAAATGAATTTTAAATGCAAAGTGGCTTGATTGGGTATGGTTATGCCAAAAGTCCTTTAGCATGGGTGAGAATGAGTCAAAAGTTCTTAAGAATGGGTAAAACAAAGCCAAAAGTCTAAAGAAGAGTGAGACCAAGTCAAAAGTTCCTTAAAGTGGGTGAGGTGTAACATCCCTAAAATTAGAATTTTTTAATTATTTAGTATTTTATATAATGAATTTATTAAGATTTAATAAGAATAATTTGAACAAAATAGCTTCGTATATGAGAAGTATAAGTTGAATAGGACCTATAAGAATTTTTGAGATTTTAGGGGGGTCCAGGGGGCCCAGGGGCAAAATTGTCATTTGTCACCTGGATGAACTTTGATAATTTTTCTAGAAGGAAGGGGAATTCAAAACTAGTCCAATATATATATATATCAATAGTTAGAAAATAATGCGTAGAAAATTATAAAATTTGTTGCATGAAATTCTGGATTCGTTAGAGCTAGAAAAATAGCCCAGAATCACTACAAGCTTATACGAAGACGAACTAAAACCCTAAACCTGTGTTAGCTGTCTCAAGAAATTCTATGTAGAAAAATCAACTAGGTAGTGGTGATAGAATACATAAATATGGGGTTAAGGAGAAGATATAAGTGAAAAACAAACAGATGTGCTTGTCTGTCACATCACTACCAAGGGTAAAATGGTCATTTGGACCATAAAATAATAAAATATTAAGAAAATAAATCATATTTAAATATATGGTGGGAGACATTAAACAGGACCCACATAGGTTCAAATAATATTAAAATATAGCATAGAACTTAGAAAATGTAGATTAAATAAGATATTATGGAAAACCTAAGAAACAGTGGCAATTTTGTAAAGTTTAACTGGGGAAGAGCTGATGTGGCATTAGGGAGCTAGAAAGGTGCTGATGTGATGCCATGAAAGAGAGAGAGAGTGATGATGTGGTGCCATGTGTGAAGAAGAGATTGGAAGTTAGAAGAGAATTCTAGAAACTGCACGAACTATGGAGCGATTACACAGGCTTACATTAGCAAATCTTAGAAATCTCATGCATTACGAAAAAGTTACCACTGACTTCAGCATGACATAGACACTGACTTAAGTGGCATTAAATGCAATCTTATCTTCACTCCTTATGAAAAAGTAGCCTGGCTAATATTCGTTTGTAAAATGTAATGCGATCTAAACCGTTGAGCAATCCAATGGCTTAGATTTTTCCACCTTTCCAAGATTAAACCACTGTGACAACCCTAACTTCTACTTATGGTAATTAAGCTTAAACATGCAATTGGTAGTCATAAATCAAGGTCTAACACCATTTAAATTAATCAATTTAGGAAAAAAGTGAGAAAATTTGAACTTTAATGTTATTAGAATCATTAACCAAGCATTTACAAGCATTTATGTACATCAGTGAAACAAATCTCTTATTAAAAGCCTTTAGATCTCTTAACCATTCATTTTCAACCCTTAAGAACCCCTTACCAGTGCTTCTAAGTTATCCCTTGATGTTGCCATAGGAAAAACAAAGGTTTCTAGGTTAATATAAAAGTTTCAGGACCTTCGCCGTAGCTAAATACTTTTGCACCGTGACCAATTACTCTCAGGTTCACTCCTTACGTTGTTTATCACTGTGGCGAAAGGACCTCTTAGAGCCTACCTCACTCACCTTTCACTATTGGCTGCAGTTTATTCTACTTTTCACCATGGCTAATTCCTCTCTGGAACACCTGACACATTTTCACAAAATTGGTTGCAGCCAATTCCCCATTTCACTGTGATGAATTACTCTTTGGACAACTTCCAGTTTGGCCTCTCACATTTCGCCATGGCTAATTCCACTTCTTGCCGTATCGAATTGCTCTCTGGACCTCTCCCTGAGCAACTTCGCCTCTATTGGCCACTGCTAAGACTATTTTGGCCATGGCAAAACACCTTTTGATCCTACAACTTCTAAACTTTTGTCTCATACACTCCAACTCTCCCTTAAGTGACACCCTAGGGCCACTCTACCTTAATATGTGGGGCTCTAATAGCTTTCATCTACCTAATTTACTTAGCTTATCTATCACTACCAATTTGAGACTTAAGTGTTAATTCCTACTCATCCAACAACCTTATATTAGCAAGTTCAGAGAGTAATGACAGCAAGAATTCATGAACTATCAACAATCAACAATCATCATTCAAATACATATTCCATTAGAGATCCCATGCATTACTGGTTCAAGATAACATCTAATGTATCACCTGAATATATTTCCAAAAGGTAAACCATATCATAGGATCCACAAAGTTCTATGTCAGATGTTATAAACTCCTATATCAAATATCCATATAATATGAAGCCTAACTCCTCAATAGATACATGTTATGTTGTCAAAATACAAACTCCTACACTTGGCAACATGAATACATGATGATGCTATATAAAAGAGTAATAAAATTTGTATCTACTCTACTCAGATCAGCCCAAGTGTAGCCTTTCCCACATATGGTTGGAGCTTATAGATTTTCATCCACTTGCTTCCCTTTATCCTTACCCGAGGAGCTTTCTCCTAAAAGTATGATCTCATGAAATGGGGTGAAATGCAAATCTCAATAACCAAAGGCAAATTCCATTCATATATTCCAATTTAATTAACATGTATGGATGAATCTAAATGAGCATCAAAATTATATAAGTCATATCAACAAATGAAATAATTAGACTATCTATGATTACTATCCTATACAAGCAATCATATTTTCACATGTTAAAGGCCAATAATACCGAGAGAGGCCTGTCCATGGCTCCTACTTCCCAATGAGCACAACTAGGGCTCAGTGCTTCTAGGGTCTGATCATAACCTGGTGCCCGATCGAAACACATGCACGGGTGGCAACCGCACCACAACTCCACCATGGACTCACAAGGTCCAAACATAATACAACAGATAACTAATCAATTCATTTAGTAGTTCAAATCTTTCATGTGCAGCAAATATAAAATTAAAGCAGATATATGCATGGAATTACAAAATCCCTAATTACCTTACTTGGGGATAATTTTTTAGAGAACCAATAACAATGCTACCTCAGCCCAGCCACTACAAGAGTGAAATTCAGATTGAATGTTTCCTCTACTAGAAACTTCAATGTATCAGCCTAAATCCTAAGCAAATTCGTATAAAATTAATACCCATACTACAAATCAACCATAGGGGTTTTAAACCAGTAGAAAATACATTAAAATGAAGAGTTTATGCTTACCTAATATCCCTCATAACCTCAACCTCTGAAAATCCTCCATGAAAGCACCAATAACAAAAATCTCAGACTTAGGAAGAAGATGAAAATCCATTAAACCAAAAGCTATTCGGATCAAATTATAGAGGAGAATAAGAGGGTTAAGTTATATAAAGGTTACCTTGATTGAATCCCTCTATAGAATAGAGCCTAAAGGTTGGTGAGAACCCTAGCCTCCCCTCAAGGTACGAAAATGCTTCTTGTGTTTGTGTTTCAACAGAATATGAGAGGGTCTGCATGTTTTTTAGGGTTTAGTTGGGTTTAGGTTAGATCCTAAATGGGTTATGGGTTAACCCAAAATCCCAAATCCATATGGGTTCAAATTTTGAGTTGGTTTGGGTTGAGTTTCATAAGTTGGGTTGTATAATCTTGATTGGGTTAGACTAAGTTTTAAGAGCTCATTTGATTTAGGTTTGCATAAGGGTTGTTGGGCCAATTATAAGAGTTTATGTAAGTTAGGTCTTGGGCCTCTAATTTATTAAACCAAATTGAGCTTTTGCTAGGTGCTCTCCCATGGGCTAAGTCTCCTAAGAAGAAGTTGGGTCTGCACCAACAATCATTGGGTCTTAATTAGTTTCTAACCATAGCCTATTTAATTTAATTTGGACCTAGATTAGGTTTATAACCCAATTAAATCTCAAACCCATATTAATAATTTATCTCTCTATAATTCCCATTCACATAACTTGCCAAACTATTTCATATTAATTATTCTTAATCAACCCAAATTCATGCTTAACACCTTAATTAATGTTGGGGTGTTACAACCACTACCTTTGATATAATCCTAAGGGCTACATTTTATCTCTTATTTCAAGGTTAAATCTTAACCATTCATATAATCTAAAGGCCAAGATCATCCACCTTAAAGTTAATTTAATCTTAACCATTCATAACTAATATATATACATACTACACACATACCTTCATGCCATTCTCACACATAAAAATACACATACCAATTCAATAAGAGGAGGAGAAGAAGAAGGAGAAGAAGCTTGGCTTAAGAAAGAAGAAAAGGGAGGAGGAAGAGAGAAAGAAAGGTCACCAGGGAAAATCAAACACTGTGGAGCTAAGGTAACATAGATAGACTTTCTTCTTCTTAGTTTTTCTTCTATTTTTCTCCAAGAATTTTCTCATCTCTTTCTCTTTAATTTTCTTCCATGGCATGAGGAGATGGGAAATTTTGTTGTTTCCATGAATTCTAGCCAAGAAAACATGGAGAAATAATATATATGGCTTATAGATTCATGTGATTCAAGAAAATTCCTAATCTTGGCAATTTTTCTACAAATCAAGAAGCTTTGTATTCCAAGATGCCATGGGAGAAATTGAAGGAAAAATAAATGGGGAAGTGATGGAAGAAAGCTTAAGGAAGAGGAAGATTAATATAGCTTTGATTTTTATGAAGGAATTGGCAAGAAATCCTAGAATTTTATCTTGAGAAAATTGAAGAATACATATGAAATCTCTAGAAATTAATTGAGGGCTTTTGTTTATCTTCCTTGAATATGTATGTGTGGCTATTTGGTGACATAAAAATGAAGCAAAATCATATGTCTTCCTTGCTGTATAGGTTTAGCCAACACATATACATATACTTAGGGAAGAGTTTTCTTAAATCTAACTAAATAAGGTTAATCTACAGAAAAAATAAGGCTTATGGTGAAATTTTAGTAATTTATGGATCATTATATAAAAAGTCAAATTCTTGAGAAAAAGTGTTGACCAAGATGTTCTTGAATTTTCCCTAATGTTAGTTGATATGTTTTGAATGATTGTTGTGACCTAATATGTTCTACATGATATCTGGATTATGCTGATATTTATTTTGTTAATTTTTGAACCCATTTGTGATTGTAGGAAAATTATGCAGCGTTATGTCAAAAATGGAATATGTGATAACATGTGTTCTGGAATTACACTATTTGTTGTGCTGATATACTACCTGATTTCTTGACATGGATAATATGCTATTTTTTGCCTGATTATATGAGTATGGGTTATTTGGCAAAGGACTGGCTAATATATATAGGGTGGATAAGGGGTGAGCCCTGTGTATGTGCTAGAGTCAGCTATTGGGTAGCTACTGTTGTATTAGATGTCTAATCTCAAAGATACTTAAAAATATCTAAACCACTAATTTTTGGGCTCCAGTACGGTTTCATGCTATCAGGATTATTTATGTACAGAGATGTACAAGGCAGTTCTTTCCCAAATATACCTATTATGCCTTGATCAAATGATGGCTTGGACGACATATTATTGTGATATTTGTATATGAATTCCCTTGGATATCCATTGGGGGACGCCTCAGTAAAAGAAGCGGGGGTGAACCTGTTATGTCATGGCAGTGCAACATGAGTTGGGCTTGAGCCTGCTGAAGTCAGTGCAACATGATCTGGGTATTGAGCCTGGCAGTTTCCAAGGCTTAATGGTCAAGAGGGAATAAATATTGTTTGCTATACACTCTGTATTCTATGCATGTAGAAATCTCGTGAATATCTTGCAACTGCTGAATATTAATTATGTTTAGATAATTCTTGTCTTCATTCATGTTCTATCTTTAAATGTAATATGTTTGTTCACTTTGCTATTTCATATTCACATTAGATACTGCTAAAAGGTATATCTCTTTGTTTATATTGTTTAGTAAATTAACTGTCTTGCCACTATATTACTTGCTATTTGTTAAAATTACTTGACTCTTCTTCATGGATATTATGTGATATTAATCTTGTCTATGTTACTGAAAAAATTATTTCTCACTCTATTATGGTTTATACTTTTCTTAGATGCTGATTTATCGAGTGACCCTAGAACTTCAGGCAGAGTGGATCTAGTTCCTACTCTGGGGATGGGTCTTCATCATCCATAATATACGCATCATATCATGTAATGACATTGTTCGTGCTATACCAGTGTACTTTGTGTCCTTAAGGGAGCTGGAGTCCTACACATTCCCAATGGGTGGAGTTGACCCTCCTACTCGTCCATTTGCATGACTAGAGGCCTAATTGCTAACACTGACCCTTTTGTAAACATAGGGGATTAACCTTTTTTGTTCTTTTATTATCTGGGGATTTTCTTTTTGGATAGTTATAGGATAGATCTCTCTTTGATGTGAGGTGACCTGTATGACTTCACTCCTCTATGATGGAACTCTTAAACTAGTTTGTATGGATTATAGTATATTTTCATTATTGTTGCATTTTGCTATGCTATTAATTAGATTTTATTGTGAAAGGATAATTACCGTAGAAAAAGGTAATTAAAATCAAATCAAGAATTCCTAAAAAATATATAGCTAAAAATGGGTATTTATATGAGACATTAGATTTATAGCATCAAAGCAGGTCAATTTATTGATGCCTTTGGGTGTGGTTATTGAGATCGATCTAGGTGAAGTCCTAAAAGAGCTAAGGTTAGACTTTGTTAGGGGTTAGTGTATAAATAGGAGATTACTAGTGTTTCCTTACCTGTATGCTAAGTAAATCAGTACTATTATAAATAAGGGTGTTGTATTTTTCTGTTTTTACTATTGAGCCTGATCACCTCAACAATATCTATTTGTGTAACCAGGAAAAACATGACGACTTGACAGAATGCTAATAGAAATTCAAGTAGTATCGATGAGACTCTGCAGGGATTAGCCTTAGCTATTTGAGAGCAGGCCGCTACTATGCACCAGATCCTACAACACCTACAGGAAAATGGTCAAAATGAAAATGGAAGAAATGGGGATAAAAGAAGGGAAGAAACAGTGAACCAATGAAGGTGGTCAGACTTCATAAAGGCTAAGCCTCCTACCTTCACTGATGTTTTTGACCCCAAAAAGGCTGATGAGTGGATAATGGAATTGGATAAGACTTTCGAAGTACTAGGATTTTCAGATAAACAAAAGGTAACATTTGCAATTTATATGCTTTCTAGGGATGCTGAACATTGGTGAGGAAGTATATAGTGATGCATCAAGGAAATGGGTAGGATGTGTGCTAATGCAAGATAAGAGAGTAGTGGCTTATCCTTCTAGGCAATTGAGACCCCATGAAGAAAATTATCCTACCCATGGCCTAGAATTAGTAGTCGTAATGTTTGCCTTGAAAATTTGGAGACATTACCTATATGGGGTAACTTTTCAAATCTTTAATGACTATAAAATCCTTAAATATTTGTTTGAACAAAAAGAACTCAATATGAGGCAAAGAAGATGGATGGAGTTATTGAAAGACTATGACTTTCAGTTGAAATATTACCCAAGAAAGGCCAATGTAGTGGCAGATGCTTGAGTAGGAAGTCTTTACATGTATTATCCCTAATGGTAAGAGAAATAAATTTGATTGAGCAAATTAGAGATTTACCTATATCTCTCACTAAGTCACTTGAGGGTTATAGATTGAGTAAGCCTGAAATCCTGTGTGATTTAAGGAACCAGATTAGAAGAGCTCAAGAACTTGATATAACCTTACAAAATCATAGTAGACAACCTGGATTCACTAGAACTGAAGATGGAACTATAATGTTTCAAGGTAGATTATATGTGCCTAGTGGAGAATTAAGGAAATTAATTCTAGAAGAAGCTCATAAAAGTAAATATACCATTCATCCTGGATCTACAAAGATGTACCATGATCTTAAGAAATTATATTTGTGGCCAGGAATGAAGAAGACATAGCTAAATTTGTGTCTAGATGTTTAGTGTGTCAGAAAGTGAAAATAGAACATTAGAAACCTTTAGAATTGCTGCAACCTCTAGAAATCCCTGAGTGGAAGTGTGATAGTATATCTATGGACTTTGTGATGAGGTTACCTAGAACCCAGTCAGGACATGATTCCATTTAGGTCATTATAGATAGATTGACCAAATCAGCTCACTTCTTACTCATAAAGACTATTTGTTCTTTAGATAGATTAGCTCAATTGTATATATAGGATATTGTAAGGTTACATGGAGTGCCTTCTAGTATTGTTTTAGATAGGGATCTTAGATTTACTTCTCGATTTTGGAAATCTTTTCAAGCTGCCTTTAGGACTAGATTATGCCTTAGTATCACTTATCACTCTCAAACTTATGGACAAATTGAGAGAACCATTCAAACTCTAGAGGATATGCTTAGGGCTTATGTGATGGAACAAAAGGGAAATTAGGATAAATACTTACCGTTACCAGAGTTTGCTTATAACAATAGTTACCATTCCAGTATCAGGATAGCCCCTTATGAAGCTTTGTATGGATGTAAGTGTAGATCCCTTGTGTGTTGGTATGAAGTTGGAGAAAGGTCTTTGCTAGGGCCTGAGTTAATTCAACAAACCACAGATCAAGTTAAGAGAATTAGAGAAAAGTTACTTACAACCCAAAGTAGGCAAAAGAGTTATTTTGATCAAAGAAGAAAACCTCTGGAATTTAATGAAGGAGACTATGTTTTTCTTAAAGTTACTCCTACCACTGGCATAGGCAGAGCTATTCGAACAAAAATGCTAAATCCTCGATGCCTTGGTCCATACCAAATTCTCAAAAGAATTGGTTTGGTAACTTATCAATTAACCTTACCACCTCCCTTGTCAAACCTTCATGATGTTTTCCATGTATCCCAATTGAGAAAGTATATTTTTGATCCTTCACATATCTTAAATAATGAATCAGTAAAACTTCAGGAAAATCTAACATACACAGTAAGACCAATATCAATTCTAGACATTGATTAGAAACAATTGAGGAATAAGACAATTCCTTTGGTGAAAGTGGCATGGGAAGGAATGACACCTAAAGAAGCAACTTGGGAAATGGAAGAAGAGATGCAACAAAAATATCCATAATTATTTAATTAAGGTACATATTTCAAATTTTGAGCAGAAAATTTTTTTTAGGGGGGAGAAATGTAACATCCCTAAAATTAGGATTTTCTAATTATTTAGTATTTTATGTAATCAATTTATTAAGCTTTAATAAGAAGAATTTGAATGAAATAGTTTCGTATATGAGAAGTATAAGTTGAATAGGACCTATAGAAATTTTTTAGATTTTAGAGGGTTTAGGGGGCTAAGGGCAAAATTGTCATTTGTCACCTAGATAAACTTTGATAATTTTTCTAGAAGGGAAATTCAGAATTAGTCCAATATATATATATATATCAATAGTTAGAAAATAATGCATAGAAAATTATAAAATTCATTGCATGAAATGCTGGATTCGTTAAAGCCAGAAAATGGTCCAGAATGATTACAAGCTTATACGGAGATGAACTAAAACCCTAAACCCGTGATAGCTATCTCAGGAAATTCTATGAAAAAAAATCTACTAGGTAGTGGTGACAGAATCCAAAGCTATGGAGTTAAGGAGAAGATATAAGCGAAAAACGAACAGAGGTGGTTGTCTGTCACATCACTGCCAAGGACAAAATAGTCATTTCGACCCTAAAATAAAAAAATATTAAAAAAATAAATAATATTTAAATATATGATGGGAGACATTAAATGAGACCCACATAGGTCCAAATGATATTAAAATATAGCAGAGAACTTAGAAAATGCAGATTAAATAAGATATTATAGAGAACCTAAGAAATTATGGCAATTTTGTAAAGTCTAACTGGGGAAGAGCTGACATGGCACCAAGGAACTAGGTGTTGGAGATTGTGCCCTAGGCCAATCATTTGTAAATATTGTGCTTCATTAAGAATAAAAGTTTTTCTGTTACAATTATTATATTTGCATGCTTCTATAATAATTATATCCTTGGATAAATTATATTAGTTATCCTAAATATCCCTAGTCCATCATTATTGTGGGAACGATGATGAATTAAGACGAGTATGATTTTGATTGATGATTATGTGTTAATCATGTATGGAGACACAAATTAAAATTATAGGCACCTGTTAGGAACAGGGCGCTAGATTGACCCGTCATGAGGTAGCATCATAGATTAGGTCATAAGCGTACCTCATATATAACTGTGTCACTAATCCCTCATACCTGAGATCATTATAGATTCCAACATGAAGGACACTGTGCTTTGGCATTGTCAAACGTCACCTTTGATCGGGTGATCATAAAGGCTATGGTTAGGCATAGTGGACTCCATGTAGAGGATGATGAGTGGTCAAGATGGAATTTGTCCCTCTGGTTAATGGAGAGATATCTCTGGGCCCCTCAATGAGTGAGACTGAGAAATGCATAGCCATGCTTGGATAGAAGGGTTTTTTCCATTCTTTCTTTCATTCTGCACGTAAATCGAGAAACTAATGATTGAGTAAGATAAGGATGACATTTCCATACCTCATGCTCGATCAAGATATCGTGTGATAAAAGGGATGTGACAGGGTTATACGATAGGCTATATCGAATCACCAAATCCTATGTGATTTGGATAGTCACTATATTTTGCTAGAGGCCACTGGTGACTTGTGGGTGCAATAACGTTGTTGGCCCACTGCCAATATCATATAGGCCTAAAGGGTCGCACACAAGAATGAATCAACTTAAACAAGAATGTCCAAATTCATTGAACCTAGAATTATATCTAGATTTGATGAATGTTACGCTTAATTAGGGTGAGATAATTATATATGTATATATATGATATATATATGTAATTAATTCGAAATATAAGTATATATATATATATTATTTGATATATATATATATATATATAACATATATATTTCATATATATATATAGAAATTCAAAATATATATATTTATATTTGATATGAATATATATATTGTATTATATATTTCAATATATATATATTTATTTATAAATGAATTAGTTAAAATTGAATTTATGAGATAAATTCAAATTTCTACTAATTTGTTTAAGATTAATTTGGATTAATTTTAATAATATATTTAAATTAACTAATTTAATCTAAAATATACCTCTATAAAAGGAGAGGTAGGCTAGGGTTTAGATACATAAAAAGAATTAGCTTTCTAAAACCCTAAGCCATCACCCTAGAGAGAGAGAACGCGGCCATACACCTAGAGAGAGAAAATATACGGATGCTTAGAGAGAGAAGATCGTCTTCTCGTCAATTCACATACGGACATGGTGAATGAAGGTGCTAGCAAGCTTTTCAAGTTGCCAGATCATTCATGTGGATACCGATAGAGGGGGCTATGCATAGACGTCAGTTCTTGAGATCCGAAAGGACAAAGCGCACTGCAAAGGTAATATTTTATCTCATACTTGATTTAATCAAGTCGACGGATCCATGGGAGGAAACAAATTAAAATTTTTGTTGCATGTACAGTACGTTTCTAACACTAGGAATGTAACGCTATATTTACTAAGCTCATCTTACCTCATTTCTAAGTTCCCTTCCTTGGATTATACAAGTTTGCCAAGAAAAATCATTAAAAATATTCATTTAATTGCATTACGTCACAGATAAAATTTTCATTCAGTGTCCTATGGGCCATATGGATTTATCCATCTCATTCTCATATTTAAATACACAAATACAACTCATAACTATCTCAAGAAGTGGACTAGAACTCGTGCAAGTGGATGGAATACATAAAAACACTAGGTGCAGCCTTGGCCAGAATTTCTAGCTTACTATCATAAACTTTGAAAAATCATAACTAATTCTAGGAAAATCAAAATCATGCATACTTTGCCAGTCTAGAAAGCTCTCTACTTTATGTTGAAAATAAATCCAAGCCACAACAGAGGATGCTAGCCACTGGAAATTGATGAAACAGTAGCAGAGGTTGCCTGCCGCTACTGGTACTATCCTTCAACTTCAAAAATTGATATCTCCCTATTTAGATGTCCAATTGGGCTGATCTTGGTGGACATGAAAAGCTTATCATGTCTAGTTTATGCTCGTAAAATTTTATGAGCATTGGACACCATTTGGCCCTCAAATGACACAGCCCAACTTACTGACCATATGAATAGTGTCTGCATCAGTTCAGCAAAAAAATGCCAACTTTGAAAATTCATAATTAATTCCACAAAGCTCCAAATAATCTAATCTTTATCTTCACAGAAATATTTGGATAGGATCTATATGCATGCCAAATTTTGTAGGCAAATTCGTTTATTTGTTTAGATCTTGATATTGGATTGCAAAATGGCTCTATTTGTGTCATATAAGGGTCTCAAATGGTCCAAAATTGCTTCTAAGACAACCATGGCCATTTGAGCACATGGGAAAGCACCAAAATGGTCTTCTAAACTTGTCTTAAAGGTGCACAAATACAAATTTCTCAAACTCACTCATCCACCCCAAGTCATACACAAGAGCATACATGTCAAGGCTTGCCATCCAATGCCCAAAATGCACTATATCATACATATGGCATTAAATCTCATATATACATGATACATTTACATATTTATATGTCTTCATAAGGTCACACGACATATATGATAAGAGATTACATCATGTGCCACTTATATGGCTACAAATTTGCATTTTTACATACTTGATTGTCATATTTTCTCCATCTAGCTTGGTGGCTCTCACTCTTTGGCTCCCTTGGTCCACCTAGACATGTTAAACATGTGGGGAGGAAGGAATGAGATTCTAAGAATTCCAATAGCTCTTCTTCCTTTCAATCACATATAAAGAATGCAAATCTATGCCTAAAGGTACATGTATGACTATTATGGAATATGTGAGCATTCAAGAAGCATTCTTGGCATTTTAAAGAGTCATACATAGCATGTATAGGCTTGCTAAGTGAGTGGATTTGCCTTACCCATTCTCTTCTAGGATTTTAGACTTTCCTCACCCTTCTTTTTAAGGCTTTGAACTAATACTTGCTCTTGGGAGACTCTAAGCTTTGTCTCAACCATTCTTAAGGGTTCTTGGCTCATCCTTACCATGACTCGAGGGTTCTTGGCTTTACCACACTCAAGCAAACCCAAGCAAGTACACAAAACATCATTTGAATGCATAAAATAATCTTATGGTACCATGGCATACAAAATCAAGCTAGAACACATTTTCATGGCTTAATACATACATACACATGTTCAAAGAAAAGACAACATTCATCTATGCATGAGAGAAAGGAGAGAGAACTACCTTTGCCATACAAGCACACTTTTCCCTTTAGAATTGTACTCCCTTCCTTAGCCACACACTCACAATAATGTGAGGCTTGTTTCTCTTAGCCTAAATACATAAAATAGGAACCAATTGTACTTTTGGAAACATTCACAAAGCTACTTATCTACTTGGAATTCTAACTTTGTCTTATGGTTCATTTTTGGTTCCTAAATACACCTAATGAAGAAACATTCATCATTTGAGTTCTAGGCTCCATTCTTTCCCTCCATTTATGATTCTTAACTCCTTTTAAGCCTCTTGGAGTCATCACTCAATTAAAACAAGGAGCCTAACTAGGTGTTACTTCTTTAGATCATATTATGGAACCTATGATACCATCTCACTTTCTATGGCTTCTAAAATTTTTTTAAGGCTTCCTCTCATCCTTTTCCATCATATATGACTCAAAAATAAGTTTGGAATAAATTAAAACTACCTCAAGGTGCCTTAACTACTCTAGGCCTAGGCTATGCTCCTTAAGGCTACCTTTGGAGTTTTCTTTGTTTTCTTAATGGAAGATGAATATGAGGAGCCTTCTAGGGATCATAGGAGTTCATTTAAACACTCATTTAGGCCAAGGAATTATTGTATCAAATCAAATTTTGCAAGGGACACTTAAAACCCTAACTTTGCTATCTTGATTTTCTATGGTTGTTTGTTAATTCTCTTTGCATATTCTTATTCTCTAAACTCAATTCCCTAAGGTTCACCCTTGGTTCTACCCAAAAATCAACGTCTTCTTAAAGCTCTCTAGGTAGGGCTAACCAAGGAAAAGGAGGGAAGAAGGAGTGGTTACAATGGAATGAAGATTTACCTTATTTTCTTGGCTTTTCTTTTTTGTTTCTCCCTTTGCTTGGCCTCTTCTCCTCAAATCCGAATTTTCCACATTTGTTTTGCCCTCAAAATAGGTCCAAGAACTTCAATAGAATCATGGAAAAGAAAGGAAGATGGAGGAGAAGGAGTTTGCTAAGTAGAAAGCATGACAAATCAAGAAAATCCATACCTTTTTTCCTTGTTTTTCTCCTCCCTTTCTTCTCTTCTTGGTGCACCTTAAACCCTAGCACTCTCCTATGGTTTAGAGCAGAAACAAATGTGGCTAAATGAAGAAAGAGGTGAGGCGCCACATATATATATAGGTAGGTTAGGGAGAATTTTTCAAAAATTCCAATTTCGTCCCTTTATCTTGGCATTTTCGTTTCCAATTTGTTTTAGCTCCATTTTTAGAACCTTCTTTTCCATCAAAAAATTTAGGATCTCAATCTTATAAAATGTCCTTTGGAATCACTCAATTTGGAGTTAAAACCTTCCCAAATGAATCAATCAAAGTTCGGGCTCACTGCTATTAAAAAACATATATCGGAAGGCCTTTAATTCTCTCGAGGCTTTCCATCAGGGCCTCTGAGAACCCTAAAGAATTCAACCTTACCATTTAGAAAGCCCTCCTATGAGAATTCTTAAAATTTGCCAAAATTACAAAAATGCCATTACGTTTCGTTGCCTTTTCTTAAAAATCTGTTTGGCTATTCTAGCTTTAGTTTTAAGGCACCTCTGACCTTGAATCACCATTATTTAAGGTCTAGAATATTATTCTAATTTTATTAGACCTCAAATCACTCTATTTGGGGGACTTTCTTTTATATTCAGTGGATTTCGCACATTTACAAAGAAACCGTACGTTATGTTTCTCATATTTTTTCTTGTTTTTAGAGAACCAGATATTAGAAGGAAGGTGTTGATGTGGCACCATGAAGGAGAGAGAGAGTGATGATGTGGCACCATGTGTGAATAAGAGATTGGAAGTTGGAAGAGAATTATGGAAACTGCACGAACTATGGAGCGATTACGCAGGCTTACATCAGCAAATCTTAGAAATCTCATGCATTATGAAAAAGTTATTGTTGACTTCAGCATGACATAGACGCTGACTTAAGTGGCATTAAATGTAATCTTATCTTCACACCTTATGAAAAAAGTAACCATGGTAATATGATGAATGCTAGTTTTATATACACGAATTCTCCTAATTTTGGGTTTTTAATGATTAAATATGGCTTTTAGATTTTAATTAGATGAGATTTTATTTTAATAGCCATTTTTGCACTCAAGAAATTTTATTTACAAAATTTTGAATTTTAATGCATAAATTTCATTGAAATATTTCCTTTGTGAATTTTTCCTTCTTAATATTTTATTTTTGTTGTGTAGATTTTAATGGAAAAAGATTTAAAATGAAGATGAATTAATGGCATGTGGAAGAGTAGAGAAGGTACAAGCTCACATGATAGAGTGTAGGGGAATGAGAATCAGCATATGAAACCACACTAACATGAGCAAGAAGTGAGGAAGAAGCTGAATTTGCATGGAGAAGAATGCAAGAAGAAGCTACACACGAGCTAGAACAGAATTGGAAGAAGCATGGGATTCACGTTGAACACACAAGAGCAGCAGAGAAGCTTCGTGCTTAGCTAAAAAAAAAGCCATGGCCACGTGAAGAATGAAGAAAAGAAACACACAAGACTAGTAGCTGAGTGGAGCATGAGCAGAAGAAACACAAAACACGTAAATAACATAAGCAACATGATTTTTGAGCATGAAAAGAAGCCACGTATCTCGAGTTGATACAGAATATGTAAAACAGAGGAGAGGAAAAGCTAGAATGAAGAGCAGAATGTGGATAACGTGGGAAGCAAATGAAATGTAACTACATGATGGAGTGACGGGCTTGTCGTGCAACCCTCAAAATAAAACTAGGTTGATCTAAAAATATAGCAAGTGGCATAACCTAGGTCATCTCCCTTGGAATTGGAATTCAATGTTCAATTAGGTTCTCTAAGTGTTCTAAGATCCTAGAACTATCTAGTTTTGGGGGTTTTGGTTGAATTAAACTATCCTAAATTGAATTTAAACAAATTTCCTAATGTCTACCTTATTGGATGAATTGTGATGAATGATGGGCTTGTGACTAGCTTAGGAATCATCTCTTGGTATCCACTATCCTTATCCTATTCCAATTGTGATTAATTATGGCCTAAGAATTCCTAATTATGTTCATTAGCAAATGATCTTGAATAACCATTCAAGATTCAAGAGATTAATAATCTAATGTTGAATTAAGACCTCAATCCCGCATTAAACCGTTAACTCTTGTCTTTAAGATCAATGAACATCCAATTTGATTGATTAACTAATTAATTATCTTATGATTCATCATCCAAAAATGTTTAATTAACCAACTAAACACTAAGGAATTCTCAAATCAAACAATCAAGCACAAAATCTCACTCATGCAATTCATCGAAAACCTTCGTGGCATACATGGGAGATTAGAGAGAATAATGAAAAATCAAATTCAAATCCAACCAATTAATCAACAAAAAAGGTTTCCTAATCAGTGTCTAACCAGCCACTAATTAATTACACAAATTCCAAATCAAATACAACTCAACCGAGATTGTACAGAATAAGAAAAAGTGTAGGAAAAATAAGAAAATCTTAGCCAGAATTCTGCTTCTTCCCCAAGGATTCAAGCTTCTACTCAAGAGCTTCCTCCCTTGCTAGCCTCAAGATGGATCAGAACTTCATGTTTGTGTGGAATAGAGATGGAGATGATGGATGAAGTTCTGTGTATGGAGGCGTAGGCGAATGAGGCGTGGGTGTGTTTAATAAATGATGGATGCCCCCTTTATAGAGTGAAGGCGTGAATTAATAAAAGACGGCTAGGGTTTGTGTGAATGGAGAGAATGACGTATGTTGAATGGGCTGGGCTGCACGAATGGAATGGCGTGAGTTTTAGCTTCTGCCCGAGTGTGTATGATGTGCCTCTCACGTGATTCCTCTAAGTGATTCCACGCTGAAGTCACATTTTACTTCCTCCTACAGATCACTAAATCTCCAGCTCTCAAGCTTGATTAATCCACGTGATTAACTCTTCGTTTAGTGCTGCCTCTTCCCACTGTCTGAAGCTCCCTTGTGCGTGTAAAAACGTGGGCCCCAGCGTCAATATAATATTCCATGTTGGCTACTGTAGCTTCTGCATGCCTCTTTGTTTATGTTCACGTCGGGTTCCAAGTTGCAGCTCTTCATTTTCTGTTCATGTTCTCTTCTTCTTCGACTGCAGTGTCCATTTCGTTCTACGTTAGCTGCTGGTTTGTGTGTTGCTTGAGTTATAAGCTGCTGCCATTTGTTTCTTCATGCTCCTCACGCCAAAACAGTAGCTTTGCCTTCTTTTTCTTTCCCATTTATTCTGCTGCTGTCCAGACGTAGCTTCAGCGTTTTCTTCATCGTGCATTCTGCTCTTAATTCTCTTCTGCACAGCTTCTTCTTCTGTTCAACTCGTAGTTCTCGCTTCTTCTCTATTCTGCAGCTTTTACATGGTTCTGCTTCCTTCATGCAGCTTCTGTTTATACCACACGCTGCTTTCTTCTCTGCTAAGTGCTGCTGCTTCTTGTGTGAGTGTAGAACCCGTGGCAACGTACTGGACGAGCTGCTCCTTCTGCATGCATGGCTTTGTTTCTTGCTTTTCTGCAGCTTTTCCACGTTGCCTGCTTCTATGTTTCTCATCGTGGTTCAGCTTCATATCCTTCACGTTGCTGTGCAGTTGCTTGTGTACGTGGAATGTACGTGATATTTCTCCTCTATTTTGAAACAGTTGCTTCTCATTTAAACTTCAGCCCAAGATCTCTTTTGATGCTTTTAGTTCTCATCACACCATCCCATTTCAGCTCCTTCATTTTTATTTACCACCAAGCTTCATGCAGCTATTGCGTTTGAACCCTGGCTTCTTCCTTCTCTTCAAAACAAATTCTCCTTCAAAGCTCTAATTCATATTAAAATTCTGCACAAAAGAGTGGGAAAAATCAAATAGGCATATTCACAAAAATTATTTAAGATAAAATGAGCATTAAACACCAAATTTTTGCAAATAAATTTCTAAAATATAGAAATGGCTATTAAAATGAAATCTTATCTAATTAGAGTCTTAAAGCCATATTTGGAAATTAAAATGTCTAAGTTAGGGGATTAAAATATATAAAATATCATACTTATCAAATTCCCCCACACTTAAACCTTTGCACTCCTGGGCAAAGCTCAAAATCCAAAGATAAAAGAATGAATGGAAACACCCGGCTAGTAGAATGGCAAGTAGGAAATGAAAATGGAAAAGAAAGTGTAAAAATGACAAGCTAAAGACTAATCATAACTTTTCATCACTTCAACAATCTAAGTTAACTTCACTTGCATCAAGAAATCAAAATCCATGGCAATTTCATTTGAAAAGAATGAATTAAAATGCATAGCCTCTCATGGATCGGTGTTTACTCTCAACTCTCTAGTATTTAAAGGGATGTGTTTCGCTCAAGCTTCACCTATCCAAGCTCACTACCATAAGCTTGTCAAGCTTCTAAATCTCCACCACCCATGCTAAATGCAATACATAAATCAAAGGACTTTATTTAGGGTTGTAATGGGGCTAAGGAAATGAAATAAATGGATATAAAAATAAGGGGAAAAACTAACAACAAATAGACACCTTAGGATCTCAAGAGCAATCAATGAAAATTTAAGATAGGGAAGAGTATGCATTCAAGGCCTTATTTCCTATCACTATAGGCAATTGCAACTCAATTTGAAAGGCTTCTTTTTTTTTTTCAATAATTTTTCTTCTTTTTCTTTTTCTCATTGCTTTTCTTTTGCTTTTTTTTTTCTTTTCTTTTCTTTGCATTTTTTTTTTCTTTCTAGAACAAATTCTTTGACTAACAATGGCCTTAATGGATACAAATCACACATTCACCTATCCTATTTAGATGTAATGCTCCTTGAAATAACCTAAGGCATCTTTAAAAAAGGTGGGAATATATTTTTAATGGCTATGGTTTAACAAGAAAAGAAAATCAAGGCCCAAAGTGGCTAAAACAATGGATAAAGATGCATGAATGGTTGGCTTTTTGGCTCTAGCTGTGAAAGAAATAAATGCCTTATCATTTTTATGCATGCAAATGCAAATGTGGCCTTGACAAAGAATCAAGACAAGTTCTAGAGTGAAAGCAATGATAGTGAATACACACTAGAATCGAACAATTAAGACTCAAATCCTCACCAGCTAATGGCTATCAAATAATTCATTGAAATCAAATTCATTGCCACTTCTCTTGAATCAAAACACAAGATCCATCACTTGTCATGTTTAAGTGAATCCAAGCTAATAATCATCTCAACTTGCAACTTTTACAGAAAAATTGAAAAAAAAAAATCACGCTATTTTTCAAAAAATTTTCTCAAAAAGTTTAAATTTTTTTTTTTTTTAATCAAAGAAAAAGATGGATGAAATGGATGAAATGAAATGACTCTCCCCCCCACACTTAAATATTGCATTGTCCTCAATGTCAGCACCAATCCAGTAAATAGATAAACAACACAAGATATAGAGTAAAAGGGAAAGTACAACTGGATGAACTTGCCAATGAAGATCTCAAAGGTGGCTAAGATGTTCATTGTAGCTGGCTAGCAATTTATTTCCTACAAAATAGAAACAAAAGAAACTGTAATGCGAAAAAGAAAAAGAAAACTAAATCCTAAACTAAGAAGAGCTCTATCAGCAACTAACTAATCATACGTATCAAAAACCAAAATCAAAACTACTTTATTTCTTCTTAACTGGATAATTTTGAGTCTCACTACTTTAAAGCATTTTGATTGATCATGCAATGTTGACTCATGGACTTTCTCAACCATCAGTAGTCTCAAAAAATCATTTTTAGTAAATTCAGGAACAAGAAAAGAAGAAAAATCAAATTTAAGATAATTAAAACTAAAGAAAGAAAATTCAAAATCAAACTGAAAATTTGAACTTTCTAAAAATCTATCAAATCCAATAAAATCTACTTGACTCTCATCAGTAAGAGTCACTGCATCCACAGAAAAATTAAATTGTAACTTCTCACAGCCTTTTGAGTTCAAGATATTCAAGGTATCTGGCAGATGCTTCATCTCAGTTGGGAGAGTCTGTGGCATTGGCTCAACAACTTCAGGAATCTGTTCAGGACTCTCAACAATAGAGACAGCATCTTCCCTGACCAAAGAGACATCAGTAGGCTCACAAAATTCTAAACAATTATCAACAGCAAAATCTAGTCTCTCACTAGTATCAACAAGAGCACAAGCATCAATAGAAGTTTCAATACCAACACTATCTTTATGCATATTCTCATCAATACTAGTATGATCAGAAGAATCAGGTTCATTATCACTTTCAGTGCAAGCTAAGGATTCCATGGATTCAGTAGACTTATCAGACTTTAGAAACTCATTAATCTCAGCACATATAGGACATGTATGCATATCATCACATAAGCATTTAAGAGTTAAGTCTGATTCATCAACAACAATTTGCTCAACAAT
Source organism: Erythrophleum fordii (assembly GCA_032878935.1). Classification (NCBI taxonomy): domain Eukaryota; kingdom Viridiplantae; phylum Streptophyta; class Magnoliopsida; order Fabales; family Fabaceae; genus Erythrophleum; species Erythrophleum fordii. The sequence goes on along the minus strand of JAVQMF010000049.1, from coordinate 851,580 downwards.
TTCACTGTCTATATTCTCATCACATGCTACATCTACCATTTCATTATCCATATCAGCACATGCTAGTGAGGAATCATGTTGATCAGTATATGTGAGAAACTCACTAGTCCCAATGAAAGAATTACTCTGAGAGTATTCATCACTAAGGTTACAGCTAGGTGTAGACATCCCAAGTGCATCAGTACACAAGGGTTCATGAACATCAATAAATATGTCAATTTTGTTCAATGAGCTACCACAATGAACCATATCAGGAGATTCAACAATAATTTCTTCATCAACAACATCATCATGCAATTCAGAATCAACAACATTGTATGCATTAGGAATCACAGTGCTATCAGGCAAACTAGAGTCAGTTCCAACAAATTGTAGAACATTAGAGGATGGAAGGATATTACCCAATGAATAAGATTCTTCCTCCTCTATATATTCCTTTCTAATTTGCTCTTCAATTGATTCATTAGCACTTGTAGTCAGTTGATTCATTTGAAATCCTGAATCCTTCAATTGTTGGTCAAAGAGTTGTAATCGTTCAGTTATCCGTTAGGCCATTTGCTGCATTTGCTGGTGTTGAATATCACAATCTTCCATTAGCTGCCTCATCCTTGCTTCCGAACTCGGTTCCCTTTGAGGCTCTTGTTGCATGTACCCCTCATGGTAATTGTAAGGATGATAGTATGGCTCTTGCATATGGAAGTTATGATGTGGTTCATAATGAGGATGGTAATCTGGATGAATCTCATATGGATGGTGGTATGGTTGGTAGCATGGTTGTTGGAATTGTTGGTATTGTTGTGCTTGTTGATATTGTTGGGCTTGTTGCTCTTGTCTTTGTCTTTCAAGAAGACCTTGAAGCATTGACATGGCATTATCCAACTTCTGAGAAATCCTATGCTCTCTACAGGGATCATAAACACCTTGATTAGAATAATATTGATCCATTTATAAGCAAGGAAAAATGAGAAGCACCATCACTTTAAGCACAAGTAAAATCACAAACAAATTATAACTAAAATTAACTCAAAATCAAGAAAATAAAATTTAAATGAAGCTAAGACTTACTTAACTATGAAAAACACTCCTAAACAGAGGTTAGTGACACAAAACAAAGTCACAAAAAATAAGGAAAATAAATCCAGAAAAATTGAAAAATTCCTAAAAAATTCGAGAAAATACTAAAAAATTAGAAAAAGTGCCTCAAACGTTGGAATTTGGCCAAAAAATGGTGCACCTAATAGCTATGCTATTACTTTTGCTCAAAACACCCAAAACCTTGAAAAACAAAGTATAAGAATTTTCTGGGCACTTTGAACGAAAATTCCAGCAACCAGGACACTTAACGCGCAACACCGAAATTAACCGATTCCAAGTTCAAAACAGAACGAAAATCAAATCAAAACAGAACTAAAACAAAGATAAAACAAAACAAAAACACTTAGAAAACTTTCTCAAACAATTGAGACTCCAAATCCCCGGCAACGGCGCCAAATTTTGACGGGCTTGTCGTGCAACCCTCAAAATAAAACTAGGTTGATCTAAAAATATAGCAAGTGGCACAACCTAGGTCATCTCCCTTGGAATTGGAATTCAATGTTCAATTAGGTTCTCTAAGTGTTCTAAGATCCTAGAACTATCTAGTTTTGGGGGTTTTGGTTGAATTAAACTATCCTAAATTGAATTTAAACAAATTTCCTAATGTCTACCTAATTGGATGAATTGTGATGAATAATGGGCTTGTGACTAGCTTAGGAATCATCTCTTGGTATCCACTATCCTTATCCTATTCCAATTGTGATTAATTATGGCCTAAGAATTCCTAATTATATTCATTAGCAAATGATCTTGAATAACCATTCAAGATTCAAGAGATTAATAATCTAATGTTGAATTAAGACCTCAATCTCGCATTAAACCGTTAACTCTTGTCTTTAAGATCAATGAACATCCAATTTGATTGATTAACTAATTAATTATCTTATGATTCATCATCCAAAAATGTTTAATTAACCAACTAAACACTAAGGAATTCTCAAATCAAACAATCAAGCACAAAATCTCACTCATGCAATTCATCGAAAACCTTCGTGGCATACATGGGAGATTAGAGAGAATAATGAAAAATCAAATTCAAATCCAACCAATTAATCAACAAAAAAGGTTTCCTAATCAGTGTCTAACCAGCCACTAATTAATTACACAAATTCCAAATCAAATACAACTCAACCGAGATTGTACAGAATAAGAAAAAGTGTAGGAAAAATAAGAAAATCTTAGCCAAAATTCTGCTTCTTCCCCAAGGATTCAAGCTTCTACTCAAGAGCTTCCTCCCTTGCTAGCCTCAAGATGGATCAGAACTTCATGTTCGTGTGGAATGGAGATGGAGATGATGGATGAAGTTCTGTGTATGGAGGCGTAGGCGAATGAGGCGTGGGTCTGTTTAATAAATGATGGATGCCCCTTTTATAGAGTGAAGGCGTGAATTAATAAAAGACGGCTAGGGTTTGTGTGAATGGAGAGAATGACGTATGTTGAATGGGCTGGGCTGCACGAATGGAATGGCGTAAGTTTTAGCTTCTGCCCGAGTGTGTATGACGTGCCTCTCACGTGATTCCTCTAAGTGATTCCACGCTGAAGTCACGTTTTACTTCCTCCTGCAGATCACTAAATCTCCAGCTCTCAAGCTTGATTAATCCACGTGATTAACTCTTCGTTTAGTGCTGCCTCTTCCCATTGTCTGAAGCTCCCTTGTGCGTGTAAAAACGTGGGCCCCAGCGTCAATATAATATTCCATGTTGGCTACTGTAGCTTCTGCATGCCTCTTTGTTTATGTTCACGTCGGGTTCCAAGTTGCAGCTCTTCATTTTCTGTTCATGTTCTCTTCTTCTTCGCCTGCAGTGTCCATTTCGTTCTACGTTAGCTGCTGGTTTGTGTGTTGCTTGAGTTGTAAGCTGCTGCCATTTGTTTCTTCATGCTCCTCACGCCAAAACAGTAGCTTTGCCTTCTTTTTCTTTCCCATTTATTCTGCTGCTGTCCAGACGTAGCTTCAGCGTTTTCTTCATCGTGCATTCTGCTCTTAATTCTCTTCTGCACAGCTTCTTCTTCTGTTTAACTCGTAGTTCTCACTTCTTCTCTATTCTGCAGCTTTTACATGGTTCTGCTTCCTTCATGCAGCTTTTGTTTATACCACACGTTGCTTTCTTCTCTGCTAAGTGCTGCTGCTTCTTGTGTGAGTGTAGAACCCGTGGCAACGTACTGGACGAGCTGCTCCTTCTGCATGCATGGCTTTGTTTCTTGCTTTTCTGCAGCTTTTCCACGTTGCCTGCTTCTATGTTTCTCATCGTGGTTCAGCTTCATATCCTTCACGTTGCTGTGCAGTTGCTTGTGTACGTGGAATGTACGTGATATTTCTCCTCTGTTTTGAAACAGTTGCTTCTCATTTAAACTTCAGCCCAAGATCTCTTTTGATGCTTTTAGTTCTCATCACACCATCCCATTTCAGCTCCTTCATTTTTATTTACCACCAAGCTTCATGCAGCTATTGCGTTTGAACCATGGCTTCTTCCTTCTCTTCAAAACAAATTCTCCTTCAAAGCTCCAATTCATATTAAAATTCTGCACAAAAGAGTGGGAAAAATCAAATAGGCATATTCACAAAAATTATTTAAGATAAAATGAGCATTAAACACCAAATTTTTGCAAATAAATTTCTAAAATATAGAAATGGCTATTAAAATGAAATCTTATCTAATTAGAGTCTTAAAGCCATATTTGGAAATTAAAATGTCTAAGTTAGGGGATTAAAATATATAAAATATCATACTTATCATGGAGGAAATACTAATTAAGAGCCACAAGTTCTTACATAGTAGCTAAACAAAGGAAGCTGCACATGCATGGAAAATAAAGCTAAGAACGAGAACAAGCAACTCCCATATCCCATGAGGCTTGCATGGGCTCTTAAAAATGAATACATGAAGAGAGGAATAAAGGCTCAGGCAAGGCAGTATCCAACAATGAATGAGAGGAATTATGTTGGAATGAAGTAAGAAGCTATAGTAGAAACAAGAGGCACAATGTATGTATACGGGTTTCTTGTGCATAACACCATAGTCCTAACACAACGACGGGAGAGTTTTAACACACACGGCAGTTGGATAGCATGTGACATGGAAGCAATTAAATAATGCACATGAACAGTGATAGAGCTTAAGCTGAAGCAGGACGTGAAAAGAATGTGAGAAGTTACGAGAAATTGAAGCAAGGGAAGAGAAGAGGCTTCATTTATGCGTGTCTTATGTGCTACTCCCATAGCTTCCAGTGTACACTCCTCATGTGATGAAGTGGCTTGGGGCCCACAAGAAGGAAAAGAACGTGCTAAGGTTTGGAGAGGCAAAAAGGGGGTAGCACGTCACGTGATGAATGAGGGATCCATTGATTCACGATATGTCATCATTCACGATATATCATCATTCATTAAATAAAATTGGGGAAAACCCTTCGTCCATTCCACATCCAGATACACACTCCATTCCATATGTCGTAGCATTTCATCCTCCATTCCCACTCCATTCCACCTCCAATGAAGCTCTAGTCCTCCATCTTATGATTAGCTTAGAAGAAGTCCTTGGAGAAGCTTGAATCTATGGAGAAAAACATAAAATTTTAGCTAAGATTCTCTTAATTTCCTACACTTTTTCTTTTTCATATATTATCTTGGTTAAGTGATAGGGAATTTGTGTAATTGTAATTAGTGGCTAGTTAGACACTAATTAGAAAACCTATTTGTTGATTAATTGGTTGGATTGGACACTGAATTTTACATTTCCCTTTAATTTCCCATGTATGCCACGAAGGTGTTCGATGAAATGCATGAGTGAAATTATGAGCTTTATTGTTTGATTAAAGGATTCATTGGAGTTTAGTTGGTTAATTGAATCTCCTAAAGTGTTAATTTAGAGGCTAATTAATCAATTAATCATTTAATTCAAATGTTCATAGATCTTAATCACAAGAATTAGTAATTTAATGGTAGTTGAAGTCTTGAGTAACATCAAATTGCTTGGTTCTTGAATCTTGAGTGGTAATTCAAGATCATTTGCCAATGGACATAATAAGGGATTCTTAAACCAGAATTAATCACAAATGAATTAGGATAAGGATAGTAGATAACAAGGGATGAATCCAAAACTAGTCACAAGTCCATCATTCAACTATAATTCATCAATTAGGTAGTAATTAGAAATTTTAATTCAATTTTAGATAGTTTAACTAGATAGAAAACCCCCCATAAATTACGTAATTCTAGGATCTTCATACACTTAGAAACTCAATTAAGTATTGAACTCCATTTCTAAGGGAGATGACCTAGGTTGTGCCACTAACTATAGAATTTAATCCAACCTAGTTTTATTTTGAAAGTTGCACGACACAATCGTCATAATCCAATGACTAATATTCGTTCGCAAAACGTGATGCGATCTAAATCGTTGAGCAATCCAATCACTTAGATTTCTCCACCTTTTCAAGATCAAACCATAACCTTTGATATAATCCTAAGGCTTATATTTTATCTCTTATTTCAAGGTTAAATCCTAACCATTAATGTAATCTAAAGGCCAAGATCTTCCACCATAAAGGTAATTTAATATTAACCATTCATAACTAATATATATACAAACCACACACATGCCTTCATGCCATTCTCACACACAAAAATACATATACCAATTTAGCTAAGAGGAAAAGATGAAGAAGGAGAAGAAGCTCAGCCTAAGAAAGAAGAAAAAGGAGGAGGAAGAGAGAAAGAAAGGCCACCAAGGAAAATCAAACACCGCAGAGCTAAGGTAACATAGATAGACTTTCTTCTTCTTGGTTTTTCTTCTATTTTTCTCCAAGAATTTTCTTGTCTCGTTGTCTTTAATTTTCGTCCATGGCATGAGGAAAATGGGAAATTTGGTTGTTTCCATGAATTCTAGCCAAGAAAAGATGGAGAAATCATATATATGGCTTATGGATTCATGTGATTCAAGAAAATTCCTAATCTTTGCAATTTTTCTACAAATTAAGAAGCTTTTGTATTCTAAGATGCCATGGGAGAAATTGAAGGGAAAATAAATGGGGAAGTGATGGAAGAAAGCCTAAGGAAGAGGAAGATTAATATAGCTTTGATTTTCATAAAGGAATTGGAAAGAAACCCTAGAATTTTATCTTCCAAAAATTGTATAATACATATGAAATTTCTAGAATTGATTGAGGGCTTTTGTTTATCTTCCTTGAATATGTATGCGTGGCTTTTTGGTGACATAAAAATGAAGCAAAATCATATGTCTTCCTTGATGTATAGGTTTGGCCAACACATATACATATACTTAGGAAAGAGTTTTCTTAAATCCAACTAAATAAGGTTAATTTACATAAAAAATAAAGCCTATGGTGAAATTTTGGTAATTTATGGATCGTTATATAAAAAGTCAAATTCTTGAGAAAAAGTGTTGCCAAGATGTTCTTGAATTTTCCCTAATGTTATTAGATATGTTCTGGATGATTGTTGTGGCCTAATATGTTCTATATGCTATCTGGATTATGCTGATATTTATTTTGTGAATTTTCGAGCCCATTTGTGATAGTTGGAAAATTACGCAGTGTTATGTCAAAAATGGAATATGTGATAATATGTGTTCTAGAATTACACTGTTTGTTGTGCTGATATACTGCCTGATTTCTTGACATGGATAATATGCTATTTTTTGCCTGATTATATGAGTATTGGTTATTTGGTAAAAGACTGGCCAATATATATATGTTGGATAGGGGGTGAGCACAAAGGACTAGCCAATATATATAGGGCGGATAGGGGGTGAGCCTTGTGTATGTGCTAGAGTCAGCCATTGGGTAGCTGCTATTGTATTAGATATCTAATCTCAAAGATACTAAAAAATATCTAAACCACTAATTTTTGAGCTCTAGCACATTGTCGAGCTATCGGGATTATTTATGCACAGAGTTGTGCAAGGCAGTTCTTTCCCAAATATACCTATTATGCCTTGATCAAATGATAACTTGAATGACATATTATTATGATATTTGTATATGACTTTCCTTGGGTACTCACTGGGGGACGCCTCCGTAAAGGAAGTAAGGGTGAGCCTGTTATGTCATGGCAGTGCAACATGAGCTGGGCTTGAGCCTGTCAAAGCCAGTGCAACATTATATGGGTATTGAGCCTAGCAGCCTCCAAGGCCCAATGGTTAAAAGGGAATAAATATTATTTGCTATACGCTCTGTATTCTATGCATGTAGAAATCTTGTGAATATCTCGCCACTGCTAAATATTAATTACATTGAGATAATTCTTATGCTCATTCATGTTATATCTTTAGATTTAATATGTTTGTTTACTTTGCTATTTCATATTCATATTAGATACTGCTAAAAGGTATACCTCTTTGTTTATATTATTTAGTAAATTAACTATCTTGCTACTATATTACTTTTTGTTTGTCAAAATTTCTTAACTATTTTTCATGGATATTATGTGGTAGTAATCCTATCCATGTTACTGAGAAAATTATTTCTCATTCTATTATGGTTTATACTTTTCTTAGATGTCGATTTATTGGGTGACCCTAGAACTTTAGGCGGAGTGGATCCAGTTCCCACTCCGGGGATGGGTCTTCATTATCCATAATATGCGCATCATGTCATGTGAAGATGTTGTTCATGCGGTACTAGTGTTCTTTGTGTCCCCAGGGGAGCTGGTGTCTCACACTTTCCCAGTGGGTGATGTTGACCCTCCTGCTCCTCTGTTTGCATGAATAGAGGCCTAGTTGCTGACACTGACCCTTTTGTAAACATAGGGGACTAACCATTTGGGTCTTTTTATTATCTAGGGATTTTCTTTTTAGATAGTTATTGGATAGATCTCCCTTTGATGTGAAGTAACCTGTATGACCCCACTTCCTTATGATGGGACTCTTATACTAGTTTGTAAGGATTACAGTGCATTTCTGTTATTGTCGTATTTTGCTACGCTATTAATTAGATTATATTGTGAAAGGATAATTACCATAGAAAAAGGTAATTAAAATCAAATTAGGAATCCCTAAAAAATATATAGCTAAAATTGGGTATTTAGAAGAGAAGTTACATGAGGCAAATCTAAAAGGCCTAAGGAAATTGGGTGAGGCTAAACCAACTCCCTTTAGAGCCTATGTTTGACATGTATGAGTTCACATGACAAGGAAATTGATTTATGTATGTTCATTAGTAGCTTTTATGGTATGCATGCATTCTTTGACATGAAAATGCATCCTTTATGTATGTTTAAAAGGGTAAAGAACTATTGGGATTTTTTGAATCTCACTATTGCCCTACATATGTCTAATCATGTCTAGGTGAGCCAAGTGGACCAAGGATTGGAGGCCAAACATCTTGAAGCATAGAATTTTAATAATAGAATAGGAAATTTATGCTTTTTGATGTCAAAGTTTGTAACTAGATGATGTTTATGATGTGTAAAGTATTGAACATGTGGAAGAGTATGTAAATATGATGTATGAATCCATTTTGGAACCAAATGTATGCATATGTGAGTTTTTGCCATCCATGTGCCTTGATGTTTATGTGTATGAATTCAAGTAAAGAGGTGAGAATGAGTTCTATGATGAAGTGAATCATTTGGCATGCTTCTATATACTATAAGTATGCTTTTGGATGTGCCCAAGCGGTTGTGGAATAATGAGAAAACCATTTGGTGCCTTTTTATCCCTTTATGGACTTCAAATTGACCACTTTCTTGAGCTAAACCAAAGTCTGACTAAATGGATGAGTTTTTACATAAAATTTGGCAATCAAATAGCTCTCATTAAGAGCTTTTCATAGAGCTAAAGAGCACTTAATTTAGAGCTCTAAAGAATTTATTATGATTTTTGAAAATTTACCAAATTATGTAGAATTGTCAAGGTTATTATTTATATTGTTAGTTGTATTTTTATGTCACTCAAGGGCCAAATGAAGTCCAATGCTCATGAAATTTTATAGCCACTAAGAGCACTTAATTTGGATTAGTATAGAGAGAGTTATTAATTTTTGAATATTAGGGTCTGCATCAGTCCAGAAGCACGACCCAGGGTATTGTTCTATCGATTTTCATAGGACAAATACTTTTGTCTTGATTTGGAATTATTTTTATTGTTAGCTAACATCTAGATATTTCCAAAAAGCTATATCATGCATGATTTTGATTTTTCTAAAATTAGTTATGAATTTTCAAATTTCATATTAGAAAAATGGCCCTACAATCCCAGAACAAAATTCTAATATTGTGAAGTATTGTACAAAATCTGAGATTTGTGTGCTAAATTATGATGTTTCTGATATGAATTGGTATGTTATGTATGGATAATGGAATTGGTAAGCCCACACAGTTCCTAAAGCGAAGAATGAATTAAATGGCCTTTCAATGACGCAAAAAACTGTTGCCAAAGGTGTGATTTCCATGTAAATGTGTAAGAATGAGCCTTTGTGATATAGTTTGAAGGCTAGGGAGTTATGGCATTACATATGTTTCCATTGATACCTTTGTGTGCTATTTGATGTGTCTAGGCTAAGCAAATTAAGTCCCTCCCAAGTATGCTTGTGAGGTCAAGAGAGGAAAGTGGGAAACCAAGGAAGAAAAGTGGTGCTTCTTGAAAAAGGTAGCTCTCCATCCTTTCTTGTATGCATTTCTTAGTTGTGGGATTGTCATTAAATGCTTATATGGATGGTTGAATCATGCAACATGCCTCTAGCTATTGGTTTGATGTTATGGTACCATTATGCTTGTAACACCCCAAAATTTATTAAGGTGTTAATCATAGATTTAGATTAATTAGGAATAATTAATATGGGATAAGTGGGCAAGTTAAGTGAATGGTAATTTTGAGAAATAAATCAATAATATGAGTTGAGAATTAATTGGGATAGAAACTACATCTAGGCCTAAATTAATGTAAGAGATCATGAGAAGAGGCTAATGGAGGCCCAATGAGTTAAGTGCAGACCCAATCCAATTCAATGTGATAGAAGCCCAAGATCCAACTTGTATAGGCTCTTATAAGTGGCCCGATAACCCTTGTATAGACCTAAATCCTTGAGCTCTTCAAACTTGGCCCAAACTTGATTAAAATTCAGTAGCCCAATATATAAGAGCAGGCCCAACAAAGCAAAACTCTGAAGCCAATTTGGAGTTAGACCTTGGAGCAACCCATGACCCATCTTAGACCCAACTTAAACCTAACTAAAACCCTAACTCTTAAGCCTATTCCTCATTTTGCTAAAACTCAAGAGAGGAAATTCGGAGGTTTAAGGAAGGCTAGGGTTCTACTAACATGGAAGCTCCATTTTTTACTCTTAGAGGATGATTTAGCCAAGGTGAGTTATATATAACTTGACCTTCTCATCCTCCTCTTCACTTTGGGCTGATTAATTTTTGGTTTTGAGCATTTTTATCTTCTTCTCAAATCTGAAACTTGGTGTTAGATGATTCCTTGCAAGATTTTCAGAGTTGGAGGTTAGAGGGATGATTAGGTAAGCATTTTCCTTCCATTTTGTATATTACTTTGATGGAAAATGCCCCTAAGGATGGATTATCATAATGCGTTATGTTATTGTACGAAATTACAAGGAGATAATGGTGGAAAATTGAATTTTTTGGGCTTGATGACTAAAATGAGAATTTTGGTGCTTTCATGGTGGATTTTCGGAGGTTGAGGTTATGGGTGTTGTTAAGTGAGTATCTCCTTCCCATTTTAATGCATTTTCTATTAGTTTGAGACCTCTATAGTTGACCTATGATATGGGCTTTAATTTTATGTGAAATTCCCTAGAAATTAGAGTGAACTATAACAGTTTCTGGTATGGGAAAGTTGGAACCCAAAATTAAATCCCTTGGTAATTAGGTGAGTAACCTCTAGGCTATCATTAGCAGTTCAACTCTTTGGATATCTGATTTTTTGATTAGAAATTGTGATAATTATGCTTGTTATAGGCTTGATGCGCATTTGGATTATTATGGTAGCTAGGGGAAGAGTAATTGGCTTCATTAAGGTAACTGGGATTATTTTTCTAATTCCATGTATATGCTCATGTTAATCTGCTATTTATTACACATGTTTAATTTTGAAATGCTAAATGACTAGTTGACTACTTGATTGTGATTGTAATTGGACCTTGTGAGTCCATGGTGGAGCTGTGGTACGGCTGCCACCCGTGCATGTGCTTCGATCGAGTACCGGGTTGTGATCAGACCCCAGATGCACTGAGCCCTGGTTGTACTCATTATGGAGTAGGTGTCGTGGACAGACCTCTCTGGATGTTATTGGCCATTAACATGTTGTGTATGATTGCTGGTATGGGACAGTAGTCATTGGTAGCTCAACTAGTTCATTTACAAATTGAATTGATGATTTTGGTATTGATGATATGAAATTACATTATATTGATTAATCTGTACATATATATGGAATTTGCCTCTTATTACTGAGATTGTATATCTCACCCCAATTGTGGGCTAACATTTTCAGGGACCGGACCTCTTAGTGGCAAGGAGAAAATTTACGAGAGCTTATTAAATGGGTTGGTAGCACCTAGGTTTTGAAACCTTGACAAATTATATTGTAACTAGTTTACAAGTTTTGTACCATTGCTGCACTGCATCATGAATTGCCAAGTGTAGGAGTTGTATTTTATTAACATAGAATGTAATCCCATGATATGTTCCTTATAGACTTGACTATTAATGCAAGAAATACCCAATGAAAGTATGATTGAATGACCATTGTGGGAGATTTATAATTTGCTGATGAAAATCCCATAGATGAGTAGGGAAATCCACATCTAAATGTTAAATGGGTAATGATATATTAGCTGGGTAATTAAGGTACATAATTACCACTAGAGTTGCATAAATTAAGGTAAAATGGCCCCAGGTGATATTGGAAGGAGATTGGAGAGCATGAGATGAAATTTTAGGAGTTATAGGAACAGAAAGGAATTAGCTGCGGCCAACATTTAATTGGCCTCGGCCAAATGGTAACAGAGAGGAATTGGCCGCAGCCAACATTTAATTGGCCTAGGCCAAATGTGGTGAACCTGCCAAGGGAGAAAACAGAGAGAAATTGACCGCGAAAAATAGTGAGATTAGCCGTGGCTAAGTCTGAGAAGCAAGTCTGGGGGTGTTCCAGAGGGTATTTGGTTGTGGCAAAAGGGGTATTTGGCCACGGCAAAATGCGTAAAATTTATGGAGGTGTAAGGAGTTGAACCCGGGAGTGATTGGCCACGGTGAAAGAGAATTTAACCGCGGCGAAGGTGCTCAATTTCTCATATTCACCTAGAAACCTTAGTTTCTTTTATGGTAATAATAAGAAATGATTTAGAAACACTTGTAAGAGGTTTTTATGAGTTAGAATTGATGGATGGGAGAATCAAAGGCTCCTTATTAATGATTAAATTCACTTGCATATTTGAATAATTGTGGTTCTTTAATTAATGACCCTAATAACATTAAGGTTCAAATTTCCCAACATCTTTCGAATATAATTAGTTGTGATGACTTTCAACGTTCTAATTTAAATTTTATGGCTATTAATCACATACTTAACCTTAATTATGATGATTAGAAGTTAGGGTCGTCACAGTTGGTATTAGAGCAATAGTTCAGGACAACTGTTCTAATTTAAATTTTATAACTAGAAGTTTGGCAATCATGATGCATTTTTGGCATGGTATTAGCTTATAATAATAGATAATTATGTGAACATATAGTTGTCGTGCTTTATATTCTAGAAGGAAATATAGAGCAATAATGACATGAAGCTTGTAATGCTTGATTAAAATGGCTGTTTCTTGAATTTTATTTAGACCATCACCTATCACAATAAGTATACCTTAGAGAATAATAGAGTATAGTTAGATTTTACCTCATAAAACTTTAGTAATGCTAATTTTGAGACTTGAGGTTGTTAATGCCAATGAAAAGATTAGAATTTTGCCTTCTTTTCTTTGGAGATTGGGTTATTGGTCTCAGTCTAGATAAATAACTGGTTAAGGCTTGTTGCCAACTGGCTACGCAATAGATGCACCAGTCACTCGCTGTGAGGCACCAGTTGACTGAATGAATGAGACTAAGTAACTAATGAGGATGATAAGCAAAGCTACTAATAGCATTTATGACCAGTTGACCGCCATTTATTAACCAAGTCAATTGGGTACGGGCGACCAGTTGACTGGCCTATCAAAGTAGTCAACTGATCACAATGAAAGTAGCAATTCTTTACCTAAGTGAAATTCTAAGCTTTTCAAGGGCCATCAAGAGTGATGTTAAGAACTGAAAAGGCAATGGTACAGAGTAAAACACTTAACTTGCTATAAGAACCTTACAGAAGGTTAAGATGTAAACCTTACTTGCAATCAGGAAATTGATAATGGAACTAGTGTGTAATAAATAAGTGTGATTGATTAAATATAGGAAGTGATGCATAATCCATAATGAGTTAGGATTATGTAGACTTCGAAAGGTCCCCAAGGTTGAAGCTTTATAGGTACAAAGGTTCTAACCCACTTGCTTGATCCTGGTTAATAAAGAATACAATTACTCAATCCTAGCTACCGCAATTTGGGCCTAATGAATAAGGGCAATAAGAGCTAAAGAACATTTCAAATAGTTTTATTCAAACTATTGGAGTGAGCAAGCCATTTTTAGTAATGATGACAAGAAAAGAGGGCAATAAACCCTTAGGATTGTCGAATCCATTTCTAAATAAGGGATAGTGACTTTAAAGCAAGAGATTAAGGAAGATGATGTTCTGGAAGGAATCTTGAGAGCTTTGAGGCTCCTCCCTTAGTGTACTATGGCAAGGTAGGGAGATTATGATAAGGGAAAAGATGACCCCTTAGTGTGATAAGGGTGAGGTGCACCGGCACGGGGTGCTTGTGCACATTGTCTCTGGTGTAATTTAGTTTACTTATGCTATGTGTTGACATGCATTTGGGTGGTGGTTAAAGGCATTTTACCTGCATAATACACTCGGGAAGTGTAAGGTAAGATTCTACAGTACTCTGGTGCTAGAAGCACGTGGGACGTGCTCATTTATCAGCACTTCGGTGCTAAGGGCATACGGGGCATGTCACTTATCATATGATTTGATGAATTTCAACCATGAAATTGGCGTCAAACTAGACTAAGTAGACTTTCTGTCTAGAAGGTAAAGAGGAGATCTTGATAGTAAGGATCCATCTAAAAAAAAAAAAGAGAATAAAATTGTACCTGTGTGAGTACAAGTGGCTGAAATATAGTCATCACGGGGTGATGAGCATGTGTATGGCCACAGAAAAGCATTGCCTGCTAATATTAAAGGAAAATTTTGATTCCACCATTAGTAATCTTATTGTTATGTGTCACATGTGGCGTGATTAAGGGAGTAGAGACAACGTTAGGAATTCGAGATGGACTAATGATTACTGTGGTAGAAAAACTCCCTAATCTTGAAAGAGAACTCCCTAATCTAGGATAATGACTCGGGGAAATGAATGAGAGGTGGCAGCAATACAATTAACTTATGATATTACAATAAAACCTTGGTATAATGATTGACGAGGAAGGGTAAAACACTAGTGGTAAGTGATACTTGCGTTCTCTCATTGGGAATCCTTACTTGATCTATTGATAATTAGGGAATGTTTAATAGTGATAAGGAGCACCAAGTCTCCTTATTATGTTAATTTAACTCCTAATAGTCAGGCATGAAATTGAGGCCTAAAAACTTTTAGGGGAGTGAAAGAGTTAGTTAGGGTTGGCATAGGCCATTGTGTAAGGACGGAAACTATCATACCATCTCATATTATATGCTATAACGTATGGTCAAAAGACCTTGTACTTGCTACCAAAGAACTTTATTAACAAGGTCTCGAATTTTACATTAATGAATACAAGAACTTGTTGATAGGATCTTAAACCTTGTTGACAATATATTATTTCATTATTATTTGGGGAACTATTATGAATTTCCAAACTAGAGAATATTAAAAAAAAAAAGGGTAAAAAGTATGTTAATTGAAGAATGACTATACTTGTATGAAAATATCTTAGTTAGGGGTAGAAGATACGAAAGCGCAACCCTTTGGGACTATATAATGACATAAAACCTAGAAAGATGTTCAGTTGACATCAAATGAGTATAGATGCCATTAAGTTAACTACTAATGCTTGTTGTAACTAAGAACTAAGATGAAACACTTAGATCTATTGACCATGGTGGTCTTAAAGACCATTTGTATGTGGTTATGGTGCTGTCCTCACAAGTACAAAAAAAAAAAAAAAGAGAGAAAGAGGCTACTAAGGGTTTATCCTATGTTGGTTACACCTACAGACAATGATGAGATTACTCAGGATGAACCACCACTACGAATTGGGAATTTTAATATTTGTAGGCAAGTTATTGAAGCTATGCCATCTAATAAACCATCCACGAGAACTATGACTTGTCAGATTTAAAGAAAACTCATTCCTAAGTCATAAAGAACTACTTCAATATTCTGGACAAGACATTCTCACTCTTGAGATCAAGTCTTATTAGAGAATATAATCTAGACTTGAAATATCATGTTTATCTTTACTTGAAAGATCGTGTTTGATTTCAATTATGTGGAAGGTGAACCTATAGTGTTTGGGTACCTTCAAGAGATTAGTTGTAAGATCAAACTTTATATTAGTTTTAATCCTCAAGAATCTCAACAAATGAGAAGGAGTAATCTTAGGCACTAATTGAGCAAGAAAGGGGAATTCTATACGTCCAATGGAAGTAATAAATTGTCTACCAATGGATAATAAATAAGGATAATGTGTGCAATAATTTATGAGATCGTTGAATGTAAGATTTGAAAACTTAAAATAGATGAACCTGTAAGAGGTGAAACCCATTTTGGTTAAGAAGGTTGGACTAAAGAAATATAGGGGTAATCTAAGTGAAGGACAAATGAAACTTCATTGTGAAATAAGGTCACTTACCTATATTGCTATTAGTGGAATAAATACTAAAACGACTGACTAAGTGGAATTCCTTATAGTTCGTGGTATCAACTATTAGGGAGAGTTAAGTTAAAGTATCTAGGAGTTATCTCTTAAATGGATTAAGAGTTAAGAAGAAAAGGAAGTTAACAAAAACATTTAATGACCTGTTATTGGAACAGTAAAAAAAAAATGAAATGAGAGAGGAGAGAAATAAGAAGAAGAAAAAAAAAAGGGGGAGAAAAATATAAAACAGAACTAAACAAAAAGCTATGAAGGGAGAGAAAATTAGGATTTATTTAAGCTAGATGTCTAAAGCTTGTTATAAGATGATCAAGTGTAGCTTGGTCTGGATCTACTTAGCTGCAGACATAAAAGGAATATGACATGCTTAGATTGGAATGTCATTTAACGTAGGTAAACAAGAGGGAATAGAATTGTGGTTACCAAGTGAAGTAGTAACATGACAAGAACGTCCTCCCTAGGAAAGTAGTAAGAGGGGACTAGTCTCTTGTAAGACTATCTGAGTTATCAATGAGGAGGTTATGAGGAGGAATTGTCTAACACCAATTGAGTAAGGTGTGATTAATTTTGAGGACAAAATTTCTAAAAGGAGGGAAGAATGTAACACCCCAAAATTTATTAAGGTGTTAATCATGGATTTAGATTAATTAGGAATAATTAATATGGGATAGGTGGGCAAGGTAAGTGAATCGTAATTTTGAGAAGTAAATCAATAATATGAGTTGAGAATTAATTGGGATAGAAACTACATCTAAGCCTAAATTAATGTAGGAGATCATGAGAATAGGCTAATGGAGGCCCAATGAGTTAAGTGCAGACCCAATCCAATTCAATGTGATAGAGGCCCAAGATCTAACTTGTATAGGCTCTTATAAGTGGCCCAATAACCCTTGTACAGACCTAAATCCTTGAGCTCTTCAAACTTGGCCCAAACTTGATTAAAATTCAATAGCCCAATACATAAGAGCTGGCCCAACAAAGCAAAAATCTGAAGCCCATTTGGAGTTGGAACTTAGAGCAACCCATGACCCATCTTAAACCCAACTTAAACCCAACTAAAACCCTAACTCTTCAGCCTCTTCCTCATTTTGATGAAACTCAAGAGAGGAAATTCGGAGGTTTAAGGGAGGCTAGGGTTCTACCAACATGGAAGCTCCATTTTTTACTCCTAGAGCATGATTTAGCCAAGGTGAGTTATATATAACTTGACCCTCTCATCCTCCTCCTCATTTTGGTCTGATTAATTTCTAGTTTTGATCATTTTCATCTTCTTCTCAAATCTAAAACTTGGTGTTGGGTGATTTCTTGCAAGATTTTCAGAGTTGGAGGTTAGAGGGATGATTAGGTAAGCATTTCCCTTCTATTTTATGTATTACATTGCTGGAAAATGCCCTTAAAGATGGATTACCATAATGGGTTCTATTATTGTGCGAAATTACAAGGAGATAATGGTGGAAAACTGAATTTTTTGGACTTAATGACAGAAATGCGAATTTTGGTGCTTCCATGGTGGATTTTCGGAGGTTGAGGCTATGGGTGTTGTTAAGTGAGTATCTCCTTCCCATTTTGATGCATTTTCTATTAGTTTGAGACCCCTATAGTTGACCTATGATATGGGCTTTGATTTCATGTGAAATTACCCAGAAATTAGAGTGAACTATGGCAGTTTCTAGTGTGGGAAAGTTGGAACCCGAAATTAAATCCCTTGGTAATTAGGTGAGTAACCTCTAGGCTGTCATTAGCAGTTCAACTCTTTGGATATCTAATTTTTTGATTAGAAATGATGATAATTATGCTTGTTATAGCCTGGTGTGCATTTGGATTATTATGGTAGCTAGGGGAAGAGTAATTGGCTTCATTGAGGTAACTGGGGTTATTTTCCTAATTTTATATATATGCTCATGTTAATCTACTATTTGTTACACATGCTTGATTTTGAAATGTTAAATGACTGGTTGACTACCTGATTGTGATTATAATTGGACCTTGTGAGTCTATGGTGGAGCTGTGGTGCGGCTGCCACCTGTGTATGTGCTTCGATCGAGCATCGGGTTGTGATCAGACCCCAGATGCATTGAGCCCTGGTTGTACTCATTATGGAGTAGGTGTCGTAAATGGACCACTCCTGATGTTATTGGCCATTAACATGTTGTGTATGATTGCTGGTATGGGACAGTAGTCATTGGTAGCTCAACTAGTTCATTTACAAATTGAATTGATGATTTTGGTATTGATGATATGAAATTACATTATATTGATTAATCTGTACATATATATGGAATTTGCCCTTATTATTGAGATTGTATATCTCACCCCAATTGTGGGATAACATTTTCAGGGACCGGACCTCTTAATGGCAAGGAGAAAATTTACGGGAGCTTATTAAATGGGTTGGTAGCACCTAGGTTTTGAAACCTTGACAAATTGTATTGTAACTAGTTTACAAGTTTTGTACCATTGCTGCACTACATCATGAATTGCCAAGTGTAGGAGTTGTATTTTATTAACATAGAATGTAATCCCATGATATGTTCCTTATAGACTTGACTATTAATGCAAGAAATACCTAATGAAAGTATGATTGAATGATCATTGTGGGAGATTTATAATTTGCTGACATAAAATCCCATGGATGAGTAGGGAAATCCACATCTAAATGCTAAATGGGTAATGATAGATTAGCTTGGTAATTAAGGTACATAATTACCACTCTAGTTGCATAAATTAAGGTAGAATGGCCCCAGAGTGATATTGGAGGGAGATTGGAGAGTATGAGATGAAATTTTGGGAGTTATAGGAACAGAAGGGAATTGGCCACAGCCAACATTTAATTGGCCTTGGCCAAATGGTAACAGAGAGAAATTAGCCGCGGCCAACATTTAATTGGCCTCGGCCAAATGTGGCGAACCTGCTAGGGAAGAAAATAGAGAGAAATTGGCCGCGGAGAATAGTGAGGTTAGCCGTGGCTAAGTCTGAGAAGCAAGTCTAGGGGTGTTCTAGAGGGTATTTGGCCGCGGCGAAAGGGATATTTGGCCACGGCAAAATGCATGAAATTTGTAGAGGTGTAAGGAGTTGAACCCAGGAGTAATTGGCCGCAGCGAAAGAGAATTTAGCCAAGGCGAAGGTGCTCAATTTCTCATATTCACCTAGAAACCTTAGTTTCTTTTATGGTAATAATAAGAAATGATTTAGAAATACTTGTAAGAGGTTTTTATGAGTTGGAATTGATGGATGGGAGAATCAAAGGATCCTTATTAATGATTAAATTCACTTGCACATTTGAATAATAGTGGTTCTTTAATTAATGACCCTAATAACATTAAAGTTAAAATTTCCTAACATCTTTTGAGTATAATTATTTGTGATGACTTTTAACGTTCTAATTTAAAATTTGTGGCTATTAATCACATACTTAACCTTAATTATGATGATTAGAAGTTAGGGTCGTCACAATGCTTTTTGAATTGTGTTTTGAATGTGGCTTTACTCTTAATGGGTGAGGTGATGCCAAAATCCCTTGGAATGGGTCAGGTGAAGCTAAAAGTCCTTAGAAATGGGTGAGAAAAGGCCAACAGTCTCTTGGAATGAGTGTGGCTTAGTCAAAAGTCTATAAAAAATAGGTGAGGCTTGTAATGTCTAGTTTTCCTTAAAACATAAAAAATGGATACGTTTTCAAAGCGGGTCCTTTGAAATGAAGTAGTCGAGACCCCAAAAATTTAGAATAATAATCTAGACATTTAATAATGATTTTAGGACCCCAGAGGTACCCTAAAACGGAGGCTAAAATGACTAGACGAAAATTTATGAAACGTAATGCCATTTTTGTAATTTTAGGCAAATTTTAAAATTCTCATAGGAGGACTTTTTAAATTGCAAATTTAAGTTTTTTGGGATTCTCAGAGGCCCTGAAAATCATGAAAAGCCCTGAGATAATTAAAACCTCTTCGGTGTATGTTTTCTAACATCAATGGACCTGAACTTTGACCCTTTCATCCGGGAAGGGTTTTGTAACGACCCTAACTTCAAATTATAGTAATTAAAGTTAAAGATGTAATCAATAATCATAAATCAAGGTTGAAAGTCATTACAACTAATTATATTCAAAAAATGCAGGAAAATTTGAACTTTGATGTTATTAGGGTCATTAATTAGACAACCACAATTATTCGAATGTGCAAGTGAATTCAATCATCAATAATGAGCTTTTGATTCTTCCATCCATCAATTCCAACTCATAAAAACCTCCTACAAGTGTTTCTAAATTATTCCTCAGTATTACCATAAAAGAAACTAAGGTTTCTAGGTGAATATAAGAAATTGAGCACCTTCGCCGAGGCTAAATTCTCTCCAGTCATGGCTAATTACTCTCGAGTTCAACTCCTTACATCTTCACAAAGTTTGCACATTTCACCGCAGCCAAATACCCTCTAGGACACCCCCAAACCTGCCTCTCAGACTTAGTTGCGACTAACCTCACTATTCTCCATTCCCAATTGGTCTCTATTTTCTTCCTTGGCAGCTTCGCCACATTTAGCTGAGGCTAATTAAATGTTGGCCACGACCAATTATCCTCTATTACCATTTGGCAGAGGCCAATTAAATTTTGGCCACGGCCAATTCCCTTTGTTACCCTCTCTGGGCAATTTCTTCGCTTTTGGTTGAGGCCAATTAAATTTTGGCCGCGGCTAATTCCCTTTTGTTCCTATAACTCCCAAGATTTTATTTCATGCTCTCCAATTCCCCCTCTAGCAACACTCTAGGTTACCTTAACTTAGTTTATGAAGTTTAGTGTCTTTTTTTTACCTAATCTACCTAATATATCTATCATTACCCATTCAAAACTCAAATATGGATCTTCAACCCTCTAGCCACCATAAACCTGTGAGTTCATAGATCAATGATAGCAAAGAGTTCATACACTACTCACTTTTCCATTCAAACATAAGTCCTATTAGAAATTCCATACATCACTAGTTTAAGTTGACATCTGATGTATCAAATGATTACAATCCCTATGCTTGGTAATTCATGATGCAATGCGGCAATTACATAAAACTAGTAGTCTAGTTATACGAATACAATCTGACAAGGTTTCCAAACCTACCTACTACCAAACCATATAATAAACTTCCATTAATTTTCTCCTTACCACTAAGAGGTCTAGTCCTTGAAAATGTTAGCCCACAATTGGGGTGAGATATACAATCTTAGTAACAAGAGGAAAATTCCATATATATGTACATATTAATGAATAAAATGCAATTTCATATCATCAATACCAAAACCATCAATTCAATTTACAAATGAACTAGTTGAGCTATTAATAACTACTGTCCCATACTAGTAATTATACACAATATGTTAATGGCGAAGAACACCAAGAGAGGTCCATCCACGGCACCTACTCCATAATGACCACAACTAAGGCTCAGTACATCTGGGGTCTGATCATAACCCGATGCCCAATCGAAGCACATGCATGGGTGGCAGCTGCACCACAGCTGCACCATGGACTCACAAGGTCCAATCACAATAACAATTCAAGTAGTTAACCAATCATTTAGCATTTCAAAATCAAGCATGTGTAATAAAGATCAAATTAACATGAGCATATACATGGAATTAGGAAAATAAGCTCGGTTACCTCAATGAAGTCAATTACTCTACCTCTAGCTACCATTATAATTCAAATGCATACCAAGCCTAAAACAAGTATAGTCATCATCATTTCTAGCAATAAATCATATATCCAAAGGGTTAAACGACCAATGGTTACCTAAAAGTTACTTACCTAGCTTCTTTAAAGGGTCAATTGCACTAGTTCAAGATCAAAACATTAATGCTCATAATGGTTCACTCCCCACATCTCCATTTTCACACATATACAAGGCATGCAACAAAAGTCAGTCCAAATAATGGGAATTTAGTACATACATCTCATAAAAGGAGAGAAATCACTTACCCATACTTCTAAGTGGTTAAATAGATTGAGTTGAGCCTCAAATACCAAGAATACAACATGAGACATTCCTAAATTCGGATTTAAGTCATCAAGCCCAAAAAATTCAGTTTTTCACCTTCATCTCCTTGTAATTTTGCACAATAGCAAAACCCATTATGAAAATAAACCCTTAGGAACATTTTCCAGAAAAATAATACATAAAATGGAAGAGAAATGCTTTCCTAATTATCCCTCTAACCTCCAACTCCGAAAATCTTGCAATAATAATCCAAGAGCCATATTTCATCCTAAGAAAAGATGAAAAATTCTCAAAATGACAAACCAATCAGACCAAAATGAAGAGGAGAATGAGAAGGACATGTTTTATATAGATTACCTTGGCCAAATCTTCCTCTAGAAGTGAGAAATGGTGAAGGAATATAGAAAACCCTAACCTCCTCTCTTCCTATACGAAAATGGAGTTCTCCCTTACTTAAGATTAAGTTGGTTTGTAGAATGGAGGATAAGGGGTTGAGTAAGTTAGGGTTTTAGATGGGTTTGGGCTAACCCTAAAACTCAAAATCCACTTAGGTTCAGATATGTGCTTATTGGGCCATAAGTTGAAGGTTTTAGTTGATGAAATGAGAGTTGGGCTCTTAAGAAATGAGATTGGACCTTCTTACAAACTAGAAGTGGGCTTTCTTATTTGGCTTATGAAATAAATACATTGATTATAAAGCCCAAATTAAATGTCTAACTCCCCTTAGTTAACTTCTTAATTAAACCCCATAACCATAATTAATATATCTCCACCTAACAATAACTAAACATGATTATTCGCTCAAAATGTCTAAAACAAATTCATTTCTTTAGAAACCTTATTTTCCTTATTTTTTCCCAAATCCTTGTATTAATTCCTTAATTCACCATAATCCTCATTAATAAATTTTGGGGTAGTTTAGCTTCAATTTGAATGATTCCAAAGGCATTTTATAAGATTGAAGACCTAAATTTTATGATAGAAAAGACAGTTCTAAAAAAAGAGCTAAAATGCCAAGACAAAGGAACAAAATTGAAATTTTTGAAAGCTACTTCTTAACCTAGCTATATAAAGCCTTAGGCCCTATTCCTTGCTTCACTTAGCCCATTTTGTTTCTACCCTAAATTAGAGAAGAGAGTAAGGGATTGAGGTACATAAGAAGAAGAAGAAAGGAAGGAGAAAAAGCAAGGAAAAGGTATGGTCTTTCATGGATTTTCATGCTTTCTCTTTAACAAACTCCTTCTCCTCCATCATCCCTTCTTTCCTATGGTTTTATTGAAGTTCTTGGATTTGTTTTGAGGGAAAAATAGGAAGGAAATTTTGAATTCAAGGAGAAGAAGCCAAGCAAGGTGAAAAACAAGCAAAAGGAACTAAGAAATTAAGGTATCTTCCATCTCCATGCGTGATCTTCCTTCTTCCTCCTCTTGTGTGTGTTTCATCCTAGGTAAGAGCAGCTAAGAGGGGTTGGATTTCTAGCTAAACCAAGGATGAATCTTAAGAAGATGAAGGAGGAGACCAAGGATATGCAAAGGAAACAATCAAATAGCCATTAGATTTCAAGAAAGAAAAGTTAGGGTTTCACAGGTTCCCTTGAAATTATGATTTGATACAATAATCCTTAAGCTTAAATGAGTGTTTAGATGAGTTCTTAAGATCCCTAGAAGGCTCCTCACATGCATCTTCCATCAAGAAAACAAAGCAAACTCCAAGGGTGTTAAGAAGATAGCATGTCTCAGCCTAAGAGGCTTAGGGTACCTAGGGATAGTTTTAAATTATTCCAAGCTTATTTTTGAGTCATATATGATGGAAGAGGATGAGAGGAAGCCTTGAAAAAGTTTTGGAAGCCATGGATAGTGAGATAGTATCATAAGTTCCATATTATGGCTTAAAGAAGCAACACCTAGTTAGGCTCCTTCATTTGATTGTGTGATGACTCCAAAAGGCTTAAAAGGAGTCAAGAATCATAAATGAATGAAGAGAATGGAGAAAAGATCATGTTTCCATAGGGCTGCTTGATTAGGTGCATTATAAAACCATAAAAGAGCCATATGAACTATTTAGTTTTTCTAGTGTATATGTATCTTTAGAATTTAGTTCAAGAGCATAATTGGCTTCCATATGATATTTCTAGGCCAAGAGAAATAAGTCCCACCTCATTGTGTGTGTGTGGCCGAGGAAGAGAAGCTAAACTCAAGAAGAAAAGTGTGCTTGTGTGACAAAGGTAGCTCTCTCTTCTTTCTCTTATGCATGGATGAATGCTTGTCTTGTCTTTGAATGTATGTATGTATGTTTTAAGTCATGAAAAAGTGTTTTAGCATGTCTTTAAATGCCATGGTACCATGATGTTGTATTATGTCTTCAAATGATATTTTGTGAACTTGCTTTGGTTTGCTTATGTGTGGTGAAGCCAAGAACCCTCTAGCCAAGGTAAGAATGAACCAAGAACCCTCAAGAATGGTTGAGACAAAGTTTAAAGTCTCCCAAGAGTAAGGTCCAATTCAAAGCCTTTAAGAAAAGGATGAGGCAAGTCCAAAATCCTAGAAGAGAATAGGTGAGGCTAAGCCACTTACTTGAATGATCACATGTTCCATAATGTTCATGCATGCATTTTTAGACATGGATTTGCATTCTTTATATGTGGTTGAAAGGGAGAAGAGCTATTGGGATTCCTAGAATCTCATTTCTTCCTCCCCACATGTCTAACATGTCTAGATGGACCAAGTAAGCCAAGAAATGGGAGTCACCAAGCTTGAAGAGGAAAGTTTGACAATCAAGTGTGTGAAAATACCAATTTGTAGCCATATGAGTGGCACATGATGTAATCCCTTATTGTATATGTTGTATGACTTCATGAACACATATAAATATGTAATTGTATCATGTACAAATGAGATTTGATGCCATATGTATGATATAGCAACTTTTGGGCATTGGATGGCAAGAATTAACATGTATGCTCTTATGTATATCTTGGGGTGGATGAGTGAATTTGTGAAATCTGGGTTTGTACACCTTTGAAACATGTTTGATAGACTATTTTGGTGCTTTCCCACATGCTCAAGTGGCCATGGTTGCCTTAGAAACCAAAATAGACCATTTGGAGCGCTTATATAACACAAAATGAGCCATTTTGTAGCCTAATGTCAAGATCCAACCAAATGAATGAATTTACCCATGAAATTTGGCCTTCATATAGATCTCATCTAAAGCCTTTTGGAAAGTCAAAGACCAGATTATTTGGAGCTTTGTGGAATTAATAATGATTTTTCAAAGTTGGCCTTTTTCTACTGTTCTAATGCAAACACTGTTCATATGGCCAGTTTCTTGTGCTCTATCATTTGATAGTCAAATGGTGTCCAATGTAACACCATATATTTCTAGCTCATATCACAACATACACATGCTTCACATTCTCAAATCCATGAAGGAAGTAGAAAAAGTCTATTAAAATAATGCATTTTTCTTGTGTTGCGTCATGTATGAAAATTTCATTCGATGTCACGTGGACCGTGTGAACTCATACAACACATTCTCATATTTAATTACCTGAATAAAACTCAATTACATCATCAAAAGTGGCCCACATCTCAAGAAACTCGAATGGAAACATGAAATAGGCATATTCATTTTTAGCCAGATTTTGCTCAATTCTACCATAAAATTTGAAAAATTATAACTAATTCTAGAAAAATAAAAATTATACAATATTGGCCATTATAGAAAGCTACAGATGTCTACTTCACACTAAAAATATGTCTAGACCATAACATCCATCACAGAGGACGTTTGACATCCAAAATAGTCCAAAGGTCAAACTATTCACTGGTACTATCACAGATTTCTGCAGTAAATTTTGAAAATGTCCAATTAATTCTAAAAAAATATAATCCATGCAAATGATACCAATATGGAAATTTGTGGATGTTAGCTAAAGGGAAAAAATAACTCTAGACTAGTTCAGGTAGCCCAGACCTCGAAATTCAATGGAATAGTAACAGAGGTTGGCTGAAATCCCTAATACTGGACAGAATCTTCAAAAAATTTTATCTCCCTCTCTAGGCATCCAAATGAGGTGCTTCTAGTTTTTCCAAGTCATTATGTATGTCTAGTTTTTCTGTATAAAATTTCATTGTAATTAGACGTCATTGGGGCCTTGTGTTATAGATTTCATTTTTAGACCAAATTAATAGTGTAGCAGACCAAAACTAGAAAATTTGCCAATTTGAAAACTCATCAAATATTCTGTAGATGTCCAAAAATTATGGTCTTTAGCTTGCCAAAAATTTCTCAACAAGCTCTAATTTCATGCCAAATTTTAGAACAAGTCATTTGACTAAAAAAGATATAGGGTTCTATTATGGTCATTTTTGGCTCCATATAGGGTACCAAAGTGACCAAATGGTTTTCCTTTAGTCTTGGCACCTTTTGGGCAAGTCTAAAACCACATTTAGGACTTGTGTAAGCTTCTTAAATGGTCCCAAACCTCATGCATCTTATTTTGGCCTTTTTATTCATACTTATGCACATTTACATCAAACTTCCAAAATGCATACCTTGGCATTACATACCCAAATTCTATTCTATGGTTCATATATCATATCCATATATTTATACATCACATAATATCAAAATTATATATGTCTAAGAATTCATAGACCATATACATCATTGGATTACAATATTGGACACAAATATGGCCTTAAAGTGACAAAACTCTAATACTTTGTTGTCAAACTCTTTTCTTCAAGATAGTTGGCTTCCATTACCATGTCCACTTAGTTCACCTAGCATGTGAGATCATTGGAGAGGAGGGAATGAGATTCAAGGAATCCCAATAGCTCATCTCCCATTCAATCATATATAATGGACGCAAACAAGTCTCATAAATACATGTATGGTCATGTAGACATGTGCAAATATTCAAGAGACATTTTCATCATTTGAGAAAGTCATACATAGCATACAAAGGCTTACCAAGAAAGTGGATAGGCCTCACCTAATTTCTTATAGATATTGGACCTGCCTCACCCATTCTTTAAGACATTCTTGGACTCAACTATACTCTTGGGAGCCCATCTTGCTTTTGGGAGAATCTTTGTTTTATCTTAACCAATCTTAAGGGTTCTTGGCCTCACCACACTCAAGCAAACCTAAGCACACATCATAAGCATCATATAAAACATAATATGTCATCATAAAACCATGGTATATGAAATCATGCTATCACACTTTTCATGGCTTGAAAATACATACACACATTCTAAGACAAGCTGAGCATATATCCATTCATGAGAGAAAGTGGAGAGAGCTAACTTGCATACAATCACACACTTTTTCTCTTGGAATTCCCTCCTTTGCTTCGGCCACACACCCACAAACTTGTGAAGATGGTTTCTCTTGGCCTAGATAAAATTTATGGAAGCCAATTAGGTTCATGAAATAAATTCTAAGGCTACACAACTTACTTAGATACTAAGTTGTTCTATAAACACCATTATGGTCTATAAATGCACCTAATGAAGCAATACCCCTCGAATAAATTTTAAGCTCTATTCTTTCCTTTCAAATATGATTCTTGACTCCTTTTAAGCCTCTTGGAGTCCTCACACAATTAAAACAAAGGGCCTAATATCATGTTGCTTCTTTAGGTCATAATATGGAACCTAAAACATTAACTCACTTTCTATGGGTTCTAAATTTTTTTCAAAGCCTCCTCTTATATTCATTCATCATATATGACACCAAAATGGGTTTGGAAAAATTTAAAACTCTCCCTAACTACTGTATCCATGCTTGGTCGAGACATAGCCCCTTTTTTGCCTCCTTGGAATTCTCTTTGTTTTCTTGAAGGAGGAAGCATGTGGGGAGCATCTTAGGGATCTTAGGAACTCATTTAAACTCTTAATTATACCCAGGAATGATCACACAAGGTCAAATTTTACAAGGTGCACACAAAACCCTAAAATTTACATCTTGAAATCTAATGGTTATTTTGTTGTTTCCTTTGCATATTCTTGTTCTTCTCCCTCAAATACCTAAGATTCATGCTTGGTCGGGCTTAAAAATTAGATCTTCCTATGGCTCCTAGGGTTAGGCAAAATGGAGAAGAAGGGTGGGTGAAGATATCAACCATAGAAAGAGAAATTACCTAGTTTTCTTACTTATTTTTGCTTGAATCTTGCTTTCTCCAAGCTCCTCTCTTCAAATCCGAAAATTCCCTTGAATTTCTCCCTTGAATCAGATTTATAAACTCCATTTTAATCAAAGGAAACAAAGGAGAAGGGAGAAGAGGAGGTGTGGATGAAGAAAAGCATGAAAAACTACCATGGAAATATACCTTTAAGCTTGATTTTCTCCTCCTTCTCTTCTTCCCTTGGTGTGCCACTCTCCTAGGGTTTTTCTTCTGATTTGGGGCAGAGTAATATGAAGCTAAATGGGGGAGAGTGTGAGATGCCACCTATTTATAAGGGAGGAAGAAGCACTTTTTCAAAAATTTCCATTTTGCCCTTTGTTCTTTGCATTTTTGTTTCTCCATCATTTTAGCTCCTTTTTTAGAACCATCTTTTCCATTATAAAATTTAGTTTCTAATTTAGTAAAATGCCTCTGGAATCACTCAAATCGGAGCTAAAACCTTCCCAAATGAATTCGTCAAAGTTCAGGTACATCGACGTTGGAAAATATCCATCAGAGGGGATTTAATTTTCCCGAGGCTTTCCATGGTTTTCAAGGCCTTTGAGGATCCCGAAGAACTCAAAACTTTTATTTAAAAAGCCCTCCAATGTGAATTCCAAAAGTTGCTTGAAATTACAAAAATGTCATTATGTTTTGTAAGCTTTTCGTAAGAAATTGTTTCTTCATTCTAGCTCTATTTTTCTTTCTGTCTGAGCCTGGGATTCTCATTTTTAGGAGTCTAGAATACTTTCCAAATTTTTTGGGACCTTAAATATCTCATTGTGGGAGGCTTCCTTTTGTAGCCAGTGAATTTTCGTTCGTTTATGGAGAAACTTTACGTTACGTTTCTCACATTTTCTCTTGTTTTCAAAGAACTGGATGTTACATCCAATGCTTATGAAATTTTACAAGTACAAATTAGACATGATAAGCTTTCCATTTCCATTGAGATCACCTCAATTGGACATCTGAGCAGAGAGATATGAATTTTTGAAGTTGAGGGATAGTACCAGTAGCGACAGGTGAGCTTTGTTACTATTCCATCAATTTCCAGTGGCTAGATGTCCTTGTTGTGGTCTAGAATTATTTGTAACATAAAGTAGATATTTGTAGCTTTCCAAAATAGTATAGTGTGCTTGATTTCAATTTTTTTAGAATTAGTTATGATTTTTCAAATTTTATGATAGAAAGTTGGAATTTCAGTCTGAGGCTGCACTTATTATTTTCTTGTATATACTCTATTTGCTCAAGTTCTATGCCATTTCTTGAGATAGTTTTGATTTGTATTTGTGTAATTAAATATGAGAATGAGATGGATGAGTACATATAGTCCACAGGACACGGAATGAAAAATTTATACACAACACAATGCAATCTAATTGATTATTTTAATGGATTTTCTTTGAGAATGTTATGTAATTCATGGATAGGAGCCTACATATGATATGATATGAGCCAAGTAAATATGGTGTTACACTTTATTGGTATCAAAGTAAAGGTTCAGGATCTTTTATGTGGGTTGTGACTTGTGAATATGAGATTTGCCCTTATGTATATGAGTTTGCATTTGTATATGAGCTAGTTGTGGATGAATTGAGTGTGATGGTGGTGAGTATGTTCCCTTTGATGCTAAAGTTTGTTAATTATGTTTTAGCAAGATGTTGAACACTAGGAGAGGTAGGCCTTCTAGAGAGGCTCGAGCAGATGATAGAGCCGAGCCTAGTGATCTAGTAACTGAAGCCCAGTGATCTAGTAGCTGGAGCCCTTCAAGCTATTATGGCTCACCTGGATCAGCAACAAGCCGTGATCATGCAGTTACAGGAATGACTTGCTAAGACAGATAGTCAGGGCCCTAAACCTCCTCCTCCCCAGCCATCACAGCACTCAGATCATCCTAAGCATTTGGGGGTATTGACCTACAGCCACAAATACAAATACATCAGGTTGCTTAGACTCTATCAGCTTAGACACCTCCAACCTCGGAAGAGTCCTCTATTAGACAAATTATTACTTGGTTCAGGAAATTTGGCCCTCCCACCTTCGATGGTGATATAAATATAGAGAAAGCCAAGGCCTAGATTATGCAGTTATAGAAGATCTTTTAAGTGATAGAGTGTACTACTGAGCAGAAAGCCACTGGCTATTTTTTAATTAGAGAAGGAAGCAGATTATTAGTGGAGGGGTACTAAGCCTATCTTAAAGGTGAGGAACCTTCCGATTACTTGGGAGGCATTCCTCTAAGCTTTTTATGAAAGGTACTTCCCTAGCTCCGTCAGAGATGAAAAGGAGTCAGAGTTTGTAGTCCTAAGACAAATAGAGGGAATGTCCGTGGACCAGTACATAGTCAAGTTTGTAGAGCTCTCCAGATATTCTTCATATTTAGAAAGGCATGATGATAAGCATTGGAGAGCAGACAAAGTAAAGAAAGCTTTGTGACCTGAAATCAGAGACAAGGTAGTTCCATAGAGAATCAGGAACTTTAGCACCCTAGTTGAGATTTGTAGAGTTATAAAAGTAAATCTTAGAATGATGCGACCTACCTCTAGTGCTAGACCTCCTCTCCCTAAGCCTAAGAGACCTAGAGAGGAAACACAGGCCACAACTACTAGCAGAAGAGGTGGTAGAAGTCAATGGAATAGAAGAGGCAAGAGAAAAAGGACTCAGCCTAGCAGATCAATTTTACAGCTATAGTATGTTCCTAGTGTGGCAAGAATCATAGGAACAGACAATGTATATAGGATAAAATATGTGTTACAGATGTGGTAAGCCAGGACACATGGCCAGGGACTGCACTCGGGCTCTTCAACAATTCTTTTAGCAGAGGGAGATGGCTCCTGCTCCCAAATCTCAAACCTAAGGTAGAGTATTTGCCCTAACACAGTAGGAGGCTAGCCAATCCCTGAGTCTGATCCAAGGTACTATTAAGATAAATGATTTTTCTATAATTGCATTATTTGATTCGGGTGCTAGTCACTCGTTCATATCATATACTATGCTAAGAGGTTGAGTCTAAGTATGTATACATTACCCTATGACTTGCATGTATCTACCCTTATAGGAAATAGGGCCATTACCTTCCATGCCTATTTAGATTGTGTGGTCTAATTTAATCATTGTTATACGACCCTTGATCTAATATGTATGCCCCTTATTGACATTGATTTAATTATTGGTATGAATTGGATGTCTATAAATAATGCCACACTTGATTGTTTCTGTAAATGTATTACTTTACCTGAATGTGGGATTGTACCTAGTATGAGAATTGAGTTATCTATTATGACCACCTCCCAGGCTGAGAGGTCTCTAAGGCATGGTTGTCAGGGATATCTAGTCTTCTTCTCAGTTCAAGCTGAGGTAAAAGAGGGTATAAAGAAGATTCTAGTAGTGAGAGAATTCCCAAAGGTATTTCCTAAAGAGATTAGCAGACTACTCCTAGAGAAAAAGATTAAGTTTCCCATAGACATTGTACTTGGGACGGGTCCAGTGTCTAAGGCCTCGTATAGGATGGCTCCCATCGAGCTAGCTAAGCTTAAAAAGAAAATAGAAAAGCTTTTAAAGAAGGGTTTTATTAGACCCAGTATCTCACCATGGGGAGCTCCAGTCTTATTGGTAAAGAAGAAAGACGGGAGCTTTAGACTGTGCATAGATTACAGGGAGCTCAATAAAATAACCATAAAGAATAAGTATCCTCTCCCCTATCTAGATGACCTCCTAGATTAGTTAGTAAGAGCATCAATATTTTCTAAGATAAACCTCGGATTGGGATATCATCAGCTTAGGATAAAGGCTGATGATATTCCTAAGACTGCTTTTAAAACCAAATACGGGCATTATGAATTTTTAGTTATGCCCTTCAGGTTGACGAATGCACCTACAGTGTTCATGGATTACATGAATAGAGTATTCATGCCATACTTAGACAGATTTATAGTTGTCTTCATAGATGACATTCTCATCTATTTAAAAAGTAGAGAAGAACATGAGCAACATTTAAAATTAGCCTTGGAGACCTTAAGAGAAAAATAGTTGTATACTAAACTTAGTAAATGTGAGTTCTGGCTTATTGAAGTTCAATTCCTAGTCCATGTGATCTCCCAAGCAAGGTCAGAGTAGATCCCCATAAGGTAGAGATAGTGTTACAATGGGAGAGACCTAGGATAGTGACAGAGATAAGGAGTTTCCTAGGTTTAGTAGGTTATTATAAGAGGTTCATTCAGGGCTTTTCTCAGATAATGATGCCACTGATCAGGCTCACTAGAAAGAATGTGTCATTTGTAAGGGATGAAAGATATGAGAAATGCTTCTAAGAGTTAAAGCATAAGTTAACAACAACCCCAGTTTTAGTAATTCCTGACCCTAGAGAGACTTTTATAGTTTATAGCAATGCCTCTAAGATAGGGTTAGGATGTGTGTTCATGCAGAAAGGCCGAGTAGTAGCTTATGCCTCTAGATGTTAAAGCCTCATAAAGAAAATTACCCCACACATGACTTAGATCTAGCTACAGTGGTGTTTGCTCTGAAAATATGGAGACATTACTTATATGGGGTAACTATAGAAATTTACAGTGACCACAAGAGCCTTAAATATTTATTTGAATAAGAAAAGCTAAATATGAGACAGCGAAGATGGTTAAAATTTTTGAAAGATTATGATTTTACTCTAAAATAACATCCCAGTAAGGCTAATGTGGTAGCTGATACCTTAAGTAGAAAATCCATGCATATAGCTTGTATAATGATCCAAGAGCAAGAGTTGATTGAAAAATTTAGAGATATGAATCTCTTATGTAAGGTGCATTTGATGAAGTTATTGATAAGTGAAACCTGAATAGAAAATGACCTGATGTAAGTAAGATTAGAGCCCAGATAGCCTAGGGTAACATTCAAGAGTTCAATTTATCTAAGGATGATATAGTAAGGTATAGGGATAGGCTGTATGTGCCTAGAAATACAGAAATTAGAGAGAGAACACTAGATGGGGTACATAAAAGTAAGTACATCATTCATCTAGGCAATAATAAGATGTATCATAATTTGGAAAAGAGGTTTTGGTAGCCTAGAATGAAAACAGATATAGCAGAATATGTCTCCTGATGTTTAGTATGTCAAAGAGTTAAAATAGAACACCAGAAGCGAACTGGGTTACTTGAACCCCTAGACATCCCGCAATGGAAATGGGATAGTATAGTTATAGATTTTGTCATGGGTTTACCCAAGACATGATTGGGGCATAATGCCATATGGGTAATAGTGGATAGATTAACAAAGTCAACGCACTTTTTAGCAACAAAAGCCACTTATACCCTAGATAAATTAGCCCAGCTATACATCCAAGAGATAGTTAGATTGCATGGTGTTCTGAAGAGCATAGTATCAGATAGAGATCCTAGGTTCATTTTAAACTTCTGGCGATCATTACAGGATGCTCTAAGTACTAAGCTTAGATTTAGCACAGCCTATCTTCCACAGATAGATGGATAGACGGAGAGAACCATCCAAACCTTAGAAGACATGTTGAGGGCATGTGGGATACATACTTGTCTCTGGTAGAGTTTTCCTATAATAACAGCTATCATGCAAGTATACAGATGGCACCGTATGAGGCATTATATAGGAGGAAGTGTAGGTCTTTGATGTGTTGGGTTGAGCTAGGAGAAAGGACCCTAATAGGCCCAGAATTAGTGGACCAGACTTCTTGACAAATTAAGACCATAAGAAAGAAACTTCTAACGGTCCAGATTCAATAGAAGAGTTTGAGGTTAGAGACCCTATCTTATTAGAGTATCTCCAGTCACAGGGATAGGTTGGTTCATTAAGAGTAAAAAGCTCAGTCTAAAATATACAGGTCCGCTCTAAATTCTTAATAAAGTAGGGTTTGTAGCCTACAAACTTACCCTTCCCCCAAACTTGAGCCAAGTTCACAATGTATTCCATATATCTCAGCTCAAAAAGTACCAGCCTGACCCCTCATATGTCATAGAGTATGAAAATGTACAGTTACAGGATGATTTATCATATATAGTATCACCAGATCGGATCGTGGACGTTAGACTCAAGCAATTACAGAATAAGATAATACCGTTGGTAAACGTGCTTTAGTAGGGGTTATCTCCTAAAAAAGCTACTAGGGAGCTAGAAGAAGAGATGAGAAAGAAATATCCAGAGCTCTTCCTATGAGGTATGTTATTGAAATTTCAAGGATGAAATTTATTTAAAAGGGGAGAATTATAATGTCTAGTTTTCGATAAAATGATGGAAACTGATATGTTTTCAAAGCGAGTCCTCGTAAATGAATTAGTCAAGCCCTAGAAAATTTAGAATAATAATTTAGACATTTAATAATGAATTTAAGAGCCTAGAGGTACCCTGAAATGGAGGTTAAAAAGGCCAAACGAAAATTTACAAAATGGTTACAAAACGTAATGGTATTTTCGTAATTTTGGGCAAATTTTAGAATTCTCATAGGAGGGCTTTTTAAATGGCAAATTTGAGTTCTCTAGGGTTCTCAGAGGCCTTAAAAACTATGAGAAGCCCCAGGATAGTTAAAACTCTTCCGATGTACATTTTCTAATATCAGTTAACTCGAACTTTGACCCTTTCATTCGGGAAGGTTTTAGCTCCGATTTGAGTGATTCCAAAGGCATTTTATAAGATTAAGGACCTAATTTTATGATGGAAAATGGTTCTAAAAGAGGAGCTAAAACAAACTAGAAACGTAAATGTCAAGACAAAGGGACAAAATTAGAATTTTTGAAAGCTACTTCTTAACCTAGCTATATAAAGCCTCATGCTCTACTGTAACACCATAATTTTCTAGCTTTGTCTCATGCTATTTCTAAGTCTCATGCCATGTATTTCTCAACAACATAAGGAAATGGCATATAAAAAGTGAATATTTTTGCATTACGTAGGGGATGAAAATTTCATTCGATGTCTCGTGGACCATGTGAGCTCAGGTATCACATTTTCATATTTAATTACATAAATACAACTCAATTCTATCACAAAAAGTAGCCTAGAACTCATGCAAGTGCAAGAGACACATAAAATTCCATAAGGTAGCCTTGGCCAGAATTTTATACTTTTTGTCACAAACTTTGAAAATTCATAACTAATTCTAGAAAAATTAAAGTCATGCATTCTTTACCATTCTGGAAAGCTACAGAAGTATACTTTTATGCTAAAAATATGTCCTGATCATGAAACATCAAATAGAAGATGTTTGACATTCAAAAAGGCACAAACTTATGGATGTTAGCTAGAGAGAAAAAATAACTTCAGACCAATCTAGACACATATAGGCCTCTAAAACCAATCAAAAAGGTAACATAAGTCTGACTAGACGCCTAATACTAGATAGAAACTTTAAAAATTTATATCTCCCTCTCTAGACATCCAAATGAGGTGCCTCCAATTGTCCAAGTCACTAAGAAGGCCTCATTTTTCCCTGCAAAATTTTATGGCAATTGGACATCATTTGCCCTCATAGTGATAGAGTTTCATTTCGGACTAAAAAGAATAGTGCATTGAACCAAAATCAGAAAATTTTCCAACTTTGAAAATTCAACAAATATTCCATAGACCTCCAAAAATTATTCACTTTAGCTTTCTAAAAATCTCACAAAAAAGTCTAGAAGAGTTCATTTGGATAAAAAGTGGTATAGCTCACCAATATGGTTAATTTTTGCTCCATATGAGATACCAAATGTGTCCAAATGGCCTCCTTTAATGTTTGGCACCTCTTGGGCAAGTTTTAAAGCATAAATATGACTTGTATGAACTGCCCAAGTGGTTCCAAACCTCATGCATCTCATCTTCGTCATTCCACTTCCATTAATACACTAATACACCAAGCCATCAAGAAGCCAAAATTTCCATTTCTATTGATTTCCTACCACATATAATCTATACAAGAGTCATACATCATTTCACATTCATACATGAGATTACATCTCAAAAATAATATATACAAAGCTACTTTGCCATTCATATGGCCATAAAGAAGTAAAATTCATACACTTTGTTGTCATTTTCTTATCTTCCAAGTTGTTGGCTCCCATTATCTTCTCCATTTAGTCCACCTAGCATTTTAGAACATTGGAGAGGAGGGAATGAGATTCATAGAATCCCAATAGCTCATCTCCCATTTCAACCATACATAAAGTATGCAAATCATGTCTTACAAATGCATGCATGGGCACATTCAATAACATGAACATTCAAGAAGCAATCTTGGCATGTCAGTAAGTCATACAAGGCATCCATAGGCTTGTCAAGTAAGTGGATTTGTCTTACCCATTCACTTATGGATTTTGGACTTGCCTCACCCATTTTTTTTAGGAGGTTTTGACTCAACCTCACTATTGAGAGACTTTTTACTTTGTCTTAACCAATTTTAAGGGTTCTTGGCTCATCCACACCATAGCTAGAGGGTTCTTTGCTTCTCCACACTCAAACAAACCCAAGCATACATAATAGACATCAATTGAAAGTATAATATAACATCATGACATCATGGAATAAAAGCCCATGCTAGAATACTTTTCATAGCTTAAAAGACACATACACACATTCAAAGCCAAGTCAAGTATACATTCATGCATGATACAAGGAGAAGTGAGCTACCTTGTATGCAACCACACACTTTTCTTCTTGAATTTGCTCTCCCTTCCTTGGCCTCACACACACAAAGGTGTGGGATTGGTTTCTCTTAACCTAAACACAATTTATGGAAGCCAATTAGGTTCATGGAATTAATTCTAAAGCCACACATCTTCCTTAAAGACTAACTTGGTCTATTAACCCCTTTATGGTTCCAAGAAGACACCTAATGAAGAAACACCCATTAAATAAGTTCTAGGTTCTATTTTTTCCTCTCATATATGATTCTTGACTCCTTTTAAACCTCTTGGAGTCATCACACAATTAAAACAAAGAGCCAAACTATATGTTTCTTCTTTAAGTCATATTATGGAACATACAAGGCCAACTCATTTTCTATGGTTTCTAAATTTTTTCCAAAACTTTCTTTCATCTTCACTCATCATATATGACTCAAAAATAGGCTTGGAACAAATTAAAACTCTCCTTAGGTACCCTAACCCTTCTTGGCCAAGACAATGAAACATAAGGGCACCCATGGACTTTGCTTTGTTCTTCCCTTAAAAAAATCCATATACTTCAATATAATCATAGAAAAGAAAGGGAAATGGAGGAGAAGAGGTTTGCTAAAGAAAGAGTATGAAAAATAATAAAAAAATCCATACCTTTTGCCTTTGATTTCTCCTTTTCTTCCTCTCCCTTTTGTGCACCTCTCTCCTTAGGGTTTTTCTTTGGTTTAAGGCAGAAATATATGTGGCTAAGTGAGTGAAGAAGTGGGGCGCCCTATATATATAGGTGGGAGGAAGAAAGATTTTTCAAAAATTTCCATTTTTCCCCTCATTCTTAACATTTTCTTTTTCAGTTCATTTTAGCTTCTTTTTAGAACTATCTTTTCCATTATAAAATTTACGTTCCCAATTTAGTAAAATGCTTTCAGAATCACTCAAATCAGAGCCAAAATCTTCTCGAACGAATCTGTCAAAGTTTGGGTATACTGACGTTGAAAAATATCCACCAGAGGGGTTTTAACTATCCTAGGGCTTCCTATGGTTTTCAGGGCCTCTAAGAACCCAGAGAACTCACAATTTTCATTTAAAAAGTCCCCCTATGTGAATTCCAAAATTTGTTCAAAATTATGAAAATGCCATTATGTTTCATAAGTCTTTCGTCAAATTTTGTTTCTTTATCCTAGTTCCATTTTTCTTTCCATCTAAGCCTAGAATTCTCATTTTCAAGAGTCGAGAATGCTACTTAAATTTTTTGGGACATTAACTAATTCATCTTGGGGGACTTACTTTAAAAACGCACCTGTTTTTGTCGTTTAATGAAAACTAGATATTACAATTCTCTCCCCTCTTTAAAAAATTTTATCCTCAAAATTTAGATAACATGCCTCATGGGAAGAGCTCTGGATGTTTCTTTCTCATTTCTTCCTCTAGCTCCCAGGTAGCTTCTTCGGGAGATAACCCTTTCCAAACCACTTTCACCAGCGGTATCATCTTATTCCATAACTGCTTGAGTCTAACATCCATGATCCAATCTAGTGATACTATGTATGATAGATCATGCATTAACTGCATATTCTCATATTTTATGACATGTAAAGGGTCAAGCTGATACTTTTTAGTTTATGAAACATGGAATACATTATGTATTTGGCTCAGGTTTGGTGTAAGGGCTACTTTATAGGCCACAGGTCCTACTTTATCAAGAATTTGGAAGGGACCTATGTACTTTAGACTAAGCTTTTTACTTTTAATAGACCGACCTATCCCTATGACTGGAGATACTCTAATGAAGACATGGTCTCCAATCTCAAACTCTAATGGCCATCTACATCTATCTACGTAACTTTTCTGTCTACTTTGGGTCGTTAGGAGTTTCTTTTTAATAGTCTCAATTTGTCTAGATGTCTAGTCCTCTAACTCTGGGCCTATAAGGCTCTGTTCTCCTAGCTTAACCCAACACATCAGAGACCTACACTTCCTCCCATACAATGCTTTATACGGTACCATCTGTATACTTGCATGATAACTGTTATTATAGAAAAACTCTGCTAGAAGCAAGTATATATCCCAATTTCCTCTCATCTCTAAGATACATGCCCTCAACATGTCTTCTAAGTTTGGATGGTTCTCTCTGTCTATCCATCTGTCTGGGGGTGATAAGTTGTGCTAAATCTAAGCTTAGTATCTAGAGCATCCTATAATGATCTCTAGAAATTCGAAGTGAATCTGGGATCTCTATCTGACACTATGCTCCTAGGCACACCATGTAATCTAATTATCTCCTAGATGTATAGCTGGGCTAGCTTATCTAGGGTATAAGTGGCTTTCATGGCTAAAAAGTGGGCTGACTTTTTTAATCTATCCACTATAACCCATATTGCTTTATGCCCCGATGATGTCCTAGGTAAACCCATGACAAAATCCATAGTTATGCTATCCCATTTCCATTCCAGGATATCTAGGGGCTAAAGTAACCTAGCTAGTTTCTAGTGCTCTATCTTAACTCTTTGACATACTTTGCTATGTTTGTTTTCATTTTAGGCCACCAAAACATTTTCTTTAAGTCTTGATATATTTTATTACTGCCTGAATGAATGGTGTACTTGCTTTTATGTGCCTCATCTAATATTTTCTCTTTATTTTCTATATTTCTAGGCACATATAGCCTTTCCTTGTATCTCACTATGTTATCCTCAAACAGATTGAACTCCTGAATGCTACCTTGGGCTATCTGGGCTCTAATATTATTTATATATCTGTTCATTGGGCTTCTCTTATTTGCTTTCTTAGGTCATTTTTTATTTAGGTTTCACTTATTAATAGCTTCCCTGAATGCACCTCACATGAGAGACTCATATTTCTGAATCTTTTAATCAATTCTTGCTTTCGGATCATCATACAAGCCATGTGTATGGATTTCCTACTCAGTGCATCAGCTACCACATTAGCCTTACCATAATGGTATTTCAATGTAAAATCATAGTCTTTCAAAAAATTTAACCATCTCTGCTGTCTCATATTCAGCTATTTCTATTCACAAAAATATTTAAGACTCTTGTGGTCGCTATAAATTTCTATAGCAGCCACATATAAGTAGTGTCTCCATATTTTCAAAGCAAATACCACTGCGGTTAACTCTAAGTCATGTGTGAGGTAATTTTCTTCGTGTGGCTTTAGCTGTCTAGAAGCATAAGCTACCACTCGGCCTTTCTGTATAAGCACATATCTTAACCTTTTCTTAAAGGCATCACTATAGATTACAAAAGTCTCTTTAGGGTCAGGAAGTATTAAAATTGGGGCCGTGGTTAACTTGTGCATTGACTCTTGAAACTTGCCCTTACATTTCTCATTCCACACAAACAGCACATTCTTTCTAGTGAGTCGAGTCAGTGGCATCACTATTTGAGAAAAGCCCTGAATGAACATCTTATAATACCCTGTTAAACCTAGAAAACTCCTAATCTCTATCACTGTCCTAGGTCTCTCCTACTGTAATACTGCCTCTACTTTTTGAGGATCTACTATGACCCCTGCCTGGGAGATCACATGGCCTAGGAATTGAACTTCAGTGAGCCAAAACTCACATTTACTAAGTTTAGCATACAACTGTCTTTCTCGCAAGGTTTCCAAGGCTAATCTTAGATGCTGTTCATGTTCTTCTCTACTTTTTGAGTAGATGAGAATGTCATCTATGAAGATAACTATAAATCTATCTAAGTATGGCCTGAATACTCTATTCATGTAATCTATGAACACTACAAGTGCATTCATCAACTCGAAGGGCGTAACTAAAAATTTATAATGCTTGTATCTAGTTCTAAATGCTATTTTAGGAATATCCTCAGCCTTTATTTTAAGCTAATGGTATCCTGACCTGATGTCTATCTTAGAGAATACTGACGCTCTTACTTACTGGTCTAAGAGGTCATCTATGCGAGAGAGAGGGTATTTATTCTTAATGGTTATCTTATTGAGTTCCCTATAATTTATACATGGTCTAAGGCTCCCATCTTTCTTCTTTACAAATAAGACTAGAGCTCCCCACAGTAAAACACTGAGTTTGATAAAACCTTTCTTTAAGAGCTCTTCTATTTGTTTCTTAAGCTCAGCTAGCTCAGTGGGAGCCATCCTATATGGGGCCTTAAACACTGGACCTGCCCTAGGTGTAATGTCTATAGGAAACTCAACCTCTCTCTTTGGGGTAGTCTGCTAATCTCTCTAGGGAATACCTTTAAGAACTCTCTCACTATAAGAATCTCATCTATACCTTCTTTTATCTCAACCTGAACTGAAAAGAAAACTAGGTATTCCTGATAACCATACCCTAGAGACCTCTCAGCCTGGGTGGTGGTCATAACAAATAACTCAATCCTCATATTAGGTGTAGTCCCACACTCAGGTAAAGTAATATATCTATGGCTACAATCTAATGTGGCATTATTTGCAAACATCCAATTCATACCAATGATCAAATCAATATCAACAAGGGGCATACAAATCAAATCAAGGGTGGTAAGGCAATGATTAAACTGGACTACACAATTCAAACAAGCATGGGAGGTAATAGCTCAGTTTCCTGTGGGGGTAGATACATGCAAGTCATATGGTAGTGTATGCATACTTAAACCCAACCTCCTAGCACAGTCATATGATATGAAAGAATGGCTAGTACTCGAATCAAATAATGTAGTTATAGAAAAATTATTTATTCTAATAGTACCTTAAATTAGACTTGGGGATTGGTTAACCTCTTGCTGTGACAAGGCAAAGGTTCTATCTTAGGTCTGAGATCTGAGAGTAGGAGCCATCTCCCTCTATTGTGTGAACTATGGAGGAGCCTGGGTGCAGTCCCTAGCCATGTGTCTTGGCCTACCATAAAGGAAATATGCATTCTACCCCAAATAACATGGTCTGGTTCCATGGTTCTTGCCACACTAAGGACATATCATAGGTGCAAAGCTTCCTTTACTGTACTGAATTCTCTGTCTCTTACCCCTTTGGCTCCACTGGCTTCTGCCACTTCTCCTACTACTAACTACAGTCTGTGATCCCTTTCTAGGTCTCTTGGGCTCAAGGAATGGTGGTCTAGCACTAAAGGTAGGCTGCATCGTTTTAAGGTTCGCCTTCGTCACTCTACATATCTCAACTAGGGTGTTAAAGTACCTAATTCTCTATGGAACTACCCTGTCTCTGATCTCTGGAAGCAAACCTTTCCCTAGCCTATTTGCCCTTTGTAATTTCTGGTTTTTGTTAAACGATAGAAATTGACATGTTTTCAAAGCAAGTCCCTTAAAATGAATTATTTAAGGTCCTAAAAAATTTGAGTAACATTCTAGACTCCCAAAAATGAGAATCCTAGGTTGAGATAGAAAGAAAAATATAGCTAAAATGAAGAAATGAAATTTAACGAAAAACTTACGAAACATGATGGCATTTTCATAATTTTGGGCACATTTTAGAATTCACACAGGAGGGCTTTTTCAATGAAAATTTTGAGTTCTCTGAGGTTCTCAGAGGCCCTGAAAACCTTGGAAAGTCTCGGGACAGTTAAAACCCCTTCGGTGGATGTTTTCTAATGTCAATGTACCCCGAACTTTGACGGATTTGTTCGAGAAGGTTTTAGCTTCGATTTGAATGACTCCAAAGGTATTTTACTAAATTGGAAACCTAAATTTTATAATGGAAAAGACGGTTCTAAAAAGGAGCTAAAATGGAGTAGAAACAAAAATGTTAAAAATGAAGGGCAAAATAAGAATTTTTGAAAAGTTATTCTTCCCCCTATATATATATAGGGCACCCCACTCTTCCATTCACTTAGCCTCATAGCCCTAAATGAGAGAAGAAACCTTAGGAGAGTGGCACACAAGAGGAAGAAGAAAAGGAGGAGAAATCAAGGCTTGAAGGTATGGAATTTTGGTAGTTTTTCATGCTTTTTCCTTTGCAAACCTATTTTACTTCATTCTTCTTTATTTTCTATGATTATAATGAAGTTTATAAATCTATTTTAAGGGAGAAATTAAGAAAAAAATTCGGATTTGAAGAGAGTAGGCCAAAGAAGACAAGATTTAAGTGAGAAAATAAGGAAAGACAAAGTAATTTCTTCTTCCATGGTTGCTACCCTTTGCTCTTCTTCTCACTATGGTTCACCCCACTCAAAAAGT
Source organism: Erythrophleum fordii (assembly GCA_032878935.1). Classification (NCBI taxonomy): domain Eukaryota; kingdom Viridiplantae; phylum Streptophyta; class Magnoliopsida; order Fabales; family Fabaceae; genus Erythrophleum; species Erythrophleum fordii. The sequence continues at coordinate 808,585 of JAVQMF010000049.1, read as the reverse complement.
CCTAAGAGGGCTTAGTTTTTAGGCAGAACCAAGGGTTATTCTTAAGAAAAAGGGTGTGGAGGATAAGAATATGTAAAGAGAATTAACAAATAACTATGGAAATTTAAGATGCAAATTCTAGGGTTTCATATGTTCCTTGAAAAATCTGATTTGATATCTTAATTTCTATGCCTAAATGAGAGTTTAAAGAGCTCCTAAGATCCCTAGAAGTCTCTCCATGTGCTTCCTCCATCAAGAAAACAAAGCAAAGTCCATGAAGCCCTAAAATCATGCATAGTCTCAAACTAAGGGTGTTTGAATACCTAAGGATAGTTTTAATTTATTCTAAGTCCATTTTTGAGTCATATATAATGAGTGAAGATGAGGGGAGGCATTAGAAAATATTTAGAAACCATAGGAAGTGAGTTGGACTTATATGTTCCATAATATGACCTAAAGAAGCAATATGTAGTTAGGCTCTTTATTTTAATTGTGTGATAACTCCAAGATGCTTAAAAGGAGTCAAGAATCTTATATGAAAGGAAATAGTGAAGCCTAGAATTTATTTGATGGATGTTGTTTCATTAGATGCATTCTTGGAACCATAAAGGGGTTTAAAAATCAAGCTAGTGTCTAAGCAAGTTGTGTGGCCTTAGAATTAATTCCATGAACCTAATTGGCTTCCATAAATTGTGTTTAGGCTAAGAGAAATCATTCCCACACCTTTGTGTGTGTGAGGTCGAGGAAAGGAGAGGAAACTCAAGAGAAAAAGTGTGTGGTTGCTTCCAAGGTAGCTCACTCCTCCTTCTCTCATACATGATTGTATGCTTGGCCTGTCTTTGAATGTATGTATATGTGTTTTAAGCCATGAAAAGTATTCTAGCATGATTTCATATGTCATGGTACCATGATGATGCATTATGTTTCCAAATGATATTTATGATGTTTGTTTTGGTTTGCTTGAGTGTGGTGAGACCAAGAACCCTTAGCCATGGTGAGGATGAGCCAAGAACCCTTAAAACTTGGTTGAGACAAAGTAAAGAATCTCCCAAAAGTGAGATTGGCTCCCAAAAGTAAGGTTGAGTCCAAGAACCTCTTAAAAAATGGGTCAAACAAGTCTAAAATCCACAAGTGAATGGGTGAGGCTAATCCACATACTTGGCAAGCCTATGTATGTTATATGTGACTCTTTTAAATGCTAAAATTGCTTCTTGAATGTTCATGTTATGAAATATGCCCATGCATGCATTTTAAAGATTGGTTTTGCATACTTTATGTGTGATTGAAAGGGAGATGAGCTATTGGGATCAAGAGAGCAAGGAAATGGGAGCCAACCACTTGAGAGATAGAAATGTGACATCAAAGTGTATGGATTTTGTTCTTTAAGACTACATAAATGGCAAATGATGTAACCTATGGCTGTATAGGTCCTATGATATTATGAGCATATCTAATTATGTTAATATGTTATGTGTAAATGAGAGATTAGGTTATGTGACTATTAAAATGTAAATTGAGTATGTTATGACAAATTGGTTTCTTGAATGGCTTTGTGCAATTGTGTATAAATGGAAATGGAATGGCCAAATTGAGATGTATAAGTTTTGAGACCATTTGGGTAGTTCATATAAGTCATATTCATGCTTTTAAACTTATCCAAGAGGTGCAAAACATCAAAGGAAGTCATTTGGACACTTTGGTATCTTATATGGAGCAAAAATTGACCATATTGGAAACCTATACCACTTTTTATCCAAATGAGCTCGTCTTGATCTAATATTTAGCATGCAATTAAATCTTGTCGAGACCTTTTTGGGAAGTTAAATTTCATAATTTTTGGAGATCTGTGGAATATTTGATAAATTTTCAAATTTGGGAAAAATATTGATTTTGGTCAGGTTACTGTTCATACTGATTCAAAAATGTATTCTGTCACTCAGGGGCCAAATGATGTCCAATTGCCCCAAAATTTTATAAGAAGAAACTAGGCATTCCAATGACCTGTGCCAACTAGAAGCACCCCATTTGGATGTCTAGAAAGAGAGATATGAAGTTTTAAAATTTCTACCCAACATCAGGTGTTCAGACTGACCTCAAGTATTGTTTGATTAGTTTTCAAGTTCTCAATGAGCCTAGACTGGTTTGGAGTTATTTTTTCCCTCTAGATAACATCTTTAGATTTCCATATTATATCATTTGCACAAATTATATTTTTGTGAAATTAATTGGACATTTTTTAATTTTGTAGCAGAAAGCTGTGACAGTACTAATGGCCAACCAAACCTCTGCACTTTTTTGAATGTCAAACATCTCCTGTGTTATGTTGCATGGCCTAGATATATTTTTAGCATAAATTAGACATGTGCATCTTTCAATAATGGTAACAAACATATGATTTCAATTTTTTTTGGATTAGTTATGATTTTCTAAATATTTGTGACAGAGAAAGGGAAATTCTAGCCGAATTAATATATATGGATTTCATGTACTCCCTTGCTTTGCACGAGCTCTAGGCTAATTTTGGTGATGGAAATGAGTTTTATCCATGTAATTAAATATAAGAATATGATACATGAGCTCACATAATCCACATAACACCGAATGAAATTTTCACATGCTACACAACACTAAAATATTCATTATTTCTATGTTATTTTCTTGTTCTTCTATGAAAGGCATGATGTTAAACATGGAGATAGTATGAAATGAGCTAAGAAATTATGGTGTTACACCCTCCACTGTTCATCATCATGCCTCTGTAAATAGGAGGAGTATTTGGAGAGCTCTACAAATTTGGCCATGTACTGGTCCACAGACATCCCCTCTGTCTGTTTCAAGAGTATAAATTCTGACTCTTTCTCATCTCTGACTGAGCTAGGGAAGTACCTCTCATAAAAAGCCTGGAGGAATGCCTTTCATGTAATCAAAAGGTTCCTAGCCCTCAAGATAGGCTCAGTGCTCCTCCACCAGTAATCTGCTTTTCTCTCAAACTGGAAAATAGTCATAGTGGCTTTTTGCTCAAACGTGTACTCCATCACCTGAAAATTTTTCTCTAACTGCATAATGCAGGCCTCGGCTATCTCAGTGTTCATCTCGCCATCAAAGGTGGGAGGCCCAAATTTCTTGAACTGAGTAATAACTTGGCTAATAGAGGGCTGCTCCTAGGCTGAAGGTGTCTGAGCTGGTGGAATAGGGGTAACCATCTGTATGTATGGCTACAGATCTGAGTGAGTCACCCTTGAATGCTCAAGATGATTTAAGTGATAAGGTGGCTATGGAGGAGGAGGTGTAGGGCCATGGATATCTGTCTCAGCAAGCCATTCCTATTACTGCATGATCACGGCCTGCTACTGATCCAGGCGAGCCACAATAGATTGTAAGGCTCCAGCTACCGGATCACTGGGCTCAGCTTTGTCATCTACACGAGCCTCTCTAGAAGGCCAACCTCTCTAAGTGTTCACCATAGCTCTAAAACATCATAACAAACTTTAGCATGAAAAGGGAACACTTTCACCACTAACACATTCAATTCATCCACAACAAGCTCATATACACATCTAGGTAACTCATAAATACAAGGCACAACCCACATCAAGAGCCTGAACCTTTGCTATGATATCAATAAATGTAACATCATAATTTTCTAGTTTTACCTCATGCTATTTCTAAGTCTCATGTCATGTATTTCTCAACAACATAAGGAAATGGCATATAAAAAGTGAATATTTTTATGTTGCATAAGGGATGAAAATTTCATTCGATGTCTCGTGGACCATATGAGCTCATGTATCACATTCTCATAATTAATTACATAGATACAACTTAATTCCATCACCAAAAGTAGCCTAGAACTTGTGCAAGTGCAAGGGACACAAAATTCCATAAGGTAGCCTCAGCCAGAATTTCATACTTTCTGTCACAAATTTTGAAAAATCATAACTAATTCTAGAACAATTGCAATCATGAATTCTTTACTATTCTAGAAATATATAGATGTTTAATTTATGTTAAAAATATGTCCTATTCATGAAACATCAAATAGAAGATGTTTGATATTAAAAAAGGCATAAACTTTCGACTGGCTACTAGTACTGATACAAATTTTTGCTATGAACTTAAAAAATGTCCAATTAATTCCAAAAAAATCTAATCCATGAAAATAATACCAATTTGGAAAGCTATCAATGTTAGCTAGAGGGAAAAAATAACTTTAGACCAGTATAGACATGTCTAGGTCTCCAAAACCAATCAATTAGTAACATAGGTCTAACTAGACGCTTGATACTAGATAGAAATTTCAAAAATTTATATCTCCCTCTCTAGACATCTAACTAAGGTGCTTCTAACTGACACAAGTCACTGGAAAAGTATGGTTTTTCACTGTAAATATTTGTGACAATTAGACATCATTTGCCCTATGAGTGATAGAGTTTCATTTTGGACCTGAATGAATAGTGCACTGAACCAAAATGAGAAAAATTCCTAACTTTGAAAATTCATCAAATATTCCATAGACCTCCAAAATTTTGCACTTTAGATTCCCAAAAAGCTCTCAACAAGGTCTAGATATCTGCAAAAATTTAGACTATGAAGAGCTCATTTGGACAAAAAGTGGTATAGCTCACAAATATATTCAATTTTTGCTCAATTTGAGATACCAAATGTGTCCAAGTGGCCTCCTTTAATGTTTGGCACCTCTTGGGCAAGTTTAAAAGCATGAATATGACTTGTATGAACTGGCCAAGTAGTTCTAAATCTCATGCATCTCAACTTGGCTATTCCACTTCCATTAATACACTAATACACCAAGCTATCAAGAAACCAAAATTTTCATTTCTATTGATTTCCTACCACATATAGTCTATACAAAAGTCATACATCATTTTAAATTCATACATGAGCTTACATCTTAAAAATAATATATACAAAGCTACTTTGTGATGCAATAGAACCAAGAGACCTTGTTGAGCATAGAAGTGGACCTAATGAAGGATATGGTGCTAAGTTTCAAGCCCAAGGACATGATTTGCAAATTAAAGCCCAAGAGTTCAAGTCAAATGTGCCTAAAGATCCATTGCAAGGCATAGGAGGCCTAATAACAAGAGCTAGGGCCAAAGCAATGAAAGAAGCCTTCAATTGTTTAATTCATAAGCTTCATAACGTAGAGCCCATTCATTTAAGTCAAGAGAAGGCCCAAGAAGATGTAAAAGGTGTGATCATGCTAACCATTCTACAAGAGGAGTGTCAAGGCCCAATGGGAGTCCAATTGCAAGAGATTAAGAATCATGTGACAACCATATGATTTCTAATGAAGCATGAGCATCTCATGTGACAACTTAAAAAAGTTAATTAGTTTTGGCTAGGATTCTTTTTGAAATTTCGTTTTTTATTATTTTAGTATTTTTTGAACTTGGTCAAAGAGCTTTTCTTGGAAATCAAGTTAAAATTAGTATCCTAATCTAATTCCTTAATATTAGGCATTATTTAAAATATTTCTAATCAGATTTTAGAGTTTTACTTTAATTAGGACTCTAGAAATTTTGCCTATAAAAGGCTTCCTATTGTACTCTATTTTGCACATGAATGAATTTGAGTATTATTCAATTATCTGTGATGCTTTTGCTTCTTTGTGTTCTTTGAGAGTTCACGTGACTTATCAAAGGATTGGTCTTCCTTTGTGGCATCTTGAGGCTAGGGTTCTAAGAGACAAGTTCTCTTAGGGTCTTTCCTTTGACTAACATTCTTGTTTTCTAGCCGGTCTCGGGCAAAGTGTCATCTTGTTGAAGGTTCCTAGGACAAGGTTCCTAGAGGGTCTCTCATCATTTGGTATCAGAGCTTTGGTCCCTAGTACAAGGTATATCTTTGTGTTTTCCCTTTCATTATTCTTCATACTTTCTCTCCTTCCATTAGTATTACCTTTTCCATCTTCTTCTTTTTCTTCTATCTTCTTCTGTCTTCCATTGTTGTGTTCCTTCATCCTCCAAAAAAAAAAAAGAAAAAAAAAAGAAAAGAGTGTGATACTCCAAAAAGAAAAAGAGAAGCGAGTGTGATACTCCCCAAAAAAAAATTCAAAAAAAAATTCAAAAAAAAGGGGGTGAAAAAAAAAAGTTAAAAAAAAAAAATTTCAGATTGTAAAATACAAAATTGCAAGTTGTGCCAATTCAAAGTTGAAAGCAAGTTTAGAGTTAATTTCCTAATTGGAGTTAGTTTCCTAATTGGAGTTAATTTCCTAATTGGAGTTAGTTTCCTAATTGGAGTCAATTTCCTAATTGGAGTTAATTTCCTAATTGGAATTTATTTCTTAATTTGATTGCATTAAATAGCTACCAAATTATCTACTTTCCTATTTGCATTCAAGAAAGAATATTCTTTACTAATTGTTCTAAACTTAAATTGCAAGTAGTTTCCTATTCTTAAAATTTCTTATTTTCAGAATTTTTTTTTCTTTCCTTCTCCTTTCTTCCAGGCCTCCCCTTCCTCCTTTCTTTTTCCCTTTTTTGTTACACACCTCTTTTTCTCCTTTGTTTGATTCTTTGGGAATTTATATTTTAGGATTCTAGTTTTTTGATTGCCATTAGTCTGATCTTTTGATTTGATTTGCTTGTGACTTGCTTAGAACACTTGTAAGAAGCAAATTATTGAGTGGTAAAAGGCAAGAGCGTTAACATTAAAGAAAAAGCCAAAAAGAGAGTTAAACATGAGTGAAATTATCATCTTTTGAGTGTAAATATGTAAGCTAGTGAGTTGCGAGGTCCTATATCTTTCTTTGCTTGTTTTTGTACAAACTAATCTTTCAGGATGTCTGGAGAATCTGAGCACAGTGACTTTAACATGAAAGTCTGGGTTAGAGTCGTTCAAAGTACTCTTGAGAAACTTAGTACCAGATTAGATGATGTGGAGTCTTCTTCTAATAGGAGGACCCATAGGAATCAAGCTCATATGGAACCTGATGATGATGCTAAGTCTGACTTTGAGGAGTCCTATACTCGGAGAGGCAGACAATTATCATCCAATAAGGATGGTGGTATTGGAAACATCAAGATGAAGATCCCTTCATTCCCCGGGAAAAATGACCCGGACCAGTACTTAGATTGGGAAAGAAGAGTGGAGCATGTGTTTGAGTGCCACTCTTACACTGAGGTAAAGAAAGTAAAACTTGCTGCGGTGGAGTTTACTGACTATGCTAGCATCTGGTGGGATCAACTCTTACTCACTAAAAGACGTACCGGTGAAGGTCTAATTTGTGATTGGCAAGAGATGAAAATTATCATGCGCAAACGATTTGTCCCTAGTTACTATTACAAGGAATTGCATAAGAGGCTCCAAAAGCTGAAACAAGGTTCTATGAGTGTGGAAGATTACTATTAAGAAATGGAGATTGCCATGATTAAGGCAAATGTGGAGGAAGACCATGAAGCAACCATGGCCCAATTCATTGAGGGCTTAAATCCTGAAATAGCTGCCCAAGTTGATTTATACAATTACCTGAATATGGAGGAGCTCTTACATAGAGCTATCAAGGTGGAAAAGCAACTAAGGGCTTGACAAAAGCTAAAAGTGACATCTAGCTCGAGTTCTTAGAGGGATTCCAAAGTCTCCTTCAAGCCAAAGACTGATTTCAAGTCTAAGGAAGAAAGTAAGGTAAAACCTTTTCAGGTTAAGGGTAAAACTGATTCAAAACCTTTATCATCTTCTAACCCAACTGCTTCTTCCTCTAAGGTTAGATGTTTTAAATGTAATGGTTTTAGTCACATTGCTTCACAATGTCCTAACAAATGAACTATGATTATTCTTGAGAATAGTAATGTGACTAGTGCTAGTAGTGAGTCTGAGGAGGATAAGATGCCACCCCTGACTGATGACTCAGATTTAAAATTAACTGAAGCTATAAATGGTGAAGCCCTTGTGGCTAGACGTGCTCTCAACATTCAACCAAAAGAAGATCTCGAGGTAGAGCAGCGTGAGCATATTTTCCATACTCGTTGCTTCATCCACAAGAAGGTCTGTAGTTTGATTATTGATGGTGGTAACTGCACAAATGTAACTAGTACTTTACTTGTGGAAAAGCTGAACTTGCCTACTTTGAGGCACCCTACCCCTTATAAATTACAATGGCTTAATGATAGTGGGGAGGTAAAAGTAACAAAATAGGTGATCATCTCTTTTTCTATTGGTAATTATCATGATGAGATTCTTTGTGATGTAGCACCTATGTATGCTGGTCACTTGTTACTTGGTAGGCCATGGCAGTTTGACAGAAAGGTAAAGCATGATGGATATAAAAAATTATTACTCGTTTATTTTTAATGGTAAGACCATTGTGTTGACCCCTCTGCGTCCTGTTCAAGCATATGAAGATCAGTTAAAAATTGAAAGAGAGTGTAAGAATAGAGAGCAAGAAAAGAAAGGTAAAGTGAGTGTGAGTGTTGAGAATGAGAAGAAGCAACAGAAAGGAGAGTTAAGTAGAAAGAAAATTAGAGAAAAATATGAGGAAAAGAAAGTGAGTTTATTTTCAAGTAAAAGTGAGATCAAGATAGCTCTATTTAGTGAAAATGCTTTCTTATTGCTTTATAAAGATGTTTATCTTATTATCAACGGTCTTGATCATTCTTTGCCTGCTAGTGTTACATCTTTATTGCAGGAATTCTGTGACTTATTCCCAGAGGAAATACCTAATGGATTGCCCCCTTTAAGAGGCATTGAGCATCGCATAGACTTTATCCCAGGAGCATCTATTCCCAATAGACTTGCTTATTGAGCAAATCTAGATGAGACTAAGGAAATACAACATCAAGTGGAAGAGCTCATGAAGAAAGGCTTTGTTCATGAAAGTCTAAGTCCATGTGCTGTGCCGGTGATTCTTGTGCCCAAAAAGGATAGCAAGTGGCGGATGTGTGTAGATTGTCGTGCCATCAACAAAATAACAGTAAAATATCGCTATCTTATCCCTAGGTTAGATGATATGCTTGACGAGTTGCATGGTGCATGTGTTTTCTCTAAAATTGATCTTAGAAGTGGTTACCATCAAATTAGAATGAAAGAAGGTGATGAATGGAAAACTACTTTTAAGACCAAGTTTGGGTTATATGAATGGTTAGTTATGCCATTTGGTTTGACTAACGCACCAAGCACTTTCATGAGTTTAATGAACCATGTCTTTAGATCTTTCATTGGTAGATTTGTTATGGTTTACTTTGATGACATTTTGATTTACTCTAAAAGTCTAGAAGAGCATGTGAATCATTTGCATGATGTGTGTGTTGTGCTTAGAGAGAATAAACTCTTTGCCAATTTAGAGAAATGCTCTTTTTGTTTAGATTCTGTGATTTTTCTTGGATTTGTTGTAGGAGCTCATGGCATACAAGTGGATGAGGAGAAGGTCAAAGCAATCTGAGAGTGGCCAACTCTAAAGAATGCAAGTGAAGTAAGGAGCTTCCATAGATTGGTGAGCTTTTATAGGCAATTTGTTAAGGACTTCTCTACTCTTGCTACCCCTTTAAATGATTTGGTAAGAAAGAATGTGGTATTCAAGTGGGGTGAAGCACAAGAGCGTGCTTTTAACATACTAAAAGACAAACTAACTAATGCCCCTGTACTTGTATTGCCTGATTTTACTAAGGTTTTTGAAATTGAGTGTGACGCTTCTGGTATAGGCATAGGTGGTGTGTTGATGTAGGATTCCAAACCTATTGCATATTTCAGTGAGAAATTAAGTGGCCCTGCTTTAAATTATTTTACATATGATAAAGAGTTGTATGCCTTGAAATGAACTTTAGAAACTTGGCAACATTATTTGTGGCCTAAAGAGTTTATTATCCATTCTGATTATGAAAGTCTTAAGTTTCTTAAGTCCCAGGGTAAATTGAACAAAAGGCATGCAAGTTGGCTTGAATTTATTGAAACCTTCCCTTATGTGATTAAGCATAAGCAGGGAAAGGAAAATGTTGTAGCGGATGCATTGTCTAGGCGTTACACTTTGATTACTTCCATGCATGCTAGATTGATAGGATTTGAGATGTTAAAAGGCATGTATGAGTCTGATTCTGATTTCGCTGATATTTGGAAATCTTGTGAAATGTATGGTGCTAATGATTATTATAGGTTTGATGGGTTCCTTTTCAAAAAGAACAAGTTATGTGTTCCTATATGTTCCATTCATGAGCTTCTTGTTAAGGAAACTCATGGCGGGGAATTGATGGGTCATTTTGGTGTCGAAAAGACTTTGGCTCTTTTGAATGAGTATTTTTATTGGCCTGGCATGAGAAAGGATGTGGTTGCTGTTTGTTCTAGATGTATTACTTGTAAGCATGCTAAGTCTAGAATTCAATCACATGGCTTATATTCCCCCTTACCAGTTCCCTCTCACCCATGGACTGATATTTCTATGGACTTTGTCTTGGGTTTACCTAAATCTTCCACTGGGAAAGATAATGTCTTTGTTGTTATGGATAGGTTTAGTAAAATGGCACATTTTATTGCTTGTTCCAAAACTAATGATGCTATGTATGTGGCAGAATTGTTTTTCAAAGAGATTGTTAGGTTGCATGGTGTGCCAAAAATTATTGTTAGTGATAGAGATGTAAAATTCTTGAGTTATTTTTGGAAAATGTTGTGGAATAAACTTGGCACTAAGCTTTTGTTTTCTACTACAGCACACCCACAAACTGATGGGCAGACCGAGGTTGTTAATAGAACCCTCTCTACTTTATTAAGAGCTATCATTCAAAAGAATCTTAAGAATTGGGAGAAGTGTTTTCCCCATGTCGAATTTGCTTATGATCGTGCTGTTTATTCTGCTACAAAATTCTCTCCTTTTGAAATTGTTTATGGCTTTAATCCTTTAACGCCGTTAGATTTGCTTCCTTTACCTTCACATGAGTTTACTAACCTTGATGGTGCTAGGAAGGCTAAGTTTGTGCAAGATTTGCATAAGAAGGTGAAAGCCAATATTGAAAGAAGGAATGAGCAAATTGCTAGCCAAGTTAATAAGGGTAGAAGGCATGTGGTGTTTGAACCCGGCGATTGGGTGTGGGTTCACTTGCAAAAAGAACGTTTCCCAGAACAAAGAAAGTCAAAACTCCAACCTAAAGGAGATGGTCCCTTTCAAGTTCTTGAAAGGATTAATGATAATGCTTATAAAATTGACTTACCTAGTTCTTATGGAAATATTAGTGCTACTTTTAATGAAGCTAATCTCTCTTCCTTTGATATTGCAAATTCGAGGACGAATCCTTTTCAAGAGGGAGGAATGATGCAATAGAACCAAGAGACCTTGTTGAGCATAGAAGTGGACCTAATGAAGGATATGGTGCTAAGTTTCAAGCCCAAGGACATGATTTGCAAATTAAAGACCAAAAGTTCAAGTCAAATGTGCCTAAAGATCCATTGCAAGGCATAGAAGGCCCAATAACAAGAGCTAGGGCCAAAGCAATGAAAGAAGCCTTCAATTGTTTAATTCATAAGCTTCATAACGTAGAGCCCATTCATTTAAGTCAAGAGAAGGCCCAAGAAGATGTAAAAGGTGTGATCATGCTAACCATTCTACAAGAGGAGTGTCAAGGCCCAATGGGAGTCCAATTGCAAGAGATTAAGAATCATGTGAGAACCATGTGATTTCTAATGAAGCATGAGCATCCCATGTGATAACTTAAAGAAGTTGATTAGTTTTGACTAGGATTCTTTTTGAAATTTTGTTTTTTATTATTTTAGTATTTTTTCAACTTGGTCAAAGAGCTTATCTTGGAGATCAAGTTAAAATTAGTATCCTAATCTAATTCCTTAATATTAGGCATTATTTAAAATATTTCTAATCAGATTTTAGAGTTTTACTTTAATTAGGACTCTAGAAATTTTGCCTATAAAAGGCTTCCTATTGTACTCTATTTTGCACATGAATGAATTTGAGTATTATTCAATTATCTGTGATGCTTTTGTTTCTTTGTGTTCTCTGAGAGTTCACGTGACTTATCAAAGGATTGGTCTTCCTTTGTGGCGTCTTGAGGCTAGGGTTCTAAGAGACAAGTTCTCTTAGGGTCTTTCCTTTGACCAACATTCTTGTTTTCTAGCCGGTCTCGGGCAAAGTGTCATCTTGTTGAAGGTTCTTAGGACAAGGTTCCTAGAGGTCTCTCATCACTTTGCCATTCATATGGCCATAAAAGAAGTAAAATTCATGCACTTTGTTATCATTTTCTCATCGTGTTGGCTCCCATTATCTTATCCACTTAATCCACCTAGCATGTTAGAACATTGGATAGAAGAGAATGAGATTCAAAGAATCCTAATAGCTCATCTCCCATTTCAACCATACATAAAGTATACAAATCATGTGTTACAAATGCATGCATGGGCACATTGAATAACATGAACATTCAAGAAGCATTCTTGGCATGTAAGTAAGTCATAAAAGGCATCCATAGGCTTCCTAAGTAAGTGGATTTGCCTTACCCATTCACTTATAGATTTTAGACTTGCCTCACCCATTTTCTTTAGGAGGTTTTAACTCAACCTCACTCTTAGGAGAGTCTTTACTTTGTCTCAACCAATTTTAAGGGTTCTTAGCTCATCCTCACCATAGCTAGAGGGTTCTTCGTTTCTCCATACTCAAGCAAACCCAAGCATACATATTAGACATCAATTGAAAGCATAATGTAACATCATGGCATCATGGAATAAAAGCTCATGCTAAAATACTTTTCATAGCTTAAAACACACATACACACATTCAAAGACAAGTCAAGCATACATTCATGTATGATAGAAGGAGTGAGCTACCTTGGATTCAACCACGCACTTTTCTTCTTGAATTTGCTCTCCCTTCCTCGGCCTCATACACACAAAGGTATAGGGTTGGTTTCTCTTGGCCTAAACACAATTTATAGAAGCCAATTAGATTCATGGAATTAATTCTAAGGCCACACATCTTCCTTTAATACTAACTTGGTCTATTAACCCCTTTATGGTTCCAAGAAGACATCTAATGAAGCAACACCCATCAAATAAGTTATAGGCTCCATTCTTTCCTCTTATATATGATTCTTGACTCCTTTCAAACCTCTTGGAGTCATCACATGTAACACCATAATGTCTTAACTCTAACTAATCTCCCTTTAGGCTTGGCTCCACGTCACCCATCTCAAGGGACTTTTGGCACTACCTCACCCGAGCAATTTTCACAACCCAAAACATAAACATATTGGTACCAATGCATCAAGGCAACATCAAATGGCATGTCTCACAATGCAAGCATATACACAAGCATACAATGACTATATACATCCAAGAATGCAATAAGAAAGAGTGGAGAGCTACCTTATAAGCTAACACAAGCCTTCCCTTTCAATTTCTCTTCTCCCTTCTTAGTCTCACAATCATAACTAGATGGAGCTACTTCTTTTGAGCCTAGAAACAACAAAGAGTATGGAATTACATCACACAATTAAAACAAAGAGCCTAACTACATGTTGCTTCTTTAAATCATATTACAGAACATACAAGGCAAATTCACTTTCTATGATTTCTTAATTTTTTCCAAGACTTCCCTTCATCATCACTCATCATATATGACTCAAAAATGGGTTTGGAACAAATTAAAACTCTTTCTAGGTACCCTAACCCTTCTTGGCCAAGATAATGAAGCATAAGGGCACCCATAGACTTTACTTTGTTTTCTATATGGAAGATGCACATGGGGAGACTTCTAGGGATCTTAGGAACTCTTTTAAACTTTCATTTAGGCATAAGAATTAAGGTATCAAGTTATATTTCACAAGGAACACTTGAAACCCTAAATTTTCTATCTTGAATTTTCATGGTTATTTGTTAATTCCCTTTTGCACATTCTTATTCTCCACACTCCTTTTCCTAAGATTCACCCTTGGTTCTGCCAAAAATCAAAGCCCTCCCATAGCTTCTTGAGTGGGGCGAACCGAGGAGAGAGGAGGAGCAAAGGGTAGCTATCATGGAAGGAAGAATTACCTTATTTTTTCTTGTTTTCTTGCTTGAATTTTCCTTTCTTTGGCCTTCTCTTTTCAAATCCAAAATTTTCACTTTTTTCTTCCCTTAAAACACATCCATATACTTCAATATAATCATCAAAAAGAAAGAAAAATGGAGGAGAAGAGGTTTGCTAAAGAAAGAGCATGAAAAATAACTAAAAATCTAGACCTTTTGCCTTTGATTTCTCCTTCTCTTCCTCTCCCTCTTGTGCACCTCTCTCCTTAAGGTTTTTCTCTAGTTTAGGGCAGAAATATATGTGGCTAAGTGAGTGGAGAAGTGGAGCACCCTATATATATAGGTGAAAGGAAGAAAAACTTTTAAAAAATTTTCATTTTACCCTTCATTCTTGGCATTTTTTTGGGGTTCATTTTAGCTCCTTTTTTAGAATCTTCTTTTCCATTATAAAATTTAGATTCCCAATTTAGTAAAATGCCTTTGGAATCACTCAAATCGGAGCTAAAACCTTTCCGAACGAATGTGTCATAGTTCAGGTGCACTGATATTGAAAGACATCCACCAGAGGGGTTTTAACTATTTTGGGGCTTCTCATGGTTTTTAGGGCCTCTGAGAACCTCAAAGAACTCAAAAATTTTCTTTAAAAATCCCTCCTGTGTGAATTCCAAATTTTGCTCAAAATGACGAAAATACTATTACATTTCGTAAGTCTTTCGTCAAATTTTGTTACTTCATTCTAGCTTTGTTTTTCCTTCTATTTAAGCCTGGGATTCTCATTTTTAGTAATCTAGAATGCTACTTAAATTTTTGGAACCTTAACTAATTCATCTCGGGGGACTTGTTTTGAAAACGCATCCATTTCTGTCGTTTAACGAAAACTGGATATTGCACCCTACTCCCTCCTTCACTTAGCCCATTTTGTTTCTACCCTAAACCAAAGAAGAGAGCAAGGGATTGAGGTGCGTAAGAAGGAGAAGAAAGGAAGGAGAAAGTAAGGAAAAGGTATGGTTTTTCATTGATTTTCATGCTTTCTCTTTAGCAAACTCCTTCTCCTCCATCTTCCCTTCTTTCTTATGGTTTTGTTGAAGTTCTTGGATCCATTTTGAGGGTAGAATAGAGGAGAAATTTTGAATTCAAAGAGAAGAAGCCAAGCAAGGTGAAAAACAAGCAAAAGGAATCAAGAAACTAAGGTATCTTGCCATCTCCATGCTTGATCTTCCTTCTTCCTCCTTTTATGTGTGTTTCATCCTAGGTAAGACAAGCCAAGAAGGGTTGGATTTCTAGCTAAACCAAGGATGAATCTTAGGAAAATGAGGGAGGAGAACAAGAATATGCAAATGAAACAATCAAATAGCCATTAGATTTCAAGATAAAAAGTTAGGGTTTCATGGGTTCCCATGAAATTATGATTTGATACAATAATTCCTAAGCCTAAATGAGTGTTTGGATGAGCTCCTAAGATCCCTAAAAGGCTCCTCACATGCATCTTCCATCAAGAAAACAAAGCAAACTCTAAAGGTGCCAAGAATAGAGCATGTCTCAGCCTAAAAGGCTTAGGGCACCTAGGGATAGTTTTAATTTGTTCCAAGCTTATTTTTTAGTCATATATGATGGAAAATGATGAAAGGAAGCCTTGGAAAAGTTTTAGAAGCCATAGATAGTGAGATGGTATCATAAGTTCCATATTATAGCTTAAAGAAGCAACACCTAGCTAGGCTCTTTAATTTGATTGTGTGATGACTTCAAGAGGCTTAAAAGGAGTTAAGAATCATAAATGAATGAAGAGAATGGAGCAAAGATCATGTTTCCATAGGGTTGCTTCATTTGGTGCATTATGGAACCATAAAAGAGCCATATGAACTATCTAGTTTTTTTCTAGTGTATATGTAGCTTTAGAATTTAGTTCAAGAGCATAATTGGCTTCCATATGATGTGTCTAGGTGAAAATAAATAAGTCCCACCTCATTTTGTGTGTATGGCTGAGGAAGAGAAGCTAAACTCAAGAAGAAAAGTGTGCTTGTGTGACAAAGGTAGCTCTCTCTTCTTTCTCTCATGCATGGGTGAATATTTGTCTTGTCTTTGAATGTGTGTATGTATATTTTAAGTCATGAAAAAGTATTTTAGCATGTCTCTAGATGCCATGGTACCATGATGTTACATTATGTCTTCAAATGATGTTTTGTGAACTTGCTTTGGTTTGCTTGAGTGTGGTGAAACCAAGAACCCTCTAGCCATGGTGAGGATGAGCTAAGAACCCTCAAGAATGGTTAAGAGAAAGTTTAAAGTCTCCTAAGAGTAAGTCCCAGTTCAATGCCTTTAAGAAAAGGGTGAGGCAAGTCCAAAATTCTAGAAGAGAATGGCTGAGGCTAAGCCATTTACTTGGCAAGCCTATGGATGCATTATATGACTTCTTGAATGCTAGAAATTGCTTCTTAAATGATCACATGTTCCATAATGTTTATGTACACATTTTTAGACATGGATTTGCATTCTTTATGTGTGTTTGAAAGAGAGAAGAGCTATTGGGATTCTTAGAATCTCATTTCTTCCTCCCCACATGTCTAACATGTCTAGGTGGACCAAGTGAGCCAAGAAATGGGAGCCACCAAGCTTAAAGAGGAAAATTTGACAATCAAGTGCATGAAAATGCCAATTTGTAGCCATATGAATGGCACATGATGTAATCCCTTATTGTATATGTTGTATGACTTCATGAATACATGTAAATATGTGATTGTATCATGTACAAATGAGATTTGATGTCATATGTATGGTATAGCACTTTTGAGCATTGGATGGAAAACATTGGCATGTGTGCTCTTGCATATATCATGGGGTGGATGAGTGAGTTTGGGAAATTTGAATTTTTTCACCTTTAAGACATGTTTGATAGACTATTTTGGTGCTTTACCAAATGCTCAAGTGGCCATGGTTGCCTTAGAAATCAAAATGGACCATTTGGAGCCTTATATGACACAAAATGAGCTATTTTACAACCCAATATCAAAATCTGAACAAATGAATAAATTTGCCCATGAAATTTCTGATGCATATAGATCTCATCCAAATATTTTTGTGAAGCTAAAGATTAGATTATTTGGAGCTCTGTGGAATTAATAATAATTTTTCAAAGTTGGTATTTTTCTATTGTTCTGATGCAAACATTGTTCATATGGTCAGTTTCTTGTGCTTTATCATTTGAGAGCCAAATGGTGTCCAATTCTTATAAAATGTTACAAGAATAAACTAGATATAATAAACTTTCCATGTCGACTAAGATCACCCCAATTGGACATATGAGCAGGGAGATATGAATTTTTGAAGCTGAGGAACAGTACCAGTAGTGATAGACGACCTTTGTTACTGTTCCATCGGTTTCCTATAGCCAGATGTCCTTGTTGTGGTTTGGAATTATTTGTATCATAAACTAGACATCTGTAGCTTTCCAGAATGGTATAGTGTGCTTGATTTTTATTTTTCTAAAATTAGTTATAATTTTTCAAAATTTATGACAAAAAGTTAGATTTTCAGTCCGAGGCTACACCTATTATTTTCTTGTATATACTCCATTTGCTCTAGTTTTAGGCCACTTCTTGAGATGATTTTGAGCTATATTTGTGCAATTAAATATGAGAATGAGATGGATAAGTTCATATAGTCCATAGGACACATATTGAAAAATGTATACATAACGCAACGTAATCTAATTGATTATTTTAATGGATTTCTTTTGAGAATGTTATGTAATTCATCGATATGAGCCTACATATGATATAAGCTAAGCCTAGTAAATATGGTGTTACAAGGCTAATCCAAAAGTCCTAAATAATTGGGTGAGGTTAAACCAAAAGTATAACACCACATATTTCTAGCTTATTTCATAACATTCCTATGCTTTACATCATCAATTCTATGAAGGAGTAAGGAAAAAGGGATAAAAAATAATACATTTCTTTGTGTTGCGTTGTGTATAAAACTTTTGTTCAGTTTCATGTGGACCATGTGAGCTCATACATCATATTCTCATATTTAGTTACATGGATAGAACTCATTTCCATCATCAAATGTGGCTTACAAGTCATGGAAGTCAATTGGAAGCATAAAATATACATATTCATTTTTGAACAAAATTTGCTCATTTCTGTCACAAAATTTGAAAAATCATAACTAATTCTAGAAAACTTAAAATCATGCATTCTTGGCCATTCTGTAAAGATACACATGTCTAATTCATAGTAAAAATATGTCCAGACCATAACATCTAACACAAAGGATGTTTGACAATCAAAATTGTCCAGAGGTCAGCCTATCCACTAATGCTATCATAGAATTCTACAAAAAATTTCAAAAATGTCCAATTAATTCCAAAAACTCCAATCCATGCAAATGATACCAATCTAGAAAGTTGTGGATGTTAGCTAGAGGATAAAAATAACTTTAGACTAGTTTAGGCACACCTAGACCTCGAAATCTAATCAAACAGTAACTGCGGTTGACTGAAGTTCCTGATACTATATAGATTTGTTAAAAATTCATATCTCCCCTTCTAGACATCCAAATGGGGTGCTTCTAGTTGCAACAAGTCACTGGAAGTGTCTAGTTTGTTGGTATAACATTTTATGGCAATTGGACATCATTTGGGCCTTGTGTGATAGATTTTATTTTCGGACCTGAGTGAACAGTGACATGACCAAAACTAGAAAATTTGCCAAATTTGAAAATTCATCAAATATTTTATAGACCTCCAAAAATTATGATCTTTAGCTTTCTAAACATCTCTCAACAAGCTCTAATTTCATGCAAAATATCAGATCAATAAGAGCTCATTTGGAGAAAAAGTGATATAGGACTCCTTTATGGTAAATTTTAGCTCTATATGAGATACCAAAATGTCCAAATGGCTTTCCTTAGGATTTGGCACCTCTTGGGTAAGTCTAAAAAACTAATTAGGACTTGTGTAAGCTGGCCAAATAGTCCCAACCCTCATGCATCTCATTTTTGCCATCTCACTCACACTTATACATATTTCCATAATATCATTCAAGAAACCACATTAACATAACAAGCTCATTTTACATTCTAATATTCACATGC
The DNA here is from genome assembly GCA_032878935.1 of Erythrophleum fordii. Classification (NCBI taxonomy): domain Eukaryota; kingdom Viridiplantae; phylum Streptophyta; class Magnoliopsida; order Fabales; family Fabaceae; genus Erythrophleum; species Erythrophleum fordii. The sequence goes on along the minus strand of JAVQMF010000049.1, from coordinate 789,562 downwards.
CATAATTTCTCATTTATACATGACACATCATATTTATACATGTTCATGACTTCATAAGACATATACAACTATGGATTACAACATATGCCATTCTTATGGCCTTAAAGTAACAAAATTCCCACATTTTAATGTCATTCCTTCATCTCTCATGTGGTTGGCTCCCATTGCTTTGCTCTTTGGGTCCACCTAGCATATTAGAACATTGGAGAGGAGGGAATGGGATTCAAAGAATCCTAATAACTTATCTTCTATTCAATCACACATAACATATGCAAAGCAAGTCTTGAAAATGCATGCATGGATATAATAGATGACATGAACATTCAAAAAGCAAGCTTGGCATGTGAATAAGTCATACAAGGCATCCAAAAGCTCGCCAAGTGGATGGATTGGCCTCACCTTTTTCCACATGGATTTTGGACTTGCCTCGCCCATTCTTTAAGAGATTCTTGGACTCAACTTTGCTCTTGGGAGTCCATCTCATTTTGGGAGACTTCTTCACTTTGTCTCAACCAATTCTAAAGGTTCTTAGCTCATCCTCACCATAGGTAAGAGTTCTTGGCCTTTCCACATTCAAGCAAACCCAAATAAATATCATAACATCATTTAGAAACATAATATGTCATTATAAAACCATGACATATGAAATCATACTAGCGTATTTTTCATGGCTTGAAAATACACATACACACATTCTAAGACAAGCTAAGCACACATCTATGCATGAGAGAAGGTGGAGAGAGCTACCTTGGAAGTAACCGCACACTTTTCCCTTTGAAAGAATGCTCCCTCTTTCGACCTCACACATACAAACATGTGGGAATGCTTTCTCTTGGCCTAGATACAATTCATGGAAGCTAATTAGGTTCATGAACTCAATTCTAAGGCTATATAATTTGCTTAGACACTACCTTGACCTATAAACCTCATTATGGTTTCAAAATGGTACCTAATGAAGCAACACCCATTATATAAATTCTAGGCTCCATTCTTTCCTTTCAAATATGAATCTTGACTCTTTTTAAGTCTCTTGGACTCATCACACAATTAAAACCAAGAGCCTAGCTACATGTTGCTTCTTTAGGTCATAATATGGAACCTAAGGCACCAACTCACTTTCTATGGGTTCTAAATTTTTTCCAAGGCCTCCCCTCATTTTCATTAATCATATATGACTCAAGAATGGGCTTAGAAAAATTTAAAACTCTCACTAGCTATATAAACCCCTATAGGCTGAGGCTATGGAAGGTTTTGGCTTCCATGGAGCTTACTTTGTTTTCTCAAGGGGAGAAGCACATGGGGAGACTTCTAGGAATCTTAGAAGCTTATTTAAACTCTTATTTAGGCCTAAGAATCATCATACAAAATCAGATTTTACAAGGTGCACATGAAACCCTAGAAATTACATTTTGAAATCTAATGGTTTTTTGTTAATTCCCTTTGCATATTCTTAATCTTCACACCCTTTTTCCTTAGATTCACCCTTGATTCCACCTAAAAACCAAGTCCTCCTAGGGTTTCTTATGTTAGGCAAAATGGAGAAGGAGGGGGACCAAAGGTAGCAACCATGGGAGGAGAAATTACCTTGTTTTCTTGCTTTTTCTCAATTGAATCTTGCTTTCTCCAAGCTCTTCTCTTCAAATCCGAAATTTTCCTTAAGTTTCTCCCTAAAACAGATTTGTAAATTTCATTTTAATTAAAGTAAATGAAGGAGAATGGAGGAAAGGAGGTTTGGATGGAAGAAAGCATGAAAAACTACCAAGAAACCATGCCTTAAAGCTTGAATTTCTTCTCCTCTTCTTCTTCTCTTGGTGTGCCACTCTCCTAAGGTTTTTCTTTTGATTTTGGGTAGAACAATCTGAAGCTATGTGAGTGTGAGAGTGAGACGCCACCTATTTATAGGTGGAGGAAAATGACTTTTTCAAAAATTTCTATTTTACCCCTCGTTCTTGGCATTTTTGTTTCTCCTTCGTTTAACTCCTTTTTGAGAACTGTCTTTTCTATTATAAAATTTAGATTCCCAATTTAGTAAAATGCCTTTGGAACCACTCAACTCGGAGCTAAAACCTTCCCGAACGAATCTGTCAAAGTTCAAGTACACTAACATTGGAAAACGTCCATCGGAGGGGATTTAACTGTCCCAGGGCTTCCCATGATTTTCAAGGCCTCTGAGAACCCCAAAGAACTCAAAAATTTTATTTAAAAAGCTCTTCTGTGTGAATTCCAAAAATTGCTCAAACTTACGAAAATACTATTACATTTTGTAAGATTTTCTTCAAATTTTGTTTTTTCATTCTAGCTCTGTTTTTCCTTCTGTCTAAGCCTAGAATTCTCATTTTTAGGAGTCTAAAATGTTACTCAAATTTTTCAAGACGTTAACTAATTCACTTCGAGGGACTTGATTTGAAAGTGTGTCCATTTCCGTCGTTTAACGAAAACCAGACATTACAAAAAGTCCCTAGAGCTTGATTTTGATCTTGAAAACATATTTATGTTTGATTCTTAGAAGCTTTTGGTGCATACTTGTGTTTTTTGACATAATAATATGCCACATATGCTTACTTGAAGGAAGAAAGAGCTATTGGGATTCTTTGAATCTCACTCTCCTCTACTTTCCATTTAACTTTGTCTAGGTGAAGCCTAAGGAGCAAAGAATGGGAGCCAAGGGGCATGAATGATGATATTTTAACAATAGAATAGGATTTTGTATATATTGATGTCAACATATGTATGTATAAGTTAATTATGAGTTGTAAACCCTTGGACATTTGTAAAAGTATATGAATATCGTATATGCAATGAATATGAAGCCAAATGTATGAGAATGTATGATTTTAACATCCTTAAACAATAATGTTTATGTGTATTTCTACATGTTAGATGGTAAATTTGAGTTCCATAAGGATTTGGACCTATTATGATGCCTCTATACACTATATTTGAACTTTTGGACTTGCTCAAATGGTCATGGTTCATGTAAGGAGCCATTTGGAACCATATGGTTACTAATTTAAGCCATATTTTGCCCCTAAACCAAAACTAGAACAAATGAATGAGTTTTGGCATGAAATTTGGCAACCATATAGATCTCATTGAGATTGTTTCACAAAGCTAAAGAGCAGAATTTTTGGAGCTCTATGGAATATCTTATGATTTTTTCAAAGTTGGCTAAATTATGCAGAAACTGTCATGGTATTGTGCTTCTGGACAATCTGATTTTCAATTTCATTAGAGGGCCAAATGAAGTCCAGTACTCATGAATTTTTATAGGCATGTAGGTGGTATCATAAAATTTTCACAACCATTGAGGACACTCAATTTGAAGCTCTATACATGAGATATGAATTTTTAAAATTGCATGTCTACTGTAGTAATAGAAATAGACCCCCATTACTATTCTATTATTTTTTGTGGGTTAAATGATTTTTTTTAATCTAAAAGTTTTATGGTAGTAAGAGGACGTCCAAAGCTTTCCAAAAAGTCCTCGTTTGCATGATTTGAAATTTTCTAAAATTAGTTATAAATTTTTAAAGTTAATGCAGAGTTTATGTGCATGCTATCAATTTGGGTCCTATAAAGATCTTGCATATTCCTTAGTCTAAACATGCTAAAATGAGCATGAATAAATTTTTTTATGATGAAAATTAATCAAGAAAAGAAAGATTGAGGGTTGGACCCCTATAGCTCAAAATGAATCCTATATGGCCAAAATTAAGTGTTGAAAATTTAGGAAAGATGTACTTGTGGTAAATTGTGATGCTTGACCTTGTGTAACACCATAACTTCTAGCTCATTTCATGTCATATATAAGCTTTGTATTATCAATCTCACAAGAGCAAATGAAAAAGGGGATGAAAATAATATACTTTTTCTGCGTTGCGCTATATCTAAAAATTCAATTCAGTGTCACGTGGACCGTGTAAGCTTATTCTATACCTCCTCATATTTAATTTCATTATTACAACTAATTTGCATCATAAAAATATGCCTACAATTCATGGAAACCGAAATGGAACTCAAAATAAGCAAGCATATTTTCAGCTAGACTTGCTCCATTTTCTGACCTAACTTTGGAAAATCATAACTAAATATAGAAAATTAGAAATCATGCAATATTTTTCATTCTGGAAAGCTTAGGTCTACTTAACACTAAAAATATGCCCAAGTCACAAAATTTATCACATAGGACGTTTGACATCCAAAACGCTACAGAGGTCGCTGGCTGCCTGGTCTGTTATTCAGTTTACTGATACAAACTTCTAAAATTCATAACTAATTCTATAAAAATTGAAATCACACACATTCATTTATTCTGGAAAGCTACAAATTTTAACTTGATACTAAAAATAATTCTAGAATGAAACAGATACGTTTAGCCATCAGGAACCTATAAAACAGTAACTGAACTCCTGGGGCGCTACTGATACTGATAGTTAACTTCAGACATGCATAACTCTCTGCTCAGAATCCAAATGAGGTGATCTTGGTGGTCACAAAAAGCTTATGACCTCTAGTTTATACATATAAAATTTCATAAGCATTGGACACCATTTGGCCGTCGGGTGACACAAAACTCAAAACTGCCAATATGAACAGTACCCATACCAGAATCCATGAAAAATACCAACTTTGAAAATTCATCAAATATTTCCTAGACCTCCAAAAATTATGATCTTTAGCTTCCCAAAAATCTCTCAATGAGACCTAATTTCATGCTAAATTTCAGATCAAGACTATTTTATTTGGCTAAAAAGTGATATAGGGATCTATTATACTCAATTTTAGCTCCATATTGGGTACTAAAATTGCCAAATGGATTTCCCTTGGTTTTGGCACCTTTTGGGCAAGTTTAAAAGCTTATTTGAGACTTGTTTGAGCTGGCAAAATGGTCTCAAACCTCGTGCATTTTATTTTGGCCATTCAACCCACACTTATGCATTTTTCTATCAAACTTTAAACTTTCATACTATGGCATTACATACTCAAAACATGGGCTAGTGGTTATATATGAGAATCATACATCTCAACATCACATATTAGTGTATTTACATATGTCTCGATGTTCATAGTACATATACAACATCATATACATGATGAGCCATCATTATGGTTCCAAAAGAAACAAAATAACACATAAGCTTGTCAATTGTCCCTCTTCATGGTTGTTGGCTCCTTTTGCCATAATTGCTTAGTCCACCTAGCATGTTAGATCATTGGAGAGGAAGGGATGAAATTCAAAAAATCCCAATAGCTCATCTCCCATTCAATCATACATAATATGTGCAAAGCAAGCTTATCAAATGCATGCATGGTAAAAATGGAAGACATGCATATTTTAAAAATAATCTTGGCATGTGAATCAATCATACAAGACATTCAAGAGTTCACTAAGTATTTGGATTGGCCTCACACTTCTCCTCATAGATTTTGGACTTGCCTCACCCATTCTTTGAACAATTTGGACTCAACCATACTCTTGGGAGCCCACTTTGCTTTTGGGAGACTCTTTACTTTGTCTCAACCAAGCTCAAGGGTTCTTAGCTCATCTTTACCTAAGGGAAGAGTTCTTGTCCTCTCCACACTCAAGCAAACTCATACAAACATCATGGATTCATTTAAAAACATAACATGGCATCTGTGACGACCCTAAGTTCTAATATCGGTGATTATAGCTAAATACACAATTAATAAATAATGATCAAGGTTTGGAGTCGTCGCAATTAATTACATTAAGAAAATATAGGGGAAATTTAAACCTTGATACTACTAGGATCATCAACTAACAACCATAATGGGAACATGCATAAAAGGGTTTGTACCATCATTAAAGGTTTAGGATTCATCCATTAATAAATTTCAACCCACAAAAACATCCCACCAATGTACTCATACTATTCCCTAACATTAGCCTTACTAAAATTAAAGTTTCTAGGTCAAATATAGGAGTTTGGGGACCTGTGCCGCGACCTGGAACCTTCCCGCCATGGCTAAGTTGGGTTATGGGACTCGAAAACCAAGTTTTTAACCTTGCGCCGCGGCCCAAACCTTTTGCACCGCGGCCAAGTTGCTCTCGGGAATTTTCCTAACTTTCGCCGCGGCGAGTTGGATCTACGCCGCGGCCAACCTATGTGGTGCCGCGGCGAGACTTCTTACGCCGCGGTGAGGTTACGTTTTGTCACTCCTGGGAGATTATTTTCACTCCGCACCGCGGCGAGATTTCTCAAGCCGCGGCGTCCCTCACCACTGTCACTCCCTAGGCCGCGACGAAGCCTTCCTAGCCGCGGCGTGACTCCCTTCTGTAGTTGTTTTCCCTATATTTCGCCCCTTACACTCCATTTCTCTCCTTAGGGACACTCTAAGGTCACTTCCCCTCATTTATATGGCTCTAATGGCATTTATCTACCTCATTTACTTAGCTATGCTTCCATTACCAACTCAAAACTTATATGCCTAGTCCTTTCCTCTAATTACCTTCTACCAGCAAGTTTATAAAGTAACAACAACAGATATACATGAATTACCCGCAGCTATCCTATAGTACTCAATAAATGGGGGTTCCATACATTAGGGGTTCATATCAATATCTCAAGGGTTACATTTCCATTAATAAGCAATATTATAGGTCAGCATCAATTACCGCAGAAATCATGAGTCCATACAACAATTACTAAATTAGGATGAGGTCTAACCCCTCAATACATACATCCTCAATAAATCAAATGTGCAAGCCTACACTTGGCAATACAGATACATGATGATGCTATAGAAGACTTAACAAAATTAGCATCTACCCTATTACACTCAGACCAAGTGTAGCCTCCCCACACTAGGCCTCAGCTCATGGATGTTCATCCACTTGCTTGCCCTTATCCTTACCCGAGGAACCTTCACCTGAAATTGTAATCCCATAAAACAGGGTGAGATACACATCTCAGTAATCAAGGCAATTCCATCATATAATCCAGTTTAATCAACATATATGCATGAATCAAAATCCATATCAGAATCATATCAGTCATTTTAGCAAATGAAACAATTAGGCTATCATGATTACTATCCCATACTAGCAATCATATATTTAACATGTTAAAGGCCATTAACACCGGGAGAGGCCCGTCCACGGCACCCACTCCCCGTTGAGCACAACTAGGGCTCAGTGCATCTGGGGTTTGATCATAACCCAGTGCCCGATCGTAGCACATGCACGGGTGGCAGCCGCACCATAGCTCCATCATGGACTCACAAGGTCCAATCATAATATAATAGATAGCCAACCAATTCATTCAACATTTCAAATCATTCATATATAGCAAATATGAAATTAAATTAGATACATGCATGGAATTAATGTAAACCCCGGTTACCTCACTTGTAGACAAATTCGCAACAGCCACCACAAATTCCAAATTCGGATTCAAGTATCTCCCACCAGAAATCTCAATGTTTCACCTAAAATCCTAAGCAAATTCGTACAAAATTAATACCCATATATAAATAAGCTATGGGGGTCTCAAACCATCAAAGAAAGCATCAAAATGAGGGGTTTAAACTCACATAATGTTAGCCCTAGCCTCAACCTACGAATTTCATCAAGAAAACCCCAAATAACCACATTTCAGATTTTTGGGTAGGGTGAAAATCCTCCAAATGAAAAACTAATCAGACCAAATTAAAGAGAAAGATGAGGGGGTTAGGTTGTATAACTATTACCTTGGCTAAATCTTGCTCTAAGTGTGTGAAAATGTAGAATTCTTGCCCCCAACCCTAGCCTCCTTCTCAACCTCCGAATTTTCTTTGTGTTTCAGCAAATGGGGGGAAAGTGGTTGAAGCATTAGGGTTTTAGGTGGGTTTAAGTTGGGTCAAGGGGCTGAGTCATGGGTTGCTCCAAGTCCAAATTCAATTAGGTTTCAGATTTTGCTTATTGGGCCAGTTTTCAATTGTTGGGCTGCAAAATTTCATTGGGCCAGTTTTATACATTGGGTTGCTGAAGTTTAATGGGTTTTGGGCCTAATTTGAAGGGTTCAAGGGTTTGGGTCTGCACCTAATTCATTGGGCCTCCATTAGCCTCTTATCATGGTTCATTAATTTGGGCCTAAATGAAATTTCTATCCTAATTAATTCTCAAACCCATGTTAATAATTTATCTCTCTAAAAATCCCTATTTACTTAACTTACCCAATCATCCCATATTAATTATTCTTAATTAATCTTAATCTATGATTAATACCTTAATTAATTTCAGGGTGTTACAACATCAAGCATCATGACATATAAAGGCATGCTAGCATACTTTTCAAAGCTTGAAAATACACATACACACATTCTAAAACAAGCTAAACACACATCCATGCATGAGAAAAGGTGGAGAGAGCTACCTTGTATGCAAGTACACACTTTTTCCTTAGCTTTTAAACCTCCTCTTTTGGCCACACACCTACAATTTGGTAGAGATAGTTTCTCTTAGCCTAAATATAATTTTTGGGAGCCAATTAGGTTCATGAAATATTCTCTAAAGCCATACAACTTGCTTAAGTACTAGATTGCTCTATAATCTCCATTATGGTCCATAAAGTGATAAATGAAGCAACACCTCTCAAATGACTTCTAGGCCTCATTCTTTCCTTTCAAATATGATTCTTGACTCCTTTTAAGCCTTTTGGAGTCATCACATCATCAAAACAAAAGGCCTAGCACTATGTTGCTTCTTTAGGTCATATTATGGAACCTAAGACACCAAATCACTTTCCATGAGTTCTAAATTTTTTCCAAGGCCTCCCTTCATTTTCATTCATCAAATATGACTCAAGAATGGCCTTAGAAAAATTTAAAACTCCCCCCACCTACACAAAGAAGCCTAGGCCGAGACATAGGCTTCCTTTAGGCTTCTTGGAGTTCTCTTTCTTTTCTTGAAGGAGGAAGCTTGTGGGGAGCATCTTTGGTGTCTCAAAAACTCATTTATACTTTAACTTAGACCTAGGAAGTATCATACAAATTCAGAAATTAGAAGGTGTACTTAAAACCCTAGGTTTTGTATCTTGATTTCTAATGCCTATTTCTTGGTTTTCCTTGCATATTCTTATTCCTCTCCATCAAATACCTAAGAATCACCTTTGGTTTGGCTAGAAATCTGACTCCTTAGGGCTGTTTAAGTCTAGGTCGAAATGCTCAAGGAAGGGAGGAAGAAGACCAAGTGGAAGAATCACAAAATACCTTGTTTTCCTTGGATTTCCTTGCTTGTTCTTGCTTTCCTTGGCCTCCTTACTTGAAATTTGAACTTTCCCCTCTATTCTCCCTTCAAAATAGCCCTTAAAAATTCAGAAAAAATCATGGAGAAGAAGAGGGAAACAGAGGAGAAGAAATTGGTGGAGAAAAAGCATTAAAACATACATAAAAACCTACCTTTACCTTGGAATTTCTTCTCCTTCTCCTTCTCTCTTGGTGCGCCCAAAACCCTAGCTCTCCCTTCTGAAATTATGCAAAATTTTTTGATTCCAAATGGGGATGAAAGTGGGGCGCCACTTATATATAGGGAGGAGAAAGTGACTTTTTCAAAAATTCCAATTTTGCCCTTCGTACTTTGCATTTTTCGTTTCTACTTCGTTTTAGCTCCTTTTTGAGAACCATCTTTTCCATTATAAAATTTAGATTCCCAATTAAGAAAAATCACTTTGGAATCACTCAAATCGGAGTTAAAACCTTTCTGAACGAATCAGTCAAAGTTTGGGTCAACCGACATTGGAAAAATTACACCGGAGGGTCTTTACCGGTTCTAGGGCTTCTCATGGTTTTCAAGGCCTCTGAAAACCCTGGAGAACTCAAAAATTTCATTTAAAAAGCCCTTCTGTATGTTTTCCAAAAAGTCCACTTATTTACGAAAATACCACTGGCCTTTTGACAAATTTTTCAAATCACTTCGACCCCGATTTTTGGGCAACTCAAGGCTCAAATCCTTATTTTCTATTATTTAAAATTTTATCCAATTTTTATTTGGCCTTGAATCACTCATCTCAAGGGACTTGCTTTGAAAACGTGTATGTTTTCGTCGTTTAACGAAAACTGGACATTACACCTTGAACCTATTTTCTATGCTTCTTTGTGATATTTCTAGTTGAGCAAGTATATTAATGATGAGTTAGCATTAAATCATGTCAAGTTAAAGGATGGATAGAATCTTTAAAAATTCATATCTCCCTCTCTAGACCTCCCAATAAAGTGTTTCTAGTTGGCACAAGTCACTGGGAATGTCTAATTTCTCTGTGTAAAATTTCGTGGCAATTGGACATCATTTGCCCTATGAGTGATAGAATTTAATTTCGGACCAGTGCTACAGTACCAAGGACCAAAACCAGAAAAATTTCCAACTTCAACAATTGACCAAATATTCCATAGACCTCCAAAAATTACCAACTTTAGCTTCCCAAAAAGCTCTCAATAAGCTCTAGATGTATACCAAATCTCAAACCAATAAGAGCTCATTTAGATAAAAGTGACATAGCCTCATGAAATGGTCATTTTTGCTCCCTACCAAGAGTCACTTTGATCTAAATGGCCTCCTCTTGAGTTTGGCACCTCTTGGGCAAGTTTAAAAACATAATTATTACTTGTGGGAGCTACCCAAATGGTCCCAAACCCCATGCATCTAAATTTGGTCATTCCACATCCAAGAATGCATAGTTGCATCAAGCCATCCAAGAGTCAATTTGCATAATTCCATGGATTTAGTGTCACATAAGGTCTACATCATATTCATACATCATTTTACATTTTTTCATGGTCTTACATCACAAAAATAATATGTACAAGCTCACTTTGACATTCAAATACAAGTAAGGTTGCATAATATATAAAATACAATCTCTCAAGGTCTTTGGCTTGCACTCCTTGTTTCTTGAACATCACCTAGGCATTTCAAGATAATGGAGGGAAAGGGAGTGAGATTCCTAAAATCTCAATAGCTCACACACCCATTCACACATATATTCAAAACATACATACATCAAAATCTCAAGTATGCAAACATAAAGTGTATAATACTACATTTCCATGCCACATTTCCACATCAAGTCATTTTCATGCTTTAAGGACTTTTGGATTTGCCTCACTCTTGGTCTTGAGACTTTTGACCAAACCTCACCCATCCAAGGGACTTTTAGTCTAGTCTCACCCATGCCTTGAGACTTTTGGCATATTATCACCCACTTTAAGGGACTTTTGGCATCACCTCACCCTTGAGAGCCTTTCTCACAATCAATGGCATTCAAGAGAACACATTGGTACCAATGCAACCTCAAGACATGAAGTGGAATGTTCTCAAATGACAAGAGCATAACAAGCACACAAAAGCATACATATGCACACAAGAATGCAAGAGAATGAGGTGGAGAGCTACCTTTCAATTAATGTAAGCTTTACTTTGCTAATTCCTTCCCCTCCTTGATTTCACAAGAGCACTTAGGTGGTTGATTGTTCTATTGGCCAAGGCATCACAAGGAGCACACAATCACATAATTGAAGCAAGCCAGGACATTAAACTAAAGCTTAAACACACACTTGGTTTCATACTTGGAATTATGGTTCCATAATTGGCCTAATGAAGCAACTCTTGCATTTCAAGTTCTAGGCTCCATTCTCTTATTATTTCTAAGCTTCTTGGACTCATTTAAGGTCCTCGGAGTCATCACACATTCAATTGCACAATTGGAAAACCAAGTTGCTTCACAAAGCACCATTATGGACACCATTGTCCCATCTCCCAATCTATGGCTCCTAAACTTTTCCCAATGGTTTCTCCCATCTTCTAACATCTTATAAAGTTCTAAAACAAGGCTAGAACAAATTAAAACATCCCTTAGCTTAATGAACCTAGCTTGGCCGAAATATGCACCATAATGGAGTTTCTTGGACTTTGTGATTTTTCCTTGATGGGAGAGCCACTTGAGAGGCTTTCTAGAGGTCTTAGGAGCTTAAGGGAACATTCAAATAGCCAAGAAAATATTCACACAAAATCAGATTTTGCAAAACCCTAGAAAACACTACACTTTTCTAACTTGTTTTCTATTGGTTTTTCTTAGAATTTCTTGCCATATTCCATCTCCCCATGGCCTAAAACCCTTGTTCCTTCCTTGTATTTGGACAGAACATCCTCCCTTCCTTTGGTTTTGTTCTTAGCCAAAATACACACAAAGGGAAGGGGAAGAGAAGATGCAACAAAAAGCAAGGATTACCTAGGATTCAAGTGAGCTTTCAAGTGTCTTTCTCTTTGGTTCTCTTCTCCTTGGCAAATTCAAAATTCTCCCCTTGGTTCTGGACCTAAAATAGAACTAAAAAGTTCAACTAAACTAAAGAAAGAAAGGAGGATAGGAGAGGAACAAGATTGGAGGAAGATGGAGCATAAAAATCTACAAATTTCCTTACCTTTTCCTTTATTTTTCTCTTCCTTTTCTTCCCCTTTTGATGCACCTAAGAGAGCAGATCAACTTCTGTATTTTGGGCAGAAAATTTCGTGCTTAAGAAGGTGGAAGAAGAAAAGAGTGTGTGGGAGTTTCTAGAAGCATACTTTTCCAAAAATTCCAATTTTGTCCTTCTGTAATGGCAATTTTGCTTCAGCTTCATTTTAGCTCATTTTTTAGAGCCATCTTTTCCATTATAAAATTTAGGTTCCCAATTTAATAAATTACATTTGGAATCACTCAATTTGGAGCTAAAACCTTACCGAACAAACTAGTTAAAATTTGGGTCAATTGACATTGAAAAACATACACCGGAGGGGCTTTATCAGTCCCGGGGCTTCCCATAGTTTTTGGGGCCTCTGAGAACCTTAGATAACTCAAAACTTTCATTTAAAAAGTGATCCTATGTGATTTTCCAAAAGTTGCATTTATTTATGAAAATGCCATCATATTTCATCAGTTTCCGTCGTATATTATTTCTCCATCCTAACTCTATTTTTCCTTCCATTTAAGCCTAGAATTATCATTTTTATGAGTCTAGGCCTCTACCCAAATTTTTTGGGACATTATCTAGGTCATTTTGAAGGACTTACATTTATACGGCTTATTTTGTCATTTTACAGAAATTACGTTTGTTACAATAGGCAATTAAACCAAGTGACTATAAAAAATAAATATATTTTACCTAGAATTGATGATTTGCTTGACCAATTAGCAAGAGGATCATTCTTTTCAAAGATTGATCTTAGGTCCAGGTACCATTAACTTAGATGAAAAGTAAAGGACATACCTAAAACTTCTTTTAAGACCTGGTACTATTGTTACGTGTTCCTAGTCATGCCATTTGGGTTAAGCAATGCCCTATTATTTTTATAAACTACAAGAATAGGATCTTTAGGCCCCTGGTTTATGGTAGTGTTTATTGATGATATCCTTGTCTATTCCAAGGGCAGTGAGGAGCATATGGAGCATCTTAGGATAGTTCTTCAGACCTTAAGAGAGCATTAGTTGTATGGTAAACTTAGCAAATATGAGTCTTGGTTGCAAGAGGTAAAGTTCTTAGGTCATGTGATTTTGGAACAAGGAGTAGTGATAGATTCTAGAAAGGTAAAAGTGATACTAAATTGGGAGAGACCCAAAACAATGACTAAGGTTTATAGTTTCCTAGGTCTAGCCAGCTACTATAGAAGTTTCATTAAGAGATTCTCACAATTAACCATGCCCTTAACCAAGTTGACTCGGAAGGACCATTCATTTGTGCAGGATACCAAGTGTGAAAATGCCTTAAAGGAACCTAAGAATAGATTGACCACTGCACCTGTGTTAATGATACCTAACCCTAAAAAAACCTTCATGGTATATAGTGATGCCTCTAAGAAGGGTTTAAGTTATGTTTTAATATAATAAGGTAGGGTGATAGCCTATGCTTCTAGGTAACTTAGACCCTATAAGGAGAATTATCTTACCTTTGACCTAGAGCTAGTAGTTGTGGTCTTAAGATTTGGAGGCACTACCTTTATGGTACCCAATTCGAGGTGTATAATGATCATAAGAGTTTGAAGTATTTGTTTGATTAAAAGAAGCTGAAAATGAGATAGAAAAGGTGGATAGAGTTCCTTAAGGATTATGATTTCTCCTTAAAGTATCATCCAGGGAAGGTGAATGTTATTGCCAATGCCTTGAGTAGGAAATCTATTCATATGGTAATGATGATGCTTTAGGAGTAGAGGTTGATTAAGGAATTAAGATATTTGAATTTGTCTATGACTGTACACGTTAGTAGCCTTTTTTTGGGTAAGTTGAGAGTAGAAAGTGATTTTAGGAAGAGAATTAAGGAGGCCCAAGAGCTAGATGAGCATTTGGGTAGGATTAGAGAGTAATTGGAGAATGGAGAATTTAAAGACCTTGACCCATCAGATAATAGTCTGGCAAGGTATTAGGGTAGAATGTATATACACAAGGATGAAGAGGTAAAGAAGGTAGTGTTTTTTGAAGCCTACAAGAGTAGGTACATCATTCATCTGAGCACCAGTAAGATGTACAAGGACCTTAAGAAGAGTATTTGGTGTCTTGGAATGAAGTTAGACATAGAGGAGTTTATTGCTAGATGTCTAGTTTGTCAAAGGGTTAAGATTGAACACCAAAAACCTATAAGATTTTTACACCCTTTAGAGATTCCAGAATAGAAATGGGATAGTATATCCATGGATTTTATTATGAGTTTACCTAGGACATCCTCGGGGTATGATACTATTGTGGTGATTGTGGATAGGCTGAGAAAGTCTGCCTACTTTCTACCTATTAGAGCTATTTATCCTCTAGATAGACTAGCACAACTGTATGTTCATGAAATTGTGAGATTATATAGTGTCCCAAATAGTATTGTGTCAAATAGAGACCCCAGGTTGACACCAAAATTTTGGCAATTCCTACAAGAAGCTTTAGGCACTAGTCTCAACTTTAACATTGCCTATTATCCTCAATCAGATGGACAGACTGAGAGGACTATCCAAACCCTTTAGAATATGCTTAGCATTAGTGTACTAGAATTGAAGGGGAGCTGGGATGTGTACTTGCCTTTAGCCAAGTTTGCCTACAATAACAGTTACTATTCTAATATCCTAATGACACCATTTAAGGAACTTTATGAAAGAAAATATAGATCACTCTTGTGTTGGGTAGAACTTAGTGAAAGGAGTCTCTTAGGTCTAGACATAGTGGACTAAACCACCTATCAAATAGAACTAATCAAGAGGAAGTTGTTCACTGCTTATAGTAGGTAGAAGAGTTATACGGATAAGAAAAAGAGACCTTTAGAATTTGAAATGGGAGGCTAAGTGTTCCATAAGGTTACTCTGGTGATGAGCATAGGACGATTTATAAAGTCAAGAAAGCTCAATCCTCATTACTTTAGTCTATTTCAAATCCTTAAGCAGATAGGACCCGTGGCCTATAGAGTTGTTTTACCTCCAAAACCAATTGCATGATGTAATAATCAATTTTTTAGAAATTAAATTGAACTTAATAAAATGAGATAGGAACACCCTAAAGCAAAGAAAATTGAGGCAAAATAAGATTAGCATGTTAATTAGAACATCTAAAAATATGGGTAAGAGCTTAAAGATAGCTCAAAACATAGCCAAAATGGCTGAACGAATTAAAGAAATAATGTAGTAGTAAAATCATAATTTTGGATAGCTTTTTGAAAACTTAAAGGAATGAGTTTTAAATAAGAAAATTGAATTTTCTAGGATTCTCAGAGGCCCTAAAAACTATAGGAACCTTTAGAATGGTTAAAACCCCTCTAGTGTACATTTTAAGTTAACGGTTGACCAAAACTTTAACAAGATCTTTCAAGATTGTTCTGAATCCAATTAATGTGAAACTAAAGGCATTTTATGAATTGGATCCATGTGGGCTCATCTACTTCGATAGGGTCTTTCTCTACATTTCTGCCCTTATCCTTCTTCCTAAGAGTTTCTTGTACTTGCTTAAGTGCCTCAAGGTGGCGGCTGGTTTAATCGCTTGCTCTTCTAATTTATTTGACATAGACTATATAGTTGCTATTAATTCTTCTAAAATCTTAGTTTGAGTTCTCCTTGAAGCCATAATAACCTAGAACATACATTAATTTGTTCATAGGATAAATAACAACATCAAGTAAGTTACTCAGTCAGTAATCCTTAAGGGAAAAAAAATTGTACAACCTAAATATTTAACATTCAAAAAACAATAACAAAGAGTACTAGTTAGCATAGATTTCTTGAATCATTGATTTGATACCAAGTTTTCATACCTACATTTATCATATGCTATAACTTACCATGTTAAAGGACCTTGTATAACTAATAGAAGACCCTGTCAACAAGGTTTTGACTTCCACAGTATAAAAATCCAAGATCTTGTCAACAAGAACCTAGACCTAGGAGATCTCTATTAACATACCTAGGGAATTTCTATCTTATATACATAGAAATACAGATTCATAACTTTTTTTCTTCTAACTACGATACAAATTCGCGTCCTGTTGTTTAGAAATGAAAGCTACCATAGTTACAATTTGTCCAAGTGTTTGGACCTATTTTTGTGAAATTTCTTTCCCTTATTAAATGATGTCTAAAAATCATAAAAATTGGTAGAATGACTCCTTATTATGTTAATTATAAGACACTAAAATAGTTTTAAAAAACTCCCATGGATGACCCCTTAACCAATACCATTTAGACTACTACCCTATTTAGACTCACTACGCACTATCCCTTTTATTTTCTGACTTCATTGCCCTATTAAACGGGTTTAGAAATATAAGTTTATATGTCTTAGCTATCGTCTCATAAAATTTCATGCAATAACTCCTTCATTTGCTAATTTAACAAGATTTATTATGAAATCTGCTTAAAGTTGTCCCATACAGAAGCTAAGTTAAATTAGTATACCATTTCCTTCATTTAACCTATTCCAACAATCCTGTAACTTTCCAAGCCTTTAGTCCAAAGAATGGAGAACTCATTATAAAAATTTGGACATAGAAATTCCATAATAATGATAAACAATTTCATGCAAAAATAGTAATCGAAGCTACTTTTCCATATAAAGTAACACTTCAGCTAAACATCATCGTCAGCTTACACTAGAAGTTATACACATACAATTATCCTATAGATGCACAATAGGGGATTACAAAAAACTTTACATACTCAAAACTAAAGTCATGCTTTAGCATTTTATGTTACACAGGATTTACAAAGTTGGTTATGTGAACAACATGTTAGTCTATTGGTCTGCTTGTCTAGTTTTTGCTTGTCTGGCTTCGTCTGAGGTATGACTGATACCTGAGAATGGTTAGCTTTATAATGAGATAAAATTCTAGTAGATAACAATGTATTCCAAGTGTGCAAACATAAATAACACTGAATATCAACCAAGGTACATTCAATGCACAATTCGGTGTAGGAGCACGTTTCCCAGATAGTAGCATACATTCGTTTGTTGGGCTACTGTACTTTGGTCATTTAACAGTGATCTAATACTCATGAGAGTCACTTTAGAGGGCATATATAAAATCATACATGTAACACCATATTACTCTAGCCTCTCTAGATCCTCTTTAGATATTTATGTGCTTGATTTCATTGGAGAATAAGGGAAAGTTCATTAAAATAATATATTAAATTATGTTACGTAGTGCTTAAAATTTTCATCTCATGTTCCATGACTCATATGAGCTCACTCCTATCATTCTCTAATTAAAATACACTCATACAAGTCAAAAACATCACAAAATAGCACAAGAATCTTGAGGTCATATCATTCATTCATCAAAACTTCATGTCCAGCCTCGGGTTGATGTGCCAGGTTTCTAGCGGCAAATTTAGAACATCATAACTAATTTTAGAAAAATTGAAATCAAGTACACTATACCATTATGGAAGGCTTCAAATGTCTACTTTATGCCAAAAATAATAGCCATTAGAAATCAATAGAACAATACCAAAGATAATGTTGCATTACTAGTACTGACTCTAAACTTCAAAAATTCATATCTCTCTGCTCAAATATCCAATTCAGGTAATCCCAATAGCCATAAAAAGCTTATCATGTCTAGTTTATTCTTGTAAAATTTCATAAGTATTAGACACCATTTGGCTCTCAAATGACATAGGAGAAAAAACTTACCATATGAATAGTAACCATATCAGTTCCATAGAAATTTGGCAATTTTGAAAATTCATAATTAATTCCATAGAGCTCCAAATAATCTAGTCCTTAGCTTTTCAAAAATATCTGGATGAGGTCCATATGCATGCCAAATTTCATGAGGAAATTCATCCATTTGGTTAGTTTGTGCTATAGGGTTGCAAAATGCCACATTTTGGCTCCTTAAAGGGTCCCAAATGGTCCACTTTTGCTTCTAGCTATTCTAAGGCTGCTTGAACATGTAAGAAAGTATCAAAATACCTCATCAAACATTTCCCAAAGGTTCAAAAACCTAGATCTCACAAACTCACTCTCCTACTCCAAGGTATACACAAGAGCATACATGAGTAATACTTGCCATTCATTGTCAAAAACATGCAACATCATACATTTGCTTCCAATTCTCATACATGCCTCACATATTCATATAGTCACACATGTTCAAGAGCTTATACATCATAGAAATCATGGAGATATATCATTTGACAACCATATAGCTATAATACAAACATTTTACAACTCCATTGTCAATATTCATGTCTTCAAGTGTGGTGGCTCCCATTTCCTTGCTCTCTTGATCCATCTAGACATGTTAGGTAATAGGGAAGAAAGAATAAGATTCTAAGAATCCCAATAGCTCTTCTCCTTTTTAGGCACACATAATGGATGCAAATTCAATTCTAAAAATGCATGCATGGCTATCTTGAAATGTATAAACATACATGGAATATTTCTTACATTCAAGAAGTCACATATAACATACATAGGCTTGCCAAGGCAATGGTTTAGCCTCACCCATTCTCTGTGGAATTCTTGGAATTGCCTCATCCATTTTCTTAAGGGACTTTTAACTTAGCCTCACTCTTTAAAGACTTTTGGCTTTGTCTCACCCATTCCTGAAGACTTTTGGCTTCACTATACTCAAGCAAAGCAAAATATGTTCATAAAACATCATTCAAGTGTATAACAAAGCATCATGATACCATGGCATATAGATATATGCTAGAAACATCTTTCATGGCTTAAAGATACACACACATTCAAAGACAAGAAAAACACTGAATCATGCATGAGAGAAAAAAGAGAGAGTTACCTTGCATACAAGAACACACTTTAACCTCTTGAAATTCCTTCGTTTCCCTCTGGCAAACACTTACAAGGACGTGGAGCTTGATTCCTTTAGCCTAAACACATGAAATGCGATCCAATTACACTCTTGGAACATTCACTAAAGCCATACACACATTAGAATGACGTAAGCATTCATATGGTACAGTTATGGTTCCATAAGGCACCTAATAAAGAAATGTGAGAATTCATGATCTTGGCTCTGTAACACTATAGATTTCAAGCTTATCTTATGCTATTCTCATAAATTTGCATTACGCTATGCATAAATTTTTCATTCAATTTCCTGTGGACCATGTGAGCTCATGTATCATATTCTCATATTTAATTACATAGATACAACTTATTTCCATCACCAAAAGTGACTTAGAACTTGTGCAAGACAAGGGAATACATAAAATTCATAGTTGTAGCCTCGACCAGAATTTTCCATTTTTTATCACAAACTTTGAAAAATCATAACTAATTTTAGAAAACTTGAAATCATACATCCTATACCATTCTAGAAAGCTAGAGATGTCTACTTTATGCTAAAAATATTTCCAAGCCATGAAATGCCAAGTAGAAGATGTTTGATATTCAAAAAAGTACATAGGTCTGACTGATTACTGGAACTGATACAGATTTCTGCTATGAACTTCAAAATGTCCAATTAATTCTAAAAAAAATCCAATCCATGCAAATGATACCAATTTGGAAAGCTACGGATGTTAACTAGAGGAGAAAAATAGCTTCAGACCAGTCCAAGAACATCCAGGCCTCAAAAACCAATCAAACAATAACATAGGTCTGGTTGGGTGCCTGATACTAGACAAAAACTTCAAAAATTTATATCTCCTTTTCTAGACATCCAAATGAGGTGCTTCTAGTTGGCACAAGTCATTAGGAATGTCTAGTTTCTCCTTGTAAAATTTCTTGGCAATTGGACATCATTTGCCCTATGAATGACAAAATTTTATTTTAGACCAAAGTGAATAGTGCATTGAACCAAAACCAGAAAAATTCCCAACTTTGAAAATTCATCATATATAAATCAAAAATGGGCTTCAAAAAATTTAAAACTCTCCTTAGGTGTCTCAAACCCCTTTGGCTGAAACTAAGCACTATTTAGCCTCCAAGAAAGTTTGCTTTGTTTTCTACATGGAAGATGCATATGAGGAGACTTCTAGGGATCTTAGGAACTCATTTAGGCCTAGGAATAATTACATCAAATCAGATTTTCAAGGGAACCCATGAAACCCTAGGTTTGCTACCTTGAAAATCAATGGCCTTTTCTTAAATTTCTTTACATATTCTTACTCTCCTCCCTTAAATTCATGGAATTAACCCTTGGTTCTACTCAAAATTCAAGCTTTCTTGTAGCTACATATATGGGGCGAAATAGGGAGAAGAAGGGGGGAGGAATAGCTACCATAGGATGGAGATTTTGCCTTATTTTTCTTTATTTTCTTGCTTGATTCTCACTTTCCTTAGCCTCCTTTCGTCAAATCAAAATTTTTTCCTCTATTCTTCCCTCAAAATAGATCCAAAAACTTCAATAAAACCATAAGAAGGAAAGCTTAAGAGGAGAGGAACAAGTTTGGAAGAAGAAGGAGCACGAAAATCCATGAAATTCCTTACCTTTTTCTTGCTTTTTCTCCTCCTTTCTTCTCCTCCATGGTGCACCTAAGAGATCTTTTATTTTCTCTGGTTTTTAGGTAGAATAGGTCGTGCAAATGAAGGGGGAGAAGAAATAAGAGACTTAAAGAGTGTTCAAGAAGCTTCCACTTTCTTAAAATTTCCAATTCTACCCTTTGCTCTTGGCATTTTCATTTTTAACTCATTTTAGCTCCTTTTTGAGAACCATCTTTTCCATTATAAAATTTAGGTTCCCAATTTAGTAAAATGCCTTTGGAATCACTCAAATTGAAGATAAAACCTTCTTAAACGAATCTATCAAAGTTTGGCCCAACCGACGTTAGAAAACATTCCCTAGAAGGGTTTTAACTGTCCTGAGGCTTCCCATGATTTTTAGGGCCTTTGAGAACCTTGGAGAATTAAAAACTTTCATTTAGAAAGCCCTCCTGAGTGAATTCCAAAATTTGCTCAAAATGACAAAAATGCCCTTATGTTTCATTAACCTTTCATTTCTTCATTTTAGCTTCATTTTTTTTTTCTGTCTGAGCCTGAGATTCTCATTTTTAGGAGTCTAGAATGCTTCCCAAATCTTTTGAGACCTTAACTAAGTCATTTTAAGGGACTTGCTTTTGTATCTGGTGAATTTCGTACATTGACAGAGAAATCGTATGTTATGTTTTTCTTGCATTTTCTCTTGTTTTTGAAGAACCAAATATTACAAGCTCCATGCTCTCCCTTAATCTATGACTCTTAACTCCATTTAAACTCCTTGAAGTCATCACACATTCATTTCAAGGAGCCTAGCTAGGTGTTACTTCATTATGCTACAATAGGGAACCTATATCTCCATTACAGTTTCTAGGCTTCTTAATTTTTCCAAGGCTTCCTCTCACACTTTCCCATAATACATGATACAAAACTAAGCTTGGAAGAAATTAAAATATTCTTGTGGTGCTCCTTCCAAGCTAGGCAGAGACATAGCTTCTTCTTGGCACCAAGGAGCTTGTTTTGTTTTCTTTGATGGGAGATGCATGTTTGAGGCTTCCTTGATGTCTTAGAAACTCATATGAACTCTTAGACACCTTAAATTATGGCTAAGAATCATCTTACAAACCAAGGTGCAACTAAAACCCTAAATTTTATAACTTGCATTCTAAAGCTTCCTTTTCAATTCTAATTGTATATTCTTAATCCTCACACTCCATAACCCTTGGTTTCATCAAGAATACATGAACAAAAACTCTTCTCCTCACTTTCTCTCTCTAGACCCAAGAGCTTAAATGGCTTGGAAACCAAAGATTTTGTAAGTGTTTCAAGTAAAGTTTTACCTTAAAATGGAGCTCTCTTCGTGTAGATTATTTTCCATTGATTGGTTTCTTGAAAAGAGTTCCTTTCTGGCTTGGGTTAGACCTGAATGTTCAAGTTTTTAAGAAAAGAAAACCACCATTAGAGAGCTCTTAGAGAGAGAAACAACTTTCCTAACTAGCGCGGGATGAAACGGGGCCATTTACTTATCTAAATGGAAGCTTAAACTTCTTCTCTCTCTCCCCTCTTAGTATCACACCATAGCTCTCTAAAAATCTGAAAATGGAAGTTTGAAGAAGATGATGAGATGTAATCTTACTTGAGAAGCCTCTTTTATAATTTTTTAAAATGACCATTTTGCCCATTTGCACCTACTTGCTCCGTTTAGACTCATTTTAACTTTTTTTTAGAACCATCTTTTCCATCATAAAATCTAGGTCCCCTAATTCATAAAATGCCTTTGGTTTCATCCAA
This sequence comes from Erythrophleum fordii, assembly GCA_032878935.1. Lineage (NCBI taxonomy): Eukaryota > Viridiplantae > Streptophyta > Magnoliopsida > Fabales > Fabaceae > Erythrophleum > Erythrophleum fordii. The sequence goes on along the minus strand of JAVQMF010000049.1, from coordinate 766,892 downwards.
ATTAGATTTAAACCCTTTCCAAGTGAACCAATCAAAGTTTAGGTCAACTGTCATTATAAAACATACACCAAAGGGGTTTTAACTGTCCCAAGACTTCTCATGATTTTTAGAGCCTCTAAGAACCCCGAAGAGCTCAAATTTTCCATTTTTAAAGCCTTCCTGTAAGTATTTTAAAAATTTCCTAAAATTAGAAAAATGCCATTTCATTACGTAACCATTTCGTTAAATTCCGTCTAGTTATTTTGGCTCCTGTTTCAAGGTACCTCTGGCCTTAAATCCTCCTTATTTGAGATCTAGATTATTGCTCTAATTTTATTGAATCTCAAATCATTCTATCTGAAGGACTTCCTTTTGTATTTGGTGAATTACATATGTTTATGGAGAAACTGGACATTACATTTTTCACATTTATGGAAGCACCAAATGTTACAATATGCAGCATAGGAAATTCAGGAATCATTCAGTGCAATTACATACGTAAACAGAAAGAATACAATCTTAACTATCTATTTCATTACCACTGTTTTGTCAAGTTATTCCTTAGCTCTTGTTGCCCCAATTGCTTTCCTAAAATTCTAGTCACACTTTGCCTTAATTAAGAACAAGTCATGGTTGATATTTGCATTTCAATTAAGCTACTAACTACCTGTATGAAATTCCTAATTCCCTTTCATTAATTGAAGATTGGAATTCCTAATTGTAAACAATTACATTTTTGTTTTCTTTTCTTCTCATTAGTTAGTTACTATCTAAATTATTTATGTGTGGTCTAATACTTTAAAGTTTAGTCCCTAATCCTTATTTACATTGCAATTTACTCCCCAATCACTAACTTTCCTATCCTCAGTATTCATTTAAGCTTATGTCAATATTTATGTGTCCTTTGTCTAATAGCCAATTATATGGTTTCATTTGGTGTCTAAATACCTCTCTTTTGTACTATTCCTTTCTACCGTGCCACTTATTCAATCTATGACTTTCTCAAGGTGCTATTCCTATGGCCACTAGGTATACATAATTTTTCTTTCTACTCCACTCTTATTCTTGGCTTATTTAGTGTCAAAGGAAAGGTTTAGGTGCTCACCTTTCAAGTATCTATGGCTTTTCCCTAGAATTCTCTATTACTTTTTCCTCCAAAATTCCATGGCTGTCCAATAATAATAAAGCATCCTAGTTTTTCCTATGCTTACCTTCCCATGAGTCTTCTTGTAATCTTCTTCCGCTTCACGATTTTCTCTTGTCTTACAGTTCCCTAACTTACTTGAAGCTTTGGTCCCCTTCTTCCCCTTTTATTCTTGGCTTAATTGGAGTTAAAGTGAAGAAGGATTATGGTAATGACACCTCTTGCTTCTTCAATGCCCAAGGATAGCACTAAGACAATTTAAAATTCCTCTTTTCCATTCCTTGTTCGATGCAAAGCTAGATTGTAGCGTTCTGTATATATCATCCATTCTAATTAATATATATTACGTAGATGCTCCTTAAGCTCATGGCTGGACACCATTATAATTAATTGAATGCTATATACATAAGTTTGCATGGTGAAGCATGATGTGTAAGTGTTTTGTTAATTGCAATTCCTTCTCTCTATGGTCTCACACTACCGTCCATGCTGTAACGACCCTAACTTCAAATTATAGTAATTAAAGTTAAAGATGTAATTAATAATCATAAATCAAGGTTGAAAGTCATTACAACTAATTATATTTAAAAAATATAGGGAAATTTGAACTTTGATGTTATTAGGGTCATTAATTTGACAACTATAATTATTCGAATGTGCAAGTGAATTCAATCATCAATAAGGAGCCTTTGGTTCTTCCATCCATCAATTCCAACTCATAAAAACCTCCTACAAGTGTTTCTAAATCATTCCTTAGTATTACCATAAAAGAAACTAAGGTTTTTAGGTAAATATGAGAAATTAAGCACCTTCGGTGCGGCTAAATTCCCTAGCGTCACGGCCAATTACTCTCGGGTTCAACTCTTTACACCTTCACAAATTTTGCACATTTCGCCACGGCCGAACACCCTCTGGAACACCCCCAGACCTGCCTCTTAGACTTAGCCACGGCTAACCTCACTGATCGTTGTAGCCAATTGCTCTTTGTTTTCTTCCCTGGAAGCTTCGCCACATTTAGCCGAGGCCAATTAAATGTTGGCCACGGCTAATTACCCTCTGTTACCATTTGGCTACGGCCAATTAAATTTTGGTCATGGCCAATTCCCTCTATTACCTTCCCTAGGCAACTTTGTCGCTTTTGGCCAAGGCCAATTAAAATTTAGCTGCGGCTAATTCCCTTCTATTCCTATAACTCCAAAGATTTCATCTCATGCTCTCCAATTCCCCCTCTAGGAACACTCTAGGCCACTTTAACTTAGTTTGTGAAGATTTAGTGTCTTTCTTTTACCTAATCTACCTAATACATCTATTATTACCTATTTAAATATGGATCCTTAACCCTCTTGCTACCATAAACCAATGAGTTCATAGATCAATGAGAGCAAAAAGTTTATACACTACTCACATTTCCATTCAAACATAAGTCTCATTAAAAATTCCATATATCACTAGTTTAAGTTGACATCTGATGTATCAAATGATTACAGTCCCTATACTTGGCAATTCATGATGCAATGCGACAATTACATAAAACTAGTAGTCTAGTTATACGAATACAATCTGACAAGGTTTCCAAACATACCTACTACCAAATCACATAATAAACTTCCATTAATTTTCTCCTTGCCACTAAGAGGTCCAGTCCTTGAAAATGTTAGCCCACAATCGAGGTGAGATATACAATCTCAGTAACAAGAGGCAAATTCCATATATATGTATAGATTAATTAATACAATGTAATTTCATATCATCAATACCAAAACTATCAATTTAATTTACAAATGAACTAGTTGAGCTACCAATAACTACTGTCCCATACAAACAATCATACATAATATGTTAATGGCCAATAACATCGGGAGAGGTCCATCCACGGCACCTACGCCATAATTAACATAACCAGGGCTCAGTGCATTTGGGGTCTAATCACAACCTGGTGCCCAATTGAAGCACATGCACAGGTGGCAGCTGCACCATAGCTCCACCATAAACTCACAAGGTCCAATCACAATAACAATTCAACTAGTCAACTAATCATTTAACATTTCAAAATCATATATGTGCCAACAATAATAGATTAACATGAAAATATACATGGAATTAGAAAATTAACCCCGATTACCTCAATGAAGCCAATTACTCATCCTCTAGCTACCATTATGATTCAAAGCACACCAGGTCTAACATAAGCATAATCATCATTATTCAACTACCATTAGTAAGAAATTTCCCTATCCACAGATTAATCTTAATAGGAGTACATTAAGAACTTCTTACCCAAGCTTTCTAAGGGTCTACTATACCAATTCAAGGTTACAACAACAAGAACTCACAATGGATCACTCCTAACATCTCTATTTTCGCACATGTAAAAGCCATACACCGAAAGTTAATCCAAATAATGGAAATTTAGTATATATACCACATAAGAGAAGAGAGAACACTTACCCATATACCTAAGAGGTTAAATGGATTGAGTTGAGCCTCAACTATTAAGAACACACCATGGGAAATTCCAAAATTGGAATTTAAGGCATCAAGCCTAGAAATTTCAGTTTTTCACCTTCATCTCCTTGTGATTTCACACAATAGTAGAACCTATTATGAAAATCAATCCTTAGGGGCATTTTCTAGCAAAGTAATACACAAAATAGAAGGGAAATACTTACCCAATCATCCCTCTAACTTCTAACTCCAAAAATCTTGTAAGGAATCACCTAAACACTAAATTTTAGATTTGAGAAGGAGATGAAAATGCCCAAAACTAGAAATGAATCAGACCAAAATGAAGAGGAGAATGAGAGGGACATGTTTTATATAGATTACCTTGGCCAAATCTTCTTTTATAAGTGAGAAATGGTAGAGGAATGCAGAAAACCCTAACCTCCTCCCTTTCTATGCAAAAATAGAGTTCTCCCTTGCCTAAGGTTAAGTTGGTCTGTAGAATAGAGGATAAGAGGCTGATTAAGTTAAAGATTTAGATGGGTTTGGGCCAACCCTAAAGCCTAAAAGCCATGGTTTGAAAGATGAAAGTTTAGGTTCCTATTTAGGCATAAAGAAGCAACTTGGTGTTTGGTTCCTTGAATTGAGTTTATGATAACTCTAATAAGTTTAAATGGAGTCATGGGACTTAGATTGAATGAGAAATTGGAACCAAGATCATGAATCATAAGAGTTGCTTCATTATGCCATTATATGGAACTATAAGCTAGAATATGGTTATGTAGAGTTTATGTGAGGCTAGAATTGGTTCCAATAATGTAATTATGTCTTATTTGATGTGTCTAGGCCAAGCAAATCAAGCTCCTCTTAGGTGTGTGTGTGTGTGTGTGGCCGAGAAGGGGAAGTAGAATCCAAGGAAGAAAGCATGTGTTTCTTGGCTCAATGTAACTCTCTATCCTTTCTTGTATGTATTTCTTGGTTGTTTGATTGTTCTTGGATGCTTGTATATATGATTGAATCATGAGATATACCTATAGGTATTGATTAAATGTTTTGGTATCATTATACTTTTGGAAATGTATTTTGAATGTAAGATGGTTTTAATGGTGAGGTTGTGCCAAAAGTCCTTTAGATTAGGTGAGGAGAAGCCATAAGTCCTTAAGAATGGGTGAGACATAGCCAAAAATCTCAAAAGGGAGTGAGGCTAAGTCAAAAGTCCCTAAAAGGAGGTGAGGCTAGAAATTGGGTGAGACTAGACTAAAAGTCCTTAGAGTCTTTGTTTGACATGAATGAGTACATATGACTTGAAAATGTGATTATATATGCCTACTCTAAGCATTTAGTACATAATTGCATTCTTTGACATGAAAATGTGCCATATATGTATGCTTGAAAAGGTAGAAAAGTTTTTTAGGTTTTTTTGAATCTCACTCTTCCCCCACTTTATGTTTAACCATTCTAGGTGAGCCTCATAGGCAAGAAGTGGAAGCCAAAGAGCTTGAATGATGAGACTTTAACAGTAGAATAAGATCTTGTGTATTTTGATGTCAAAGTATATATGTATATGATATTTATGAGATGTAAACTCTTGAGCATGTGTAAAAGTATGTAATTATAATGTATGAACCAAGTTTGGAACTAAATGCATGAGTACGTAAGTTTTGGACATCCTTGAGCCTTAGATGCATGTGTATAAGAATAAGTGGATGAGTGATTTTGAGTTCCATGATGATATGGGCCTATTTGGGATGCTTTTATATGCTATGTTTAAGCTTTTGGACGTGCTCAAATGGTTATGGTATGGTTGGAAGGTCATTTGGTACCATTTGAAGCCATATGGATCCTAAAATTGACCACATTCTTGCCCTAAACCAAAGTCTAACCAAATGGATGAATTTTTACATAAAATTTGGCAATTATATAGATCTTTTCAAGAGCTTTTCATAGAGCTAAAGAGAACTATTTTTAGAACTCTAGAGAATTTATTATAATTTTTCAAAATTGGCCAAATTATGCAAAAACTATCATTGTCACTATTTATATCGTTAGTTTGGTTTTCAATGTCATTTAGAGATCAAATGAATTCCAAAGCTTATAAAATTTTACAAGCATATAATAGACATCATAAGTTTCTATAGCTACTGAGAGAACTCAATTTGGATCTGTATAGAGAGAGAAATAAATTTTTGAAGTTCCAGGTTTGTTGTTGTCTAAACTAGTGATCCATTTACTATTCTATTGCCATTTCGAGAATCAAACATTATTATTTTGATCTAAAATTTTTATGGTAGTTAGAGGACGTCCTGAGATTTCCAAAAAGTTAAAATTTGCATGATTTGGAATTTTTTAGGATTAGTTATGAGTTTTCAAATTTTATATTAGAATATGGAGCATGTGAAAAATTGCAAGTGTGATGTGATTTTGTGGTGTATGCCTTGGACCCGAAATTTATGGTTCAAATTGTGATATTTCTTATTGAACAAATGTGTTATGGATGGAAAATGCATTTGGTAAGTCCACAATGTCCATCTAACCAAAGTTAAATTATTTTGGCTTTTGATAATGGTAAACTCCGCTGCTAAAGGTAATTCTTTTGTAAAAATTGATACTTTTAGCTAGTTATGCTACAAATTAAGGGCTAACTATATATGGTGTGACATGGATTATGTCTTTAAGAATATAAATTTTCTCTAGCTAAATCATACCTTATTTGAAACCTCCTTAATTGTAGTTTCTTGGGGTGTATTTGGCTTCCTCAAATCTCCTCTTTTTCTCAAGGGGTCAATCACCAACTTCACCTTTTTCAAAAAATGAAAACCATTATTAGAAAGAGCATGAATAGAGGAAAAGGTTTCATAATTAGTATATAGCGAAATTTTATATATTTTCTTACCTATTTACCTTACTTTCCTTTCTCTCTCCTCCTTTCTTTCTCATGCCATCCATGGCTAGTTTGGATGAGAAGATAAAGATGGCATGGCTTTATGAATGAAAAAGTAAGATATTTTAACAATTTTAAAAATGACTATTACATCCCTTTGCTTTAATTTCTCCATTTGAACTCATTTTTCATTCATTTTAAAAATTGAATTCTCCATACTAAATTTTAGACTTTTTACTTCATTAAAAATATCTTCTTAAAAGTTTTAGAGATTTAAAATAATCTAAAAAATTTCAATTAAAACTATTGCCATCGAGCATTCTAATTTGTAAACTATCAGGGATTCAACTGAACTAACTTCATTCAGTGAATTCACTAACCTTATTTTATCATATTATGAAGAGAGATATGCATACCTCATGTTAATTCTCATGACATTTAAATTCTTGATTTTTTTCGCTCTTCGATACTACCACTATTTGCCCATTCTTGCATTATATAGGGATTTTGGCCAAACTGAGGGCCTCAGGTTAAACTTTGCATACCCTTTTATTTTAGGCTAATGAAAATTATTATAATCTCCATTTATTTTTTATTTAAAAAAATCCTTAGTTTTCTATGCTGTTTCAGTCAAAATTATAGTTTTGCCACTGCATTCATTTCATTCTGATTCTAGCATACAAACTCAAATCTTTTTAGATAACTCTAAGGCATAGGATATTTTAGGATCATCTATACTCATATAATCATTCCCTGATCCCACAGTGGCTTAACATAGTTTAAAATAGCTCGATCTTCATCTGTGCTACTGGTTACCTTGGTTTACGTGCAACTAGGGTTTTAACTCATCTTATTAGCTTTGGTTAATCTGGTTACCTCATTTGGTCATATAATGATGGGAAATAATATGTTTTTTTGATATACTATTAAATATTTAAACCCTCGATTTTCTCTTATTACACTGTTAGACCTATTACCGTTGTCCTTTCTAGGCTTAAAAATTGACATCTTAGCCCATTTCTCATCTTTAATTAGGCTTCTAGTCCTTTTCCTCATTTGATTTACTCTGATCTGGGGGTCTAGCTTGGTATAAAAGAACTATTTCATGTCATCTAGTGCCAAAATATCATATATTACAATTCTCCCCCACTCCTAAAAATTTTGTTCTCCAAAATTTGGGCACATCTCATAGCTTAGCTTTGAATCGTCCTTGATATTAAATCTAACTTCTTGTTGAAACCCATTCTATATATCTCTTTCACATATCATCTTACATCACCTTTCCTAAGGTGAGTCTTTTCCAAATGACTTTTACTAGAAAAATAGTATTACTTTTTTATCACTAAATATAATTACTTATTTCTCTCTCTAGTCTTCCCTTTCTTTTACTCTTACGTAGAATTTCTTTAATGCAAGGGGAATTTTATAGTCACTTTTATACTACTACTCATGCTAAACTCATATCATTTTGTATCCATGTCTCTTGTGCCTTATGTACATTCCATTCTCTTTATTTCTATTAATAGGATTCCTTCTTTATGGGCTTATTTCTAGAGTGTCTAAACATTTCAAGAATCCCCTAACTATTTCTTTAATTTGCTCTTTGACTTAACTAAGTCATGTATCATTTAATCATGTCATCTGGTCTGGATATACTCTTAGTTCTATCTATTTAAGTGAGTAACATCTGTTCTAGATTTTTTAGTTTTCTGAATCTTAGCTCTTCTCATAGAGTATAAACTTTCCTGAATAGCACTTTACTACTAAGATAGGCCATTCAAGAGCAAATGCCACTGTTCTAGCCCTAAACTCTATGTGGAATGATTATACTAACTGAGTCTCAACTATTAAGAGGCATATTTACTAGTTATCCTATTATAAAATTTTCATTTGAACCCTTTTCTATCTACCTCTCTATGGACTATAAAAGGTCACTCTCTTTCTCTTAAGTTAAGTCTAATCAATACTAAGGAAGTGGCTCATCTAACTGTAACTCTAGAAAGATACTATATTACTTTCCTTATCCCACATATTGCACTCATCTGCTAGGGGAGTCTAGTTAGTGGCTTGGCTATATCAAAAAAGCCCTAATTACTCGTTTATAATAGCCTACTAGACCTAGAAGATCTCTGATCTCTGAAACTAAAATTGTACTATTCTCTAATATAAAAATGATCTGTAAAAATTGTTATAAGCCATTATTTCTCAAGAGAACTACTACAATTATAACTCTGGGCTCTCTATAACTCTATGGGATCTATTGTAACCCTTCCAAGCCCTATTAGGGTCTACTATGACCTATTATACTTTACTAGGATCTACTACGATCTATCTCTGGGAGATTTTAGGGCCTAAGAATACTGTCCCTCTAAATAAAATACTGCCTTTGTAAAATGAAACTTATACTCACAAAGTCTGACAACTATCACTCAAAGTCTCTAAAGCTAAATTTAGATGCCTACTATAACACCATATTCATCTAGCCTATCTCATATCATTCCAAGCACATTTCCTTAGTCAAGCACACTTTCTCAAGAAAAATGTAATTAAATATAGATTATTTTATGTTACGTCATAGATAAAATTTTTATTTCATGTCCCGTAGACTATATGGACTCATCCATCTCATTCTCTTATTTAAATACACACATACAACTCATAACCATCTCAAGGTATGGCCAAAAACTCGAGCTCATGAACCATATACATAAAAATCACATGTTCAACCTCAGATTCATGGGTCGAATTTCTGTCATCAATTTTGAAAAATCATAACTAATTCTAAACAAATTGAAATGAAGTACACTATACTATTCTAGAAAGCTACAGATGTCTACTTTATGCTAAAAATAATTCTAGACCAAAATAGGAACATTTACCTACTAGAAATTGAAGGAATAGTACCCAAACTCATCTAGCACTATTGGTACTATCATAGAATTTGAAAAATTCATATCTCCCTACTTAGGCATCTAATTGTGGTGATCTTAATGGACATAGAAAGCTTATCATGTCTAGTATATTCATGTAAAATTTCATAAGCATTGGACATCATTTGGCCCTTAAATGATATAGGAAAAGAAGCTGACTATATGAACAGTAACCATACCAGAACGGCTGAAATTTGGCAACTTTGAAAATTCATAATTAATTCCACAGAACTCTAAATAATTTGATTTTTAGCTTTCCAAAAATATTTAGATAAGATGTATATGCATGCCAAATTGCATGAGGAAATTTATTCATTTGGTTAGATTGTGTCATAGGATTGCAAAATGGCTCTTTTATACTTGTCAAAGGGTTATAAAAGGGTCATTTTTGCTTCCAAGGCTTTCATGACCACTGGAGCACATGGGAAAGCACGAAAATGGTCTATTAAACATGTCTCAAAGGTGCACAAATCCATATTTCACAAACTCACACTCTAACCCTAGGATATACATAAGAATACATAAGATATTTCTTACCATTCAATGTCAAAAACTTGCTACAACATTCACATGGCATCAATTCTCATATATACATAAAGTATTACATATGTTCAAATGGTTATATAGCATATTTATCATAAAGTTACATCATATGCCATCAAGATGGTTACAAAGTAGACAAAATCACACACTTTCTTGTCCATCTCTCTTCTTCAACCTTGGTGGCTCCCATTTCTTGGTTCACTTGGTCCACCTAGACATGTTAGGGAATGGGGAGGAAGGAATGAGATTTTAAGAATTCCAATAGCTCTTTTCCCTTTCAACCATACATAAAGAATGCAAATCCAAGTCTAAAAATGCATGCATGGATATCACAGAGCACATAATCATTCATGGAATATTTTTTGCATTCAAGAAGTCATATAAAGCATACATAGGTTTGCCAAGAAGATGGTCTAACCTTACCCATTTCTTTTAGGGGATTTTGGACTTGCCTCACCCATTTTCTTAAAGAGTTTTTTATTAAACCTCACTCTTTAGAGACTTTTAGCTTTGTCTTACCCATTCTTGGGGACTTTTGGCTCATCCTCACTCTAACTAAGGGATTTTTGGCTTCACCACACTCAAGCAAACCAAAACAAGTTTATAAAGCATCATTTAAGTATAGAATATAACATCATGGTACCATGGCATATAAATACATGCTAAAACATCTTCCATGGCCCAAAACATACATACATACATATATTCAAAGACAAGATAAACATCCACTCATGCATGAGAGAAAGAAGCGAGAGCTACTTTGGTTACAAATGCACACTTTTTTCCTTGAAAACTCTTCCTCTTCCTCAACCACACACTCACAAGGATGTGAGACTTGATTCCTTTGGCCTAGACACATAATATGGAAGCTAATTACACTCTTGGAACAATTTATAAAGCTACACATACACTAGAAAAGCTAGCTTGCTTCTGAGGTCCAATTATGGTTTCATAAGGCACCTAATGAAGTAACACCAATGATTCATGATCTTTGCTCCATTCTTTCTATCCATTTATAATTCTTGACTCCTTTTAAACCTCTTGGAGCTAACACACAATTAATTTAAGGATTATAACTATATGTTGCTTCTTGAAGTTATAATATGGAACCTATAGCTACATCTCACTATCCATGACTTCTAAAATTTTTTCAAGGTTTTCTCTTATCCCTTCCTATCATATATGATGCAAAACCAAGCTGGGAATAAATTAAAACTACCCCTTAGTACTTCTTCTAGCCTAGGCCGAGGTAATGCACCATTAAGGGAACCAAAGAGTGCTCTTTGTTTTCATGATGGGAGATGCATGAGGGAAGCTCTCTAGGGATCTCTAGAGCTCATATAAACATTTTTATTTTAGCCTAGAAACTCTTGAATCAAAATAGAATTTTAGTTAAGTTCTTGAAACCCTAACTTTGCCATCTTAGAATTTAATGGTTGTTTTGTTGTTTCCTTTGCATATTCTTGTTCTTCTCCCTCATTTTCCTAAGATTCACTCTCGATTTGGCTAGAAATCCAACTCCTATTGGCTGTCCATATGTAGGTCAAAATTCATAAGAAGAGAACAAGGAAAGAGCAAGCTTGAAACATAGCAAATTACCTTATGTTTCTAAGTTTTTTCAAGAGCTCTTCTCTTTGCTTGGATTCTTCTCTGCAAACTCAAAATTTCTCCCCTTGGTCTGAGCTCAAAATAGCACCAAATACATCAATAAATCCATAGGAAAGAAGAGAAGAAGGAGGAGAATGAATTTGCTAAAGAGAAACTAAGAAAATCAATGAAAATCCATACCTTTCACTTGCTTTTTCTTCTCCTTTTTCCTCCTCCCTTGTGTGCCTCACTCTCTAGGTTCTTTCTTTGGTTTTAGGCAGAAATGAAATCAACCAAATGTGAAGAATGTAACACCATATATTTCTAGCTCATTTCACAACATTCCTATGCTTTACATTCATAGATTCCATGAAAGAGCAAGAAAAAGGGAATTAAATAATGCATTTCTTTGTGTTGTGTCGCGTATGAAAATTTCATTCAGTGTCACGTTGACTATATGAGCTCATAAAATACATTCCAATATTGAAATACATGAATAAAACTCATTTAAATCATGAAAAGTGGCCTACATCTCATAGGAACCGAAGAAATGCATAAAATATACATGTATATTTTTTGCCAGATTCTTCCTCATTTCTGTCACAACTTTGAAAAATCATAACTAATTCTAGAAAAATCAAAATCATGAATTCTTAGTCATTCTTAAAATCTACACATGTCTAATTTATGGTAAAAATATGTTTAGACCATAAAATCCAACACAGAAGATTTTTTACATTCAAAATGGTCCAAAAGTTAGGCTATCCACTGGTGCTATCACAAAATTCTATAGCAAACTTCAAAAATATCCAATTAATTCCAAGAACATATAATCCATGCAAATGCTACCAATATGGAAAGATGTGGATGTTGTCTAGAGGGAAAAAATAACTTCAGACCAGTTTAGGTACATCTAGACCTTGAAACTTAATCAAACAGTAACTGAGGTCGGCTGGAGTTCCTGATACTGGATAGATTCTTTGAAAATTTATATCTCCCCCTCTAGACATCCAAATGAGGTGATTCTAGTTGGCATAAGTCACTAGAAATGTTTAGTTTCTTTGTATAAAGCTTTATGGCAATTGGACATCATTTGGGTCCTGTGTGATAGATTTCATTTTCGAACTACTATGAACAATGACATGACCAAAACCAAAAAATTTCTCAACTTTGAAAGTTTATCAAATATTCTCTAGACCTCTGAAAATTATGTTCTTTAGCTTCCTAAAATGATCTCAACAAGATATAATTTTATGTCAAATCTTAGATCAAGAAGAACTCATTTGGACAAAAAGTGATATAGGGTTTCATTATGGTCAATTTTGGTTCCATATAGGATACCAAAATGTCCAAATGGCTTTCCTTAGGGTTTGACACCTCTTGGGCAAGTCTAAAAGCATAATTAGGTCTTGTGTAAACTGCCTAAATAGTTTCAACCCTTATGCATCTCATTTGGTCATCTCACCCACACTTATACACAATTCCATAACATCATTCAAGAAGCTACAATGTCATAACATGCTCATATTGCATTCTAGTGATCAATAATACATTCTCCCATTTATACATGACATATTATCATAATCACATGTGTTCATAACATCATAATACATATACATCCATTGGTTACATTATTTGCCAATTGTATGATCCTAAAGTAGCAAAATTCAAGCACTTTAATGTCATCTTCTCATCTTCAAGGTAGTTGGCTACCATTACCTTGTCCGTTTAGTCCACCTAACATGTTAGAACATAGGAAAGGAGGGGATGAGATTCAAAGAATCCTAATAGCTCATCTCCCATTCAATCATACATAATGGATGTAAACCAAGTCTTAAATGCATGCATGGCATGTGGACATGTGCAATCATTCAAGGAGCATTCTTAGGATTTGGAAGAGTCACACATAGTATACAAAGGCTTGCCAAGCAAGTGGATTAGCCTCATCCAATTCCTTATGGATGTTGGACATATCTCACCCATTCTTTAAGAGATTCTTAAAGTCAACCATGCTCTTGAGAGTCCATCTCACTTTTGGAAGACTCTTTACTTTGTCTCAACTAATCTTACAGGTTCTTAGCTCATCCTCACCATGGCTAAGGGTTCTTGGCCTCTCCACACTTAAGCAAACCCAAACAAACATCAGAACATCATTTAAAAACATAATATGTCATCATGAAACTATGGCATTGACGGGCTTGTCGTGAAACCCTCAAAATAAAACTAGGTTGAATTAAAAATGCATTTAGTGGCACAACCTAGGTCATCTCCCTTGGAAATGGAATTCAATGCTTAATTAAGTTTCTAAGTGTTAAAAGACTCTACAAATTTCTAAACTAAGGGGGGTTTGATTGATTTAAACTAACCTAAAATGAAACCAAATTAAAATTCTTAATTGCTACCTAATTGGATTAATTGTGAATGATAATGGCTTGTGACTAGCTTAGGAATCGTCCCTTGGTATCCATTATCCTTATCCTAATCTAATTGTGATTAATTCTGACCTAAGAGTTCCTAATAATATTCATTAGCAAATGATCTTGAATAACCATTCAAGATTCAAGAGATTAACAAGTTAATGTTGAATTGAGACCTCAATCCTACATCAATTCATTAACTCTTGTCTTTAAGATCAATGAATATTTAAATTGAATGATTAATTGATTGATTAGCTACTGAATTAACACCATAGGATGTTTAATTAACCAACCAAACTCCTAAGAATCCTTAAATCAACAATTAAGTATATCAATTCTCACAAGCATTTCATCAAACACCTTGATTGCACACTTAGAAAATTGTAGGAAAATGAAAATCTAGCAACTAATTCATACAATTTATCAGCCAATATCTCTCCTAATCAATGTCTAACCAGCCATCAATCATGAACTACATCAATTTCAATTACTTACATACTCAACCAAGCATATAAAATAATAAAAATTGATATAGAAAGAGAGGAAAATAAAATGAAATTCTTAGCCAGAATTCTGATTCCAAATCTTGGATTCAAGCTTCAACTCAAGAGCTTCCTCCTAGCTAGCCTCAAGATGGATTAGAGCTTCATTTGGTGGATGGAAATGGAGGAAGTGCAGTGGTATATGGTTCTGGACGCTGGATGGAGAGAATGGATGAAGACAGAATAGGCATGTAAGGCGTCGTGGAATGAATGGAATGTATGGACGAAGGATGGGTGAAGGCGTGAATGGGAATGGGGTGAATGGACTCCGGGTGAATGACGTGATGATCAATAGCCTCTCCTCATGCTTTATTTATTTTTCACGTGCTCAGCCATTTCTCATCCTCCAAAGCATTTTTTTCCTTCTTTATTTATGTGAGTGTGGGCCCCATTCTTCCCTTTTATAATATTCCACGTGATTTGGATGATACATAACGTGCTGCTCGTAGCCTCTTCTTCTCACTTGCTTCCCACATCCAACTCGTGTTAGCTCCTTGTTTCTGCTCGAGTTTGTGACGTTCACGTTGTTTCTTTTCTTCGGCCAGCTCCAATTTATTATCCATGCAAGCTTCTTTTAAAATCTGCTCATCTCAGAAGCAACTCGTGCTTCTTCTTGCGCGTTCTTCTCTATTTCTGCATTAGTGGGAGTTCACGTGGCAGCCTCTTTCTCTTCGTGTTTCTGCTTCTCTTTTCAACTCAAAGCTGCTTCTTCTTCCTCACATGTTTTCATGCGTATTTCTCACGTTCTTCATGTGGCTGTTCTGCTCGAGCTTCAACCTTCTCTACTTCAACAGTGTTTCTTCGTTTCAGCTGCTTGAGTTTGTTCTCTATTTTGCATGTAGCTTCTTCGTATAAGTGTTGCCTCGTTTGTTCAGCCATTCTCCACGTGATTTTGTTCTTCCTTTGTTTTGTGAATTCTGTAGCAGGACCCATGGCTTCTCCTCATGCAGAACCCAACTCGAACCTTTCTTTCCTTCTCTTTCAATGTAAACCCAAGCTCAAGCTTCTCACGTGGCTTTGCTTCTTTCTTCCTTGCTTCTTTCATTTCCACGTGAAAGCTTCCAATCCAGCTCAGCAAGCTTCCTTCATACATTTTTAGCTCCATTTTAAATCTTTTTGAATTAAAATCTGCACCAAAAAAAATATTAAGAATGAAGAATTCACAAAGGAAATAATTCAATGAAATTTATGCATTAAAATTCAAAGTTTTGTAAATAAAATTCCTTAAGTGCATAAATGGCTATTAAAATCAATTATCCATCTAAGTAAATCTATTAAGCCTTATTTAATGATTAAAATTATTAAGTTAGGAGAATTAAAACATATAAAAATCATAGTTATCAAATTCCCCCGCACTTAAATGTTTGCACTCCTGGGCAAAACTCAAAATCCAAGATAAAGAATGAATTGAAGCATCCAGCTAGTAGGAAATGAAAATGGAAAAGAAAGTGTAAAAATCACAAGGTAGAGACTAATCATAACTCTTCATCACTTTAACAATCAAAGCTAATTTCACTTGTATCAAGAATTAAGCTCCATGGCTATTTCATTTGAAAAGAATGAATTGAAATGCATAGCCTCTCACATGGTTAGTGTTTACTCTCATCTCTCAAGTGTTTATGGGCAATGTATATCACTCAAATTTCACCTATCAAAATTCACTACCATGGGCTTGTCTAGCTTCTAAATCTCCACCACTCATGCCAAATGCAATGCACAAATCAAAGGACTTTACATAAGGTTGTAATGGGGCTAAGGAAATGAAATGAATGGATACAAAAAATAAGGGGAGAAACAAACAAATGGATACCTTAGAACTTCAAGAGCAATCAATGGAGATTTAGGATAGGGAAGAACATGTGTATTTCTAGGCCTTATTTCTAACAAGTATAATCAACTACAAAATCAATTTGAAACACTTCTTTTTTTTCTTTTGATTTTCAATGGCTTCCTTTTCTTTTTCTTTTTTTTCATTGCTTTTCTTTTGCTTTCTTTTTGCTTTTCTATCTCTTCTTTTTATTGCAATTTTTTTTTTCTTTTTAGAACATATTCCTATACTTTTATTATCAATGGCCTAAATTGATGTAAAGCACACATTCTCTCATCCTATTTAGATGTAATTCTCCTTAAAATTCTTAAGGCATCTTAAAACAAGGTGGGGATATATTTAATGGCTATAGGCTAACAAGAAAATAAAACAAGTCCAAAGTGGCTAAAACAACGGATAAAATGAATGTAGGGTTGGCTTTTTGGCTAACTAGTTGAAATAGAAATGAATGCCTTATCATTTTCATGCATGCAAATGCAAATGTGGTCTCAACAGAGAATCAAGACAAGTTCTAGAGTGAACAAAAATAGGTGAAAACACACTAGAAATGAACAATTAAGGCTCAAATCCTCACCAGCTAATGGCTATCAAATAATTCATTGAAATCAAACTCATTGCCACTTCACTTGAATCAAGACACAAGATCCATCACTTATCATGTCTAAGTGAATCCAAGCTAATGATCATCTCAACTTGCAACTTTCACAGAAAAACTGAAAAAAAAAAAATAATAATAAAGCTATTTTTCAAAAATTTTCCTAAAAAAAAAAAAATTTAGTTGTTTTTTTTTTTTCAAAATAAAGAAAAGATGGATGGAATGAAATGACTCTCTCCCCCACACTTAAATATTGCATTGTCCTCAATGCCAGCACACAATCCAGTAACAGATAAACAACACAATATAAAGAGAGTGAAAGGAGAGAATACAACTAGATGGACTTGAATATGGAGAGTCTCAAGGTAGGCTAAGATTCCCATGTAGCTGGCTAGCACTCTATTTCCTACAAAACAAAAACAAAACGAACTGTAATGCAAAAAAGACAAAGAAAACTAAATCCTAAGCTACAAAGAACTTTATTAAAGACTAACTAATCATATGTATCAAAAACCAAAATTAAAACTACTTTATTCCTTCTTAACTAAACAAATTTGAGTCTAACCACTTTAAAACATTTTGATTGATCATTCAGTGTTGACTCATAGACTTTCTCAACCATCAGTAGTTTCAGAAAGTCATTTTCAGCATATTCAAAAGTAGGAAAAGAAGAAAAATCAAATTTTGGACAATTAAAACTAAAGAAAGAAAATTTAAAATCAAAACTTTCTAAAAATCTATCAAATCCAATGAAATCTACTAGACTCTCATCAGTAAGAGTCACTACATCAACAGAATGAAATTGTAACTTCTCATAATCCTTTGAGTCCAAGGTGTCTAACAGTTGCTTTGTCTCAACTAGGAGAGTCTGTGGCTTGTTGGGAACTATTTCAACAACTTCAAGAATCTGTTCAGCACTCTCAACAAGAGAAACAATATCTTCCCTAACCAAAGAGACATCAGTAGGCTCACAAAATTCTAAACAATGATTTACAACAGAATTTAGTCTCTCACTAGTATCAACAACAACACAAGCATCTACAAAATTTTCAATATCAACACTATCTTTAAGCATACTATCATCAATACTAGTATGATCAGAAGAATCAGTCTTATCAATAATTTCAGAGTAAATAAAGGAATTCATGGATTCAGCAGACTTATCAGACTTCAGAAACTCATTTATCTCAGCACATATAGGACATGTATGCATATCATCACATAAGCATTTCAAAGTAGAGTCTGATTCATTAACAACAAGCTGCTCAACAATTTCAATGTCTATATCATTATCACATGCTACTTTTACTGTCTCATCAGTCATATCTTTACTTGTCAGTGAGGAATCATGATGATCAGAATATGTGAGGGACTCACTAGTCTCAATGAAAGAATTAATTTAGGAATATTCATCACATATAGCAGATTCAACATACACATAGTCAAGAGATGCATCCAAATTAGCTATGTCACATGATCCAGATGGTAGACTATCCCTAAACTCAATAGAAGCATCATCAATAGGCTTCTCAACCAATTCTAGACTAGGAATAGCATGATCATCACATTTTAAGTTACCCCCACACTTATCTTATAACACCCCGAAATTAATTAAGGTGTTAATCATGGATTAAGATTAATTAATAATAATTAATATGGATGATTGGGCAAGTTGAGTAAATAGGGATTTTAGATAGATAGATTATTAATATGGGCTTGAGAATTTATTGAGATAGAAACTTCACCTAGGCCTAAATTAATGAAGCATGATAAGAGGTTAATGGAGGCCCAATGAATTAGAGGCAGACCCAAACTAATTTAATGAGATAGAGGCCCAAGATTTATCTTGTATAGGCTCAATTAAATGGCCCAATTACCCTTGTGCAGACCCAAGCCCTTGAGCCCCTTAAGTTTGGCCCAAAACCCATAAAATTTCAGCAACCCAATGTATTAAAACTGGCCCAATGAAATTCTGCAGCCCAACAATTGAGAACTGGCCCAATAAGCTAAATCTGAAACCCAATTGAATGTGGACTTGGAGCAACCCATGACCCAGCCCCTTGACCCAACTTAAACCCACCTAAAACCCTAATTGCTTTAGCCACTTTTCATTTGCTGAACCACAAGAGAAATTCGGAGGTGAGGAGAAGAGGTTAGTGTTCTTGGCTTAATTCCACATTTTCACCCACTTAGAGCAAGATTTGGCCAAGGTAATAGTTATACAACTTAATCCCCTCATCTTTCTCTTTAATTTGGTCTGATTAGTTTTTCATTTGGAGTAATTTCATTATACCCAAAATCTGAAATGTGGGTGTTTGGGGATTTCCTTGAGGAAATTCGTAGGTTGAGGTTGGGGTTGGTATTAGGTGAGTTTAAACCCCCATTTTGATGCATTTTCTGTTAGTTTGAGACTCCTATAGTTAACCTATGATATGGGCTTTGGTTTCATGTGAAATTACCCAGAAATTGGAGTGAACTATGGAAATTTCTAGTGTGGGGAAGTTGGAATCCGAAGTTAAATCCCTTGGTAATTAGGTGAGTAACCTCTAGTCTGTTATTAGTAGTTCAACTCTTTGAATATTTAATTGTGATCAAGAATGATGATAATGATGCTTGTTATAGGCTTGGTGTGCATTTGGATTATTATGGTAGCTAGGGGAAGAGTAATTAGCTTCATTGAGGTAACTGGGTTATTTTCCTAATTCCATGTATATGCTCATGTTAATCTGCTATTTGTTACACATGCTTGATTTTGAAATGTTAAATGACTGGTTGACTACTTGATTGTTATTGTGATTGGACCTTGTGAGTCTATGGTGGAGCTGTGGTGTGGCTGCCGCCCGTGCATGTGCTACGATCAAGCACCGGGTATGATCAACCCCAGATGCACTGAGCCCTGGTTGTGCTCAATAGGGAGTAGGTGCCGTGGACGGGCCTCTCCCGGTGTTATTGGCCATTAACATGTTATGTGTGATTGCTGGTATGGGACAGTAGTCATTGGTAGCTCAACTAGTTCATTTGCCAATTGAATTGATAATTCTGATATTGATGACATGAGATTGTCTCGGATTGATTGATTTGTACATATATATGGAAATTTCCTTTTGTTACTGAGATTGTATATCTCACCCTGTTGTGGGCTAACATTTTTAGGGATCGGACCTCTTAGTGGCAAGGAGAAAATTAACGAGAGCTTGTTAAATGGTTTGGTAGCACATAGGTCTGGGAGCTTTGACAAAATGTATTGTAATTAAATTGTTAGTTTTGTATCATTGCTGCATTGCATCATGAGTTGCCAAGTGTAGGGATTGTATATGTAATTGGATTATCATGGAATTGAACCTTATGATTGTAATTGGCTAATAATGGAAAGTGTATCTAATGTTAAATATCAACGGTGAATGATTGGTGTTGTTATTATTCCATAAACTTGCTGATAGGAGGTAATTAGAGGAAAGAGATGGGCATATAAGTTTTGAATGGGTAATGGAAGCATAGCTAAATAAATAAGGTAGATAAATGCCATTAGAGCCATGTAAAATGAGGGGAAGTGATCTTAGGGTGTCCCTAAGAAGAGAAATGGAGTGTAGGGGGCGAAATATAGTGAAAACAGTGACAGAAGGGAATCACGCCGCGGCCAAGAAGGCTTCGCTGTGGCCTGGGGAGTGACAGTGGCGAGGGACGCCGCGGCTTGAGAAATCTCGCCACGGCGCAGAGTGAAAATAATCACCCAGGGGGTGACAGAACGTAACCTCACCGCGGCGCAAGAAGTCTCGTCGCGGCACGAGTTGAGGAAATTAATTAGGGAGGTTACAGTAGCAAAACTCGCCGCGGCGCAGATCCAACTCGCCGCGGCGAAAGTCAGAAAAATTCCAGAGAGCAACGTGGCCGAGGCGCAATAGTTCCAGGCCACGGTGCAAGTTTAAAAACTTGGTTTTCGAGTTCCAGAACCTAGCTTAGCCGCGGCGGGGAAGTTCCAGGTCGCGGCGCAGGTCCCCAAACTCTTATATTTGACCTAGAAACCCTAATTCCTGTAAGGCTAATGTTAGGGAGTAGTGTGGGGACATTGGTGGGATGTTTTGTGGGTTGGAATTGATTAATGGATGAATCCTAAGCCTTAATGATGGTACAAACCCCTTTTATGCATGTTCCCGTTATGGTTGTTAGTTGATGATCCTAGTAGTATCAAGGTTTAAATTTTTCCTATATTTTCTTAATGTAATTAATTGCAATGACTCCAGACCTTGATCATCATTTATTAATCATGTATTTAACTATAATTACCGATGTTAGAATTTAGGGTCATCACATATCTTCTACCCTAAACTCAAGAGATTCATCATTAACATGCTCAAAAATAGAATTATCACTAAGATCACAGCTAAGAGTAGAAATTCCAAGTGCATCAGTACATAAGGATTCATTAACATCAATAATTGTATCAAATTTGCTCAATGAACTACCACAATCAACCATATCAGGAGATTCAACAATAATTTCCTCATCAACAACATCATCATGCAATTTAGAATCAACAACATTATATGCATTAGGAATCACAGTGCTATCATGCATACTAGATTCAGTTCCAACAAATTGTAATGTATTAGAAGATGGAAAGATATTACCTAGTGAATAGGATTCTTCCTCCTCTATACATTCCCTTCTAATTTGCTCTTCAATTGATTCAGTAGAACTTGAAGTCGGTTGATTCAATTGAATTCCCGAATCTTTCATGAGGTTATCTGTCATTTGTTGGTTTTGTTGTTTTAACCATTTAGCTCCTTGTTGGATCATTTGCAGCATGTACTCCTCATGATAATTGTAAGGATGATATTGTGGCTCTTGCCTATGGAAGTTATGGTGCAACTCATAATGATGGTGGTAATTTGGGTGAACTCCATATGGATTGTGGTATGGTTGGTAGCTGGGGTGAACTTCATAGGAATGATGGTGTGGTTGGCAGCATGGTGGTTGGAATTGTTGATATTGTTGTGCTTGCTGATATTGTTGGGCTTGCTGTTCTTGTCTTTGTCTTTCAAGAAGACCTTGAAGCATTGACATGATGTTATCCAACTTCTGAGAAATCATATGCTCTCTACAAGAATCATAGATACCTTGATTAGAATAATAAGGATCCATTTAAAGTAAAATAAAAAAATGAGAAGTACAATTAATTTCAACACAAACAAATCTCAAACAAATTATAACTAAAATTAATTCTAAATCAAGACAATAAAATTCAATTAAAGCTAAGACTTACCTAACAATCTAAAACACTCCTAAAGAGAGGTTAGTGACACAAAACAAACTCACAAAAAATAAAGAAATTAAATCCAGAAAAATTGAGAAATTCCTACAAAATTCAAAAAAATACTAAAAAATTCAAAAAAAGTGTCTCAAACGTTGGAATTTGGCCAAAACATGGTGCACCTAATAGCTTTGCTATTAGTTTTGCTCAAAACACCTAAAAACCTTAGAAAACAAATTTTGAGAATTTTCTGGGTGCTTCAAACAAAAATTCCAGCAACCAAGACACTTAACGTGCAACACCAAAATTACTTGATTCCAAGTTCAAAACAGAACAAAAATTAAACCAAAATAGAACCAAAACAGAGATAAAACAGAACAAAAACACTTAGAAAACTTTCTCAAACAATTGAGACTCCAAATCCCAGGCAACGGTGCCAAATTTTGACGGGCTTGTCGTGCAACCCTCAAAATAAAACTAGGTTGAATTAAAAATGCATTTAGTGGCACAACCTAGGTCATCTCCCTTGGAAATGGAATTCAATGCTTAATTAAGTTTCTAAGTGTTAAAAGACTTTACAAATTTCTAAACTAAGGGGGGTTTGATTGATTTAAACTAACCTAAAATGAAACCAAATTAAAATTCTTAATTGCTACCTAATTGGATTAATTGTGAATGATAATGGCTTGTGACTAGCTTAAGAATCGTCCCTTGGTATCCATTATCCTTATCCTAATCTAATTGTGATTAATTCTGACCTAAGAGTTCCTAATTATATTCATTAGCAAATGATCTTGAATAACCATTCAAGATTCAAGAGATTAACAAGTTAATGTTGAATTGAGACCTCAATCCTACATCAATTCATTAACTCTTGTCTTTAAGATCAATGAATATTTAAATTGAATGATTAATTGATTGATTAGCTACTGAATTAACACCATAGGATGTTTAATTAACCAACCAAACTCCTAAGAATCCTTAAATCAACAATTAAGTATATCAATTCTCACAAGCATTTCATCAAACACCTTGATTGCACACTTAGAAAATTGTAGGAAAATGAAAATCTAGCAACTAATTCATACAATTTATCAGCCAATATCTCTCCTAATCAATGTCTAACCAGCCATCAATCATGAACTACATCAATTTCAATTACTTACATACTCAACCAAGCATATAAAATAATAAAAATTGATATAGAAAGAGAGGAAAATAAAATGAAATTCTTAGCCAGAATTCTGATTCCAAATCTTGGATTCAAGCTTCAACTCAAGAGCTTCCTCCTAGCTAGCCTCAAGATGGATTAGAGCTTCATTTGGTGGATGGAAATAGAGGAAGTGCAGTGGTATGTGGTTCTGGACGCTGGATGGAGAGAATGGATGAAGACAGAATGGGCATGTAAGGCGTCGTGGAATGAATGGAATGTATGGACGAAGGATGGGTGAAGGCGTGAATGGGAATGACGTTGGGAATGGGGTGAATGGACTCTAGGTGAATGACGTGATGATCAATAGCCTCTCCTCGTGCTTCATTTATTTTTCATGTGCTCAGCCATTTCTCATCCTCCGAAGCATTTTTTTCCTTCTTTATTTATGTGAGTGTGGGCCCCATTCTTCCCTTTTATAATATTCCACGTGATTTGGATTATACATAATGTGCTGCCCGTAGCTTCTTCTTCTCACTTGCTTCCCACATCCAACTCGTGTTAGCTCCTTGTTTCTGCTCGAGTTTGTGATGTTCACGTTGTTTCTTTTCTTCGGCCAGCTCCAATTTATTATCTATGCAAGCTTCTTTTAAAATCTGCTCATCTCAGAAGCAACTCGTGCTTCTTCTTGCGTGTTCTTCTCTGTTTCTACATTAGTGGGAGTTCACGTGGTAGCCTCTTTCTCTTCGTGTTTCTGCTTCTCTTTTCAACTCAAAGTTGCTTCTTCTTCCTCACATGTTTTCATGCGTATTTCTCACGTTCTTCATGTAGCTGTTCTGCTCGAGCTTCAACCTTCTCTACTTCAACAGCGTTTCTTCGTTTCAGCTGCTTGAGTTTGTTCTCTGTTTTGCATGTAGCTTCTTCGTATAAGTGTTGCCTCGTCTGTTCAGCCATTCTCCACGTGATTTTGTTCTTCCTTTGTTTTGTGAATTCTGTAGCAGGACCCATGGCTTCTCCTCATGCAGAACCCAACTCGAACCTTTCTTTCCTTCTCTTTCAATGTAAGCCCAAGCTCTAGCTTCTCACGTGGCTTTGCTTCTTTCTTCCTTGCTTCTTTCATTTCCACGTGAAAGCTTCCAATCCAGCTTAGCAAGTTTCCTTCATACATTTTCAGCTCCATTTTAAATCTTTTTGAATTAAAATCTGCACCAAAAAAAATATTAAGAATGAAGAATTCACAAAGGAAATAATTCAATGAAATTTATGCATTAAATTTCAAAGTTTTGTAAATAAAATTCCTTGAGTGCAGAAATGGCTATTAAAATCAATTATCCATCTAAGTAAATCCATTAAGCCTTATTTAATGATTAAAATGATTAAGTTAGGAGAATTAAAACATATAAAAATCATAGTTATCAGGCATATGAAATCATGCTAGCATACTTTTCATGTCTTAAAAATACATATACACACATTCTACGACAAGCTAAGCACACATCCATGCATGAGAGAAAGTGAAGAAAGCTATCTTGGAAGAAACCACACACTTTTCCCTTTGAAGGAATGTTCCCTCTTTCAGCCTCACACACGCAAAATGTATGGAGATGATTTCTCTTGGCCTTATTTTCTTACTTTTTCTCACTTGGATCTTGCTTTCTCCAAGCTCCTCTTTTCAAATCCAAATTTTCCCCTAACTTTCTCCCTTAAAGCTTGAATTTCTTCTCCTCTTCTTCTTCCCTTGGTGCACCTGACGAGCTTGTCGTACAACCCTCAAAATAAAACTAGGTTGAATTGAAAATGCATCTAGTGGCACAACCTAGGTCATCTCCCTTGGAAATGGAATTCAATGTTCAATTGGGTTTTCTAAGTATTCAAAGATCCTATGACTACCTAATTTAGGGGTTTTGGTTGAATTAAACTAACCTAAAACTAAATTGAATCAAAATTCCTAAATTCTACCTAATTGTATGAATTATGGATGATAATGGCTTGTGACTAGCTTTGGATTCGTCTCTTGGTATCCACTATCCTTATCCTAATCCAATTGTGATTAATTCTGGCTTAAGAGTTCTTAATTATGTTCAATGCAAATGTATCTTGAATTACCATTCAAGATTCAA
This sequence comes from Erythrophleum fordii, assembly GCA_032878935.1. NCBI lineage: Eukaryota > Viridiplantae > Streptophyta > Magnoliopsida > Fabales > Fabaceae > Erythrophleum > Erythrophleum fordii. The sequence goes on along the minus strand of JAVQMF010000049.1, from coordinate 741,483 downwards.
GAATTTAACAAGTTAATGTTGAATTGAGACCTCAATCCTACACCAAATCATTAACTCTTGTTATTAAGATCTATGAACACTTGAATTGATTGATTAAATGATTAATTAGCCTCTGAATCACCATCCAAAAATATTTAATTAACCAACTAAACACCAAGAAATCTACAAATAGACAATTAGCCACACCAATTCTCACAAGCATTTCATCAAACACCTTAATTGCACACTTGGAAAATGGCAAGAAAATACAATTCAGAACTAAATCAATCAAGTAATCAATCAATCAATATCCTAATTAGTGTCTAACCAGCCACTAATTACAATTACACAAATTCTCAATCCAATATTCCTTAACCAAGAAAATACAAGAAAGAGAAAAGGTGCTGGAAAAATAAGAAATTCTTAGCCATAATTTTGATTCTAATTCTTGGATTCAAGCTTCTGCCAAGGTTCTTCCTCCTAGCTAGCCTCAAGATGGAGGATTAGAGCTTCATTCGGTGGATGGAAATGGAGATGGACGAAGTGTGGATGAAGGCATAGGAGTGGATGGTTCTGTGTGTGGAAAAAGAATAAGGAAATGTGAATATAATGGACGAAGGGATGAAGGCGTATGGAATGGATGGACGTCTAGCCGAGTGTGTATGATGTGATTCCCCTTCTCATGTGGTTCATTAATTTGTCATATGCTCAGCCCTCTCCTCATGCTTCATATTTTATCGTATGCTGACCTTGCCAATTACCCAAAGCTTCAATATAACGTGGGCCCCATTTTAAAGCTAAATATAATATTCAACGTTTTGCTTTAGTGTTTTGCCCAAGCTCCCCATGTGAGTAAGCTCCACGTTCAGACCTCTAGACTCACTAGCTCCTAGCTCATGCTTCATGGCTTCATTTGGTGTCCTGGACAGCTCCTCGTGTTGCTCTTCATTTCCACGTGAATTCCTTCTCCATGTGATTGCTTCTTGTGTTGCTTTGGTTCTGCCCCGTGGATTCTTCTCTATTCAGTTACTGCACTTCCTCTTCAATCTTCATGACCAGCTCCGTTTAAACTTCTTCTTTCTCAAACCAAAAACCACAGCTTCTCTCGCCTTCTCCTTCAACGTAAACCCAAGCTCAAGCTTCTCACGTGACTGTCCAGCCCTCCATGCAAACTTACCACATCTTGTTCTTCTAACGTTTTTATTCCAGTAGCTCGTTATTCTCATGCTGGTTTCACGTTCTTCCTCAGCTCCAGCGTATTCTGCTCCATGCTCTGTTCTACATTGTTCTTCCACGTACGATGCTTCTTCTTTGTGTGTCTCAGCCCAGACTTCCTTTCTCCTAGCTTTAGTCCCCCAAATCGTGGCTGTCTCATGCTTCGTGCTTTGTTTCTCTCTTAAACCCAGCCCACGTTTTGCTCGAGTTTGTGAGCTACTGCATGTATGTTTCTTCCCATTTTGTAGCTACTGTACAGACGTCACATCGTATTGCTCCCTTTTCCACGTCTTCATCTCTGTTTCTGCATGAGCTAATTGTTATGATTGCCACGTCAGTTTTCCAACTCAGCTTCATGGTCTCATGGCATCTTATCTGTTCAGCTCAAACTCCACCTTCTCACGTGGAGTTCTCTTTCATTTTTCAGCTTGTTCCAGCCCTTCTTCTCTCTGTTCTGGAGTTGCTTCCTTGAGCAAAGCCATATACATCCTGGTCCTTCCTAATATATTCATCCAAAGATCTATGCATGTTCACTTTAACTCCATTCCTTCTTCAAATAAATTTCCTCCTTTAAATTCCATTGCCTAAAATCTGCATAAAAACAAAGGAGAAAAATCACAAAGTTCATTTAAAATGATTTATGCAATTAAAATCAATTATTTGCACTTAAATTCTTAAGGTGTAGAAAATGGCTACAAAAATCAATTATCCACAAAGTAAATCCATTAAGCTTTATTTAACTATTAAAATGCTTAAACTATGGGAAATAAAATGTATAAAAACCATGCTTATCAGCGCCACTCTCTTAGGGTTTTTCTTTTAATTTTGGGCAAAATAATCTAAAGCTATGTGAGTGTGAGAGTGAGGCGCCACCTATATATATAAAGGAGGAAGAAGAACTTTTCAAAAATTCCATTTTATCTTTTGTTCTTGGTAGTTTCGTTTCTAATTCGTTTTACCTCCTTTTTTAGAATTATCTTTTCCATTATGAAATTTAGGTTCCCAATTTAGTAAAATACCTTTGGAATTAGAGCTAAAACCTTTCCGAACAAATTCATCAAAGTTCGAGTACATCGACGTTGGAAAACGTCCACTGGAGGGGATTTAACTATCTCAGGCCTTCTTGTGATTTTCAGGGCCTCTAAGAACCTTGAGGAACTCACAACTTTCATTTAAAAAGCTCTCCTGTGTGAATTCCAAAATTTACTCAAAATTACAAAAATATCATTATGTTTCGTAAGTTTTTTGTAAGAAATTATTTCTTCATTCTAGCTCCATTTTTTTTTCATCTAAGTCTGGGATTCTCATTTTTAGGAGTTTAGAATGCTTCCCAAATTTTTTGGGACCTTAACTACATCATTTCGGGGGACTTCCTTTTGTATCTGGTGAGTTTCATTCGTTTACGGAGAAATCCTACGTTACGTTTCTCATGTTTTCTCTCATTTTCAGAGAATCGGATATTACAAAGAAGAGTGGGGCGTGGGGTATATATATAGGTAGGGTTTAGAAATTGTTTCCAAAAAATTCCATTTATGTCCCTTAAACTTGATATTTTCATTTCTGGTTCATTTTAGTTCCTTTTTGTAAATTGTCTTTTCCATCATAAAATTTAAGTTCTCAATTTTATAAAATGCCTTTGAAACCACTTAATTTAGAGCTAAAACTTTTTCGAATGAAAGGGTTAAATTTTGGGTCAACTGACATTAGAAAACATACACCAGAGGGCTTTTAAATATCCTGGACCTTTCCGTGGTTTTTAGGGCCTCTAAGAACCTCAGAAAAGTCAAATTTTCCATTTAAAAAGCCTTCTTATGAGTATTCCAAAAATTTTTTGAAATTACAAAAATGCCTTTATGTTACGTACCAATTTCGTTAATTTTCATCTAGTTATTTTAGCCTCTATTTTAGGGTACTTCTGGCCTTCTCTTTTCATTACTTAATATCTAGATTATTATTCTAATTTTTTTGGACCTTAACCAATTCATTTTAGAGGACTGACTTGTAAAATGTATCCATTTCCGTCGTTTTTATGAAACCAAACATTACACCTACTATGCTCTTCTAGAATCTGTTTGGGTGATATAGGACCTCTAAGATTCTCTTTTCCTAACTTGCCTCATAGCCATCACTAGATGCTTAAGGTTTTACCTTGCTAATACTAATCACTTTGACTAACTAAACCTTAGCATTCAATTAACTATACTTTGTCTTTCTCTTTTGTCACCCACACATTCCTCAACTAGCCTTTGCAACATTTAAACTTTATCTTGTCCTATCTTTTCTTTACTAAAAAAACTAGACTCTTTTCTAGCCTTCCACTGCGCTACTTTGATTCTTTCTCCTTCTAGCTTTCTTTCTAACTAAGTTACTTGAACCTTTACTTACCATAAAGGTGTCAAACCAAATTTTACTAACTCTCATCTTATATATTTAAGCTCAACATTACAATGAATCATTGATTAAAGGAATTGAATAGCAAAAAATTCTTAAATTTTTTTCTCTTCTCCCATAAAACTGACAAACTGGTTAGGATAAGATTTCCTCTCCATTACGCAAGAGGGTAAGTTAGATTAAAGTCAACACCTAAAAAGGCATTTTCAAACAACTTCTACGTACTCTTATGCACTAGAGAAATCACTTAAGATTATATAAATCTATCTACAACTTATATCATACTTGATACTATTCATACAATATACTGTATAACAGAGGTATATTTAACTTTCCAATACATTACAATCATACTAGGGTTTTCTTTTTACATATTCTATAAACATGAATACAGTATTATAAGATTAAATAATATAATCTATTCTCTGTTTCTAATTAGCTACTCCCTTGGTCATCTATGCTTTCCTCTAGTGCTCTACTTTTCTTTACTTGGCATGGGTTAATGGGGAATGGACAAGGGAGTGAGATTATAGGAAGAATCTCAATAACATATTCTACATTCAATGCATACATCAAGTCACCTAAGTATAAAGAACATAAGTGCACATACAATATAACTCATGAAATACTAAGATTAGCATATACATACTTGCTCAATTAGTCAATAGCCACAACTCTTAACACATAAATTAACTGAGTTTCATGTAGGGAAGAGCTATTTTGCTCAATTCTTTTTCTAGACATTATCAATAATATAACACATTATAAAGAATCCATGTTACATCAAAGTAGCTTAATCATGCTACCATATCATTACATAACATGTCATAACACACAAGCATCCAAACACGCAAGGCAATAAGCATGAATACAAAGAAGGGAGAAATGCTACTTGGAAAATGGAGAATCGTCAAATCTCTTACTTTGCCTCTTGCCTTGTTTATTTTCTCCACTTATCTCTTTTACTTGGTCTTTACCACCTTAATTCTCCACTTCCTGGTCTTCTTATCCAAAGACCACTTTAGCCATCTCAACATGCCTAAAATATCATATCAAGCATGAAAAATAATTAAAGAATACATATCCATATATAACACATATTATGACCTAAAATTAAAAATGCTTAACTTTGGCTAGGGACCTTTAAATTAGGTAAATAATACCTTTCTAGAAAAATTATAATATGTATTTTCTATTGTAAAAATATTAGATTTAATTGATTTCATTTGGGCCCTTAAAAAAGGGAAAATAGTGGTTAGTTCCAACTATAAGATAATTTTCTAATACTAATTTTGAGAATTCATAACTTTGGCTAAGAGTGTCCAAATGGGGGAAACTAAGACTTGTTGGAAAGCTCCTAATATGCCCTAGCATTGTAAAAATTTTAGGTTAAAATAACCCCTCAAAGAACATGAAAACTGTGGCTATACCATAGACCGAAACTAATACAGGGCAACTTTATTATAGCACATTTGAAAATTCATAAAATATTTTTTACTAACCCAAAAATTACACACTTTGACTCATATGAAACTTTATAATATCCTCTAAATGCCTACCAAGTTTCATGCCCAAATTCGTCTGAAGACCTCCATGGATAGAGATACATTTTCAAACTAATTATGGGTCTATTTTGACTATTTATGATTCCAAACTTGCCATATCAATTATTCATGCAATTTTCTTCTTTTAAGCAAATTTCTTAAGTAGAAAGTAGCTTATTAACTAGTCTCTAACATAAAACATGACCTATATCAAAATATAGGCATGCCACTTATTTGTTTTGCCTAAACTTTTAACTTACCATTTTGCACTCTTAGTGGCCATATTGCATTTCATTAACTCTAACATTAATCTTATGATTTGCACATCATTCTTAGGTCATTTTACACTTACTAGGGTAGCCATATGATCATTTCTCATTTTGTGTAAGGTTATGGAACTTATAACTCATTTTATGCTTAATTAAGGTCTGTGGTTCCATAATGCAACACGCCATGCTTTTGACCAATCCAATGATTCATATGGCCTTAAAATCATTCCAGGAAACTTTTTAAATCATCACATTCATTAAAATTAGATCATGGCTCACCTTGAAACCTAGATGGCATTATCTTAAATTCTATAACTTTCTATATAACTTTCTTTGCACAATCTGACTTCTCATCCTTCTAAACCCTTGTTTCTATTAAAATTTTCTCAAACTCATGCTCCTCCTTCCTTTCTGTCTAGGCTAAACCATACATGGATTATGACTTAAAGAATATATTTTGTTTCTAGCTAAATCATACCTTATGTGAAACCTATAACACCTGAAAATTAATTAAGAATAATTATGATAGATCAAGAGTTAATATAAGTTTAATTAGGAAAAATTAATCAAGAGAGGTGAATAATTAATTTGGGCCTCATGAACAATTTAATTAAGCCTCGAGCTAGGTGTAGAAGCCTAATTTTAGTCATGGGAAGATCCAATTTTATTTCTTAGAGGCCCAACATTGATTTTATGCAGACCCAAATTAAATGGACTTTTATAGTGTGGTCCAACCAACTAAATTTTTTAGCCTAAGTAGATTTTTTGGCCTTTGGGTCAATATATTTCACTTTTAACTTTAAGTGTTCTGCAGCCTAATTCATCAAACCAAGGCCTAATAACTAGGAAAAAGCCCAGTTAGACTTTGGGCTTATGGGTTAGCCCATTTCTCACTAAAATCTTAAGAGAAACTCTTTTACCATTCACTTGAAAAAAAAAACTCTAAGGGTCTGTAAAGCAAGGAGCATTTTTGGAGGTCTAAGGTGGAGGTTAAGGTTTTCTACATATTTTCATCATTTCCCCATTCTAAAGTCAAAATCCACTAAAGTAACTTTTAGGAAACACTTTTCTTCCTCTTCAATTTGACCTAATTAGTTTTTTATTTGGAGTATTTTCACCCACACCCAAATCTGAAATGTGTTGGTTGGTGTTTCCATGGTAGATTTTTGGAAGTTAAGGTTAAAGGTGTTGTTAGGTAAGTGTTTCCTTCCCATTTTGATACATTTTCTGCTAGTTTGAGACCCCTATAGTTGATTTATAATATGGCCATTAATTTTGTATGAATTTGCCCAGAAAATTGAGAGGTATCTTAAGGTTTCTAGTGTGACGAATACCAAATTCGAATTTGGAGCTTGTAGTGGCTAGGTAAGTGCCCTCTAGGTAGTCCTTAGTAGTTTAATTTTATAGGTACCTGGTTTGCTACTATAAGTGATGATTCAAAGTAATGATTATTTGATTTTATGATCATAGGATGATTTTGGCACTATTGTTAGCATTAAAGGATTGTCCACAAAGTGAGAGAACTAGGGTTAATTTGTATTCCTTTTATATGTTCAATTTAATCTTATATCTGCTACATATATATGATTTTGAAAGCTAAATGAATAGTTAGCTATCTAATATGTTATGATTAGACCTTGTGAGTCCATGGTAGAGCTGTGGTGCGACTGTCACCCATGCATCGTACTTCAATTGGACATCGGGTTATGATCAAATCCCTAATACACTAAGCCTTGGTTGTGCTCAATAGGGAAGTGATGTCGTGGATGGGTCTTTCTAGGTGTTATTGGCCTTTAACATGTTATATATGATTGCTAGTATGGGATAGTAATCACTGGTAGCTCAACTATTGCATTTTTCTGATGTTATGATGTTTTCTAATGCTCATCTAGTTTAATGCATATATGTTGATTAATTTGAAGCATATGAATGGAATTTACCTCTAGTTAATGAGATTTGCATCTCACCCATTTCATGGGCTAACTATACTCTTCAGGTAAGGATAAAAGGAAGTAAGTGGATGAATATCCATGAGCTAAGACCTTATATGGGGAATGCTACACTTAGGTTAATCTAACTTTGGGTAGATACTAATTTTATTGTTCTTTTGTATAGCATTATCATGTAATCATACTGCCAAGTGTAGGTATTTTGGTATTTTGGTAAATGTGACGTAACTAATAAGGAGCTAGACCTTATACAAATTTGGAATCTAATGTATTTACCTTTGTATATCTAATATGGAACCTTGTTGATCCTGAGATATGACTTCTTATTTGACATTGTAATCATGTGTTGCCTTAAATGCTGATTTAGACTAGTAAGGTATAGAACCTTTGTGGGAATTTACATTTAAATGATAGTAGTAATGGCTTTTAGTATTCCTTGTGCCAAAGTCCATGATTTACTTATATATGGTAGATGGATGGGTAGAGATCAAAACTTAAGTTTTGAATTGATTTAAATACCAGGATGCCATTAAAACCCTATAAATTAAGGTAAAATGATCTTAGGATGTTGCTAGAGGGAGGTTTGGTATGTGTGTGATGAAACTTAGAGAGTTTAGATGCAACAGAGGGTTGAGCCAGTGTAACATCCAGTTCTCCCAAAACAAGAGAAAACGTGAGAAACATAACTTATGGTTTCTCTGTAAACGAATGAAATTCTTCGGATACAAAAGGAAGTCCCCCAACATGACTTAGTTAAGGTCCCAAAAAATTTTGGGAAGCATTCTAGACTCCTAAAAATGAGAATCTCAGGCTCAGAAGGAAAGAAAAATGGAGTTAAAATAAAGAAATAAATTGTGATGAGAGGTTGACAAAACGTAAGGGCATTTTCGTCATTTTGAGTAAATTTTGAAATTCACATATGAAGGCTTTTTAAATGAAAGTTTTGAGTTTTCCAGGATTCTCAGAGGCCCTAAAAACCATAGGAAGCCCCGAGATAGTTAAAACCCCTCCGATAGATGTTTTTCAATGTCAGTTGACCTGAATATTGACTGATTCATTCAAGAAGGTTTTAGTTTCGATTTGAGTGATTTCAAAGGTATTTTATGAATTAGAGGACTTAAATTTTATGATGGAAAAGACGGTTCTTAAAAAAGAGTTAAAATGATCCTAAATATAGCAAACAGGCGCGTAGGGGCAAAATGGTCATTTTGAAAAATTGTAAAAGAGGCTTCTTAAGTAAGATTACACCTCATCACTTTCCTCAAGCTTTCATTTGCAGAAAATTCAGTAGCTATGGCGTGACATTAAGAGGGGGAGAGAGAGAAGAAGTTTAAGCTCCCGTTTAGGTAAGTAAACAGCCTCGTTTCATCCCACGCCAGTTAGGAAAGTTGTTCCTCTCTCTAAGAGCTCTCTAATGGTGGTTTTCTTTTCTTGAAAACTTGAAGATTCAAGTCTGACCCAAGCTAAAAATAAACTCTTTTCAAAAAACCAATCGATAGGAAATAATCTACGCAAAGAGAGCTTCGTTTTAAGGTAAGACTTTACTTGAAACACTTGCAAAATCTTGCATTTCCAAGCCATTCAAGCTTAGGTCTAGAGAGAGAAAGTGAGGAGGAGAGTTTTTCTTTATGTATTCTTGATGGAACCAAAGGTTATGGAGTGTGAGGATTAAGAATATATAAGTAGAATTGAAAAGGAAGCTTTAGAATGCAAGTTATGGAAGTTAGGGTTTTGATTGCACCTTGAACTCTATCATGAACTCTAGCCATATTTTATGATGTTTAAATGTTCATATGAGTTCCTAAGACACAAGAGAGCTTCCTACATGATTATCCCATCAAAGGAAGCAAGAAAACTCCATTGGTGCCTTATGAAAGCATAGTTTCGACCAAGGAGGGTTCATGCGCCTAAGGAGTGTTTTAATTTCTTCCAAACTTAGTTTTGCATCATGTATGATGGGAGAATATGAGAGGAAGCCTTGGAAAAATTTTAGAAACCATAGATAGTGAGATGGCCTTATATGTTCCATAATATGACCTAAAGAAGCAACATGTAGTTAGGCTCTTTATTTTAATTATGTGATGACTCTAAGAGGCTTAAAAGGAGTCAAGAATCATATTTGAAAGAAAATAATGGAGCCTAGAATTTATTTAATGAGTGTTGCTTCATTAGGTGATTTCTTAGAAACATAAAAAGGTCAATAAGTCAAGCTAGAGTTTAAGCGAGTTGTGTGGCCTTAGAATTAACTTCATGAACCTAATTAGTTTCCATAAATTATGTTTAGGCCAAGAGAAATCATTCCCACACCTTTGTGTGTGTGAGGCCGAAGCAAGGAGGGGAAATTTAAGAGAAAAATTGTGTGTTTGCTTCTAAGATAGCTCTCTCCACCTTCTCTCATGCATGATTGTTTGCTTTACTTGTCTTTGAATGTGTGTATGTGTGTGTTAAGCCATGAAAAGTATTCTAGCATGATTTTATATGCCACGGTACCATGATGATATATTATGTTTCCAAATGATGTTTATGATACTGTTTTGGTTTGCTTAAGTGTGGTGAAGCGAAGAACCCTTAGCCATAGTGAGGATGAGCCAAGAACCTTTAAGATTGGTTGAGATAAAGTAAAAAGTCTCCCAAAAGTGAGGTTGACTCCCTAGAGCATAGTTGAGTCTAAAAACCTCTTAAAGAATGGGTAAGGCAAGTCCAAAATCCATAAGTAAATGGGTGAGGCCAATCCACTTACTTGGTAAGCCTTTATATGTTATGTATGACTTGTTCAAGTGTTGAAATTACTTCTTGAATGATTACACATGTCCATATGTCATGCATGCATTTGTAAGACTTGTTTTGAATCCTTTATGTATGATTGAATGGGAGATGAGCTATTGGGATTCTTTGAATCTCATCCCCTCCTCTCCAATATTCTAACATGCTAAGTGGACCAAAGCACCAAGGGAATGGGAGCCAACTACATGAGAAATGAAAGCATGACACTAAAGTGTATGGATTTGGCTACTTTAAGGCTTTATGAATGATAATTAGTGTAATCTATTATTGTATAAGACCCATGACCTCTTAAACATGTATAATTATGTTAATATGTGATGTAGAAATGAGAGATTATATTATATGACCGTTAGAATGTATATTGAGCATGAGATGGCAAACTTTGCTTCTTGAAAGTGTGATGCATTAGTGTATAAATGGAAGTGGAGTAGCCAAATTGAGATACATGAGGTTCGGGACTATTTGGGCAGTTCATACAAGTTTTATTTATGCTTTTATACTTGCCCAAAAGGTTCCAAACCCCAAGGAAAGCCATTTAGATATTTTGGTATCTTGTATAGACTAAGAATTGACCATTTTATAACCTTATGTCACTTTTTGTCCAAATGAGCTCTTCTTGATCTAAGATTTGGCATGCAATTAGATTTTATTGAGATCTTTTTGGGAAGTTAAAGAATATAATTTTTGGAGGTCTAGAGAATATTTGATGAATTTTCTGAAAATAAAATCTATCACACAGGTTCAAATGATGTCCAATTGCAACAAAATTTTATATGGAGAAACTATACATTCCCATTGACTTTTACAACTTGAAGCACCTCATTTGGAGGTCTATAGAGGGAGATATAAATTTTCAAAGATTCTATCTAGTATCAAGCACTCCAATTGACCTTAGGTACTGTTTGATTAGGTTTCGAGATTTAGGTGTACTTGAACTGGTCTGGAGTTATTTTTTCTCTCTAGCTAATATCCACGGCTTTCTAGATTGGTATCATTTATATAGATTGGATTTTTTTGGAATTAATTCAACATTTTTTAAGTTTGCTACAGAAACTTGTGACAGGACCAGTGGACAGCCAGACCTCTGGACCTTTTTTGATGTTAAATGTCTTTGATGTTGTGTTTCATGATCTAGACGTATTTTAGCATAAATTAGACATGTATAGATTTCTAGAATGGCTAAGAATGCATGATTTCTATTTTTCTAGAATTAGTTATGAATTTCCAAAGTTTGTAACAAAAATGAGGCAATTCTGACCGAAATTGCATTCATGAATTTTATGTATCCCCTTGCTATACACGAGCTCTAGGCCAATTTTGGTGATAGAAATGAGTTGTATTTATATAATTAAATATGAGAATATGATACATGAGTCCATATGGCTCACGAGACTCCGAATGAAAAATTTATGCATAGCGCAATGCTAAGAAATTCATTATTTTATATCCTTTTTCCTTGCTCCTTCATGAAATGCATGATGTGAAGCATGAGAATGGCATGAGATAAGCTAGGAAATTATGGTGTTGCATTTATTGGTATCAGAGTAAAGTTTCAGGCTCTCTCGGATTGGATTTGGCTTGAGGATGTTGCAATAAAGTTATGTAAAGGGCTATGTAAAGGCTTGAATGAATAGATAAAGTCTTATATAAGACATGTTGGGTGTATGAGTATAGTTTGTGGCTTTGTTCATGATGAGTAAGTTGTATGATGGTCTTAGAGTAGCTAGTGGACACCGAGAAAGAGTGGCCTCTAATGTAGCTTGAGCAGAGCTAAGCTTAAGCAAAGATAAGGGATATGACGGCTAGAGCTTAATGAGATGTGATAACTCACCGGGATTAGTGGCAAGCCTTAGATATAAATGATGAGAAATGATCTTGTTGATACAAAAAGGCTTGCTAAAGAGAGTATGTGAGGCTTAATTTTCCTGGTAGTCATACTCGAACCATTCCAAGATGTCTTGCGCAATGCAAAGACAAGTAGTGATGCAGCAATGTAAGATGAGACTGCGGCTACACAGAACCAGTTTAGAGGTGAAATGAGAAAGAAAGTTACCCCCAAGACACAACTCAAATGTCTAGATAAGTATTAAAACCTGAAAGGTTAATTCCTACAGGCCAAGAGTTTGAGTTACAAGCTACACCCTTTAGAGCCCTGACAGCCCGAAGGTGATAGTTAGCTATTCATGAATGAAGCAAGAAGGAGAACCCTCTAACTTGATGACAAACTAGATATAGAGACCATGAGGCTCAGGTTGGTAGCCAAAGATGAAAATCCAATCCCTACAAAAGCAAGCCAATCAAAGACTGTTTTCCACGGTCAATGCTCAGACAGGAAACTAGGGTAAACCCGAGGCTAATTAGCTGCAGTGAATGATATGTTAGCCGCAGTGAATGGCAATTTGAATGCCTTGTTGGTCATATTCAAGCCAACTTGAGGAATGAATTGATAAGGGATCAGTCAATCCACAGAAAATGGAAACCCCTAGTATAAGTAGAGAAAAAGAGTAATAAATAATCGCGAAAGGTTAGTAAGAAATTTGTGGGCCTAGCAGTTGAGACTGAAAAAGAGCTCAACATAGAGAAAGTTAGACACAAGGATAATAAGGTTGTTGAGACCCGCCATGAGACCCGAAATGATATAATGTAGTGTAGCCTTAAAATAACATAAGGTAAAGCTACCAGTAGTGAGGCACATATTGAGTGGCCTAGAAAGGTATACCTCATAGGTGACACCTAGAGATGAGTATAAGTAGCCCAGTAATAGAGGCTCAGAAAACAATGAGGATAGTTAGTAAGCTACAAGTCTGATAAGATGGCTAGCCTAGGCTGAGCATAAGTTAAAGCCTGGGGAAGATGACCAGTAGCATCGTTCCAGGTGAAATATATAAATGAAAGGCTCAATGAAAGTTTTCCCTGGATCGAGAAAGGAAAGATAAGACATCTAGAGTCGGGGAGACCACTCAATAATAGTTAGTAAATTCTCCTAGATAAACCCCCTTGAGTCATAAAGTACAATAATAAGGGAAGTGAGGAAAAGTAGAGAAACTAGCTATAGAAAAGATGTCCTTACTTTAATAATGATTAAATGAGTAAATTGAGCATAGAAAAATAAACAAATAAAGGTTTGATAGCTAGTTAGACGAGATCCCTAATACAAGAATGATATAGGGTTAAGGCACGTGAGCGATTAAAGCACCCAGTAGAGTATAAGTTTCCAGTAAGATAGAGTCCGAACATTGAGAGCACATATCCTGAATTGGGTTATCAAACCCTAGAAATAGTATATTATGCTCCTAGGGATGAAACTAAAGAGGCTAAACAAAGAGAAAGCCTAGCTCTGATCCGAACATAGAAACAAGCTAAGACAAACAGTTAGTGCCTTAGTGCCTTCAGGGAAGCTCGAGAGAATTAAAGACTGCCTCAGAAGGTGAGTCTTGCAATATACAGAGAAAGAAAGAGTGTAAGCTGAGAGTGTCATAGAATGTAATTCCTGAGATTATATGAAATAGAATTCTCTTTACCAAAGGACGGTCTAATTAAAAAGAGTAAGAGTATAAGGAAAAGTAGACCCTCTTGATGTTCTAAAGAGTGAATAAGTAGAGGAACCCTAGGAAAAGGCAGGTACTCTTGAACATAAAAAAACCTAAACTGGTAACAGAAATAGCCAGTAGTAGAATATCCTTTTACCTAAGTAAGAGGATAAGAAAGGTACAAAAAGAAGATATGACAGTGTTCAATCCAAGGACATACTAAATTGAGAATCGATATTCAGTTAATGTGCTTGAGTACTTAAGAAACCACACTTGTCCTTAGCACAGATGCCCTTTTTGCATGATAGTACTCGAAGTAAAAATAGTTAGGCAATGTAGAGGAATCTCAGGATGAAGCAGAGGAAAAATCCTATTTTCCTCGAGCACTCTACAAGAATAGGGTAGATAGAGAAAAGTAAGAAAGGAATACTTTAGATTGTTGGGAAACTTGTGATATACAGGCAATAGTGGCTTTGAGCTTAGTCATGAAGTGCCAGTATATTAGTGTTTGATGTTATGATTTGCTTGCAACAGAGGCTACATGATATTAGGTCTGGCCAACCTAGTAGTAAAGTAGTTTTAAGTGCGTAGCAAACGACGACATCAATCACTAAAGTGTCTCGATAATCGAAAGGTATTATAGATAGTTAAAGAACGAGATGAGTCAAAAAAAAAAAAGGGTAAAGGTAAGGAGCAAGATTAGGTTTGTAGGAGATTCACCCATTAATTTTGTTTTTCTCTTCATCCCTTGCTTCTCTTTGTATTTCTATATCCATTGTGATTGCAGTCTATCTTCGATTTCAATATATCTTGTATTGATGAGCTAGTTAAACTTGTTGTTTTTTAATTGTGTTAAACCCTAGCATGTAGAGGTTGTAATTATTCTTTCTACTAGCAATATAAGGTATGATTAAATCGTTTATCCAATCATTGTCCTTCATGCTTCCATTAGATAATTTGGATATTGTAAATGAACTTGGGGAAGGAATTTTAAAATTAGACCATGGATTATGTAGCATGAGTTCATGAAGCTTACAATATTGAATGTGGTGAAAGAGAGTTAGGAGCAGTTATTGTCTGAATTAACTTTCATGAGACAAGTTGTGTATAAATTTCTTCCTATAGAATTATCTATGTATCAAAACTTCAATAAAAGTTCATATGGATAGGTAATGTTTTTAGAAATTCTAAACTCTTAAAATTTGCTCTCTTGAGACATCTATGTTATCTTAACTTTTAATATTTACTAAGTCCTTGATGCCACTAGTGGCTATAAAAAGTAACACAAATGCTATAGATGCCATTTTAATTCCCTTGTGCTCATAAAAATATTGCAGCCAACGATGGTATTATATTTGTATTTAAATATGTTAATGTTAATTTTCTGAGAGATACCAATTCTTAGTTTCTATTTGATTTTATATGTTATTTGAAATGGATTTTACTTTATTGATTTTAGACATATTTTGTATTTATTTAGTTGATGACATTACTTTAAATAACATTCATTTTATTTTATCATTCAAGTCATATGCTATGATCTTCAATTTGTTGTAAAAGAACTCTTTATGAAAAAGTTTAAAGAAATGATCATACTTATTGTCGAAAAGAAAACTAGTTAATCAATATGGATGGTGGTGGGGTTTGTCCCATAGGAGACTCATGGTAACAAACTCCACAAAAAGAAAAGGAAAAGAACAATAGCATTAGCCCTTTGATTCATGTTTATGTTAAAGAGCAGTAAAATTAAAAAAGAATAAAAAAAGGTATCTATAACCTTTTATTATTTATGATATTAATTATTTTATCTATTTATATAAATTAAAGTACTTTATACAAATATCGTATCATATATATAAAATTATTTTTAAAGGAACCCATATATGCACAAGAAAGAAGAATGGAAATGTCAAATTTGACAATTAATTAAATTTGAATTTTAAATTGGTAAAAATGCAGTCCATTTGCCTACTTAATTTCTTACATTTGTCCTCTACGTAAGGGGTGAATCCAAGGGTATATGGTTCGTTTGTCTTTCAGGACAGTTTTTATATTATATTATATATATATATATATATATATATATGCATGTATGTATGAATATATAAAATTATAGTTATATATATAACTATGGTGGCCAAAATTCATTTAATATAACATAATATTGGAAGGTGGTAATAAAAATTAACAGAATTAATAAACAAGCACAACCCAGTAAAGATACAAAAAAAAAGAGTTCTTACTATTTGACTCACGTAGGCTAAATATACCAACTAAACATATAAAGCAAACACAATACCACAGCAAGTTCTTAGCTTGCAAATCAACATAGTATGGAGATGAGTAGCCTCGTCATCACACTCTTGCATATAATACCAGTACAACGATGGCAGCAAGAACAACTCTTATTTAAAGGGAAACTTATGCAAACCATACATATAAAATAGTTACAGCCCCACACCACAGGGATCTTCATACTTTATTTAATAGCAGACTAACATATATATGGCGGATCAGCATGTGGGGTGTTTTGGAAAGGAACCCTAAATCTTCTTCTCACTTCTCAGGGCCATCACTGGTCACAGTCCACTGGGAAATCCCAGAAACGAGGCCTTTCGTCAGGAGCTGAGGAATGGCACCAAGGAAGATGGGCAATGGGACGGTAGACCAGTCCTCGGGTAGGACGCTATGCCCAGCAAAGAGCTTCGCTTTGAGGTAAGGTAGGTTGTTGACGAGGACCACGAGCTCTTCAACACTGGTAATAGGATTAACCTCATTGTGGCACTGGTAAACCACAGTGTCAATAATTTTATTGTATTTGTCAAACAAGGTGCGGTAATAAGTGTCATTGAGAGGAGCAGATGCGGCGATGGAAGCCACAGTGATGACTTGATTCTTCTTTAGTTGCGTTATGACCTGCCCTATTGCATCCACAAACTGACCACCTGCGTCAGACTTGATGTGTTCGTAGCAAACGTCAATGCCATCAAGGTGGTAGTCACTGATGATGGCTGTGAGGGAGTCGGTGGCATTCTTGATCCACGTGAGTTTCTCAGCAGGTTTGACAGCAAAGGGATATTTCTGGTCACGGTCTCCAATGCCCAAGAAGAACTTGACTCGAGAAGCCGGGTTCTTCTTGAATTCGGAGATCACCTGGGGAGTGACCGAAGCAGTATCAAAATAGGACAGGAAGCGTCCTTTTGTGTGAACCCCGCGGTAATCATAATCTCTGGCGAAGGCCAGAACGACGTGGATTTCCCCGGGGAGATTCACATTTTGGAGACTTTCGAATTGGTTGTAATCGCTGGCGTAAACCCGATAGTTGGACAATGCCATTTTGAAATGTATGCCTCTCGGATTTTGGATTTGGCTTTGGTGTGAGTGTGACTGAATTCCCTCCCAGGCCTTTAAATAGATGAGCTGCATGTAACATTTTGACGTCACCGCTCTCCGTCATGACCCATTACGTCATGTTTCCATCTGTCCAAGTCAACCACTTGTCACGTGTGCGTATTTTTCCTTTCAATCCTCTTCTTACCAACTATTATAGAAAAACCTGCACCAGATTGTGCTCATCCCCATTCATGCTGCACAACTGATCATTATAATAAAATTTAACGTTAGATACAAAAAGTATTTAATTAATGAAATGAATTAAATGAATTTTTATTCTTTAAATTATAAGTACTCAATCACAAAACAAGCGAAAAAAAATAAATAAAAACAAAGTAAAATTTAGGACAAATAAAATAATTCTACCTAAAATTTATCTCTTCTTAGTTTTTGTTGTAACTGCATTAATAAAATCCATATTTGAAAAGAATAATTTTTAAAAAGTGCAAGGACTTGTTTAAAATAAATAAATTATAAGGATTAAATTAAAAAATTTGATGAATTATAAAAATATATATATAATTAAACTTTAAAATTTCAAAGAAGTTAATTTTTTATTGTCCAACTACACAGTTAAAATTTATACTTAACAATATGTCCAACAAACGAAAGTTCATACTGTGGGTGAGCTCTTGTTTGGACGTGGCATTCATTATTGATCACATTAACCGTGTAAAAATAACAAACACAAATTTTGTGCAGTATTTTATTAATAAGAAAGTTTATTTATATTATCGAGATAGATATATTGAAATTTTAATATGATACCTTAAACTTTGCTGAGCAAATCAACTTGTAATTTGTGTGTTAAGAAATGGATGCGAAAATTGTGGTGATTAATTAATGTCAGCACTAATATTGTTAAGATCATGTGGCACCACGTTCGTCGTCCTCAACGAGGCATTTATAATTTATTACATAATGAGGTATATTTATTTATATTTCCTTGACTTGTTTTCATTTTTCATTTTTGGTATTTAATTTATGTCAGCATTCATATTGTTATAACCATGTGGCACCATGTTCATCATCCTCAACTTCAACGAGATATTCTTTGCACAGTCATGGTTATTTAATTATTTTTTATTTGCTTTTATTTTTCTTCTTTTTGATGTTTAATTTATGTCAAGATTAACATTGTTATGATGGTGTGGCAGAATGTTCATCATCCTCAACCTCAACGAGGCATTTATTACATTATATCATCGTTATTTTTATTTCTTAACCAGAATGGTGACCCATGCAATACAAGGGATACTTAAATAAAATGATTATATATAATAAAATGATTTTTGTTGGATATTTCATTAATCAAAGCATAAAATTAATCATTAATTTTATTAAATACCATGAATTGGGTTACTGATCATAGCATTAAAATCTCAAAATTTCATTATATGATGCTCTATGAACTCTTAATTAAAAAAAGCATTAAAGTTGCACTGTTATTGTAAGTCGCTAACTTGAAATTTAACATTATTGCTGGATCAAGTATCTTTATAACCCATGTGATGCACCAACGTTATATAAGATAGTTATATATATAAAAATAAAAACATTATTAGTATGTCTATGATAAATAAAATTTTAAGCATTGCTTTAAAAATTTGTTGCACAATGCATATTTTATCTTTTCAACAAGTAGGTAGGAGATTCGTAGTCGTTCTGTGTTTCTAAGTAACAAAACGCAAGTACTAAATTTTAGTGTTAATATATGATTTGGTAGTGACCATTAAAATTATTTCTAACACATGCGACACAAAATTAATTTAATATATTTATTTTGTTCACAATTATCTAAAAGGGTTTCCAATTGGGTGGCTTTTCCTTTTAGTCCCTTCTATGATCCGCGTGCAATTTTTGTTTTTAACTATATCATCTTTTCTTTTCTGAATCCTCATATATTTTATTCCTAATCTTGTCTATCCCACTCAATGCATTAAAAAAAAAAGTCTTATGACTCAAAATGAAAAATGTAGCTTTTCATGATACATATTTAAGCCTTTACATTTAAACTTTATGAATAATAACTATTAAAGTCAATTCATATCTTATGCTTTTAATTTTATCACTTGATTCTATTGCCAAAACCCCCATAGATTTTATTATTAAGTTTCATCTTCTCCCACTTAACACATTAAAATAAATCATGCGACTGAAATTGATAAACATAAATTTTATGTGATAAATATTTAAACTTCTACATAATATTTTCTAAGTTAATTTAAAATGTTTTATTGAATTAGACTGATTAAATAACAAATTAAATTAAACTCTTTAGCTTAAAAGGCACAAGGTCTTAAAGAGCCATAAGACATACAAAAACTGAATAATCAATAAAAGAAAAATTTATACCCATTTGACGCACTGACACTGTATAAAATAGTTGTGCAAAAAAATAAATAAATTATTAACATTTTTATGATAAATAAAATTTAATAATTGATTTAAAAATTTGCTAAGCAATACATATTGTATGTTTTCAAGTCCAAAAATATATTTTTTATTGGCAAACTTGAAAACTTCAGCGTAATTTTTAATTATAATTGTTAAGCTAGTGGTAATGACCACTAAATTACAACAAAGACTACTCATTAACCATTTCAATTAATTTTAAACTCAATTAATAATGCCTTTAGTTGTACCATTAAACGATTAAACACAAATGTTCTGTACAACTATTTAATATAATATTTAAAATTAACTTATTTGTGATCATATAAGAAAATAGATAAAATAAAAAAGCGACCACTTTCTTTCCTAATAATAAATTAAAATATACTTAGCTGTTTCATTTCTTTTCAAATATAAATTAGATAAAAATTATGATTTATTGAGATTTTATTCTCAATATTTGTCTTATCCCACGCAAAGCACTGAAAAAAATATTGAAAATTTAAAATTTATATGATGATTATACTTCTTATGACATGCATATTTAAGTATTCATATTTAATTCTTTATAAAAGAATATATTTTAAATTTAGTATAAAATATTCTAATTAAATTATAAGAATAATTATCAAAATCAATTTTTAGCTTTTGTCATGATTTCTTGTTGCTTGTCTCCAACACTTGATTTTTCTTTTTTTTTTTTCTTTATTACATTTGCCATTATATGAATTAGATTATATAAAATATATATACATGGAGAATGATATTTTTTGAATTATAAAATGTTTGCATTAAATCCTTAACACCATGCACATAATTCCAAATATCCCGAAGATTTTACACTATAATAAATATACTTTAGATCACAAAAAAAATTATCCATTTAAACATATGCATAGTTTGATTCAAAAAATAAAATATCAATTCCATCTCTTATAGGACATGTAGGTAGAAGATTCATAGTCACAATACCTTATCTATGTTTCCATGTAGCATTACTTGAGTACCAACCTTTAATATCAACAAATGATGTGGTAGTGATAATTAAACAAAAATACACGCTTTTAGTGGCGACTAAAAAAAGTCATCACTAAAAGTATACTTTTAGTGATAACTTTATTAAGTTGTCACTAAAATAGTATTTTTTATTTTGGCAAGATCTTTAGTGGTGACATAAAAAAGTTGCCACTAAAACACTTTTTGTGGCGCCAAAAATGTCATCACAAAAAATCCTTTAGTGGCAACTCAAGCATTGTCGCCACTAAAAGTATCATTTTGTGGCGACATTGTGTAGCCACTAAAAGTTTGACAAAAATATATCCAAAATTTTTGTACTAAAACTTTTAGTGACAATATTTAGTTGCTACTAAAATTTATTTATAGTGGCGACTCCTATATGTTGCCACTAAAAGTTTGGAAAATTTTTTTAATTTAAAAATTTTTATGTCAAAACTTTTAGTGATAACATTTGGCCACCACTAAAAGTTTAGCCTGTTTTTTCCTAAGACTTTAATAACAGCATTTTGTTGCTACTAAACATTTAGCAAAAATATTTTTTAAGTTTTATGGAAAAACTTTAGTGTCAACATCACCATGAAAAGTTTGGCAACATTTTTTATTTATAAAAATGGCATTCTTGAAACTTGAACTAAAAATCTTACAGCAAATTACTAACACTTCGTAATTAAATATATATATATATATATATATATATATATCATATATCATATATAGCATATAAAAATAACAAAACTAATATATAAAATTTATTGGAAGTCTTTTTTAAAGATTCTTTATCTAATTTTTGGAGTTATCTAATCACTAATCAAACATAAAAAAAAAATGCCTTTTATAAGATAATTGAAATAGATAATTTTATTTAAGATAAATACTAATCCAAAATGAAGACTAAAATGAGCAAAAAGACATATTTTGAAAAAAAAATATCATAACACTTGTTTATAAAATAAAAAACTTTTTCCTCTTAAATTGGCTAAATTGAATAATTCAAAAGTTTTATTCATTAAAATTTGCTAAAAATTTGACAAAGAAAGTATTTATTCATAACTTTAATTATTTTTTCAAAATAAAAATAAATCAAAGAATACATAAAATTAATTTTTCAAAACCTAACAACTCTTTTCACTTACTCTTCCATCCCAAAAACATTTAATGGCAGTGTTTTTTTTTTTAAATCTAAAACATGACTACAGTACATGTTTAATAAAGATAATAACTCCTAAAATAAAAATAAATAAATATAAAAACATAAAATTGACTGAATTTAATAAATAAGACAAATAAAAAAACTAAAATTAAAAAATATTTCAATAATTTTTTCTATTATTAATATTAATTAATTATATTGTTCATATTTATATGTATTATATAATAATATATTATATATAATTAAGGTATGTTTTTTATACTAATTAATTTAGATAATTATCTAATAAAGATAATAACTCCTAAAATAAAAGGAAAAAGAAAAATATAAAAGGGAAAAAATTAAATAAATAAAACAAATAAAAAATAACTAAAATAAAAATCATTAATAGATTATTATATATTATTAATATTAATTAATTATATTTTTTATATTTGTACATATGATTAAATAGTTAATAATATTTTTTAAATTTAATTTAAAGCATTTTAAAATTTTTAATTAATTCTCATTTTAAAATTGAATTAATAATTTTACATAACTATTTAATAAGGATAATAACTTTTCAAATAAAAGGGTTAAAATAAAAATAAAAAATTGATTAAATTGAATAAATTGAATAGATAAAAATAACTAAAATAAAGTAAATGATAATCTATTAATGATATTAATTAATATATCATTTATATTTATACATATTATATAATTATATATATTTTATATATAATTAAGATATACAATTGATACATTAATCTATCTTTTCCTTATCCTAATTAATCTAAATAGCCTAATCTTAATTAATTTAAACAACTATCTAATAAAGATAATAACTCCTAGAATAAAAGGATAAAAACAAAAATAAAAAATTGACTAAATTAAATAAATAGGACAAATAAAAATATGTAAATAAATTATTATCTAATAATAATCATAATAATTAATTATATATTATATAATTCAAATATATAGTTGAAACATTAGCCTGTCATTTTTTTCTAATTAATTTAAATAAAATAATATAAATAAGTATTTGAATAATAATAATAAATAATATTATTAAATAAATAATAATGCTATTTTAAGTCAATAAGAAATTTAAATTTAAATTAATAATAAGATAATACATACCAATATAAAAAGAATAAAACTAAAAATTAAAAAGAAAAACCCATAAACCCAATTACCCAAGCCCATATATCACTTAAGCCATTAAGACATCTTCCCACTCAATTTCACGATGCGTACAGCACTAAAGGGAGTGGAGAGAACAACACGGGGATGGAGCCACCATTTTTTACCTTCAAGCTTTGCACATGGGTGAAGAAAGAATTTTTTATCTAGGTAAGTTTAGGAAAAACTCATCTCTTCTCTTTGCACTACAACCCTCTCTGATTAATTTTTCATTTAAGAAAATTTTCTGATTTAAGGTTCCTATAATTTAGGGATTTTTGACTAATTGGATGAGAAGTAGAAGAGGGATGTTGAAGCTTTTGATTTGAAGGTGAGTTTTCTATTCTTCTCTTTTCTTTGTTTAGCTTTGTGAGAATTTAATCTCTTAGTGGCTGTTTGGTGTGTTTCAACCAAAGCTGCCAAACCTTTAGGGAGGGATTTAAAGCCATAAGAGGATTAGATCTTTATTTTGTCTGTGTATTGTGTAATGTTTTTGTGAACATGCTTATTACTTCTAAAAAAAAAGTCAAAGATATTCTTGTGTAGTCCCTTTAACCAACCCCTTCCCAATTGATTGTTAGCTATCAAAAAGTTTCTAACCCAAACAAATGAGGCTACTCTATTCCAAACCCTCTGAAAGAAAAAAAAAAAAAAACCGCTACTCTATTATTAGTTTGCAGTTTTATGTTACGTTCTGTTACAAATATAGTTCGTATTAAGATAGGAAAAAGTTAAGTATTTAAAAGATATGTTAATTAAATAAAAAACCTTTGCAAATAATAATTTTATTAAAAATTCTTGTAATAAATTAAAAAAAATACCCTTAAATCTAATTTGCTGAAAAAAAAAAGCTAAAAACTTTTGATCATTGTAAATGGCAATGACAAACTTGATGCCACAACAATCATAAATTTTAAAAAAAAGGAGGTCAAAAGAGCATACCAGTTGTAATTGCTCTGAGGCTGCACACTATGCCTAATATTACATATTGCATTATGGGACATGTGGATTAATCAATCACTTTCCAAGCAGCCACATGTTTTCTTTCTTTTATTTTTCTTAAAAAATTTTAATTAAACACTAAAAGATAAAACACTTAACACAGGTATTACCTAAATAACACATATCTTATTTAAATATTCAAATATAAACAATTTTTTTATGTGAGACTTGAAGCCTCATCCTTGAAAGGTAAGGCTTTAGACAAAAGCAAGAAGCTACCATCCTTAGGGTATGTTTGGTTTAATATGATATTAGGCATATAAAAAGAAAGAAAATAGAAAGTAGATAGCTTAGAAGAGAAATAATATTGTAAATCCCTACTTTTAAGAAAATAAATAAACAAGATAAAAAATGATAAATATTATTAATAATAATGATAAAATTATAACAAATATAACAATAAATATTACATTTCAGTATATTGCAAACTACCTACCAAACATCACCTTAGTCACCCTATAATTGCTAAAGCTCTCAGTTTGCTCCGTGCCTTTGAACCATGTTGATTGATTTTGACATTATATTTATTGATATGTCTTTAAACTTTTTGGTGTGTTAGCCTCATAAAACAAAAAATAAAATAGTATATATATATATATATATAAACAATGATGTGAGAGATTTAACTTCTCACTACTTCTTTATAATATTTTTATAATTTATAATTTTTTAATAAAAATAATAAAAATATAGTTATCATTTAAAAATAGATTAAAATGAGATTGACATGTCTTAAAATATATGTGAAGTCACTGGTAAATTTCTTTGACACCTCCTGGAGGCATGGCTAAAACAAAACTGCACCACCAACCATTTAATACTAAACACAATTTTTTTTAATCTTTTTTGGGGCCAAGCTAAACACAATGTTGAATCAAAGGATTGGATATGTTTTAAGTATGTTGACAATGTTTAAATGCCACCACTATGTTTGTTCATACCTCAACTTTAAAACATGCTTTATTTTTTATCTACATTATATTACTAGTTTAAAAGGTTGCACAGAATTTCTAGTCATTATGATCCTATTGCTATATGCTCATTTCTCCATTCAACTTGAATTTTGTCCAACCCCTGATTATGAGTTTGAATATTTATGTTAAAATATCAATTTTTATAATTTTTATAATAAATTAAAATATCTAAAATTTTGATCTTTCACCTTAGCTTACCTGTAGAAAAAATGGGTATAGCCATCTTGATCATATAACTTGTTATCCAATTTTGATATTGCTGACTTAAGAAACGAATGGATGAAGGACAAAACAAATGGTGTAATTATATGTTTTTGTCACTACAAACAAGATATTAAAATCCCATGTCAAACAAAAAAATATACATAGAAAACTTATACCCTGGCTCTCTCACTCCAATAAATTCCAAACTACCAACCACTTAGTGCTTTGCTTTAATCAGCTTTACAATTGACAAGCATACTGAAGCTTTCTTCCAATTATCATGCCTCATCACTACCATGACTTGAAGTTCAGAATTTGTGAGTCTTATTGTTGTATTTGTTTTAGCACTAATTAAGCTCAATTGTAATTTCATTTTTTTTGGGAACACAACTAAGTGGTGCCCTTACACAAGATATGCTTAAGATAATATTAAAAGAGTGGCAGGGAGAAGACAAGAAGTAACAAATGTCTTAATTAATTTTAATATTGTCTCTCCAAACATTAATTTTAATTATAAATCCAATGATGCCTGTCCAGTTACATTGTGATGAATCTGAAGTTGATTTTGTGTTGTTGATTTAATGTTTAATGTTTGCATAATTAATTTAGAATGATATGGTGGCATGAGGTTAATTTCAATTTGTGGCAAATAAAGTGTGTAATAGATTTGCATAAGGTAGATTTTCATGTAAACCTGATAAGCTACTTGACCTAAGAGATGAACATGCCACCCATATCTGCCTCCAACACTCTCATAACTTCTCTGGACTTTCCAACTTCACCCCCTTATCAGTGCTTTCATTGTTTATTCATTTGTTGGATGCTTCTGGACAATAACCCTCACTTCTTGTAACAACCATTGTAATACCATAAATTTTAGCTCATTTCATAACATTCATGGGCTTCACATCATCAACTCCATGAAAGTGTAGAGAGAAATGGAATAAAATAATGACTATTTTCATGTTACGTCATGTTTAAAAATTACACTCGGTGTCACGCGGACCATGTGAGCTCATACTATATATCTTCATATTTAATTACATCACAACAACTCATTTGCATCACAAAATCATGTCTATAACTCATGGAAACCGAAATAGAGCATGGAAGGTTAAAGTTCATTCTCGACCAGATTTGCTCCAATTTCTGACCAAATTTTGGAAAATCATAATTAAATCTAGAAAAATTAAAATCATGCAATCTTGGTCATTCTAGAAAGCTTAGGATGTCTAATTCACACTACAAATATGTTCAGACCATAAAATTCATCACAGAGGATACTTGACATCAAAAATTGTCCAAAGGTCCGACTGAATTCTAGAGCTATCATAAAATTCTGTAGAAAACTTTGAAAATGTCCAATTAATTCCAAACAAATCTAATCCATGAAAATGATATCAATATGGAAAGTTGTGGATGTTAAATAGAGAGGAAAAATATCTCCAGATCAGTTCATCAAGCCCAAACCCCAGAATTCAATGGAACAGTACTTCTGGTCAGGCAAATTTACTGATACTAGACAGAAATTTCAAAAATTCATATCTCTATCTCTAGACCTTCAAATGAGGTGCTTCTAGTTGTCACAAGTCACTGTGATTGTCTAGTATCTTAGTATAAAATTTAGGATAATTGAACATCATTTAAGTTTCAGGTGATAGAGTATAATTTCAGACTAAATGAATAGTGCAGCAAACAAAAAATATAAATTTTGTCAACTTTGAAAAATCATCAAATATTCTGTAGAACTCCAAAAATTATGATCTTTAACTTCTCAAAAAACTCTCAGTGAGACCTAATTGAATGCCAAATCTCAGATAAAGACTAATTCATTTAGCTAAAAAGTGACATAAGGTTCCATGATGGTCAATTTTGGCTCCATATAGGGTATCAAAGTTGCCAAATGGATTTTCCTTGTTCTTGGCACCTTTTGGGCAAGTCTAAAAGTATATTTAAGACTTATGTAAGCTGCCCAAATGGTCCCAAACCTCATGCATCTTATTTTGGCCATTCAACCCACACTTGTGCATATTTACATCATACTTCCACATTGCATATTTGGGCATTACAAACTCAAATTGTATTCTAGAGCTTATACATCATATCCATAGTTATAAACATCACATAATAGCATATTTATACATGTCTCAAGGTTCATAACAAATTTACAATATCATATACATCATGAACCATCATTATGGTTCCAAAATGGACAAAACAAGGCATAAGCTTGTCAATCTCCATTCTTCATTGTTATTGGCTCCCTTCACCATAATTACTTAGTCCACCTAGCATGTTAGATCATTGGAAAGGAGGAAATGAGATTCAAAGAATTCCAATAACTCATCTCCCATTCAATCATACATAATATGTGCAAAGTAAGTTTTACAAATGCATGCATAGAGAAAATGAGAGATATGAACATTTTAAAAGTAAACTTGGTATATGAACAATTCATAAAAGACATTCAAGAGCTCACCAAGTGTTTGGATTGGCCTCACACTTCTCCTCATGGATTTTGGACTTGCCTTACCCATTCTTTAAGAGCTTTGGACTTAACCATACTCTTGGGAGCCACTTTGCTTTTGGGAGACTCTTTACTTTGTTTCAACCAAGCTCAAGGGTTCTTGGCTCATCCTCGCCAAGGGGAAGAGTTCTTGGCCTCTCCACACTCAAGTAAACTCATACAAACATCATGTGCTCATTTAAAAACATAACATGGCATCAAGAATCATAACATATAAAGGCATACTAACATACTTTTTATAGCTTGAAATTACACATACACACATTCTACAACAAGCTAAACACACATCCATACATGAAAGAAGGTGGAGAGAGCTACCTTGGAAGCAATTACACACTTTTTCCTTAAGTCTTGAGTCCTCTCCCTTAACCTCACACACCCAAGAAGGTGGAGATCATTTCTCTTGGCCTAGACACACTAAAAGAAACATGAATTACTCATGGGAACAAGTCTCGGCATTATACACACTTTACATGATGCTACTTTGGTTTCTGGCTCCATTATGCTTCCATAAGTCACTTAATGAAGCAACTACAACAATTCATGATCTTGGCTCCCTTCTCTCCTTTAATCTATGATTCTTGACTCCATTTAGACTCCTTGGAGTCATCACACAATTATTTTAAAGAGCCTAGCTAGGAGTTGCTTCATTGTGCTACATTATGGAGCCTACACTTCCATCTCACTATTTATGGCTTCTAAAATTTTTCCAAGGCTTCCTTTCATCCTCTTCCATCCTAAATGACTCAAAAATAAGCTTGAAATAAATTAAAACTTCCCCTTGGTACTCTTTCTAGCCTAGGCTAACATTATGGAAGTATTTGGGGTTCAAGGGGTTTCTAATTTTTTCTTGATGGGAGAGTCACTTGGGAGGCTTCCTAGGGGTCTTAGGAACTCAAATAAACACATATATGCTAGGGAATGCATGAATCAAATCAATTTTTACAATGTGTTCAAGACTTCTTCACTTTCCTAACTTGAATTTTGCTTGCCCTTCTTCTCATTTCTTGGCATATTCTAAGTTCCCATAGCCTTATTCATGGACTTCATGCTTGCTCTAAGTCAGAAACTTCCTCCCCCCTTATCTCTCAAGGTGGCTGAACCATAGCATCAAAGGAAGGAAAAAGGAAAAGCAAGAAGAAATGGAAGTTACCTTGGATTCAAGCCTTTTTGAAGAGTGTTTCTCCTTGCCTTAGCTACCTCTTTGAATTTCTAACTTTTCTCCTCTAGGTCAAGGCCAAAACAGAACCATATTACTCTCCAAAACCATGGGAAGAGAGCTTAAGAGAAAAGGAATAAGGTTTGAAGAAGAAGAAGCATGAAATTCCTAAGAAACTCTCACTTTTCTTAAGCTTTTTCTCCCTTCTTCCTTACCCTTCTTGTGCGTCTCTCTTGGTAGCTCCTATCCCTGGTTTGAACAAAGCAATAAGTCGGTCATAAGTGAGAGAGGAAAGGATGCCACTTATAAAGGGAGAATGGGGAAGAATTTGTTTTGAAAAATTCTGTTTATGTCCCTTAAAATTGGCATTTTCATTTTAGCTCCTTTTTAAGAACCGTCTTTTTTATTATAAAATTTAGGTCCTCAATCTTATACAATGCCTTTGGAATCACTCGATTTGGAGCTAAAACCTTTCCGAATGATCTAGTCAAAGTTCGGGCTTACCACCGTTAGAAAACGCATAGCGGAGGGGCTTTAACTGTCTCGAGGCTTCCTATGGTTTTCAAGACCTCTGAGAACCTTGGAGAACTCAAAAATTTCCTCTAAAAAGCCCTCCTGTGAGTTTTTCAAACAGTACCCATATTTACGAAAATGCCACTAGCCTTTTGGCAAATTTTTTAAATCACTCTGGCCTTGATTTCTGGGTAACTCAAGGCTCAAATCCTCATTTTTCATTATTTAGAATTTTATCATAATTTTATTTGGCCCCAATTCCTTCTATTTCGGGGACTTCCTTTTGTATTTGGCCCACTTCTAACGTTTACGGAGAAACCGAACATCGCATTCCTCACGTTTACAGAGGGACCGGATGTTATAACTAGAATTTTTGAAAATTTTCTAAGTTTACTGACTATAGCCTAGCTATAACAAATGTACTTGTTCGCTATAGCGAGAATCCACCTACCTATAGCGAATGTACCAGTTCGCTATAGCGAGAATGCTTCTAGCTATAGCAAGTTCAGGCATCCGATACAAAAACCAGGGAGTTCTTCGCAATAGCGCGCACCATAGCGAGAACAGGGGTCTGGGACTGATACGTGCTCACTGTAGTGAGGGTTATTTTCTGCTATAGCGAGGGTGGTATGAAAAAGCATGAAAAAGAGTAGTCATCCTTCCAACGGTCTCCAGTGACATGCTTCAAGTGTAGGAAGCCGAGGCACATTGCTAGAAATTGTCTCCAAATGGATACAGTGCCTCCTCCCAAGTCGTAGACCCAGGGTCGAGTGTTTGCCCTCACTCAGCAGGAAGCCAGTGCGTCCCCTAGTTTGATTCGAGGTATGCTGATAATGAATGGCTTTCCTGTAGTTGCTATGTTTGATTCGGATGCTAGTCACTCTTTTGTATCCTATGTTTGTGTGTGAGGCAATTAGGTCTAGCTGTTAGTGCTTTGCCATTTGACTTGTTTGTCATTACACCCATTAGAAGCCACGTGGTTACTTCCCATACTTGCTTAAATGTCACTATTCAGTTTAATCATTATTATACCACTATTGATTTGATTTGTATGCCCTTCCATGATATTGATTTGATTGTTAGTATGAACTGGATGGTCGTAAATAATGCAATACTTGATTGTGAATACCGAACTATTTCCTTACCTGCTTATGGGACCATACCTAGGATAGGGGCTGAGTTATCCATTATGACTACTACCAAGGCTGAAAAGTATTTAGAGTGTGGATGTCAAGGGTTTCTAGTCTTTTTCTCTATCCAGGCTGAGGTAGAGGAAGGGATAGAGGAGATCTCAGTTGTCAGGGAATTCCCAGAGGTATTCGCTAAAGATTTTGACTTTAGTGGTCTACCCCCTAAGAGAGAGCTAGAGTTCTCTATAGATATAGTGCCTGGGGCTGGACCAGTGTCCAAGGCTCCTTACAAGATGGCTCCTGCTGAGCTCCTGAATTGAAAAAATAGATAGAGAAATTGTTAAAGAAAGGGTTTATACGCCCTAGTGTTTCACCTTGGGGAGCTCCAATGTTATTTATGAGAAAGAAGGATGGTAGCTTACGATTGTATATAGATTATAGAGAGTTGAATAAAGTTACCATCAAGAATAAATATCCTCTCCTTAGAATTGATGACTTGTTAGATTAGTTAGCTAGTGCATCTGTATTTGAATTGAGATATAAGCCCTATGATAGAAAGAAATATGAATTGTGATTATAGGATGAGCTAGTAAGAAAGAACATAGAGATAAATAGTGGACAGTACATCTAAATAAGTAAGCAGATAGACAAAAATCTCTAATGGTTGTGATGATTAGAAAAAGATGATGAGACCTTATAAGAAGCCATTGGGAGAAGATATGTAAATAAGTCCACTGAAAAAAATGTTAACCCCTACAGATGGGTTAAGATTAATCTAATCTAATTAGTAAGCTTTCCTAAGATAAGCCTCCATAGTTAGAAACTTCTTTCCCTTATTAGGAGAACTAGCTAGTACTCTATAACAATAGAGCCCCTATTAAGAGCTAGTAATGAAAATTCCTGACGAGAGAAACTTAAAAGAGTGAAATCACTGAGAGAAGCGTATAGAGCCAGGAAGAAGAAAAAGAAAAGAGCAGAAATAGAAAAGAGTAAGAGAAATGTGTACCTCAAATTTCGAGAACAAAATTTATTTAAGAGGGGAGAAATGTAATATCCAGTTCTCTAAAAATAAGAGAAAATGTGAGAAACATAACGTATGGTTTCTCTATAAACGTATGAAATTCAAGGGATACAAAAGGAAGTTCCCTAGATAAAGTGATTTGAGGTCCAGAAAAATTTATGTAGTATTCTAGACTCTTAAAAATGATAATCTCAGGCTTAGACGAAAAGAAAAATAGAGCTAGAATGAAGAAACAAATTTGACGAAAGGCTGACGAAATGTAATAATATTTTCGTAATTTTGAGTAAATTTTGAAATTTTCATGGGAGGGTATTTTAAATGAAAGTTTTGAATTCTCTGGGGTTCACAGAGGCCCTGAAAACTATGGAAAGCCCTAGGACAGTTAAAACCCCTACGATGGACGTTTTTCAACGCCAGTTGACTTGAACTTTGACTGATTTGTTTAGGAAGGTTTTATCTTTGATTTGAGTTATTCCAAAGGTATTTTACTAAATTGGGAACTTAAATTTCATAATGGAAAAAAAAATTCTAAAAAAGGAGCTAAAACAAACTGAAAACAAAAATGCTAAGAACGAAGGATAAAATTAGAATTTTTGAAAAGTGATTCTTAAACCCACCTATATATATATATGAGGCACCCCATCTCCTCCTTCATTTAGTCACATTTGTTTTTGCCCTAAACTAGAGAAAAACCTTAAGGTTGAGGCGCATAAGAAGGAGGAGGAAGGAAGGAGAAAAACAAGGAAGAGGTATGGATTTTCTTGGCTTTTTCCATGCTTTTTTTTTAGCAAACTCCTTCTCCTCCATTTCCCCTTCTTTCTTATGGCTTTATTGAAGTCCTTGAATTTGTTTTGAAGGTCGAACAAAGGGGAAATTAGGATTTGAAGAGAGGAGGCCAAAGAAAGTGAGAAACAAGCAAGAAAAATGAAGGAAACAAGGTAAATCTTTATTCCAAGATAGCTACCTCTTGCTCCCTTCTTTTCCTAGGTTCGCCCCATGTATGTAGCTCCAGGAAGGCATGGATTTTAGGTAGAATAAAGGGTGAATACTAGGAATTTAAGGGAGGAGAATAAGAATATGCAAAGAAATTTAAGTAAAAGCCATTGATTTTCAAGATAGCAAACCTAGGGTTTCATGGGCTCCCTTAAAAATCTGATTTGATGTGATTGTTCCTAGGCCTAAATGAACATTTGGATAAGCGCTTGAGATCCCTAGAAGACTTCTCATATGCATCTTCCATCAAGAAAGTGAATTAAACCTACTTGGTACTCATATGGAGCATGGTTTCAGCCTAGGCTAGAAGAGTACCAAGGGAAAGTTTTTATTTGTTCCAAGCCTATTTTTGAGTCATGTATGATCGAAGAGGATGAGAGGAAGCCTTGAAAAAATTTTAGAAGTCATGGATAGTGAAAATGGTATCATAGGTTCCATATTATGGCTTAAAGAAGTAACACCTAGCTAAGCTCCTTGTGATTTGATTGTGTGATGACTCCAAAAGGTTTAAACAGAGTCAAGAATCATAAATAGATGGAGAGAATGGAGCCAAGATGATGTTTTCTTAAGGTTGCTTCATTAAGTGCATTATAGAACCATAAAAAGGGTTATATGAACCATCTAGCTTTTTTAATGAATGCATAGCCTTAGAATTTGATTCAAGAGTATAATTGGCTTCCATATGATGTGTCTAGGCCAAGAGAAATGATATCCACCTCCTTGTGTGTGTGAGGTCAAAGGAGAGGACTCAGGCTCAAGGAAAAAGTGTACTTGTGTAGCAAATGTAGCTCTCTCCACCTTTTCCCATGCATGAATGTGTGCTTCATTGTCTTTGGATGTGTGTATGTGTGTTTTAAGCTATGAAAGTATTCTAGCATGATTTCATATGTCATGGCACCATGATGATATTTTATACATTCAAATGATGTTTATTGTTCTTACCTTGGTTTGCTTGAGTGTGGAGAAGCTAAGAACCCTCTAGCCATGGTAAGGATGAGCCAAGGAAAACTTGGTTAAGACAAAGTAAAAAGTCTTCTAAGAGTGAGGTTGAGTCAAAACCTCTTAGAGAAATTAGGTGAGGCAAGTCCAAAATCCATAAATGAATGGGTGAGGCTAATCCGCTCACTTGGCAAGCTGATGTATGCTATATATGACTTGTTCAAATGCCAATGATGTTTTGTTGAATGCTCATATATTTCAATATGCTCATGCATGCATTCTCAAGACTTGTTTTACATACTTTATATGTGATTAAAAGGGAGATGAGTTACTCATCCCCTCCTCTCCAATGTCTTAACATGCTAGGTCAACCAACTAAGCAAGGTAATGGAAGCCACCAAGCCAAGAAGAAGAAGATTGACAACCAAGTGTATGAAAATACTTAGTTTTGTTTCTTTTCTAGCCATACACATGGCATATGATGTAACCCTATGATGAAATTTTTATGTAATTATATGACCATATGTAATTACCTAAATGTTTGATGTATGTATGAGTTTTAGTGCCAAATTGGTGATGAGCACTTTGAGTATGGAATGGCAAGACTAGACTTATGAAATCTTCTGTATGGCATGGGGTGAGAGAGTGAGTTTGAGAATTCTGGATTTATGCACCTTTAGGACAAGCTTAGAGAGCCATTTTGGTGTATTCCCACGTGCTCAAGTGGTCATGGTTGTCTTAGAACTTGAAATGGACCATTTGGACCTTTTATATGACACAAAATAGTCATTTTGCAACCTAATGTCAAGATCTGACCAAATGAATGAATTTGCCTATGAAATTTGGCACACATATAGATTTTATCTAGAGCTCTTTGGGAAGCTAAAGACCAGATTATTTGGAGCTCTATGGAATTAATTATAAATTTTCAAAGTTGGTATTTTTCTGCTAAATTGATGCAGATACTATTCATATGGTCAGAAATTTGGGATGTGTCATTTGTAGGTCAAATGATGTCCAATGCTCATGAAATTTTATACATAAACTAAACATGATAAAATTTTCATGGCTACTAGGATCACCCTTATTGGACCTCTGAGTAGGGAGATATAAATTTTTGAAGTTGCAGGTCAGTACTAGTAATGATAGTCGACCTCTAGTGCAATTCCATCAATTTGTGGTAGCTAGAAGCCTCTTTTATGGTCTGAATTTATTTTTACCATAACTTAGACATCTGTAGCTTTGTAGAATGGTATAGTGTTCCTGATTTCAAATTTTCTTGAATTAGTTATGACTTTTCAAAGTTCAGGTATAAAATCTGGAAAATCAGTCTGAGGCTACACCATTGTATTTTGTGTATCTACTCCCTTTACTAAAGGTATAAGCCACTTCTTGAGCTTGTTATAGGTTGTATTTGTGTATTTAAATATGAGAATGAGATGGATGAGCCCATATGGCCCATGGGACACTAAAAGAAAATTTTAACTATGAAATACAACTTTATCCATAATTTCCAATTCCATTATATTACTCCCTATAGAACTAGCATGAGATAAGGCATGAAATTTGCATAAGTTAAGTTTTAGAATTATGGTGTTACAGCAATGCCATTGACCAGGCTCACTTGAAAGAATGTGCCATTTGTATTGGATGAGAGATATGAGAAATGCTTCTAGGAGTTGAAGCATAAGTTAACCATAGGCCCAGTTTTAGTACTTCCTATCCCCAGAGGGACTTTTGTAGTTTATAGTGATGCCTTTAAGGAAGGGTTATGATATATACTTATGTAGAAAGGCTAGTGGTAGCTTATGCCTCTAGACAGTTAAAGCCTCATGAAGAAAATTACCCCACACATGACTTAGAGCAAACTGCAGTGGTGTTTCCTTTCAAAATATGGAGATACTACTTATATAGGGTAGCCATAGAAATTTATAGCAATCACAAGAGTCTTAAATATTTATTTGAATAGAAAGAATTAAATATGAGACAAAGGAGATGGTTATAATTTTTGAAAGATTATGATTTCATATTGAAATACCATCCCGATAAGGCTAATGTGGTAGCTATTGCCCTGGGTAAAAAATCCATACATATGGCCTATATGATGATCAAAGAGCAAGAATTGATTAAGAGGTTCAGAGATATGAATCTTTCATATGAGGTGCATTTGGGGAAGTTACTAATGAGTGAAACTTGAATAGAAAATGACCTGAAGGACCAGATAAGAGAAGCCTAACAAATATATGAGAACATCAGAAAGATTAGAATCTAGATAGCCCAAGGTAGCACTCAGGAGTTCAATCTGTCTGAGCATGACATAATAAGATATAGGGATAGGTTGTATATGCCTAGAAATATAGAGATTAAAGAGAAAATACTAGATGAGGCACACAAAAGTAAATACACCATTCATTCAAATAGCAATAAAATGTATCATGATTTAAAGAAAATGTTTTGGTGGCCTGGAATGAAAGCAGACATAGGAGAGTATGTCTTTCAATGTCTAGTATGTCAGAGAGTCAAAATAGAACACCAGAAGCCAGCTAGGTTACTTCAGCCCTTAGACATCCCAGAGTGGAAATAGGAAAGCATAGCCATAGATTTTGTCATGGGTTTACCCTGGACATTATCGGGGCATAATGCTATATGGGTAATAGTGGATAGATTAACAAAATCAGCTCACTTTTTAATGATAAAAGCCATATTTACCCTAGACAAATTAGCCTAGCTATACATCTGGGAGATAGTTAGATTGCATGGTGTGCCTAGGAGCATAGTATCAGATAGATATTCTAGGTTCATTTTGAACTTCTGGAGATCATTACAGGATGCTCTAGGTACTAAGCTTAGATTTAGCACAGCCTATCACCCCTAAATAGATGGTCAGACAGAGAGAACCATTTAAACCCTATAGGACATATTGAGGGTGTGTGTTCTAGGAATGAAAGGAAACTATGATATAAACTCGTTTCTAGCGGAGTTTGCCTATAATAATAGCTATCATGTAAGTATTCAGATAGCACCGTATGAGGTATTATATGGGAAGAAGTGTAGGTCTCCAATGTGTTAGGTTGAACTAGGAGAGAGAAGCCTCATAGAGGCCTAAAATCAGTGGACTAAACCTCCAGGAAAATTGAGACCATAAGAAAGAAACTCCTAATAGTCCAGAGTAGATAAAAAAGTTATGCAGATAGACATAGATAACTGTTAGAGTTTAAGGTTAGAGACTATGTTTTCATTAGAGTGTTTCCAGTCACAGGGATAGAGGGTCCATTAAAAGTAAAAAGCTCAGTCCAAAATACATAAGTCCATTCCAGATTCTTGATAAAGTATGACTTGTAGCTTACAAGCTTGCCCTTCCCCTAAAATTGAGTCAAGTTCATAATGTATTCCATGTATCCCAACTTAAAAAGTACCAGCCCAACCCCTCACATGTCATAGAGTATGAAAATGTGCAGTTACATGATGATCTATCATA
The DNA here is from genome assembly GCA_032878935.1 of Erythrophleum fordii. Lineage (NCBI taxonomy): Eukaryota > Viridiplantae > Streptophyta > Magnoliopsida > Fabales > Fabaceae > Erythrophleum > Erythrophleum fordii. Next base: position 704,758 of record JAVQMF010000049.1, on the reverse strand, counting down.
TATAATATCACCAAATTGGATTGAGGATGCTAGACTTAAGAGTTATAGAATAAGATGATACCACTGGTGAAAATGGTTTGGAAGGGGTTATCTCCCAAAGAAGCTACCTGGGAGCTAGAAGAAGAGATAAGAAAGAAGTACCTAGAGCTCTTTCCATGAGGTATGTCATCTAAATTTCGAGGACAAAATTTATTTAAGGGCAGAGAATTGTAATGTCTGATTTTTATTAAAATGACAAAAATAGATACGTTTTCAAAGTTAGTTCTCTGAAATGAATTGGTTAAGGCCTAGAAAAAAATTAGAATGATGATCTAGACATTAAGTAATGAATTTAGGAGGGCAAAGATACCCTGAAATAGATGATAAAATGGTCAGACAGAAATTAACGAAATAGTTACGAAACATAATGGCATTTTCATAATTTTGGGTAAATTTTGAAATTCTCACTGGAGGACTTTTTAAATGGAAAATGATTTCCCTGGGGTTCTCAGAGGCCTTGAAAACCATGGGAAGCCCTGGGACAGTTAAAACCCCTTTGGTGTACATTTTCCAATATCGATCGACTTGAACTTTGATCTTTTAGTTTGGGAAGGTTTCAGCTTCAATCTGAGTGACTCCAAAGGCATTTTATAAGATTGAAGACCTAAATTTTATGATGAAAAGACAGTTCTAAAAAAGAAGCTAAAACGAACTGGATACGAAAATGCCAAGAATAAGGGCAAAATTGGAAATTTTGTGAACAAGTAGCTTCTTGAACACTCTTTAAGAGTCATGCCCCTTCTTCATTCTTCTTCACTAACTTTATTCTATCCAAAAATAGAGAGAGAGACCAGAAAATTTAGGTGCATAAGGGAGAGAAGAAAGGAAGGAGAAAAAGTAAGGAAAAGTATGGTTTTTCATGAATTTTCATGCTTTCAATTTAGCAAACCCCTTTTCCTCCATCTTCCCTTCTTTCCTATGGTTTTGTTGAAGTTTTTGGATTTTTTTTTAGGGAAAAACAGAGGGGAGATTTTTGAATTCAAGGAGAAGAAGCCAAGCAAGGTGAAAAACAAGCAAAGGAAACCAAGAAAACTAGGTATTTTGCCATTCTTGTGCTTGATCTTCCTTGTCCCTTCTCTTATGAATGTTTCACCCTATGTAAGACCAGCCAAAAGGGGTTGGATTTCTAGCTAAACCAAGGATGAATCTTAGGAAAATGAGGCAGGAGAACAAGAATATGCAAAGGAAATAACAAAATAACCATTAGAATTCAAGATAGAAAAGTTAAGGTTTCAAGTGTTCCTTTAAAATTCTATTTTGATACAAGAATTCCTAGGCCAAATTGAGTGTTTGGATGAGCTCTTGAGATCCCTAAGAAGCTTCCCACATGCATCTTTCATCAAGAAAATAAGACAAACCCATTTGGTGCTTCGTTGGTCTATAGCCACAGCCTAGAGAGGTTGGGGCACCAAAGGGTAGTTTTAATTTATTCCAAGCTTATTTTTGAGTCATATATGATGGAAAAGGATAAGAGAAAGCCTTGGAAAAATTTAGGAGCCATAGATAGTGAGATGGTATCATAGGTTCTATATTATGGCTTAAAGAAGCAATACCTAGCTAGACTCCTTGATTTGATTGTGTTATGACTCCAAGTGCTTTAAAAGAAGTCAAGAATCATAAATAAATGAAAAGAATAGAGCAAAGATCATGTTTTCATAAGGTTACTTTATTAGGTGCATTATGGAACCATAAAAGAGTCATATGAACTACCTATCTTTTCTAATGAATAAGTAGCTTTAGAAATTGATTTGAAAGTATAATTGACTTCCATATGATGTGTCTCGGCCAAAGGAAACAAGTCCCACCTTCTTATGTGTGTGTGGCCAAGGAAGAGCAACCAAATTCAAGAAGGAGAGTTTGCATTTGTAATAAAGGTAGCTCTCTCTTCTTTCTTTCATGTATGAATGGATGTTTATCTTGTCTTTGAATGTGCGTATGTATGTGTTAAGCCATGAAAAGAGTGTCCTAGCATGTATTCATATGCCATGGTACCATGATATTATTTTATGCATTCAAATGATACTTTGTGACTTTGCTTTGGTTTGCTTGAGTGTGGTGAAGCTAAGAACCCGCTAGTCATGATGAGGATGAGCCAAGAACCCTTAAGAATGGTTGAGATAAAGTTTAGAATTTGCTAAGAGTAAGGCTTAGTTCAAAGCCTTTAAGAAAAAGGTTGACACAAATCTAAAATTCTTGAAGAGAACGGGTGAGGCTAAACCACTTACTTGGCAAGCCTATGTATACTTTATGTGACTCCTTGAATGCTAAAAATGTTTCTTAAATCGTTACATATTCCATGATGTTCATGCATGCATTTTTAGACATGGATTTGCATTCTTTATGTATAGTTGAAAGGGAGAAGAGCTATTGGGACTCCTAGAATCTCATCCCTTCCTCCCCACACGTCTAACATATCTAGGTGGATGAAGTGAGCCAAAGAATGGAAGCCACCAGCCTAAAGGAAAAAGATTGACAATAAAGTGTTGAACTTGGCCATTTTATAGCCACATGAGTGGCAAATATTGTAATCCACTATTGTATATGTTATATGATTTCATGACCACATGTAAATATGCAAATATATCATGTATGTATGAGATTTAATGTCATATGTATGATATAGTACATCTTGGGCATTGAATGGCAAGAACTAGTATATGTGCTCTTGTGTATATCTTGGGGTGGATGAGTGAGTTTGTGAAATATGGGTTTGTCCACCTTTGAGAGATATTTAGTAGACTATTTTGGTGCTTTTCCATGTACTCAAGTGGCCATGGTTGCCTTAGAAGCCAAAATGGACCATTTGGAACCCTTATATGATACAAAAAGATTAATTTTGCAACCCAATGTCAAGATCTGACCACATGAATGAATTTTCTCATGAAATTTGGCATGTATATAGATCTCATTCAAATATTTTTCAAAAGCTAAAGACTAAATTATTTGGAGCTCTATGGAATTAATTATAATTTGTCAAAGTTGCCATTTTTCTACTGAACTAATATAAACACTATTCATATAGTCAGTTTCTTGTGCTATGTTGTTCGAGAGACAAATGCTATCCAATGCTTATGAAATTTTACAAACATAAACTAGACATGATAAAATTTCTATGTCCACTAAGATCACCCCAATTGGACATTTGATCATGGAGATATGAGTTTTTGAAGTTAAGGAATAGTACCAGTAATGATAGACAATCTTGGTTACTATTCCATCAATTTCTAATCGTTAGATGTCCCTGTTGTGGTCTAACTTTATTTTTAGTATAAATTAGAAATTTGTAGCTTTATAGAATGGTATAGTGTGCTTAATTTTAATTTTTGTAGAATTAGTTATGATCTTTCAAAGCTCATGATAGAAAATTGAAAAATCAACCTGACGCTGCACATATTATTTTCATGTATATACTCCATTAGCTCGAGTTCTAGGCTACTTCTTGAGATGGGTTTGAGTTGTATTTGTATATTTAAATATGAGAATAAGATGGATGACTTCATATGGCCCATAGGACATGGAATGAAAAATTTATACACGATGTAACGCAAAATAATTAAATATTTTTAATGTCTTTTCTTTGGAAATTTGTGTAATCCAAGGAAGTGAGCTTAGAAATGATATGAGATGAGGTAATTAATTATGTTCTTACAATGCTCACCAAAGACTCCTTGACCTCTACAAATGTGTAGGTCCCACATGTATGTAATGTTACCTACTTGGACCTATTTCTACTACTTGCAACCTGCATATAAAGCCAAAGTGTTTTTAATGATAAAAGATCAAAAAACTTCTTTTAATTAATAATAGTATAGCTGAAATGAAGTTTGAATTAAGGACTTGAAACTTATTGAATTTAAAGTGCTAAATTAGCCAATCTCAATCTTCAAGGCTAACATCCTTTGGTTTTGTTGCTTTCCTTTCCTCGTCAATTGTGTAGTCCTTATATATTTTTGATAATGAAGCCTTCCAATTCTTAAAGAGTCATTGCATCAAGTCCATCTAGTAAGACTTGAATGCCACCTCCTACTGAGGGTTACGAACTTCAAATTTATCCTATGCATTAAGAATAGAAAATTCAAATTATAAGCAGTTATAATTGCATACATAACATAGGTATTTGTAGATTAATTAAAGATATGCATTTAAAATATGCAACTTGTTACCTTCGCTTTCAACCATATGGTGTCCCTATCTTTGTTTGCAATATCTTTCCAATCACTATTTCTAAATGACACGGTAGTCTGCACCACCCAATTGATGTAACTAGATAAGGCTCGATCCCCATCTCTAATCGGCCATTTAGTGGTCCTAAACATGGTAATTAAGATCTTGTTGCCAAATTTTGTTTTAAGGTCAACTCCTAAACACTTATACTTCCCGTAACCCTTCTTAATAGTGCTGCAAGAAGCTGAACAATATGGAAAAAAGAAAATGATTAGATGATGGTATATAAAAAACAAATATATCTATATATGACACAAGGCAAAAATTTAACGAAACACTTATATTGTTTCCCTTGCTCATCTGCACTACTCTAGTTTCGTGATGGTTGGGTAAGAGGTGAACCATCTTATTCTTCCTGGCTCCAGTGGCAATGGAGATTATTGAGCTTCTAGTGCATCATACTCAAGTTTCCCTCTCGTACGTGATGGGGTTGCAACATTACTCCTGTTGTTGTGCCTCCCTCATCCATTTCCATGTCTTAAGCCTCGTCTTCCTTGTCTTGCCCCTCTCCCATGCCTAGCACCTGACATTTTTTGGATCATTTCACATACATTATGAGAACATGGTAGTTGAACAATGTAAATTTGTAAAATTGTAAAAATTTTAACCAAAAGACAACTTACAAGTTATTAGGGATATTTTAAAAATTTGAAAGAATGATAATAATAATAATAACAACATGATAGAAATTGTCATAACTATTGCTTACTATATATTATAACGTATTATGACAAAAAACCTTGTTGACAAGGTGTTGGTCAAGTTAACAAGATCTTGGCTTTTCTAAATACCTTGTTATAAGATAACAGATCCTGTTGATTAGGTTTCAGACTTCTCTCTACTAAATTCAAGCCCTTGTCAATAAGATCTCTAATTCTGTCAACAAAATTTAAAGACCTTGTTGACAAGATCTTTAACTTTGTCAACAAAATATTATTTCAACCTTATATTGACATAACTTAATACTGTCTCAATCTTGGTAGTGGAATAACTTGATATACAAAATCATATCCATATTCTTATCTCTAGAAATACCAAATTTCTGCTACAACAAGGCCATTAGCATGGCTTTATATAGTGTTCTCATAAATAATGCTCTATTTAGTATTCTAACTTTACTTTTTCTTAATTCATATTACCCTTCTCTAGGCTCGTGATCCCATTTAAATAATGTATTCTACTCTTTAAGAACCATTTTGAATTACCAAATCATAGAATATTACAAAAACAGAAATGGAAACAAAAAAAACACTTAATGCAATAAGATGCTATCTATGGATTTAATATTTTAGTTATTTATTATATCTACAATTTTTATGCATAGATGCAATTTACCATTAAGTACTATAGAATTTTAGTTAATCTTGGTTACTATCTATGGTGTCAGTATCGACTTCATCATCCTCCCTATGTATGTCCTTTAAATCTCCTTTGTCAATAGACACATCCTCATCATTGTCATCAAAGAATTCATGTCCTGCATTAATTACACTTGGCCATTTTGTTCGTAGGTGTTCGCTTGAATGGCTTAGAGTCTCTGGTGCAACATCATCCCTTTGCAAGTGGACCACAAAGTCATTTCCTATGTTATGATCATGAATCACATATAGTTTGATCTCGTCTTATTGACATGCCTCATTGTTGAGCCCTCTTTCAAAGTCCCCATCGATGTCATCATCAGTCACCTCAGGCATATTGGATAGGTCACCGGGATTTGTTTTGATAACAATGAGCCAATTTGCATAAATTATGTCATTCAAATTAAACACTTGTTCAGCTTGATATGCTAAGACAAATAGCTCATTAGAGTTAAGTGAATAATGGGTATTCACGCTAGTGATTCGAAATTTATCAACCTTATATCCTCTTCCTAGATGACCCACATCCCACCAATGACACTTGAACAAATGCACTTTTTTATGCCCAATATATGACAACTCATATATATCCTCTAAGACACCATAATACTCTTTATTCTCATCTTCATCATCACCCCTCACAAGTATTCTGGTATTATTTGTTCTTCGGCCTAAGGCATAATCTTTAGTGTGGAATCTAAAGCCATTCATTGTAAATGCCGAGTAGCGGTACACCACTTTGAGTGGGCCAGCTGCTGAAGGCATGAGGTCATCACTAGCCTTCCCTTGTGCGCTTAACTTTGCAACCTACAATGAGAGACAATCACTTATCACCATTGATAAATTATGTTATGATCAAAATTTATCACATAATTCTTACATCATAGCACGTTGTCTAGAAACTAACCTATTCATGAAACCTTTTTGGGAACTCTTTAACTATTAATCTAAGTATTTCCATCTGCTTCTTGTGCCCCCTACAATGAATGACATAGTTAAGGCAACAAATTCTTAAAGAAGTTATTATTTGGAAGGAGTTGCCAAGCTCCAAGAACGTACTCTATGAATGGCCAAACCTTCTCATAATTATGGAGCATATACATACAAGCATGATTGAACTATACACTAGAGAGAAATCTTGATTCGTAGCCTTCCTGACTTGGCCACTTTTATTGAAGATGAACGTCTCATCCTTTTCCATAGTCCATCATCATTTCTTGGAGGCCTATTAAACTTGGTGGGAATGTCTTTCAAGTAATGGGAACAAAAAGTATGACATTCATCTGCCAAATCCTTTTGTTATTAAACCTTTTGGTCAAGCCTTATTGCAAACATATGTTTTTAGTGTCCATAAATTCCTAAATATGTAAAAGGATTTGAATAAAGAATTTAGCATAGAGTATTAATGAAATTTGTAAAAGGCATATCTAGTATGATAAGATACCTCTCGATAGGGTACATTCACCTATATTGTATGGGCCCACTGAGCTTCACTTATCTTACTAAATGGATAGGCAAATGGATCATTATATCAAAGAAGGTTGGTGGGAATACCATTTCCAATTTGCATAATGTGCATGCAATTTAGGATTTAAGCTGATTAAGAGCTTCAATTATTAGACACTTAGAACACAAATTCTTGAAGAATTTACCCAACGCTAATATAGGCTAAGATAACTCATTGGGCAACAAGCCATGTAATGCTATAGGGAATATATCTTTTAACAAAACATAGTGGTCATAGCACTTTAATCCATAGGTTTTTCACTCATGAACATTAATACATTGTGAAATGTGTGAAGAGAAGGCATTAGACGCTTTCAAAGTAGCTAGGAAGTTACAAACTTTTAACTTCTCTTGTAAGGATAATGCATAGCAAGCAATTGGAATCAGAACTTTGTTCCCTTCTTCTATCGAGTGTAATTTTGACATAATTCCCATGTCAACCACGTCATACCAACTCTTCACTATATCCTTTTTCTTTCCAGCCAATCTTATAATAGTTGACATAATGTTATCTAAAACATTTCTTTTGATGTCTATAACATCAAGGTTGTGTCAAATCAATAATGTTTTCCAATAAGGTAAGCAAAAAAAGATGCTTTTCTTCCTCTAATTAAACGCATTGGTGATATGGCCATGCTTTTACTTTTGGCCTTTCCCTAAAGTTACATTACCCAATGCTCATAATTGATAAAGTGCCTCATCACCAGTTAAAGGAGAGGGTGGAACTCTATGCTCAACTTTTTCCATCAAGTGCCCTTTGATTTCACTACCATGGATGATTGGTTGGTAGGAAGCGATGATGGCTCAAGTAGCACAACTTATTTCATAACGAAATAGAATATGTGTCTTTATGGCACTAGGGGCATGCAAGCTTTCCTTTTGTAAACCATCTTGATAGGTTCCCATATGCCGAGAAGTCATTAATTATCCACAATAATGTTATACGTAACCTGAAATTAGACTTCTTGTAGGCATCATATGTCTCTACTCCTTGCTCCCATAATTCAAGTAACTCCTCAATCATTGGTTGGAGGTACACATTCATGTCATTACTTAGACTTCTAGGGCCTAGAATTAGAAACGTCATCATAAAGCATGGGTGCTTCATGCATTGCCATGGTGGCAAATTGTATAGAACCAATACAACTGGCCAAATACTATGATTAGTACTCATATTTCCCCAAGGCTGGAACCTGTCACTTGCTAGGCCTAATCGAACATTTCTTGGATCACTACAAAATTCTGGATGTTGCTGGTCAAACGATTTCTATGCAATAGAGTCAGTAGCATGCTGCAAAACACCATCGTCAATGCGTTCCTCATCATGCCACCTCATCTCCTTAATTGTATGGTGAGACATGTATAGCCTTTGTAACCTATGCTTTATAAGGAAATGTTGTAACACTTTATGAGGAACTTTCTTTCCTTTATGACTATTTGACCTCTACTGAGACATATTGCACTTAGGACATGAATGAGTATTAGTATGCTCTCGCCAATACAAGATGCAATCATTCTCACATGCATCAATCTTGGTGTAATTCAATCATAACTCTTGAATAACCTTCTTCCCTTCATAGTAGGAGTTAGGTATTAATGCCCCCTCTAGAAGAACATCCTTAAATAAGCTTAATAACGAATCCATAGATTTGTTGCTATAATGGTTAAGGCACTTAAGGTGGAGTAGCTTGACTATTAAAGAGAACTCTGAAACTTTGTCACAACCTAGATAGAGGTTAGTTTGAGCATCCTACAATAAGTTAAAGAGTTGTCTTACCTACCTATTAGGTGGCTCATAGTTCTCTAACCCATGGTTCCCTTCATTTGAATCTCCATGAGCATACACATCATGAGGCATCCCAATAATGCATATTTGTCATCAGTATCGTCAACTACCTCACCATTATCCTAATGCAATGAAGTATAAGTGTAACACCATATATTTGTAACTTACTTCTTATCATTTCTAACTCTCACATGATGATGAATTGCATAAAAGGGAGTGAAAAAAATGGCCTTAAAATAATGCCTTATTTCGCGTTGCGTCGCGTATGAAAATTCCATTCGGTGTCACAAGGACCATATGAGCTCATACATCACATTCTCATATTTAATTACATATAAACAACTCATTTGTATCACCAAAATTGGCCCACAACTCGTGGAATACAAAAGGGAACATCAAATTCACTCTATTATTTTCGGCCAGAAACTCAGTTTTTCTGTCACAACTTCAGAAATTCATAACTAAATCCACAAAAATCGAAACCCAACAAACGTTACCATTATAGAAAGCTCTGGATGTCTACCCCATGCTAAAAATAATTTCAGCTCATGAATCATTAAGGGGAGAACGTTTGACATCCAAAACGTCACGAGGATCGCTGTTGTCTGGGCTACTGGTTCAGGTTACTGATATGAAGTTTCAAAATTCATAACTAAATATAGAAAAATGGAAATCACGCATTATTTGCCGTTTTGAAAAGCTACACATGTCTAATTTATGACAAAAATGCGTTCAGGATATGAAACATAACACAGAAAGCGTTTGACATGCGAAAAGGGGCAGAGGTTCGGATTGCTACTGGTACTGATGCAAGTGTCTGCTATAAATTTTGAAAATGTCCAATTAATTACACAAAACTCCAATCCAAGAAAATTATATCAAGTTGGAAAGATATGAATGTTAAATTTATGGTAAAAATAGGTTTAGACCATAGAAAGCACGTTTAGCCACGGAAATTCAATGGAACAGTGATTCAGGTCGTGCTGTGCTACTGTTACTGTTCCAGAAATTCAAAAATTCATATCTCTTAGCTCAGACCTCCAAATGAGGTGCTTCCAGTTGCTACAAGTCACTCTGAATTCCTAGTTTCTACCTAAAAAATTTCGTATCCATTGGACCACGTTTGCCCCTCGGATGACATAATTTCACAACTGACCAAATGAACAGTACTGGTGCAAATCCGAAATTCTGGTGCCAACTTTGAAAAATCATAAAAACTTACAAAGACCTCCAAATGACCTGATATTTAGCTTGCCAAAAAGCTCTAGGCAAGATCTAAGTGCATGCAAAATTTCAAGTCAAGAAGAGGTCATTTGGTCAGACTTTACCATAGCTCAAGATTATGGCAATTTGGTTCCAATAAAGGGGCAAATTTGGTTCCAATGGGCCATTCATGGTTTCACACACATTTGAGCAACTTAGAAAGCATAACTAGAGCACAACTAAGTCTCTTATAAGGTTTGAATCCTCATACAACTCAAATTCACCATTCCACTTCCATACACATACATGGATAAGTGGGCTCCCAAGTGGTCAAAACACACAATTCTATACATTAAACTCCATTCTTGATACAAACACTAACTTTACATAGTTTTACACTTGTTCAAAGTGTCATGGCTCAAAAATAACATATACATATATTCTTTGACATTCTAATACACCAAAACTAGCAAAATGTGCCAAGAGATGGAGATTTAAGCTCCTTGGCCTCCATCCTTTGGATCTTGGACTCCACCTAGATCATATGAGATGAGAGAAAGGAGGGGGTGAGATTCATTGAACCTCAATAGCTCATACACCTATTCAAGCACATTTTCAAGGCATACAATATGTCAAAGGCACAAGTATGTAATCAATCAATTCATGAAGCATTCCACTTTCACATTTTTGTATCACAAACGCATGTCCAGCATAAGAATGAGCTCTAGGGACTTTTGGTTTGGCCTCACCCCATTTCTAGGACTTTTGGATTGCCTCACTCTTGGATCTTGGGACTTTTGACTTAGCCTCACCCATCCAAGGGATTTTTGGCCTTGTCTCACCCATGCCATGAGACTTTTGGCATCTCCTCACCCATATTAAGGGACTTTTGTCACTACCTCACCCTTGTGAGCCAATTTCACAATTCAAAGACATTCAAGAAAGCATATTGATACCAAAATAGTAACATAGCATCAAGTGGCATGTCTCAAACATACAAATATACACACAAGCACACAATGACATATATGCAACAAGAAAATGCAACAAGAAAAGGTGGAGAGCTACCTTGGGGCAAATTCAAGTATTACTTTGCTTGTTCCTTCCCCTTTTCGATTCCACAAACACAAGGAGGTAGGGTTGGATTTCTTTGGCCTATTCACAATAAACAATACTTAATTATACTCTTGGAACAAGTTAGAACACTCAACTCACTCTTAAGACTACACTTTGTTCTAGTTGTCACAATATGATTCCATTAATGACCTAATGAAGCAACTACCACAAGTAAAATTCTTGGTTCCATTCTCTTACCATATTTAGACCTATTGACCTCATTTAAGGTCCTTGAAGCCATCACACACTCACTTTTACACACTTAGGTCCATGTTGCTTCATAAGGTTACATTATGGAAGCCATTGCCTCATCTCCCAACCTAAGGCTTCTAAATTTTTCCCAAGGGTTTCTCCTATCTTCTTTTATCATATAAAGTCCCAAATCAAGCTTGGAACTCTTTGAAACATCCCCTAGCTATCTCTTAGGGTTTTGATCGATTTATGCCTACCTTAAAGACCTATGGAGTTTGAGATTTTTCCTTGATGGATGGGGCACTTGGGAGGCTCCTTAGGAGTCTTAGAAACTTAAACAAACACTCACATATGATGGGGAAGCCTTCAATCAACCCAGATTTTAAATTATGTTCAAGCACCCTACACTTTTTCAACTTGAAATTCAATGGCTTTTACTTGTTTCTAATGATAGATTCTTAATCCTTGCACTCCAAAACCTCTAATCCCTCCATAAATTGGACAGAAAACAGCCCCTAAGAAGTGGGCTCATGGTGGCCAAATTCGTGCAAGAGGAAGGGCGAGGGAGAAACTACCAAAGAATGGAAGTTTTACCTTGTTTTCTTGCTTCCTTTGGCTTGTTCTTCCACTTGGTTGGCTTACTCCCTCAAGTTTCGAAATTTTCCTCTCTGTTCTGCCCCCAAAACAGCACCAAACTTTTCATTAAAACCATAGAAAGAAAGCTTGGGAGGAGAGGAGCAAGTTTCAAGAAGGAAGGATATGGAATTTCTTAAAGTTTCTTATCTTTTCCTTGAATTTCTTCCTCCAAAATCTTCCTCCTCTTGTGCGCCTAAGAAGCTGGAGTTCTCCTCTGCAATTAGACAGAAGCAAGTCGGTTTAGAGAGGGGGGAGGCAGAACGTGGCATATAAAGAAGAAGAAAGAAGCTTCTTCGTTCTTAGCATTTTCGTTTCTCCTTTGTTTTAGCTCCTTTTTTAGAATCGTCTTTTCCATTATAAAATGTAGATTCCAAATTTAATAAAATGCCTTTGGAATCACTCAATTTGGAGCTAAAACCTTCCCGAACGAACTGGTCAAAATTTGGGTCAACTGACGTCGGAAAGAGTACATCGGAGGGGCTTTACCAATCCCGGGGCTTCCCATGGTTTTTGGGGCCTCTGAGAACCCTGGGCAACTCAAAATTTCCATTTAAAAAGCCCTCCTAGGTGTTTTTTCCAAAATTACACTTATTTACGAAAATGCCACTGGCTTTTCGGCAATTTTTTTGAATTACTCCGGCCCCAGTTTCTGGGCAACTCAAGGCTCAAATCCTCATTTTCTATTATTTAACATTTTATGCAAATTTTATTTGGCCTTGAATTACTCATCTTAGGGGACTTACTTTTCAAACCGGCCTATTTCTATGTTTTTACAACATATTGGACGTTACAATAAGCATTAGGACAAACTTCTCCATATGAGTCCTACACTTTATAACTTGAGCTGAAACCCTTCCTTAATGATTTGCCTTTACATCAGTGCGACTCTTCCATTCTATATTCCTACACCCCTTGCATGGGCTTCGAATTATATTCGTCACCCTTAGCTGATTAAAGGCCTATTATAGAAACTTATCAACTCATTGTCTATAAGCCGGATCAACTCTATTATTGATCTTTATCCAACTTTTATCCATCTCTACTACTTTCTACATTGTAATCAACATCATTGCAAGCTAAGTCGTGGACAAGTCAAACCTTTTTATATGTAAAGAATTATATATTTATGTGAAGTTATGAGCTTTAGACTAGGCTATCCCTATTTCTAAAATTTAGATTTAAACCAAAACCAAACTCTGGTTTTAATACAAACCATAACGAGAGATAGGTTCTAGTCATTACTAGAATGAGCTACTGGGATTCATAAAATTGTACTTTCCTCTATATTACTTCTAACCATGTCTAGGGAATTCTCAAGGAGGCAAACATGGAGACCAAAGAGGATGAATGGCATTACTTTGACAATAGTATAGGCTTTGATGTAATATGTTACTCATGAAAGGTTGTACATGATATATTTGCAATGTAAACATTTCCACAAGTGTAAAAGTATGAGATTATGATGTAAATACCATTTTTGAATGTAAATGTGCAAGAATGTGTAATTTGACTATATGTGTGCCTTGGAAAGTATATGTATAATGACAAGTGAATGAGTGATTTTGATTTGCATGATGTTTAAGACCTAATGAAATAGTCACACATGTTGTATTTCATGTTTTGGACATGCTCAAATGGTCACATGACATGAGGAAGCTCTTCTTGAACCATTTGAAACCATATATGTACTATTTTAAGCCATATTTTGCTCTTGAACTAAAATCAGATGAAATGAATGAATTTTTAAATCAAATTTGGCAAACATTTAGATCTCATTTATAGCTTCTCACAAAGCCAAAGAATAAAATTTTAAGAGGTCTATCGAATTTATTATGATTTTCTAAATTTGGTTAAAAATTGTAGAATTTATTGGGCACTATTAACATGGGCAGATCTGGATTTTCTTTTATATTAGAGGGGCCAAATGGACTCCAATACTCATGAAATTTTATAGGCATATAGTTGGAATTATAGGCTTTCCATAGCCATTAATGTTTCATAAAATAGAGCTATGTAGCCAAAGATATGCATATTCAAAGTTTTGATTATGATATATATCCAAGAACAGTGACAACTACTGTTCTATTAGATTTTCATAGCCTAAATAAGCCTATTTTGGCTTGAAATTTTAATAGTATATAGGTCATGTCTTGAGCTTTCCATAAAGTCCTATTTTGTACAAATCAGAGTTATTTAGCCTAAATTATGAATTTTTTAAATTTGAGCCATATTATGTCAAAAGAGGCTAAAAGTGGTTATAAGATTCCATCATGCCATTAGAGCCTATTTTATGTTCAATTGAGTTGAATTAAATGTTTTTGCAGTGTTTAAGAATTGAATTAAACATCACAATTTAAGTTTTAAGCCCCTATAGTTCCACTTCACCTATGGAAAGATTGTGAGACCAAGGCTAAATATTGAATATGGTTGTATTTTGATAATTTTGAGGGTAAACGATTGTAGGAATTAAAATGTAGAATAAGTCATCCTTTTTCCAGAGCACATAATAAGATGTTGTTAACAAGGCAAACCATGTTATTGACAAGGTATAAGATGTTGTTGACAAGGTTAAAGATCTTGTTGACAAGATCTCAAATTTAGCAAAGGAAAATTTAAGACCTTGTCAACAATATCTTCTATGACAAAATAATATGTAATTGAGAAGCTTTGGCAAAACTCAAAGTTAGGCAACTCCTCCAAAATCTACGTTATGACACACACAAGTACAAGAATTTGCCCAAATCTAAGTTAGGTACTAAGTTTACAGCACTTAAAAAACTTAAGCATATATTAGAACTTAGGCACATAGGTACAAGAATTGGACCAAAGTTAAGAATTAGATCAAAATCTGATTTAGGCACATATTAGAACTTAAAACCATTTCATCTTATCTTTATCCTCAAAAAAGGAATAACACCAGACTTCAACAATATCATAGCAAACTATCAAGGCAATAGAATTGGACCAAATCTGATTTAGGCAAATATCAAAAGTTAAAACCATTTCATCTCATCCTCATCCTCAAAAAAGGAATAACACTAGATTTCAGTAGTATCACAGCAAACTATCAAGGCCACAAAATTGGACCAAATCTAAAAATTAGACCAAATTTTGATTTAGGCACATATCAAAACTTAAAACCATTTCATCTCCTCTTCATTCTCGAAAAAGGAACTAACACTAGACTTTAGTAGTATCACAGTAAACTCTCAAGGCAATAGAATTGGATCAAATCTAAGTATTAGACCAAAATTTGATTTAGGCATATATCAAAACTTAAAACCATTTCATCCTCATCCTAAAAAAGGGAACTAACACCAAAGTTTAGCAGTATCACAGCAAACTATCAAGGCAATAGAAGAATTGATGCTAAATGTCACAACAAAATATCATAATAGCAAGCTTGATATCCTTTGAGGGGGGACACTTTCAATGATTGTAATTATTTTCAAATGATTACAAAAAGAAAAATAATACCTTTATGATCTGGCCTTTACCAAAAGTAATATTATTGTTGAAGCCCCTATCAATTGAGCTAGCAACTATAGTGAAGATCCAAGGAGCCACATTTGATATTGTTTAAGGAGCTAGCACTTAAGAATTTTGAAGATATTTGTCACTTCTATTAAATTACTTGGTTATTATAGATAAAATAGACAAAGATTACCATATGACTATCCTCCAGAAACCATTTTAAATGAGGATAGCACACAACATAATTACCTATCTATGTGACTAGTGTGAATTCAGATATTTAGCAATATTTACTACAAATTTACATATCAGAACTAAGCACAACAAATTCACTATCAATTCAACAAATTCACAAAGGCTAGAAGAAGGGCATGAAGTAGCCATCAAAGGAGGAGAAACCAGCACAAAAAAGAAGAAATTCTAAGAAAAAGAAATTCGATTCAATTCAAAAGTGGCATTACTATCTAGGCTTTGTCACAAAATCTAGTGGGCATTATTCAGTTCTGCTAGGAGCAAAAGATGGACAACCACAGCCACATTCACAACATTCATAACACAAAATCAATTGTAGAAAGAAAAAGCAAATAATGGACCAAATTACCACTTACATAGCCTCTTTCCTCTTCAATTTTTTGTGTTCTCCCCTTTCACAGTGAAATCAAGCCATAAGATACTCTATTTTTTTATATGCGAAATGTTTTTGTTGGAATAGCTTCATTCACAATGAAATCGACCAAAAGGATGTGTTAGAACAAAGATTGAAAAGGATCTGCATAAGGTTTTGCCAGTAGATATGAAGAAGGTTTGAAATTGGGAAAGGGGGAAAGACTTTAGCGAGCAAAAATGAGTCTAGGTTTTCCAAGTGACTCTATGACTTCCGTTTTGTTATTTTAGTAAAGCTCATTTTAATGTTTGTTATTTTAGTAAATGAGTGAAAATGATATAATATTATATAATATGTATATATAATTGACGGGCTCGTTGTGCAACCCTCAAAATAAAACTAGGTTGAACTAAATATGTAGCTAGTGGCACAACCTAGGTCACCTCCTTTGGAAATGGAGTTCAATGTTTAATTGGGTTTTCTAAATGTCAAAGATCCTATAACTACCTAATTTAGGGGTTTTTAATTGAATTAAACTATCTAAAAGAAAATTGAATCCTAAACACTACCTAATTGGATGAATTGTGGTTGATAATGGTTTTGTGACTAGCTTAGGATTTGTCCCTTGGTATCCACTATCCTTATCCTAATCTAATTGTGATTAATTCTAGCCTAATAGTTCCTAATTGTGTTCATTAGCAAATGATCTTGAATAACCATTCAAGATTCAAGAGACTAGCAATTTAATGTTAATTGAGACCTCAACTCCCATTAAATTACTAATTCTTATGATTAAGATCTTTGAACACTTGAATTGATTGATTACTTGATTAATTAACCTCTGAATAACCATCCAAAAATGTTTAATTAACCAACTAAACACCAAGGAATCCTTAATT
The DNA here is from genome assembly GCA_032878935.1 of Erythrophleum fordii. NCBI lineage: Eukaryota > Viridiplantae > Streptophyta > Magnoliopsida > Fabales > Fabaceae > Erythrophleum > Erythrophleum fordii. Next base: position 687,721 of record JAVQMF010000049.1, on the reverse strand, counting down.
CAAACAATTAAACACTCAATTTCTCACATGCATTTTATCAAACACCTTGACTGCATACATGGATAATTGTAGGAAATTAGAAAATTTAGTACTAATTCAATCACATAATCAGTCAAACAACATCCTAATTAGTGTCTAACTAGCCACTAATTACAATTAAATAAATTCTCTATCAAATACAGCTTAACCAAGACAATAGATGAAAGAGAAAAAAATGTAGAAAAATAGAAATTTTTAGCCAAAATTCTGCTTCTTCTCCAAGGATTTAAGCTTCAGCCAAGAGCTTCCTCCTAGCTAGCCTCAAGATGGAGTAGAGCTTCATTTTACGGTGGAATGGAGATGGCTCTAGACGTGAATGGGCGAGACGAAGGGTGGGCGTGGTATGTCTCTGGAGTGGACGAAGGGGTGGAGAGAATGGGCGTGAATACGATGGATTGAGTGTGTGTATGACGTTGGATGGATCTGATGGCCTTGAATGAGTGGCGTGATGTGTATTTCGTGGAATGAATTCTGAATGAATGGACGAATGGCGTGATTTTACTCCTCACATGTTTTGTTTATTTTTCACGTGCTCCCCTCTCTTATTTCAATTGTCTGAAGCTTGCATGTGATTAAGAGTGTGGGACCCACTTCATCTTAATTTATCATATTACATATGAATTCCAGACTAGCTCCAGTGTTTCCTTAGCTCCCATTCCACATACTGCCCATGTGTATTTACTGGTCTCGTGTTTCTTCCATGTGAGCTCAATTTATTCCATGTCGGTTTCACGTTGCTTCCTCTGCATGTTTCTTCTTTTCACGTTGCTGCTGGTTTGTGTTTTGTTTCGAGCTCCAACTCGTGTTTAGCTTCTTATTCTACCCATTCAGCTCAAGCAAGTTCTCCTCTGTTTCTGCATTAGTTGGAGTTCACGTGGTAGCCTATTTCTCTTCATGTTTCTGCTTCTCTTTTCTCACGTTCTTCACGTGGCTATTCTACTCGAGCTTGTGAGCTCCATGCAAGCTTTCTTCGTTCGTCCAGCTGTAGCTTTCCCATGTGTTTAGCTTCATTTCCACGTCTTCATCTCTATTTCTTGTAGCTTACCCATCTAATTTGAGTGCTGCCTCAACGTGAAACTATCTCAAGAGTGGAGAAATGTGATTATGTGCCACATGAGGGAGCCCAATTCTTCTCCTTCTCTTCTTCAAATTAATTTATCATTCAAAGCTCCAATTGCTAAACAAAATCTACACAAAAGAATGAAAATTATTGAGTAAAATTATCCACAAATTTGTTTAAGCTAAAATTGAGCATTAAAAACCAAATTTTTGCAAATTAACTCCTTAGGGGAAGAAATGGCTACTAAAATAAAATTTCAACTAATTAAACCCCTAAAGTCATATTTGGACACTAAAATGCTCAAGTTAAAAGAATAAAATAGATAGAAATACGTGTTTATCAATAATTATATAATATCATTTTAAATATTACATTATTGATAATTAAATAATAAAAAAAAGAAACAATTGATAATTGATATATAAATAAAAAAATAGTTTAAGTGATAAAAAAAAAAGGTTTAGAAGAGAAATTATGAAGAAAATATGAGATTGGAAGGTAAAACTTCAAAAAGCCATAACTTTGAGCACCATAGTTTGCTTGAGGTGATTTTTTTTCAATTTGGCTATTTTTTTGAGATCTACGTATGGTGAACCGCCAAAGGCGATTCTATAACAAACGATCTTTCATAAAATTTCAGAATTGAGTCATATAAAAGCAAGTCTACTGAGACGAGTGATTTAAGGCCAAATAAAAATTTGATAAAATTTTAAATAATGAAAAATAAGGATTTGAGTCTCAAGTTACCCAAAAACCAGGGTTGGAGTAGTTCAGAAAATTTGTCGAAAGTCAAGTGGCATTTTCGTAAATATGGGTACTTTCTAAAAAACTCATAGGAGGACTTTTTAAATAGAAAATTTGAGCTGTTTGGAGTTCTCAAAGATTCTAAAAACCATGGAAAGCTCTGGAATAGTTAAAAGCCCTTCGGTGTATGTTTTTGAATGATGGTTGACCCAAACTTTGACTGTTTCTTTTGAGAAGGTTTTAGCTCTAATTTGAGTGATTCCAAAGGTATTTTATACAATTGGAATCTAAATTTTATGATGGAAAAGACGGTTCTCAAAAAAGAGCTAAGATGAAGCTAAAACAAAAATGCCACTTACACAAGACATAAACATCATTTTTTGGAACAAATAATTCAAGAAGCTTCTTGCATTTATATGTCCCATCTCTCCTTCTCTCCTTGACCGACTTTAAGTTGGTCCAAAATAAAGAGAGAGATGCACAAAAGTACTAAGAGAAAAGGGAGAAAAAAAGTTAAGAAAGGTAGGAAAATTTAAGGAATTTCATGGTTTTCTCTTCTTTAAAGTTTTTCCTCTCTTCTTGCTTCATCTTTCCATGGTTTTGGCAAGTGAAATGGTTCTATTTTTGCCTTGAACTAGAGGGGAAAAGTTAGAGATTCAAAGAGGAGGCTAAAGCAAGGAGAAGAGCTATTGAAATAAGCTTTATTCAAAGTAATTTCCTTCCATTTGGTTGCTTCTTCTTCCTTTTCTTCTTCTTGAGTGTTTAGTCCAACTTGAGAGCTAGGGAGAGGGGGAAGTTTTTGACTTAGAGAAAGTATGAAACCATTGATTTAGGCTATGGAAACTTGGAATATGCGAAGAAATTGGAAGGAAAACTAATGAAAATTAAGATAGGAAAGTGTGAAGCTCTTGAACGTAATGCAAAAACTGATTTGATTTTTGAATTTTCTTACATGTGTGGATGTTTATTTGAGCTCCTAAGACCACTAAGAATCCTTCCAAGTGTCCCTCCCATCAAGGAAAAATAAAAAATTCCATGGGCTCTCTCCTCCCCTATAACCTCGCCAAGCTTGGAAGAATAGGCTAAGGAATGTTTGAATTTATTCTAGGCTTGGGTTGAGACTTCATATGATGGTAGAAGATGGGAAGAACCCTTGGAAAAAATTTAAGAGCCATAGATTGGGAGATGAGGCAATGGCTTCCATAATATAGTCTTATGAAGCAACATGTATCTAGGCTTTTGAAGTGAGTGTGTGATAGTTTCAAGGACCTTAAATGAAGTCAAGAGGCTTAGATATAGGAAGAGAATAGAGCCAAGCACTTGAATTATGGTAGTCACTTCATTAGGCCATTAATGGAACCATTATGTGATCATTAGACAAAGCATGTTTCTTAAGAATGAGTCTAATGCTTTGGCTTACTTCAAGAGTATAATTGAGTGTTATTTGTTGTGTTTAGGCCAAGGAAATCAAATCCTATCTCATTGTTCTTGTGAGGTCAAGAAGGAGAGGAATAATCCAAACTAAAGCTTGAATAAACATCAAGGTAGGTCTCCACCCTATTCTTGTTCGCATTCTTGTTATATATGTGTCATTGTGTGCTTGTGTGTGTATTTGTATCTTGAAACATGCCACTTGATGTTGTATTGTTACATTGGTACCAATATGCCTTCTTGAATGTTATCAGTACAAATTACATATTTTCCTCATATGGTCTAAGTGGAGTTCAAGAACCAAAGAATAGAGGGCAAAGAGCCTAAATGACTAAGTTGTGACAAATATGTAATTTGTATAGCTTTTGAATGTAAGGAAATGTCAAAGTGTTTATGTATATATTATTTTTGAGTTGTAAAAATTTGAGCAATTGTAAAAGCATGTATGGATGATGTATGAACCAAGTTTGATGACAAAGTAATAGTAGAATGTGATTGGGTACTTAAAAGCTCATAATTGCTTATGTATTCTTGCATGTGGAATAGCCAAATTAAGATGCATGATTATTTGGACCACTTGGACAATTCATATATGATGTAATCATGCTTTTAAACTTGCCCAAGAGGTGCTAGAACACGAAGAAGACCATTTGGACCAAATTAAAGCCTTAGATGACACCAAAGTGACCATAATTATTAGTTACAACAAACTCTATCCAAATGAGCTCTTCTTGGCTTGATATTTGGCATGCATATAGGCCTTATTTAGAAAATTTTAGGAAGCTAAAATTCATATTATTTGGAGTTCTATAAAATTTTTGGTAAATTTCCAAACTTGGCTAAAATTACACAATTTGACAGTGGCACTATTCATATGATCCAAAATTTGCCTTTGTCATTCATAAGTCAAATGATGTCCAATGGCCATAACATTTTACAGGCATAAGCTAGACATTCATATGGCCTATACCAATTAGAAGCACCTTATTTGGATGTCTGTAGAGAGAGATATGAATTTTTGAAGTTTCATATCAGTAATAATAGTGCAGACTGACCTTAGTTATTATTTTATCAATTTTCAAGGTCTAAATGCTTCTAAACTGGTCTAAACTTATTTTTTTTCCTCTAGTTAACATCTGTAGATTTTCAAATTAGTATAGTTTTCCTAGATTGGATTTTTGTGGGATTATTTATGAATTTTTGAAGTTTATATCAGTAAGCTATATTAGAAACACTAGACAGTCCAACCCTTGTCCCTTTTCTATTGTCAAGTGTGATCCAAATGATGTCTTCATGGCATGGAATTATTTTTAGTATAAATTTAACATCTAGAGCTTTCGAGAAAGGTATAGGTTACTTGATTCCAATTTTTCTAGAATTAGTTATGATTTTCCAAATTACTAGCAGAAAACTGAAATTCTAACCCGAGACTAAAATGTGGATTTTTCTAGTTTCTGGTCTCTAACCCATGGTTTATGGATTTTTTTGTGATGTTTAAGATTTATATAGATATAATATGACTAAAGAATGTTATGAGTGAGTTCACAGGGTCCACGAGACACGAATTGAATTTTTAAACCCCGACATAATGCAAGAAAATTACATTATTTTATCCCTTTTCTTGGTTTTTCCTTGTTTGCACATGAAAGTCACCTTGAACATGGGAATATAGAGTCTAATAAAGTATGGTATAACAGGTTTGGTCACTTATTTTTCCCAAAAAGCATTTTTAAGCCTTCAATTTTGAGACTTTTGTTTTTTACTACCTCTCACCATTAAAACAAGTCTACAAGAGAAGCTTTCTATAATTGCATAATACTTTTCATAACTTACTTAAATTCTATTCTACTTAAGTTCCAAATTTAAGTACATGATCAACAATAAAGAGGATAAAAATTAAGAAAGATATAACTCAAACATTAATTAAGAATTTAGAATATTTTTTCCTAAATATCCTAATGTATCTTTTTCTATAATCTACCCATTATATTTTTGTCCCAACTAAACCATTTAAAGCTCTTAATCCTAAACATAAGCCATCCTCAAGCTCATCCTTTTAGAAATCATATATGTGGCTACCTCAACAAGAAATGTGTAACACCATAAATCCTCGCTCATTTTGTGACATTCATAAGCTTCACATTATCATTTCCATGAGGGCACATGAAAAGGGAATGAAAATAATGGGTTTATTTGTGTTGTGTCATACTTAAAAATTGCAATCGGTGTCATGTGGACCGTGTGAGCTTATGCTATACATTCTCATATTTAATTATATCAATACATCTCATTTACATCACAAAATCATGTCCACAACTCATGGAAACCGAAATGAAGCATAAAATGTGCTTGTTTAATTTCGGCCAGATTTGCCCCCTATTCTACCCCAAACTTCGAAAAATCATAACTAATTCTAGAAAAATCAAAATCATGCAATATTAGTCATTCTGGGAAGATATGGATGTATACTTCACACTAAAAATGCGTGTAGATTATAATATCTATCACAGAGGACGTTTAACATCCAAAATGGTTCAGAGGTCAGACTGAATTCTGGAACTGTCACAGAATTCTGCAGAAAACTTTGAAAATGTCCAATTAATTTCAAAAAAATCCAATTCATGAAAATGATACCAATCTGGAAAGCTGTGAATGTTAGCTAGAGGGAAAAAATATCTCCAGACCATTTTATCAAGCCCAAGCCTAAAAAATCAACAGAATAGTAACTTTGATCAGGCAAAATTTTTTATACTAGACAGAATGTTCAAAAATTTATATCTCCCTCTCTGGACCTACCAATCTTCTAGCTTCTCTGTATAAAATTTCATGGCAATTAGACATCATTTGAGCCTCATGTGACAGAATTTAATTTCAGACTAAATGAAAAATGTAGCAGACCAAAACCATAAAAATTGCTAACTTTGAAAATTCATCAAATATTTTGTAGACCCTTGAAAATTATGATCTTTAGCTTCCCAAAAATCTCTCAATGAGACCTGATTGCATGCCAAAACTCAGATCAAGACTAACTCATTTCGCCAAAAAGTGATATAGGGTTCCATTATAGTCAAATTTGGCTCCATAAAGGGTACCAAACTTGCCAAATGGCTTTCCCTTAGTTGTGGCACCTTTTGGGCAAGTCTAAAAGTACATTTAAGACTTGTGTGAGCTGTCCAAATGGTCTCAAATCTCATACATCTCATTTTGGCCATTCAACCCACACTTATGCACATTTACATCAAACTTTCAATATGCATACTTGGGCATTACATACTCAAATTGTATTCTAGAGCTCATACATCATATCCATCCATTTACACATCACATAATATCATATTTACACATGTCTCAAGGGTTATAATTTACAACATTAATATACATCATTATAGTTCATTATGGCTTTAAAAATAAAATGCTAGACATAATGTCAATCTTCTTCCTTCAATGTTGTTGGCTCCTATTACCATATTCACTTGGTCCACCTAACATGTGAGATCATTGGAGAGGAGGGAATGAGATTTAAAGAATCCCAATAGCTTATCTCCCATTCAATCATACATAATATATGTAAAGCAAGTCTTAAAAATGCATGCATGGATATAATACAAATCATGAACATTCAAGAAGCAAGCTTGGCATATGAACACATCATACAAGACATTCAAGAGCTCACCAAGTGTTTGGAATGGCCTCAAACTTCTCTTCATAGATTTTGGACTTGCCTCACCCATTCTTTGAGAGATTTGGACTCAACTATACTCTTGGGAGCTCACTTTACTTTTGGGAGACTCTTTGCTATGTCTCAACCAATTTCAAGGGTTCTTGGCTCATCCTCACCATGGTGAAAAGTTCTCGGCCTCTCCACACTTAAGCAAACTTAAACAAACATCATGTACTCATTTGAAAACATAACATGACATAACATGGCATTAACAATCATGGCATATAAAGTAATGCTAGCATACTTTTCATGGCTTGAAAATACACATACACACATTCTAAGACAAGCTAAACACACATCCATGCATGAGAGAAGGTAGAGAGAGCTACCTTATGTACAATCACACACTTTTCCTTTAGGATTCAAGCCTCCTCTTTCAGTTACACACCTACAAGCTTGTGGAAATGGCTTCTCTTAGCCTAGATACAATTTATGGGAGCCAATTAGGTTCATAGAACAAATTCTAAGGCCACACAACTTGCTTAGATACTAAATTGCTCTGTAAGCTCCATTGTGGTCCATAAATGCACCTAATGAAGCAACACTCCTAAAATAAATTCTAGGCTCCATTCTTTCCTTTCACATATGATTCTTGACTCCTTTTAAGCCTCTTGGAGTCATCACACAATTAAAACAAAGAGCCTAACATCATGTTGCTTCTTTAGGTTATAATATGGAACCTAAGGCACCAAATCACTTTCTATGAGTTCTAAATTTTTTCCAAGGCCTCCCCTCATATTCATTCATCATATATGACACAAAAATGGGCTTGAAAAAATTTAAAACTCTCCCTAGCTACTCTATCCATGCCTGGCCGAGACATAGCCCTTTTTTGGCCTCCTTGGAATTCTCTTTGTTTTCTTGAAGGAGAAAGCATGTAGGGAGCATCTTAGGGATCTTAGGAGCTTATATAAACTCTTAATTAGACCTAAGAATCATTACATAAGGTTAGGTTTTACAAGATGTACACAAAACCCTAGAATTTGTATCTTGAAATCTAATAGTTATTTTGTTATTTTCTTTGCATATTCTTAATCTCCACATCCTTTTTCCTTAGATTCATGCTTGGTTCTGCCTAAAAATCATCTCCTCCTAGGGTTTTCTCAAGTGGGGCGAAATGGAGGAGGAGGGAACCAAAGATGACAATTATAGGAAGAGAAATTACCTTGTTTTCTTGCTTTTTCTCACTTGAATTTTGTGTTCTTTGAGCTCCTCTCTTCAAATCCGAATTTTTCCCTCAATTTCTCCCTTAAAACAGATTTGTAAACTTCATTTTAATTAAGGGAAACAAAGGAGAATGAAGGAAAGGAGGTTTGGAAGAGAAAGAGCATGAAAAACCATGAAAATCCATACCTTTCTACCTTGAATTTCTCCGCCTTTTCTTTCTCCTCTTGTGTGCCTCATCCCCTAGGGTTTTGTTCTATTTTTAGGCAGAAATGGTCGTGCATAATGAAGGGAGAAGAAGGGTGCATCATATATATAGGTGGGAATAAGTTACACTTTTCAAAAATTCTCATTTTGCCCGTCGTTCTTGGCATTTTTGTTTCTCCTTCATTTTAGCTTCTTTTTAAGAACCATATTTTCTATTATAAAATTTAGGTTCCCAACTAAATAAAATGTCTTTGAAATCACTCAAATCGGAGCTAAAACCTTCCCAAATGAACCTGTCAAAGTTCGAGCATACTGACATTGGAAAACATCCCCGGAGGGGATTTAACTGTCCCGGGGCTTTCCATGATTTTAAGGGCCTCTGAGAACCCCAAAGAACTCAAAAATTTTATTTAAAAAGCCCTCCTGTGTGAAATCAAAAATTTCCTCAAAATTACGAAAATACCATTACATTTTGTAAGCTTTTCGTAATAAATTGTTTCTTCATTCTAGCTCTATTTTTCTTTCTGTCTGAGCTTGGGATTCTCATTTTTAGAAGCCTAGAATGCTTCCCAAATTTTTTAAGACCTTAACTAAATCATTTCAGGGAACTTCCTTTTGTATCCGGTGAGTTTTGTTTGTTTACGCAAAAACTGTACGTTACATTTGTCACGTTTTCTCTCGTTTTAGAAAACTAGATGTTACATTTTTCCCCCTTTAAATAAATTTCGTCCTCAAAATTTGGGGTAAACTTTCTCTTACTCTTTTCTTTTTGGCTAACTACTCTTTTCTTTCCCTTCTTTTTAGCTTTATACGCTTTCTCAACGATTTCATTCTTTCGAATTTTCTTTCAGCCAGGGAACTTCTATTACTAGCTTTTAATAAGGGCTCTATTGTTATAAAATACTAACTAGTTCTTTCTCATAAGAAAAAAAAATTTATGACTCTGGAGGCCTATCCTGGGAAAGCTTACTAATCATGTCTGGTTAATGTTAACCTATTCGTAGGATTAACATTTCTTTCAGTGGACTCATTTACACATCTCGGGAGGTAATTTATTTTATATCACGTCTCTCATATCCTCTTTGAGTGGCTTCTTATAACATCTCATAATCTTTTCTAATCATTAGAGCCATCGGAGGTTTCTATCTATCTACTTATTTACATGTTCTGCCTACTATTTATCTCTAGGTTCTTTCTTGCTAGCTCATCCCATAATTACAATTCACATTCTTTTTATTACAGGCCTCACATCACAACTGCTTACTGGGATTATAGCTTCTTTGAGGAGTTTCTGCTTTTAATGATCCCAGTTTCTCTATTTACTATTACATCTGTCTCTGTAGGCTGGGACTTTTTCTCACTTTCTTTGCTCACTTATAGTGGCATTTTATAGTCCCTTATTTCAAATAATAATAGGCCTAACATGCGTGTCTCATATTGGCACCGAAGAGTGACTACCACTGACTACTGCTGGGCTCTGATGGGATGCTAGCTATTCTTACAGTTTTGCTTATTAGAGATATACTATACTACTTACCTCATTTAAAACTGCACCTGACCCCTTTCTGTACATATAAGCTAGCATGTGGGGATTTTTCTATCCCTCAGTTAGGGCAAATGTCTATTGGGTAGTGGTTCATCTGGTTCTAACTCTGGAAATCTTATTTCTTGCTTTCCTCATCTCATACACTATGCTCATCTCTAGAGAGAGCTAGTAAGTGGTTTAACTATCTAAGTAAAGCCTTCATATCTCTGTGGCAACGGTCTACCAGACTCAGGAGATCTCTAGTCTCTGAGACAAAAGCTAACTAAAACTGTACTAGTCTCTGAGACTAACTGCTCTATAAAACTATCTCAGGCCATCATCTCACCAGAGAACTATTATGCTGTGACTAGGGCTCTCTGTAACTCTGTGGGATCTACTATGACCCCTGGGTCTACTGGGACCTGTTAGAGCCCTGCTAGGGTTTATTGCAACCCACTGTGCTATGCTAGGATCTACTGCGATCCATCTTTGGGAGACGTCAAAGCCTAAGATTACTGTATATGATAGTAAAATACATACTCACCAAGTCCATTTACCATCGCTCATAATAGCTTAGGCTAAACTTAGAAATACATTGCACTATTCATATGAAGTGGGTTCTATATCATCTAATTCTCTAGGATCTCTTCATACTGATACTAGGGAGCGTTTTAAATTTTTATTCATCACTCCTCATAAGATCCTCAGATTCCTACTTCCGTCCCTTTTTGCTTGAGCTTTCCTTTCTTACTCTATTGACTTACTTACTTTACATGTACTCATTCTAGCCTTCCTCTCATATCTTGTAGTTTCTAACCATGACCACATTCTACTTTTCAGTGTCTTAGCACTAGGGCATCTCACACACTGAGTGTGGTAAACATCTCTGGCAAGAGAGAGGCTATACACTGGTCCCTATTTATTTCATTTATATATACTATAAGGGACTCGAGCTATGCATACTGAATCTGAACATTCTCTACTGGGGATTCCTCTTTGCATGCTTTTCTTACTGTTTAGGTATTCCTAGAATCCCTTTACTTTTCTTTTCTACCTCATTTCATTTTTTAACTAACTAGGATACCTTTCGATTATCGGGACACTTTAGTTATTGATGTCGCTGTTTGCTACGCACTTAAGTCACATTACTATTAGGTTGATCAAGCCTAATATCATGTGACCATTGTTGCAAGCAAATCATAACATCAAATACTAATACACAGGCACCTCATGACTGAGCTCAAATCCACTATCCCCTGTAAGCTCCATTCTAAGACAAGCTAAACACACATCCATGCATAAGAGAAGGTGGAGAGAGCTACCTTGTGTACAATCACACACTTTTCCTTTAGGATTCAAGCCTCCTCTTTTGGTCACACACCCACAAGCTTGTAGAGATGGTTTCTCTTGGCCTAGATACAATTTATGGGAGCCAATTAGGTTCATGGAACAAATTCTAAGGCCACATAACTTGCTTAGATACTAGATTGCGCTATAAGCTCCATTGTGGTCCATAAATGCACCTAATGAAGAAATACTCCTCAAATAAATTCTAGAATCCATTCTTTCCTTTCAAATATGATTCTTGACTCCTTTTAAACCTCTTGGAGTCATCATACAATTAAAACAAAGAGCCTAACATCATGTTGCTTCTTTAGGTCATAATATGGAACCTAAGGCACCAAATCACTTTCTATGAGTTCTAAATTTTTTCCAAGGCCTCCTCTCATATTCATTCATCATATATGACACAAAAATGGGCTTGGAAAAATTTAAAACTCTCCCTAGCTACTCCATCCATGCTTGGCCAAGACATAGCCACTTTTTAGCCTCCTTGGAATTCTCTTTGTTTTCTTAAAGGAGGAAGCATGTGGGGAGCATCTTAGAGATCTTAGGAGCTCATTTAAACTCTTAATTAGACCTAAGAATCATCACATAAAGTCATATTTTACAAGGTGTACACAAAACCTTAGAATTTACATCTTGAAATCTAATGGTTATTTTGTTTTTGTTTTTTTTTGCATATTCTTAATCTCCACACCCTTTTTCCTTAGATTCATGCTTGTTTCTACCTAATAATCATCTCCTCCTAGGGTTTTCTCAAGCGGGGCAAAATGGAGGAGGAGGGAACCAAAGATGACAACCATAGGAAGAGAAATTACCTTGTTTTCTTGCTTTTTTTCACTTGAATCTTGTGTTCTTTGAGCTCCTCTCTTCAAATCCGAATTTTTCCCTCAATTTCTCCCTTACAACAGATTTGTAAACTTCATTTTAATCAAGGGAAACAAAGGAGAATGAAGGAGAGGAGGTTTGAAAGAGAAAGAGCATGAAAAACCATGAAAATCCATACCTTTCTACCTTGAATTTCTCCTCCTTTTCTTCCTCCTCTTCTGCGCCTCATCCCCTAGGGTTTTCTTCTGGTTTTGCACAGAACATGGTCATACATAATGAAGGGAGAAGAAGGGTGCATCATATATATAGGTGGGAATAAGTTACACTTTTCAAAAATTCTAATTTTGCCCTTTGTTCTTGGCATTTTCATTTCTTCCTTGCTTTAGCCTCTTTTTTAGAACCATCTTTTCCATTATAAAATTTATGTTTCCAATTAAATAAAATACCTTTGGAATCACTCAAATCGGAGCTAAAACCTTCTCGAATGAACCCATCAAAATTCGAGCACACCGACATTTAAAAACATACACCGGAGGGGATTTAACTGTCCTGGGACTTTCCATGATTTTCAGGGCCTCTGAGAACCTTGGAAAACTCAAAATTTTCATTTAAAAAGCCCTCCTATGTGAATTCATAAATTTTCTCAAAATTACAAAAATGTCATTACGTTTCATAAGCTTTTCGTAAGATATTGTTTCTTCATTCTAGCTCCGTTTTTCTTTCCATCTGAGCTTGGGATTCTCATTTTTAGGAGTTTAGAATGCTTCCTAAATTTTTTGGGACCTTAACTACATCATTTTAAGGAACTTCCTTTTGTTTACGGAGAAAATGTATGTTACGTTTCTCACGTTTTCTCTTGTTTTAGAAAATTAGATGTTACAAAATGCATGCTAAATCATTACATTATGGCTCATCTTCATAAAAAAAAAATCATTTAAGATCTCCCCATGTTTAAAGAGGCATCATCCAACTATTAAAGCATCAAGATTGAACTCATCAAGAAATCCATAGAAATCATTATATTTTTACGCATTATGTAATGTTCAATTTTAGTTAAACGATGAAAATGGACGCATTTTCAAAGCAAGTCCCTTAAAACGAATTAGTTAAGGTCCCAAAAAAATTGAATAACATTCTAGACTCCTAAAAATGAGAATCCCAAGCTCAGAGGGAAAGAAAATCAGAGTTAGAATGAAGAAATGAAATTTAATAGAAAACTTACGAAATATAATGGCATTTTCATAATTTTGAGAAAATTTTGGAATTCACATAGGAGGACTTTTTAAATGAAAGTTCTGGGTTCTTAGAGGCTTTGAAAATTATAAGAAGCCCTGGGACAATTAAAACCCCTTCGGTGGACATTATCCAACGTCGGTGTATCTGAATTTTGACAGATCCATTCGGGAATATTTTAGCTCCAATTTGAGTGATTCCAATGGCATTTTACTAAATTGGGAATCTAAGTTTTATATTGGAAAATAAGGTTCTAAAAAAGGAGCTAAAACAAATTAGAAACGAAAATGCCAAAAACAAAGGGCAAAATGAAAATTTTTAAAAAGTCATTTCTCCTCCACCTATAAATAGAAGGCGCCCTACTCTCCCATTCACATATCCTCATATTTTTCTGCCCCAAACCAGGGAAGAAACCCTAGGAGAGTGGCACATAAGGGGAAGAACAAGAGGAGGAGAAATCAAGGCTTGAAGGTATGGAATTTTGGTAGTTTTTCATGCTTTTTCCTTTCCAAATCTCTTCTCCTCCATTCTCCTTTATTTCCTATGATTATAATGAAGTTTATAAATCTATTTTAAGGGAGAAATTAAGGGGAAAATTGGGATTTGAAGAGAGGAGGCCAAAAAAGATAAGATTCAAGTGAGAAAACAAGAAAAAATAAGGTAATTTCTTCTTCCATAGTTGCTACCCCTTTCTCCTCTTCTCTCCACATTTTGCCCCACTCAAGAAGTCATAGGAGGCCTTGGTTTTTAGGCAGAACCAAGGGTGATTCTTAGGAAAAAGGGTGTGGAGAATAAGAATATGCAAAGAGAATTAACAAATAACCATGGAAATTTAATATGCAAATTCTAAGGTTTTATATGTTCCTTGTAAAACTTGATTTGATACATTGATCTCTATGCCTAAATGAGAGTTTAAATGAGCTCCTAAGATTCCTAGAAGTCTCCCCATGTGCTTCCTCTATCAAGAAAACAAATCAAAGTCCATGAAGGTCAAAATCCTCCATAGGTTCAACCAAGAGGGGTTAGCATAGCTAGGGATAGTTTTAAATTTTTCTAAGCCCATTTTTGAGTCATATATGATGAGTGGAGATAAGGGGGGGCCTTGGAAAAAATTGTGTAAGGACTCCAAAAGGCTTAAAAGGAGTCAAGAATTATATTTGAAAGGAAATAATGGAGCCTAAAATTTATTTAATGGGTGTTGCTTCATTAGGTGCATTCTTGAAAACACAAAGGGGTTTCTAGACCAAGTTAGTGACTAAACAAGTTGTGTAGCCTTAGAATTAATCCTATGAACCTAATTGGCTTTTATAAATTGTGTTTAGGCCAAGAGAAATCATTCCCACACCTTTGTGTGTGTGAGGCCGAAGGAGGGAGAGAAAATTCAAAAGAAAAAGTGTGTGTTTGCTTCCAAGGTAGCTCACTCCTCCTTCTCTCATGCATGAATGTATGCTTGGCTTGTCTTTGAATGTGTATATGTGTGTTTTAAGCCATGAAAAATATTCTAGCATGATTTCACATGCCATGGTACCATGATGATCTATTATGTTTCCAAATGATGTTTGTTATGTGTGCTTGGGTTTACTTGAGTGTGGTGAGGCCAAGAACCCTTATGATTGGTTGAGATAAAGTAAAGAGTCTCTCAAAAGTGAGGTTGACTCTCAAGAGCAAGGTTGAGTCTATAACACCTCAATCTTCTACTGCTATCTAGCCTCTCACTGGGCTTGGTTCCACATGATTTCCAAAGGAACAATACCAATCTGTGGCATTTTCATGCTATGAAATAGGGTTTCATACACTCATTATCTGCCCCGTGGGTCCTGTGAATCCATCATTCATATTCTCTACTCACATTCTACTTATACAACTCATACATAGCATAAAACAGCCATAAGCCACGGGTATGTAGCCAAAAACCAGAAAAATGCACTTTTCTCACTTGTGCCCAAAAGTCATATTTTTGGCTCTAACTTTGGAAAATCATATCTAATTTTATAAAAATGGGAATCTGGTAAACTTTAGCTTTCTGAAAAGCTATAAGTGTTAACTTTATTCTAAAAATAATTGCCAAACGAAATCTCTAAGTTTGGACCATGTTTGACATCGAAAATGGGAAGGTGGTCCGGTTGTCACTGTTTCTGGCCCAGGTTACTGTCATGAACTTCGGAAATTCATAATTAAATCCAAAAAACTCCAATCTAGGCACACTATACCAATTTGGAAAGCTACGGATGTCTACTAGAGGAGAAAAATAAGTTTAGATCAGTTTAATAGCCCCCACACCCCGAAAACCGATGGAACACTAACGGGGGTCAGATGGGCTCCCTGATGCTGATATAGAACTTCAGATGGTTCAATATCTCTCTATAGACCTCCGATTTAGGTGATTCTAGTTGGTATAGGTCACTTTGGTTTTCTAGTTTATGTGTATAAACTTTCATGACAATTGGCCACCATTTGGTCTATGTATAACATGGTTTTCATTTCTGACCTATAGGAACAGTACATGACCAATTCATTGAATTTTTCCAAATTCAACAATTCACCAAATATTCTCTAGACCTCAAAATATTACCCACTTTAGCTTCCCAAGAAGCTCTCTACAAACTCTAGAGGCATGCCAAATTTCATGGCAAGAGGAGCTCATCCGGTCATACTTTGACTTAGCTCTCAAAAATACCAGTTTTGGCACCCAAAAGATCCAGAATGGGTCCAAAAGGCCTCTCACACATTCTAGCCACTCATGGACAAGTTTAAAAGCATAAAACTAGGATATATAACAAGTCCATGTGGTCCAAATCAATATACATTCCAATCACATACATTCAACAAAAGAGGCAAAACCCTCATTTCCATTAATTTGGCTATCAACATAGTTTATACATCATCATTTCATACTTATACACTTACTACAACATTTACATCTCAAAAATAGTGGGTGCATATACAATGTGGCACCACTTTACATCAAAATGACGAAAAATAAGCTAATCTCTAGCTAAGCATACTCCTAGGCTCCTTGGTGTGTGCTCGGTTCTCCTTGACCTCCACCTAGCATATTAAGTTGGGAGGGGAAGGGGTGAGATTCAGGGAATCTCAGTAGCTCATGCACTCAATCAAGTAAACAATCAAGGCATATAACAAGTCAAAGTATGTGAATAAGCACTTAGCCATTCTCAAACAACCAACACACATTGTACATGCTATGGAAATCACAACAATGCCAAAAATGAGCTCCAAGGAATTTTGGTCTAGCCTCACCCGAGTTTAGGGACTTTTGGATGGCCTCACCTGAGTTTAGGGACTTTCAACTCGGCCTCACTCGGTTGAGACTTTTGGCCTTGTCTCACCCAATCTCAAGGGACTTTCGGCTTTACCTCACCCATCTCAAGGGACTTTCGGCACTACCTCACCCGAGCAATGCTCACAATCCATCACACAAGCATATTGTCAACAATGCATCATGGCAATAACATATGGCATATTTCACATAACAAGCATATACATAAACATACAATGACTATTACATCCAAGAATACAACAAGAAAGAATGGAAAGAGAGCTACCTTATCAGCCAAGGTCAACACTAGCTTTTCCTTTCAATTCCTCTTCTCCCTTCTTAAGTTCACAATCATACCTTGATGGAGGTGTTTTTCTTGAGCCTAGACACACAAAAGCATGCAATTACACTCTTATAATGTGATCTTCAGATCAAACTCTCCTAATATACCAGAACCTAGAGGTTCCCTCTCTCTCTCTAGAATGCCATCAACTCTTCCTCTCTCTCAAGCTCCCATGGTAGTGGAAACAACATTTTTAAAGAAAACACCAAGATTCAAAGGTGTCTTCCACTTTCCCTCTTCTGACCCATGCCCAAAATCCAACTATTTTCACAAACAAAACCGTAGAAAGAGAGGGCAAAGAGAGGAGATCAGAAATCTAAGGAGAAATGGGAGAAATTTACTTACCTTTCCCTTGCTCTCCCTCCTTTTCTTGGTCTCTCTCACTCTCCACGCCTCTTTTCTCTCCTTGGGTCGAAGTCTAGGGCAGAAATGAGAGAAGGAATGAGTTTGGGCGTTTAATGAAGTCTAATTCTCGCCTTTTACTCTCTTCCGGACTGACCCTCGCTACGGCAAAAATTAACCTTCGCTATAGCGAGCTCGTGTTATCTGGCTTCGCTATGGCGAGGTGCAACCTTCGCTACGGCGAGATCGTATCAGTTCCCTTCGCTATGGCAAGATTTGACCTTTGCTATGGCGAACTCGCGTTAGTTCCAAACCTTACTTTCGCTATGGCGTACGCTACAGCGAGCTGCCCCCTGGTTTCTGTATGAGCTGCTGCCCGCACTCGCTATAGCTAGAACCTCGTTTGCTATTGTGAGAAGACATTCTCGCGACAGCGAGACCATTTCTCGCTATTGCGAGAAGACTTGGCACAGTTTCTGGACTTCGAAAATTTTCAACTTTCTACTTTCTTTCTTTTCCTTTTCTTTTCTTTTTCCCGGTTGTTACAGAGTCCAAGAACCTCTTAAAGAATATGTGAGGGAAGTCCAAAATCTATAAGTGAATGGGTGAGGCTAATCCACATACTTGGCAAGCCTATGTATGACTTGCCCAAATGTTAAAATTGCTTCTTGAATGTTTACACATGTCAATATGTCCATGCATGCATTTGTGAGACTTTTTTTACATCTTTTATGTGTGATTGAAAGGGAGATGAGCTATTAGGATTCTTTGAATCTCATTCCCTCCTCTCTAATATTCTAACATACTAGGTGGACAAAGAGAACAAGGAAATGGAAGCCAACCTCTTGAAAGATGAGAGCCAACCATCAAAGTGCAAGGAATATGCTTCTTTAAGGCTATTTAAGTGGCAATTATTGTAACCTATTATTGTATATGATCTATGACCTCTCGAACATGTATAATTATGTTAATATGTGATGTATAAATGAGAGATTATGTTATGTAACCATTAGAATGTATATTGAGCATGTAATGACAAATTTTGCTTCTTGAAAGTTTGATGCATTAGTGTATAAGTGGAAGTGGAATGACCAAATTGAGATGCATGAGGTTTATAAACATTTGGGTAGCCCATATAAGTCATATTCATGCTTTTAAACTTGCCCAAGAGGTGCCAAACATCAAGGGAAGTCATTTGGACACTTTGGTATCCTATATGGAGAAAAAATTAACCATATTAGAAACCTATACCACTTTTTATCCAAATGAACTCTTGTTAATCTGAGACTTGGCATGCAATTAGAGCTTGTTGAAAGCTTTTTGGGAAGCTAAAGTGCAAAATTTTCAGAGGTCTATGGAATATTTGATGAATTTTCAAAGTTGGAAAAAATTCTAATTTTAGTCAGGTTACTATTCACACTGGTCCAAAAATAAATTCTATCACTCAGGGGACAAATAATGTCCAATTGTCATGAAATTTTATAGGGAGAAACTAGACATTCCTAGTGACTTGTGTGGAAGCACCCTATTTTGGATGTCTAGAAAGAGAGATATGAATTTTTAAAATTTATATCCAGTATCAGGTATTCAGACTGACCTCAAGCACTCTTTGATTGGTTTTTTATGCCTGGACGTGCCTAAACTGGTCTGAAGTTATTTTTCCCCTCTAGCTAACATCTAAAGCTTTCCAGATTGGTATCATTTGTATAGATTGGATTTTTGTGAAATTAATTAGACATTTTTTAAGTTTGTAGCAGAAAGCTATGATAGTACCAGTAGCCAGTCTAACCTCTGCACCTTTTCAAATGTCAAACATCTTTTGTGTTGTGTTTCATGGCCTAAACATATTTTTATCATAAAGTAGACATGTGTAGCTTTCCAGAATGGTAAAGAAAGCATGATTTCAATTTTTTTTAGAATTAGTTATAGTTTTCTAAAGTTAGTGACTGAGAAAGGGAAATTCTAGCTGAAATAATATACATGTATTTCATGTACTCCCTTGCTTTGCACGAACTCTAGGCTAATTTTAGTGATGGAAATAAGTTGTATCTATGTAATTAAATATGAGCATGTGATATATAAACTCACACAGTCCATGGGACACCGAATGAAAATTTTATACACGACGCAATGCTAAAATAATCATTATTTTAATTGCTTTTTGTTGCTCCTTATGTGAGATGCAAGGATTTAAGCATGAGAATAGCATAGAATAAGCTAGAAAAGTATGGTGTTACACATTACCCATACCAAAAGGAACTATTATAAGCCATAGAACTTGAAAATTAAACCAACAGTCCCAATTTACAAAACTTAGAGTTTATACTTCCTCCATCAATCAGAACCTTAGGCAATAATGGACGAAGATGAAGATGGAGTAGGAATTTAAGAGGCTAACCCAAATAAAATCAATGTTACAATGACAAGAGACTAGGGTGGAATTCAATTTTTTATCTATTCCTTCTTCTTCTCCTTTATTTTTTCTTCCTCTTTACCTATTTTTTGTTTGCTTTGCTTAAGAAGTTGAAACTAAGGGTTGGAGGGAGTTCCGTTGTACATTGTAAATGTCTAGGGGGAAAAGACACATTAGTATATTCAT
The DNA here is from genome assembly GCA_032878935.1 of Erythrophleum fordii. NCBI lineage: Eukaryota > Viridiplantae > Streptophyta > Magnoliopsida > Fabales > Fabaceae > Erythrophleum > Erythrophleum fordii. Next base: position 667,864 of record JAVQMF010000049.1, on the reverse strand, counting down.
AAAAAATTGATGAGTTGTATTAATAAAATGAATCCTAGAAATTAAAATTGAAAAGTTAGATATATGGATTTTTCGATATATGAAATGTTAGACATATTAATTTCATGAATTCTAAAAATTGAAATTTTAACTTATTAATAAAAATTATTAATAATAATTTCTATTAATAATTATTTATTAATAAACTTAACTAGTATATAATTAATTTTTTTAGAATTCATGAAATTAATATATCTAACATTTAATAGTTTTAGTAAATTTAAACTAAAAAAGTATATATTAAATATAAATTATAGTTTTATTTTTTAATTAATGATTAAACTTAATTAAAATGTTTTGTTTAGTCTTATATAAAAATATTACCTCAAGTTATTTGTATATTTATATATATTAATTATTAACTTTAAAATTTTAATTTTCTTTAAAAAGTATAATTTAATTTTTGAACTTATTTGTTTATAAAAATATTTTTAAGTTCAAATACTTTCAGTTAAAAATAAGTTACAAAAATATTTTATGCAAAGAAATATAACTTTTTCAAAAAGTAATATTTAGTGGCAATTTCAACCAATTGTCACTAAATTTTGGCACAAAAATTTTTACTTGGTACAAAATTTTGCTCCAAAACTTTTAGTGGCAACTAAAATAGTCACTGCTAAAATGTATCTTTTAGGGACGACTAAAACCAATCACCACTAAAAGTTTTGGTGTAAATATTTTTAATTGATTAAAAATTTTGTACCAAAACTTTTAGTGGTGACTAAAATAGTTGCCGTTAAAAAGTATCTTTTAGTGACAACTCAAACCAATCATCGCTAAAAGTTTTAGCACAAATATTTTTAATTAACTAAAAATTTTATGCCAAAACTTGTAGTGGCGACTAAAATAATCGTCGTTAAAAGGTATTTTTTAGTGGCAACTACAACCAGTTGTCACTAACAGTTTTGGTGCAAATATTTTTTATTAATTAAAAATTTGGCACTAAAACTTTTAGTAGTGACTAAAATAGTCACTGCTAAAAAGTATCTTTTAAGGGCGACTAAAACCAGTTGTCACTAAAAGTTTTGGCACACATATTTTTAATTGATAAAAAATTTAGTACTAGAACTTTTAGTGGCCACAAAATAATCATCGCTAAAAGGTATATTCGAGTGACGACTAAATTGGTCGCCACTAAAAGTTTTAGTGCAAATATTTTTTATTTAACAAAAATTTTACACCAATACATTTAGCAACGATAAAAATGGTCACCATTAAAAGATATCTTTTAGTGGCGACTAATTCTAGTCGCCACTAAAAGTTTTATACAAATATTTTTTATTCATAACAAATTTTGCTCCAAGACTTTTAGTGACAATTAAAATAGTCACCACTAAAAGGTCTTTGACCAAAACTTTCAATGGCGAGATTGGTCGCCACTAAAAATTACCTTTAATGGCAACACCAGCTCATCGCCATTAAAAGACCATTTTAGTTACGACCTTTTAGTGGCAAGTAAAATTTCATCATTAAATGTAATTTTTTTGTGGCGATTGTGATGATCCTAACTTCTAATCATTGTAATTAAGGTTAAATACACGATTAATAACCATCAATCAGGGCTACAAGACATTACGACTAATTACATTTAAAAAATATAGGAAAATTTGAACCTTAATATTATTAGAGTCATCAACCAAATAATTACAAGCATCCATGTACACAAGGGAAACAAACACTCATTTATAAACCTTTGATTCTATTACCCATCAATTCCAACTCACAAAAATCTTTTAACAATGTTTCTAAGTCATCCCTTGAGATTACCATAGGAAAAACCAAGATTTCTAGGTTAGAATGAGAGTTTAGGATTGTTAGCCGTGGCTAAATGTCTTTGTGTCATGGCCAATTACTCTCGGGTTCACCCTTATATCTTCATAGATTTCACCACGATGAGGAAACCTCCTGAAGCCTACCTCACTTGCCTCTCGCTATTGACCGTGGCCAATTTCCCCTTTTGTCGCGGCTAACTCCTCTTTGGAACGCTTGACACATTTTCACAAAAGTTCATCGCAGCCAATTCCCCCTTTCGCCATGGTGAATTACCCTCTAGACAACTCCCAATTTGGCCTCTCACATTTCGCCATGGCTAATTCCGATTTCTCGCTGTGGTGAATTGCTCTTCGGTACCCTCCTTGGGCAACTTCGCCTTTATTGGCCACAACTAATAATATTCTGGCCATGGCTAAATGCTTTCTGATCTTACAACTTGTAAAGTCTTGTCTCATACTCCCCACTCTCCCTCCAATGACACTCTACCTTAATTTGTGGGGCTCTAATAGCTTTCACTAGGTTAATTTACCCAGCTTATCTATCATTACTAATTCAAGACTTAAATGTTAATTTCTACTCCTCCAACTACCCTATATTAGCAAGTTCATAGAGTAATAATAGCAAGAATTCATGAATTATCAATAATTAACATTCGATACCCATTCCGTTAGAGATTTCATACATCAATGGTTCATATCAACATCTAATGCATCACATAATGACATCTACAATAGTATACCATATCATAAATTCAACAAGGTTTATACATCATGTGTTATAGGTTCATACATTCTATTGAGGCCTAACTCCTCAATAGATACATCCTAAGTAATCAAAATATAAACGCCTACACTTGGCAACATGATTACATGATGATGCTATACAAAAAGAATAAAACATTTAGCATCTATTCTAATTAGATAAGTCAATGTAGCCTTTTCCACACATGGTTGGAGCTTATGGATTTTCATCCACTTTCTTCCCCTTATCCTTACCTGAAAAGCCTTTATCTGAAAGTATAATCCCATGAAATGGGGTGAGATGCAAATCTCAGTAACTAAGGAAAATTTCATTCATATATTCCAGTTTAATTCACATATATGCATGATTTCATATAAGCATCAGAAAATATACCAGCCATATCAGTAAATGGAACAATTAGGCTATCTATGATTACTATCCTATATTAACAATCACAATTCCACATGTTAAAGGCCAATAACACTGGGAGAGGCCCGTCCATGGCACCTACTCCCCAATGAGCACAACCAGGGCTCAGTGTATCTGGGGTCTGATCATAACCCGGTGCCCGATCGAAGTATATGCATGGGTGGCAATCATACCACAGCTCCACCATGGACTCACAAGGTCCAATAATATATAACAGTTAGCTAACCAATTCATTTAGCATCAAAATCATAATCATGTAGCAAAATACAAAATTAAAACAAATATATGCATGGAATTAGCATAAACCCTGATTACCTCACTTGTAGACAAGTTGGGAGGCTACAGTAATACCAAAATCCTCATAAAATCACAATATCATAAGATAATCATTTATATCAGTCCCTTACTATCTCATTCATCATTTATGGTGATAACCTAATGCGCAAAGAATTAAATTACCAATAGTTACCTGAGGGACACTTGCCTAATCACCAAGAGCCTCTAATTTTGGGTTTTTCCTTCCTTAGACCAGAAACATCAAAATATCACTCCAAACTATAGGAAAATTCATATAAAATTAAGGCCCATACTATAAGTCTACTATGGGGATCTTAAACCAGTAAGAAATACATCAAAATGAAGAATTTATACTTACCTAATAACACCCTTAGCCTCAACCTACGAAAATTTACCAAGAAAATCCCAAACAACCACATTTCAAATTTTGGATATGGTGAAAATGCTCCAAATGAAAAACTAATTAAGCTAAAATGAAGAGAAAAAGAAGGGGATTAAGTTATATAACAAGTACCTTGGCTGATTTTGAGCTTAGAAGTGAGAAATGGTAGATTTCTTGCCTAGAACTCTAGCCTCCCTCTTAAGGTGCGAAAATCCTTTTGTGTTTGTGTTTCAGCAAAGTGTGGAGGGCCTGATATGTTTAAGGTTTTAGTTGGGTTTAAGTTGGGTCTAATATAGGCTATGGGCTAACCCAAAGGTCCAATACCAAGTGGGTTTCAGATTTAAGCCTTGTTAAGCTAGCTTTCATATGTTGGGCTGCAGAAATTTAATTGGGTTAGACTAAATTTGAAGAACTCAATTGATTTGGGTCTGCATAAAGGTTATTGGGTCATTTATAAGAGCTTATGCAAGTTGGGTCTTGGGTCTCTAATTCATTAAATTGAATTGGGCCATCACTAACTGCTCTCTCTTGGGCCAAGGCTCGCAATAAAAGGTTGGGTTTGCACCTAAAATCTTTGGGCCCCTAATAGTCTCTAATCATGGCCCATTTAATTTAATTTGGGCTAGATAGGGTTTCTAACTCAATTAAATCTCAAACTCATATTAATAATTTATCTCTCTAAAATTTTCATTCACTTAACTTGCTCAATTATTCTATATTAATTATTCTTAATTAACTCAAATCCATAATTAACACCTTAATTAATTTTAGGGTGTTACAGCAATAATGTTGATGTCACCACTAAAAATATTTAGCAGCAACTTTTTTGTTGTTACTAAATAGTTTTATTAGAATTTTTTTTTACCGCCACTAAAACTATTTTCAAAATCAAAAATAGTTTTTTAATGACAACTTAATGAAGTCACTGCAAAAAAAATTTTTTTAGTGATAACTTTTTCAATCGCCACTAAAAGTTGTCGCTAAAAGTCTATTTTTTTGTAATGTATGAAATTATTGTCTTAAATGGGGATGCTTCTAGTTCTATTCCATCTCTATTTAATTTTATTATTTCTAAGGGTGGGTGTCTTTTCCTTTAACTATTTTTCAAGACGTGGCTTAGAGGTTCCTAATGTAACATCTGGTACCTCTGTAAACGTGAGAAATGTAATGCCTAGTTTCTTTGTAAACGTATGTAATTCATCAGATACAAACAGAAGTCCTCCAGATAGAATGATTGGAGGTCCAATAAAATTAGAATAATATTTTAGACTTCAAATAATGATGATCCAAGGTCATAGGTGCCTTGAAACCAAAGTCAGAATAACCAGACGGAATTTAAAGAAAATGCAACAAAATGTAATGGCATTTTTGTAATTTTGGGCACTTTTTAGAAAACTCAAAAGAGGAATTTTTAAATGGGAAAAATGAGTTTCATTGAGTTCTTAGAAGCCTTAAAAATCATAGAAACCCCTAGAATGGTTTAAACCCCTCTAATTTACGTTTTAAAGTGTCGGTTAACCCAAAATTTAACTGGTTCATTTGGGAAGGTTTTAAATTCAATTTGGATAAAACCAAAGACATTTTATGAATTAGAGGATCTAAATTTCATGATGGAAAAATGTTTCTAAAAAAGTAGTTGAAGTGAGCCTAAACAGAGCAAATAGGTTTGTAGGGGCAAAATAGTCATCTTGAAAAATTGTAAAAGAGGCTTCTTAAGTAAGATTACACCTCATCACCTTCTCCAAGCTTTCATTTACAAAAATTTGAGCAGCTATGACATGACATTAAGAGGGGAGAGAGAGAAGTTTAAACTTCCGCTTAGGTAAGTAAATGGCTCCGTTTCATCCCATGCCAACTAGGAAAGTTGTTCCTCTCTTTAAGAGCTCTCTAATAGTGGTTTTTTTTTCCTTAAAAACTTGAATATTTAGCTCTGACCCAAGCCAAAAAGGAACTCTTTTCAAGAAATCAATTGGTGAAAAATAATTTATGCAAAGAGAGCTCCATTTTAAGGTAAGACTTTACTTGAAACACTTGCAAAATCTTGTGATTCCAAACCATTTAAGCTTCAATCTAGAGAGAGAAAGTGAGGAGGAGAGTTTTTCTTCATTTTTTCTTGATGGAACCAAGGTTTATGGAGTGTGAGGAACAAGTATATGCAAAGAAATCTAAGAAAGAACCATTGATTTGCAAGATACCTAGCCTAGGGTTTTACTTGCACCTTGGTTTGTACAAAGCCTTCTAGCCATGATTTAAGGTGTCTAAGAGTTTTTGTGAGTCCCTAAGAAATCAAGGAAGCCTCCCACATGCTTCTTCCATCAAAGAAATCAAACAAACTCCATTGGTGCCAATTGGAAGCATAGCCTCGGCCTAAAGTGGTTCATACATCTAGGGAGTGTTTTGATTTCTTCTAAGCTTAGTTTTGCATCATGTATGATGAGAGAGTATGGCAGAAAGCCTTAGAAAAATTTTAGAGAGCCTAGAAAGTGTAATGGAGATATAGGTTCCATATTATAGCATAATGAAGCAACACTTACCTAGGCTCTTTGAAATAATTGTGTGATAACTCCAAGAGGTATAAAAGGAGTCAAGAGTCATAAATTGAAGGAAAGAATGGAGCCAAGATTATGTTTTCCCAATGTTACTTCATTAGGTACCTTATGGAACCATAATTGAATCATTTGAGCCATCTAACTTTTCAAGTGCATGTGTACCTTTAGAAATTATTCCAAGAATGTAATTGGCTTCCATGTAATGTGTTTAGGCCAAAGGAATCAAGTTCCACCTTCTTGTGAGTGCTTGGCCGAGGGAGAGGAACCGTTTTCAAGGAGAAAAGTGTGTTGTTGTGCACCAAGGTAGCTCTCTCTTCTTTCTTTTATGCATAAATGGATGTTCATCTTATCTTTGAATATGTGAATATATGTTTTGAGCCATGAAAATTGTTTTAGCATGTATCTAAATGCCATGGTACCATGATGTTATGTTATGCATTCAAATGATGCTTTGTGAATTTGCTTTGATTTGCTTGAGTATGGTGAAGCCAAAAGTCCCTTAGCTAGGGTGAGGATGAGCCAAAAGTCCCCAAGAATGGTTGAAACAAAGCTAAAAGTCTCCCAAGAGTAAGGCTTAGTTAAAAGCCTTTAAGAAAATGGGTGAGGCAAGTCCAAAATCCCCCAAAGAGATTGGGTGAGGCTAAACCACTTACTAAGCAAGCCTATGTATGTTTCATATGACTTCTTGAATGCTAGAGATGTTCCGTAAATGATTACATGTTCCATGATATCCATACATGCATCTTTGGACATAGATTTTCATTCTTTATTTATGGTTGAAAGAGAGAAGAGCTATTAAGATTCCTAAAATCTCATCCCTTCCTCCCCATTGTCTAACATGACTAGGTGGACCAAGTGAGCCAAGAAATGGGAGCCATCAAGCTTGAAGGATAGAGTTTGATAACAAAGTGTGTGAAAATGTCCATTTTGCAGCCATATGAGTGGCATATGATGAAATCCAATGTTATATATGTCATATAAGTGTATGAACACTTGTAAATACATGGATATATTGTGTATGTATAAGAATTAGGGCCATATGAATGATATTGCATGATTTGGACATTGAATGCCAAGGATGAGCTTATGTGTTCTTATATATACCTTAGGGTGAGAGTGTGAGTTTGTGAAATATGAGTTTATGCACCTTTGGACATGTTTAGTAGACTATTGTGGTGCTTTTCCATGTACTCAAGTGGCCATGGATGTCTTAGAAGTTGTTTTGGACCATTTGAGACCCATTGAAGACACCAAAATGACCATTTCAGAACCTAATGTCAAGATCTAAACAAATGAACGAAATTACCCATGAACTTTAGCATGCATATAGATCTCATCTAGATCTTTTTAGGAAGTTAAAAATTAGATTATTTGGAGCTCTTTGGAATTAATTATGATTTTTCAAAGTTACCAATTTCTTGTTCTATGTTATTTGAGAGCCAAATGGTGTCCAATGCTCATGAAACTTTATAGACATAAACTAGACATGATAGGATTTCTATGGATACTAAGATCACCCTAATTGGATGTCTGAGTAGGGAGATATGAATTTTTGAAATTTAGTGACAGTATCAGTAGTGATAAGCGACCATGGTTACTGTTCCATTGATTTCCAGTGGCTAGACGTCCCTATTGTGGTCTAGAATATTTTTAACATAAATTAGACATATGTAGCTTTCTAGAATGGTATAATATGCTTAATTTTTATTTTTTTTCAAAATTAATTATGATTTTTTGAAGTTCATGATAGAAAATTGGCAAACTAACCCGAGGCTGAACATGTAATTCTTATGTATGTGATTCATGAGCTCGAGTTTTTGGCTACTTCTTGAGATGGTTCTGAGTTGTATTTGTGTATTTAAATATAAGAATGAGATGAATGAGTCCATATGGTCTATGGGATATAAAATGAATATTTTATCCATGACGTAACATAAAAATAATCTAATATTTTGATGCCATTTTCTTAGGAATGTGTGCTTGGCTAAGGAAATGCAAGCTATAATGGCATGAAATAAGGTAAATGAATATGGTGTTACATCTAATATATGGTTTTTGGTATGTTAGGGCTAAGGTTTACTCCTCTTAGATCATAATGAAGTGTTGAGCTTGCAGATCTAGCAACTATAGAATACCTATGGGGAATAACTTGTTCTAACTTGACTAATCTAAGACTACTAATGGAAAAGGACTTTCTCATTCTTACACCTCCTACTGTAATAGCATATGCAATTTTTCTATCCTAGTTGAGAATAGAACTAGAAGCCTCCCCATTTAAGACAATAACTTTATAACTAAAAACACAAGCCCTTAGACAAGATATTAAGAATGTACAAGTTCAAAATAATTATTCAAATCTTACTAAATATTATAGTAAAACAATTAGATAGAGTAGAACATCAGATAAACATAAAACAAATGGATTCTAATTTATCAAAAGGAAAGTCACAACATTTAAATCAACAAAGACCCATATATAAATTTAATAATTTGACTCAAGAAGAAAGCAAAAAGATAAACTTAGGAAAAAAAACTTGAGTTTATTATTAAAAGAAATTACAAAGGAATTAGATAAATTAGAAATTGGAACAAGTTCAAACACCCTTAAGATAAATACACTAACCCAAGGATTCAGTGAAGATGATGAGGAAGACTCTTTAAAGAAACAAAAGACAACATGTAACACCATATTTATCTAGCCTATCCCATGCCATTCTAATCACATTGCCTTGGTCTAGCACACTTACTCAAGAAAAAGCAATAAAAATAATGGATTATTTTACATTATGTCGAGGATAAAATTTTCATTTCGTGTGCCATGGACCATATAAACTCATCTCTCTCATTCTCATATTTAAATACATGCATATAACCCAAAACTATCTCAAAATGTGGTCAACAACTCGAGCTCATGAACTATATACATAAAAATTACATGTGCAGCCTCGGGTTAGTGTGCCAGCTTTCTATCATTAAATTTGAAAAATTATAACTAATTCTAGAAAAATCAAAATCAAGCACACCATACCATTCTAGAAATATTGAGATTTCTACTTTATACTAAAAATAATTATAGACCAAAACGAAGACATCTATCTACTAGAATTTGATAGAATAATAACCAAACTTGCCTGGCACTACTGGTACTATCATAGAATTTTAAAAATTCATATCTCCTTACTCAGATATCCAATTGGAATGATCTTAATGGTCATAGAAATATTATCATGTCTAGTTTATTCGTGTAAAAGTTAATAAGTATTGGACACCATTTGGCCCTCAAATGACATAGGAGAAGAAATTGAATATATGAATAGTAACTATACTAGAATAGTTGAAATTTGGAAACTTTAAAAAATCATAATTAATTCTACAGAGCTCCAAATAATCTGATCTTTAGCTTCCTAAAAATCTCTAGATAAGATCTATATGCATGCCAAACTTCATGAGGAAATTCATTCATTTGGTTAGATTGTACAATAGGGTTGTAAATTTGCTCTTTTAAGCTTCTTAAAGGGTCTCAAAAGAGTCAAATTTGGTTCCAAGGCTTTCATGGCCACTTGAGCACGTGGAAAAGAACTAAAATAGTCTAGTACACATGTATCAAAGGTGTAAAAACCCAAATTTCACAAACTCACATTCTCACCTTAAGACATACACAAGAATATATAAGTTATATCTTGCCATTTAGTATCAAGAACTTGCTACAACATTCACATGGCATCAAATCTCATACATACATCAAGTATCCATATAATTACATATGTTCACTATAACAACCAGAAAAAAGAAAAGAAAAGGGAAAAGAAAGGAAGTGAAAGCTGGAAATTTTCAGAATCCAGAATTTCTGCCAAGTCCTCTCGCAATAGCGAGAAATGGTCTCGCTACAGCGAGAGTGCTTGTTCGCAATAGCGAAAGAGATTTTAGCTATAGCAAGTGCTGGCAGCAGTCCATACAAAAACCAGGGAATTGCTCGCCGTAGCATGCGCCATAGCGAGAGTGAGGTCTGGAACTGACGTGAGTTTGCCATAGCGAATGGTAAATCTCGCCATAGCGAAGGGAACTGATATGTTCTCACCGTAACGAAGGTTACACCTCGCCATAGCAAAGCCAGATAACACGAGCTCGCTATAGCGAAGGTTAGTTTTCGCCGTAGCGAGGGTCAGTCCGGAAGAGAGTAAATAGCGAGAATCAGACTTCATTAAACGCCCAAACTCATTTCTTCTCTCATATCTGCCCTAGACTTCGACCCAAGGAGAGAAAATAGGCATGGAGAGTGAGAGAGATCAAGAGAAGGAGGAAAAGCAAGGGAAAGGTAAGGAAATTTCCCCCATTTCTCTTTAGATTTCTGATCCCCTCTCTTTGCCCTCTTTTTCTGCGATTTTGTTTGTGAAAATGGTTGAATTTTGGGCATGGGTCAGAAGAGGGAAAGTGAAAAACACCTTTGAATCTTTGTGTTTTCTTTGAAAATGTGTTTTTCACTACCATGGGAGCTTGAGAGAGAGAAAGAGTTGATGGCATTCTAGAGAGAGAGAGAGAACTCTAGGTTCTGGTATGTAGGAGAGTTTGATATGATGATTCCATGTTAAGAGAGTAATTCCATACTCTTTAATTGTGTCTAGGTTCAAGTGAAGCACCTCCATCAAGGTGTGAGTGTGAAATTAAGAAGGGTGAAGAGAAATTGAAAGGGAAGGCTTGTGTTGGCTTTGGCTCCAAGGGTAGCTCTCTTTTCCACTCTTTCTTGTTGCATTCTTGGATATGATAGTCATTGTATGATTATGTATATGCTTGTTGTGTGGAATATGTCATATGCTATTGCTTTGATGCATTGATGCTAATATGCTTGTGTGTTAAAATGTGAGAATTGCTCGAGTGAGGTAGTGCCAAAAGTCCCTTGAGATGGGTGAGGTGAAGCCAAAAGTCCCATGAGATAGGTGAGACCAGGCCAAAAGTCTCAAACGAGTGAGGCCAAGTCAAAAATCCTTAAACTCGGGTGAGGCCATCCAAAAGCCCCTAGACTCGGGTGAGGCTAGACCAAAAGTCCTTATAGCTCAATTTTGGCATTGTTGTGATTTCCATAGCATGTACATCGTGTGTTGGTTGTTTGAGAATAGCTAAGTGCTTATTCACATGCTTTGACTTGTTATATGCCTTGATTGTCTACTTGATTGAGTGCATGAGCTACTGAGATTCCCTGAATCTCACCCCTTCCCCTCCCACTAAAAATGCTAGGTGGAGCTCAAGGAGAACCGAGCATACACCAAGGAGCCTAGGAGCATGCGTAGTTAGATATTACTTTCTTTTGGATATTTTGATGTAAGTTTGATGTAAAGTGGTGCCAAATGAATATGCACCCACTATTTTTGAGATGTAAAGGTTATAACATATGTATAAATGTGAAAGGATATTGTATGAACTATGTTTATGGCCAAATTAATGGAAATGAGGGTTTCGCCCCTTTTGTTGAATGAATGAAGTAGTGTATATTTGGCCGTAGCATAGCGAGATCTGAATGTATGTTGATTTGGACCATATGGACTTGTTATATATCCTAGTTTTATGCTTTTAAACTTGTCCATGAGTGGCTAGAGTGTGTGAGAGGCTATTTGGACCCGTTTTGGACCTTTGGGGTGCCAAAACCGGTATTTTTGAGAGCTCCGTCAAAGTATGACCGGATGAGCTCCTCTTATCATGAAATTTGGCATGCCTCTAGAGTTTGTAGAAAGCTTCTTGAGAAGCTAAAGTGGGTAATATTCGGAGGTCTAGAGAATATTTGGAGAATTGTTGAATTTGGGAAAATTTAATGGATTGGTCATGTACTGTTCATATAAACCAGAAAATGAAATCTGTGGCACTCATAGACCAAATGGATTCCAAATTTGGTGAAATTTTATACACATATACTAGAAACCCAAAGTGACTTATAGGAATGAGAATCACCTAAATCGGAGGTCTGTAGAGAGAGATTGAACCTTCTGAAGTTCTGTATCAGCATCAGGGAGCTCTCCTGACCCCCGTCACTGTTCCATCGGTTTTCGGGATGTAGGGGCTACTGAACTGATCTGAACTTATTTTTCTCCTCTAATAGACATCCGTAGCTTTCCAAATTGGTATAATTTTCCCATATTGGATTTTTTTGGATTTAGTTATGGATTTTTAAAAGTCATGATAGAAAGCTGCACTAGAAACAATGACAGCTGGACCTTTTTCCCATTTTCGATGTCAAACATGGTCCAAATGCTGAGATTTTGATTGGTAATGATTTTTAGTGTAAATTGAACACTTAGAGCTTTCTAGAAAGCTAAATTTTTCTGCATTCCCATTTTTCTTCAATTACTTATGATTTTCTAAAGTTAGAGCCAAAATAAGACTTTTGGGCACAAGTGAGAAAAGTGCATTTTCTGGTTTTTGGCTCCATACCCGTGGCTTATGGTTTGATTTATGCTATGTATGAGTTGTATAAGTGGAGTTTGAGTTGAGAATATAAATGATGGGTTTACAGGACCCACAGAGCAGAAGTTGAGTGAATGAAACCCCAGTTCATAGCATGAAAATACCACGGACTAGTGTTGTTTCTTTGGGAATCATATGGAATCGAGCCCAGTGAGAGGCTAGGTAGCGGTAGTAGATTAAGGCATCACATTCACAAGCTTATGCATCATATACAACATTGGATTACATCATATGCCATTCATATGGCTACAAAATGGACAATTTACACAATTCTATGTTAATCTCCTTCCTTTATGCTTGGTGGCTTTCATTCCTTGGCTCACTTGGTCCACCTAGACATGTTAGGCAAATGGGGAAGAAGGAATGAGATTCTAGGAATCCCAATACCTCTTCTCCCTTTCAACCATACATAAAGAATGCAAATCCAAGTCTAAAAATACATCCATAGCTAACATGGAACATATAATCATTCATAGAACATTTCTTACATTCAAGAAGTCATAAAAAGCATATATAGGTTTGCCAAGAAGATGGTTTAGCCTCACCCACTTCTCTTGGGGGATTTTGGACTTACCTCACCTATTTTCTTAAGGGCTTCTTGACTAAACCTCACTCTTTAGAGACTTTTGACTTTATCTCACCTATTCTTGGGGACTTTTAAATCATTCTCACTCTAGCTAAGAGACTTTTGGCTTTATCACACTCAAGCAAACCAAACATGTTCATATAGCATCATTTAAGTGCATTACATAATAACATATTACCGTGGCACATAAATACATGCTAAAACATTTTTCATGGCTCAAAATATACATACACACATTCAAAGACAAGATAAACATCCACTCATGCATGAAAGACAAAAGAGAGAGCTACTTTACTTACAATTACACACTTTTCTCCTTGAATTTGGTTCCTCTCCCTCAGTCACACACTCACAAGAAGGTGAAACTTGATTCTTTTGGCCTAGACATATAATATGGAAGCTAATTACACTATTGGAACAATTTCTAAAACCACACATTCATTTCAAAAGCTAGATGATTCCTATGGCTCATTTATAGTTCCATAATGCACCTAATGAAGCAACCTTAGGAAAACATAATATTGGCTCCATTCTTTCCATCTATTTATGACTCTTGACTCCTTTTAAGCCTCTTGGAGCCATCACACAATTAATTTAACGAGCCCAGCTAGGTGTTGCTTCTTTAAGTCACAATATGAAACCTATAACTACATCTCACTATCTATGATTTCTAAAATTTTTCCAAGGCTTCCTCTTATTCTCTCCCATCACATATGACACAAAACTAAGCTTGGAATAAATTAAAACTACCTCTTGGTACTTCATCCTCCCTAGGATGAAGCTATGCTCCATAAGAACACCAAAGGAGTTTGTTTAGTTTTCTTGATCGGAGATGCATGTGAGAAGCTTTTTAGGAATCTTAAGAGCTCATCCAAACATCTATTTTGGCCTAGGAATGCTTGCATCAATACAAAATTTTGGTTAAGCACTTGAAACCCTAACTTTGCTATCTTAAAATTCCATGGTTATTTGGTTATTTCCTTTGCATATTCTTGTTCTTCTCCCTCATTTTCCTAAGATTCAGTCTTGGTTTGTCTAGAAATTTAACCCCTTACAACTACTTATATATGGGACAAAAATCATAGGAGAAGGAACAAGAAGAATCAAGTATAAAAGTAGCAAAGTACCTTGGTTTCTTGGCTTCCTTTGAATGCTCTTCTCTTTGCTTGGCTTCTTCTCCTCAAACTCGAAATTCCCCTCCTTGGTCTGCCCTCAAAATAGCCCCAAATACTTCAATAAATCCATAGGAAAGAAGAGAAAAAGGAGGAGAAGGAATTTGCTAAGGAGAAACTAAGAAAATCCATGAAAATCCATAGCTTTCTCTTGCTTTTTCTTCTCTCTTTCTCTCATCCCTTGTATGCTTCACTCTCTTGGTCCTTAACCAATTCATTCCAAAGGACTTACTCTTGAAACATATCTGTTTTCATCATTTTTACAAAAATCGAACATTACACAACATGCCCTTTACCTCAAACTAGAAATTATTATAAAAGGCCAAGCTATATTGATACTTAATTTGAAGAGAAAAATATGTATTTTGAAAGCAATTATTTAAGAGAATCAATAGTAGAATGGAATATTGGTGGAGCTAGGAAACATCAAATATTAGATACAATACAAAATATGGTAATGTGCACCATAGTATATAATGCCAAGCAAAACATAACACAAAAAAACAAATAGTAACAATGCCAATAGTAGGATTCAGAAGACAGTTGAAAGGATGGTGAGATAATTATTTAATAGAAGGACAAAGAGCACTCATAATAAATGTAGTAAAAAGAGAATAAGAAGGACAAGCAATAGAAAGGAAAGATGCAGTTTCAACCCTATTATGTGTAGTAACTAAACATTTCATAAGAGACTCCATAAAACTTCAAGAAAGAATAGCAGAGCAATTAATAAATCTAACTTGTCCCACCATGTTAGATTTTAGATGGTATAAAGATATATTTCTAGTAAAATTATACACTAGATCAAACTGTAATGTGAATTTTTGGAAAGAAAGATTTATAATAGGGTTACCTAAATTATTTGCAGAAATGGTTAGAGAATCTATTAGAAGACAACATGAAAACACTATACCTTATAATCAATTAACATATGGACAAATAATTAGTTACATTACTAGTGAAGGACTAGCAATATGTACTGATTTGTTTTAGCTCCTTTTTTAGAATTGTCTTTTCTATCACAAAATTTGGGTTCCCAATTTTATAAAATGCCTTTAGAATTACTCAAATTAGAGCTAAAACCTTTATAAACTAATCAGTTAAAGTTTAGGCTCACCAATGTTAGAAAACGTCTATCAGAGAGGCTTTAACTGTCCCAGGGCTTTCCATGATTTTCAAGGCCTCTAAGAACCTCAAAAACTTAAAACTTTCATTTAAAAAGCCCTTCTGTGGGAATTCTAAAACTTGCCCAAAATTACAAAAATGCCATTACGTTTTGTTGCCTTTTCGTAAAAATATGTCTGGCTATTCTGGCTCCGGTTTCAATCCACCTCTGACTTTGAATCACCATTATTTTAGGTTTAGAATGTTATTCTAATTTTATTGGACCTCAAATCACTCTATCTGGGGGACTTCCTTTTCTATTCGGTGGATTTTGCGCATTTACAAAGAAACCGTACGTTGTTTCTCGCATTTTCTCTCATTTTCAAAGAACCAAGTGTTACATTATTTGATATGTTTTGGATGATTTTTGTGGCCTAATATTTCCTATGTATTGTCTAGATTATGTTGATATTTATTTTGTGAATTTTGGAGCCCATTTGTGATAGTTGAAAAATTACACAGTTATGTCAAGAAGGGAATATGTGATAATGTGTTTTGGATTTGCACTGTTTTTGTGCTGATATATTGTTTGGTTTCTTGACATAGATATCATTGCCTTATTTTATGAGTATAGGCTATTTGGTAAACGATTGGCCATTATATATAATATGGCGGACTAGCCTTATTTAGAGGATGAGTCTTGTGTGTGCCAAAGTTGGCCACCGGGTAGCTGCTGCGGTGTTGAATGTCTAATTTTAATTAAGAAAGACACTTAAAAATATCCAAACCATTAATTAGGACTTGTGAGAGCCATTCGAATATTTTGGACCTATTTTGAACTTATTGGGCTTTATTGAGCCTTCCGTATACCTAAATGAGCCTTTTATAGCTATGTTAGACTTTATTCTGTACCTTAATGTTAGACCTTGATTTATGAATTATTTTGGACACTGGATGGGCCCCAAGTCAAATCTAGACTTAGAAAAGTGAAAAGGTATTTTAAAGTATTTAAATATAATTTTTCAAACTCCAGTTTGCTATTACGCTATCGGGATTATTTATTTATGCAGAGAGTTATGTAGGGTAGTTCTTTCCTAAATATATGTATTATATCTTGATCAAATGATGGCTTGGATGACATATTATTGTGATATTTTATATGACTTTCCTTGGGTACCCATTGAAGGACACCTCAGTAAAAGAAGCAGGGGTGAGCCTGTTTTGTCATGGAAGTGCAACATGGACTGGTCTTGAGCCTACCAAAGCCAGTGCGACACAATCTGGGTGTTGTACCTGGCAGTCTCCAAGGCCTAATGGTCAAGAAGGAATAACTATTGTTTGTTATATTTTTTGTATTCTATGCATATGGAAATCTCGTGAATATCTTGCAATTGCTGAATATTAATTACATTGAAATAATCCTTGTATTTTATTCATGTTCTATTTTTATGTGTAATATATCTGTTCACTTTGCTATTTCATATTTGTAACAACCGGGAAAAGGGAAAAGGAAAAGAAAGTAGAAAGCTAGAAATTTTCAAAATTCAAAAATTGTATTAAGTCTTCTCGCAATAGTGAGAAATGGTCTCGCTACAGCGAGAGTTCCTGTTCACAATAGTGAAGGTGATTCTAGCTATAGCGAGTGCGGGCATTCCATACAAAAACCAGGGGGCTGCTCGCCGTAGCGTACGCCGTAGCGAAAGTGGGAGTTTGGAACTAATACGATCTCGCCGTAGCGAAGGTTAAACCTCGCCATAGCAAAGGGAATTGATACGTACTCGCCGTAGTGAAAGTTAAACCTCGCCATAGCGAAGGTTAATTTTCGCCATAGCGAGGGTCAGTCCAGAAGAGAGTAAAAAGTGAGGAATTGACTTCTTTAAACGCTCCAACTCATTCTTTCTCTCATATTTGCCCTAGACTTCGACCCAAGGAAAGAAAAGAGGCGTGGAGAGTGAGAAAGACCAAGAGAAGGAGGAAGAGCAAAGGAAAGGTAAGCAAGTTTCTCTCATTTCTACTTAGAATCTTGATCTCCTCTCTTTGCCCTCTCTTTCTATGGTTTTGTTTGTGAGATTGGTGGGGTTCTGGGCATGGGTCAGAAGAGGAAAAGTGGAAAACACCCTTGAACCTCTTTGTTTTCCTTGAAAATGTGGTTTCCACTATCATGAGAACTTGAGAGAGAGGAAGAATTGATGGCATTCTAGAGAGAGAGAGAGAACCCTAAGTTCTTGTATGTTATGAGGGTTGCTCCGAAGATTACATTCTAAGAGAGTAATTCCATGTTCTTGATTGTGTCTAGGCTCAAGTGAAGCACCTCCATCAAGGTATGATTGTGAACCTAAGAAGGGAGAAGATAAATTGAAAGGGAAGGCTTGTGTTGGCTCCAAAGGTAGCTCTCTTTCCACGCTTTCTTGTTGCATTCTTGGATGTAATAGTCATTGTATGTTTATGTATATGCTTGTTATGTGAGATATGCCATATGATATTGCCATGATGCATTGATACCAATGTGCTTGTGTGTTGGATTGTGAGAATTGCTCGGGTGAGGTAGTGCTAAAAGTCCCTTGAGATGGGTGAGGTAAAGCCGAAAGTCCCTTGAGATGGGTGAGATAAGGCCAAAAGTCTCATAACCGAGTGAGGCCAAGTCAAAAGTCCCTAAACTCAGGTAAAGCCATCCAAAAGTCCTTAAACTTGGGTAAGGCTAGACCAAAAGTTCCTAGAGCTTACTTGTGGCATTGTTGTAATTTCCATAGCATGTACAACATGTAAAATGTGATTGAGAATGGTTGAATGCTAAATTACATGCTTTGACTTGTTATATGCCTTGATTGTTTACTTGAATGAGTGCATGAGCTACTGAGATTCCATGAATCTCACCCCTTCCTCTCCCAACTTAACATGCTAGGTGGAGCTCAAGGAGAAGCGAGTGCACACCAAGGAGCCTAGGAATATGTTAGCTAGATGATAGCTTATTTTGGTTATTTTGTTGTAAAGTGGTGCCAAATGAATATGCACCTTCTATTTTTGAGATGTAAATGTTATAGCAAGTGTAAATGTATGGATATATGATGTACAAACTATGTAGAGAGCCAAATTAATGGAAATGTGGGTTTTGCCCCTTTTGTTGAATGAATGCAATAGTGTATTTTTGGCCGTAGCATAGTGAGTTTGGAATGTATGATAATTTGGACCACATGGACATGTTATATGGATTATTTTCATGCTTTTAAACTTGTCCATGAGTTGCGAGAACGTGTGAGAGGCCATTTGGACCCATTTTGACCATTTTGGGTGCCAAAATCGGTAATTTTGAGAGCTCCATCAAAGTATGACCGGATGAGCTCTTCTTGCCATGAAATTTGGCATTCCTCTAGATTTTGTAGAAATATTTCCAAGAAGCTAAAGTGGGTAATATTTAGAGGTTTATAGAATATTTGGTGAATTGTTGAAATTGGGAGATTTTGGTGGTTTGGCCATGGTAATGTTTCATTAGTCCGAAAATTGTTTCTGTGTCATTCATAGACCAAATGGGGTCCAAATGTCATGAAATTTTATACACATAAACTAAAAAACTACAGTGACCTATAACAACTAGAATCACCTAAATCGGAGGTCTGTAGAGAGAGAATGAACCTTCTCAAGTTCTGTATCAGCATCAGGGAGCCCATCCGACCTCTATTATTGTTCCATCAGTTTTTGGAGTCTAGAAGCTACTGAACTGATCTGGACTTATTTTTCTCCTCTATTAGACATCTGTAGCTTTTCAAATTGGTATAGTTTTCCTAGATTGGATTTTGTTGGATTTAATTATGGATTTTTGAAGTTTATGACAGTAAACTACGCTAGAAACAGAGACAGTCAGACCTTTATCTGATTTTCGATGTCAAAGATGGTCCAAACACTGAGATTGTGATTGGGAATTATTTTTAGCATAAATTTAACACCTAGATCTTTCCAAAAAGCTATAGTTTACTAGATTCCCATTTTTGCTATAATTAGTTATGATTTTCCAAATTTAGAGCCAAAATATAACTTTTGGGCCCAAGTGAGAAAATGCATTTTTCTGATTTTTGGCTCCATTCCCGTGGCCTATGGCTTGTTTTATGCTATGTATGAGTTGTATAAATGGAGTTTGAGTTGAGGATGCAAATGATGGGTTCACAAGACCCACAGGGCAGAGGATGAGTGTATGAAACAAGCTACGGATTGGTATTGGTTCTTTGGAAATCATATGGAACCGAGCCCAGAGAGAGGCTAGATAGCGGTAGTAGATTATGGTGTTACAATATTCACATGAAATATTGCTAACAAGTATGTCTCTTTATTTATATTATTTAGTAAATTAACTACCTTTATAAGCCTTCTATTCACATTACTTGTTGTATGTTAAAATTAGTACTTGACTTTTCTTCATGGACATTATGTGGTATTAATCCTACCTATGTTACTAAGAAAATTATTTCTCACTCTATTGTAGGTTATATTTTTCTTAGATACCAATTTATCATGTGACACTAGAACTCCAGGGGATGTGGATCCAGTTTCCACTCCAAGGATGGGTCTTCATCATCCACAACATACGTATTATATCATATGATAATGTTGTCCGTGCTATATCAGTGTACTTTGTGTCCCCAGGGGAGCTTGAATCCCACTCATTCTCTATGGGTGGATTTGACCCTCCTGCTCCTCTATTTGCATGGATAGTGGCCCAATTGCTGACACTGACCTTGTTGGTCCTTTTTGTTATTCCTTTTTGTTATCTGGAAATTCTCTTTTTGGATAGTTATAAGATAGACCCTCTTTGATGTGATGTGACCTGTATGACCCCGCTCCCCAATGATGGAACTCTTAAACTAGTTTGTATGAATTGTAGTCTATTTTCATTATTTTTGTATTCTGCTACACCATTAATTAGATTTTATTGTGAAGGAATAATTAAAATAGAAAAAGTTGATTAAATTCAAATTAGGAATTTCTAAAAAAATCGCTAAAAAATGGGTATTTAGAAGAGACGTTACAATTTGAGTTTCATTTCTTAGTCATAAATAATGTACTAACTGGTAATTTAGAAACTAAAATTGTAATATTCGGTTCTTCAAAAATGAGAGATTATGTTATGTGACCAATAGAATATATATTGAGCATGAAGTATGGTAGCTGACCAAGTTAATTTAAGGACCGAGATAACATCTCATCACCTGAGTCGAAGATCTTATCGATAAGATCCTGTAATCTGTAGTGCAAATTCTGAGACACATACAAAGCCACCAAGGTATTGTCCCTTCCTTCCCCGTTCGTGGGTCTTTGACCTTGCCTTCCCGGTTTGTTGGGGTTTGTCCTTTCCCGTAAGAAAAGCGCGCCTTGGTGGGGAGGGATTCTCCCCCACTTATATGGGCTAGCCACAAGCCCTTTCCAGTCAATGTGGGACTTTACAATTCACCCCCATTTTGGGCTGACTCGTCCTTGAGTCACACATGGGCCAGGATTGCTCTGATACCAACAAATACAGAGCCACCAAGGTATTGTCCATTCCTTCCCGGCTCGTGGGTCTTTGACCCTACCTTCCCAGTTCGTTGGAGTTTGTCCTTTCCTGTAGAAAAATCATGCCTTGGTGGCTCTGTATGTGTTGGTATCAGAGCAACCCTAGTCCATGTGTGACCCAAGGACAGGTCGGCCCAAAAAGGGGGTGGATTGTAAAGTCCCACATCGGCTGGAAGGGGCGTATGGCATACAGAGCCACCAAGGTATTATCCTTTCTTTCTCGATTCGTAGGTCATTGACCCTGCTTTCCCGGTTCGTTGGGGTTTGTCCTTTCCCATAGGAAAAGCACTCCTTAGTGGGGAAGGATTCTCCCCCACTTATATGGGCTAGCCACAGACCCCTTTTAGCCGATGTGGGACTTTACAAAAATTTACCCAATAAACTAGTACAAGAACGCCTTAAAGCAAGCCAAATTAAGTTTAAATGGGATTAGGATGTTAATTAAATCATCTTAAAATATGAATTTTGCCTAAAGTTAGCCCAGAATGGAAGCCAAAATGGCCAAACAAAGAACTGTAGAGACCAGTGGCATTTTCGTAATTTTGAGCAACTTTTAGAAAACTCAAAGAAAGAATCTTTAAATGAAAAAATTGACTTTCCCGGGCTTTTCAAAGGTTCTAAAAATTATAAGAACCCCTAGAATAGTCAAAACCCTTTGGTATACATTTTTTAGTGTCAATTGACCAAAACTTTAACTAGACTATTCGGTAAGGCTTTAAATTCAATTTGGGTGAAACCAAAGGCATTTTATTAATTAGAGGACTTAAATTTTATGATGGGAAAGGCTGTTCTTAAAAAGGATGTAAAACGAGCTAAAATGGGGCAGTCAAAGTATAGTGGCAAAAGTGTAATTATGAAAAATGATAAAATATCTTCTCTGACCTATATTTATGACCAAGCCATGTCCCTATCTCCTTTAAATTGACTTGGAGACATCTGAATTCGGTGGCTATGGCGTCCAAGAGAGGGAGGAGATAAAGAAGAAAAAGAAACCAAAAAGGTAAGGAAATATGTTAAATCTCATTCCATGGTAGTTAGAAATTTTGCTCTACTCTTCTTACTCTTTCTAATAGTGGTTTTAGTTTCTTGAAAGGATGATTTTAGTGGTTGACCTCTTGAGAAAAAGTGAGGGTTTGAAGCAAACAACTATGCCACAAGAATCACTATTTAGCAAACTTTCAAATAAGGTATGATATAAGCCATAAGATTGCCATTTCTATGATTTTCTTTTTCTTCCATAATTCTCCTTAGAGAAAGAGTGTGAGAAGGAAGTTTTTTATGAAAACTTGATAGAAACAAGGGTTTTGAAGTATGGAGAATTAGAATATGCAATTAGAATCAAGAAAGGAGTATTATGAAACAAAGTAGAGAAGTTAGGGTTTTGATTACATATAGATATTTATGAAGCTTTCTAATGATGATTTAAATTATATAAAAGCATATTTGAGTTCATAAGAGACCTAGGAAGTTTTATGGATGCCAAATTCCCTAGGAAAGCAAGCAAAACTTATGGGTGCTCCATTATGTAAGTGTCTCAGTCAAGAGGGAGAACTAATACCTAGGGGGAGTTTTCTTTGATTTCAAGGATAGAAATGATCTAGATATAAATTATAGACATAAAAGGAACCATTGGTTTGAATTTAGAAACCATATTTTGAAAATTGAAAGTTTAGGTTCCTTTTAGGTATAAAGAAGCAACTTGATGTTTAGCTCATTGGATTGGATTTATGATGACTCTAATAAGTTTAAATAGAGTCATATGACTTAGATTGAGTGAGAAATTGGAGCCAAGATCATGAATTATATGAGTTGCTTCATTATCCCCTTGTATGGAATATAAGCATGTCATAAACTAGAAATAGCTTGTGTAAAGTTTATGTGAGGCTAGAGATGGTTCCATTGATATATTTGTGTCTTGTTTGATATATCAAGGCCAAGTAAAGCAAGCCTCCTACAAGTGTATGTGTGAGGTCTTTTATGTTGTGGGTTGTCATGCTTATCTTATTCAAGTCTGGATGCCTATCCTGGTATTTTTCTTCTCTCCATGCTTAGGTAGATGAGCTTGATAAATGTTTCTCTTTTTCAGTGGGTGGATTGTGTTTCACAATTGCTGCAAACATATCCTTTTGCTTTCGAGTTCTCCTCAGTATGTATTTCTTTACTATGTGTGATTTTTGCTGCAAATATTCCTGTATTTGATATTTTATTTTCTTGCTTTGTTTCTTGTTTCTTTACTACTGGTGATTTGTACTATT
This sequence comes from Erythrophleum fordii, assembly GCA_032878935.1. NCBI lineage: Eukaryota > Viridiplantae > Streptophyta > Magnoliopsida > Fabales > Fabaceae > Erythrophleum > Erythrophleum fordii. The sequence goes on along the minus strand of JAVQMF010000049.1, from coordinate 644,543 downwards.
TTATTCAGGCTTTCCTAGTAGACTTCTTAGACTGCGTGCTTTCTTGCTATTTTGGAAACTTCTTATGTAATAGGTATTCCTTTTTGTAAGAAATTTTCTATCCTATGGAATGTTTATGGTATTTGGCACAAATTTGCTTGATGTTTTCTTTGCATTTGAACATAGTGCAATTGATCAATAGCAAACATATTACTCGGATATGGTTCTGAAGTGGCCATTAGGTGAGTTGGGTTATAAGAAACAATGCAAGATTTAAAAATCACTATATTCTCACAAGATGCAAATTATGCTGAAAGAAAGCTGATTTAGTAATCAAAGGAAAAAAAAAAAAAGAGAGTTCTATTACAAGTGTGGTTACCAATTGGCAATGTAGATCAACTTCTTTTCCTTTTAGGTTCTTTAATATGAGTCAAATGTATGGCTTGGTTTGTGATCTGTCAGGACACAGGATTCTGGGGATTTTCTTTGTCTTACCTGTCTATGGTGATATATGCCTTTCACTACCTATTTCATCAAATTGCACGATATGCAAATTAAATGTGCTGCTTGTTGACTGTTAGGAATTGTTAATTTCTTCCACTCCTTTATGGTGGAATCTTGAAGCAATTCACTGACTATCTTTTGCTTTATTATAATGAGTTATGTAAAATCCTATGTACTGTTACATTTTCATTTGGAGGTATATATCTCTATACTACAAGGGTACTTGACTTTGCAAAGTAATTTAATGGGAAATAATAAGTGCAGTGTTTTTAAACTTAGACCGAACCAACTGGTTCAACTGGTCAAAATAAGAATGAGAGTAACACAGTCCAGTCTGATGTTCTGAATTGCTTGAGGATGAACCGCCTTGAACTGCTCCAATATAGGTTGAACCCGTGAACTGGATGCCTTGGACCTAACCAACACCCTCCAATATAATGCTGGAAGTTGAGTAAACGTCCCTGGTCTGTTTCAAGTCTAAGGCCCGGTGGCAACACAATGGAAGACCCATGATAATGCCACTGTGCGACACTGTCCTCTTGAAAATATATGTGCAAAATATTATATATTAGATAAATATTTTTTAAATTTTGCTTATAATATATAACATTTCATATGTAAGTGTGAAAGTACTAAATTGAATTTTATTCACACTAAATAGGACAAGAGAATGAATGAAAATATATAGGAGACTAACCTCTAGTTCTATACAGCAAAACAGAGTAAAGGAGAGAAGGTAAAAACGACATAACAAAGAGAGGAAGTAAAGGCTACAACAGACAAGAAATAATTACAGATAGTATCTGAGCAAAAATGAGAGAATAATCCGAATCATCCTTTATTTAGTGTATTTGAATACATATATAGGACCCATAAAAGCTTATTTGAGTCCAAGAACTAAGGAGGAAATCAAGGAAAATCAAATTACAATAATTATATGATATCTTATCCCTAATAATCAGGAAAAAATAATAAAGCAGATAATATTCTAATTAATTAGATAAAATTAAATTAGGATCTGATTTTCTAACAGTCCCCCTCAAGCTAGGGAGTAAATGTTCAACATTCCCAACTTGTGGCTTAGTTCTTCAAAGTGAGCTCCTCGAAGTGCCTTTGCGAGCAAGTCAGCAACTTGATTACTAGTGTGCACATAGGCTAATTCAAGTAAGCCTAAATCTATCTTCTCCTTAATGAACTACCTGTCTATCTCCACGTGTTTAGTCCGATTATGATGGATGGAGTTCTTTGCAATCCCTATGGTAGCTTTATTTTCACACCAAGTCTTCATTGGTTATGAAATATGTATCTCTAATTCTGCCATTACTCTCTTAATCCACATTTCTTCGCAAATTCCATCTGCTAACACCCTATATTCAGCCTCAGCACGGCTTTTAGCTACCACTTGTTGTTTTTAACTCCTCCAAGTGACCATGTTGCCCCATATAAATGTACAGTACCCTATTGTAAGTCTTCTATCAGTCACAGCGCTTGCCAGTCTGCATCAATGAATATCTCAATATTTCTTGCTTCTCCTTTCTTGAAAAATAGGCCCTTTCATGAGGTCATCTTCAGGTACCTAAGGATCTGATACACCACATTCATGTGCTCTTCTTGAGGTTTGCTCATAAATTGACCAATAACTCTCACTAGAAAACTAATATCAAGATGTGTGTAAGAGAGATATATTAGTTTTCCAACAAGTTTTTGATGCCTCTCCTTATCAACTAGAGCTCCCTCTTCCTTTAAACTTGCCTTGTAGTTCACCTCCATTAGAGTGTCAGTCAGTTTGGCTCTAAGCATGCCAATTTTTTTAAGGAGATTAAGAGTATATTTCCTTTGGGAAATTGTGATACTTGCAACCCCCATGCCAAGGAAATACCTCAAGTATCTCAAATCCTTCATCTCAAACTTTGCAGCTAGAGACTTCTTCAATTGATCAATATTTGTTAGTTTGTTACCAATAATCACTATGTCATCCACATATGCAATAAGGATTGTGATTTTTACTTCTTATGCATGATGGACAAATGCTGTGTGGTCTGTTTGGCATTGAGAGAACCCTAGCTGCTTAACAACCTTAATCAGTCTTTTGAACCATGCCCTCAGTGACTGTTTCAAGCCATATAGGGACTTATGTAATCTACAGGCTCTATGGGATCCTCTACCATCTTCAAGTCCAGGTGGCAACTCCATGTACAATTCCTCTTCCAGGTCCTTGTTGAGTAAAGCATTCTTAACATCTAGCTAGTGGAGTGGCCAATCTAGATTTGTAGCCAGTGTCAAAAGAATTTTATAGTATTAAATTTTGCCACGAGAACAAAAGTCTCTTGATAGTCAATGCCCTGCACTTATGTGAATCCTTTAACAACGAACCTTGCTTTGTGTTTGCTAATGCTTCCATTTGGATTGTACTTAATGGTGAACACCCACTTACAACCTACTTTAGACTTTCCAGGTGGGAGATCCCTTATATGCTAGGTCTTGTTCTTCTTGGATAGCCTTCTTCCACTTTAAGTCTTTTACTACCTCTTGAAAATTCTCTAGTATCCTTTCTGCAGATATATTAGCAACAAAGGTATGCATAATAGGAGACAATTTCTCATAGGAGACATACCTATTGATTGGATGCTTTGTACAAGATCTTACTCCCTTTCTTAAGGCTATTGGTAGATCCAAATCCCTAAAATCTAAAGCTAGTTCTGATTCATGGCAATGTTCAGAAGTATCAATGGATTTGTTAGATTCTGGTACTCTCTCCAGTTGTTGCTTTTTGTTCTTCTCATGTTCTGGTATTGTTTCCAACTATTGTTTGTCCTTCTTTTTCCTTGCATAGACTTTTAAATCACCTGTACTCCCCCTGTCCAACCCAGTTCTGTATCCTTTCCTCTCATTGGGTTCCGTGCATCATTTTCAAGTGAGTTCTATGTTTGTTCAGGTCTGATAGGAACAGTTTCAAAGGTTATTTTTGGACTTGGGTCAGTGTTTTTGGATAGAGTAATATCATAAAAAGGTAAAGTTTCTTGTTGGGTATCGTTTGGGTCCAAAAAGAACCGTTCACTTCTTTTGGTCTCCCCCTGAATGGGAATTTTTGAGTAAAAAGATTGATTTTCAAAAAAAGTGACATTCATTGACACACAATTTTTGTGCAAGGAGGGAGAATTACATTTTTATCCCTTTTGATTGGATGAGTATCTAGGAAAATGCATTTATGTGCATGGGACTCAAGCTTTCCCCCATGATCATTGTGCACAAATGCAACACACCCAAACACCTTTTGGGGAATATTGGATAAGAAAGGAATAGATGGATATGATTCAAGTAGTTTTTGGATTGTTATTGAATGCTTGTATGTGTTTTTGAATTATGAAACATACCTATAGCTATTGGTTTGATGCTTTGGTACCATTATACTTCTTGATTTACATTTTGAATGAGAGATTGCTCTTTATAGGTGAGGTTATGGTAAAAGTTCCTTAGAATAGGTTAGAAGAAGCCAAAAGTCCCTAAGAATGGGTGAGACAATGCCAAAAGTCTTAAGAATGAGTGAGGCTAAGTCAAATGTCTCTAGAACATAGGTGAGGCTAATCCAAAAGTCTCAAATAATAGAGTAAGACTAGACCAGAAGTCCTTAGAGCTCGATTTTGATCTTGGTATGTTTATGAGATCTTGAAAACATGTTTATGTTTGGTTCTTTGAAGCATTTGATGCATGCTTATATTCTTTGACATGATAATATACCATATATTCCTACTTGAAAGGGTGAATAAGCTATTGGAATTCTTTGAATTTCACTCTCCCCTACTTTCCATCTAGTCTTATCTAGGTGAAACCCAAGGAACCAAGAATGGAGGCTAAGGAGTGTAATTTGTATTACTTTGACAATATGATAGCTTTTGATATAATTTGATATCAAAGTATATATGTATAAGTTATTTATGAGATGTAAACCTTTGAGCATGTGTAAAAACATATCAATATATTGTATATAATGAATTAGGAGCCAAATGTGTGAGAATATATGATTTTGACATCCTTGAGCCATGATGTGCTTATGCATATGAACACGTAGGATAGTGAATTTGAGTTCCAAGATGATTTAGACCTATTATAATGCTTCTATATGTTGTGTTTGAACTTTTGGACATGCTTAAATGGCCATGGTTCATATAGGAAGCCATTTGGTACCATTTGATGCCATTTTGACCTCATTTTGAACCATATTCTTGCTTTGAATCAAAACTAGACCAAATGGATGAATTTTGGCATGAGATTCGGAAGGCATATAGATCCTATCTAGGGTTTTTTACAAAGCTAAAGAGCACTATTTTTAGAGCTCTGTGGAATTTATTATGATTTTTCAAATTTAACCAAATTATGCAAAAACTGTTGTGGTACTTTTCTTTTGGTCAATCTAGTTTTTAATGTCTTTGAGGGGACAAACAAAGTTCAACACTTATAAAATTTTACAAGCATATAGTTGGCATCATAAGCTTTCCATATCCACTAAGAGCACTCAATTTGGAGCTTTGTAGTATGAGATATGAATTTTTGAAGTTGGTGGTCTACTATAAGATGTGAATTAGACCCGGTTACTATTCCATTAGGATTTCATAGGCCTAATGATATTTTTTTGATCTAAATTTTTTATAATAGTTATATGACATCTTGAAATTTCCAGAAAGTTCTAATTTACATGATTTGGAATTTTGTAGAATTAGTTATGAATTTTCAAACTTTGGGATAGAATATGAAACCTATAGAAATGCAAGTGAAATGTTGATTTTGTTATATATGGCCCAAACCCAAATTGCATGCTTCAAATTTTAATGTTTCAAGTTGAATAAATGTTATGGATGAGAGTTAGTCAATTGATTTAGATGAAGAGTTATTACTTGAGGTAATGTATTGGTTGATGAAATCCCAATGTTAATATACTTGTAATCTAGATTAATTGAATTTGGATCCTAATGATGTGTTGGTTGACAAAATTTGGTGAAGAATATTTTGGTGCAACATTAATCATAGTTTGATGTGCTAGTTGACAAAGGATTATGCAGTGAACTTAGAGATTTTAATGATGTATCGATTGATGAAGCTTGACGAGCTCGTCGTGCAACCCTCAAAATAAAACTAGGTTGGATATTAAATGCAATATAGGGCACAACCTAGGTCATCTCCCTTAAAAATGGAGTTCAATGTTCAATTGAGTTTCTAAGTATTAAAGAATCCTAAAAGCTATCTAATTAGGGGGGTTTTTAATTGAATTAAACTAACCTAAAATGAAACCAAATTAAAAATTCCTAATTTCTACCTAATTTTGCGAATTGTGAGTGATAATGGGTTTGTGACTAGCTTAGGATTTGTCCCTTGGTATCCACTATCCTTATCCTAATCCAATTGTGATTAATTCTGGCCTAAGAGTTTCTAATTGTGTTCAATACAATTATATCTTGAGTTACCACACAAGAATCAAGAAATTAACAAGTTAATGTTAAATTGAAACCTTAATCCTACACCAAATCATTAACTCTTATTATTAAGATCTATGAACACTTGAATTGATTAATTAAATGATTAATTAGCCTCTGAATCACCATCCAAAAATATTTAATTAACCAACTAAACACCAAGGAATTCACAAATAGACAATTAGGCACACCAATTCTCACAAGCATTTCATCAAACACCTTGATTGCACACTTAGAAAATGGCAAGAAAATACAATTCAGAACTAAATTAATCAAGTAATCAGTCAATCAACATTCTAATTAGTGTCTAACCAGCCACTAATCAATTATACAAATTCTCAATCCAATATTCCTTAACCAAGCAAATACAAGAAAGAGAAAAAGTGCTGAAAAAATAAGAAAATTTTAGCCAGAATTTTGCATTCTTCTCCTTAGATTCAAGCGTCAGCCAAGGTACTCCTTTTAGCTAGCCACGAGGATGAATCAAAGCTTCACTCGGTGGATGGAAATGGAGAAAAATGGAGTGTAGTTCTGTATGCGGACGAAGGAGGGAATGGGCGAAGTGATGGATGAAGGCGTCGTGAAATGGAATGTGTATCTGGCGTGTGAATGAATGGATGAATTTACAGAATGGATGAAGGGTGATCTGATGGCATTGGAATGGATGGACGATGTGGATTGGATCCCCCTTCCTCACGTGGTTCTTTAATTTTCACGTGCTCCATTTATTCTGTTCGAATGCCAATCAACGTGCTCAGCTTGTACATAATTACCCGAAGCTTTATTCTTCATTCTCACGTGGTTCTGCATGTGTATAAGTGTGGACCCCATTTCAATTTATAATATTCCATGTTGGCTACTGTAGCTTCTGCATGTCTCTTCATTCATATTCACGTCGTGTTCCATGTTCCTATCTCTACATGTGAGCTTCATGCTTCCTTGCTCCTTCAACCCAGCTGCTCTTCCCTGTGGCTTCTTGTTCCACTCGAGATGCTTCATGGTTCTTTACTCTTTTTCCACATTAGCCTTCATGCAGCTGCTTCTTCGTCGTTTAATTCCTAGCCCAAGCTTCTTCTGTCCAGCCATATCTCTTCTTATTTCCTCGAGTTCCAGCCAGTCCACGTTGCTTTCTTCTCTGTTTCTGCTTCTGTCCAGATGTGATTCTGCATGCTTCGTCATTTAACACAGCCCCAGCTTCAACTCGTGTTTCAATTGGTTCTGCCCAGCCCGTCACAAGCTTTTCTTCATCGTGCAGATTATGCTTCGTGGCTTCCTACGTTGTTCTTCAGCTCATTTTCTCGTTTCTTCCTCAGCCAAGCACGAAGCTCCCAGCTCGTTGCTTTTCATTTCTCAGCTAAGTGCTGCTGCTCATGCTCTTTCTAAGCTTCTCACGTGTTTTCTCCTCTGTTTCTGCTGGTTTGCTACTGCACTTCTTCTCTACTCAAGCTCGAGTTTATGAGCTGCTGCCCGTAGCTAAATCCAGCTTGCTTTCTTCATTTCATTCAAGTGCATCCTTTTTACATGGAACTCATAGCTTCCTTCCTACAGCTCCTTCATGAAAACGTGCTCTGTTCTTGTGTGTTGTTTTCTCCTTCATGCAGATTCTGCTCATTGGGAGTGTCTTCTTCTTCTTATAAGCAACTCATGCTTCTTCTTGTAGGTTCTTCCATTCATATACCCACACCAGCTGTTCTGAATTTTCCACGAAAGCTTCTACTCTATTTCTGCATGTGTGTATATTTTTCTGCTCGCTAACCCATAACCTTGTACGTGTTTCTTCCTTACATGTTTGCTCTGTTCTACTGGAAAGCTCCCTGTTCCTTCATTCAGCTCGTGTAACTTGCATGACAGCTGCCTAAGCTCGAGGTTCTCTTCTTGTAGTTGCTGCAGCCCGTGGCTTTGTTTCCCTTCTTCATAATCACGTTGCTTCAGCTCTTTCATTCAAACGTGGCTTATTTTATCACTTTCACATCATTTTCAGCTCATTCTACCCATGCAGCTTCTTTGATCACATTGTGTGCCTCCGAGCTTCTACTTTCCATTCATTATCATGAACTCAATGTATGTGGATAGTTATGGCTACCTCTGCTTCACAAATCAGTGGCTTACTCTGTTCTTCACTTCCCTCAAGAAAAATCCACGTGTCATGTGCTGGATGTGGGAGGTTCTTCCCTTCTTTAAACCAATTTACCATTCAAGCTCCAATTGCCCAATAAAAATCTGCACAAAAGAATGAAAATTATTGAGTAAAATTATCCATAAAATTGTTTAAGCTCAAATTGAGCATTAAAAACCAATTTTTTGCAAATTAACTCCTTGGGGGAAGAAATGACTACTAAAATAAAATTTCAACTAATTAAACCCCTAAAGTCATATTTGGACACTAAAATGCTCAAGTTAGGAGAATAAAATAGATAGAAATATGTGTTTATCAAAGCTATATGATCTAGGTGAAGCATGATTAAATATGAGGAGAAAATATGTTAATATCTTGTCCCTAATGTGGTTAGTCCAAGTGTTTGTTGAGTCTTTGTCTGCATCTTTGTTTTAGGAGTTTTAATTGCATTTAATTCTGAAGAATTCTTTAGGGTATGCATACATTTAGGTTAGGTTTAGAATAGCTTAATTTTTTCTCTTTTTGAATCTTAATAACTAGAGAAACCTAATATACCAATATACATATCTCCATAAATGTAAGTATGCGACACCAACCACTAACACCTAATAAAAACCTCTAGAATAATAAGTACCAATTTTTTTACGATCAACCTTATTTACTTAAGTCACTTTATTACTTGAACGACTAGTATACTTGTTATTTAGAATGACAATTTAGTCATTATCAAGTTTTTGGCATCATTGTTAATGACAAAATTTATTTTATTCTTGTGCAATGGTACACTAAGTTCTTGCATTAATATTGTGAGCTACTCTTGAGCATAAGCAACCTAAGTAATCTATCTGAGAACAATAATTGCATTTTTTTCAGTGAGATGTAGCCTTGGTTGTTGACAAGGAATTTGTAACTTGAAGTAGTTTGGGTTAGCTCATTAGCCTCCTTATTTTCTCCTCTAGATATATGCATGATTATCACATTAGAGGATTATCATCACATTTCTAGGGCCAACCAATGGTGTTGCACTAGGTTATGGTTAATGCATTGATATGTGCTAGTCAACAATTTGATCATTAACTATGAGTTCCCTGCAATTTGGTCATAGTCTACACCCATACTTGTCAGCAACTCTAAGCTAATAATCAACGCCTCATACGTAGCTTGGTTATTCGAGAAGGAGAACTTCAGTTTAAAGTTGAAAAAAGCTTTTCTTTGGTTAAGGCAGATTATCACCATCCCAACTCCTTCTCTTCCTTAGGCATAAGATTAATTGAAAAACTTTTATAAATATTAAAGGCCAATGAATCCTATGTGGCATATGGCATGTAATATGCTGCCTCTAGGCAAGTATGCTTAACAAGAAAATCTCTAGAGCTTGGCCTTTTATAGCTCACTAAAGCATGTATTGTAAGGAATTAGATTTTAGCTTCAACGCCTATTTGATCCTTTGCAATAAAGGTCTAGACAATATATATTTAAGCAAATTAACCTTGCAAACCACTTGTACCTATCTCATTTGGATGTAATACTCTAATTTGGTACAAGCACGGCAAAGTGACAAGCATAACTTTTTAGTGGGTGTGTATCTTCTTTTTTGGGTTCATCAAGACCTTGCTAAGGTAATATGCTGCTCTTTTTGTACCATCTTTTATGTCTTAAGTGAATCATGAGCCAAAGGAATCCTCTATAGCCAAGATGTACAATTTCAAAGGCATATCTATAGCTAAGGGAACTAACACTAATGGCTTGCTCAAGTATTGCTTTATCTGATTGCATGTAGCCTTTAACTCAAACAGATGTGACTCAAACTTTGCAAATTTAACCATCACATTGTCTATGAACACCTCCACCAAGTTACTAATTAGGACATGGAATACAACATTCATGGCCCATTGGTATGTAGCTCTTACATTTCTCAGACCAAAAGGCATAATCATCCTTTCAAAGATGTTGATTGCTTAGAAACACATGAACACTATCTTGTTCACATCCTTCTCAACTTTATATATCTAATTGTAGTCAGAATAGCCATCCATGAATGACATGATCTAATTTGAGGTTGTCATGTCAACTACCCTATCAGTTATCAACATCACATATTCATCTTTGAGCATGGCATCAATCAAATCTCTAAGGTTGATGTATATCTGAATTATTACATTCTTCTTCATTATTATGACTATTATGGACAACCATTTGGTACACCTAGCTATGCATATGAAGCTAGCATGTAACAGCTTCTAAATCTCTTTGTTTACCATTGATAATATCTCTGAAGCCATTCCCCTTATTGCTAGATGCATCCCAGGTTTTCAAGTAAGAGTGGCAATTGGTGTTATGTCAAATCTCATGATAACTTTGGCATCTCATTATAGTCCCATGCATAACAATCTTTTTATTCTTTAAAAGGTCTAACTATCGGAGTCTTTATGACTCTGATAATAAGGCACTTACAAGTGCTGGCTTAGGCTGGCTATATTGCTTAAATTAACCTCTAATAAAGTGTCCTGGGTCTCGAATATTATGATAATCTTCTTGACAAGTGACTCTAGGAAGGCTGACTTTGTATCTTTTGGTGTTCTTATCTCTTTTCACTACGATTTATAGGTATAAGTCCTTAACAATTTTTAAAAGGAGAATCCATCCATTGTCTAGTCGATGGCCCATGCATTAGCCTTTGCAATATTGGTCTGCAGAGTGAGGACATTTGATAATAGCTAGTAGGAAACATTAGGGTCTAACTCCATATCCAGAGGTGATATTATTGGCTACATGTTTGTTGTATAATATAATGCACCCGCCATTCCAATCTCAGTTGAGAATGAGTTGTTATCAACCTTCAACACCTATATATCTCCCTTGTTCCAATAAATTAAGAGTTGATGCAGTGATGAGGGTATGCAATAGTTCTCATGTATTCAATCCCTTCCAAGTAGCATTGTGTAAGAAACCTTGCCTTTAACCACAAAGAACAAGGTAGTAGATGTTTTACTTTCTACTGTAAGTTAAACTAGCAGCATACCTTTGATTGGCATTAGTTTGCTAGTGAAGTTGGTCATTATCATATCTGTCTTAATCAATTCCTTCTCCATCTTGCTCCACTTCCTAAGTGTGGTTATAGGCATAATGTTCAAGGCTTCTCTGGTGTTCATGAAAACTTAACTAAATGGTTTAACATTAATGTGTTCTTTGATGTATAGTGGTTTCAGGTGCCTAACCATGACTTCCATAGACTATCATTCCCTTTCCCTTTCCATTAAGCCCAATTACTGCATGCCCTAATTATATTGTCTCCAATAGCAACACCACAAGGCCTCACTTAGTGTGCTAGCTATACTCTTCTTTAGTTTGCATAAAATTCGCTCATGGGCTCTAGTTTTGATAACTCATTGACACTTTGTTTAGGTTATCATGACCATTCAACATATGATTTTCCACTTCTTCATTGACCAGCCTCAAAGTTCTGAGAAAAAATGAAGTTAGGAAACTCAAAGCGCCCCCACCATTTGTTCAACAATTTCACTGTTAGGCACCTTCTTATCCTTCTCAGAATCCTTATCTGTTACACTCGTACTCCTATCACTATCCCAGGCCAAATCATCCTTGTCACTATCCTCCCCCTTCCATAAAAGCAACTTCCTCATATGCACTAATGAGCATCTCCTTATAACTAAAAGACCTTCTCATGCGTGATAATCCCATCGTAGCACAACCTCGAAGCAGAAAGATCAAAGGAGTTAGAATCACTCTGTCCTCTTATTGCAATGCAAGATATCAGCTTCCTCCACAGAGACATGTTTCTTCATGTTGATTACATCCCCTTTTATGTGGTGTAAAAGTTTTGTTTGATAATTTCATTCTTTCCAGAAGTTTTTTTTATTATTATTATTCAGGATTGGGGGGATTTGATTTCCATAGCATATTATCTAATATTCATTAAGAGTGGAGTTGGACGGATAAGTAGGCAGAACAAAATTTAATGGGTTGCAATTTATACAATTTTTTATTTGCTTCAAAATTATAGTCTGCAGTGGGCTAATGGGCCAAATAATTTATGTTAATATGGTATGGGCTCTAATGGTGTTTTAGTCGCATGATCAACACAAACACAAAATAATATTTAAAAATAATAAATAAATATGGACTATGATGCAGGAGACTTGAACATTTATTTAATTAACTTTCCATGAATTTTTATTATTCTTAAAATTAAAAAAATTATAGACAAAAGAGAGAATGTGATTAATTAAAATAAATTTATTATTATTAATAAAGACAGTATTAATATAATATTCAATTCAAAATAAATTAAAGAGACAATGGACATGGACTAAAGACTAGAATAATTCTCTAAGCTGTCCAACTTGGTCAACCATAATTCCTGTAATACTAATGTATGTAGAAATGGCAAATTAGTGATCTTAGTAGTTGGCATAATGTATGTCTAAATAGCAACATATGTAGTTTTTTTTCCTCTCTCTCTCTTTACTCCCTCTCTTTTCTCTTTTCTCGGCGTAAAAGGAAATGTCATGTTAAGCACCAATATATAAAATTATTCAATTATTTTAATTTTTAAATAATTATATAAATTGACATAAACAATATATACGTGCCAAGGCTTTGGTTATGCCTTAGCCACTTGTGGTATGTTACTTTGCCGCTTGTCCACCTTCCTTCATCTACTTATTCATATTGTCGACTTCTAATTTGGGTTGTGTTTTGTTCACTTAGAAATGAGGAGTAAGAATGACCTTGTCTATGGCTTTCAAGAGCTTACTATTTAACAATCATATAAAGAGTGGAGTTAAATAAATAAGAATACCAAATAAAATTTAATGGGTAAAGTGACACTGCGGAGATACAAGTAAGCAAATAGAATAAATCTTAAATGATATGTTGATTTGACCTAAAACTATAGCGAGCTTATGGCCCAAAGAATAGTTTATAAAGGGCTAAATAATTGAGAGTGTTTTTAAAAGATGGTGATTTAAAAAGAACAACTTTTAGCTGAGATCAATGTAACATCCCTAAAAATTAAGATTTTTAATTATTTAATATTTATGTAATGAAGTTATTAAGTTTTAATAAAATAAATTTGGACAAACTAACTTCGTATATGAAAAGTATAAGATAAATAGGAGATTTTAGAAGGTCCCAGAAGTTCAGGGGCAAAATCATCATTTGTCACCTGGACAAACTTTGATAATTTTTTTAGAACAAAGAAGAATTTAGAACCAGTCCAACATACATATATCAGTAGTTAGAAAATGATGTGCAGAAAATTATAAAATTCATTCCATAAAATTTTGAAGTTGTTAGGACCAAAAAATGGCCCTAAATGATTAAGAACTTATACGGAGACGAACTAAACCCCTAAGCTCTAGTTAGCTGTCTCAGGAAATTTTGTGCAGAAAGATCTACTGGATGGTGGTGATAGAATCCAACAATATAGAGTTACAAAGAAGATATAAACAGAAAGGAACAAAGGTGCTGATATGTTACATTACTACCAGGGATAAACGATCATTTGGACCCTAAAATAATAAAATATTAAAAAAATAAATAATAATAATAATAAAATATATGGTTAGAGACATTAAATGAGACCACATAGGCCCAGATAATATTAAAATATAGCATAGAATGCAAAATAAATAAAATATTATAGAGAACCTATGATAAGAAATATAGGCAAAATAGTGGCATTTTTGTAAAATCGGGTTAGAAAAGGGTAGATGTGGCAGCTCAGACAAGAAGTAAGACATGTGGCGTCACATGTATGAAGAAGATTATGGAGATTGCACGGACTACGAAATAATGACATAGGCTTATGCCTGCAAATCTTAGTAAATCTCACACTTTACGAAAAAGTTACTGCTAATGTAAGGATGACATGGATGCTGACCCAAGCAATAATAAATGCAAAGATAACCTTCATGTAGAATGAGGAAAGTAATCATGACTAAATAAAATATTGTTAAATCTAACGACTATTATTCATCCATAAAATATGACACAATCTTAATCATTGATGCAATCCAATGGTTTAGATTTATCTACTTTTTAAGATTAAATCACAACCTTTGATCTAATCCAAAGGTCCATATTAAATCTCTAAAATCAAGATTTAATTTTAGCCATCCAATGAATCCAAGGGCATAGATTTAACATCATAAAACATACCAAATATTAGCTATCCATTTGTAAATAAAACTTTCAAAAACACACACTCTTCACCCCATACTCATACAAAAACAAACACACACACACAATTCGGCCAAGACAAGAGAAGAAGGAGGAGGAGGAGGAGGAGTTCAGCCAAGGAGAAGGAGAAAGAAGGAGGAAGGCAAGGAAGAAAGGTTACCAGAGAAAAAAAATATCCCAGAATCAAGGTAATATAAATGAACTTTCTTCTTCTTAGTTTTTCTTCTATTTTTCACCAAGAATGTTTCTCTCCTCTTCCTCTTTAAGTTTCAGCCATGGCAAGATAAGATGAGAGATTTTATTGTTATCATGAATTCAAGCTAAGAAAAGATGGAGAAATCATATATATATATATATATACTGATAGATACATGTGATTCAAGAAAAATTCTTATTCTTAGCACTTTTTCGACAAACCATGAAACTTTGTATTTCAAGAAGCCATGGGAGGAATTAAAGAGAAATCAAATGGGAGAATAATGGTAGGAAGTCTAAGGAAGAGAAAGATCAATATAACTTTGATTTTCATGAAGAATTTGACAAGAAGCACTTGAATTTTAACTTGAGAAAATTATAGAATATATATGGAATTTCAACAAATTGATTGAAGACTTTTGTTTATCTGCCTTGAATATGTATGCATGACCATTTGGTAACATAAAAATGAAACAAAATCACATGTTCTCCTCGGTATATAGGCTCAACCAAACCCACCTCACATACCCAAGGAAGAGTTTCCAAAAATCCAACTAAATTATGTTAATCTATATATAAAAAAAAAAAAAGGCGTATGATGAAATTTTGGTGAATTATAGATCACTATATAAAAAGTCAAGTTTTTTAGATTGGCCAAGAAATTTTTTAATTTTTACCTATGTTATTTGATATGTTTTGGATGATTTATGTGGTTTAATATGTTCTACATACTGTCTGGATTGTACTTATATTTATTTTGTAAATTTTAGACCCCATTTATGATAGTTAGAAATTTATGCAGCATTATGTCAAGAATGAAATATGTGTTGGACATATGTTCTAGATTTGAAAAAGGCCTATGATGAAATTTTGGTGAATTATAGATCACTATGTAAAAAGTCAAGTTTTTGAGAAAAAGTGTTGGCCAAGAAATTCTTGAATTTTTACCTATATTATTTGATATGTTTTGGATGATTTATGTGGTTTAATATATTCTACATACTGTCTGGATTGTACTTATATTTATTTTGTAAATTTTGGAGCCCCTTTGTGATAGTTAGAAATTTATACAGCATTATGTCAAGAATGAAATATGTGATGAATATATGTTCTAGATTTGCGCTGTTTGCTGTACTGATATACTACTTATTGTCTGATTTTTTTGACGTAGACAATATATTATTTATTGTCTAGTTTTATAAATATTGGTTATTTGGTAAAGGACTGGCCTTTGTTCATATATAATATGGCAGAGTATCCTTGTTCAAGGGATGAGCCCTATGTGTGCCAGAGTTGGCCACTTGATAGGTGCTGTTGTGCTAGATGTCAATTTTAATTAAGAAAGATACTTTAAAATATTTAAATTACTAAATAGGACCGGTAAGGGCCATTCAGGTATTTTGGACCTATTATAGACTAATTGGGCTCTATTAAGCCTTCTGTATACTTAAATGAGCCTATTATGGCTATACTAGATTTTACTTTGTACCTTGATGTTGGACTTTGATTTATGAGTTATTTTGGACACCAGATAGACCCCAAAACAAATATAAACTTAGAAAAATAAAAAGATAACTTGAAGTATTTAAATATAATTTTTCCAAACTCTAATATGCTGCTACGTTATCATAATTATTTAATTACACACAGAGTTGTGCAAAGCAGTTATTTCCCAAATATACCTATTATGTCTTGATCAAATAATGGCTTGGATAAAGTATTATTATAATATTTTTATATGACTTTTCTTGGATATCCACTGAGGGATACCTCAGTAAAGGAAGCAGGGATGAGCCTATTATGTCATGGCAATGCAACAAGATCTAGGTATTGAGCTTGCCAAGCTAGTGCAACATGATTGATAAGCATCAATTTTATATGTTTTAATTCTCCTAACTTAAGCATTTTAGTGAGCAACTATGGCTTAATGAGTTTTATTAGGTGAAAAATTGATTTTAACGGCCATTTTTACACTCTAAGAATTTAATTGCAAAATGATTGATTTTAATGCATAAATTTCTTTAAATGATTTTGTGAATTTTCCTATTAAATTGTTCTTATTATTTGTGCAGATGTTTTTGTTGGGCAATTAGAGCTTTGAATGATAAATTGATCACAAGGGTAGAATGCAAGGTGAGGGGAAGATTAACAACAAAAATATAAAGAGTCTTGGGAGTTAAGAACAGAGCGTGGATGACGCAAGAAGCTACTATTTTGAAATGGAGGAAGAATGATGAAGCAGCCTCGAGCAGCAAATTTAATGGTTATTCATACATGCAGAATCTTCACGTGGAAGCCACAGGCTGCAGCACTTACAAGAAGCCACGGGGAAGAGCAGCTAGGTTGAAGGAGCAAGGAAGCATGAAGATAGAATGAATGAAGAAGAAAAGGGCGTTGGAATAATGAAGAAGCTTGAGCTTGAGCAAAGAAGCAGCATCGAGTGAAGGAAGTAATGGCCTGGACGTGGAAGCTTGCATGAGCTAAAACAACATGAAGAAGCAGCTGAAACAAGAAGCTTTGAGCTGGAAGAATTAAAGGAGAGCAAGGAGTGAAACACGAGGCATGCATCTAGAGTAAAGAAGTTGCATGGGAATTATTGCAAGCTCGAGCTACTGGAATAAAGACGCAAGAAGAAAACTACGTGGGAAGCTTGCATGAATTGGAATATTATATTTAGCTTCAAGTGGGGTCCATATTCAAATAAAATAAAGGAAACATTCGGGCAAAGGCTGACTTGTAAGCACGTGAATTGATAAATGAAGCACGTGAAAGAGAGGAGAAATACACATCCAGACGCTACATTCGGGGGATCACCCGTCATCCATCCATCCCATTCATTCACGATGCCCCTTCGTCTTTTCCATCACAGAACACACTCCACGCCACTCTCATCCTCCATTTCCACTCCATTCCACGTCCAATGAAACTCTAAGCCTCCATCTGTGACTAGCAAGGAAGAAAGATCTTGGAGAAGCTTGAATCCATGGAGAAGAATGCAAAATTTTGGTTAAGAATTCCTACTTTCTTACACTTTTTTTTCCTTGTACAATCTTAGTTAAGTTGTATTTGATTAGGAATTTGTGTAATTGTAATTAATGGCTGGTTAGATAATGATTAGGAAGCCTTTTTGTTGATTACTTGATTAGATTGGAATCTGATTTTTCATTATTCTTTAATTTCCCATGTGTGCCACGAAGATGTTCGATGAAATGTATGAGTGAGATTATGTGCTTGATTGCTTGATTTGAGAATTCCTTGGTATTTAGTTGGTTAATTAAACATCTTTGGATGATGATTCATAGGCTAATTAATCAGTCAATCAATCAATTAGGTGTTCATTGATGTTAAAGACAAGAATTAACAATTTAATGGGGGATTGAGGTCTCAATTTAACATTACTTCGTTAATCTCTTGAATCTTAAGTGGTAACCCAAGATAATTTGTTATGAACACAATTAGGGACTCTTAAACTAGAATAATCACAATTGAATTAGGATAAGGATAGTGGACACCAAGGGATGATTCCAAAGCTAGTCACAAAACCATCATTCACTCATAATTCATCCAATTAGGTAGCAATTAGGAATTTTAATTCAATTAGATTTTACTTAGTTTAATTAGATCAAAACCCCCACTTAGTTTAGAAATTTTTAGAGTCTTTTAACACTTAGAAACTTAATTAAGCATTGAACTTCATTTCCAAGGGAGATGACCTAGGTTGTGCCACTAGGTACATTTTTAGTTCAATCTAGTTTTATTTTGAAGGTTGCGCGACGAGCCTGTCAAAATTTGGCGCCGTTGCCAGGGAATTGGATTATCAATTGTTTGAGAAAGTTTTCTATATGTTTTTGTTTTGTTTTAGCTCTATTTTGGTTCTGTTTTGGTTTTATTTTTGTTTTGTTTTGAACTTAGAATCGGGTAATTTCGGTGTTGCGTGTCAATTGATCCGCTTGCTAGAATTTTTGTTTGAAGTACCCAGAAAATTCTCAAACTTTGTTTTCCAAGGTTTTTGGGTGTTTTGAGCAAAAGTAATAGAAAATCTATTAGGTGCATCATTTTTTGCTCAAATTCCAACGTTTAAGGCACTTTTTCTAATTTTTTAGTATTTTTTTAAATTTTTTAGGAATTTTTCAATTTTTCTAGATTTAATTTCTTTATTTTTTGTGAGTTTGTTTTGTGTCATTAACCTCTATTTAGGAGTATTTTTTATAGTTAGGTAAGGCTTATCTTCATTTGAATTTTATTTTCTTGATTTAGGATTAATTTTGGTCATAATTTTTAGTTATTTGCTTGTGCTTAAAGTAATTGTGCTTCTCATTTTTTTTCTTTGCTTTAAATGGATCATTATTATTCTAATCAAGGTGTCTATGATTCTTGTGGAGAGCATAGGATTTCTCGGAAGTTGGATGACGCCATGTTAATGGTTCAAGGCCTTCTTGAACAACAAAGACAAGAGCAACAATATCAACAAATCTAACAACCATGCTGCCAATCACACCATTATTCCTTTGAAGTTCACCCCAGCTACCAACCATACCACAATCCATATAGAGTACACCCGAATTACCACCATCATTATGAACCACGCCATAACTTCCATATGCATGAGCCAGAATATCATCCTTATAATTATCATGAGGGATACATGCAATAAGAGGTCTGATAACCATGATATTTTATATATTTTAATCCCCTAACTTAGGTGTTTTAGTGTCCCATTATGGCTTTAGGAATTTAATTAAGTGGAATTTGATTTTAATTTTTCATTTTTACATTTGAGGAATTAATTTGCAAATTATTGATTCTTAATGCTTAAATTCATCTTAAATAAATTTTGGATATTTCCACTTAATACTTTCCATTCTTTGTATGCAGAATTTCAATGGACAATTAAAGCTTGAAGGGTAAATTGAATTGTAGAAGGTATGAGGTTCAAACACCATGCAATTCTGACGTGGCTGGAACAAAGAAGAGACAACACAATGAATGGAGCTACATGAAGGGAAGCTTGAAAGAAAACTCGTGGCAAGGGAAGAAAGCAAAACAGAGGAAGAGCATCACATGTTAAAGAGGAAGGAGAACCAGCTGCAACCCAAAAGAAGAGCCACGCATGAAGCATACAAGCTTGGGTTGACGTGGAATAACTTGAGCTCAAGAACAAAACCAGCAGCAACGTGAAACGAAGAAGCTTTTTGAGCTGGAGATTGAAGAAGTGCAGTAGCTGAACAGAGTATGAGAAGAAGGAAGCTTGGAGCTTGCATGAGCTAAAACAACGTGAAGAAGCATGCAGAATCACGTCTGGACAGCTCTGAGTTGAAAAGAGAAGAGAAGGAGAATGGGAGCTAAGAAACAAAGAAACATATGGGTTCAACCACGTAGAGGCAACACGAGCAAAAGAAGCATGGCTGGACAGAGCAAGCCACTGATTTATGGGTCCTGGTCTGTGAAGAGAATGAATTGCATGGAGCTAGAGTTATGCGTGGAATGAGATGCTAGTTAAAAGACGCTGGAGCTGGAGGCTTGGGTTGAGGGAGCTTGCCATAGGTTCTGGTGCTTTGAGAAGGCGAGAGAAGCTGTGGTTCTGATTAAGAGGAAGAAACACGAAGAGCTGCATGAGAAAGTAACGTGGAAGGTGATTAATATATTCAATGGGGCCCACACTCATACAAGCAAAGAAGAAAAAAACGCATTTGGGAAAGTTGAAGAACCATGTGGAGGCAGCACTTGAACGTGGAGCTGAACACATGGATTAATGAAGTGAGCTGGAGCTAAGTTTGAATGATCTCACATGGAAATTGATACACGAAGAAGCAGCTTCAGCAAAAGAACGTGAGAAGGCTACGGGCTGACGTGGGAAATGAACTGGGAGATGAAAAGAAAATGCGTGACTTCAGCGTGCAAAATGTGGAGCTGAAGGGCACGTGATTAATTAATGAGAATGTGAGAATAACGCTGAGGGAGGAACGAAGAAAGTGGGAGATACATCAGGTTCCAGAGGAGAACGCGAGACGACGTAAAAAAAATAGCGAGAGGTTCCAGCACTGAAGAGGAAGAAAATTCTCATTGATTTCTTGATGGCTGCAGCTTCCTTGATCGATTCTCCTCCAATTGATTCCTCCATGGCAGCTTGAATTCCATTTGGTGGCTAGCTGAAGATAGGATTCTCCTAGATGAAGATTTGAGCTCCACATCTCCTCATAAATTTGGATAAAATTCTCTTACTTAATCTTTTAATTTCAGCATTATTTCCTCTTGGATTGAACTTAATTTGAATTTTGGAATTATTTGTGATCATTATATGTTTGTAAAAATTCCAGAATTAGTGCTGTACAATTGAACTCTAAATCCTCTTGATTTTAGGCTAATTGATGCAATGGTTATTGGATTAGTTGGCTGGAATTTTTGTGCACTAAATTGGTTGAGGGATTAATTAATCTAATTGGTGAATTAGCATATTGAGTGGATTGTGCAGTAGATTTCATTAATCAATCAAAATTAGTTGTAGTGTGTTCTTATTTTTAATTCAATTAATTAGTTGTTCAAGGTTCTTTGTGGTTGCAAAATTCCTTGAATAATTGATGAATTGAATCTTGGATGGTTATTCAAGAGCCTATAAGAAATGCACTAAAGAGCAAGAACGTAATCCAAAATTGGTAAACTAAAAAGAGCAAGGATAATTGAACTCTAAGGAATCCAATTGAAAGCTAGCTACCACATTTGTTTGGCTATTCACTTCAACTTAGTTTTAAGTTTTTAATTCTTGTTAATTAACTTTAGTTCAATTAAATTCTAGCATTTCAAAACCCCTAAAAACAAATCCTAATTAGTAATACTTAGAATACTCTTCCATAAACAAATTGAGGCACAAACTCCTTGGGAGAATGACCTAGGTTGCACCATTATCTACAAATTTATTTTGCCACCTAGTTTTATTTGAGATTGCACGACACAATCATCAAGGTCCAAAGGGAACCAAATTGTAAAGAAAGGATGATGCAGCTAATGGAAGCCTTAGATCTTCGAATCCAACAAAGGGATGCCGACCATCTTCAATTCAAATAAGAACATGAACGGTGGTATCTTGAAACTCAACAAAAGATTGACAACCTCATGAAGGATTCAGGATTTCAGATGAATCAACCGACTTCAAGTACTACTGAATTAACTGAAGAGCAGATCATGAGGGAATGCATAGAGGAGGAAGAATCCTATTCACTGGGTAATATCCTTCCATCTTCTAATACTTTGCAATTTGTTGGAACTGAATCTAGTTTGCTTGATAGCACTGTGAATACTGATGCATATAATGTTGTTGATTCTGAATTGCATGATGATGTTATTAATGAAGAAATTGTAGTTGAATCTCCTGATATGGTTAATTGTGGTAATGCATTGAGAAAAATTGACACATTTATTGATGTTCATGAATCCTTGTGTACTGATGCACTTGGTTTGTCTACACCTAGCTGTGACCTTAGTGATAATTCTATTTTTGAACCTATTAATGATGATTCTATTGAGTCTAGACGACACAATCATCAAGGTCCAAAGGGAACCAAATTGTAAAGAAAGGATGATGCAGCTAATGGAAGCCTTAGATCTTCGAATCCAACAAAGGAATGCCGACCATCTTCAATTCAAATAAGAACATGAACGGTGGTATCTTGAAACTCAACAAAAGATTGACAACCTCATGAAGGATTCAGGATTTCAGATGAATCAACCGACTTCAAGTACTACTGAATTAACTGAAGAGCAGATCATAAGGGAATGCATAGAGGAGGAAGAATCCTATTCACTGGGTAATATCCTTCCATCTTCTAATACTTTGCAATTTGTTGGAACTGAATCTAGTTTGCTTGATAGCACTGTGAATACTGATGCATATAATGTTGTTGATTCTGAATTGCATGATGATGTTATTAATGAAGAAATTGTAGTTGAATCTCCTGATATGGTTAATTGTGGTAATGCATTGAGAAAAATTGACACATTTGTTGATGTTCATGAATCCTTGTGTACTGATGCACTTGGTTTGTCTACACCTAGCTGTGACCTTAGTGATAATTCTATTTTTGAACCTATTAATGATGATTCTATTGAGTCTAGGGTAGTAGATAAGTGTGGGGGTGACCTAGAATGTAATGATTATTCTGTTCCTATTCTGGAATTGGTTGATAAGCCTATTGTTAATGCATCTTTTGAATTTAAGGACAGCATACGATTAGGATCATGTGACATAGCTGATTTGGATGCATCTCTTGATTGTTTGTGTGCTGGATCTACTGTATGTGATAGATGCTCTCAAATTAATACTTTCATTGAGACTAGTGAGTCCTTCACATATTCTGATCATCATGATTCCTCACTAGCATGTCATGGTATAACTTATGAAACAGTGAATGTAGCATGTGATGAGAATATAGACAGTGAAATTGTTGAGCAAATTGTTGTTGATGAATCAGACTTAACTCTTAAATGCTTATGTTATGATATGCATACATGTCCTGTGTGTGCTGAGATAAATGAGTTTCTGGAGTCTGATAAGTTTATTGAATCCATGAAATCCTTTGCTTGCACTGAAATTATTGATAAGATTGATTTTACTGATCATACTAGTATTGATGAGAATATGCATAAAGATAGTGTTAATATTGAAAATTCTATTGATCCTTGTGCTGTTATTAATACTAGTGAGAGGCTATATTTAGTTGTTGATCATTATTTAGAATTTTGTGAGCCTACTGATGTCTCTTTAGTCAGGGAAGATACTATTTCTCTTGTTGAGAGTCCTGGATAGATCCCTGAAGTTGGTGAGCTAATTCCTAACAATCAATAGACTCTCCAAGCTGAGATAAAGCAACTGCCGGATACCTTGGAGAACTTGAACTTAAAAGACTGTGAGAAGTTACAATCTAATTTTTCTATTGATATAGTGACTCTTACTTATGGGAGTCCAATAGATTTCATTGGTTTTGATAGATATTTAGAGAGTCTGAAGTTTAATGTTTTTAAATTTGATTTTAAATTTTCCTTCTTTAGTTTTAAATGTCTTAAATTTGATTTTCCTTCTTTCATTGTTCCTAAATATGCTAAATATGACTTTTTTAGACTACTGATGGTTAAGGAAGTCCATGAGTCATCCTTGCATGATCAATCAAAATGTTTTAAAGTAGTGAGACTCAAATTTGTTCAGTTAAGAAGGAATAAAGTAGTTTCAATCTTGGTTTTTGATACTTATGATTAGTTAGTCTTTGATAGAGTTCTTTTTAGTTTAAGATCTAGTTTTCTTTTCTTTTTTGCATTATAGTTTGTTTTGTTTTTTTGTTTCGTAGGTAATAAAAGGCTGCTAACCAGCTACATGGGAATCTGAGCCACCCTTGAGATCTTCCATTTTCAAGTTCATCCGGTTGTATTCTCTCTTTTCACTCTTTATCTTGTGTTGTTTATCTATTTACTGGACTGTGTGCTGACATTGAGGACAATGCAATATTTAAGTGGGGGGGAGAGTCATTTTATTCCATCCATCTTTTTCTTGCTTTGAAAAAAAATTTAAAAAATTTTGAGGAAATTTTTTTGAAAAATAGTATGATTTTTTTTTAGTTTTTCTGTGAAAGTTGCAAGTTGAGATGATTTTAGCTTGGATTCACTTAGACATGATTAGTGATGGATCTTGTGTCTTGATTCAAGTGAAGTGGCAATGAATTTGATTTCAATGAATTGTTTGATAGCCATTAGCTGGTGAGAATTTAAGCCTTAATTGTTCATTTCTAGTGTGTATTCACCTATCTCTGTTTTCACTCTAGAACTTGTCCTGATTCTTTGTTAAGACCACATTTGCATTTGCATACATTAAAATGATAAGGCATTCATTTCTTTTACAGATAGTTAGCCAAAAAGCCAACCCTCCATTCATTTATCCATTGTTTAGCCACTTTAAACCTTGGTTTTCTTTTCTTGTTAGCCTATAGCCATTAAAAATGCATTCCACCCTATTTTAAGATGCCTTAGGAATTTCAAGGAGCATTACACTTAACTAGGATGAGAGAATATGTGCTTTGCATCCATTTAGGCCATTATTAAAAGTTGACGAAACTGTATTGAAAAAAAAATGAAAAGAAAAGAAGAGATAGAAAAGCAAAAAGAAAACAAAAGAAAAGCAAAAAAAAAAAAAAGGAAGCCATGGAAAATCAAAAGAAAGAAGTACTTGAATTTTCTTTGCAATTCTTATTATTAGTTGAAAACAAAAAGGCCTAGAAGCACATTCTTACCTATCCTAGATTTCCATCGATTGCTTGTGAAGTCCTAAGGTGTTCTATTTGTTGTTTGTTTTTCCTTTGTTTTTATGTTCATTCATTTCTTTCCTTAGCCTCGCTACAACCCCGAATAAAGTCCTATTGATTTATGCTTTGCATTTGACATGGGTGGTAGAGATTTAGAAGCTTGACAAGCCTATGGTAGTGAATTTTGATAGGTGAAACTTGAGCGAAACACATTCACTTAAACACTTGAAAGTTGAGAGTAAACACAATCCATGTGAAGGGCTATGCATTTTAATTCATTCCTTTCAAATGAAATTGACATGGAACTTAATTCTTGATGCAAATGAAGTTAGTTTTGATTGTTGAAGTGTTGAAAAGTTAGGATTATTCTCTATCTTGTAACTTTCTACACTTTCCTTTCCATTTTCATTCTCCATTTGCCAATCCACTAGCCTATCTTTGGATTTTGAGCTTTGCCTAGGAGTGCAAAGGTTTAAGTGTGGGGGAATTTGATAAGCATCAATTTTATATGTTTTAATTCTCCTAACTTAAGCATTTTAGTGAGCAACTATGGCTTAATGAGTTTTATTAGGTGAAAAATTGATTTTAATGGCCACTTTTACACTCTAGAAATTTAATTGCAAAATGATTGATTTTAATGCATAAATTTCTTTAAATGATTTTGTGAATTTTCCTATTGAATTGTTCTTATTATTTGTGCAGATTTTTTTGTTGGGCAATTGGAGCTTTGAATGATAAATTGATCACAAGGGTAGAACGCAAGGTGAGGGGAAGATTAACAACAAAAATATAAAGAGTCTTGGGAGTTAAGAACAGAGCGTGGATGACGCAAGAAGCTACTATTTTGAAATGGAGGAAGAATGATGAAGCAGCCTCGAGCAGCAAATTTAATGGTTATTCATACATGCAGAATCTTCACGTGGAAGCCACAGGCTGCAGCACTTACAAGAAGCCACGGGGAAGAGCAGCTGGGTTGAAGGAGCAAGGAAGCATGAAGATAGAATGAATGAAGAAGAAAAGGGCGTTGGAATAATGAAGAAGCTTGAGCTTGAGCAAAGAAGCAGCATCGAGTGAAGGAAGTAATGGCCTGGACGTGGAAGCTTGCATGAGCTAAAACAACATGAAGAAGCAGCTGAAACAAGAAGCTTTGAGCTGGAAGAATTAAAGGAGAGCAAGGAGTGAAACACGAGGCATGCATCTAGAGTAAAGAAGTTGCATGGGAATCATTGCAAGCTCGAGCTACTGGAATAAAGACGCAAGAAGAAAACTATGTGGGAAGCTTGCATGAATTGGAATATTATATTTAGCTTCAAGTGGGGTCCACATTCAAATAAAATAAAGGAAACATTCGGGCAAAGGCTGACTTGTAAGCACGTGAATTGATAAATGAAGCACGTGAAAGAGAGGAGAAATACACATCCAGACGCTACATTCGGGGGATCACCCTTCATCCATCCATCCCATTCATTCACGATGCCCCTTCGTCTTTTCCATCACAGAACACACTCCACGCCACTCTCATCCTCCATTTCCACTCCATTCCACCTCCAATGAAACACTAAGCCTCCATCTGTGACTAGTAAGGAAGAAAGATCTTGGAGAAGTTTGAATCCATGGAGAAGAATGCAAAATTTTGTTTAAGAATTCCTACTTTCTTACACTTTTTTTTTTCTTGTACAATCTTGGTTAAGTTGTATTTGATTAGAAATTTATGTAATTATAATTAGTGGCTGGTTAGACACTGATTAGGAAGCCTTTTTGTTGATTACTTGATTAGATTGGAATCTGATTTTTCATTATTCTCTAATTTCCCATGTGTGCCACGAAGGTGTTTGATGAAATGCATAAGTGAGATTATGTGCTTGATTGCTTGATTTGAGAATTTCTTGGTGTTTAGTTGGTTAATTAAACATTTTTGGATGATGATTTAGAGGCTAATTAATCAGTTAATCAATCAATTAGGTTCATTGATCTTGAATACAAGAATTAACAATTTAATGCGAGATTGAGGTCTCAATTCTACATTACTTCGTTAATCTCTTGAATCTTGAGTGGTAACCCAAGATAATTTGTTATGAATACAATTGGGGACTCTTAGACTAGAATAATCACAATTGAATTAGGATAAGGATAGTGGACACCAAAGGACGATTCCAAAGCTAGTCACAAAACCATCATTCACTCATAATTCATCTAATTAGGTAGCAATTAGGAATTTTAATTCAATTTGATTTTTCTTAGTTTAATTAGATCAAAACCCCCCTTAGTTTGGAATTTTTTAGAGTCTTTTAACACTTAGAAACTTAATTCAGTATTGAATTCTATTTCTAAGGGAGATGGCCTAGGTTGTGCCACTAGCTACATTTTTAGTTCTACCTAGTTTTATTTTGAGGGTTGCGCAATGAGCTCGTCAATGATCCTAATGGTCAAGCTGAATAATTATTTATTATTGTATTTTTTGCTTTCTGTATTTTGTACATATATATATATATATCTTGCTTTCTTTATTTTTGTATCTACATGTGTAATCCTTGAGATTCACATTATATACTTCTTTATATGTTTATATATTACCCTCTGTTACTATTAGTTATGCTATACTATATTCTTGTTAAATGTTGCAAAATTTAAGATATTTTCTATTACTATATTCTATATATTAATTATTTTTTGTAAAGTTCTCTGTTTATCTTAACTGCCATTTGTTAAATTTGTACTTGATGTTTCTTCATGATTATTATGTCGTATTAATCCTATTTATGTTACTAAAAAAATTATTTGTCACTCCGTTGTGGTTTATATTTTTCTTAGATGCCTGTCTATAGAATAACCCTAAAACTTTAAACAGAATGGATCCACTTCCCAATATGAGGGTTAACATTTGTCGTGCATAACATTAGGATTATTACTTCTAACGAATTAGTTCGTGTTATACCTATCATATTTGTGGTAACAAACAAGGAGAGTCCTCCATTCCTTAAGAGAGGGATGCCTCTTCTATTCCTATGAATGGAGATTCCAAACTAATCCTGACATGACCTTTTTATGTGAATAGGGGACTGAATTTTTGTTCCTTTGTTATTAGGGCATTTTCTTTTTAACTAGTTATATGATAAATCCCCAGTGTTATGAAGTGGTTTGTACTTATATGACCCCACTCCTCTATATCTGAACTCTTGACTATATATAATGATAGTAGCTTTATTTTCATCATATTTCATGATCTGCTACTCTATATAGGTTAGTTGATGCACAATAAAGAATTTCTGCAAAACAAAAAAAAAATTCACTAAAAATGAGAAATTAGAAGAGGCATTACATTTTATGGTATCAGAGCAGGTCGATTTATTGGTGCCTTTGGGTATGGTAACTGAGATCGATCTAGGTGAAGTCCTAAAAAAGTTAAGGTTAGACTATGTTTAGCAGTTAATTTACAGATAGGAGATTACCAGTGTTTCCTTACCTCTATGTTAATTAAGTCAGTACTATTATAAATAAGGTGTTGTATCTTTCTATTTTTATGTTTGTGCCTAATCACCTCATTAATATCTATTTATGTAAATAGGAAAATCATGATGACTTGATGAAATGCTAATAAAAATTCAAACAGTACTAATGAGATTCAGTAGGTATTAGGCTTAGCTATTCGAGATGTAATACTATACTAAGACAACACTTATTTTGCATTACACATAGTCTAAAGTATCTATTTTCTTATATTCATCACTTATAGCAGCAAAAAGTGTTGTCTTTAAAAGCCAAATTAAATCATTTCTAATTAAATGAACCATTTGGGCTTACCAACTTCATCTTCCATCCTTAACACATTTATTCAAGCATAAACATCATAAATTAAAGCATGTAATTTCGGTTTGGGCCATATATATCAAATTCAAGATCACACTCTCAATTTCCATAGGTTCCATATTCTATCACAAATTTTAGAAATTCATAACTTGAGTTAGAAAAATCCAAATCATGTAAACTTAAACTCTTTGGAAAGCTCAGGACATCATCTAACTATTTTAAAATTTTAGATTAAAACAATATTATTAGACCCATAAAATTCTAATAAAATAGTAACCAAGTCTGTTTCTGGTATTGTAACAAACATGCAATTTTAAAAATTCATATCTCACTCTACAGAGCTCCAAATTAGGTGATCTTAGTGGCTATGAAAAGCTTATGATGCCAAATATATGTCTATAAAATTTCATAAGTGTTGAACTTCATGTAACCCCTCAAAGACCAAAAAATCAAACTGACTAAATGAATAGTGCACTGATAGTTTTTGCAAATTTTAGCCAACTTTGAAAAATTATAATAAATTCTCTAGAGCTCCAAAAATTTTGATCTTTAGTTTTGTTAAAAGCTCTAGATAAGATCTAAATTGCAACTAAATTTCATACTAAAATTCATCCATCTGGTCTAGTTTTGGTTTAAGGGAAAAATATGGCTCAAAATAGCACCAATATAGTATCAAATGGTCCAAAATAACTTCCCATATGACGACCCTAAATTCTAACATCGGTAATTATAGTTAAATACATGATTAATAAATAATGATCAAGGTTTGGAGTCGTTGCAATTAATTACAATAAGGAAATATAGGGGAAATTTAAACCTTGATACTACTAGGATCAACTAACAACTATAACGGGAACATGCATAAAGGGTTTGTACCATTATTAAAGGTTTAGGATTCACCCATTAATCAATTTCAACCCACAAAACATCTCACCAATGTCCCCATGCCATATCCTAACATTAGCCTTACTGAAATTAGGGTTTCTAGGTCCAATATAGGTGTTTGGGGACCTGCGCCGCGACCTGGAACTTTCCTGCCGCGGCTAAGTTAGGTTCTGGAGCTTGAAACTAAGTTTTTAAACTTACGCCACGGCCTGGAACTCTTGCGCCGTGGCCAAGTTTCTCCCTGGAATTTTCTATCGCCGCGGCGAGTTGGATCTGCGCCGCGGCCAACCTATGTGGCGCCGCGGCGAGTTTTGCTATTGTAACCTCCCTAATTAATTTCCTTGACTTGCGCCGCGGCGAGACTTATTGCGCCGCGGCGAGGTTACGTTCTGTCACCCCCTGGGCGATTATTTTCACTCCGCGCCGCAGCGAGATTTCTCAAGCCGCGGCGTCCCTCGCCACTGTCACTCCCTAGGCCGAGGCGAAGCCTTCTTGGCCGCGGCGTGACTCCCTTCTGTTGCTGTTTTCACTATATTTCGCCCCCTACACTCCATTTCTCTTCTTAGGGACACCCTAAGATCACTTCCCCTTATTTTACATGGCTCTAATGGCATTTATCTACCTTATTTATTTAGCTATGCTTCCATTACCCATTCAAAACTTATATGCCCATCTCTTTCCTCTAATTACCTCCTATCAGCAAGTTTATGGAATAATAACAACACCAATCATTCACCGTTGATATTTAACATTAGATACACTTTCCATTATTAGCCAATTACAATCATAAGGTTCAATTCCATGATAATCAAATTACATATACAATCCCTACACTTGGCAACTCATAATGCAATGCAGCAATGATACAAAACCAACAATTTAATTACAATACATTTTGTCAAAGCTCCCAGACCTATGTGCTACCAAACCATTTAACAAGCTCTCGTTAACTTTCTCCTTGCCACTAAGAGGTCCGATCCCTAAAAATGTTAGCCCACAACGGGGTGAGATATACAATCTCAGTAACAAAAGGAAATTTCCATATATATGTACAAGTCAATCAATCCGAGACAATCTCATGTCATCAATATCAGAATCATCAATTCAATTGGCAAATGAACTAGTTGAGCTACCAATGACTACTGTCCCATACCAGCAATCACACATAACATGTTAATGGCCAATAACACCGGGAGAGGCCCGTCCACGGCACCTACTCCCTATTGAGCACAATCAGGGCTCAATGCATCTGGGGTTGATCATACCCGGTGCTCGATCGTAACACATGCACGGGTGGCAGCCGCACCACAGCTCCACCATGGACTCACAAGGTCCAATCACAATAACAATCAAGTAGTCAACCAGTCATTTAACATTTCAAAATCAAGCATGTGTAACAAATAGCAGATTAACATGAGCATATACATGGAATTAGGAAAATAACCCAGTTACCTCAACGAAGCCAATTACTCTTCCCCTAGCTACCATAATAATCCAAATGCACACCAAGCCTATAACAAGCATCATTATCATCATTCTTGATCACAATCAAATATTCAAAGAGTTGAACTACTAATAACAGACTAGAGGTTACTCACCTAATTACTAAGGGATTTAACTTTGGATTCCAACTTCCCCATACTAGAAATTTCCATAGTTCACTCCAATTTCTGGGTAATTTCACATGAAACCAAAGCCCATATCATAGGTCAACTATAGGGGTCTCAAACTAAGAGAAAATGCATCAAAATGGGGTTTAAACTCACCTAATACCAACTCCAACCTCAACCTACGAATTTCCTCAAGAAAATCCCCAAACACCCACATTTCAGATTTTGGGTATAATGAAATTACTCCAAATAAAAAACTAATTGGACCAAATTAAAGAGAAAGATGAGGGGATTAAGTTGTATAACTATTACCTTGACTGAATCTTGCTCTAAGTGTGAGAAAATGCAGAATTCTTCCCTAAACCCTAGCCTCCTTCTCCACCTCCGAATTTCTCTTGTGGTTCAGCAAAATGAAAAGTGGCTGAAGCAATTAGGGTTTTAGGTGGGTTTAAGTTGGGTCAAGGGGCTGGGTCATGGGTTGCTCCAAGTCCAAACCCAATAGGGTTTTCAGATTTTGCTTATTGGGCCAGTTTTCAATTGTTGGGCTGCAGAATTTCATTGGGCCAGTTTTATACATTGGGTTGCTGAAGTTTAATGGTGTTTGGGCCCAATTTGAAGGGCTCAAGGGCTTGGGTCTGCACAAGGGTTATTGGGCCACTTAATTGAGCCTATACAAGATAAATCTTGGGCCTCTATCTCATTAAATTAGTTTGGGTCTGCCCCTAACTCATTAGGCCTCCATTAGTCTCTTATCACATTTCATTAATTTGGGCCTAGGTGAAGTTTCTATCTCAATTAATTCTCAAGCCCATATTAATAATTTATCTATCTAAAATCCCTATTTACTCAACTTGCCCAATCATCCCTATTAATTATTCTTAATTAATCTTAATCCATGATTAACACCTTAATTAATTTCGGGGTGTTACATTCTCCCCTCTTTTTAGAAATTTTGTCCTCAAAATTAGACATACCTTACTCAAATAATGCAGGATAATCCTTCCTCATAGCTTCTTCTGTTTCCCAAGTTGCTTCATCCGGAGTAAGTCCCTTCCATACTACCTTTACTGAGAGGATGTCCTTATTACACAGCTGTTTGACTTTTGAGTCCACAATCCTTTCCGATCCAACCACATAAGACAAATCATCTTGTAGATGCACATTCTCATGCTCAATGACATGCATAGGGTCCGGGTGGTACTTTTTCAGTCGGGACACATGGAACACATCATGCAATCTGGCCGGGTTTGGAGGTAAAGCAACTCTATAGGCCACTGGTCCTATCCTTTCAAGGATTTGGAAAGGACCAAGATAATAAGGACTGAGCTTTCTTGTCCTGATAGACCGTCCTACCCCTGTCACCGGAGTAGCCTTAAGGAACACATGGTCTCCTACCTCAAATTCTAAGGGTCTCTTTCTCTTATCCGCATAACTCTTCTGCCTACTCTGGGCAGCCAACAATTTCTTTCTGATGAGTTCTATTTGATGGGTGGTTTGGTCCACTACGTCTGGACCTAAGAGACTCCTCTCACCAAGTTCTACCCAACACAAGGGTGACCGACACTTCCTCTTTGATAGCTCAGATAGTCTTACCAGAGACTTGTCCCTTCTTACGACTCTCTTGGGGAGGACGTCCTTATCATGTTACTACTTCACTTGGTAACCACAATTCTATTCCCTCTAGTTTACCTACGACAAATAACATTCCAATCTAAGCATATCGTATTCCTTTTGTGTCTGCATCTAAGTAGATCCAGACCAAGCGACACTTGATCATCTTATAACAAGCTTTAGACACCTAGCTCAAATAAATCCCAATTTTCTCTCCCTTCATAGCTTTTTGTTTAGTTCTGTTTTATATTTTCTCCCCCCCCCCCTTTTTTTTTGTTCCAATAATTGATCATTGAATGTTCATGTTAACTTCCTCTCCTTCTTAACTCTTAATCCACTTAGGAGATAACTCCTAAATACTTTAACTTAACCCTCCTTAATAGTTGGTACCACGAACTATAAGGAATTCCACTTATTTAGCTTGTTTTTTTTTTTATATCTATTCCACTAATGGCAACAGAGGTAAGTGACCTTATTTCATAATGAAGTTCCATTTGTCCTTCACTTAGATTACCCTTACCTTTCTTTAGTCCAACCTTCTTAACAAAAATGGGTTCTGCCTTTTACAGGTTCATTTAGTTTAAGTTTTCAAGTCTTACATTCAACTATCTCATAAATTATTGCACACATTATCCTCATTTATTGTCCATTAGTAGACAGTTCATTATTTCCTTTAGACGTGTAGAATTCCCCTCTCATTTTCAATTAGCGCCTAAGATTACTCCTTCTCGTTTGTCGGGATTTCCAAGGGTTAAAACTAATATGAAGTCTGATCTCACCACTAATCTCTTGAAGGCACCTAAACACTTTAGGTTCACCTTCTACATAATTGAAATCAAACATGATCTTTCAAGTGAAAATAAACACGATATTTTAGGTCTAGATTACATTTTCTAATAAGACTTGATCTCAAGGGTGAGAATACCTTGTCTAGAGAATCAAGGTAATCCGGTAGGACTTAGGAATGAATTTCTTTAAATCTTACAAGTCATACTTTTAGTGAGTGGTTTATTAGACAACATAATTTCCATCGCTTGCCCACAACATTAAGAATTTCCTTGTTGGCTCCTGATGATGGTTAATTATAGACAACCTGATCACTTCCCCTCAGGGGTAACCAACACAGGAAAATCCTTTATAGATCTCTTCCTTCTCTCTCTTTCTTTCTTGTTTTTTTTTTTTTTCTTTGGCACTTGCAAAGGCATTACCACAATTACCTACATGTGACTCTAAAGATTACCCTGATCAATAGATCCCAATGTCTCATTTTACCTCTCAGTTACTACAAACTTTAGTAGTTAACTTAATGGCATCTCTACTTATTTAATGTCAACTGAACATCTCTTTGGGTTTTATGTCATTATATAGTCCCAAAAGACTGCACTTTCGTATCTTCTAATCCTTAACTAAGATATTTTCATATAAGTATAGTCATTCTTCAATTAGCATACCCCTTTTTTTTTCTAATTTGGAAATTCATCATAATTCCCTAAAGAGTAATGAAATAATATCTTATCAACAAGGTTTAAGATCCTATCTACAAGATCTTGTATTCCTTAACGTGAAATCCGAGACCTTGTCAATAAGGTTCT
Source organism: Erythrophleum fordii (assembly GCA_032878935.1). NCBI lineage: Eukaryota > Viridiplantae > Streptophyta > Magnoliopsida > Fabales > Fabaceae > Erythrophleum > Erythrophleum fordii. The sequence continues at coordinate 610,289 of JAVQMF010000049.1, read as the reverse complement.
CTAACTGCAAGTACAAGGTCATTTAACCATACATTATAGCATACAATATGAGATGATATGATAGTTTTCATCCTTACACAATGGTCTATGCCAACCACAGCTAACTCTTTCACTCCCCTAAAAGTTTTTAGGCCTCAATTCCACGCCTAACTATTGGGAGTTAAATTAACATAATAAAGAGACTCAGTGAGTCTTTTCATTGTTAAACATTCCCTAATTATCAACAGATCAAGTAGGGATTCCCAGTGAGAGAACTCAAGTGTCATCTACCACTAGTGTTTCACCATTCCTCGTCAATCATTATACTATGGTTTATTGTAATAACATAAGTTAGTTGCATTGATGCCATCTCTCATTCATTTTCCTGAGTTATTATCCTAGATTAGGGAGTTCTCTTTCAAAATTAGGGAGTTTTTCTACCACAGTAATCATTAGTCCATCCTGAATTCCCAATGTTACCTCTGCCCCCTTAATCACGCCACACGTGATACATGACAATAGAATTACCAGTGGTGAAATTAGGGTTTGCCTTTTTAAGATTAGCAGACGATGCTTTGCTGTGGCCATACACATGCTCATCACCCCGTGGTGACTATATCTCAACCACTTGTACTCGCACAGGTACAATTTTATTCTCTTTTTAAATGGGTCTTTACCATTAAGATCTCCTCTTTACCTTCTAGGAAGAAAGTCTAACTTAGCCTAGTTTGACGCCAATTTGGTGGTTGAAATTCATCAAATCATATGATGAGCGACATGCCCCGCATGCCCTTAGCACCAAAGTGCCGATAAATGAGCACGTCCCACGTGCCTCTAGCACCAGAGTGCTGTAAAATCTTATCTTATACTCATCGAGTGTATCATGCACATAAAGTGCCTATAACTACCACCCAAATGCACGTCAACACATAGCATAAGTAAACTAAATTACACAAGAGACAACATGCATAAGCACCCCGTGCCGGTGCACCTCACCTTTATCATGCTAAAGGGTTGTCTTTCCTCTTGTCATAATCTCTCTCTCTGCCTTAGTACACTAAGGGAGGAGCCTCAAAGCTCTCAAGATTCCTTTTAGAACATCATCTCCCTTAATCTCTTGCTTTAAAGTCACTATACACATTTAGAAATGGATTCGACAATTCTAAGGTTTTTCTTGCCCTCTTTCTTATCATTATTAACTAAAGATGGCTTACTCACTCTAATAGTTTAAATAAAACTATTTGAAACATTCTTTAGCTCTTATCGCCCTTATTCATTAGGCCAAATTGTGGTAGCTAGGATCGAGTAATTGTATTCTTTATTAACCGGGACCAAGCAAGTGGGTTAGGACCTCTGTACCTATAAAGCCTCAACCTTGGGGACCTTTCAAAGTCTACGTAATCTTAACTCATTATGGATTGTGCATTACTTCATATATTTAATCAATCACACTTATTTATTACACACTAGTTCCATTATCAATTTCCTGATTGCCAGTAAAGTTCACATCTTACTCTTCCGTAAGGTTCTCATAGCTAGTTAAGTGTTTTACTCTGCACCATTGCCTTTTAAGTTCTCAACATCACTCTAGATAGCCCTTGAAAAGTTTAGAATTTCACTTAGGTAAAGAATTGCTACTTTTGTTATGATCAGTTGACTACTTCGATAGGCCAGTCAATTGGTCGGCCGTACCCAATTGGCTTGCTTAGTAAATAGCGGTCAACTAGTCATAAGCGCTATTAGTAGCTTTGTTCATCATCCTTATCAGTTACGTGGTCTCATTCATTCAGTCAACCGGTGCCTCACAGCGAGTGACTGGTGCATCTATTGCGTAGCCAGTTGGCAACAAGCCTCAACCAGTTATTTATCTAGACTGAGACCAATAACCCAATCTCCGAAGGAAAGAAGGGCAAAATTCTACTCTTTTCATTGGCATTAACTACCTCAAGTCTCAAAATTAGCATTACTAAAGTGTTATGAGGTAAGATCTAACTATACTCTATTACTCTCCAAGGTATACTTATTGTGATAGGTGATATTCTAAAAAAAATTCAAGAAACAGTTATTTTAATCAAGCATTACCAGTTTCATATCATCATTCCTCTATACTCCCTTCCAGCACAAAAAGTACATCAATTATATGTTTGCTTAATTAGCTATTCTCATGAGCTAATACCATGCCAAATATGCATCATGATTGCCAAGCTTCTAGTCATAGAATTTAAATTAGAACAGTTGGCCTGAACCATTGCTCTGATACCAACTGTGACGACCCTAAATTCTAACATCGGTAATTATAGTTAAATACATGATTAATAAATAATGATCAAGGTTTGGAGTCGTTGCAATTAATTACAATAAGGAAATATATGGGAAATTTAAACCTTGATACTACTAGGATCATCAACTAACAACCATAACGGGAACATGCATAAAGGGTTTGTACCATTATTAAAGGTTTAGGATTCACCCATTAATCAATTTCAACCCACAAAACATCTCACCAATGTCCCCATGCCATATCCTAACATTAGCCTTACTGAAATTAGGGTTTCTAGGTCCAATATAGGTGTTTGGGGACCTGTGCCGCGACCTGGAACTTTCCTGCCGCGGCTAAGTTAGGTTCTGGAGATTGAAACTAAGTTTTTAAACTTGCGCCACGGCCTGGAACTCTTGCGCCGTGGCCAAGTTTCTCCCTGGAATTTTCTATCGCCGCGGCGAGTTGGATCTGCGCCGCGGCCAACCTATGTGGCGCCGCGGCGAGTTTTGCTATTGTAACCTCCCTAATTAATTTCCTCGACTCGCGTCGCGGCGAGACTTATTGCGCCACGGTGAGGTTACGTTCTGTCACCCCCTGGGCGATTGTTTTCACTCCGCACTGCAGCGAGATTTCTCAAGCCGTGGCGTCCCTCGCCACTGTCACTCCCTAGGCCGCGGCGAAGCCTTCTTGGCCGCGGCGTGACTCCCTTCTGTTGCTGTTTTCACTATATTTCACCCCCTACACTCCATTTCTCTTCTTAGGGACACCCTAAGATCACTTCCCCTCATTTTACATGGCTCTAATGGCATTTATCTACCTTATTTATTTAGCTATGCTTCCATTACCCATTCAAAACTTATATGCCCATCTCTTTCCTCTAATTACCTCCTATCAGCAAGTTTATGGAATAATAACAACACCAATCATTCACCGTTGATATTTAACATTAGATACACTTTCCATTATTAGCCAATTACAATCATAAGGTTCAATTCCATGATAATCAAATTACATATACAATCCCTACACTTGGCAACTCATGATGCAATGCAGCAATGATACAAAACCAACAATTTAATTACAATACATTTTGTCAAAGCTCCCAGACCTATGTGCTACCAAACCATTTAACAAGCTCTCGTTAACTTTCTCCTTGCCACTAAGAGGTCCGATCCCTGAAAATGTTAGCCCACAACGGGTTGAGATATACAATCTCAGTAACAAAAGGAAATTTCCATATATATGTACAAGTCAATCAATCCGAGACAATCTCATGTCATCAATATCAGAATCATCAATTCAATTGGCAAATGAACTAGTTGAGCTACCAATGACTACTGTCCCATACCAGCAATCACACATAACATGTTAATGGCCAATAACACCGGGAGAGGCCCGTCCACGGCACCTACTCCCTATTGAGCACAATCAGGGCTCAATGCATCTGGGGTTGATCATACCCGGTGCTCGATCGTAACACATGCACGGGTGGCAGCCGCACCACAGCTCCACCATAGACTCACAAGGTCCAATCACAATAACAATCAAGTAGTCAACCAGTCATTTAACATTTCAAAATCAAGCATGTGTAACAAATAGCAGATTAACATGAGCATATACATGGAATTAGGAAAATAACCCAGTTACCTCAACGAAGCCAATTACTCTTCCCCTAGCTACCATAATAATCCAAATGCACACCAAGCCTATAACAAGCATCATTATCATCATTCTTGATCACAATCAAATATTTAAAGAGTTGAACTACTAATAACAGACTAGAGGTTACTCACCTAATTACCAAGGGATTTAACTTCGGATTCCAACTTCCCCACACCAGAAATTTCCATAGTTCACTCCAATTTCTGGGTAATTTCACATGAAACCAAAGCCCATATCATAGGTCAACTATAGGGGTCTCAAACTAATAGAAAATGCATCAAAATGGGGGTTTAAACTCACCTAATACCAACTCCAACCTCAACTTACGAATTTCCTCAAGAAAATCCCCAAACACCCACATTTCAGATTTTGGGTATAATGAAATTACTCCAAATGAAAAACTAATTAGACCAAATTAAAGAGAAAGATGAGGGGATTAAGTTGTATAACTATTACCTTGGCTGAATCTTGCTCTAAGTGTGAGAAAATGTAGAATTCTTGCCCTAAACCCTAGCCTCCTTCTCCACCTCCGAATTTCTCTTGTGGTTCAGCAAAATGAAAAGTGGCTGAAGCAATTAGGGTTTTAGGTGGGTTTAAGTTGGGTCAAGGGGCTGGGTCATGGGTTGCTCCAAGTCCAAACCCAATAGGGTTTTCAGATTTTGCTTATTGGGCCAGTTTTCAATTGTTGGGCTGCAGAATTTCATTGGGCCAGTTTAATACATTGGGTTGCTGAAGTTTAATGGTGTTTGGGCCCAATTTGAAGGGCTCAAGGGCTTGGGTCTACACAAGGGTTATTGGGCCACTTAATTGAGCCTATACAAGATAAATCTTGGGCTTCTATCTCATTAAATTAGTTTGGGTCTGCCCCTAACTCATTAGGCCTCCATTAGTCTCTTATCACATTTCATTAATTTGGGCCTAGGTGAAGTTTCTATCTCAATTAATTCTCAAGCCCATATTAATAATTTATCTATCTAAAATTCCTATTTACTCAACTTGCCCAATCATCCCTATTAATTATTCTTAATTAATCTTAATCCATGATTAACACCTTAATTAATTTCGAGGTGTTACATCCCACATGAACCATGACCATTTGAGCAAGTCTAAAAGCTCAAACACAGCATATAGAAATATTATAATAGGTCTAATTCATCATGGAACTCAAAATCACCATCTCACTTATTCATATACACATACATACCAAGGCTCAAGGATGTCAAAATTTCAAGATTGCATACACTTGGCTCTAATTTGGGTTCATACCACATATTCATATACTTTTACATATGAGCAAAAGTTTACATCTCATAAATAACTTATACATACACACTTTGACATTAATTTACATCAAAAGCTAATCTATTGTTAAAGTAATACAATTTACATCCTTGGCCTCCATTCTTGGTTCCATGAGCATCACCTAGACATGGTTAGATAAAAATGGGGGAGAGTGAGATTCAAAGAATCCCAATAGCTCTTCACCCTTTCAAAAATGCATATATGGCATGTTATCATGTCAAAAAACACAAACATGTATCAAATGCTTCCAAGTACCAAGCATAAGCATGTTTTTAAGATCACATAAATATATCAAGATCAAAATCAAGCTTTAGGGACTTTTGGTTTAACCTTACCTTATTATTTAGAACTTTTGGATTAGCCTCATCTACTATCTAGAGACTTTTGACTTAGTCTCACTTATTCTTGAAACTTTTGGCCTTGTCTCACCCATTCTTAGAGACTTTTAGCCTCTTTTCACCCAATCCAAGGAACTTTTGGTACAACTTCACCCATCAAGACCAAATCATATTCCAAATGTAATTCAAGAAGCATAATGGTACCAAAGTATCAAACCAATAGGTAGAGGCATGTTTCATGATTCAAACATACATACAAGAATTCAATGACATTCAAACAACTAAGAATGCATACAAGAATTGATGAAGAGCTACCTTGGGTCAAGAAGCACAAGTTCTCCCTTGATTCCTTATCCTTTTAGTTTGGCCTCACACACACACATGGAAAAGGCTTAGTTTGTGTAACAAACGTAATTTCTGTAAAATGACGAAATGAGCCGTATAAAAGTAAGTCCTCTAAAATAAGCTAGATAATGTCCCAAAAAATTGGGTAGAGTCCTAAGCTCCTAAAAATGATAATTCCAGGCTCAGATGGAAAGAAAAACGGAGCTACGATAGAGAAACAAATTGTGACAGAAACTAAAACGTAATGGCATTTTCATAAATAAGTGTAACTTTTAGAAAAAAAATATATGAGGGCTTTTAAAATGAAAGTTTTGAGTTGCCTAAGATTCTCAGAGGCCTCAAAAACCATATGAAACCCAGGAACTAGTAAAACCCTCTCTGGTGTACGTTTTTCAACGTCGGTTGACTTGAACTTTGACTAGTTTGTTCAGTAAGATTTTAGTTCCAAATTGAGTGATTCCAAAGTCATTTTATTAAATTGGGATCCTAAATTCTATAATGGAAAAGATGGTTCTCAAAAAGGAGTTAAAACGAAGATGAAACAAAATTGCCATTACGGAAGGACAAAATTGAAATTTTTGAAAAAGTGTGTTTTTAAAAGCTCTCACACACTTCTCCTTTCTTCTCCCACCCTCTTAAGCATGAAGTTTTCTGCCCAAAATATAGAAAATGATCTGCTCTCTTAGGCTCACAAGAAGGGGAAGAAAAGGAGGAGAAAAATCAAGGAAAAGGTAGGTACATCTATGGAATTTCATGCTCTTTCTTCCTCCAACCTTGCTCCCCTCCTTCTTTTCTTTCTTTCTATGGTTTTCTTAAGATGTTTGGTTCTTTTTTTGGTCTAGAACTTAGATGGGTTGTTCAAAAATTTTGAGGAGAGACAAACCAAGAAGAAGAAGTCTTGAAAGCACACTTGAATCTAAGGTAATTGCTTATTGTAGTTGCTTCTTCTCCTTGCTCCATGGATGTGCATGATTTCGGCCAAGAGCAGAACCATATAGGAGGAGGTTTTTCTCCCTAAAAGCAAGATAGAAACAAGGGTTTTAGGCCATGGAGATATGGAATATGGCAAGAAATTCTAAGTAAAATTAGTAGAAAACAAGATAAAAAAGTGTAGGCTTTTTTAGGATTTTGTGAAATCTGATTTTGTGTGAGTAATTCCTTGACTATTTGAATGTTTCCTTGAGCTCCTAATACCTCTAGAAACCCTCCCAAGTGGCTCTCCCATCAAGGAAAAATCAAGAAGCTTGTGAACTCCTTCCTTGGTGCGTATCTCGGCCTAGGCTAGTTCATAGAGCTAGGGAGTGTTTTAATCCATTCTAGCCTTGGTTTGGGACTTTATATGATGTTAGAAGATGGGAGAAACTAATGGAAAAAATTTAGGAGCCATGGATTGGAAGATGGAGCAATGGTGTCCATAATGGTGTCTTAAGAAGCAACTTGATTTTTTAATTGTGCAAGTGAATGTGTGAGGGCTCCAAGGACCTTAAATGAGTCCAAGAAGTCTAGAAATAAAAAGAGAATGGAACCTAGAAATTAAATTCAAAGATTTTCTTCATTAGACTAATAATAGAACCATAATGCCAAGTATGAAACCAAGTGTATATTTAAGCTTTAATTTAATGCCTTGGCTTGCTTCAAGTATGTGATTGTGTGTTCCTTGTGATGCCTAGGCCAAGAGAATAATCAACCATCTAAGTGCTCTTGTGAAATCAAGGAGGGGAAGAAATTAGCAAAGTATGCTTGCATAAATTGAAAGGTAGCTCTCCACCTTATTCTTCATACTTTCTTGTGTGTATATGTATGTCATGGTGTGCTTATATGTGTTCTTATGATTAGGTAATATGCCACATGACCTTTTGAAATTTCCTTGGTACCAATGTGTGATCTTCAATGCCTTTGAATGTGAGATTAACTCTTAAGGGTGAGGTGATGCCAAAAGTCCCTTAAAGTGGGTAAAGATGTGCCAAAAGTCTCAAGATATGAGTGAGACTAAACCAAAAGTCCCTTAGATGGGTGAGGCTAAGTCAAACGTCCCTAGGACAAGAGTGAGGTATGTCCAAAAGTCCTAAAAATGGGGTGAGGCAAAACTATAAGTCCCTAGGCCATGGAGATGGTTTGATGCATTAATGTGGCATGGAAATGTTGCTTTGCACACTTTATGCTTGCATAATTATATTCTTGATGTATGTATGCTTTGAATGTGTGGATGAATGGGTGTGTGAGCTATTGAGATTCTTGAAATCTCATTCCCCTTTCCCTCTTACTCTTGAAATGTCTAAGTGGTGCTCAAAACCAAGGAAATGCAAGCCAAGAGCATTAAATGGCTACACTTTGTTCATTTTGTAGTCTAACTTGTAATGGAATGTCCAAAAAGCTTTGTATATATTATTTTTGGTAATGTAAGACCTTGAACACTTGTGACATGATGTATAGACTCCATGTAAACCTTATGTGAAATTAAATCAATGAGATTGTGAATTTGGACCCTTGAATGGCATGTATGTATAGTGCATTAATGGATGTTGAATGGCCAAAGTGAAATATATGGGGTTTCAAACTACTTGAACAGCTTACCCAAGTCATAATTATGCTTTTAAATTTGTCCAAGAGGTGCCAAACTCAAGAGGAGGCTATTTGGATTAAAGTGACTATTGATAGGAAGCAAAAATAACTATTTCATGAGGTTATATCACTTTTTACTCAAATGAACTCTTCTTGGTTTAATATTTGGCATGAATTTAGAGCTAATTATGAGTTTTTTGGGAAGCTAAAGTAGGTAATTTTTGGAGGTCTGTGGAATATTTGGTGAATTTTTGAATTTGGGAACTTTTCTAGTTTTGGTTACTGGTACAGTTACATTGGTCCGAAAATGATTTCTGTTACACAGGGCTCAAATGATGTCCAATTTCCACAAAATTGTATATAAAAAAACTAAACATCTCCAATGACTTGTACCAACTAGAATCACCTCATTTGGATGTCTAGAGAGAGAGATATAAATTTTTAAAGATCCTATCCAGTACCAGGCACTCAAATTGACCTATGGTACTATTTGATTAGTTTTCGAGGTCTGGATGTACTAGAGCTGGTTTGGGGTTATTTTTCTCCTCTATCTAACATCTGTATCTTTTCAGATTGGTATCATTTACATGGATTGGATGTTTATGGAATTAATTGGACATTTTTTAAATTTGCTGCAAAAACTTGTGATAGCACCAGTGGACAGTCAGACCTCTGAATCTTTTCGAATGTCAAATGTCTTCTATGTTATGTTTCATGTCTAGACATATTTTTAGCACAAAGTAGACATGTGTATCTTTCCAAAATGACCAAGAATGCATGATTTAGATTTTTTTTAGAATTAGTTATGATTTTTCAAAGTTTGTAATAGAAATGACAAAATTCTGGCCAAAAATACAGGTATGAGTTTATTCTTCCCTTTAGTTTCCACAAGTTGTAAGCCATGTTTAATAATGGAAATGAGTTATATTCATATAATTAAATATGAAAATATGATACATGAGCCCACATGGTCTGCATGACACCAAATGAAATTTTTATACGCAACATAATGCTAAATAATGCATTATTTTAATACTATTTTTTTCCATTCCCTTTGTGCAATTCATGATGTGAGACTTAGAAATGATGGGAAGCAAGCTAGAAACCATGGTGTTACAATTTTCTTAGCCTAGACACATCAAACAAGATATAAACACATCAATGATACCATTTCTAGCCTCACTTAAAGCTTACACAAGCTACTTTTAGCTTATGGCATGCTTATGGTTCCATACAAGGGCATAATGAAACAATTCATATAATTCATAATCTTAGTTCCATTTTCTCACATAATCTAAGTCACATGACTCCATTTAAAGTCATTAGAGTTATCACAAACTCATTTCAAAAAGCTAAATATCAAATGGCTTCTTTATGTCTAAAAGAACCCTAAACTTCCAACTTTCAAAATATGGTTTCTAAATTCAAACCAATGGCTCCTTTGGTGTTTATTATTCATTTCTAGACCATTTCTATCATTGGAATTAAGAAAAACTCTCCTTAGGTATGGAATCCCCTTCTTGGCCAAGGCATAGAGCAATGTTGGAACCCATGGAGTTTTATTGTTTTTCTTGGAGAATTTGCCACTTGTGAAGCTTCCTAGATGTTTTGAGAACTCAAATGTGCTCTCACCCAATTTAAATCATCATTAGAAAGCTCCACAAATCCCTAAGTGCAACCAAAACCCTAATCTCCATAACTTATTATTTATAGGTTCTTTTTTTATTTTAATTGCTCAATGTGATTCCTGAGGTTTCAAAACCCTAATTTCCATCAAGTTTAGATTAAAATAAGATCCCCTACATGGTGCTCTTATACTAGCCGAAATGATGGAAAGGAGGAGAGCCAAGAAGAAGCAAGTTAAGCCATGGTTTCTTACCTTGTTTCAAAGTCACAAGATGCACTTCCTTAGGTTTCCAAAAGTTTTCACAAATCCTCTCTTCCCTCTACTAAACCAGCATAAAACTGCACCAATTAAGTCTCCAAAACCATGAGAAGAGAGAGGAGGAAGAGGAGGATAAGTTTAATGAAGAGAGAAGCATGAAAAAGTGATAAATTCTTACACTTTCAAGCCTTGATTTCCTTCCCCATGCTCCCTCTTCTTGTGCACCACTTAGATCTACCCTTGGATCTATTTTGGACCAGAGGAAAGTCAATTATGAGGTGTGGGAAAAGTAGGACGTGATATAAGAAGCAAAGGAGCCCATTTATAACAATTTTCAACTTTCCAATTTAGTCCCTCATCTTGGTTTTCTTCATTTGGGCTCATTTCAACTCCTTTTTGAGAACTGTCTTTTTCATCATGAAATTTAGGTCTTCTAATTTATAATATGCCTTTGGTTTCACCCAAATTAGATTTAAAACCTTACTTAACTATTTAGTCAAAGTTTTGGTTAACTGATAACGAAAATCGCATACCGAAGGAATTTTAACCATTCTAAAGCCTCTAAGAATCTAGGGAAACTCAATTTTTTCATTTACAGCTCCCTCCTTTGAATTTTCAAAAAGTTACCCAAAATTACGATTATGCCACTACATTATTCCTTAAATTCGTTCAGCCGTTTTGTCTCAAATTTCAAGTTATCCTTAGGCTCTAAAAGACATTTTAAGAAGTTCTAATTCTCATTCTAATATTATTTGGCCTTAATTTACTCTACCTTAGGGTGTTCCAGTATTAATTTATAAGGTTCAATTCAATTTCTGAATTATCAGTCATTACATAAAAGCAAGCCGCTACTACACATCGAATCCTGTAACACCTACAGGAAAATGGTTAAAATGAAAATGTAAGAAATAGGGATGAAAGAAAGGAAGAAATAGCAAACCAAAGAGGGTGGCCATACTTTATGAAGGCTAAACCTTCTACCTTCACTAAGGTCTTTGACCCAGAAAAGGATGATGAGTGGATAAGGGAATTGGAGAAGACTTTTGAAGTGCTGGGATTTTCATATGAACAAAAGGTAACATTTGTAGTTTATATCCTTTTTTGGGGATGCTAAACATTGGTGGGAGAACACTAGACAATTATTGGAAAGCCAAGGTACCCCTATTACTTGGGCAGTTGTTCAAGAAGTCTTTTATGAAAAATATTTTCCTAAAGAAATCCACAATGCTAAAGAAATATAGTACTATAGGCTAGTCCAAGGAAATATGACCTTTGAACAATATTTGGCGAAATTGGAAGAATTATCTAAGTTCTCCTTATATCTTCGACATAACCAAGATGAGGCCTGGAAGTGTTAGAAATTAGAGTCAGGACTACAAATAGAGATGAAAAAGGTCATATCCCTGTTAATGATCAGGAACTATTCGGAGTTGGTGAATCAATGTAAGGTGGTAGCAAAGACTCTAAAGGAGGATGAGGCTAAAAAATTTAAGAATAATTAGTAGAAAAAGAAGGGAGGACCTTTCAAAACTTTCCATAAGAATTTATAGAATGAGAAGAAACCTACCCCTTATCAACTCAAATCAGATAATACCATGGTATGTAAAAGATGTGGGAAATAGCACTCTGGTACGTTGTGCTCATCAAGATCTCCTACTTGTTATAAGTGTAGTCAAATGAGACATTTAGTAAAGAAAATACTGCTCACTCGCAATTATCGAATTGGCCAAAATTAGTGAATTTTTACTAGTTTGTAGTGTAATGTCACCAGGTCATCTCCCATGGAGCTAGTAATCAAATCAATTAGTTTAGGAATGACAAAACTAGAATTATGATAATTGTAAATATAAAGTCGTACTAATTAAACTGAATAATAAATCAATTAACAAAAACAAAAATAAATGAAATTTAATCAGAATGATGTACAATGAATCCAAAATTCTTCCCTTGATATTTTCCTATCCTTGTGACCTAAAAATATTTCTGGTTTGATTGTTAATCCTCTAGTTATTTTTTATTAATGTTCCTAAACTACCACTCATGATTTTTATTGATTTGTATTGCTAATCAGAATGCAACCATGCTTTTGTCAACAACATAAAGCTAAACTATTTCGCACTTGACCAAAGACGCACGCAAAATCCTAATATGGTTCAAAATGAATTTATTTGATTAATCAACTAATTAAATCAAAATGCATTCTTAGATAGATCAAATAAATCAAAATTCATGCAATAAAAGTAATCTAATTAGAATGATAATAATTACACGAAAACAAAGAGAATAAGAAAAACAAAATCTTTCTGAAATTAAAATCCAAACTAGAGTTCTATACAAACATGGACTCAAGTTCCCTATCAGGTTTAGACTCTAGATTGATCACCAAGAAAATTAGAAGGCCAGAGAAGGATGAAAACAAGAATGAGAAATAGAGAAAATGGAGTGTGTTCTATGGTGACATCTTATCCTCCTTAAATAAATGACGTCGCCTTCTTCCTCAAGAAATCTAATACCATTCTAGAAGTAATAATAAGCTAATATCCAAATCCTTTTTGGACTTAATAAGATAATGTCCAAATCCTTTTAGGAGTCTTCTATCTTAATTCTTTTAGGAATCTTCTATCCTACAAAATACAATTAAAAAATAATTTGGCCTCCATTGGATAAATATAACAAAAATGTATTTAAAGCCCATTAATCTAAATTTAGCCCACTTGATATAAAATAAACCCAAAATCATCTAATTAGCCACTATGAATCATTAATAAGACTAAATATGAGAATATAAAATATAATAATGTCAAAATATCAACATTTCATCAAAAACTATCCATAATGGAAAAAGGAGCAAAATCCTACCTGATTATAACAGCAAGGGAGAATATATTCCTTAGATAAAAAAGATATAGCTTAGTCATCCGAATTGATACAAGGTACATGCTATGTTAAAAATAATATTTTACCTATATTGTTTGATTCTAGAGCTACCTATTCATTTATATCTATAGTTTGTGTAAGGAATTTGTAACTTTTTATCTTTGTTTTTGTAACATCCGGTCTTTCGTAAATGATAGAAATGAGTCAATAAAAAAAGGAAGTTACCTAAATAGAAAGATTTGAGGCCAAATAAAATTAAGGAAAAATTTTAAATAATGAAAAATGAGGATACAAAGCTTAAGATGCCCAAAAATAGGAATCAAAGTAGCTAAATAAAATTTGACGAAGACTAGTGGCATTTTTGTAATTTTAGGTACTTTTTAAAAAACTCAAAAGAGGGATCTTTAAATGGAAAACTTGAGTTTTTTAGGGTTCTCAGAGGCCCTAAAAACTATGGAAACACCTAGAATAGTTTAAACCCCTCTGGTTTACGTTTTAGAGCATCGGTTAACCCAAACTTTAACTAGTTTGTTCAGGAAGGTTTTAAATCTAATTTGGATGAAACCAAAAGCATTTTATGAATTATAGGACCTAAATTTTATGATAAAAAATAAGGTTCTCAAAAAGGAGTTGAAATTAACTTAAATGGAGTAAACAAGTACATAGGGGCAAAATGGTCATTTTAAAAAATTATAAAAGAGGCTTCTTAAGTAAGATTACACCTCATCATCTTCTCCAAGCTTCCATTTTCAAAATTTTAGAGCTCTATGGCATGACATTAAAGGGGGAGAGAGAGAGAGAGAGAGAGAAAAGAAGTTTAAACTTCGATTTAGGTAAGTAAACGGCCCCGTTTCATCTTGCGCCATTTAGGAAAGTTGTTCCTCTCTCTAAGAACTCTCTAATGGTAATTTTCTTTTCTTGAAAACTTGGAGATTCAGGTCTAACTCAAGCTAAAAAGGAACTCTTTTCAAGAAACCAATTGGTGGAAAATAATCTATACGAAGAAAGCTTCATTTTAAGGTAAGACTTTACTTGAAACACTTGCAAAATCTTGTGTTTCCAAGTCATTTAAGCTTTGGCCTAGAGAGAGAAAGTGAGGAGGAGAGTTTTTCTTCATGTCTTCTTGATGGAACCAAGGGTATGGAGTGTGAGGATTAAGAATATACAACTAGAATTGAAAAGGAAGCTTTAGAATAAAATTTAGGGATTTGGTTGCACTTTGGCAAATATGAAACTTCCTAATGATAATTTAAGTTATCTAGAAGTATGAATGAGTTCTCAAGACACCTAGAAAGCCTCACATATGCCATTTCTCTAAAGGAAATGAAGCAAACTCAATGGGTGCACAAGATAGAGGGTGTTTCGGCTAAAATAAAACCATGTACCTAGGGAGTGTTTTAAATTGTTTTAAGCCTAGAATGGAACTAGATATGATAGAGAAACATCAAAGAAAGCCTTGGAAAAAATTTAGAAGTCTTGGTTTATGAGATGAAAGTGTAAGCTCCATAATGAGACATAAAGAAGTAATAGCTAAGCTCCTTAAAATTAATTTATGATGACTCCAAGGAGTCCAAATAGAGTCAAGAGACTTAGATTGAAAGAGAAAATGGAGTCAAGATCATGAATTCCAATAGTTGCTTCATTATGCCTTGTATAGAGACATATTGGAGCCATATGAGAAAATAGCATACCAGAAAGTTGTGAGAAGCTTAAGCTTGTTCCTATGAGTGATTCATGCCCCATTGAATGTGTCTAGGCCGAAAGAATCAAGTACCACTTAATTCCATGAGCTTGGCCAAAAAGGGTAAGACAAGTTCAAGGGAAAAGTGTGATATTCTTTGTAAACACCCCAAAAATTAATTAAGGTATTAATCATAGATTTGGACTAGTTAACGATAATTATTATAGAATAATTAAGGAAGCTATATGAATAGGAGTTTATGGAGAAATAAATAATTAATGTAGGTTTAAGATTTAATTAGGTTAAAACTTAATTTAGACCCATAATTAATTTAAGTAGGTCATGGGTAAAGACTAATGGAGGCCCAATAATTTTAAATGTAGACCTAAGTTCTTATTATAAGACTTGGCCCAAGAAAGACCGCCTAGCAATGGCCCAATCTAGTTTAGTGAGTTAGAAGCCCAAAATTATACTAAAATGCTAGAAATTTTATAGCCTAATCCCTAAGGGCTGGCCCAGCAAGCAAAATATGAACTCTAAATGGACTTCGGCCCATGGGTCAACTCACAATCTAACTAAACCTATTTAAACCTAAAGTTCCTTCAATACTTCCCCTTTCTTATGTAGAAACATAAGAGACATAAAGCAATTTTGGAGATTTAAGGTGGAGGCTAGGGTTTTCCATATATTTTCTCCATTTCCCACTTCTAGAATCAAAATCAGTCAAGGTAGTTGTTATATAACTTAATTCTCTTTTCTTTCTCTTCAATTTGACCTGAATGGTTTCTCATTTGGAGTATTTTCACTACACTAAAATCTGAAATGTATTGTTTGGTGTTTTCTTAGAGGATTTTCAAAGGTTGAGGCTAGAAGCGTTGTTAGGTAAGTATTTCCTTCCCATTTTGAGGTAGTTTTTAGTGGTTTAAGACCTTTATAGTTGATTTGTAGTATGGGTATTAATTTTGCACGAATTTTTCTAGAATTTAGGGTGATATTCTAAAGTTACTGGTAAGGAAACAATCAAATCCAAAATTGGATACTTGTAGTGGCTAGGTAAGTGTTCTCTAGGTATCCATTAGTATTTTAATTCTTTGAACACCTATTTGCTGCCATAAATGATGATTTAGAGTAGCAATTTTCTGATGTTATTGTTATAGAGGGATTTTTGGTACTACTAGTAGCTTTCCAAATTGTCTACAAAGTAAGGTAACTTGGGTTAATGTTAAATTCTATGTATATATCTACTTTAATTTTATACTTGCTATACATGAATGATTTTGAAATGGATAATGAATGGTTGGCTATCTAATATATGGTGTTTGGACCTTGTAAGTCCATGGTAAAGCTGTGGTGTAGCTACCACCCATGCATTATGCTTCGATTGGGCACCAGTTATAATCAGACCCTTATATGCATTGACCCAGGTTGTACTCATTAGGGAGTTGGTACCATGGACAAGCCTCTCTTGCTATTATTGGCCTTTAACATATGGAAAAATGATTGCTAGTATGGGATAATAGTCACTGATAGCCTAATTATTTCATTTATTGATATGACTATTATTTTTTATACTTATTTAATTAATTGCATATATGTTAATTAAATTAGAATATATAAATCGAATTTGTCTTTGGTTACTAATATTTGCATCTCACCCCATTTCATGGGATAATACTTTTAGATGAAGGCTCTTTGGGTAAAGATAAGGGGAAGCAAGTGGATGAAAGCCCATGAACTCCAACCATGTGTGAAGAAGGCTACACTTAGACTGATCTGAGTAGAGTATATGCTAAATTTTTTATTTCTTCTTGTATAATATCATCATGTAATCATGTTACCAAGTGTAGGAGTTTGTAATTTGATTAGTTATGATGTATCTATTAAGGAGCTAGGCCTTATATTAAATTGGTATTGGATGTATGAACTTATAACATCTTATATGAACCTTTTTGAACCAATGATATGATTTACTATTTGGAAATGAAATCATGTGATACATTAGATATTGTATTAACAAGTGATGCATGGAACCTCTATTGGAATATGTATTTGAATGATAAATGTTGGTACCTTATGAATCCTTACTATCATTAATCCATGAACTTGCTGATATATGGTAGGTAGATGAGTAGGAATCAATACTAAGTCTTGAATTAGTGATGGTAGATCAAGTAGATGAAAGCTATTAGAGCTTCACAAATTAAGATAAAGTAGCTTAAAGTATTGCTAGATGGAGAGTGGGAGTGTATGGGATGAGACTTAGAGAAAAATAGTGCAAAAGAAGGTCTCGCAGTGGCCAAAGTGGGCTGAGTCACGGCCATCTGTCAGGTAGAGGCGAGAAGCACCATAGCACGAGGTGTCTTACCATAGTGCAA
The DNA here is from genome assembly GCA_032878935.1 of Erythrophleum fordii. Classification (NCBI taxonomy): domain Eukaryota; kingdom Viridiplantae; phylum Streptophyta; class Magnoliopsida; order Fabales; family Fabaceae; genus Erythrophleum; species Erythrophleum fordii. Next base: position 593,023 of record JAVQMF010000049.1, on the reverse strand, counting down.
AACAAAAATGTTGCCCAGGGGGTAATAAAGAGCAACCTTATTGCGGCGCAACATGTTCCATCATGGCTTAAGTCAAGGAGATCAGGTAATGAGTGTCTCAATAGCTAGTTTCGCCACGGCACGAATTGTGAAAATTACTACAGTAAATCTATGATGCATTTCTGCCACAGTGCCATATAAGCTTGCAGTGATAAGGGTCCAACTTGCCACGGTGAGATTTATGAAAATGTGAAAAGTAAACCCAAGAGCAACTTCACCACAGTGCAATATGAAACTTGGTTTTTAGGTTCTAGTAATCAACTCAGTCGGAGTAAAGGTTCTCGACTCCTATTTTTAACCTAGAGGCTTTGAGATTTGCTACGATAATGTTATGCAATGATTTGGGAAGAGGTTTTTGGAGTTGAAATTAGTAGCCCGATGAATCAAAAGTCTTAAATGATAATTATGATCACTTATGGATTTGATTAGTTGTGGTTATTTAGCTAATAACCCTAATGATATCAACCTTCAAATGTTATGAAGCCTAATTACAGTAATTAAGAATTAGGGTCATTACATTCTTGCTCTAAGATAGCTCTCTAACCTTTCTCTCATGCATGACTTAGATGTTTACTTATCTTTGAGTACTTGTTTGTATGTTTGAACCATGAGAAATGGTTCTAGCTATTGCTTATAAGCTATGGTACTATTATGCTTCTTAAAATATATTTATGTATGCAATATTGCTTGAATGAGTTTGGTTGTGCCAAAAGCCCCTTAGCAAGAGTGAGGATGACCAACAGTCCCTAGAAATGGGTGAGACAAAGCTAAAAGCCTCAAGAATAGTGAGGCTAAGTCAAAAGTCCCTTGAAAGTGGGTAAGGCAAATCCAAAAATCATAAGAAAGTTAGGTTAGGCTAAACCAATACCCTTGAAAGCCTATGTTTGATATGTATGAGCTCACACGACCAAGAAAATAATTTATGTATGTTCATCAGAAGCTTGTATGACATGCATGCATTCTTTGATATGTTTTAGCATCCATCATGTATGTTTGAAAGGATAAAGAGTTATTAAGATTCTTTGAATCTCACTCTTCCCCTCCATATGCCTAATTATGTCTAGGTGAGCCAAGTAGGCCAAAGAATGGAGGCCAAAGGTCTTAAAGCATGGCACTTTGACAAAGAAGTAGAGAAATAAACATTTTAATAGTATATTGATGTCAAGAATTGTATCCATATGATGTACATGAGATGTAACCATTTGAAAAAGTTTAAATGTATACAATTATGATGTATGCATCACTCTTGAAGCCAAATGAATGTATATGTCTAATTTGATATCTTAGCTCCCTTATATGCATGTGTATAAATGTACATGGCATGGTGAGATTTACCTCCATAGTGATTTGGATCATTTGGCATGCTCTTATATGTTGTGATTCTAACGTTCGATTTTTCGTAAAATACTGAAATGAGTCAGTTTTTAAAGCAAGTCCCCTAAAATGAGTGATTCAGGGCCAAATAAAATTTAGATAAAATTTTAAATAATAGAAAATGAGGATTTGATCCTTGAGTTGCTCAGAAACTGAGGTCGGAGTGATTCAAAAAATTTGCCGAAAGGCTAGTGGCATTTTCATAAATAAGTGGATTTTTTAGAAAATATACAGGAGGGCTTTTTAAATGAAAGTTTTGAGTCCTCAGGGTTCTCAGAGGCCCTAAAAACCATGGAAAGCCTCGGGACAGCTAAAGCCCCTTCGGAGGATGTTTTCCAACGTCAATGTGCCCGAACTTTGACGGATTTGTTCAGGAAGGTTTTAGCTCCAATTTGAGTGATTCCAAAGGCATTTTACTAAATTGGGAATCTAAATTTTGTAATAGAAAAGACAGTTCTCAAAAAGGAGCTAAAATGAAGAAGAAATAAAAATGCAAAGTATGAAGGGTAAAATGGGAATTTTTGAAAAGTGTAACTTATTCCCACCTATATATATGATGCACCCTTCTCCTCCCTTCATTATGCACGACCATGTTCTGCCTAAAACCAAAAGAAAACCTTAGGGGATGAGGCTCACAAGAAGGGGAAGAAAAGGAGGAGAAATCAAAGGCTTAAGGTATGGAAATTAGTAGTTTTTCATGCTCTTTCTCTTCCAAACCTCTTCTCCTCCATTCTTCTTTGTTTCCTATTATTAAAATGAAGTTTATAAATCTGTTTTAAGGGAGAAATTGAGGGAAAAATTCGGATTTGAAGAGAGGAGCTTAAAGAACACAAGATTCAAGTGAGGAAAAGCAAGAAAACAAGGTAATTTCTCTTCCTATGGTTGTCATTTTTAGTTCCCTTCTCCACCATTTCACCCCACTTGAGAAAATCCTAGGAGGAGATGATTTTTAGGCAGAACCAAGCATGAATCTAAGGAAAAAGGGTATGGAGATTAAGAATATGCAAAGGGAATTATCAAAAAACCATTAGATTTCAAAATGTAAATTCTAGGGTTTTGTGTGCACCTTCCAAAATCTGATTTCATATGATAATTCCTAGGCCTAATTAATAGTTTAAATGAGCTCTTAAGATTCCTAAGATGCTCCACGCATGCTTCCTCCTTCAAGAAAACAAAGAGAATTCTAAGGAGGCTAAAAAGGGGCATAGTCTCGGCAAAGCAAGGTTGGGGTAGCTAAGGAGAGTTTTAAATTTTTCTAACACCATTATTGAGTCATATTTGATGAATAAAAAAGAATGGAGGCCTTGGAAAAAATTTGGAACTCTTAGAAAGTGATTTGGTGCCTTAGGTTCCATATTATGACCTAAAGAAGCAATATGATGTTAGGCTCTTTGTTTTAATTGTGTGATGACTCTAAGAGACTTAAAAGGAGTCAAGAATCATATTTGGAAGGAAAGAATGGAGCCAAGAAATTTTTTTGAGGAGTTTTGCTTCATTAGGTGCATTTATGGACCATAATGGAGCTGATAAAGCAATCTAGCATCTAAGCAAATTGTATAGCCTTAAAGATTATTTCATGAACCTAATTGTCTCCCATAAATTGTATCTAGGCCAAGATAAACCATCTCCACCAATTTGTGGGTGTGTGGCCGAAAGAGGAGGATTGAGTCCAAAGGAAAAAGTGTGTAATTGTGTGCAAGGTAGCTCTCTCCACCTTCTCTCATGCATGGATGTGTGTTTAACTTGTTTTATAATGTGTGTATGTGTATTTTCAAGTTATGAAAAGTATGCTAGCATGCCTTTATATGCTATGATCTTTGATGCCATGTTATGTTTTCTAATGATTGCATGATGTTTGTATGAGTTTGCTTGAGTATGGAGAGGCCAAGAACTCTTTCCTTTGGTGAGGATGAGCCAAGAACCCTTGATCTTGGTTGAGACAAAGCAAAGAGTCTCCCAAAAGCAAAGTGGACTCCCAAGAGTATGGTTGAGTCCAAAATGCTCAAGAAATGGGTGAGGCAAGTCCAAAACCCATGAGGAGAAGTGTGAAGCCAATCCAAATACTTGGTGAGCTCTTGAATGATTTGTATGAGTTGTTCACATGCCAACTTTGCTTCTAAAATGTCCATGGCTTTTATTGTCTCCATGCATGTATTTGTAAAGCTTGCTTGCTCATATTAAGTATGATTGAATGAGAGATGAGCTATTGGGATTCTTTGAATCTCACTCCCTCCTCTCCAATGCTCTAACATGCTAGGTAGACTAAGTAGTTATGGTGAAGGGAGCTAACAACCATGAAAGAAGGAGATTGACAAGCCTAGGCCTAGCTTTCATTCTTTTTAAATCCATAATGAGGCTTCACAAAGTATATGATGTTGTAAATGTACCATGACCCTTGAGACATGTATAAATACGCCATTATGTGATGTTTATATGTATGGATATGATGTATAACCTCTAGCATATGATTTGAGTATCTAATGCCAAAGTATGAGAATTGAAAGTTTGATGGATATGTGTATAAGTGGGGGTTGAATGGCCAAAATGAGATGTATGAGGTTTGGGACCATTTGGATAACTCACAAAAGTCTTAAATATACTTTTAGACTTGCCCAAAAGGTTCCAAGACCAAGAGAAATCCATTTGGCAACTTTGGTACCCTATATAGAGCCAAAATTGACCATTATGGAACCCTATGTCACTTTTTAGCCAAATGAGTTAGTCTTAATCTGAGATTTGGCATACAATTAGGTCTCCTTGAAAGCTTTTTTTGAATTTAAAGAACATAACTTTCGAAGGTCTATAGAATATTTGATGATTTTTCAAAGTTGGCAAAATTTATGAAAATGGTCTGATGCACTGTTATAATAGTCCGAAATTGTTTTCTGTTACATGAGACTCAAATGATTTCCAATTGCCATAAAATATTATACAAAGAAACTAGGAAATCACAACAACTTGTGCAAATCGAAACACCTCATTTGGAGGTTTAGAGAGGAAGATATGAATTTTTGAAATTTCTGTCCAATATCAGTAACCTCGCCCAACCAAAAGTATTGTTCCATCGAATTCTGAGGTCTGGAGTTGATGAAATGATCTAGAGATATTTTTTCTCTCTATTTTACATTCTCATAATTCCATATTGATATCATTGACATGGATTGGATTTTTGTGGAATTGATTGGACATTTTTGAAGTTCATATCAGTAAATTATGACAGCATCAGCACCCAGTCTAACTTCCAGACTATTTTTTGTGTCAAACACTCTGTGTATGGGATGTTATGACTTGTGCATATTTTTAGCATAAATTAGACATCAAAATATTTCTATAATGACCAAGATTATATGATTTCAATTTTTTTAGATTTAGTTATGATTTTCCAAAATTTTCCTAGAAAGGAGGCCAATTCTGGCCGAGAATGAAACCTCCTCTTCCACCTTCCAATTCGGTTTTCATGAGTTGTAGGCATGTTTTTATGATGAAAATGAGTTATAACGATGTAATTAAATATGAGGATATATAGCATGAGCTCACATGGCCTACGTGACACTGAAGCAAATTTTTAGTCGTGACGCAACGCAAAAAAGTGTGTTATTTTCAATAAAATTTCTCACTTCCTTCTTACTATATATCACATGAACATGTTAATGATGATGGATGTGAGCTAGAAATTATGGTGTTACAGTGATCATGCTTGTGGATGTCTCAAGTAGTTATTGAATGAGAAGAAAGCTTTTTGGTGCCTTGAGATACCAAATTGGACTTCAAAAGTGACCATTATGTGTGTTGAACCAAAGTTTGACCAAATAAATGATTTTTTCCATGAAATTTGGCCAGCAAGTAGGTCTCATCTAGATCTTTTCATGGAGTGAAAGAACACTCAATTTAAATCTCTAGAAAATTTATTATGATTTTTCAAAATTGGCTTAATTATGCAAAAATGGTATGTTCACTGTTCATATAGTCAGTTTATATTTCTATATCACATGTAGGTTAAATAAAGTCCAATACTCATAAAATTTTACAAGAATAAACTAAACATCATAATATTTCCATAGGCACTAAGATCACCTCATTTAGAGTTCTGTAGAGGGAGAAGCAAATTTTTGAAGTTACATGATAATACCAGTAATGCAACTTGACTTCTGGTACTATTCTATTGTTTTCTATAGGTTAAAGGCCACTTCATTAGTCTAAAATTATTTTTATCATTATTTAATATCTAGATATTTATAGAATGGTATGGTTTGCTTGATTTCAATTTTTCTCAAATTAGTTATGAATTTTCAAAGTTTATATCAGAAAACTAGCATGCCAACCTAAGAGCAAAACTTTATTTTTTGATATATGGCTTCAAACTCCAGACATATGTGATGAATTGTGATGTTTATAACTTGATTGGATATGTTATAGATAGGAAATGATATTGATGAGTTCATATGGTCCTTAAAGATATGAATCATGTATGCGGCTCCCAATTACATAACTTTCCATGTGTAAAAGTGTATGTTTTCTTACAAATCTCTTCCAATATACATGGGATATGTTGAGATAGCTTATGTAAGGTATTATAGTTTTACCTTATGATCTTGCTATGGTTACCCCTACCGAAAAGATTGTCACTTTCTATGCTTGTCTAAATTGTCTTATGCATGTTTGTGAACTAGATTTTATTGTTGACCTGTTTTGTTTACCTATGACTGATCTTGCTATCATTTTGGTTTTGGGAATGGATTAGTTATCTATTAACCATGTTAAACATGACAATACTATTTTCATTCCTCCAAAGATCTCTACCAATTTCGATGGAAAGGAAGATGATTCAATAATTTTAGAAATTTTCCTCTTGAATTCATCAGAGGTCAAAATAAAGATAACTCAAATTCTTGTGGTCTGTGAGTTTCTTGAAGTCTTTTCAAATGAAATTCTAGGTTTACCCCCTAAGAGAGAAATAGAATTTTCCATTAATGTTATACCTAGAATAGGTTCAATTCCCATCACTCCTTATAAGATGTCACCTCTTGAATTGCAAGAACTAAAAAGCCAAATCAATGAACTGTTATAAAAGAAATTTATTAAGCCTAGTGTTTCACCTTGGGGAGCACCAGTGTTGTTTATAGCCAAGAAAGACGGGAGCCTTAGGTTATGTATAAACTATAGACAATTGAATAAGGTAACCATCAAGAATAAATACCATCTTCCAAGAATAGATAACTTAATTGATCAACTTAGAAGAGCCTCTGTCTTTTCCAAAATAGACTTAAGATCTGGATACCATTAAATTCGGGTAAGAGAAGAAGATATTCCTAAGACTACTTTTAGGACTAGATATGGTCATTATGAGTTCTTAGTAATACCATTCGAACTCACTAATACACCTGCTATGTTTATGGACTACATGAATAGGATTTTCCAACCTTACCTGGATCAATTTGTGGTAGTGTTTATAGACAATATCCTAATCTATTCTAGGAGTAGGGAAGAACATGAAAAACACTTAAGAATGGTTTTGCAATTTCTTAAGGAAAAACAATTGTATGCTAGACTAGAAAAGTGTGAATTTTAGTTGTCTGAAGTGAAATTTTTAGGCCATGTGATCTCTAGTCAAGGTATGTCAATTGATCATAGTAAAGTAGAAGCTGTGCTTAAATGGGAAAGACCAAAGACTTTCATTGAAATTAGAAGTTTCATAGGATTAGCTGGGTATTACCATAGATTTATAAAAGGATTCTCCTAAATAACTTCACCTTTGACCAAGTTGAATAGAAAAGGAAGCCCTTTTATTTGGACCACTAAATGTGAATAAAGTTTCCAAATTTTGAAAGAAAAATTAACCACTGTTCCAGTATTAACTATACCTAATCCCTTGGGAACCTTTGGAATGTATAGTGATGCGTCAAAGAAAGGATTGGAATGTGTACTAATGTAAGATAAGAGAGTAGTGGCCTATGCTTCCAAGTAGTTGAGACCTCATGAAGAAAAGCATCCTACCTATGACCTAGAATTAACAACCATGGTGTTTGCCTTGAAAATTTAGAGACATTACCTATACAAGGCAACTTTTCAAATTTTTAGTGACTATAAAGCCTTAAATATTTGTTTGAACAAAAAGAACTCAATATGAGGTAAAGAAGATGGATGGAGTTATAAAAAGACTATGACTTTGAGTTGAAATATCATCCAAGAAAGGCCAATGTAGTGGCAGATGCTCTATGTAGGAAGGCTTTACATGTATCATCCTTAATACTACGAGAAATGAATTTGATTGAACAAATTAAAGATTTACCTACTCTTCTCACTAAGTCACCTGAGGGTTATAGGTTGAATAGGCTTGAAATCTTGTGTGATTTGAGGAATCATGTTAGAAAAGTCTAAGAATCTGACTTAGCCTTACAACCTGGATTTTCCAAAACTGAGGATGGAACCTGTAATACCATAATATTCTAGCCTTCCCTTTATCCTTACCTAGCTACATTTTCTTAATTTCACAAGCTTCCTCAAGAAAATCAATAAAAATAATGCATTATTTTGCATTACATACAGTTCAAAATTTGCATTTTGCATCTCGTGGGCCATATGAATTCACCCATAGTATTTTCTACTCCATATACATGCATATAAGTCAGAACCATCCCAAAATGTTCCATTTTTCCTTAGCTTAGGACATCCCCACACAAAATCACAAGTTCAATCTTGGGTTCCAATTTTTAGTTTTCTATCATCAAGTTGAAAATTCATAATTAAATCTAAAAAAATTGAAATCAAGTAAATGATAGTTTTCTGGAAAGCTCTAAATGTCTACTGACAATGGAAAAGCACCAAAGGTCCAGCTGCCCAAGTTTACTATCATAGGTTACTAATGTGAATTTCAAAAATTTATAACTAATTCTAAAAAAGTCAAAACCTAGCAAACCATACTATTCTGAAAAGTTTTGGATGTTAACTTTATGGAAAAAATAATTTTGGACCACTTTAAGCTCATTTAGGAATTGAATTATAATGAAATAATACATAAGGTCGGCTAGCATTACTTTTCTAATACAAAATTTCAAAACTTCATTTCTCTCTCTGCAGACCTCCAAATGAGGTGCTTCCTATTGCTATAAATCTCTGTGAATATTTACTTTCTCGATGTAAAATTTAAGAATCATTACACCTCATTTGACCCTCAAATGACATGAAGATGTAATCTGCTCAAGTGAACAGTGCCCAGACCAAAACCAACTTCTAATATGAATTTTGAAAAATCATAATAAATTCTATAGACCTCCAAATAATGTGGTTCTTAGACCAACAAAAATCTCTATATGAGATCTATGTGTATGCAAAATCTCAGCCTCAAAATTGCTCATTTGGTTAGGTTGGAGTTTAGCTCACAAAATGGGTCATTTTTTGTCTTAAAATGGTTTATTTATGTGCCAAATGGTCTTCCCCTTGAACCAAGACCACTTGGGCAAGTGAGAAAGCTTAAAAATAGTCTATTAAACTTGTCTAAGGAATCCAAATATCCATATATCACAAAATCACTATCCCACTTGTTCACATACACAAGATCTTACAAACTCATCATGCATCTCAATATTAAAAACATTTGTTCTCATTCATATACTTTCAATTTTAGTACATACATCATATATCTATGTATATACATATGTTTAAGTAGCTATACATCATTTACAATATGGGATTACATCATTTATGAACAATATGGTTACAAAATAGCTAGATAACACAATTCTTTTGTCAATCTCTCATCTTTAACTGTGGTGGCTTTCCTCTTTTTGCTCACTTGGTCCACCTAGACATGTTTTGACAATGAAGAGGGAAGAATGAGATTCTAGGAATCCCAATATCTCTTAACCTTTTCAATCATACATAATAGCCATGCTTTCGAGCTAAAAGATGTATGTATGAATATTTTGCCACCAATAACCATACAGAATCATTTTCATATGCAAGAAACTCATACACATCATATTTAGCCTTCAAGAGCATTAGTTTAGATTCACTCCTTTCCTTAGGACTTTTGAACTTGCCTCACCCATTTTCAAGGGACTTTTGACTAAGTCTCACTCTTCTTGAGACTTTTAACTTTGTCTTACCCAATTTTAGGGACTTTTGACTCAACCTCACTTTTACTAAAGGACTTTTGGCTTCACCAAGCTTATTCAAGCCAAACAACATTCATAAAAACATATATTATGCACATAATGGTACCATGGCACATAAAATATCACTAGAAACATTTCTTATGGTAAAATCATACATACACACATCCAAAAATAAGAAAACAATTAAGCATGCATGAGAGAAAGGTTAGAGAGCTACCTTGAATGCAAACACACACACTTTCCTTTGATTTTTCTTTTCTTCTTTTGGCTACACACTTGCAAGTGGGTGGAGTGGGATTCCTTAGGCCTAAACACATCAAATAGAGCCCAATTCCACTCTTGAAACAAATTCTAATGCCACACACACTCAAGGGAAGCCTACTTTCTTAAATGGCTCAAATATGATTTCATAAAGGACCTAATGAAGCAACTATAAGAATTTAAGATCTTGGCTCCATTCTTTCCTTCAACCTATGACTCTTGACTCCATTTAGACTTCTTGGAGCATTTTGAAGAATCTAGTTATATGTCGCTTCATTATGTTATATTATGGAACCTATAGCTTCAACTCTCAATCTATGACTTCTAAAATTTTTCTAAGGCTTTCTCTCATCTTCTTCCATCATATATAGCCCAAACTAAGCTTAGAAGATTTGAAAACACTCCCTTGGTCCTTCCTTCAAGCTTGACCAAGACTTATACATGGTTTTAGGATCATGGAGTTTTAAATTTTTTCTTGAAGGAAGAGACACTTGGGAGGCTTCCTAGGGGTCTTAGGAACACATATAAATCCTCACATCACCTAGAACACCCTTGGATAAAATTAGATTTTACAATACTTCCATAAATCCCTAGCTTTTCTATCTTGATTTTCAATGGTTTCCCTTTGGGTTTCTTTGCATTTCCTAGCTTCCCATAGTCTAAAATATAAGTTTCATGCTTGTTCTTGGTCAGAATAAATCCCCTCCTATGAGTTCTTGATTTAACAGAACCCACACACAAAGAGAGCAATAAGAAGAAGGCAAGAAAAGGAATGAAACTACCTTGATTCCAAGCCTTCTCTAAGAGCATTCTCCCTTACTAAAGCATTCTTCTTCAAAGTCTAACCTTTCGCCTATAAATCACCCCCAAAACATACCTATATAAGTAACCAAAACCATGGAAAGGGAGGTAGGAAGGAGGAAAATAACTTTAAAGAAGGTAGAAGCTTAATTTGTCCATACCTTTTGCCTTGTTTTTCTCCTCCCTTGAAGCTTCTTCTTATGCATCCTCCTCCCTAGCCTCTCTCTCTATTCTGGATAGAACAAAAGGTCAGTTAAGAGAGGGCAGAAGTGGGATGCCTAATATAAACCCAATGGGAAGAAAATTGTCATTAAAAATTTTGTCTACATTCTTTCTCTTCGCTAATTCATTTTAGGCTCATTTTAGCTCGTTTTTTAGAACTATCTTTTCCTTTTAAAACTTAGGTCCTCTAATTTATAAAAAAGCTTTGGAATCATTCAATTTGGATTTAAAACCTTCCCGAATGAAGAGGTCAAAGTTTGGGTCAACTAATGCTCAAAAACGTACACCAGAGGGGTTTTAACTATTCCAGGGGTTCTCACAATTTTTAAGGCCTCTAAGAATCCAAGAAAGCTTAAATTTTTTATTTCAAAAGCCTTCATATAAGTTTTCCAAAAAGTACTCGTATTTATGAAAATGCCACTACACTTTCAGCCATTTTATTGAACTAACCTAACTTAGGTTTTCGGGCATCTCAAACCTTGGGACCTCATTTTTCATTATTTTAAATTTTATTCTTCTTTTATTTGCCCTCAAATATCTTATTTCAAGGGACTTGCTTTCCAAACTGACTCATTTTGATATTTTTACAAAATATGGGATGTTACAGAACCATAATGTTCCAAGGTAGATTATGTGTCCCTAATGGAGAATTAAGGAAATTGATTCTAGAAGAAGCTTACAAAAGTAAATATACCATTCATCTTGGATCCACAAAGATGTACCATGATCTTAAGAAATTGTATTGGTGGCTAAATTTGTGTCTAGATGTTTAGTGTGTCAGAGGTGAAAATAGAACATGAGAAACCTTCAAGATTGCTATAACCTTTAGAAATCCCTAAGTGGAAATGGGATAATATATCCATGGATTTTATTGTGGGATTACCTAGAACCCAGTCAGGACATGATGCCATTAAGGTCATTAATAGATAGACTGACCAAATCAGCTCACTTCTTACCCATAAAGACTACCTATTCTTTAGATAGATTGGCTTAATTGTATATATCAGAGATTATGAGGTTACATAGAGTGCCTTCTAGTATTATTTCATTTAGGAATCTTAGATTCACTTCCTGATCTTGGAAATCTTTTTAAGTTTCTTTTAGAACTAGATTATGCCTTAGTACAGCTTATCATCTTTAGATTGATGGACAAATTGAAAGAACCATTCAAGCCTTAGAAGATATTCTTAGATCTTGTGTGATGGAACAAAAGGGAAACTAGGATAGGTATTTACTGTTAATGAAGTTTGCCTATAACAACAGTTATCATTCAAATACTGGGATGGCTCCTTATGAAACTTTGTATAAACATAAGTGTAGATCCCTTGTGTGTTAGTATGAAGCTACAGAAAGGTCTTTGCTAGGACCTAAGTTAGTTCAACAAACCATAGATCAAGTTAAGAAAATTAGAGAAAAGTTACTCATAAACCAAAGTAAGCAAAATAGTTACTATGATCAAAGAAGAAGACCACTGGAATTCAATGAAAGAGACCATGTTTTTCTTAAAGTTACTCCTGCCACTAGCATAGGCAGAGCTATTCGAACTAAAAAGTTAAATCCTTGATACATTGGTTCTTACCAAATTCTCAAAAGAATTAGTTCAATAACTTATCAACTAGCCTTACCACCTTACTTGTCAAACCTTCATGATGTCCATGTATCCTAATTAAGGAAGTATATTCCTAATCCATCACGTCTTAAATAATGAATCAATACAGTTTCAGGAAAATTTAACATACACCATAAGACCAATATCAATTTTGGACACTGATAAGAAATAGTTAAGGAATAAGACAATTCCTTTGGTGAAAGTGGCATGGGAAGGAATGACACCTGAAGAAGTCCTATGGGTAATGGAAGAAAAGATGCAACAAAAGTATCCAAAATTATTTAATTCAAGTACATATTTCAAATTTTGAGGACAAAATTTTAAAAGGGATGGAGAAATGTAACATCCCTACAAATTAAGATTTTCTAATTATTTAGTATTTTATGTAATGAATTTATTAAACTTTAATAAGATGAATTTGAATGAACTAACTTCATATACAAAAAGTATAAGATGAATAGGACCCATAGAAGTTTTTAAGATTTTAGAGGGGTCTAGGGGGCTTAGAGGCAAAATCATTATTTGTCATCTAGACGAACTTTGATGATTTTTCTGAAAGAAAGAGGAATTCAAAATTAGTTATATATATATATATATATATATATATATCAATAGTTAGGAAAAAAATGTGCAGAAAATTATAAAATTCATTCTGTAAAATTCTGAAGTCGTTAGGACCAAAAAATGGCCCCAAAAAATTAAAAGCTTATACGGAGATGAACTAAACACCTAAGCTCGAGTTAATTATCTTAGGAAATTCTATGTAGAAAGATCTACCTAATGGTGATGATGGAATCTGAAAATATAGAGTTATGAAGAAGATATAAACAAAAAACAAATAGAGGTGCTAATCTATTATGTTACTAATAGGGGCAAACGGTCATTTGGACCCTAAAATAATAAAATATTAGAAAAATAACTAATAATAAAATATATGATCAAAGACATTAAATGGGACCCATATAGGCCCAAATAATATTAAAATATAGTAGAAAACTCAAAGAACGTAGACTAAATAAAATATTACAGAGAACCTACGATAAGAAATATCGGTCAAACAGTGGCATTTTTGTAAAATTAAGCCATAGAAGGGCTAATGTGGCACCTTGGACAAGAAACAGGACATGTGGCGCCACATGTATGAAGAAGATTCTGAAGACTACATGAACTACGAAGTGATGACACAAGCTTACATCAACAAATCTTAGTAAATCTCACGCTTTATGAAAAAGTTACCACTAACTTAAGGATAACATAGATGTTAACTCAGGTAGTAATAAATGCAAAGATAACCTACACATAGAATGAGGAAGGTAATCATGACTAAAATAAAATATTGTTAAATCTAATGGTTATTATTCATCTGTAAAACGTGACGCAATCTTAACCATTGATGCAATCCAATGGCTTAGATTTCTCTATTTTTTAATATTAAATCACAACCCTTGATCTAATCCAAAGGTCCATATTAAACCTCTAAAATCAAGATTTAATCCTAGCCATCCAATGGATCCAAGGGCATAGATTTAACAACATAAAACATAACAAATATTTGCTGTCATTTGTAAATAAAACTTACAAAAACACACACTCTTTACGCCACACTCACACATAAAACACACACATAATTCTGCAAGGACAAGAAGAACAAAAAGGAGGAGGAGCTTAGCCAAGGAGAAGGAAAAAGAAGGAGGAAGGAAAGGAAGAAAGGCTACCAAAGAAAACAAACACCGTAGAATCAAAGTAACATAGATGAACTTTCTTCTTTTTCTTCTTTTTCTTCTTTTTTTCTATTTTTTCTCCAAGAATGTTTCTTTCCTCTTCCTCTCTAAGTTTCAACCATGGCAAGATAAGATAGGAAAGTTTATTGTTCCCATGAATTCAAGCTAAGAAAAGATGGAGAAATCATATATATATATATATATATAGCTTATAGATTCATGTGATTCAAGAAAAATTCCTATTCTTGGCAATTTTTCTACAAACCATGAAACTTTTTATTTTAAGAAGCCATGGGAGGAATTGACGAGAAATTAAATGGGAGAATAAGAGGAAGAAGTCTAAGGAAGACAAAGATTAATATAACTTTGATTTTCATGAAGAATTTTGCAAGAAACCCTTGAATTTTAACTTGAGAAAATTGTAGAATATACAAGGAATTTCTAGAAATTGATTGAAGGCTTTTGTTTATCTCCCTTGAATATGTATCGATGACCATTTGGTAACATAAAAATGAAACAAAATCACATGTTCTCCTTGGTATATAGGCTCAACCAAACCCACCTCATATACCTAGTGAAGAGTTTTCAAAAATCCAACTAAATTAGGTTAATCAACATCAAAAATAAGGCCTATGATATAAAAAAGTCAAATTTTTTAGAAAAAGTGTTGATCAAGAAATTCTTGCATTTTTCCTATGTTATTTGATATGTTTTAAATGATTTATGTGCTCTAATATGTTCTATATACTATCTGGATTATGCAGATATTTATTTTGTAAACTTTGGAGCCCATTTGTAATAGTTAGAACGTTATGCAGTATTATATCAAGAATGAAATATGTGGTGAACATGTGTTCTGGATTTGCACTATTTGTTGTACTAATATATTGCTTACTGTTTGATTTCTTGACATGAACAATATGCTGTTTACGGTCTGGTTTTATAAATATTGGTTATTTCGTAAAGGATTGCCTTCGTTTATATATATATATATATATATATATATATATATATATATATATATATATATATATATATATATATATATATATATAATGTGGTGAAATATCCTTATTTAGAGGATGAGCCCTGTGTGTGCTAGAGCTAGCCATTAGATAGCTACTGTTGTTTTGGATGTCCAATTTTAATTAAGAAAGATACTTTAAAATATTTAAATCACTAATTAGGACCAGTAAGGGCCATTCAAGTATTTTGGACCTATTATGGATTAATTAGGTTTAATTGAGCCTTTTGTATACTGGAATGAACCTATTACAGCTATACTAGACTTTATTTTGTACCTTGACATTGGACTCTAATTTATGAACTATTTTGGACACTAGATAGACCCCAGGACAAATCTAGACTAAGAAAAGTGAAAAGATAATTTGAAGTTTTTAAATATAATTTTTTCAAACTCTAGTACACTATTACGCTATTAGGATTATTTAATTACCCACAGAATTGTGCAAGGCAATTCTTTCCCAAATACACCAATTATGTCTTGATCAAATAATGACTTGGATGATATATTATTAATGATGATCTTGTTGAGTTTCCTATAATCTGTATATAGTCAAAGGCTCTTATCTTTCTTCTTTACAAATAAAACTGGAGCTTTCCATGGTGAAACATTAGGTCTAATGAAACCCTTCTCTAAAAGCTCTTCTATATATTTCTTTAACTCTACTAGCTCAGTGGGAGCCATCCTATACGGGGCCTTAGACACTGGAACTACCCCAGGTATAATGTCTATAGCAAACTCTACTTCTCTATCTGGGGGTAGTCCACTAATTTCTTTAGGGAATACCTTTGAAAACTCTCTCACTACAAAGATCTCATCTATACCTTCTTCTACCTCAACTTGTACTAAAAAGAAAACCAAAAACCCCTAACAACCATACTCTAGAGACCTTTCAACCTAGGAGGTGGTCATAAAAGCTAGATCAGTCCTAATACTAGGCACAATTCCACATTCAGGTAGAGTAATACATCTGTGATGACAATCAAGTATGGCATTATTTGCAAACATCCAGTTCATTCCCATAATTAGGTCGATATCAATTAAAGGTATACATATCAAGCCAAGTGTGGCAAAACAAGGATAAAATTGCACTACACAATTTAAACAAGCATAGGAGGTAATAACTCAATTTCCTATGGGCATGGATATATGCAAATCATAGGGTAAAGTACACATGCTCGACCCAACCTCTTAGCACAGTCATAGGATATAAAAGAATGACTAGCACCGAAATCAAATAAAGCATTTACAATATAATCATTAATCTTAATAGTACCTTAAATCAAACCAGGGGATCTACTAGCCTCCTACTGTATCAGGGTGAAGACTTTACCCTAGGTTTATGGTCCAAGAACTTTACCCTGGGTCCATGGTCCAAGAACAAGAGCTACCTCCCTCTGCTGTGTAGGCTGTGTGCAATCTCTAGCTATGTGCTCTAGCTTACCATACCTGTAATATATGTTCTGGCCCATAGAGCATAGTCTACCTCCATGATTCCTGTCACACTGACTGCAGGCCACTAAAGTGGAACTAGCTCTACTAGACGGAGCTGATCTCTTTCTACCTTTATTTCTTCTATTCCATTGACCTCTACCATCTCTTTTACAGCTACTAGTGGCTGGTGTTTCTTCATGGGGCCTTTTGTTCTTAGGGAGGGGAGGTCTAGCACTCGAGGCTGGATGCATCATCCTCAGGTTTACTTCTGTGACTTTGTAAACCTCAACTAGGGCTTTAAAGTCCTTAATTCTCTAGGGCACCACTTTATCTCTGATCTCTGGTAAAAGACCCTTCTCTAATTTCTCTACTCTCCATCTTTCATCATCATGTTTTTTAAGGTAAGAAGAATATCTGAAGAGCTCTACAAATTTCCCCATATACTGGTCCACTAACATCCCCTTTGTCTGCCTCTAGAGTACAAACTCTAACTCCTTCATATTCCAAATAAAACTAGGGAAGTACTACTCATAGAATGCTTATAGAAATGTTTCCCAATTGATCAAGAGGTTCTTTGATTTAATGACAAGCTCAGTGCTTCTCCATTAGTAATCTGCCTCTTTCTCTAACTAAAAAATGGCCATCACGACCTTTTGCTTAGACGTGCACTCCATCAACCTACATATCTTATCTAGCTACATAATCCAGGCCTCTACTTTCTCTATACTTAACTCACCATAAAAGGTAGGAGGCCCAAATTTCCTGAATTAGGCTATGATCTGTCTAGTAAAGAGCTGCTCAGGAATAGGAGGCATATAAGCTGGTAGAGTCTATAAAGTATATGGGTGCTAGCCTAAGGGGACCGCCTCTGAATTCTTAAAATGATCTGAGTGCTATGGCAGATGAGGAGTAGACCTCTCACTATCTCTCTGAGCAAGCTATTCTTACAACTGCATAATCATGCCTACTATTGATCCAGGTGAGCCATAATAGGTTGAAAGGCTCCAGCCATCAGATCACTAGTCTCTAGCTCTACTCAAGCCACTCTAGAGGGCCTATCTCTTCGAGTGTTCACCATCTTTCTGAAACATCATAAACATAGTTCAGTGTAAAATAGGAATACATGCCACAGTTTCACACTCATTTCATCCATAAACGACTCATATATAACTAGCAAGTCACACTTTCAAGCCATAACCTATACTAGAATGCCTAAACCTTTGCTCTGATACCAAAAATGAATACCTTAACTTCCTAGCCTTTAAGTCATATCGCATATACATCATGTGGTTACAAATCTTGACATCAAAATGCCATCAAAATGCTTAATTATCTATTCATTATCAAAGTCTTGCTCTTCAAGATGTTTGGCCTCTATTTCTTCATCCACTTAGCTCACTTAGACATAGTTAGACATATGTGGAGGAAGAGTGAGATTCAAATAGTCCCAATAGCTCTTTATCCTTTCAAACATACATAAAGGATGCATTTATATGTCAGAGAATGCATACATAGCATTTAATTTACTAATGAACATACATAAATTATTTTCCTTCTCATATGAACTTATACATATCAAACATAGGCTCTAAAGGGCATTGGTCTAGCCTCATTTAATTTCTTTAAGACTTTTGGATTTTCCTTACCTACTTTCAAGGGACTTTTGACTTAGCCTCACTCTTCTTGAGACTTTTGGCTTTGTCTCACCTATTCCTAGGTACTTTTGGCTCATATTCACCCATACTAAGGGACGTTTGGCATAACCATACCCATTCAATCCACTTTGCATTCATAAACACTTTTCAAGAAGCATAATGGTAACATAACCTATAAACAATGTCTAGAAACATATTTCATAGTTTAAAAATACACATAAGCATTCAAAGATAAGTAAAAATCTAAATAATGCATGTAAAAAAAGTTAGAGAACTACCTTGAAGCAAGATTACAAACTTTTATCTTTAATACTTCTCCCCTTTTCGGCCAAACACATGTAACTAGGTGAGCCTTGATTCTCTTGGCTTAGACACATCAAATGAGACATGATTCAATCATTGGAACAAGCTCTAACTTTATAAAAAATCTATGCATGCCTACTCTCTCATATGACTCTATTATATTTCCATACAAGACACAATGAAATAACCCTTAGGATTCATGATCTTGGCTCCCATATTTCATTCAATCCAAGTCTCTTGACTTCTTTTAGACTCCTTAGAGCCATCACAATTTCAATTCAAGGATTCTAGATGTAACACCATAAATTTCTATCTCATTTCATATTATATCTATGCCTCACATCAAGCAATTCATACAAGAGGCAATAAAATGGCATTATTTTAATACATTTTTCAGCATTGCATCGTGTATAAAATTTTCTTTTAGAGTCACGTGGGTCGTATGGACTTATACATCACATTCCCAAATTTAATTACATGATTACAACTCATCTCCATCATCAAATGTGGCTACAAGTCGTGGAAATCAATTGGAAGCATAAAACACGCATATATAATTTTGGCCAGATTTTCCTTTTTTCTGTCACAAAATTTGAAAAATCATAACTAATTCTAAAAAAATTGAAATCACAAATTCTTAGCCATTTTAGAAACCTACACATTTCTAATTCATGATAAAAATATATCCAAACCATAATATCTAATATAGAAGACATTTGACATGCGAAATTTTCCAGAGGTCAGTCTGTCCACTGGTGCTGTCATAGAATTCTGTAGCAAAATTCAAAAATGTCCACTTAATTCCAAGAAAATCCAATATATGCAAATGATATAAATCTAGAAATTTGTGGATGTTATCTATAGGAAAAAAAATAACTCCAAACTAGCTCAAGCACGTCTAGGCATCAAAAATTAATCAAATAGTACCTGAGGTCAATTGGAGTTTCTGATACTGAATAGAATATTTAAAAATTCATATCTCCCTCTCTAAACATCTAAATGGGGTGTTTATAGTTGTCACAAGTCATTGGGAATGTCTAGTTTCTTTATATAAATTTTTTTGGCAATTGGACATCATTTGGGCCCTGTGTGACAGATTTCATTTTCGGACTAGTATAAACAGTAACATGACCAAAATCAAAAAATTTCCAACTTTGAAAATTTTTTAAATATTCTCTAGACCTCCAAAAATTATATTCTTTATCTTTGAAAAAATATCTCAACAAGCTCTAATTACATGCCAAATCTCAAATCAAGAAAAGCTCATTTGGATAAAAAGTGATATAGGGTTCTATTGTGGTCAATTTTGGCTCCATATAGGATACCAAAATGTCCAAATGGCTTTCCTTGGGGTTTGGCACCTCTTAGGTAAGTCTAAAAGCATGATTATGACTTGTGTAAGCTACCCAAATGGTCCCAAACCTTATGCATCTTATTTTGGCCATCTCATCAACACTTATACACAATTCCATAATACCATTAAGGAAGCTAGTTTGCCATCATACTCTAATGGTTACATAATGCATTCTCTCATTCATACATAACATATTATCATAATTACATATTTTTATAACATCATAATACATATTCATCTATGGGTTATATCATTTGCCAATGGTATGGCCTTAAAGTAACAAAATTCATATTCTTAGATGTCATACTCTCATCTTCAAGGTGATTGGCTTCCATTACCTTGTCTACTTGGTCCACCTAATATGTTAGATCATTGGAAAGGAGGGGATGAGATTCAAAGAATCCCATAACTCATCTCCCATTCAATCATACATAAATCATGAAAAACAAGTCTTGCAAATGCATGCATGAGCATATTGTCATGTGTAAACATTCAAGAAGCATTTTCATCATTTAAGCAAATCATACATGGCATGCAAAGGCTTGCCAAGTAAGTGGATTGGGCTCGCCTATTTACTTATGGATTTTGGACTTGCCTCACCCATTCTTTAAGAGGTTCTTAGACTCAACTATACTCTTGGGAGTCAACCTCACTTTTGGGAGACTCTTTACTTTGTCTCAACTAATCTTAAGGGTTCTTAACTCATCCTCATCATGGCTCATCCTCATCATGGCTAAGGGTTCTTGGCCTCACCACACTTATGCAAACCAAAGCAAACATCATGAGCATCATTTAGAAAACATAATGCATCATCATGGTACCATGGCATATAAAATCATGCTAGGATACTTTTCATGGCTTAAAACATACATACACATATTCAAGATAATGTAAGCACATATCTATGCATGAGAGAAGGAGGAGTGAGCTACCTTGGAAGCAAACACACACTTTTTCTCTTAAATCAATGCTCCCTTTCTTGGCCTCACACACACAATGGTGTGGGAATGATTTCTCTTAGCCTAAACACAATTTATGGAAGCTAATTAGATTCATGGAATTAATTCTAAGGCTATGCAACTTGCTTAAACTCTAGCTTGACTTATAAACTCCTTTATGGTTCCAAAATGCACCTAATGAAGAAACACCCATCAAATAAATTCTAGGATCCATTATTTCCTTTCAAATATGATTCTTGACTCCTTTTAAGCCTCTTGGAGTCATCACACAATTAAAACAAAGAGTCTAACTACATGTTGCTTCTTTAGGTTATATTATGAAACATAAAGCACCAACTACTTTCTATGGTTTCTAAATTTTTCCTAAGGCTTCCCCTCACATTCATTCAACATATATGACTCAAAAATAGGTTTAGAAAAATTTAAAACCCTCCCTAGCTACATGAACCTCTCTTGGCTAAGACAATGAAGCATAATGGCCTTCATGGACTTTGCTTTGTTTCCTTGATGGAGGAAGCACATAGGGAGACTTTTAGGGATCTTAGGAGCTCATTTAAACTCTCATTTAGACATAGGAATCAAGGTATCAAATCATATTTTGCAAGGAATATATGAAACCCTAGACTTTGCATCTTGAATTTCCATGGTTATTTGTTAATTCTTTTTGCATATTCTTAATCTCTACACCCTTTTTCCTAAGAATCACCCTTGGTTTTGCCTAAAAACCAAGTCCTCATAGGGTTTCTTAAGTGGGGAAAAATGGTGGAGGAAGGGGAGGAAGGGATAACAACCATGGAAGAAGAAATTACATTGTTTTCTTGCTTTTTCTCACTTGATTCTTGTCTTCTTTGAGCTCCTTTCTTCAAATCCGAATTTTCCCCTTAATTTCTCCCTTAAATTATATTTTTAAACTTAATTTTAATCAAAGGAAACAAAGGAGAATGGAGGAGAGGAGGTTTAGATGGAAGAAAGCATGAAAAACTACCAAGAAACCATAGCTTAAGCCTTTGATTTCTCTTCTCCTTCTTCTTCCCTTATTGCGCCACTCACCTAGGGTTTTTCCTCTATTTTTGGGCAGGAAAATATGAGACTAAATGAAGGAGAGAGTGGGGCACCTCATATATATAGGTGGAGAAGAATGGCTTTTTTAAAAATTTCCATCTTGCCCTTTATTCTTGGCATTTTCGTTTCTAATTCATTTTAGCACCTTTTTGAAAACCATCTCTTCCATTATAAAATTTAGGTTCCCAATTTAATAAAATGCCTTTGGAATCACTCAAATTAGAGCTAAAATCTTCCCAAACGAATCAATCAAAATTCAGGTCAACCGACGTTAGAAAATATCCACCGGAGGGGTTTTAACTGTCCTGGGGCTTTCCATGGTTTCAAGGCCTCTGAGAACCCTAGAGAACTCAAAACTTTCATTTAAAAATCCCTCCTATGTGAATTCCAATATTTGCTCAAAATTACAAAAATGTCATTACATTTCGTAAGTTTTTCATAAGAAATTGTTTCTTCATTCTAGCTCCATTTTTCTTTCTATCTAAGCCTGGGGTTCTTATTTTTAAGAGTCTAGAATACTTTCCAAATTTTTTGGGACCTTCACTAAGTCATTTCAGGACACTCCCTTTTGTATCTAGTGAGTTTCGTTCATTTATAGAGAAACCGTACGTTACGTTTCTTATGTTTTCTCTCATTTTCATAAAACCGGATGTTACACTAGATACAAGTTTCTTTTTTATGTCTTAAAATGGAGTCTACACCTCCATCTCATAAACCATGATTCCTAAATTCATTCTAATACTTTCTTTGATGTTCATTAATCATATTTAGTCCCTTTCTAGCCCTATAATTAATTAAAACTCTCCCTATGCACATGAACAAGTCTTGGTCGAAACATACACAAGCTAGTGAGCCTATGGAGTTTTGCAAATTTTCTTTAAGGAGTTGGCACATGTGAGGCTTCTTAGCTGTCTTAAGAAGCCATACACATTCTTAGACAACCTAAATTACCACTAGAAAGCTTTGTATTTGTCAAGATACAACTAAATTCCCAGATTCTACAACTTGATTTCTAATGCTTCTTATTCAATTCCAATTGCATATTTATAATTCCTATACTCTAAAGCCCTTGTTCCTTACTTGGTTTTGGATAGAATTCATTCCCTTCTAATGGTCTATAGTTAGCCGAACCTACCTCCCATGAACAATAACCAAGAAGAAGTAACAATAGTCATTATTCTTTCCTTGATTGAATGCTTTTCCAAGGAGCTTTCTTATGCCTTAGCCTTCTCCTTCAATCTCTAACTCTCTCCTACTGAACCTGTGACGACCCTAGATTCTAATATCAGTGATTATAGCTGAATACACGATTAATAAATAATGATCAAGGTTTGGAGTCATTGCAATTAATTACATTAGGGAAATATAGGGAAAATTTAAACCTTGATACTACTAGGATCATCAACTAACAACCATAACGGGAACATGCATGAAAGGGGTTGTACCATCATTAAAGGTTTAGGATTCATCCATTAATCAATTTCAACCCACAAAAACATCCCACCAATGTACTCATACTATTCCCTAACATTAGCCTTACTGAAATTAAGGTTTCTAGGTCAAATATAGGAGTTTGGGGACCTGCGCCACGACAAAGGGACGTAATGGGAATTTTTAGTAAATAATTTCATTTATTCTTCTTATAAATCACGTCCAAAATTCTCCAGCTCCTGTAACTGACTTTGTGGCTAGCCAAAATGTAATGTCTGGTTTTTTTTTAAACGACGAAAACAGGCATGTTTTCAAAGCAAGTCCCCTGAAATGGATTAGTTAAGATCCCAAAAAATTTGAGTAACATTCTGAACTCTTAAAAATGAGAATCCTAGCCTCAGACAGAAGGAAAAATGAAACTAGAATGAAGAAATAAATTTTGACGGAAAACCTACGAAACATAATGGCATTTTTGTAATTTTGAGTAAATTTTAGAATTCACACAGGAGGGCTTTTTAAATGAAAGTTTTGAGCTTTTCGGGGTTCTCAGAGGCCCTAAAAACCATGGGAAGCCCCGAAACAGTTAAATCCCCTCTGGTAAAGGTTTTTCAACGTTGATGCATCTGAACTTTGATGAATTCGTTCAAAAAGGTTTTACTCTTATTTGAGTGATTCCAAAGGCATTTTACTAAATTGGGAACCTAAATTTTATAATGGAAAAGATGGTTCTCAAAAAGGAGTTAAAACAAAGGAGAAATGAAAATGCAAAGAACGAAGGTCAAAATAGAAATTTTTGAAAAAGCTACTTTTCTACCCCTATATATATGTGGTACCTCACTTTCCCCTCCATTTAGCTTCAGATTATTCCACCCAAAATCAGAAGAAAAACCATAAGAGAGAGGCACACCAAGGGAGGAAGAAGAAGAGAAGAAAATCTAAGCTTAAAGGTATGTTTCCATAGTAATTTTTCATACTTTTCTTCATCCACACCTCCTCTCCTTCCTTCTCCTTTGTTTCTTTTGATTAAAATGGAGTTTATAAATTTGATTCAAGGGAGAAACTCAAGGGAATTTTCATATTTGAAGAGAGGAGCTTGGAGAAAGTAAGAAAAAGCAAGGAAATTAGGTAATTTCTCTTCCTATGGTTGCTATCCTTGGTTCCTCTTCTTATCCAATTTGACATACCCATGGAACCCTAGGAGGAGATGAGTTTTAGGTAGAAACAAGGATGAATCTAAGGAAAAAGAGTGTGGAGATTAAGAATATGTAAAGGGAATTAACAAAAAACCATTAGATTTCAAGATGCAATTTCTAAGGTTTCAAGTGTCCCTTCTGAAATCTGATTTTGTATGATAATTCCTAGATCTAATTAAGAATTTAAATGAGTTCCCAAGATCCCTAAGATGATCCCCACATGCTTCCTCCTTCAAGAAAACCAAGCAAATTCCATGGAGCTTAATAAGCTCCATAGTCTCAGCCAAACAAGGTTGGGGTAGCTAGGGAGAGTTTTAAAATTTTCTGAGGCCATTCTTGAGTCATATATGATGAATGAATATGAGAGGAGGCCTTGGAACAAATTTAGAACTCATAGGAGATAAGTTGGTGCTTTAGGTTTCATATTATGACCTAAAAAAGTAACATGTAGTTAGGCTCTTTATTTTGATTGTGTGATGACTCCAAGAGTCTTAAAAGGAGTCAAGAATCATATTTGAAAGAAAAGAATGGAGCCCAGAATTTATTTGAGGGGTGTTGTTTCATTAGGTGCATTTATGGACCATAATGGGGTTTATAGGACAACCTAGTGTCTAAGCAAGTTGTGTGACCTTAGAATTTGTTTCATGAACCTAATTAGCTTCCATAAATTGTGTCTAGGCCAAGAGAAAGCATCTCCACAAGTTTGTGTGTGTGTGGTCGAAAGAGGAAGCCTTGATTCAAAAAGAAAAGTGTGTGATTGTATGCAAGGTAACTCTCTCCACCTTCTTTCATGTATGGATGTGTGTTTAGCTTGTCTTAGAATGTGTGTATGTGTATTTTCAAGCCATGAAAAGTATGCTAGCATGATTTTATATGTCATGATTTCATGATGACATATTATGTTTCTAAATGATGTTATGATATTTATTTGAGTTTGCTTAATTGTGAAAAGGCCAAGAACTCTTAACCATGGTGAGGATGAACTAAGAACCCTCAAGATTGGTTGACAAAGCAAAGAGTCTCCCAAAAGCAAAGTGGGCTCCCAAGAGCATGGTTGAGTCCAAGAATCTCTTAAAGAATGGGTGAGGCAAGTCCAAAATCTATGAGGAAAAGAGTGAGGCCAATCCATTCACTTAGTAAGCTCTTGAATGTCTTATATGATTGATTTACATGCCAAACTTGCTTCTTGAATATTCATGACTTCCATTATATCCATGCATGCATTTTCAAGACTTGCTTTGCATATATTATGTATGATTGAATGGGAGATAAGCTATTGGGATTCTTTGAATCTCATCCCCTTCTCTCCAATGATCTAATATGCTAGGTGGACCAAGTGGACAAGGTAATGGAAGCCAACCACCTTGAAGAAGAGAGCTTGACACCAATATGCCTAACTTTTGCCTTTTTAGATCATAATGATGCTTAATAATATATATTATTGTTGTAAATGGTCTATGACCCTTGAAACATATGTAATTATGATATTATATGATATAGAAATGAAAGAATGGGTTATGTGAATGATGGAATGTAAATTGAGTATATGATAGCAAATTAGCTTCATGCATGGTTTGATAAAAATGTGCATATGTGTGGATGAAATAGCCAAAATGAGATGCATGAGATTTGGGACCATTTGGACAGCTCACACAAGTCCTAATTATGCTTTTAGACTTGCCCAAAAGGTGTCAAAACCAAAGGAAAGCCATTTGGGCATTTTGGTACCCTATATGGAGCCAAAATTGACCATAATGGAATCCTATATCAATTTTTGTCCAAATGAGTTCTTCTTGATCTAAGATTTGGCATAAAATTAGATCTTGTTGATATCTTTTTGAAAAGCTAAAGAACATAATTTTTGGAGGTCTACAGAATATTTGATGAATTTCCAAAGTTGGCAAATTTTCTGATTTTAGTCTGATGCACTATTCATCTGGTTTAAAAATGTAATCTATCACACAGGGCTCAAATGATGTCCAATTGCCATGAACTTTTATATAAATAAACTAGATAATCACAGTGACTTGTACCAACTAGAAGCACCTTATTTGGAGGTCTAGAGAGGGAGATATGAATTTTTAAAGAATCTATCCAGTATCAAGAGTTTTATCGAATCTCAGTTACTGTTCTATTGAATTTTGAGGTCTGGGCTATCTGAACTAGTCTGGAGTTATTTTTCTCCTATAGCTAACATCCAAAAATTTCCAAATTGGTATCATTTATCTAGATTTTATTTTTCTAAAATTAATTGGACATTTTCAAAGTTTGCTACATAAATTTGTGACAGCATCAGGGGGCAGTTTGACCTCTGGATATTTTTGCATGTCAAATGTCTTCTATATTGGATATTATGGTCTGGACATATTTTTATCATGAATTAGACATGTGTAGATTTTTAGAATAGCTAAGAATGCATGATTTCAATTTTTTTATAATTAGTTATGATTTTCCAATTTTTGTGACAGAAAAGAGAAAAAACTGGCCAAAATTATATATGTGTGTTTTATGATTCCAATTGATTTCCACGACTTGTAGCCACATTTGATGATGGAAATGAGTTGAAATCATGTAATTAAATATAGGAATATGATGTATAAGTCCATACAGCCCACGTGACTCCAAAAGAAAATTTTATACGTGACGCAATGCTGATGCATTAAAATAATGCCATTTTCTTGCCTCTTGTATGAATTGCTTGATGTGAGGCATAGATATAGTATGAAATGAGATAGAAATGTATGGTGTTACATCTAGACTCCTTGAATTGAAATTGTAATGGCTCTAAGGAGTCTAAAAGAAGTCAAGAGACTTGGATTGAATGAAATATGGGAGCCAAGATCATGAATCCTAAGGGTTATTTCATTGTGTCTTGTATGGAAATATAATGGAGTCATATGAGAGAGTAGGCATGCATAGAGTTTCTATAAAGTTAGAGCTTGTTCCAATGATTGAATCATGTCTCATTTGATGTGTCCAAGCCAAGAGAATCAAGGCTCACCTAGTTGCATGTGTTTGGTCGAAAAGGGGAGAAGTATTAAACATAAAAATTTGTAATCTTGCTTCAAGGTAGCTCTATGATGAATGTTATGGTCTAGACATATTTTTAGTATGAAGAAAACATCTATAACTTTCTAGAATGGCCAAGAATGCATGATTTTTATTTTTCTAAAATTAGTTATGAATTTCCAAAGTTTGGTCAAAAAAGGGGCAAATTCTGGCCGAAATTTAACATGCATATTTTACACTTCCCTTTGTGATTCTTGAGTTGTAGGCCACATTTTATGATCTAAATGAGTTGTATTCATGTAAATAAATATGAAAATGCATTGTATAAGCTCACACGGTCCACATGACACGGAATGAAATTTTTATACACAACACAACGCGAAAATATTCATTATATTTA
This sequence comes from Erythrophleum fordii, assembly GCA_032878935.1. NCBI lineage: Eukaryota > Viridiplantae > Streptophyta > Magnoliopsida > Fabales > Fabaceae > Erythrophleum > Erythrophleum fordii. The sequence goes on along the minus strand of JAVQMF010000049.1, from coordinate 565,058 downwards.
TTGTCTTTTTCATTGGTAACTCTCATGATTCATGAACTTGAGTTATTCAAAGGTATGAGATGAGCTAGAAATTATGGTGTTACACAAAACAAAGAAGAAGACCTAGTAGGAGGATGCGCCAAACAAGGGAAGAGGAAGGAGAGAATGAAGACAAGAAAGGTGAGAATTTATGGAAATTCTTTGTTTTCTCTTAAGCAACTTTTCTCTCCTCTTTTCCCCCTTCCTTTCCATGGGATTATTAGAGTCTTTGGTTCTATTTTGAGTGCAGAACAGAGAGGGGGAGTTTGAAAGTTTAGAAAAGGGCTAAAGAAGAAGAAAAGATATTCAAAGAAAGTTAGCAAACCAAGGTAAAGTGCTAGACTCCATGCTTCTTCTTCCTTGTTCTCCTTCCTCTCCATTTCGCATCATATATGGATACCTAAGAAGGAGTAAATTTTGGGCAGAATCAAGGATGAATCATATGATTTAAGGTGTGGGAATTAAATATATGTAAAGAAAACTAAGTAAGAACTATTAATTTACAAGATGGAATGGTTAGGGATTCAAGAGTTCAATTGAAATTCTATTTTGATACAAGCATTCCTAGGCCAAAGTGAGTACTCGGATGAGCTCCTAGAACCCCTAGAGACCTCCTTATATGCCTCTTCCATCAAGAAAACAAAGCAAATCCATTGTTTCCCTTTTCATGCATCATTTCTGCCTAGGGAAAAACTATAGGTTAGGGATAGTTTTAATTTCACCCAAGCTCATTTGAGTCATATATAATGGAAGAGTATGAGAGGAAGTCTTAGAGAAATTTTAGAAGTCCTAGATAATGAAATGTAGTCATAGGTTCCATATTATGGCCTAAAGAAGTAACACCTAGTTAGGCTCCTTGAATTAATGGTGTGATGGCTCCAAGAGGTCTAAATGGAGTCAAGAACTATAGATGGAAGGAAAGAGTGGAGCCAAGAACTGAAAGTATGGATGTTGCTTCATTAAGTGCATTTTGGAACCATAAAAGAGAAATTAGACCAAGTTAGTATTTTAAGAAGATGTGTAGCTTTGAAAGTATTTCCAAGAGCTTAATTGGCTTCCATATATTGTGTTTAGGCCAAGGAAAACAAGCCCCATCTAATTATGAGTATGTAGTCATGGGAGAGGAACTAAGTTCAAGGAAGAAAGTGTGCAAATGTGACAAAAGTAGCTCTCTCTACTTTCTCTCATACATGAATATGTGCTTACCTTGTCTTTGAATGTGTGTATGTATGTTTTAAGTCATGAAAATTGTTTTAGCATATGCTTTTGTTCCATGGTACCATGATGTTGTAATATGTTCTCAAATTATGCCTAGTATATGTGCTTGGGTTTGCTTAAATGTAGTGGAACCAAGAACCCTTAGCCATCGTGAGGATAAGCCAAGAACCCTTAGAAATGGTTGAGACAAAGTAAAGAGTCTCTCAAGAGTAAGGTTGAGTCAAAACCTCTTAGAGCAATTGGGTGAGGCAAGTCTAAAATCCATAAGAGAATGGGTGAGGCTAATCCATTTACTTAGCAAGCCTATGTATGTTTTATGTGACTTGTTCAAATGCTAAGAATGCTTTTTGAATGATTACATGTTCCATTATGCCTATACATGCATTTTCAAGACTTGTATTGCATTCTTTATGTGTGATTGAAAAGGAGATAAGCTATTGGGATTCTTTGAATTTCATTCCCTCCTCTCCAATTTCTTAACATGTTAGGTAGACTACATGAGTAAGGTAATGAAAGCCATCAAGTTGGAAGACAAGAGATTGACAACAATTTGCCTAGTTTTACTTCTTTTGTAGGCATACATACACATGGCATATGATATAATACTATGGTGGAAATATTGTATAATCATTTGAACATATGTAATTACCTAAATGTTTGATGTATGTATAAGGTTTGATGCCAAATGAATGATAATGTAGTTTTTGGACCTTGGATGGCAATATAAAGCATGTGAAATCTTATGTATGGCATGAGGTAAGAGAGTAAGTTTTCAAATTCTAGGTTTATGCACCATTAAGACAAGTTTAGAATGCAATTTTGGTGCATTCCCACGTGCTCAAGTGGTCATGGTCGCCTTGGAGCTCAAATTGGACCATTTGGACCCTTTGTAAAACTCAAAAGTGACTATTTCACAACCCAATGTCAAAATCTGACCAAATGAAGGAATTTTTTCATGAAATTTGGCATGCATATAGATCTTATCTAGATATTTTTATGAAACCAAAGACTAGATTATTTGGAGCTCTATGAAATTAATTATGATTTTTCAAAATTGGCATTTTTCTGCTAAACTGATGCAGACACTATTTATTTGGTCAGTAACTTGGGCTGTCATTCTAGGGGCCAATGATATCCAATACTCATGAAATTTTACAAGAATAAATTAGATATGATAAGATTTTCATGGCCATCAAGATCACCCTATTTGGACATCTGAGCAAGGAGATATGAATTTTTGAAGTTAGAGGATAGTACTAGTAATGACAGTCAACCTCTAGTACCGTTCCATCAATTTTCGATGGCTAGAAGCCTTTATTGTGGCTTGGATTTATTTTTAGTAGACATCTGTAGCTTTTCATAATGTTAAAGTATGCATGATTTTGATTTTTTTAAAATTAGTTATGATTTTTCAAAGTTCAGGCACAAAATCTGAAAATCCTACCCGAGGCTACACCATTGCACTTCATGCATTCCATCCCTTTGCACGAGTTCTAGGCCACTTCTTAGGATAGTTATGAGTTGTAATTGTGTATTTAGATATGAGAATGAGATGGATGAGTCTATATGACCCACGAAACACCGAATGAAAATTTCATTCGTAACGTAATTTATTTGTTTTTTCTATGGCTTTTCCTTGAGAAATTCATGTACTTCATGGGAACAAGCCAACATATGATATGAGATGATTCTTATAAATATGGTGTTACATCTCCTCTAGTTTGGGATAGAAATAAGGTCAGTTAAAATGAGGTAGAGATGGGGCATAACATATAAGAAAGGAGGCTACTTAAAACACTTTTCAAAAATTTTCATTTTGTCCTATTTTCTTGGTTCTTTCCTTTTAGGATCATTTCAACTCTTTTTTCAGAACTATCTTTTCCATCATAAAATTTAGGTCCTCTAACTTATAAAATGCCTTTAGCTTCACCCAAATTGGATTTAAAATCTTCCCGAACAAATCGGTCAAAGTTTGGGTCAACTGATACTCTAAAATGTAAACCGAAAGGGGTTTTAATCAATCTAGCGGTTTCTATAGTTTTTAGGACCTCTGAGAATTCCGAAAAACTTAATTTTTTTCATTTAAATATCTCTCCTTTGAGTTTTCTAAAAAGTTTCTTATATTACAAAAATGCCACTGGTTTTCGTCTTATTTTATTTAACTACTCTTGCTTTGGTTTTCAGACATCCTAAGCCTTGTATCCTCATTTTCAATTTTTTAGATTATTATCCTAATTTTATTTGGCCTTAAATCTTTCTATTTAGAGGACTTTCTTTTATAACTAGTCTATTTCTGACCTTTTTAGGAAAGCTAAACATTACAAAGATTGTCTACTCATGAAAATTCAAGAAGATCCTTTGTCCATAGCAAACCCAAAAGAAGAAGTCCCATTACCTCCAAAACCAACATTAATTGGAAATCACCTGAAGATGCTAGTCATAATGAAGAAGACAACTACAAGGGAGTTTGTAACACCCCAGAAATAATTAATAACAATTATTTGGGGATTATGAAATTATTAAGAGCGTTTAAGAAGAATGATAAATTTGAGTATCTTAATATAATAATAATTATTAATTAGACTATTTTGAAGAAGTACAATAATTTTATAGATTTAAATGTGACTGGGGCCCATGATTAAATTATGTGTATCAAAAACATTATTAAAAGTCCAAGCTTATTTATATGAAGGCCCAATTTCATCTAAATATGACCCAACTCTACTCTTATGGAAGCCCAACTCATCGTTACACTCAATTAACCCATATAGCCTAACCTAACTTATTAATTATCAGCCCACTTGGAATATAAGACCCATTAGGCCAACCCTTTTGTAATGAACGGTAATTTTTGTAAAACGACAAAATGAGCCATTTAAAAGCAAGTCCCTTGAAATGAGCTAGATACTATCTCGAAAAATTTGGGTAGTGTCTTAGGCTCCTAAAAATGATAATCATAGACTCAGACAAAAAAAAAATGGAGCTAGGACAATGAAACGAAATTGTTACAAAATTGATGAAACTTAGTGGCATTTTTGTAAATATGTGTAAATTTTGAAAAAGCTCACAAGAGAGCTTTTTAAATGAAAATTTTAAATTTTCCAGGGTTCTCAGAGGCCCCAAAAATCATGAGAAGCTTCAAGACAGTTAAAACCCCTCCGATGTATGTTTTTCAATGGTGGTGAACCCAAACTTTGACGGATTCATTCAAGAAGGTTCTAGCTCTAATTTAAGTGATTCCAAAGGCATTTTATTAAATTGAGAATCTAAATTTTATAATGGAAGAGACAGTTTTAAAAAAGAAGCTAAAATGAAGCCAAAACGAAGTTGCCATTATGAAAGGACGAAATTGAAATTTTTTAAAAAGCTAGCTTCTTGAATGTTCCATAAACTTCATGACTCTTCCTCCCCTCATTTAGGTCGACCCTCGCTACCCAAAATATAGAAAAAAGAAGCACAATTCTAGGTGCACAAGAAGAGGAGAGCAAGGAAGGAAAAAACTAAGGAAAAGGTAAGGAATTTCATGGAATTTCATACTTCTCCATCTTCCAATCTTGTTCCTCTCTTTCTTAGCTCTCTTTCTATGGTTTTATTGAATAGATTGGTTCTATTTTGAGTTCAGAACTAGAGGGAAGAGTTCAAATTCCATGAGGAGAAGCAAACCAAGAAGAAAAAGTCTTGAGACCAAGCTAGAATCCAAGGTAAGTTTATGGTTTAATTGCTTCTTCCTCTTGTTCCTTCTTGTGCACAATTTCTGCCAACCTAGGGATGAGTAGGAGAGGATGGATTTTGGGTAGAACCAAGGGAGAATCCTAGAAAAAAGAGTGTGAGGATTAAGATTATGCAAAGAAATCAAAATAAAAACCAATGGAAATTAAGTTAGACAAGTGTAGAGTTCTTGATGGGAGTATGAAATCTGATTTTGTGTGTGTGTTTCCTTGGCCATTTAAATGTTCCATTAAGCTCCTAATACCCCTTGAAATCTCCCCAAGTGGCTCTCCCATCAAGGAAAAATCAAAAGCTTCATGGAACCCCATTATGGAGGGTGTCTCGGCCTAGGCTAGCTCAAAGGACTAAGGGATGTTTTAAATTGTTCTAACCTTGGTTTGGAACTTCATATGATATTAGAAGATGGGAGGAACTATTGAGAAAAATTTAGAAGCCTTGGTTTGGAAGATGAAATAATGGTGTCCATAATGGTGCCTTATGAAGCAACTTATATGTAAGCTTGTGCAAATGAATGTGTGATGGCTCCAATGACTTTGAATGATGCCTAGAGGCCTAGAAATGAGAAAAGAATGGAGCCTAGAACTTAAATTGTGAAGGTTGCTTCAATAGGCTATTTATGGAACTATTATGCCACCTATGGAATCAAGTGTGTGTTTAAGAATAAATTTAGTATCTTGGATTGTTTCAAGTGTGTAATTGTGTGTTATTTATAGTGTTTAGGCCAAGAGAACACCAACCTACCTAGGTGTGCTTGTGAGGCCTAAAAAGGGAAGGAAAAAGACTAAAAAAAAACTTGCATAAATTCAAGGTAGCTCTCCACTTCATTCTCTTGCATTCTTTGTTGCACATATGTGTCATTGTATGCTTGTGTGTGCTCTTATAAATTGAGAGCATGCCACTTGATGTCTTGAGATTACATTGGTACTAATGTATTCTCTTGAATATCATTGATTATAGAGATGGCTCATAAGAGTGAGGTGATGCCAAAAGTCCCTTAATGAAGGTGAGAAGATACCAAAAGTCACATGGCATGGGTGAGACAAGGCCAAAAGTCTCTTAAAAGGGTGAGGCCAAGTCAAAAGTCCCTAGGCCAAGGTTGAGGCAAATCCAAAAGTCTTAGAAATGGGGTGAAACAAAATCAAAAGTCCCTAAAGCATGTTCTTGGCTTGAATGTGAATAGGCGGTGTGGAAATTGTGACTTTGTATACTTTATGGTTATCAAACTTTCCATACATATGCTTTAATATGTATATACCATGAATGTGTGTGTGAATAAGTGTGTGAGCTATTTAGTTTCCATGAATCTCATTCCCTTTCCCTCTTCATTCTAAAAATGTCTAGGTGATGTTCAAGAACCAAAGAATGCAAGCCAAAGGAGTTGAAAAGCTATATTTGGATCATTATACAGTTTCTTCTGTAATTGAATGTCAAGGTGATCATGTATATGTTATTTTTTATATGTAAACCCTTGAGCAAATGTAAAATGATGTATAAATGTTGTATGAACCTTTGATGGCACCAAAGCAATGTAAATATGTAAATTGCCTCTTTAGTAGCTTATGTACATTAGTGTATGAATGGATATGGAATGGCCAATTTGAGATGCATGGTACTTGGGACCACTTGGGCAGTGCCTACAAGTTGTATTCATGCTTTTAAAATTGTCCAAGAGGTGCCAAACCATTGGAGAAGCCATTTGGACAAACTTGACACCTTATGGAAACTAAAATTGGTCAATTTGTAAAGCTATATCACTTTTTATCCAAATAAGCTCTTCTTAGTATAAAACTTGGCATGCATTTAGAGTATATTGAGAGCTTTTTGGAAAGCTAAAGTTCAAAATATTTAGAGGTCTATGAAATTTTTGAAGTTGAAAATTTTTCTGGTTTTGGTCAGTATTATTGTTTATATAGCCTAAAATACAACTCTATTATTCATGGGAAAAATGATGTCCAATTGTTGTAAAATTTTACAAAGAGAAACTAGACCTTCTTAGTGACCTGTATCAACTAGAAGCACCCCATTTGAATGTCTAGAGAGGGAGACATGAATTTTTGAAATTGCTATTTTGTTCCAAGCATCCAGTCAAACCTCTAGTATTGTTCTATGGAATTTTGGGGTCTAAAGGATCCTAGATTGATTTGAAACTATTTTTTCCCTCTTTTAACATCCACACCTTTTCATATTGGTATAGTTTGCATGAATTTTATTTTTGTGGAATTAAGTATGAATTTCCAAAGTTTGTATCAGTAATCTGTATCAGAATTTTGGATAGCCTGACCTTTGTGCTTTTTCTAATTTCAAGCATCATCCAAATGAGATTTTCATGGCTGAGAATTATTTTTACTATAAATTTAACATCCAGAGCTTTCCAATAACCTATGGTTTGCTTAAGTTTGAGTTTTCTAAATTTAGTTATGATTTTCCAAAGTTTCCTCAAAATTTGCCACCCTGGAACCCAAGGCAAAACATGAAAATTTGTGATTTTTAGTCCTTGATCCGTAGTTTGTGCTAATTTTTGAGACTTTTATGATTTTTATGGATGGATACTAATTTGAGAATGATGTTTAAAAGTTTCCAAGATCTACGGATCAAATTTTAAAATTTTAGACACGATGTAACGCAAATAAATGATATTATTTATTCCCTTTTATTGGCATTTCTGGCTTGTACATGGAAGTTTCTTTAAATATGGGAATATAGAGTATGATAAAGTATGGTGTGACATCTTTTGCACTAAAGCCCTAAAGAGCCTATTTGCTTTTCATTTGGGTGCTGAAAATGCAAAATTCTGCAGAACAAGGAGAGAAAATTCAAAGGTTCAAGGGAGGCTAGGATTCTACCAACATTGTAGCTCTATTTTTTACTTCTAGAAGGTGATTTAGCCAAGATAGGTTCTATAAAACTTAATCCTCTCCTCTTCCTCTACATTTTGGTCTAATTGGTTTATTATTTGGGAAATTTTCATCTCTTCTTAATAGGAAATCTAGTCTCTAGGTGATTATTACAAGATTTTCAAAGTTAGAAGTTAGAGAGATGATTAGATAAGTATTTTCCTTCCATTTTGTGTATTATTTTGTTGGAAAATATTCTCTATGGTTGATTTTCATAATGGGTTCTACTATAATGTGAAAATACAAGGAGATGGAAGTGAAACACTATAGTTTCTGGGCTTGATAACTCAAATCCAAATTTTAAGAGTCATTAAAGGATTGGGTAAGTGTCTCATACCATTTAGTGATGTGTAAATGTTGGAATTTTGCCATTTGGATTGATTTTTGGTGCATGGGCTTTTGTATATGCAAAAATGGAGGAGTGAGGAGTGAAACATTATGAATTCTTGGTGTGTTGACCTTGAATTGGTACAATAGACTCTTTGGGAGTTGGGTAAGCAATTCTTAATAGATTCTTAATGAAATAAATTAATGGATAGGAAATTCCTTGCTAATGATAATTATACTTATCTTAGGCTTGGTGTACTTTGAATCATAGTGGTAGCTAAAGGAAAAGCAATTGGCTTCATGGAGGTAACTAAGGTTAATGTTATATTCCATGCATATGTCTACTTTAATATTATATCTGCTGTAAATGTATGATTTTGAAATGTATAATAAATGGTTGGCTATCTGATATATTGTGTTTGAACCTTGTGAGTCCATGGTGGAGTAGTGGTGCGACTGTCACCTATGCATCATACTTTGATTGGGCATTGGGTTATGATCAAACTCCTAAATGCACTGAGCCTAGGTTATTCTCATTGGGGAGTGGGTGCCGTGAATGGGCCTCTCCTGGTGTTATTGGCCTTTAACATGTTGGATTTGATTGCTAGCATGGGGCAGTAATTACTGATAGCTCAATTAGTTCATATGCTAATGAAATTGTTAATTCTGGTATTTGATGATATGAAAATGCATTATGTTAATTAATCTGTATATATATATGAAATTTGCCTCTTGTTACTGGCATTGTATATTTCACCCCAGTTGTGAGCTAACATTTTCAGGGACCAAACCTTTTAGTGGCAAGGATAAATTAATGGAAGCCTATTGTATGGTTTAGTAGCTATAGGTTTAGAGACTTTGTAAAGTTGGGTTTATGTAATGAGAATACTAGTTTTGTGTATTTGCTATATTGCATCATTAATTGCCAAGTGTAGAGACTGTCTATGTAATACATTTATCATGGAATTGAACATTATGATTGTAATTGACTAATAATTGATGAATGACTTGATCTTTTATGTCCACTAAGCATTAGCCCTATAGATATTTGTGGTTGAACCATTTTGTTGTCATGGAATGAGAATTGACAAATATGAAATTAAATTTGATTGCTTTAATTCAATCTTAAACCCCTAGACAATGAGAAATAGTGAATCCATGATATTAGGCAGTTGGGAGATTTTCTAGAAAACCATGCATATTAGTCATGGAAGCCTTAGAAATTATCTAGAATAAGTGGCAAAGGGTTAGAAAGCGTGAAAATAAGAAAATAGCATCAAGAGGGGTGAAGTTGCGACCTAAAAGGACTTGAGCCACAGCCAAAATTGAAGTTTGGGGTAACAAAGGCTAGGAGCACTGCGGCCAAGGTGATTTAAATTGCAGTGCAAGGTGAGAAATCAACTTCAAAGGGTAATAGAGAATAGGCTCGCTGCAACGAGAATCGGGAGGTAAGATGGGAGAGTTCCAAGAGGCTCGCACCATATAGGCTCACCACAGTGAGACACTCAACTTGCTACGGTGAGACACCCAACTTGTCGGGGCGAGAATCACGAAAATGTGAACAGTAGGTCGTCGAGAGCACTCTATCATGGCACGAAAAACCTAAGCTGCAATGCAAGTGTGAAATTTCAGTTTGGAGCTCTAGTAGTCACTTACGTCGCAGTGCAACTGTACCAAGTCACAACTGGAGCCCCCAAAATTGGTTTTTAGATTCCAATAACCAACTTAGACATAGTGGGAAAGGTCTAAGTCATGGTGAAGGTTCCCAAACTCTTATTTTTGACTTAGAAACATTGAATTTCACTATGATAAAGTTATGTAATGACTTGAGAATATTCATAAGAGGTTTTTGGTGAATCGAAATCAATAATGAGATAACCCAAAGGTCTTAACTAATAATTATGATCACCTATAGATTCAATTAGTTGTGGTTGCTTAGCTAATAATCGTAATAATATTAAGGTTCAAATTTTTTCACTTTTTTTTATTTTAATTAATTGTAATAATTTTAGACCTTGATTTATAATAGTTAACTGTATAATTAAATCTAATCATGGTAATTAAGAATTAAGGTTGATATAGAGTCAAGGAAGACGAATATGACACTGGGCAATAATTTCCCAGCTCTAGGATGTGCTAATCAATGAGAAATATGAAGAACTGAAGTGCCAGTAAATTGTATTCATAAACAACCCTGTTCCAACGCAGGGAAACTACACTGTGAGTTCTTTCAATCCTTCAAACCAAGCCATGAAAGCTTTAGATTCTGAAGGGCACTCTGTGATGCCTTCTTTTCTTAGAATGCAAATCTCTGGTATTACGGACAAGTCTCCAATGACCGTCTTTGCTCTGGAAGATATGTAGTAGTAATGTGCCTTGGGAATCTTAGCGGTTATCCATCATTCTTTGATTACCATGTTGTGCCTTGTAAGCTTCTCTAGAATGATCTTGTGGATTTCAAAGATGAGTCAGAATTACCCACGTATTTGGATGGGGTTCCCATCAAGATCACAAGACGTAACGAAATATTGATGTTGAATGGAGTCCAAGTTTCATTCCCATAAATGTTATACAATGACAAGCTAGTCATCCATGGTGTGAATGATGTTCTGGCAACGTAGGATACTAAGCCTAATAAGGAAACCGTGTTTGACCCAGGTGAATTCACAGTTAGTTTTTGGATTCTTAAAGATGCTCTAAAGTTCAAGAATTTGTTAACTTTTGATAGTCTATGGAATTGGTCTCTAGCACATGGTCCTAATTAGACATCAAAGAGGACATGTCTCTTCCACGATGGTCGAGGACGTGTCTTCATTCAAGGAGGTAGGATGGGTTGGCACTGGTCCAGAAGCATAGATGGGCCAGGTATAGTGTGGAGGTGGGCCCTATGTTTTTTAGGCGACTATATAAGCATATGGGATCAAGCACATTCTTTTCCATGTTATACAAGCGGCCGGAGGATTGCACATGGTTGACCCACCTTTTCGATATATACTTGTTAGTGACTGTCGGAAAAAGAAAGTTCCAAATATGCTTGCTTTAAAGATGAAAATTTTTGGCGTCTGGGAGTAAAGACTACAGTTGAGCCAATTCATTAGATACCGAATATTGCTTGCTTTTTGAAGCTAATGATAGGTGGTATCATACCCTTGGCCGTCACTTGGACAACAAATGTTGTGTTTGAATCTTCTATTGGAGACTCAAAACTAGACATGGGCACTCTTACTCGGCACACGCTATGGGGTGCATGGCGGCAGCCTAAGAAGCACCGATACGGGTATGCGTATCGGGTACGATACGATACGATACGTAAGATACGACAATTTTTAAAATTTTAAGATAGAGGTACAGGAATATATATATATATATATAATTATATATATATATATATATATTCAAGAATCTAAGACATTAAAAAATAAAATAAATTATAAATAAGCTACCATAACATAAATAATATCACAAATTACAAATATAAATAAGATGTTCATAACAAGTTACATTTCATACAAGCATTAATATTAAAATTTCCAATCCAAGTTAATCTTCATCTTCATCTTCATCTACATCCACATTAGTAACATTTCCTATGAGCTCTTGTTCTAAATCTGGTTCATCTAAAGATAAATTTGCAACCTCAAGACCTCCTGCCCCATCAAATGGCTCCCAATGATCTCCATTAACATCTCACATCCTAGTCACTCCACTAGAATACTTTTCACTCTTTCTTGATAAAAGACAAAGATTGGTATGAACATAAACCAAGTCTTCAGCCCTTTTTTGATTCAATTTGTTCCTTTTTAGTGAGTGAATAAAAGAGTCGGTGCTCCAATTTCGTTCACAACAAGATGATGAACATGGTTGACGAAGAAGCTTTAATGCAAGCCGTTTGAGCATTGGAGTTGAAGAACCATAATTTAACCACCAATCTTTAGGCTCCAAATTCCACCTATCTTGTAATGAATCAAATAATGAATATGCATCTGAAGCTTCACAAAACATTAAAAACTCTTGAAGGACCAATTTTCTCTCCCTAGGATCCTTAAAATACATATTAAAGCACTTGATCCTCTCGGTTGAAATTTCAGCATCTAAATGTGGAGGAACTCTATTAGGTGACACATCAAGCCATTGAGGAGTGTAATACCTATATAGTATGCAATAAAAACAATGAGAATTATACTTGTTTAGCATAAAATTAAATGTGAAAAAAATATCAATAATATAAGTATGGAATATTAGTAGAACTTACCTAGGATTCAATGAATGAGCCAGGCAATGAAGTGGTGTACAACTTTTTTTCCAACGATCAATTATAATTCCATACACAACTTCATAAAATCTTGAATGCTCATAAAGTTCCTTTTTCTCATGCTTGTATATTGATATTTTCACTTGTTCTATCATTGAATCCCACATATCATAAATCAAGTGAAGTGAAGGCTTATCCGTATCACAAAATCTAAGCATTTTATAAATAGGCTTTGTGAAAGAAAGGATGTAATTAATCTTATCCCACCAAGAGTCATCAAGAATTAACTCTTTAATAGTATTAGCCTTTCCAACATCATCCTCTTTGTATGTATTCCATTCTTCACTAATTACCATTGTGCAAAGAGACATTTTAATGAGTCTGAGCCTCTTTAGCATCACAATGGTTGAAGCAAACCTAGTATCGGCAATGGCAAGCAATTTCAAGGGCACAAATTCATTGAAAATAGCCAACCTCATGGAATGATTCATGATGAAAGTTCTAATAAAAATTACATCATCCCTGATTTGAGTGATCCAATGATATTCTTCATATACTAATTCATTTGCTTCAGTGTTTTTAGCTGCACATATATTTTTCAACCCGAGATTGAGCGTGTGGACAACACATGGTGTCCAAAAAATGTGAGGATACTCACCTTCAATAATCTTGCCAGCAGCTTTACAAACAGGGGCATTGTCAATAATAATTTAAACCACATTTTGAGGTTTTACTTCTTCAATTACCTACTTCATCAACTCAGCTATGTAGAATTTGTCTTTGTATTCTTTAGTCCCATCAATTGCCTTTAAAAAAATAGGATCCCCATCGGATACAACTATAAAATTAATTAAAGGCCTTCATTATACATCAGTTCACCCATCTGTTACAATACTCACTCCCTTCTCACTCCAAGTCCCTTTTATTGGCTCCAACAACCTTTCAACATTTGCCCTTTCTTGTTGCAACAAAGGACCTCTTAGTGCATTATAACCAGGAGGTTTAAAACCAGAAATCATATTGTTTGTAGCATATTGATAAGAGCTAATGTAATATGGATTGCATGCCAAATTAAAAGATAAGCCATCTGAGTAGAACATTCTTGCAATTTATGTGCACAAATTTTCCATAACTGTTTGATTGAAGGCTTTTTCCAAAGCACCAACTGCTCTCTTTTTCCCTTGATTGTACTCACTTTGAACACCTAAAGGAGATAAACCTCTAGTTGGAGGTGGTAATGGAACTTCTTTTGGTTTTGATCTATTCTCAGCCTCCTCTTGCAAATTTTTCATCTCTACTAAACAGTGAGTATCAACTTTGGGACACATAGAAATTCCTTTACCAAATGCCCTCAACAAATGCCACTTGTCTCTAGAATAAGATCCTTGAAATTCGCGGTTACAATAATTACACTTCCAATGTTTATTTCCACCAGGATTAACAGCTTCTCCTTCTCTACTTCTAATAATTAAAGTTACATAAGCCCACAAATGAGTTCCTTCTTTTTGGAGAATATTAATAGAACAATATTCAGCGGAAGCAGTGGACCTAGGATTACTAGCAGAACTAGAACTTCCAGATACCATGATACCTATGATGGAGAAGCAATATCATTTATGGAAAATCTAAATTTGAAAAGATAAATAAGATAAACGAGCCATTAATAATTAAAGAAAAATAAAATAAAACATCAGTGGAAATTGCCTCTAACAAATAAATACTTTGCCATCCAAATTCAAATCAAAGGGTAAAGAATGTTTATGGCAATAGACTACAAGTCCAATAGGCTAGAAAAGGGAAGCTATTTTTTACCTCTGATAAAATCAAGAGATCTAGTTGATGCTTTGAAAATGAAACTCAAAATTGAAGAAGTTCATGCTCTAATATTTGATAACAAATTTCTATGAAATTTTGTAAAACCTTCTCTGCTCTCAGACAAAAACAAAATTGCTAAAATATAAGAAATAGATAACCTTCTCTATTCTTTGAAATCTAGATGGGAACTTTCACAGAATTGGTATAAATATTTCACAAATATTGGAACTTACACAAAATGTTCACTCTACACAAAGTCACACACACATACAGGACAGTTTATGCTTGTGGAGGAGAGCAACCACATCAGAAAATTGATAATGGAATACGAAGAAAGTGACCTTACCAGAATCGATTTTTCTGATATGCTCGGAGGGCCCGAGATCTTCGAAAAGGCAGAGAAGTTTTGTTACGGAGTCAACTTTGAGATCCCCCTTCACAACGTCGTTGCTCTGAGTTCTAGACGCAGACGCAGATGCAGCAGGAATCGTGAGGGAGGGAGAACGACGCAGCAGGAATCACGAGGGAGGGAGAACTGAAGAGTAAAATGGACATGTTATCCTCACGACGTTTCGAAGCCGTTTCGGAGCCGTTTTTGATCCGTTTCGAAACGTTTCTGTACGAAAAAAAATATTTCGGTACATATGGACGAAAAAGAAATGTACGGGATACTTTTGTTCCCATATGGTATGCGTATCCATACCGGATACATATCCGGTACAGGTACGGCTTCCATTTTAACATTCCCGTGCTTCCTTGGCGGCAGCTAAATAACTCACTAAAAATGTAAAAGTGAAAGGCTGGGTTCCTTCTACAAACCAATTAGATGGCGTTGCATTGGATCTATTCAATCTCAAAGCAACAGGGAAGTTGGACTTGCCACATGTTGCCTATTATATGTAATTGGCTAAGGTAATTGGTCAAGGTCTGGCAGCAGGTGAACCCATGTTAGCTAGCTATCGAAGAGTAATACTAAATTTGAAAAAAAAAAGAAAATCTTAACTATCCTTGAAGACAAAGATCATTTTGAAAAGGAAAGTATTGTTACGTAAGATAAGTTAATTAGGCTTAGTTAGTTGTTAGAAAATAATAATTAGAAGTTGTTAGTTTTGTTGGAAAGTGTCAGTGTATTTCTATTAGTATAAATAAGGGGAGATACATATAAAAAGGTGTGAATAAATTAAATTGAGTTGTTTTCTTCTTCTTTTTATTGTTGTTAAATTATACACAAATCTACATAGATTAATTTTCTTTTTACTGTTGTTAAATTAGTAAATATTAATTTTATATTTCAAAAGTCAAAGTTAAAAGTTTGTCACAAGGTAAATAAAAAGAGTACTTACCCTTTATCCATTTCTTGAAGTTTTAAAATTACCTCATATTTATTTGTTTTTAAAAAATAACAAATAATTAAATTTATTTAATAATTATTTAGAGCTCATAATAATTACTTTAAAATTTAAAACTACTTTTAATTTTGAAAAAGAAATAAAGATAATTATAGACAGTTAATCAGATAATTTTTTTAATTAATTTTTTGCTTTAAAAATAAAATTTTATTTAATAAAATTTTATTTAGAGTCTTAAAACTATTTCTGTATCTTAAATATTTATATGAAAAATAAATTTGCAAGAACATTTGTGGCGGAGTTTATTCAACCTTCTTTATGTGCCTATCTTTTAACTGCACTAAAACTCTCACGGCTTTGGATTTGTCCGTAATGCCGACTTCAAATTATTGGCTAGTATTTTACCCACGCACTTGAGGGACGAGGGATAAGAATAAAGAATGGCTTGTTTGTGAATTGTGAATTCGAAGGGTGGGTTGGACAGACAAGCAGGAGAAACAAAATTCAATGGATTTAAACTATATTTTAGATTAGATGGAATTTTTTTAAAATCTAATTTTTTGTAGAATTATTTTTTTAAATTTGATTATTCACGAATAAGATCTTTTTTAATTTGACCTCTTATAAAAGTTTCTTTTCAATTTGGCTCCTTGCATATAAATAGTTTTCAATTTAGTCAATTACAATTAAATATATTATCAATAATATCTGTTTATTAATTTATTATAAATAAAATTAATAATAAATTAATAAAAGGTCATTATTTATAACATATAAAAGATATATTACATGTCGTCATATCTATTAATTTTTTTATAATTTATTGATAAAAAATATTATTAATAATAATTTTATTTGTGAGAGATTAAATTGAGAAATATCTATTTATATAAGTGATTAGATTAAAAAAATAATTTTATGAAGGACTAATTTAAAAAATATTTTATTTGTGATAAATTAAATTAAAAAATAATTTTATAAGAGACTAAATTTCTTTTTTTAAAAGAAAAATCCAATCTCTACATAGCTAAAATAG
Organism: Erythrophleum fordii; assembly: GCA_032878935.1. NCBI lineage: Eukaryota > Viridiplantae > Streptophyta > Magnoliopsida > Fabales > Fabaceae > Erythrophleum > Erythrophleum fordii. The sequence goes on along the minus strand of JAVQMF010000049.1, from coordinate 548,420 downwards.
TGTTATTACTTAAGTTTCGGCCCAAAAACAATGATTTTTGAACTATTAAAAAGATAGTGGGTAATGTGACACTTTTTGACTTTGAGACCCAAAAGGATAGTCTCAAAAGTACGTGCGACCAATTTTTATTTGCAATAAGACTATAGTAGGTTAATGGCCCAAATCATAGTTTACAATGAACACAAGTTTCATTCGAAACTTTAGGCTCAAGTAAAGTTCGTTCTTATTGAAAATTCTACATAAACCAGGATTTCAATGCTGGTAAGCATTCCTCTCTGAAGTCCTAGTACGATAATGCAAGCCATAGTCTCATAAATAACACCATCTCTTAGGCTTCAACACCTTCAGCCTTTGTCTTTGAACAAGAGATAGAATATTTGTGAATGATGGATCCATCACTTTGTGCAAATGGCTGTGGCTTCTATGGCTCTTCTGAATCCAAAAATATGTGCTCTAAGTGTTACAAAGATCATATTCTCAAAATCACAGAGAATATTACAAAATCATTGCAAAGTATCACTATATCATCAGTTGATGAAGAGGATTTAAAAGTAGGTGAAACTGAAACCAACAACTCTACGACAGAGAAGGTTCTTCATGAAGCTCAACAATCTTGTGCTTTGAAAGAGAAGAAAAAGAAGTGCAGGAGTTGCAACAAAAAAGTTGGACTAACAGGGTTCGAGTGTCGATGTGGGGGGTTGTTTTGTGCAAAACATAGATACCCAGAAGAGCATTCTTGCACAGTCGACTTCAAGCAGATCGGTCGTCAACTTTTAATCAAACAAAACCCTCTCTGCAAGACTGATAAGAGGACGGAAAACCCTAGATGATTTCTTATTATTATTTAATATTGTAAATATGGGGATTATCTTTTCTTTATCAATTTATCTGTATTGATCAGTACTATAGATTCTTTATTTTATAGAAATTTAATTCCTAAGAACTTATCTATCCTTTTTCTTTACTTTTGTTAATTATTTTAATCAATTCTTTCTTACGCATGAATGTAGAATTCAATAAATTGATTTCTCTTCTTTTGTCTTTTTTTCTTTTCTTTTCTTTCTCAGAAGAAAGTGTTGAATGAGAAAATTGTATACATTCTTCTTGAAATTCAATGAAGTTGCAAAATTAAAGATTTTAGGTTTGGTTGTTTTTTCCCAAAAAATAAAAGATTTTTGAGTTTGGTTTATTAATTATTAATAAACTAAAAAACTTGATTTACTTGACAAAGAAACTTCCTTAGCATAGAAGAGATCACTCATGGTTTGGGTCCTCATTCTTTTCTTGAATGCATCATTGAAAATAAAATAAATTGCTCTAATTTTATTTATAAGACAATATAACCCGCCATAATTATCGAGAAAACCAATATTTTTTAATTTATAGGAATTTCTGAAATATTTGTTTACCTCTTTTCTTTGCTAGTAATTATATCAATGAATTCTTTCTTTATCTTATATAAATATAGAATTTTTGTTGGGTGAAATATAAATATAGAACTTAATTTTTTTTTTCTTTTCCCTTTCTTTTTTTTTTTTGGTGAATAAAGCGTTCAATGAGAAAACTTTATCCTCCTTAAAATTCTAAATTCTGAAATTCTATGCTTAGTTGTAAAATTAAAGATTTAGGTTTGATTTTACTAAAAGGAAATTTTTATTTAATTTAATAATAAATTAAATGAAAGGATTTTAATTTACAAAGAAACTCCCAAAACAGAGAGATTCTTTTAAATCTAATTATGGGCAAGACTTTTACAAAAACATAATTTTGGTAAACTCAACTCAATTTCTTTCGTGTTTTTAGGCTTAAGCCTAAACCTAAATATAAAGAAAAAACGCAACCCATGGCCCGGTCCAAAACAATTTCTTAACTGATGAGAGTACACGGATGAGTAATGTAAATTCAACCTGTACTCCAATATATGACATGAGGTATGCACCTTTTATAAAAGAAATAATAATGCCTTTATGATTTCCTATGGCTCAACCATTTTTGGATCTCATCCTTTCTAAATATGGCTAAATAACAGAGCCAACCCTTGAAGATTAAGGACAAACATATATAACATGCACTATTTAGTATTTACAGATCCAATAGGATATCTTGTTAATGCTCTCAAGGGGAAAACGTGACTAAAAGTAAACTCCTCTTCAGTTTTCATGTCTCTGGAGAATAAAAAATAAATGTTTCTTAAAAACAATATTTCAATAGAAACAAGAGAAGTTTGGAAAATAAAAATATTTTCAATTAAAGATAGCATTTTAATAGTATTGATTTCACATTTTTTACGTCCTTTTTGTTTTTGGTCATGTATAAAATGTGACTTTAAGAACTCTTTGTCCATTGGGCCAACCACTCTTTAATATTATAATTAATATATTAAAAAATATTAGCTTGGACCAATCCAAGCTTAAAAAAAAATCTGAACCTAACTTAATTTATAAAATAAGTTCTTTTTTAATCAAGCTTTATTTTTTAAACTTAATTTTATATTTTTGGAATTAGACCTATTAAATCGAGTGAACTTTCAAATCTAATTTAAATCATCATTCTTCTTGGATGCAACATTTAAAATGAAATAAATAACTTTAATAAGACTAATAAGTTATATGTGGTAAAGAGCTCATTTTATATTTTTTTAATTTTTTTATATTTAAAGTTATGAAATTTTAATATTATTCTATGCATTGCACAATTTTACTACCTATATTTACGTATATATAAATTTTAAAATTAAATCGATCATTAAATTAATAGAGATATTAGTTCATAATTCATTAATATGATTATGATTAAATTGATGATAATTAAATATATAATTTTTTAATTTTATATATTAAAAATTGCATATAATAAATAACAAGAAACAAAAATTATGAAATTATAAAAAATCAAAAATACATACTATACACACACTTTATATAATTAATATCTACTTCTCATAGATTTGTTATTTTTTCTTTTAAAATTTATAATAAGATTTTATTTCTTTATTTTTTAATTCAAATTCTTAATAACATTATATTTAACAAATTGATATAATATATATTATTCAATAATATATACTATAATAGGTCAGAATATTTATATATAATAATATATTTTTAATTATATAATTTAATTATGTAAATATTGTAGTATTAATTATATAAAAATATGATACATAAAAAAATAAATATCATTAAAAATTTGAATGTATTTAAATATATATTTAATATTATTTTAATATTATAATATATATTAAACAACTAAATTATGATGCAATTCTTAGTAGGCACGTTTCCTAAATGAATATCATTAAAATTTGAATATATTTACATATATTTGATAAACTTTTGATATTGTAATATATATCAAACAACTATGGGTTCCCCCCCGTACACACGATTCCCACTTTCGCACTTCCCAATACCATTCCCATACCGCCCACCATTGTACCACATCTTCTTTTCTTCTCTGCTCTTTCTCCAACCGTTCCTTCTGCTTCCTTGCGACTTTCTTCCCCCACCCGTTTGTTCTACATCTGTGTGGCTTTCTTCTCTCTTTTCCCACCCCAAGTCACAATCCCATATCCTGAATCGTCCCCTCTGATAGAGCTGAAACAACACAGATGCTGAAAACGATTCAAGATTTCAAGCAAAGACAAAGACAGAGAAGTGAAGAACACATTCTCACTTTTCCCACTCCAAGTCACAATCCCATAACCTGAACCGTCCCATCTGATAGAGCGGAAACAACACCGAGATGCTGAAGAGGATTCAAGATTTCAAGCAAAGACAAAGACAGAGAAGTGAACACATCCTCTGGCCAAGATGAAGGGTATAAATCAATGCTGGCCACCAAATATCAACCCTGCTCCGATTGTTTTTGCTTTTTGATTTGAGATGATAATTTCTCTTTTTTTTTTTAACAAAACCATTCAAACCGTTGGTCTGTCTAGTTTTACAAGTTTTATCGATTTTTAACCAATTTCATCAAGTTTTGACTGGTTTGACTAAATGATAATATAGATTGACTAAACCAGACCAATGATTGGTTAACTGATTTTTGGGTTGAAGTGATTGGTTGATCCGGTCCAATCTTGAGAATGATGATATACATATATATTCTTACATTTTGAATGTTGAGAGAGATCTTCATCTTAGCTAGTTAATATACGAAGGAAACACAATTATCTAATTGAATAAGCATTTTAATTCTATAATTTCATATATACATGTTGCAAGTTGATCGATTGACAGTAAATAGTCATATAAAAAAGTTTTGAATAACTCTATTTTGATCCTTATTTTTTGAGTAGATTATGAAAACAGGATATAATTCTTCAAAGACAGATTCTTATCGGTTCTAAACATAGTTAAATTTATTAAAAAAGATTTTGAATGGGAATAAATTGAAAGGGATGAATAAAACTAGAATTTGCTGCCACAAATATATTGTTTCAAATGGATTAAATACTAGCACAAAGTAATAAAGAATGACAATAGAAGCACTTTGAAAAAACTAGCAACCATTTTGATAATGAGTCAGAAACTACAATAAAATGCTAGAAATAAATTGAAAATAAGGGGCATAAAATGGATAAACAAATCTAGAATTAAAGGTTAGAAATAAAGGTGCACAAAGTAAGATGAAGGTAAATTGCTGAATAGTTTCGTATGGTTTAGCTGTGTGTCCCTTGCTATATAGTCTTTCTTCCCTTTGTATAATAGTTTTCTTTCCTAGTGACCGCATCCTGTGATAAATCATTGTCTATATTTTATGTCTCTACTTACTTTACAATGGCTTCCCTGGATAGTAAGTACTCCACATGAAAGATAGCCATCTGTATTTTATGCCTTCACAAATTTTATGACCTATTTCATGCTTAAATAAAACATTATGAGTGAAAAACATGCTAAAATCGTACTAAAATAAGTTAAGCCCACATTCTTCTTCTTTTTGCCTATTTGACCGTCAAGTTTTCAGCTAATTTAGTTAAGCCCTCAGTTAATCTAGTCAAGCCCTTGGCTAAGCAATTGATTCCTTGGCTAGGCAATCAATTTCTCAATTAGTCAATTGAGACCTTAATTAGGGAGTCATAATCTCGTTAGCCTCTCAACTAAACAATTATAATCTCGTATAGGTTTTTAGCTATACAACTACAATCTCATTTAAGCAACTACAATCTTAGCTAGACCCTTAACTAATTCAGTTGCAACTTCAGTTAAATTATTATTATTATTTTAATGTTAAGAATACCAAAAACAAAAGCCGTCCAACACAAAATAATCTGGATTTCATATTCAATAAGAATTGAACATGAATACTTCTATAAGATAAGAATAAGGCAAAAATAGATTGAAAAATTCTAGGAAAAAAAAATCAAGAGTGGCTTTATTAATTAATGATCCCTTCATCAAAGTCTTGATTTTAAATTGTTGTATCACTTTTTTGTAGTAATCCCAATAGGTGGTTTGAGGATTACGCATGAATGAGCAAAAACTTTGCAATTTTTTTGAAAGAGAAAGAGAAATAAATTTAAAACAAATGAAGAAAAATTCAAGAAACGAGCCTTGAAATATGTTTTTGATGCAAGATTTAAATATTAAATGATACCAATTCTTTTTGTTTAATATCTAGCAAGATGAATAGCAATACCTTAGTTTCCTCAAATACTATATGAACAGCGTTGAGCAATGGAGTAAAAGAATGAAGAAAATCCTCATGAAATTAATTTTAACCAAAATTAAATCGTGACAAGGCTAATTTTAGCAAAAGTCGACGTACTTTTATGCATATAGTAGTAATGAATTACAGAGGTCCCAGAGAAACAAAAAAGAATGAAAGAATGTTGCGAACTACAATATCGTATGCACAACGAAATTAATTAGACTACATATATGCACCTACTTAAGCTTCTATTGAAGGATTTCTACGACGCAAATTCACTTGATCCTTGTTCACAACTTCTAAGATCCCATCAAACTTTTTTAGTGGATCTTCAAACCCCACACAAAGATCATAAAGAGAGACAGTAGCGGTAGAACTCGAGCTTTGACGAAGACCATGAAGTGACATCATCTTGGTGACATCGAACGAGGTTTTGAGCTTCTCTGGGTGAAGGTAACGACCCAAACATGTTGGAGTTCCGGTGCGAAAGATCTCGTTGTAGTTCCTACAACCAGCTTCGTCGGTTGAGGAAGCTGTTCATCTTTCAAGTAATATGCACAAATGGTGAGCTTTGCATGATGGTGAATGCACTTAGGCGACGGAGGAGAGCCATCACTGCTGCCGAGGGTGGAAGCCATAGTTGCAGCCAACAAGAAAAAGGACAGCACAAGACAAATCTTCTTTGATGATGAAGAGGCCATCGAAGAGCAGAAGATGTAAGGTCGAATATATGTCATTTAATTTTGTTGCGTCTTGGGAGAGATGGTGGTAGTGGGAACGAATTCACTGGGTCATTTTCGGCCATTGATCTATTCAGCAAATTTTTGGCCGTTTAATCGCGTTTGGGTGATGTTTAGTGAAAACAAAAAAAAAATTGCAGAAAGATAAAAAATTTAATTAATTATGAAGACAAAAAAATTTTAACTGTGTAAATAAAATAATGTCTTTTATAATAAATTTTTTTTATAGTTAAAATTGTTTGAATGTAATTTTCTCTTAAAATTAAAATTGTTGTCCGGTTAAAAATTTTGGTCCTTACAATTAAAATTTTCACTCAACTAAAATTTTTATCTTTACAATTAAAGTTGAGGATCTTTAGGAGTTTTACTTCTACATAGACACTAGAATAATACAAGATAAGTTTTATCGCTAATTTCTGATAGACTTGGTTTTGTCTAGAAGGGACAAAAACTTAAGCCAATCTAATTTATAATTACAGCTTGCAAAGGATTTAACATTTTAAATAAAATAAAGACTAATTTATACATAACTCTTTTGAACTTTATGTTATATACAAATAATATCCTTACATTTAAAATTTGTATAAATAACTCACTTGTCTTTAGTCTATTATTTTATTAAAAGAATATGATATGTCAAACAAGTTATTTGCACGTGACTAAAATTTAAAGGAATTTGTCACACTCGTAATATGACTACGTGGCGCTAGAAAAACTTTCAAAAGATTTAATTCTCAAAAATGAAAACTGAATCAAGTGATAGAATTCTAGAAAAATTTTAAAAATTTGGTTCAACTTTCAAAAAAGAAAATCAAATCAAATAGTAGAATCACCATCAAAATTTTTTTAATTTTTAAAAAAATAAAACTTTAAAAAAGCTTTTTTTGTAAAAGAAGACAGTCTACAAATCAAAAATGAATTTGAGAATTGATTATGTGTGGAGAAGGTGTTAAGTACCGCATAATACCTATTCATAAAAACGATTACCCTATGTTAATTATACACAATTGATATGGCTTTTATTTTATTTTAATTTCTCTAACAATCACATGTGGTAATAAAAAAAAGAAAAGCAATTAAAAAGGAAATAAAAAAAAGTTTGTTTACAAGGATAGACTTGACTTAAAATAAAAGTTTGAGACTTACGTATCCTATAGAAGATATCAAAGTTCATGTAATTCGAACGGATAGAAAAAATGTTTGGTTATGTGTATGTGTGCATTTTCTTTTTGTTCTCTTTTTCTTTTAATTTTTGTGAATAAGATTTCTCTTTTATATATATATATTTAAACTAACTATTTTTTTAGGAAAAGAGAAAGAGAGTAAAAATTACTTTTGTTTTTAGCAAACAAAATGACTTTAAACTTGGTAAATATGTTTTAATTTGTAAAAGACAAAGTTAATGTTACTTCTTTACTTTTCTCATTTTCCTGTTTTTATTTTTTATGACCTTTTTTTAAATATTATTTAGTTATTCATTTATGACTTTTTTTTATTTTTCATGACTTTTTATGATTTTTGTTTCTTAACTGAGTTTTCTTTGATTTTTTTTAAATTATTTTTTTATTAATTTTTTGATCTTTTATTTTTAGGACTAAAATTTTTTATTTAAAAAGGATCCCCTTTTTTCTTTTTTTAAACATTTTTTTAATGTCTAATTTTTTTGTCAAAAGAAAATTTGAAAAAAATTCATACGTTTAAAAAAAAGAAAATTAATTTCTTACCTTTCTTGTTTTTGTTTTTATTTTTGTTTATCTATTTGTTTTTTAAAATTGAATACCTTTTTCCTAAAAATTAAGTACAATTTTTTTTGAATTTCTCTTTTCTTTTTTTTTTAATTTATTAAAAAAATATTTTATGACTTGACCAAGTGACTGAAAAGATTTATTGTTATACACAACCCCGGATGACTTTATATGCCTAAGGGGATAAAGTGTTCCACATAGCAACTTCTAAAATAAAATGAAATAGACATAAAATAAATAAAATTGACAAACACACAATAACTCTAGATTGTGTATACTATGTGTCCAACCAACAAAGTACCATGTTCAAATACATTTCAATTATATAAATAAAGACATGAAATCGATTTGTCTTCACTTGTGTGTCTTCATCCCCACCTACCTTATGCTTTCCTTAGCATGAATTGCTTTTGCTCACACATCCGATGTAACTCAATTGGTTATCTCCACTTAGTTGCCTCTCCATTTCCCAATTTCTTTGTGCTTTCCCGCATCATGGACAATTTCATAAACAAAACAAAATAGAGTCTAATCGGGGAAGGAGGTGAGTATCAAAAGAGTTATAAATAATCACAATCATTTTATGACCACAGCTCCTTAGACCCTCACTTTCCCATGAAGCCCTAATTATTACACGATATGCCATGTAAGGTATTATTTGGTGTTGTTAGCAAGTTGAATCTCATTTATAACGTAACCCAATTGGCATGGTGACGATACTTTAAGCAAGGAAATATAAAAAGCATCTAGAAAATCCCACGTGCAAACTATAAGCAACCTCATAAATGAGCCATGATCCCATGAATCAATTGTTATGATTAAACACAATTATCTAAGGACAATCCTCAAGCTCTTATTGCCGAATAGAGACATAAAAGGAGACCAACTATTGCATGTTGTTAATGTCCCAACATATCCTAGGAATTCAAAATTTAAATGTTGTTAAGATAAGCAAATTATAACACCAAATTTACACAAGACTTGGAGAATTGACAAAATTTTAGAGGCATATTTCAAATTGAGTAAAACCATTGCAGCCATATCCACAATCTAAGTTCCACCATTTCCATGATAAAGGAAACCACAGTTACCAAGAGAAGAGCTCACATTCTGAACTCTTAAAATCAATACCCCCACACAAAGAGTTGACATCCCAAGAATGGTAATATCCCAATCCTAATCCTAAATTGTACAGTGGCAAATTTGAACAAGAATTTAACCCATTTGTTGCAAAGGTACCAACTAAACTCCAATCCCATCAATCCCCCACTGAACTAAAAATAAAGCAAGAGTAGCAATTGCGATTTCCTTCAATATTCACATGCAAAAGCAAATCAAGTGGCAAAGAGATTAATATTAAGAATGGATCACATTGGCCAAACAATCACTTAATAAGACTTCATAACATTATCACAACTATGTCATCTAAAACAAACCACATTCATCATATCACACATGCTCAAAAACAACTCATAAAGATCAGTAAAATTATTAGATTAAAGTGATGAAAATTACCCTTAGATAGATGTAACTTGCCATGGATATTCTTCATCTAAACATTTGTAATCCCAAAATCTTGTAACCAATACTTTTGCTTAAAAGCTTGACAACAAGTGGTTCGCTTCAAGGCTTTTGTAAATGAGTCCTTTCCTTGCTTGAGACTTTAATAACCATGCAAGAGTCTGAAGAATGCACCTAGAGGGGGTGAATAGATGCTTTCATAGAAAAGTATAGAATTAAAGGCAACTAAACTAATTATATATTAATATCAAATGATTTCAAAAAAGACTTGATAAAGAATGCTGGTATGGAGACCTTGTAGACACAAGAAGATCTTGTTAATAAGATGTTATAAAAGACATTATATATTTTAAAGATCAAGTAGACTTTTGAAAGCCTTGTAGACAAGATATTCTACCAGAGAGTAATGATAGAAATAAAGAGAAGAGAGAAGAAGTACATTGCATATTATCTTAGTTCGGTTCACTTGACCTATGTCCATTCTCCTTACAAGCCACCAAGGGATTTTCACTATAAAATCAAAGTATACAACCATGGAAGTTAAGTTTCCAAACTCACTTAAAACTTTTACAATACTTGGGTTCCATACAAGCTTGTCTAAAACTTTTCTTACAAAGGGTTTCTTACTAAGTTTACCCTAAACTCACTTTCCTAATACTTAGGAAAGATTCACAGAATTATAGGAGAATGTATTTAAAAGTCTTATCAATAAAGGATTGCAACAAACTTACTTTCAAAAGCCCTCACAAGCAAGATTTACTCAAGCTCAGAAAATTTAAGATGAAGAAAACAATGAATACTGTAATATAACTTAGCTTTTTTTTTTTTTGGCTTCAATTCTCTCCGTTCTTCAGTTATTCATCTTACTATTATATAGTGGCTCCCAAAGGAAATATATCCATTGGAGAGTTTAACTACACAAATATAGCTGTTGCAAGAGGTATGGAAGCAGAGACAGTTGAGGAAGTTATACTTTCGGCTGCACATGTTATTTTTTTCTTCTTTCTTGATTTTGAATCCTTGACCTTGCTTTGCTTCTTCTCTCTTTTATGCTACTTTTCTTTCACTTTTGCTGAACAAAGTACTTGATTGTGTTGATAAAGAAGAATTACTCTAACACCCTTTCATATGTACACATACCCTTTCTTCGTGCCTTTTTCGCAAGTTTGTGCACTACTTTTCTTTGTTCAACTTTTGTACCATTTTGAAGATTTGAAAATTAAAACAAAACATAGTGACCATTAAGGCAAAATGCAATAGATTCCCTCTTTCCATGCTTTGTCTTTATCTTTTTTTTTTTTCCTCATTAAATCCTCTAAAAGAAAACTTCTAAACAATCCTCTGTTTTCTTGCTTTGTCTTTTTTTCTCTTTTCACAAATGTGCCTTTGCAACTTTACTTAGATGTGAAAAAAAGACTTGGATAGAGAACTTTTGAAAGGATCCTGAACAAGTTGACTTTTGGAGAATCTCTAATATTTTTTTTTTACTCGTGAATATGGAATTTGTGATGCTACCACTAGTTTGATAAAACAGAAAATACAAAGGAAGAACTTATATTATTTTGGTTGCCCATGCTCGTTTATCTCTTTCAATGATTTTTGCATATTTATCTCTTTTGTTCTTTTCTTCTTTTTTGATGTAGCTTTTCTGATTGTATGTGGGAAGGAGAGGTCAAAGCTTCCTATTTGCTTTTATTTTGTGGCATCAAATTTCCTTTATTTTTTTATTGAGTTTTTGCTTTTACATTGTTTAGTGTTCCATTGAGATTTGCAAAAAAATATAATAGTTCCTCTCCAATTTTCAATGCCTCATTTAATACTTTGCAAAAATAAAAAGAAACTCTCTAGTCAAATATATTATACAAATAAAGTAACTTTTTAAATGACTTTTGACAAACAATCAGTGCTTTGATATAGGAGTATATATATAATAAGCATCATTTGAATTGCTATTTCTTTTCACCTTTTTTATTTTTTTTAAATGCATATTCTTTCAATTATTTTATGCCTGCTACTGTTCATAAATTTAGAAAACATACTCTATTTTAATCCATTTTCTTTCTTTTAATTAATTGTTATTGTTTATAAAATTAAATTTAATAAATTAATTAATGTAATAAGTAATAAATAATATTTAATTACGTAATACTTGTATAAATTTTAATTTAAAAATTTTGTTAACATCAAAATAATTATCTAAATCAAGACGTGGGACTAACAGAGTCTTCCCCATCTGGGTCATCTTCAGACCAAAAACTTATCTCACTTGAACCATTAGGTTCCAACTCACTGGCAGAATCGCCTTCATCCTCTAAGTGAATTCCCCACAATCCTCTGTTCTCCTTTGAGCTACCCTCAAGAATACCAAGTAATGAGTCCTTATACAACTTATGAGTAGCACTGGAATCCTCAACTTCTTCTCCATTGATTTTCCACTTTAATATGACTTAAACTTCAAAAGGTGGCCATCTGATACTGTAAGCCAAAAGGATTCTAAAGTGCACTCGGCTCTTCTCCCTAAGACTGCGTGCTGGGCTATAGCATACTGGTGAGGACGATGAGGCTGGCTAGAAGGTCAGTTTTGATTTTGGTGGTATAACGGAACGCCATAGCAGAAGGTGAACCAAAACATTAGTGGGTGTACCAGCACAGCTTGTAATAACAGACGAGAGGTTGTTGTTAGTTCCATAGACAAGGAGAATTGAAGGCAGTGCAGCTTCTCTCCACCCCTTGCTCACTTACACAGCCGTTGAAACAACTTCTCCGCTGGCCTTTAACATTCCAAAAGAAAAAACCCAGGAGAGAAGTGGCCTCCTCCTTGTCTCTAACTTCTCTTCCTTCCTCAGCTTCTCATTCTTCCTCTCAATCTCCTCCTTCCTTCCCTCTGTCTCTCTCTCCAGTAGCTTTCTGTTCTCACTCTCCTCTCTCCTTATTTTTGTCAATCTACGTCTCTCTTTTTTTCCTCGTCTCTCCTCTTTCTGTTTCTCTTAAACCCGAGCAACCCGTGCCTCTATCTCACTCTCGGTTTTCCGTATCTCTCTCTCGGTTTCTAGCAGCTTTTCTCCTATCTCCTCCTCTCAATTCGCTCCCCGAAAATCCTCTCCATTGCTCTCTTCTCCCTTCTCTTCTCAAATCCCCATCTCAATCAACTCTTTCTCCCTCTCGGTTTCCTGTTCTTTCCTCTCTTGAATTTCCCAGGCCATAAACCTTCTCCGAAAAAGCCCCCCTTTGCTTCCGTTGCTCTCCTCCTTCTTCGTCCTCACCAACCTTCTTTCGCACACTTTCTGGTTTCTCTCCAACAGACTCCTTCACGTGCGTGAGCGAGTATATCAGGTTTTATGGATGGTGGCTACCTGAGGGAAATGATCAGATTTGATTCACCTGTCCCTCTTTCCTCTGTGCGTGAGTGTGGTGCTCTGATTCTCCTGTCCCTCTTCCCTCTGTGCTTGAGTGTGTTGCTTTCCTTGCGTGTCCTTTTTCTGAGCGTGAGTGGTGTGCTTGCAGCAGGACCGTATGTGCAGTAGAGGGAACGTGAAGACCGAGCCCCAGGTCCTCTTTTCTGTCCATTTTTTTTTTCTAATTTTTTATTTTTTAATTTTTGGTTCATGAGTTTCTTTTTCTGCAAGTGGGCTTTGTTTTGCTAGTGGGCCCTCGTTTCTTTTGGTTTTTTCCTTTTAGGCATTCAGTTAATGGGCCAAGAAAAGCTGATGTTGGTGCCCTTTGTCTTGATCTATTTCATTTTCAATTTTTCTTTCTATTTTGGTTGATTTTCTTTTGTTTGCTGAACACGTATTTTTTTTTATTAATTATATTTTATTCATTATTTATTTTGTTTTATTTTTTCCTTTATTTTTTGAGGTATTGGGCCAAAGGAATGGGCCTCAATTTTAAATTAGCAAGGCTATAGGGTTTGAGGTTGGTGAGTTTAAGGGAATGGGCCTTTCATTTTTTTTTTTTCATTTCAGTTTCTTTTTTTATTTTTTAGTTCTGGTTTGATTTTTTATTTTGTTTTATTATGATATTGGGCTTTTGCTATTTTGGATATTAAGTTAATGGGGCTCAAAGGTTTGAACCAACAAAGCAAGTATCTTTTTTTTAAAAAAAAAAATTTTCGTTATTCTTTCTTCTCCCTCTTTTTTTTTAACATTGGGTTACATTGGGTTTTTGCATTTTTGCGTATTTTTTCTCTTTTCTTTTCATTTTCATTTTGATTTTTATTTATACAATTTTGATTGTTTTCTCTTTTTTTATTTTCTTTTTTTAACATTTTTTGTTAATTTAATATTATTATTATTTTTTAAGCATAGAAAAAATACAAGTTATTTACATATAATTCAAAATTTAAAAGAGTTATATATACAGAAAACAAATTTCAAGGATGCCAAAGTCAAGGTCTTAGTAGTAATCTTGGCCGTCAACATCAAGTCCAAGTTTTTATCTAGACTTTCTAAAGAAGCAGATGAGAGATGGGTTGAAACAGATGCGAGATGGGTTGAAACAGATGCGAGAGTAAAATAACAGACTAACTAATAGTAGGAAATCACTTTTACAATTTTAAAAATTTTAAAAAAATTATTATCAAATTTTAAAAGTCATAAATATTACCTACATATAACTTAAGTTTATACAATTCTATACAATTCAGCCTAAAATAAAATACATAACTCAAATAAGACATTAACTTATTATTGCATTTATATTTGAAGTTGTTAATTAATTATTTTTTTTTTCTACAATTCCCTAAATTTTGTTTTGTTAAAGTCAATAATTTCTAGCCAGCCAAAATCTCTGCAATTAAATAGGATATATACATAATTTAAATTTGAGTACCAATAAAACTGTCACACGGCTATATGACGAGTATAGTTCTGACATATACAACTTCTAAAATATCTTTATTACTTATTTTTCCAATCAATAAATTCCATTTGTAAATCGGCTGATATTACAATTTTGACTATTAGTCATTAATTCATTTGAAACCATCTTGTTTCACATGACGTTATTTTAATTCCGACATTAAAATTCCAAACATAATGTTTAGGATACATCGCTGGAAAATAGTACAGATCATGATCGTATACAAACTCTAGTATCTAAAGTTATCTCTACGATCAACTTAATGCCACTTTACTTGGAATCAGCTTGAATACGAGATAGGATTTGTTCGGGCAGATACAACTACAGTTGCTGCATATAATCAAGAATCCATCTTTCCTTTGGTTTAAGCCAAATTTCGTATTCGAACCAACCCTGCGTGAAATGGGGTTACAGTCATAGAACTAATACTCGACCTTAGTTCAAACATATTACATCACCGAGCGGGAACACAACCCACTCACGTCACGAATCATACCTCCCAACACAGACCTCCCTCTACAACAATAAAACACGAGAATGAACCAATTATTAAAAGGCTCGATTTACCAAAAACACTCATTTTGAACATGGGACAGCCATCCAAAATCAATATACGATGTACTAACATAAGATCAAAAAGCAGAACCATTTCGATAGAAATCATTTCAAGTACTAACATAGGACCAAAAAGCAAAACCATTTCGATAGTTTTGTACAGAAGGTAACAGACTAGCACAGGCTAGAAAGGATGATTCTACGAAGTGCGTATGCTATAAGCACTATTTTCACGATGGTCAATTCAGAGCGTCTTAGTAGCGTTGATAGTAAATCAATCTTGCCGAGTAAAATGATAACCGATCCACAAAAAATCCTGTCCCTCTTAGCCCAACAATCCAACATAAACTGCAAATTCAGATTATGTAATTAAGACCTAGGGGGTATTCTTGGATACATCTCCGAAGCGAACAAACCAATGAGCATCAGAAGAATTATTCTCCAGCTTAGGTTGCAGTAACTCCATCCTTTGTTGTCCTTTTTCTATCACAAATTGCGCATAGTCAACCATCTTTGCCGGGGCAGCAAACATTTTAGTAGGAGATACAGGGAGTAGTGACACCAAAACCCTCGCAACCTCATGCATAGTAGGCCTCTCAGAAGGGTTTCTTTTCGTGCATAGCAGAGCAAGCTGAAAGGTCTTCTTGACGTGGGTCAGATCCAAGCAGGTTAAAGAGACCTCTGGACCCACAGCTTCCATTACAGTGTTGTTATCTGCCTTGGACAATATCTGTCAAGTCAATGTTACACACTAAATCATCATATAAAACGGGAAGAGGCAACCTGCAGGAGTCACTAGGACATATGGATTTATGCTAAATAAAAATAACTACGTAGAAGTGCATTGTCCATAGTGTGTAACCATACCAAATATACTAGACAGGACTGGTAAAGGCCTCACAAGGTCATTGCTGAAAGTCGTCGGTATGATAAAAACCAATAAATTAATTAAAAAAGGAGAAACATACCAATTGAAGCAAGTTAGACTCGTTATCTACTGCTTTCTTGCCAGTTAATAGCTCAAGCAGAACAATACCAAAGCTATATACATCTGATTTTTCATTCAGCCGAGAAGTCCGGGCATACTCAGGATCAATATACCCTATGGTTCCAAGTACATATGTTGATGCATGGGTTCTTGTTGTCGATATACTTTTGGCAATACCAAAATCAGATAGATGAGGCTCAAAGTTCTCATCTAGCAAAATATTTGAGGATTTTATATCCCTGTGAATGATTCGAGGGTTGCAATCATGATGGAGATAAGCAAGACCTTCAGCAGCTCCAACAGCAATCCTCAACCGAGTTTCCCAATCAAGTTTTACCTTCTTCAAGGGACCTGTCAGACAAAACAGTTTAAGCTATAAATTAAAAAGGAGTATACACTAAATATGCGTGCATCTGATTAACATGAAAATTTTAAATAGCCATCAACTTCTCATCCAAATGAACAATACCTACTTGAACACCATATTTCACTTCTCTTACATGAATAGTTATAAGTTTCGCCCAGTTTGGAAAACCTACCATGAAGAAGATCCCACAGAGAGCCATTCTCCATAAAGTCATAGAATAGGAGATTTCCACTGGGAGTTAGCGCATAACCATGCAGGGTGACAAGGTTTCTATGTCTGATGCTGCCAATAGTCTCAAGTTCTGTTTCAAACGCTTGCAAATTGTGTGGATGCTGGTTGTAAAGTCGCTTAATTGCAATTGGTCGGGAACCTTTCAAATTACACTTGTATACTGTACTAGAGGCACCATACCCTATGATATATTTCTCACTCAGATTCTCAGTAACTCTCATTATATCATCTAAGGTGTGAATTGCCATATCCATATGAAGAATTACAAATTTAGGGGGTCCTGAAAAGAAGCAAAAAGACAGAACAAAACAGAAATGAGAATTTGTGCTTGTATTAAAATCTTATTAAGAAAAGAAAGCAACTTTTAAAAGCCTTAACCAGTTCCGCTAGAGCTTTCCATCAAATGATTTGATTGGCTGGATTTATAAACAGCAATAATGACCATTACCAATAATGTGATGATACCCAGTGTGAGACAGAGAACTGCAGCCCTAGAAAAAATCACTGAAAAGAACACAGGTTATCGCTCCTCATTTAAATTTAATTGCACATAACCTGAGTTTTCCAGTTTTATATATGAATTACATACATACAGAAAATAGATTGAGTGGATGCAACATACCTCTGGATTTTGGTATGTAAGGACCACAGAATGATCCTAACTTTTTCCCACATAATAAAGGATTTCCCATGAAGCTGCAACATGTCTCATTAAGTGTCATTGATACATGAAAATTGAAAAGCTATACATGATTTTATCCACAATACCTGTCAGCTGAAAACCGTGAAAAATTCCTCATATAAGGAATAATTCCAGATAAATTATTGTAAGAGACATTTCTAGAACATGGAAAAAACAGACGTTAGAAACACAATTCTGAAAAACAAAGCGATGAAAACAATTGACTGATCATCAGGTGTCCATACAAGGATGAGAGACTCAAGCAATTAGCTAACTGATCTGGAATTTTCCCATGCAAGACATTGTTGTTCAGTATCCTATTGAAATGTCCCACCAAACGAAATTCATGAATAGCTGCTACCCATGCATGCTCAATGCAATAAATTAAGTAGAAAGTACTTCGTGTTCATCTTACAGAGAAACAAGGTTCTGTAGCTGACCAATTTCCTGAGGGATACTACCCGAAAGACTGTTGTACGAAATATCACTAGGAGTAGAAGCAAATTATTAAATACAACATAAAATCACAGAGACAAATCAACTTGATCAGTTTTATTTTCACACAGCAATTAAAGTTTACATGGTCTGTATGCTTCTCAAATTCCCAAATTCAGCAGGCAATGGACCATAAAGATGGTTATGGCTCAGGTTCCTGCATAAATAAAGCATAGATATTTGACAAATTCCAGCATAATGAGTAAACGAACAACTGCTATAGATGCAACATCTGTCTTACAGAGTCAGAAGATGCTCTAGGTCACCAACGGATGCTGGAACTGGGCCTGAAAAATTATTGTCCGACAGATCCCTGAACATGAAAGAGAAAAGAAGTCAACAACTATTGCAATTAATCAAGGCAGAAGATTTAACTTCAAAACTTACAGCGTATCAAGATTTATGATATGGCCCAGTTCAACAGGTATGCTCCCTTTGAAGTTGTTAGCAGAGAGATTTCTGGAGATAGAAAAATGTTTACTACTGCTGCTTCACAAAGAAGGGAAGATAAAGAGCAAAGGACAACAAAACAAGTCTAAATACAGTTTGTCACAACATACAGGTAAGTCAAACTCTCAAGGCTTCGAAAACTCAAAGGAATGGATCCACTCAAGCGATTACCATGCACGTTGCTGAAAAAGATAAACAAATAAGAAACTAACACAACACAAGGAGAGGACTAATAAAAGCAAAAGGACTTTATTCTTAAAAGAAGTGCCCATATTCTCTGTTGAGAGTTTAGAATTCTTACAACTGATTCAAGGCTGTGCAAGAGCTGATGTTATGTGGAATAGGTCCCTCAAGATTATTGTTGGCAAGATTCCTGAACCATGGCAAGAAGAGCCTCTTAACAACGCCAGTACAGTATATTGCAAAGACCACGAGATAAAATGAATAAAACACACAATTCAAACAAATGTTCAAGCCTCCCAAGGTCATTAGGAATCCTGCCAACTAGACAGTTGTCATTCAATTGCCTGAAAAACAAGTTTTTCTCAAAATAAATATGTAATAAAAGAGATCAATCATAATTCTATACAAAAATTGGAAATCAACTCACAGGTAACTTAATTTAGACATATTGCCAAGTTCCGGTGGGATAGGACCAGAAAGCAAGTTTCCATGGAGGTACCTGAACAATCATAGTGCTAAGACTAATGGTAACAATTAACTTATGACTTGACGTTTTTAGGCGAAGTTGTACTCACAGCTTGCCAGTAAAAGATAAATTGCCAAGTATTGGAGGGATTGGTCCCACCAGCTCATTCTCACTCAAATCCCTGAAACGAAGTTTAAGATAGATGTACTCCCTAATAGACAATATCTTGAGTCTATATACTAAATTTTATACTTACAAAATAGCAAGTGCTTGCATCAAACCAATCACCTCAGGGATCTTCCCAGTCAGCCTATTACCTTGAAGTGACCTAGGCAACAAGTTATTAAGCTAATTAGACTATAACCCATACGACAGGATTCCATAAAAGAATAATTGAATACCAATGATTTGCAGTTAAGAACCTATAGAACTAAAAATGACACGTCGATAGTCAAGTAATATACTCACAAAGTTGCTACTTGCAGGAATCCAATGTTGTAAGGAATCTCCCCACTGATCTGGTTATATGATATATCCCTGAATATTTATCACAAGATAGAGTGACATGATGGAAACATAATAAAGATGTAACTCAGAGGAATTTAAGAATAACGTACAAAATTTCAAAACTAGTACAGTTTCCAATGCTTTCAGGTATTGTGCCCCTCAAATTATTGCCTCTCACATCACTGAATATTATTGCAACAAATAAAAGGATAAATTGAGTTAAAAAGAGCATAAAAATTCTAAAAGGCCAGAATAGAAAAAAAACCTTGGTATGCCAATGTTGGTGTACTCACAAATACCACAAACCAGTTAATTGACAAATATCAGGAGACAGAGTTCCACTCAGAGAGTTCCCTCTCAAGCCTCTGTTACATTAACAAACATTATAAAGAATTACAGTAAACTCTCAAATGCTGATTACAAAAATTAGACACATAACATAGACATTATCATCTTATAACTTAGTGTACATATAAAAAGACATAATTCACAAAACTCACAGATATTGCAGGACTTCATTCCAATAGAGCAGTCTTGGTATCTCACCAGTGAGGTGATTTTGAGCAAGATCACTAAGAACATGTCAGTATAATATAAGAAAAAGCAATTTCCTGTCCAACCTAAGATTAGTAATAGCAATTGGCAATGAAACGTATGAAAAATCAGAAAAAACTAGTGGAATGTGACCTTAAATTTCAAACAGCTTGACATTTTACCACATCTTTATGATATCCTAAGAATACCAAAGAAGGAACTTACAGGGTTTTCAGGTTAGGAATTTGGGTTAATGTTGAAGGAATAGGACCTGTCAACTGATTATTCTTCAAATTCCTGCAGTCAGCAGCACAAAAAATGACTAGTCATGACACAATAATTAAAAAATTAGCTTATTGAATGCCAATACAGGTTTTGAACTCACAAAAATTCCAGTTGCTTTAGCTTAGATAGGGAGAAAGGCACATCCCCAAATAATTGGTTATCAGACAGATCTCTGCATTTCAGGAGAAAGAACATGCTGTCACTCTATGACATTGGACGACTCCAACACAGTAAGACTGGGACTAATTATATTTATAAACAGAGATAATACAAAGCCCATACAGATGGATGAGTAAAGCACAGTTCCCAATTTCTTCAGGAATTTGACCACTTAGTTTATTCCCCTGGAGATCTCTGTAATTTTAAGAATACAGAATTTATATTGCATGTACAAATCAAAGTCAAGAAATATGTGTAAGAAGGGAAACCAAGGGAAAGAGATAAAATTAAAGTGACCCATCATACATTGATTGCAAGTTTCTTAAATCGCCAATGGCTAGTGATATCTCGCCACCCAAGTTTAAACTTGACAGATTCCTTCAAGAACATAATAAAAGCACTCAAGTTCAATTTTAGAAGATGAGATACATTTTCCTAGTCCGAATCAACAAGGGAAAAAAAAAACAGCTAATCAGAGTAACTGACGCAACTCAACAAATAAATTACAGAAATTGCAACCCACAGAGTAAGCACAGTAGAGCTGATATTATCACAGGATACTCCCCGCCAAGAACAAAAGTCCTCATTGTGTGCATCATCCCAATCAAGCAACACATCTGCTACGTTGCTGAAAGATGCCTTGATTGTCATTAATGTTTGTCCTACACGGTTTCGAGATGATAAATTGTCCAGCAGTAAACTAGAAACAAATTAATTGATAACTTATGTTCGGGCAACAAACTAGCCATGAATAAAGAGCTCGCCTATCCAAGGGCACATGGAAGAATGGTAGGTTAATTTATAGAAAATGTCTATCAATCCAGACAAATGAAAGAACACACACACACACAGAGAAAAATAAAAGAACAAGAATTATACTACACACACTTTAGAGTCAATTTTATTGGCATTTCTACTTCCTAAAGCTGAGACTTGGGTAGTGGAGTTACAGATTAATTTTCACGCTACCCAGGTCTCGAATGATACAAAATACTCTTGTCGACAAAGCTAAAATTTTATCTTCACGCAAAAAACCCAAAAAAAAAAAAAATAGTTCAAATTTTATCAAGAGTCGTCTGAAGATCATCAGCTAAAACCACACTAACTTTAGAAGACATGTTACCTTCTTAATGTTTTCTCTATAATTTTCGTCAATATAGCGTTCATGTAAGCATCTTAGAACCAAATAGACTAATTGTTAAAGCCATGACCAGGAATAGGAAATCGTCATTTACTTTACGGCCTACACCAGTCATTGCTAACACTGCAAAAATGTGCGAAGAAATAGTATAAAGTATTGTCTAATTCTATCATTAACATATTTAATGACAAGAAACCCCCGAGCATCTAGTTTCTACAAGCGGGAAAACAATGTCACCCCGCTTAAATGTGGATGATATTTCAATATCTTAACGCATCTGATTTTAAGATTATCCACCAATGAACTAGCGGGAACCCAGACTGGAAAATACGATGAGTAGTAGGAAAGGCAAATTTATCTATGTGGTTGAGAGGACCACGCTCGCATAAATGTTTTACGTTCACGCCATACGGTTTTGCCATAATTACTTCGAAAAGTTTGTTCGATTAAATTCAGAGCCTGTCCTCTATCAAATTCGTGGCTAAACACTATTCCATTCTCTTGTCTGAAGAGACTGATAATCAGAAAAAACACTGTTACCCAGTGACGGCATCTCATTTTGCCCTCTCGTAATACATAACATAACCTTCACAGTTTCCGGCTATAAAACGAGGCCCAGCTTTACCTTAGCAGAATCACAAAGAAGAAACAAAAACGGAAAAGACACAATGCAAGTATACTCGTGCACTGAGTGAACCAAAACAACAATGGAAGCACACCTTCCTCGCTGAGAGGGGAAGCAAATGAACAGAGAAGCAACAGCAGCGACATAACTAAAACTAGCTTCAACTCCCTCCTCTGCTTGCCCATATGGAACAACACCGGCACATCATACTCCATTGCTTCCTACCACCACACACACAATGCTGAGCTTCAGGGGCAGAATGATAATGCAATGAAAAACAAGAAGATTACGCACCTTGGGTTTTGATTTTTGCAGAGTCAGAGTGGAAGGAAGAGGAGCAGAGAGCAGGCGTTTGGCGTGAACTGTAAGGAAAATACAGAAGCGAGTGTTATGAAGAGAGAGAGAGGGGAAATAACGGACAAGAACCTAGAGAGAGAAAGGAATGGGAAACGGCGGTGAGGGGACGTTAGTGAGTGTGACACATAAAACATAGAGTGGGAGCGAAATGGCAGGCGCCGTCATTCGTACCTCACCTTTCCCAAAGCGGGTAAGTGTGTGTTTGGATGAGCTTTTGAAGGAACAAACCATGGTTTGTAAGGAGCAAACCATGATTTACAAGAAGCAATAACATGTTTGGATGAGCTTTTGGAAAGAGCAAACTATGATTTGTAAGAAGCAAACTATGATTTGCAAGAAGCAAAAAATAGTTGTTTCTATACAACGTGATTTGCCAACCGGTTTCCAAACACACCATAAAAATTTGGCAGCTCCCCTTAGATGTCTATTCCACGCGCCAACGTATCACACGCCAAAAATTGTTATAAACAGTCAAACACCAGAACTAAAATACAGAAACTGCATTTGGTTAAATTATAGCGCAAAATATCTTTTGTACTGATGTCGTTTGCAATGAATTCACTATTTGCCAAAATTAAGTTACAGGATAAATTATATAATTTTAATAATTTATTTTTTTTTATTTCAGTATGGCCTATAATCATGACTAATGAACAATAATTTGATTTATTTTTTTAATTAATTTATAATATTTTATTTTATTTAAATGTATAATAAATTCTTGTTTATCCTTTTAAAGTTCACTAACAATTTCTTTACTATAATCAAGTAATAAGTTGAGTATTAGTGCCATGGTTAATAACAGCTTTATTGATAGAATAATGAGAGATGTATTTAATAGTTGGTGCAGTTATCTGACACTGGTTGAGTTTTTCGATAATCAACTAGAAATATTCAAACTGTTCATAGAATTTTTTTTGAGCAGTAATTTTAAGGATTTGCTGTTGAGAAAGAGACTATTTGAGAACTGGATTGGGCTCTTTCTTGAGCTTGTTTGGTTTCCTGTTCGAGAATAGCTACAAAGGAAAGAGTCGTTGTATTTTGAGTAGGTTAGCTTTGTGGTGTCTGAGAAGAAGAAGGAATAGGGGAGATACTCATTACTTATTTTTTTACTTGTATTAATCGTTTTTCTAACTCATTGACATGGGAACTAAAGTTTCCCAGAGTTTGAGTTAGGTAATTTATGGTTATAGAGAGATTATTCACTTGATTCGTTATTTGAGATGAAAGGATACTAATATTGAGCTCCAGAGCATTTAATCGTGCAATGATATGAGGATAACTCATATCTTCTTCTTATTGAGGATTACTGGTAGTTTTACTTGTTTGAGATGACTGCTCCATCTCTGCTTAAGAAATCAGCAATAAAATTATTTTTTCCTTTCACATACTCAATACGATAGTTATAATAAGATAAATCAGCTTGCTATTTATATAACATTTTGTTTGCTAATCGAACTGTTCGAAATCCTTGGGATAACCAATATTTTACTTGAGTATTATATTATTATCATTAATCTTCGTCAATTACAGAAATAAAATCTTCCTCTAATTCACTAGATGTGGGTTTTATACTAGAGTTAGTGTCTGATTATGATTCTAAGATTAATTTTTTTAATTTATAAATTTCAATATCAGAATAATCAAATTCTTCATTTATGTATTTATTGAATTCAATAGGTTCTAAGTTATAATCATCAGTTAATTCTATAATATTCATATTTTTCCTATTTCTAGGTTTTTTGCATTCAATGGCTATATGTCCTATTTCTCAACAATTATAACATTAACATTTTGTAGGATATTTACTATAATTGATTTTTCTTTGACCTTTCTTAAAATATGTTCGAGGTTTAAAAAGTTTCCTAAAATTTACTTTTTGTTGAAATTTTGATTTAGGGTATTTTTTGAATTGATATTTATATCTTTGATAAGGTGATTTATATTTCCTATATGATTTTGTCTTTTTCTGATATCTATTTTCAGGTTTACATCCCCATTTATGAGGTGTTTCAAAATTACTACATTGTAAAATTAATTTATTGGTTTTATAATATTTATTATTTCGCCAAGCTTCTTTACATTTATTGGATAAATATTCTCTAAGAAAATTTTCTCTTCTTCCCATGGTGTCTACATATGGTATTAAATCAGTTCTATCATTAAAAGCTTTTCTATATTCAATTATAAGTATTTTTGATAATAATTTTGGTAATTTATGATAAAATAAATCTAAATAGAATCTTTTTTATTCATAATCTTTAAATCTTGCTTCATATATACAAATTTCTTTTAAAAAATACTCTATATTTTAATTTAATTTTAATTTTCTGATCAAAAAATATAATTAGATTTAATAGAAAGTATTATGGTAAAAAATTTTAAATTAAATTAAAATATAAAATAATTTTATTTTAAAAGAGATTTATGTCTATTTTAGAAATAAAAAAATATGTATTATTTTGTCAAAATTAAGAAAATTTTTGTGTAATTTACTTTAAATTATATTTTTATTTCTCAAAAAATAATAGGAAATTATTTTAATATTTTGATAGCAATTTTTTTAAAAAAATAAATTTATTTTTGTTAAAAAAATAATTTTTTAATAATATAATACTATAGTTTTATTTTTAACATGATTAAAAAATAGTTAAATTAAGATTATTCTCAACATGTGATAATTTTATTTTTAATATAATAAAAAATAATTAAATAATTTTATTTCTTAAAAGAATATTCTATAAAAAATAATCTTATTGATAAAAATAAATTAAAATTTTAAATATAAATATTAAATATATTTAATTAAACTTTAAAAAGATGAATATGATTTACTCAGAAACTGAAAACCTTCCAGACTCTGACTAGAAACGATCCTAGCTTAAGCATAAGAGCCGCGATCGACGACTAAAATCTGTGTTGATCCATCATCACACGCTGGATGAAAGCGTTGGGAGAATTGGTGGTTCAATTGGGAGGGGAGAGTGTGTATAAGTGGCGCGTGCTTAGGGCGTGACAGTGATAAAGGGTCTTCCAAGTAAAGAGGAGAAAATTTTGCTGAATGCACTCTCATTTTGCGACCTTTTTTGTCTTCCAAATAAAGAGTATTTTTAAAGCCTTTTTAAGAAAAATAAAAAATAATACTTTTTTGTTGGTTTCGTCCTATGTTATTGCTATGTCTGCTTTTTCACATTTTGAAATTACTATGTATTATTATATTATTATTTGTTAAAAAAAAGTTATTTTTTTGTTTACTTTAGCCAATTACAAAAATATTTTTTATATAATTTATATAATATTTATTATATCTTTATAATTATTATTTTGTGTATCAAATTATTTTTTAAAAATGAAAATACAAAAAATATTTTTTATTTTATTTATCTATTTCTTTTAATACCATTTAACCAATCATATCCTAAAAATGGCTAGTAAGCGACCTTTGGGAGATTTTGTCGTTTATATCTTAAAAGCAATGGGGGAAAGAAGGGGTATGTGTCAAAAGATGAATGCAAGTCCCCAGAACAAGAAAAGGGCACGAGAAAAATGAAGGAGAAGGAAGAGGGTTTGATGGAAAGTGTGTCAAAATGTGTGTGTTTTTCAAAGGTATGGTTGCCTGTTTGGTGTAACGAGACTTGAACGGAATTGGTAAGAACTTCCTGTCCCTTGAACTTGAACACATAATAAGGCAGATATATAAATGAGTCCCACTTACCCATTCAAGCGGAGGCCTTTAAAGCGGCTTACGCATCATTTGCTGCCGCCCTGTTATCCTCGAGAAGCAAATTTAAATTGTTTATATAAATTTAGATGATTAAATTTTATTTTTTATCTTTTATTTTAAATTTAGTCATTCATTTCTTTTATTTTAATATATTTTATTAAAAGGATATAATATAATATCAAATAATTTTTTAATTTCTATCTGACATATTATTTGTTTGATAAAAATTAAAAAATCATATTCTTTTTTGTTTTTAAATAAAAATAAATTACTAATATTAAAAAAATTAAAATCTAAACTATTTAAATTTTCAAAAATTTCCTATTCTGTTAAAGCGTTGCAAATTCCAATAATCACTTCACAAAACAGAAACATAAATAACATAGAAGGTTATGAATATGAAATATTAAATGTGTTTATAGATATTAATCTGACCTTCTTTTATTTAATGCGAGTAAGACGTTACTTGATCAAAGAAGGATAGGAAGGAAAGAAAAAAAGAAGAGTGGTGGGAAGAAGAGTACAAATATTTTACAATTATATTGACTATATAAAATATAGTTTGAGAGAAAAAAAGAAAAGAAAAAATAGATATAAAAAATAAATTTTATATATATTCTTAGTTTTTTATATCACTTTCTCTTTAATTATATAACTATAAAAAATTTAATTTCATTAGAAAAAACTTTATACATACTATTATTCTTTTACATCACTTCTTATTTCCCTATAACAAAAGTACTCACTGATCCAGAGACAATCAAATTATGTTAGTGAGAGTGACTCCATCAAAGGCTTCGATCCTGCGTTCATTTTCTTTTCGTTGACCACTATGCACACATAATATCCTTTTCAACTTCCCTTCAGGAATGCTTAAATTACAAAATTATAAAATTTATATATTTTTTTATTTTAAAAATGTACACTTTTTTTTAAATTATAAAATGTATTGCACTACCTTTCCTTATAATAGAATATGAGTTACAATTAAACTTATTTTAAATAAAATATCTTGTACATATAATTTATATAACATAATAGGAATTTAATATGAATTTAATCAAAATAAAAATAACTAATTTTTAAATTTAAAATAAATTGAATTTATAAATACATTATACTAAAATAAAAGCTTAAAATATATCTTTTAATAAGAAATTATTTTAATAAAAAATTAATATTATTATTAAGACTATTTTAATCAATGTTCAACTTCAAGAGAATGTATATATACATATCTTTATAAAAAAAAATTATACAATTTAAACATTCTCTGAAAAAAACGAAAGGGTAATTTATTTGATATATATATATATATATATATATATAATACATAGCTAATCTTGTTAAGATATCATCGGAATTCTGTTAATCTATAATAAAAATGTACTTAAATTGTGTTTTAAGAAAAAATAACAATTACAAACGGAATCCCAAGCAAAATAAAGCGTTAATTTAATTTGTGTAGAGGTGGAGCATAGAAGAGGGGTGCGAAGACGTAGCGTTTCAATAAAGATAGTGTTTGTAAGTAGCATGACAAGACTGGCAAGGAACGCATAAAGGGACGTAAGATAAATAACAATGGCTTCTGCAGCTGCAGCTTTCTTCCCACAACAAATAAACAAGCATGGTAGTTGCTATGTTATGTATAAAGCTGATCCATCCTTGCTTTTTCCTCTTTATTAACAACTTTACTCTCTCTCCCTCTTCATTGGGTAATTATGTTTTTTGAACCATTTTCTTCAAAATAATATTGGAAAATTACATATTTAATTTTAAATTAAAAATACTTATATTAAAGAATTTTAAATTTTAAAACTATTTTAAATAATTCAAAAACTAAAAATTTATCTTAAAAACCTATCTTATGATTTTTATTTTACAATTAAAATTTTTAATTTTAAAATTTTTTAAAGTGATTTTAAATTTTAAAATTATTTAGTATAAATATTTTTAACTTAAAATTTTAAATTATTATTTTCCCAACATCTTTTGTCAAACTTTGAGAGATTTTATCTTAGAAACCTAAATTATGGTTTTTTTATAGAGTTAAAATTTTTATTTTAAAATTAAAAATTATTTAATATAAATATCTTTAGTTAAAAATTATTTAATATAAATATGTTTAATTTAAAATCTTATATTATTATTTCCCAACATCTTTGGTCAAACTTTGAGGGATTTTGGCCCCCTCCCAATGTGTCCACCCTAAACCAACATATCACTTGCGAACAAATTTTCTAAAGGGAAGATGGATGTAAAATATTATGCTCCGTTTGGTTGGACGCAAGGTAATTACATTCTCTTTACATAAGCTGTGCAGCGTCTATTATACCATTATATTTTTTATTATATCTATCAAATCATTATTTTAATTATCAAATCATCTTTTTAAAAGTAGGGGTAAAAAAGTCATTTCCTATCTTATTTACCCCCACCTATTCATTAGGGGTGTTTACCAAATCTGACCTTGCCCAGTCAAATCAGGACGGGTTGGGCTGAGCACAAAAAAAAAAATTTAAGGCAGGGCTGGGTTACAAAATCGGATTGGACCGGGCATTGGGGCAACCCTTAGGGCAATAAGGGCTCAGCTCGGCCCTAAAAATAAATTTATTTTTAAAAAAATATATTTTTTTATAAATATTTTGTCAAAATTTTAATTTTTTAAAGAATAAAATATTATTTTATAAAAACTTATATACAAACTTTTTTTAAAGTATTATTTTATAATTTTCATAATAAATTTAGGCTACCCCTAAGAGATATATTAATCTAATCAAATCTAACAAAATAAAAAATATGTTTTTTTATAAAGATTTATACTAAAATTTTAATTTTTTAAAGATAAAATATAATTTTATAAAGATTTATATAAAAAATTTATTTTTTTAAAGTCATTTTATAATTTTTATAATAAATTTTAAAAAAATATCAAGCCACTTAGTTTAGCCCACTCCTGTCCAGTTTTATAATTTTATAATAAATTTAAAAAAAATCAGGCTGCCCCGTTTAGCCCGACCTTACTCTATATTAAATCGGGCTTGGTATGGTCTGGCTTGGGTTAGGGTAACGGGTTTCAATTTTGAAACCTCTTTAAAATCGGGCCGAGTATCAGGCACAACCAAAACCCTGCCTAGCCCGGCGTATGTACACCCTTATTACCCACATTTTACATTCCCTTTCCCGTGCCCTCCTCCAACCAAACGGACGTATGATGAATTTTTACCGTTCATCCTTTTCACAGCCCAAATCCGTCCACGTGCTCTACTCCTTCAGCAAATTTCTTTCACATTAACAATAAAAAATTTAAAAAAATTATAGTTCAAAATTTTCAAATTAAAAACATTTTTTAAACATCTTAATATTAAAAATTTAAATTGCACAGAAATTATAATTTAAGATCCTAAATTAAATTTTTTAATTTTATAATATTTTAAGATAATTTTAAATTTAAAAATATTTTAATATAAATATTTTAAATTTATGATGATGAACAATAGTTTTTCTAAATTTTTATTAAAGGAGTAAAGCCACTTAGGTATATCGGGAAAGCATAGATATGGACTAGTTTAGTACACACAAAATTAGGTAGAGAAAGGAAAAAGAACAGGAAAAATGTGATTTTAAAGATAAAAAATAATTTTATTACTCTTGCTTTTTATAATTAAATAATATTAATAGAGAGTGTTAAATAATGATTAAGTAATAATTATAAGAATAAAATTGATATTTTATCAAATTTTGCTCACCCTCTACCTTCTCCTCTTCACACCAAATGGGGCCTTAAGGTTTGTTTGGATGGGGGAGAAAATTAAAGAGAAGAGAAAATAAAAGAAAAAATAAAAGAAAAAATAAATTTTGTATCGTTTGGATCAGAGAGAAAATCAAGAGAAGGAGAAAAGTTGGGAAGAAAATAATAGTGGATTCCATTGAAAAAAATTTTCTCCAAATATAAAGAGATTTTGGAGAGAAAACTCTAACACTCTTTCATTTTTTGACTAACTACATATATATTTTAAAAAAGAAATAAGAATAATAAATTTTTTAAAAAATAATTTTTTTAAAAAATAAATTTATAAAAAATCACTTTCAATTTTTTTTAAAAAAAGTTTAGCCAAATAATAAAAAAAGGAAACTAATTTTAATAAATATTAAAATAATCAAAAAAATTATTGTTGAATAATTTTTTAAAAAACTTATTAAAATACATACTAAAAATTAAACAAAATAATTTAAATAATATTAAGAAGTGTTCCAACTGCAATTTGGTTGGAAATTTCTAATTGCATTATAGTCAAAACATGTTGAGACGGTTTTAAAAATTTTAAAATTATTAATTTCAACTTTTAATTAATTAATATTATAATTATTTATTTAAAATTTTATTATAAAAACTATTTAATAATAAATATATTTTATAAAATAATAATATATTTTTAAATATTAAAAATTAATAAATTATATATATTAAAAAAACCACCCATTACGATCAATGACTTCCAATTAAATAACAGTCGATATATATATATTGACTATCATTCAATCGAAATGATCCATTGCCATGGCAATGCATCATATTATAAATGGCAATGCATCATATTATAAATATATATATATATGTATATAATTTTATATATAATATTTATATATTAATATATATAATATATGGTATATAAAATAAAAATATAATTAAAAATATTTATTATAATTGTATATACCATTCATAAATTAATTAA
Organism: Erythrophleum fordii; assembly: GCA_032878935.1. Classification (NCBI taxonomy): domain Eukaryota; kingdom Viridiplantae; phylum Streptophyta; class Magnoliopsida; order Fabales; family Fabaceae; genus Erythrophleum; species Erythrophleum fordii. The sequence goes on along the minus strand of JAVQMF010000049.1, from coordinate 517,417 downwards.
TATATATTAAATATCTCATTTAAAAATTCAAAATATTTTAAATATATATGTATAAATTCCAAATAATTAATTTATATTTAAAATATAATTTTTTTAAATATCTCATTTAATTAAAAAATTATTAATATTGTATAATAAGAAAATTATTATTTCTATAAATTGATGAATTTTCTCCATTTATCCAAACATGGAAAAAGAAAATATTTTTTTTTTACTTTTTTTTTTCTCTTAACTTGTCGTTTCCTTCATTTATCTTTTCTCCCATTCAAACACAAGGTTGGAGATACACCATGCTTCACCACTTTATAACCATTCGATCCATTTCGAATATCACCCCAAAGGTTGGTGTGTTTGTCTTTGTATTTTTGGAGCTCAAAATCACGTTTTTAAAGAAATAACAATTTTTTGCTTTTACACAAACATAATTTTAAATAAGTTTTCAAATACACAGTCAACTTTGTTTCCAAATGCAACTAATTTCAGCCATTAAGGTGATAAATCAAAGACTTGTTTATAAATACAGCTAGTTAGAAGTTTGAATTTCACTTGGTTCATGCAGTAATTAAATAAATTTAGTAAGTTTATATAATAAATGAATCACATTTAAAAATTATAATATTTGAATTGTTAAATTGAGAGTATTTTAATTATTAATAAAATATAATTATTATTCAATATAATATATATATATAATATAAGACTTTTTAATTTTTTATTAATTTCATTATATATACAGATAATTATATATTATATTTTTAGGTTATTTGCAAATTGTTTGGACTCAATTTATTCAATAAACAAGTCAAGAATAATTTTAATTTTGTATTTAATTAAAACTTGATTTTAAATTATAATTCAATTTATTTCAAATAAATACGTTTTAACATATTAAATATCACAATCGAAATAATTAAAGTTGAGAGGAATTATTTATGTTTTAACAATAAAATACCAATGACTTTTTTTAAGTCCTCATAAAATATGAAGGAAAATTCAGAGGATATTATCAGTGCAAAATGTGTACTGTATCAAGTCTTTAAAATAAAAAAAAGAGGGTTAATATATCCTTTAGTACAGAGGAGATAAAAGTTAAAAAAAAATATTCATAAACTTAGTTGCATCACTGTAAATGAAAATATGAACAAAAATTTATATATTATTCATATTTTGATCACAGTTTACAGTCACGTTACCGTCACATTTTCTCATTAGTTGTTGCATATTTATGATTTAGAAGTTCAAATTAGGAAGATGTACACGTGGCGAAATCAGAGGGGATATAGTGGGTGTCGGGAATAGCATCAAACGGTGTCAGCTGGGAAAGAAGTGGTGGCAGACTAGTGGTCAGGGGATCAGAGCTCAGAATGCAGAAGCCAGATTTTGCCGGCGCCATATCCGCCGTCAGCAGCATACGGCCGGCCGGCGTGAACCTAGAAGTTGACCCACAGCTCTTTTGTCTTTAAAGAATTACTTTTTTAAGTTAAAAATACGTATATTAAAGAATTTTAAAATTTTAAATTATTTTAAAAATTTTAAGAACAAAAAATTTTAATTTAAAAATATTTAATTATAATTTTTTTTGTACGGTTTAATTTTTATTTATTAAATCTTACAAAGTAATTTTAAAATTTTAAAATATAAATATTTACATTCTGAAATCACATAATTTTCCTATTCTCTTCCTTTTGTGCCAAACAAACAAGACAAACTCCCTTACGCTTGGACAGGGAAGGAGGGAAGTGGAGGGGAGAAAAGTGGATAAAAAAGTGGGGGGAGAGAGAGGGAGGAAAGAGAAAGTTCTCTTCTCCTCTTTGGATGGAATACAAAGAAGACAAGCTTGTAATTATTTTTTTGAATAATTTTACTTTTAAATATAACCTGTGATAACTTTTTTTTTTTTTCATTGACAATACAATACAAAACACATAAATGTGGATATGCATATGAATGTAATCGTCTGAATTTTACTCTACAGCGCCTACTTATTTTTTAATTTATAAAATTCTAGAATAATTTCTTAAATGAATAATTCAAAATATAAAAATAATGTTGTCAAAGTATTTCTCTCAATTGAATGAAAAAAATAGTATAATAATTTTAGAATTTTTCCATGTTAGTCCGGTATGTATGTTTTTGTTTATTCGCTCTCATAAAAACAAATTATGTTTCATCCACGTAATTATTTTAGTATAATAAAAATATGTTCATATATAATTATATTTTTAGTCTAATGTTTATGAACATATATATTTATATATTTTGCTTTAACCTAATGATTATGAACATATATATTTATATTTATATTTATGAAATATATATGTTTGACCTTTTAATACCGGTATTAATATATCTGATTTTAATATATATATATATATATATATATATATATATATATATATATATATATATATATATATATATATATATATATATATATATATATATATATATATATATATATATATGTGATGCGAATATATTATACATATCCTACTAAATTGAAAAACCTTAAATTTGTTAAGAAATATATGAAGCTCTTAAGCAATGAAACAAAAAGAAAAAAGAAAATAGGACATTATTTATTTTAGGAAAAATAAAAGTAAATTATCTTTATTTTGATATAAATACCATTATATTTATATTTTATATAATATAATAAGTATTAAATATTTATTTAATTAATATAAAATAATTTCTTTTTGAATTTTAAATATATTAAATTTAGAGTTTTCAACACATAATAAATAACATTGAAATAACTATTTACATTTTAATATGTTATATTTTTAACAAAAAATAAAATTATCCTTAAAGTACATTGATTATCTTTTGATTTTAAAACAAATTTATGTATATTTATTTCAATGTTATTATGCCTGAAAAATTGTAAATTTAATATATTTTAAATTCAAAAAATAATTATTTTTTATTAATTAAATGAATATTTAATATGTATTATATTATATAAATTATAAATATAATGATATTTTTATCAAAAAAGAAATTACTCGAAATAGCAATAGGTTTAATTAAGAAAACAAACACCTTACTTAGGTGAAAAAAACAAAAATACTTAAAATTTTTAAAAACAAAATAGGAAAATAAAATGAAGAAAATAAATTTTCTGTATAATAAAAAGAAAAAAAAAAAGTCCAACTGCTGGACAGTCAGAAAACGAGGTACGACTGCAAAGCAATCGAAGTCAGGTACGACCAAATTTTGGTCGGACACAGATCCAATTGTTGGGCAATCAGACAACGAGGTTCGACTGCAAGACAGTCGAATTGGGGTCCGACCAAAACGAGGTCAGACCTATGGTCCGACTGCAATACAGTCGGACATGTGTCCAACTGCAGTACAGTCAGACCTATCATACTGTTTTGCAATCAAACCATGGTCTGACTGCAATATGTTAGACCCAGTCAGACCTACAAGGGTTTGATTTTTTTTATCTTTTTTTTTAATTTTTTAAACTTTTTTTTTCAGATTTTTTTAATTTTTTCTTCCACGCAAATAAAACTTCTTGGCATTTTATTGTTTTCCACACAATAATGGGGAGGAGGGCATGAAAAAGGAATAGCAAAGGGTAATTTTAAAAAATAAATGACAAAAATTGTTATTAAGCCATTTTCTCCCCATAATCTTTTTATATTCAAGAAAAAAATTTTCATGTGAGTCCCACGATGCTTTTCTCTCCTAACTCTCCTCTCCTCCATTTTCTCCTCGAGCCAAACGAGAGAAAACTCCATTCTCTCCCCCTCTCTTTCTTTTCTTTCGGATAATCTTCCCACCCAACCGCATCCTTAATAATGTCGCTCTTTCCCTTCAAAAGACACAAATGAAAAGAATAGTTGTTAACGAATCATGATGATGATGGTAACTTGTCCTACTCTCTCTCACGTACAATAATATATCGTAGTAATAACAGAAAACTATATTTAAACATTACAAGTAGGATTAAAATTTGTAGTAATGAAGAGTTATTTTTTAAATAAAAACAAAAAAAACTACAGAAATAGAATATTATAAATTTTATAATATAAAACATATTTTTCATCATAATGTTTTACTTTCTGAAATTAAAATTAAAAATCTCCTCTAATAAATATGTAAAAATAAAAAAAACTACAGAAATAGAATATTATTAATTTTATAATATAAAACATATTTTTCATCGTAATGTTTTACTTTCTGAAATTAAAATTAAAAATCTCCTCTAATAAATATGTTTTACTTTCTGAAATATAATTTTCTCTAGTGATAAACATAGTCATAATCATCATTTACTCTTTCAATTAATGAACTATAGTTGAAGCTTTGCTTATGTATTTTAAAATTTTTAAGTTATAAAGTAAAATATAAATTAATTAAAAATATATTAAATCCGATGAAAAGATAGTATTTCTAATTTTTCATCATAAAAAATGTTTTCATTATCTAACATTAAAATTTAAATAAATAACAACATAAGTATAGGGACTTGTGGAACCCATAACCGTGATACATGTTTTGCAGTTAGCGGCACCATACTTGAATGATACCAAATAATTTTTCATCATAATTTATATGATATGAGAAGATACATAAGAGTCTCAAACCATTATGGTCCATCTCCTTAAGAAAACAAGACCGAGGGGCACTTTGTCCCGGCGTCCGTGTGATTGAATAGTGAAATATAAAGTAGAGTTTTCATTGTTCTGACCCACACCAAATTATTAATGCAAAAGTTTTTTTTTTTTTAGTAATGCAAAAGATTATTAACTACATAGTACCAATTATTAAATATATGAGGAAATAACTCTGTGCGGATATATTGAAGGAAAAATTATGTAAAAAAAATTATAGTCAAGAATATTAAATTAAAAAAATTATATTTAAGAATTCTAGAATCAAAAATTTAAATTTTATAAAAAATTATAATTTAAAATTTTAAGTTGAAATATTTTGTTTTAAAATTATTTAAAATAATTTCAATATTTAAAATTTTTTTAATGTAAATATTATCAACTTAGAACTTTTCACTGTAATTTTTGCTATATTTGAATCAATGATTTAAGTAGATATATTTTTTAATTAATTATTTAAGTTTAAATTTTAAAGTCAACATTTAGAAAATAATTTATTTTAAATATATTGATTTGATGTAGAAATTAAAGTACAGTTTTTAAATGTCGACAAAGCACCTTATATTAATTGAGGCATAAATTAACATAAAAATATCTTTATTATATAATATATATATATATATATATATATTTGTGTATAGCATTACTACTATTTCCTCATCCTCACTATTCTTCTTCCGGATTAGAATTTTAAAAAATGAAAAATCAAAACTTTATCATCTCATATTGCTGTAATTCTACTCGGATTCTTAATTTAAATGTTATTTATCTCTATATACTTAAATAGATAAAATGCCCCTAATTATGGTAAAGGGAACTTTATATAATGGCAAATTTCCACGATTGAACTTTTGTTCACTTTCTAAATATTAATACCCAAAAGAAGAATATGAAACTTGCCATCCATATGAATAACGTATTTTTAAAGCCCTAGTAAATATTTTAGATAAGTTAATCATTTAATATAGGATGTTCTCCTCTGCATGCAAGGTTCTGATCACCAACAAACACAAACCTTTTTCTTGCACCATCAATTTGGATTGACAACATTTTCTGATCAGAAGCATACAACCTCCTGTCAATTTCATACAAAGTATCAAAATGCATACTCAAATATTACAGAAACCTTCAATTCTCAAAAGCAGAAAAATATGAGGCATCTCACAAAAAGGACGTACAAGGCACTCGGTTTCAATTCTTGAAGGTAATAATTCTCACTATACTATTACTGAAGATGAGTTACCACATGACGTAATTGATCAGGCAGTTCAATTTAAGTTCCACAAGACAATTAATTTCCTACGTACCTCATGCGTGAAAGATACAAGCTTGATTCTGAACTCGAGTTTCCAATGGCATGAAAAGATACAAACTTGATTCTCCAACGCAGATTTTCATGTCTTTTCTATACAGTTTATATGTTGTGGATAAATAATCCTCCACTTATATCTTGTTTTTCCCATATTTTACTTTAATTAACCATGTGGCAACAAAATGGAAATGGATGGTGCAACAAACTCAGCAACGACTAATAAGTAACCACCAGACTGTCAAAGGAACTTGAAACCTTTTCTAACGATGAAAGAAAGTTTTAAAACCTGACATATCCAAGCAGATCATATCATCAATACACACTTGAATGTATGTTGTACCAGCTTTCAATGGTGCATTAATGGAGAGTTGAAAATAAAAAGTCTGTTTGATTCCTTGTATTTAGATTTGTATTTTATTTTTAAAAATAAAAAAATTTGTTTGATAATATATTTTTAATAAAATATTTTATAAAACATAAAAATAGAATTATATTTTGTAAAAAAAAATAAAATATTTTTTAGATATTTTATTAATTTTTATTCTGCAAAATTAAAGAAAAAACAAAAAATAATAATTTTTTAGAATAATAATTTAAATATTTTTTATTTTTAAAATTTATTTTAAAAAATATTTATTTTAAAATATTAAAACTAAAATAAAATCAAATAGGAGGTTTGCTTTATTTTTTATGTTTGTGTTTTTGTTTTTTCTCTTAAATTTAGGTGAGGAGATGTACACAGACAGTACCCATGACAGCACCCTGGACCCGTGATGCCCATACCCTCTCGCTACATCCAACTCAACTGGGATTTTCATACATAATAATGTAATAGTGTGCCTTGAAAACTATGATGGTTTCAATGATCCCCATTTATTAAATATTCACAAAATTATCTTACATAAGGGCCCGGAGGTTAATGTTTTTTTTTTTTGGATACTACAGGTATCCTTCTTTAGAGGCAGTCCTGCCCGAGGTACAATCGGGCGCCGAAAGGCAGATCCTCTCCCAGCAATAATTCGAACCGTGATTCACCATAATACGAGTGATTAAATGTGTCATGAACGTGATTTATGGTTAAAAAGTTTAAGTGAAAAGAGATTTTGGTAGAATTGATTTTGTTTAAATATTATAACAGAATCACTTTTAAGTGTAAAATTATCAAAAAGGATAGTTATATTATTTTATTTGATTTATTCTTATAATATTATCTTTTTTTTAAATAATATTTAATAAATGATATAACATAATATATCTTTTAATTTTTATTGATATTAGAATTAAAATATAAATTAAAAATAAATATTTAATTAAATTATTTCTATCAAACCGTACTTGCAGCAAATCTAAGGCCATTGTGAACGTCTCTTCGGCATCGTCAGAGAACTCCATATATATAGGACACACGCCTTGATACAAAGCCAGCCGCTGTTGTATCCTCTTCCTGTGTGTGCAGCAAAAGTAGGCAGATAATAAAGCTTTCATGCATATATAACGGAAGGGTATTGTCCATTCAAAGTCTCCATTAAACAAGCTTACCTCTCTCTCTCTCTTGCAGAAGCAGCACCTCGCTAACGTAAATAATGAGAAGTGAAAAGCGGATTAGAAGATAGCAACACGTCCGCGTTGGCAAAAAGCGAGATTGAATTGCGTCAATGCAACGTGCTTTTCGGATCTCCTGGAACCCTGGTGTGGCCATCTCAACGCGGATCCAAACGTGTTAAAAATTGACTTTTCCTATGCAAACCCCGGTTTGGGCTGAAACGCAGGTAAGATGAAGTTATTCCAAACACACACTAACCCCTTCCGCTGGACCCAAGTTACTTTTAAAGATGCATAGGGTAACAAAGATTTTGGTTCACATTCTTAGCACCAATTCCCGTGCAAATCGGGTACATTTTGGGTCATGTGCATCTACTATTCCTAGACTCGAAACTTCTATTCCATACAACACTCGCTCCTTAAAATACTTGAGATTCTCTATATAAACCAATGTTTTTAAAATCGGACCGGTCATTGAATCAGTGGAGGTATTGGTTCACGGTTCATTGGTCGAACCGTGGTCGAACCAGTGATAATTAAATATATTATTTAAAAAAATTTTATATATTAAAATTTTAATATAACAAATAAATATTAGTAAATTTTAAATATTTGATTACTAATTTAACATTTCTTAAGATATTACAAAAATTAATGTTTAGTTTAAAATAAAAATTATCTATGATTAAAAATTAAGAATATTTAATATTAAATTTTTAAAATTTCTAAATTATATTAAGATTTTACTTATTATTAAAAAATAAAATAATAAATAATAATTTTAGCTAAGTATCTTGATATTTGAGAGAAATATTATTAGGAAATTGAACATGATAAAAAGTAAGTATAAAAAATAATTAATTATACACATTTTATTTCTCTTATATTCTCTTTTATTTTTTTTAAAAAAATCATATTTCAACTCCCTCATCTTTTTTATTACTTTCTATTTTTAATTTGTCAAAATCATTTAAAATGAATTATTCTGTTATATAAAAAAAATTAAAAAAAAAAAGAAAAATGGCTTCAGACTGGTTTGACCGATTTTTTAGTTTGATTTTTTATCGATTTTTTATCGATTTTCACTGATTCTTGACCGATTTTTTGCTTGTCTGATTTTTCAACTCAACCGAACCGAACTAGAGATCGGTTCCCGGTGGAACCGGTCAAACCGGCTGGTCCGATCCGGTCCGATTCTGAGAAACATGATATAAACTGTACTCACGATGAAGAGGAGCCTTGTACATAAAATCACACTTGAGTAAACGAGTCGCTCCAAATTCGAAACATATTTATTTTAAAATTTTAAGATCATTAATGTATAATCATCTAAAAAGAAAACATGTCTAATTTTATTTGAATTAGATTTTATTTTGTTTCAAATTTTTAAAATTAGTTGTGCTATTTTGTTGGTAGTATAGGCTAAAATCAATGTTTTCATTTAATTTCAAGTAAATTATATATACTTTTTTTTGAATTTTATTAAAATTATATAATTTTTTATTTCTACAGTATATTCAAAATTTTATAAAATAAAAAGTTACACTATATTTTAATTTAAATTTTTTTCACTAAAATATTTTCCATAATCCTAAATACTTTTTTGGGTTAAATTTAATTAAAAAATTTATGTATATTTGAAAACAAAATATACTCTTTTTTAATTTTTATTTGTATATATTTAGATATAATATATATTTGTATATTTAAATTAATAGATGATATTTTAGTAAAAGATTTTAAAATTAGAGTAAAATATATATTTTAAAAATAAATAAAAAATATATAATTTCAATAAATTTTTAAAAAAATCCATATAATTTACTCTTCAACTTTTAACGGAATAGCTCTTCAAATATGTAGCAACTTGCTAAGCATGAAATTAGGCCATTGATTTGTTATTTCTTATACTTAGAGGGTTGTTTTAAAGGTGGTTTTTAATAGCTTATATATATATATATATATATATATATATATATATATATATATATATATATATATATATATATATATATATATGTATATATATTTGTTCAATAGATTTGAATTTTGACTAATATATAATAAATGATATGTATATATATATATATATATATATATGCATAAAGAATGACACACTAAATCTCCCAATTCTGTTATGTTACTTATTTCTCTATTCACTCCACGCTAGCTTTCTTCATGATTCCCTCTCTCTCCCCCTCGCAAGAAGAAGAGAAAACACTAGAAGACTTTCACTCTGTAACGAGTAGCTGAGAAATTTGAGGATTCATAACAATTTTTTGATCTCGATTTCTAGTTCTTAAGCTTCATCAAAAGAGAGTATGGAAGAAGCTAAAAACTCGATTGCGATCCTTGCAAAAGCAACACACTTTTGTGAAGCAAATCTGACTCTCCAGATTTAAATTCTTTTTTAATTCTTTTATTTTAAAAAATGTAAAACTCAAGATAAAAATAACCATCTAGCTCTTATCTAAAAGTTTTCATCTTACGTTTTCTTTCAAAATAAAAATATATCAAAATAAAAAAATAAATAATTAAAAATAAAAAAGCATTAAAACTTAAACCATTCATATTGAAATCTGGAACCGTTCAGATCTGCTTGGCAAAAGCAGCATGACATGCTACTTTTGCCAAGCAACCACTGGAATTGAAGAAGTGTATATTCCACATCACCTGAAGCAAAAGAGAGGAGCAAATTCTCTTCTTACAAATATATAGCAAAACTAGTATTTCTCCTTGCTAATTTGGATTTGGTCCGTGGGGGATTAAAAGGCCCAACGTCTGGGTCTTGTAACTAGTTTTATTGATTGTTGATGAATCTTTTATTGACTGGTTTTTTGTGTCACTGTCAAATGAATCGAAGCCATAACTGAACTTGTTGGTTCAATTTACCAAGGAATTAGGAGCCAACACCACTCATATGATGAAACATATTTTCCTGTGACATATTACAAGATTTACCAAACAAGTATCACATCTCTCAAATGCATCAGACATATCATGAATCACTTACGCATTACGAGCTCAAACTTAAACACGATATACACTTCATGTATGCTTCTACCATGTCATGCATAACTAACATGTCATAACAAAATATCGTACTTCCTAGATGTTTCAAGACATATCACGCATCAATAACATGTTATCAACTCTATTGAAAGGAATAGCATTTTTGCCATGTGCATGTAGGTATATAATATGAAAAATCTTAGTTTAATATAGTACATGCTTGGGATAAGTACAAGATATATCTCCATTTGTTTCCTATAATATATCAAACAAGCATTTCATTTTTCTGAATAAACTTCCTAACATTCTAACTCAAATTTCTAAAGCAAGAATCAAACGGTCTTTCAAATTTGTAATCTCAAATCACTTTTCCTCATAGTGAAACATGGTCAAACAACACAAATGTTCCACGCTTAGTCATATAATTATTTTCAAGGCACTTAGAAAACATAAATAATTCTTTTAATCATATAAATTATTATTGGGAATACATAAATTTTGAGTCTAAACAAAACAAATAAATACAGTTCTATAAGACATTCATAGCTTATAAAAATATATTTGGATAAAACTAAATATTTTATAAAATAATTATAATTTTAGCAATATAGACAAATAATATCCATTCACAAATAGAGCTGAGTACAACAAAGTTCGAACATGCTGTCAGAGCTTATATTGACACTAACGGTCTTCGACATCCCTAGAGTCACAAAAAAAAGACAATTTTTTTAATACACTGTCATCTAAAATTTTCTTTCAAAATGTCAAGTATAATAAAGAATCCAACTCCAAACCTGTTTGCAACTTATTACCCATAACTTGTAAAGCCTCATAATAACTTCGAAGTCATCATAAATATTCCTAAGTATATCATATATTATGAAATTAATTTCTACCCGAGGTTTGAAATTGGGGAAAAGGAAATCAAGTCATTATCTTACGACCTAGAATCATACGAACGAAATTCATACTCTATTGATGCTAAATCAAGCCTCGGTCTCTGTTGGGTATCGTTAAAAAAAGTGGGTAAACATTTAGAGTGAAGATTCTATTTCCTTAAGAGAGAAAACTCTATGTAATGAAAATGACCAATAAAAGGAAGAAAATCATAGAAAACTTATTAGAATTCACAAAAAATTAAAGAAAATGACTTAGAACATTGAAGTGAGAAATGAGGGGAATGAAAGAGATGTTGGGTATGGAAGAAAATGGTGAAAAATGGAAGCCAACTCGAATAGAAATGAGGGGGATGAAAGAGAAGGGGAGGATAGAAGAAAATTCTGAAAAATGGAAGCCAAATCAAGTTTGAATGCATTCTGATATGCAAAAATGGGAAAAATGACCAACTTTTCTGAAATCACATTTTGACCGGCCTAAATTTTCTAAAATTTTACTTTGATCCCAATTTGTACAAAAATTACACTTTAACCCCATTGTATACTTTTAGTTTTGCAATTTAGTCCCTATCGACTTTTAGATAAGCCATCTTCCTATTTATTGAATTTGTTGGTAACATACCAATATAGTACTGGTAACAACTTCATTAGGTGCTGATAACTTAGTATTTAAGTAGTGATAATGATTTATTTCATGTTAGTGATTACCCTTTATAAATAAATATCTATTTCTAATATAAAAGTAACCTTTTTTTTATGGTTTTACAAATTGGACTAGATTAATTTGTTTGACTAGAAATCTGTCCTTGATCCAGTTTGGTTAGTTCAGAAAATCGATCGGCTAAAAAATTAGTCAAGAATTGGTCAAAACCAATTTGAACCGGTTTGTGGCAATTTTCCTTTTTTCTTAAAATATTTTTTATTATCTAATAGAATAATTAATCACAAGTAAAATTGAAAAATTAAAAATAGAAAGCAATAAAAAAGAGGAAGCAATTGAAATATAGAGATTTGTTTTTAAAAAAGAGAGAATATAAGAAAAATAGAATATGCATACTTAGCTATTTTTTATACTTGCTTTTTATTATGCTCTATTTCTTAATAACATTTCTTTCAAATATCAAGGTATTTAGCCAAAATTACTATTTTTTAATGATAAATAAAATCTTAATATAATTTAGAAACTCTAAAAATTTAATATTAAATACTCTTTACTTTTAATTATAGGTAGTTTTTATTTTTTAATTAAAAATAATTTTTGTAATATCTTAAGAAATATTGAATTAGTAATCAAATATTTAAAATTTACTAATATTTATTTGTTACATTAAAATTTTAATATATAAAAATTTTTAAAAAATATATATTTAATTATTACTTGTTTGACTACGATTCAACTAATAAACTATAAACCAGTGCCTCCATTGGTTTAATAATCAATCTAATTTTTAAAACATTGCTTTTTTCTAATGTGTTAGTATTTTTTATAATATACTAATAACATTTTTCCTTATATACTATTAACAAGCTGGTAATAAAGATAAGGCTATTATAATCTTAGTTTTGTATCTATAAAGTAGTGACTTGACTTGTATTTTTCGAGTGATGAATTTCATCCTTTTTTGTCATCAGATTACTTTAGGTAATTCTTTTATATTCCCTTAGTGTATTTTGAGTAGTTTTGGTATTGATCAGTAAACTAGTGTCTCCATTGGTTTAATAATCAATCTAGTTTTTAAAACATTGCTTTTTTCTAATGTGTTAGTATTTTTTTTTAATATAATAATAACATTTTTCCTTATATACTATTAACAAGCTGGTAATAAAGATAAGGCTATTATAATCTTAGTTCTGTATCTTTAAAGTAGTGACTTGACTTGTATTTTTCGAGTGATGAATTTCATCCTTTTTTGTCATCAGATTACTTTAGGTAATTCTTTTGTATTCCCTTAGTGTATTTTGAGTAGTTTTGGTGTTGATCATATTGTTCAAAATAACATCTTCTATGTTGCTTTTGAATTGCATAAATAATAGTTTTCTATGGCAAACTCTATTTGTTTTCTTCTTTTTTTTTAGGATGAAAAATAAAAAACATTTAGACAATAAACATTACATCATCTTAGAACTAAGTTTGAAGCCTAAAACCTAAAATTTTTAAAATACACAAGTACCTCAAAATTGAAAAATTAAAACCCTAACGTCTAACTGCAACACTTGTAAATGGACTAGGAAAACATGTTGCATTTGTAGTAAACAACAATGAGATCTTGCGATATATGTCTTCAATGAGATCTCAGTGTTGTTTTAGGTTACAAAATAGCATTTTCAGCTACCCTCTTGTTTTGTTCTGAATCACATTATCTCTGTTTGCATTATGAATCGGGAGCTAGGTTGCATTGTGAAGCGGGAGCTCCTCTTTCTCATTCCTTGGAACTCCTTCATAAAAATGCTTGAGTCTGTGGCCATTCACTTTAAACTTCCCTTTGGTAGCTTCATCCAATAGTTCCATTGCACCAAAAGGAAAAACATTAAAAACAATATAAGAACCTTTCCATTTACAATGAAACTTACTAAGCATAAGCTTTAAGCAGGACTTGTAAAGCAAAACTTTGTCTCCGATCACAAATTCCTTTATTGCAATTTTCTTATCATGGAAAGCCTTAGTCTTCTTTTTGTAAATACATGCATTCTCATAGGCGTCTGGATGGAAGATCTCTTCAAACTCTTATAGTTGAAATCTCCTTTGAGAACCCACTCCATGTAAGTCCATATTGTACTTCTTCATGACCCAATATGCTCTATGTTTAACTTTTACTGGTAAGTGTTAAGCTTTTCCAAATACTAGCCCGATAGGGTGACATGTCAATAGGAGTCTTGTAGGTAATTTTATAATCCCAAAGTGCATAATCTAGCCTCTTACTCTAATCCTCCCTATTTGGCTGCACTATCTTCACCAAAATTTGCTTTACCTCCTAGTTAAAAATCTTTGCTTGGCCATTTGTTTGAGGGTGACATGGAGTAGCCACTTTATGCACAACACCATACTTGCTAAGCAAACTTTGCATACTTTGATTGTAAAAGTGAGTGCCCTAATCACTAATAATAGCCTTAGGAGTCCTAAACCTATAGAAAATATGAGAGTAAACAAACTTTACAACCATAGAAGAATAATCAGTCTTAGTGGGCTTTGCTTCCACCCATTTCGAAACATAATGAACAACTAATAAAATATATGCAAAGCTAAAAGAAACAGAAAAAAGATCCTATAAAATCAATGCCCTAAACATTAAAGATTTCATAAAGCAAAATAAGATGTTGTGGCATTTCATTTCTCCTAGTTATGCTTCCTATTTGTTAACACTAACACATCTTTTGCAAAAATCATAGGCATCATGAAACAAGGTAGGCCACTACAATCCATTAGCTAGAACCTTCCCAACTATGTGTTTTGGACCGAAGTGACCTCCATATGAAAGAGTGTGACAGAATCTCAAGACAGAATCAAACTTTATATCAAGCAGACAACGGTCATTACATAGTTTTCACAAGTATGAATCATCCTATATATAGTATCTAGCTTCACTCTTAAACTTATCCAATTAATGTTTATTCAAATCAACAAGAAATTCAGATGCAGCTAGATAATTCACTAAGCCTACATATCGTGGGTAGAAACTATGCACAACATACAAATACTCTTTCGAGAAATAATCATCAATATGAATCTACCTTCAGAGCCTTAATCCAGCTCAAATGGTCAGCTATTAAGTTCTTTGCTCCACTTTTATTCCGTATTTCAATGTCAAACTCTTGCAGCAAAAGCATCTCTCTAATCAACCTAACCTTCGCATCAAGCTTCTTCAACAAGTATTTCAAGGCTGCATGATTAGTAAAAACAATTACTTTAGTATCAAGAAAATAAGATCTAAATTTATCTAAAGCAAAAATAATAGCAAAAAATTCTTTTTTTATGGTGGCATAATTTGTTTAAGTCCCATCCAATGTCTTGGATGCATAAACTATCACATGGGACTTTTTGTCCATTTTCTGGCTCAACACTGCTCCTAAAACATAATAAGAAGTGTCATATAAAAGCTCAAATGGGAGGCTCCAATCAAGGGGCTAAATAATGGATAGGAAGTTAGTCTCTTCTTAAGCTCATCAAAAGCTACTTTATATGCATCATCAAAATGAAAATCAACATCTTTCTGTAACAACTTAGATAATGGCAATGCAATCTTACTAAAATTGTGTACGAATCTCCTAAAAAAACTTGCATAATCTAAGAAAGATTAAACCTCCCAAACACATGTTGGGTATGGCAAAGAAGTGACACCATCTATCTTAGCCTTATCAACCTCTATGCCTGCCCTGTTTAGATATAACATAACCTAATACAATGCCTTTTGGAACCATAAAATAACATTTTTCAAAATTAAGTACAAGGTTCTTCTTTATATATCTCTCTAGAACTCTATCCAAACTAGACAAACACTCATCAAAAGAATTTTCATATACAGTGAAATCATTCATAAAATTTTATACAATTTTTCAGAAATTCACTAAAAATAGAAACCATGTATTGCTGGAAGGTTCCAAGGGCATTATAAAGACCAAAAGGCATCTTTCTGTATGCAAATGTTCTAAATGGGCAAGTGAATGTTGTCGTTTTTTAGTCCTCCGAAGCTATGCATATCTAGAAATAACCTAAAAATACATCAAGAAAATAATAGCGAGACTTCCTATAACAATTTAATTCTGAATTATAATGAGTAGGCTTAACTAAGTGGTTAATAATTACAAATTAAGGTCTAAAGTCATTACAATTAATTACATTAAGAAAAAGTAAAAAGAATTTGAACCTTAATATCATTAAGATTATTAGCTAAGTAACTACAATTAAATGAATCCACAAGCAATCATAATTATCAATTAAGACCTTTGATTTATCTTACTATTGATTTCAACCCCCAAAATCCTCTTATAAATATTTCTAAGTCATTTCATAGCATTATCATAGTAAATCTCAAGGTTTCTAAGTCAAAAATAGAAGTTTGGGAACCTTCGCCGTGACTTGGACCCTTCTCGTTATAGCTAAATTGGTTATTAGAACCTAAAAATCAAATTTAGGGACTCTCGCCACGACTTGGTATACCTGTACCGTGACATAAGTGCTCTCAGGAACTACTAGTCACACTTTCACGTCACGATGAGTTAGAGCCTCACCACGATGGGCCTATGTGGTGTGAGAGCATTTTGGAACCTATTGTAGAAAATTTTACAATCTGCATAGCGGCGGGTCATATTTGCATTGCAATGAAACTAGCTACTAGAACCCATGATTTTCCTCCTTTGATTCTCGCCACAACTTGATCCTCTTGCATTGTGGTAGATCTACTCTTTGATGCACTCCCTACTTGACTTTCTCAACTTACGTTGTGGTGAGGTTGTTCTCTGTCACTCTCCTTAGGTGAATTTTTTGACTTGTATAACACCATAACTTCTAGCTCATTTTATGCCATTCATAAGTTTTAAATCATCAATTTCACAAAAACATATGAAAAAGAGGACGAAGATAATGGATTTTTTCGCATTGCGCTGTATTTAAAAATTTATAATCGGTGTCACATGGACCATGTAAGCTCATACTATGCGTTTTCATATTTTATTATATCATTACAACTCATTTGCATTGCAAAATCATGCCTACAACTCATGGAAACTGAAATGGGGTATGGAAAATGGAAGTTCATTCTCGGCCAAAATTGGCCTCTTTTCTGGGCAAATTTTGGAAAATCATAACTAAATTTAGAAAAATTGAAATCATGCAATCTTGGTCATTCTAGAAAGCTTAGGATGTATACTTCACATTAAAAATATTTCTAGACCATAAAATGTGTCATGAAGGACGTTTGACATCCAGAATGGTCTAAAGGTCTGACTGAAATCTCGAATTGTCACAGAATTTTGCAAAAAACTTGGGAAATATATAATTAATTCTAAAAAAATATAATCCATACAAATGATACTAATCTAGAAAGTTGTAGATGTTAACTAGAGAGAAAAAATATCTCCATATCAGTTCATCAAGCCCAGACCTCAGAATTCAATGGAACAGTACTTCTGGTCGGGCAATTTTACTGATACTGGATAGAAACTTCAAAAAATCATATCTCCCTCTCTAGACCCCAAATGAGGTGCTTCTAGTTGGCACAAGTCACTGTGATTGTCTAGTTTTTTGATATAAAATTTCAATGCAATTAGACATCATTTGAGTCTTGTGTGATAGAAAATAATTTCGGACCAAATGAATAGTGCAGCAAACCAAAACCATAAATTTTGCCAACTTTGAAAAATCATCAAATATTCTGTAGACCTCCAAAAATTATGATCTTTAGCTTCCCAAAAATATCTCAATGAGATCTAATTTTATGCCAAATGTCAGATCAAGACTAGCTCATTTGGCTAAAAAGTGATATAGGGTTCCATTATGGTCAAATTTGACTCCATATGAGATACCAAACTTGCCAAATGGCTTTCCCCTTAGTTGTGACACCATTTGCATTTGGGCAAGTCTAAAAGTACATTTGGGACTTGTGTGAGCTACCCAAATGGTCCCAAATCTCATGCATCTCATTTGGCCATTCAACCCACATTTATGCTCATTTCCATCATACTTTCACATTGCATAATTTGGCATCTCATGCTTAAAATGTAGGCTAGAGGTCATACATCATATTCATATATTTAAACATCATATAATATCATATTTATACATGTCTCAAGGGTCATGGTACATTTACAACCACATATACATCAAGAAACACAATTATGGTTCCAAAATGGCTAAAGCTAGACATAAACTTGTCATTCTTCCTTCTTCATTGATGTTGGCTCCCTTCACCATAGTTACTTGGTCCACCTCGCATGTTAGATAATTGGATAGGAGGGGATGAGATTCGATGAATCCTAATAGCTCATCTCCCATTCAATCATACATAACATATACAAAACAAGCTTTTCAAATGTATGCATGGAGAAAATAGAAGTCATGGACATTTTAAAAGCAAACTTGGCATATGAACAAATCATACAAGACATTCAAGAGCTCACAAGTGCTTAGATTGGCCTCACACTTCTCCTCATAGATTTCAGACTTGCCTCACCAATTCTTTAAGAGCTTTGGACTCAACCATACTCTTGGGAGCCCACATTGCTTTTGGGAGACTCTTTACTTTGTCTCAACCAAGCTCAAGGGTTCTTGACTTATCCTTACCCAAGGGAAGAGTTCTTGGCCTCTCCACACTCAAGCAAACTCAAACAAATATCATGTACTCATTTAAAAATATTACATGGTATCAAGAATCATAACATATAAAGGCATGCTAGCATACTTTTCATAGCTTGAAAAGATACATACACACGTTCTAAAATAAGCTAAACACACATCCATGTATGAGAGAAAGTGGAGAGAGCTACCTTGCACACAATTACATACTTTTTCCTTGGATTTCAAGCCTCTTCTTTCGGCCACACACCCACAAATTGGTGGAGATGGTTTCTCTTGGCCTAGATACAATTTATGGGAGCTAATTAGATTCATGAGACATATTCTAAGGCCACGCACTAGATTGCTCTATAACCCCCATTATGGCCCATAAATGCATCTAATGAAGCAACACCTCGCAAATAATTTTTAGGCCTTATTCTTTCCTTTCAAATATGATTCTTGACTCCTTTTAAGCCTCTTGGAGTCATCACATCATTAAAACAAAGGGCTTAGTATCATGTTGCTTCTTTAGGTCATAATATGGAACCTAAGACACCAAATCACTTTCTATGAGTTCTAAATTTTTTCCAAGGCCTCCATTCACTTTCATTCATCAAATATAACTCAAGAATGACCTTAGAAAAATTTAAAACTCTTCCCCACTACAAGAACCCTCTTTGGCCGAGACTATGGGCTTCCTTGGCCTTCTTAAAGTTCTCTTAGTTTTCTTAAAGGAGGAAGCTTGTGGGGAGCATCTTAGGTGTCTCAAGAACTCATTTAAACTCTTAATTAAACCTAGGAATCATCATACAAAATCATAATTTGGAAGGTGCACATAAAACCCTAGAATTTATATCTTGATTTCTAATGGTTATTTTGTTGTTTTCTTTGCATATTCTTAATCTCCACACCCTTTCTCCTTAGATTCATGCTTGATTCTGCCTAAAAATCATCCTCTCCTAGGGTTTTCTCAAGTGGGGTGAAATGGAGGAGGAGGGAACCAAAGATGACAACCATAGGAAGAGAAATTATCTTATTTTCTTGTTTTTTCTCACTTGAATCTTGTGTTCTTTGAGCTCTTCTCTTCAAATCCGAATTTTCCCCTCAATTTCTCCTTTAAAATAGATCCATATACTTCATTATAATCATAGAAAATAAAGGAGAATGAAGAAGAAGAGGTTTGGAGGAGAAAGAGCATGAAAAACTATAAAAATCCATACCTTTCTACCTTGAATTTCTCCTCCTTTTCTTCCTCCTCTTGTGCGCCTCATCCCCTAGGGTTTTCTTCTGGTTTCAGTTAGAACATAGTTGTGCATAATGAAGGAAGGAGAAGGGTGTATCATATATATAAGTGGGAATAAGTAACACTTTTAAAAAATTTTCATTTTGCCCTTCATACTTTGTATTTTCGTTTCTCCTTCGTTTTAACTCTTTTTTGAGAACTGTCTTTTAAATTATAAAATTTAGGTTCTCAATTAAGAAAAATACCTTTGGAATTACTCAAATCGGAGCTAAAACCTTTCCGAACAGATTTGTTGAAGTTCGGGCACACCTATATTGGAAAACGTCCACTGGAGGGGATTTAACTGTCTCGGGGCTTCCCATGATTTTCAGGGCTTTTGAGAACCCTGGAGAACTCAAAAATTTGATTTAAAAAGTCCTCCTATGTGAATTCCAAAAATTACCTAAAATTACGAAAATACCATTACGTTTTGTAGGCTTTTCGTAAGAAATTGTTTCTTCATTCTAGCTCCATTTTTCTTTCCGTCTGAGCCTGAGATTCTCATTTTTAAGAGTCTAGAATGCTTTCCAATTTTTTTGAGACCTTAACTACATCATCTTAGGGGACTTCCTTTTGTATTCGGTGAATTTTGTTTGTTTATAGAGAAATCATACATTATGTTTCTCATGTTTTCTCTGGTTTTTGGAGAACTGGATATTACAACTTGCATCGTGGCGCTCCTTATTTTTGATTGAGTCTTGGCTGTGGCGTGACCCTTTTCTGCATCGATACCTCCTAAATTTCATCTCATACACTCCAGCTCTCCTTCTAGCAACACTCTAGGGCCACTTTACCTTAATTTGTAGGGCTCTAATAGCATTCATCTACCTAATATACTCAGTATGTCTCTCATTGCCAAATCAAATCATAGGTATTGATTCTTACTCATTTAATATCATACATTAGCAATTTATATATATTAATGACAACAAGAAGGATTCATAACTACTAATATTATCATCCAAATATAAATTCCAATATAGGCTCCATGTGTTACTAGTCTAAGTCAATAATTAAGGTATCACATGATTACATTCTCAGATAATAGACTATATCTTAGGATTAACAAGGTTTTATATCAGATATATAAGTACATACATCAAATTCCAAGTTGTAAAGAGTTTGACTCCCTGTTAGTTACATCATTATTTACCAAAACACAAAATACCTACACTTGGCAACATGATTACATAATGATGATGTTATACAAAAGAATAACAAAAATTAGCATCTATCTTAGATTAGATCCATCAAAGTACAGAATTTCCCACATATGGTCTTAGCTCATAGATGTTCATCCACTTGCTTTTCTTTATTCTTATCCGAAAGACCTTCACCTGAAATAGTTAGCCCATGAAACAGGGTGAGATACAAATCTCAATAACCAAAGACAAATTTTATTCATATATTTCAATTTAATTAACATATATGCAATTAATCATATAAGCATAAGAAATAACAGTCATATCAGTAAATGAAACAATTGGCATATCAGTGATTACTATCATATACTAGCAATCACATTTCATATGTTAAAGGCCATTAACACCAGGAAAGGCCCATCCACGACACCAACTCCCCAATGAGTATAACCTGGACTCAGTGTATACAAGGATCTGATTATAACCCGATGCCTAATCGAAGCACAATGCACAGGTGGTAGCTACACTACAACTCTCCCATGGACTCATAGGGTCCAACCACAAAATATCAGATAGCCAACCATTTATTTAGCATTCAAAATCATACATGTGTAGTAGATATAAAATTAAAGTAGATATATACATGGAATTAACGTTAACCTGATTACCTCACTTGTAGACAATTCTTTGAAAGCTAGCCACAATGCTACTTTAGCTTATGGACATAAAACTAAACTATTATTATTCCTAATCATCATTTATAGCAGCAAAGCCAATATTCAAAGAATTAAACCACAAAGGACTACCTAAAAAACACTTACCTAGCCACTACAAGAACCAAATTCAAATTTGGTTGTGCCTATACCAGTAACCTCAAAACAACACTCTAAATTCTGGGCAAATTCGCACAAAATCACCACTCATATTATAAATAAGCTATAGGGGTTCTAAACTAATAGAAAATGCATTAAAATGAGAAGTTTATACTTACCCAATATCTTGCCTAACTTCAACATTCGAAAATCCTCCAAGAAAACATTAAACAACCCATATCAGATTTGAGGTGTGGGTGAAAATGCTCCAAATGAAAACCCATTGAGTCAAATTAAAGAGTCTTTGGAGAAGGTCAAGTTATATAATAATTACCTTGGCTGATTTTGGCTCTAGAAGTGGGAGATGGGGCCAAGAAGATAAGGGAAAACTTAGCCTCCAAGGGATCTCTGAAATTTTCTTAAGCCTATTGTGTTTTTTGCATAATGAAATAAAGGAGAAAGGTTTTTAGGGTTTAAGTTAGGTCTTGGGGTTTTAGGAGTTCAGCTTTTTTACTTGTTAGGCTAATTATAAGAGTCCATTAACAATGGGTCTGCATATAACTAAGGTTAAGCTTCTAAGAAATGAAATTGGGTTAATCATATGGCCCAAATTTAATATCCATCTCCCTTTCCACTTAATTAGCTTTACTAATTACCTAAATTAATTTCCTAATCATCATAATTATTCTTAATTAATTTTAGGTCGTACACTTTCCAGCTAAACACTCAAGCATTTGATCAATAAAAGGAAGGGGGTAGTGGTCTTTGGTGGTGATGGAATTAAGACGTCTATAATCAATGCAAACCCTTTATGTATATGAGTTGGCACCAACTCATTTTTTTCATTTTAGACTATTGTAATGTGAGTCATTTTAAGAACAACTTACACAGGACTAACCTACTGACAATTTGAAATCAGATATATAATACCAGTAGATAAGAGTTTAGATACTTCCTTTTTAACCACATCAAGAATAAGCGGGCTGAGTTACCTTTGATATTGCCTTACTAATTTGGCTCTTTCTTCTAACAAAATTTGGTGCATGTAAATTTCGAGACTAATGCTTGGTATATCTATAAAGGTCCAAGCTACTACTTGTCTCTGCTTCCTTAGGACCTCCAAAAGTTTCACCTCCTTATCTTGAGCAATATCACTAGCCACAATGAAAGGGAGCTTTTTTCTTTCTTCAAGGTAAGCATACTCTAATGTATCTAAGAGTGGCTTAAATTTTAGGGTAGGAGCTTGCTCAACAAAGGGTATGAGCTTGTTAAGCACTATCTCCTCCATACCATACACCTACTCAGATAACTCATAAGAAATAGAAGAATCTTTTCCAATATAAAAAGCATTAGTAGCATGGGAAGAATTAAAATAATCAGTAATTAAATAAATATCACCACTATGACTATCCAAACAATCCATATCAGCATGCAAAGTCTCATCAAAATTAGAAAAATCAACAAAACTAGTACAATCAATAGAGGTTCTAGATGAAACAGAATCAACCTAATTAGTACATGCAATTTGTTCTCTAGAGTCAATAGTATCATAATAGCTCAAAAATTCATCAATCTCTCTACATATAGTACAAAAATGAGAATCATCACAAGTATGTCTTATAGAATCATCAAAATTAGCAATATCACATGAATCAGTCAATAAACTGTGCATAAACTAATTACTAGCATCATCAACTAGTATATCAATCAAACTCACACCAAGAACAGAATGATCATCACGTGAGTGCTTCATGGCATCAAAAATATTAAAATGTATTACATTGCCAACAATTCTGTAGAAAGAGTTCCTTCATGCATATTTATGATTGTCTTGGCTGTCTTTAAGAAAAGTCTACCTAGAATGAGCGATGCATGACCATGAGACTTATATTTATCATCCTCCATGTTAAGAACATAAAAATTAAATGGAAATATTAAATCTTTTACCTTAACCAAGACATCTTCCAGCACTCTTGAAGGATAAGCCATGCTTTAGTTTGCAAGCTGCACAATCACTTTAGTTGGCTTCAATTCTCCTATATGCAAAGATGAATATACTAATCTAGGCATTACATTAATAACAGCACTAAGATCACTTAAAGCATAAGAAAACTCAAAATTCCAAATAATGTAAGGTATTATAAAAGTTTCTAGATCTTGACACTTATTAGGCATTATAAGCTATATAAATGCTGAAACATTTTTTCTAAAATTGATTTTCTCATTCCCTTTCAACTGCCTCTTGTTGGTACACATTTCTTTAAGAAATTTAGCATACTTAGGAATGGTCTTAATAGCTTCCAACAAAGGTATATTGACTTTAACTTTTTAAAAGTCTCAAGAATCTCTTTCTTAAGTTTTGCTTCAGTTTGTCTCTTCCCTTGGGTAGGTATACTTGGGAAAGGTAAAACTTTCTTAGGCTCCTCTTCCTTTTCAAGTCATATGATGTGACATGTGTTTTTGGTAATGCTGACTTATTTGTAGTACTAGTATTTAAGGACTCATGAAATTCCTTCCCACTCCTAAAGGTAATAACACTAACATTGCTGCTTCTAGGATTAATCACTGTCTATGAAGGTAAGTTCCCTAATCCTTGACTTTTCATCTTATTCACTGAGCTTGCTAACTGACCAATCTATGTCTGAATACTTTGCATTTCTTGTCTATATTGAATTTCATTTTGTTGAAGTTTGTGTATGTGTTGCTTCATCATATCCTCTAGGTTGTTTCCTTTACTAGACTCTTTTTGTATAGGAACAGATTGTCTTATATGCCATAGAGGCTGTGAAGATGGCCCTGCAACATTATATTTTTGTTGTTGTTGTTGTCCTCCCCTATATCTCAAGTTTGGATGATGTCTCCACCCCAAATTATAAGTGTAGGAGTATGGATCATATCTATATTGTCCTTGCTATATTGGCTTTCTTGGAAAGATCCCAGTGCAAGTCTAAACTCTATTGTCTAGTTGTGGGCATTGATCAGTAAAATGTGTGGCTAAAGAGCATATACCACACATAGAATTTCTGGCTCCTTTCTTTATTAAACTTGTTCTTCTCCTTCTCCTCTTTCTTTCTATGATTTTAGTGTGTGATTTGGGGCTGTTTTGGGTCTAGGTCAGAGGGAGGAGATTAGAAATTCAAGGAGAAGCCTTTAGCAAAGGAGAAAGCTCTTGAAAAGACTAAGAATCAAAGTATGTATCATGGCTTTTCTTGCTTCCTTCCCTTTGTTCTTTCATGGGTAATTTTTGGCCCCATATAGAACAACCAAGAGGGAGTAAATTCTAACCTAAACCAAGCATGAAACCTAGGTTTTTGAGTGTAAGAAACAAGTAGATACAAAGAGATTCCAAAAAGGAGTATTAGAAAACAAGTTTCTAAAACCTAAGGATTTTGTTACACCATAGTATGTATAAAGCTTTCTAGTGGTATTTTTAGTTGTCTAGGAGTGTATATGGGTTCTTGAGACACCTAGAAAGCCTCACATGTGCCATTCCCTTCAAGAAAAGTTGCAAAATCCATGGGTGCTCATAGGTGTGCATAGTCTCAGCCTAGGCAAGAAAAAGCACCTAGGGAGAGTTTTAAATTTTTCCAAAGGTAGAAATGGACTAAATAAGATGGAAGAATATCAAAGAAAGCCTTGGAAAAAATTTAGAAGCCTTAGTTTGTGAGATGAATGTATAGGTTCCAATTTAAGACTTAAAGAAACAACTTGTGACTAGGCTCTTGGGAATCAACTTGTTGCTATCTGCTCCAATAAAGAATCATTGGTTTAATTGAATAACTAAATAAAATAGTATATCTCCAGACACCTAGATGGATAAATATGTAGCAAATAGAAATTATTACTTATATCTCATTTTGATTTTTAGTTTGTATAAAAATATCTATAAAATATATAAACTACAAAACAAAAAACTATAAAAAAGAATATAAATATAAAAGAGCAAAAAATCAATAATTATAAACAAATTTCAATATATATACGAAACTATTCTTTGAAATAAGAAATAGCAAGACAAACGACCCTGCATTTTTTTATCTCTCCTGCATTTTTATTTGTATAAGTTTTGTATAAGTATTTAATATTACTTTCATATATAATATATAAATTTCTATAGAATCCGTGAAAAAGACTTCATAAAAAAGGGACCCTCCTACGATCGATGATCATAGAAATGAATAGAAAAATGAAGAGAATCTAAAATTCGCATGTATGATACACAATGTATGATCATGTTTGCGAAAATGTAAGAAATCAAAGTATCTTGGCCCTTTCTTATGAATTGATCCAGAGGTAGATTGATTAGAAAAATTCTGGTAAATCATTGATTCGTCTGGTGTCGAAATATATGATTCATTTACAAGTTTACTAGAGCGAAAATTGCTGATGTTCAAAAATTAATAGATCCAATGTCACATTCACGTTTGGCATATGCCTACTCTTATTGAGATCTTTGGAGATGATTCCATACTACATCAAGTACTAATATATTAATTTTTAACGTATAATTAGATAGGGTAATCATTCAAATTCAAAACAGTGATCTCATTATTGCCTATTCTAGCAAAACTACCCATCAGAGCCATCGTTAACCATTGGTCGTTAAGGTGTATTCTTAAAATACCGATATCTATAGCTGTGGCAATAGGCGCATGATTTGGTAATACTCCAAGTTGTCCACTATTAGTAGATAAAATAATTTCCTTCACTTCTGAATCCCAAACAATTCAATTTAGGGTTAGTACACAAAGATTTAAGATAGAGGGAATCTTTGTTTAATCTTTTTTTTTAGTAGAAATTTGCTGCTTTGATGGAGAAAAGGATCTAGGATGGAATGATTTTGAATATCGATTCATTAGTAAAAAGCTGTCGTACTGAACCGTTTGTCAGGCTATTGTTCTCTTGTTTTGTTCCCTAAAAGTCATGGAGTAAGACATCAATTTCTTAATAAGATCAACTCTTTTGATTACATGATGGACTTGTCTGAAAAAACATTGGCGCGTGTGTAAATGGGTTGCTTTCAAAATTGACTATTTGTCCCTTTGTTAGAGGTGTTCCAGAAATGTCTGCGATCGAGTAAATAGCTCTACGAACGAATGGATCGGATCGAATTGGAAAATGGAAAGATTTGTACAAGTTATACCTTTCGTCACCACTTTGCGGAAAATCGTTAGGTATGAATATGTTAGATACCTGTGACTCGATTGGTGAAATAGTATCTCTCTCCAAAAAAGCATGTTTTTTTTACCACTGCACAAAGAAAATATTTTGTTGTGAATGAACAAGATATTGAGGAGATATCAATTCTTTTTCCAGATTGGAATCTTTAAAAGAGGTCTATGGAATTATATGGGTACTTATCCCTATTTTTACTCTTGTATTGGGAATCACAATAGGTGTACTAGTGATTGTATGGTTAGAAAGAGAAATATCCGCAGGGATACAACAGCGTATTGGACCTGAATACGCCGGTCCTTTGGGAGTTCTTCAAGCTCTAGCAGATGGAACAAAACTCCTTTTC